>OW387024.1:20000000-22400000 GCA_936439885.1 Nowickia ferox
TTTCATAATTAAGGGCACATATGGATGCATGTACATATGTATATATGTATGTACATATGTATTTTATATTGGGTAAACGGCCCTAAAGTCGCCACGCACCAGTGGTAGGCATTTTTAAAATAAATAAAATTCAAATAAATAAGAATAACGGTCCTTAAATGCATACATTCATATGTATGTATGTACAAATTGCAAAACATTTACTTTTGGCGCAATATAAATCAAAGGCACATACTTGCAATTTTATTGTTCAGTATCAATTATTAAACAATAATATTGCAAATGTTTGTTTAGTGGCAACAATTTAATTTTAAGACTATCGCAACCAAAGTTTTCCAAAATTTAAAATGATTAACTTTGAAATGACAAACTGCCCCAATTGAAGAAGTTGTTCTTTAGCCGCAGAAAATTTTTTAATATAATTTCATGTGTTTTTACTTCTGTCAGTGTTAGACATATGTACATATGTGTGAATCCTGCTAATTTATTTGCTACATTTCTCAACTGAACTTCCTGAACTACTCCCTAATGCTATGTTTCCACTACGAGTTGCTTCGCTTCCTCAATCATGTTTATGAATCATGCTGCTTACAGGGCGTATTCGTGCTTCGTTTGGCATTTTTTATGTATATTCACACATCTATACGTATCATATGCACGTGCGTGTGGTTTGTTTTTATTTGTTTACACACTTATACACATATTCCTATTTTGTTTTGATATGAAATTATATAATTTCCCATATATGTACATATATTGACGCTTTCCAAATGAAGTAATTTTATTTAGGGACTTATTTTGTAAAATGCAACGCCAAGCGATTGCAAATTTTATATGGAAAAAATTTAAATTACAAAAACAAAATACATAAAAAATTTGTCAACGGTAAGCGTTGCGTTTTACAAAATTAGGCGCATGGTGTAGTTATACAGGTGACTGCGTAAGGATTTGTTATACAAAAATACGGCAACCATAGCTATGTAAAGAACTGAAAAATGTCAAAAGCACAAAAATAATTGTACCAAAACCAAAACACAATCGAAGTTTTTGGCATTCTTTAGCTACAAAGCACATGGAGCAAAAAATTATCAGCTAAAGTAGCGCTGCCACCTCCTTAGATACACCTTGATTAGTTAGGCCCTTAATTTCGACGAAATTAACAATAAATTACAATACACAACATTGTTTTTGTACTAAAATTAATTTTTTTTAACACGAGTATATTTACAACTATGAGAAACAACAAATAAAAGAAAAAAATTTTAAATTCAATATGAAATTAAAAGAAGATTGAAAATTATATTTATGATGATTTTTACAAGAAAAATTTGTTTAAGTGTAACAAAAAATTTATTCAACTGAAAAAAGTACTTCAGTACCTGCATGAACACTTTTGATTTGAGCTTGAAATTACTTAATTTCGTGTCAGCCTGAATGGGCTATTAAATTAAGCTTTAAGTACACACTGTTTGCTACAATTTAACTCGTTGTTATCAAAAAAAATTTCAACACAATATCGCCGTCAAATTTTCTTGTTGGATGCAAATCACATGCTGACAGTCATCGATAATCTTCGATAACGACAACAAGAATAACAATTTCAAGTAAGCAACGCAAAGTAATATCGAATAAGGGTGATTGACAGCTCGTTCTTAAATTTTTTTATACATAATTCCGTGAATATTTAACATAAAAATTATATACATACGTACATATGTATGTACATATGTATATTTAAAAATTTTTTCTGTTTTGAGTAAGTATGCACCTATTTTCCAAACTATCCCACTGTGTACACTTTTAATGATATCTATAGAGAGCTACAAACGTACTCACATACATCCATACATACGTACACATGTATATACATACATCGTACCATACACACACACACACATCTACAAAAAATAGTTATATGAGCAATAACAATAATAAAAAAAAATAATCACCAACAGCAGCAGGCAGCCAACATATTATATTATAGACTGCTGGCTCGGCTCAAGTAGTTCAAAAACAAACAACAAACAGCCAGGCAAGCCAGCCAGACAACAACAGACTTTTTCACGAAAACCAACAACGGCAATGACGACGGCAACGATAATAATTCCAGCAACTAACAACAGCAGCTGTACATTTGAAGAGCAAAACAAAAAAAGACCGAACACAATAATCATTTAAGTCACCACCACCAGCGCCATTAACAGCTACACACTGTACCCAAAACGCACACATTGAAATATCCTTATTTGCAACATCATTATGATGATTTTTATTTTGAAACACTCGGCAGAAATCGGTGCTGCCAACAATGTTTGTGGTTGATGAATTTAACAACAACAAAGAACAAAAATAATTTGCTAACGAAGATATGTATGTGTGTATGTATGTATGTATGTACATACATATGTTGGTATGTATGTAAGTATGTACACATTATCAAAAACGAAAATGATTTAGTAATTTTTCCCTGAGTTTTTGGAAAAGACAACAACAGCAACTGTTGTAACCGAAAGCAAAATATTATCCAAGAAGAATAGGAAAAAACTACCACCTATTGTGCTCTTTCTCTCCAAGCCACCATTTATTTTCATACAATTTATTTAGAGGTTGTTGTTGTTGCTGCAGCAACTATTTTGTCGCAACTACCTGCTGCTGCTGGCCTGTGTTGTCAATTTCCTTTTATGTGAAATATTTACTCATGTACAATGGGTTTTGTGTGGCACATCCATACATACATACATATGTATGCATGTGTGTGTTAACAATTTGGATAATGGTTAATTTGTTTCTTTTTTTTCAAATAGCAGCTGTTATTGAAGAATTGTTTTAAGTAAATTAAAGGTGATTTTGTGTACATACTATGTATGTATGTATGTATGCATATATGTTTATGTATGCAGCTATTCCTCTTTTTGTTATTATTTTTATAGTGAGTTTTAAAATTGCAAACAACATGATGAAAAGACGAGCCAGAAAATCTTGCATGTTGCTGGTGGGCTTGGGTGCAAAAACAAACAAGATAAATTTGTTATTATTGAAGTCTTATATACATACAGACATATGTATGCATGTATTTCCATTAAAATGAAAAACAGCGAGACAGAAACGACGACTGGGATTAAGGCTGGTACTCACGATCCTACATAATCGTTCAACTTTTGTGAAAATGCAACCCTGATCTAATGAGTTGTTATTGTCTTTTGAAAATTTTTATAAACTAAATTAGATCATTATTTTTTTTCACCAATAGAAAAATTAATTGTAGGTATTCATTAGCGAAATCACTGACGAAGGGTTATGCATATGGTGGCAATTGACTACCGTCAATCTCATCCACATGTTAAAGTCGTCAGTCTTTTGCATTGCTAGTAGTTAGTGGTAACGATTGATAGTTAACGAAATGGCTAGACATTCGCTAGCTATGCCGACTGCAGGGTATGTACATACATACTATGCATGTATGCATATATATTATTCACGTACATTGTATGCATGGATTTATGCATGCATGTGTGCTTACACACACATACAGCAAAAAGATTATCAAAACGAACCACGAATGTGTCGTATGAACGGCAGATTCGCAGTCGTGGTTCAGAAAGCCAACCAAGCTTGTGCAAAGCAGTTCATGTTCCTTAGGGTCTGTTATGAATAACAAGTTTGAGGCCTTCTACATTAAGGTAATGATATGTATGTATATAAAAAACTTCAATACACAACCCAAATAGAAGTATCAGCAGGCGGCTCATTGATATGCATTGTGCGTATTTAATAATTATCTTCAAACATTCTAACAATTATTAGCAGAGTTGTATCAGTTAGTATAGTCATATTTGCCCAGTTTGGAAAGGGTTGTTGCGTACATTATGAACAGAGTCTTAAAATAATGAATTATTTATTTATTTCATAAATACTTTACAAAGTAAATTTGCAAAGTATTGTTGCACAAATATGGGCGGGGTAACTAGACCATATGGGTGTATGCCCAATATGGTATTAACAGTATTTTAAAAAAGTTTTTGCGACTTACTATACACGACCTATGCCTTCACATCGGAAGTAGCAACGTGGTTGTTAAAGAAATTCCACAAAAGAACCGCAAGAATATACGGTTATCCGTGGCAGATCAGTCAACCAGTGCGAGCGAGACGAAAAACTCTCGAAGGCCAAACAACACACAAAAGCCTGACCGCACTTAAGTAATTGCGATGATGCGAGAGCTGTTCTTCAACCCAGAGCTGCTTAACGACTGAAGAATGAAATTTTATATTTTTTACTTTCAATTACATTACGCCTTATGTATAATTCTTATTTATTAATAACTTACCGTTAAGCAAACTCAGAACTAGACCTTAAATAATATTAATTTAAGCAAGCAAATTGTGTGGAAATAAACTTTTAGGCTGAAAATCGTATCCATATATTTTTTTGTTAACATCTGCTTGCTTAAATTACATATGTGTATCTTTTCAGTAGATTTGTTTAATAACTAAGAAAAATTTTTATTTTGCGTAGATATAATTCAATTCAAACGATAAAAAAAGGAAAATATACACAAACTTTTTATGAAAAATTATACAAATGGTATGTAAATAGATATATTTATACATACGTGCGAAAAAATAATATTCAGCGAATTAATTCAGAGCTCAGTCATCTATGGGTTCAGCTTTGACATGTATTGGATTCACTAGCAAGGGATCCAAATCATCGGCTTCAACTGTTCCAGCTGTTTCTAATATGGGTACATCTCTTCGTTGTTTTGTAGTATTAAACTTTTCGGTTACAGAACCTTCAGAAGTCTCTGAAGATAAAACGGGAAGTTTGGTATCTTCAACAGACATTACTTCTGATTTTGAATCTTTGGTCCACGAAACATTTTGAGTGTTTGACGACGTTGGAGAATTTATTGCTTTAGCATTAAGGCTTATAGGCTTAGAGATTTGTATTTGCGAAGTGCTTTGCTCCTCATTAGTTGTTGCGGTAAAAGTTTTTGATGCAATAACCGAGGAATCGGGTGAAGAAGTAACGGGTTTTTCACCCGCCAAAGGGCCGCAAATCGAGTAACGCCTTTGAGTAATTTGTGGTGCTGCGCGTACTGCTTGAACTCGTTTTGTGGCGATATTAGCAGACGGTGGCATCATAGAAGTGATCGGCAACTTAGTCGTCATCACTTTAGAAGTCGTGCTACTTGCTGGTGCGACTGGTGTTGTACTATTTGATTTTTGGGTATATGTAGGTGTGATAGTTTTTGTCTTCGGTAGCATTTTGAAAAAACCACTGCTAGAGCTTAGAATACGGTTGGCCGGATGCACATTTTTGAAAATTGTTTGACCATTTATGGCGCTGTTCGTATTGTTCAAGCTTGGGGAATGGCTGCTGTTATTCGCTGAGCTTGAGGTTTGGCTTGTGCTCATTGCGGTTTTATAATTCAAGGGCCGTATATTAATGTGGGATACGTTTTTGTTCATTCTAGTCGAATCTTGAACAGCTTTATTAGACGACACAAACATGGTAGCCATTCCGGAATCCTTTTTTGTTTCTTGCATATTTTTGGACTGTATTTGATTTCCATTCGCATTCACCATTTTCGGAAATATGCGATAGATACGCTTCTTATCACCATCACGCGTTACAATAGTACTACCACTGGATCCGGAAACTCTGACCACCTTTTGAAGTATGCGACGTGGCAAGCTTGGAATATTATCTTCATTTGCTGCTTTAGGGGTTTCGTTAGTTTTAGCTTTTATTTCATCCCAAGAACGCGGTAAGGGAACATCTTCTTCATCGTCAAGATTATCAATGAAAAACTGCAAATCTTCATCATCAAGAGGTGGACTTGCAGGAGGAGAAGTTGCTTTTGCTTTGGGAGAATTACCAACAATTGGTAAAGGCATCTTAACTGCCGGTTTGCTCTGAACAGGCGTGGAAGTTTTAAACTTTTCTTTGGCGTCCATAATTTCTGGAGTGCTTTTTGCTACATGTACCAATGAAACTAGTTCGCGCATTAGACGAATTTCTCCAACTGTAGTGTTTGCAACACACGATGCCACTTTCGCAGGTAATGGTAGAGCTTCACCGTTGTTTGGAAAGTCAGTGGCATCGTCCAAAACTTCTAACATTGATTGATAAATTTTACGTTTGAAATTCATTTTTTGCCTAGCATTCATTTTATGTAGTTGTGTATTAATTGATTTTGTAAAATTATCATCAAGATCTGACGAACTCGATTCACATTGTGTACCGAATTCTCTAGTATTCTTTGGGTCAGTGCTGGTCTGACGATCAATCATTTTACCCCTAACAAATTCCACCTTGTTTTCAGCCAAATTTATCTTTAATTTATCCACTTTTACCTTTAATGATTTATTTTGCATCTGTGATTTTAAACTAAGCTTGTCACTTTTACGAGAGCGTTTTAGCTCTGGTTCATCTTCGGTCAACTCATCAATTACCTCAGGATCTAAGGGTCGTTTACAAGATCGCTTATAGCTTAAACGTTTTTCATCAAAATCATCCGCAAAGCCTCTGTTTGCTTCAAAGCTTTCGTCACCAAACTCATTAATAATAAATACTCCATTTTTATCGGTTTGATCAACATTTTCATTCGATTCGTCCGCACTCGTTGTCTGACTGCTTATACTTTTAATATCATCATCGTCATAAATGCTGCCGAATTTTGCGTCACTTAAACTAGTTCTATCCCCACAACCTTTTGGCAATGAATCACTGATAGAGGAATTTGTTTCATCATTGAATACTGCCACTGAATTTCGTGAAGGATTTGGTGTAGATCCTATCAGAAATTTTAGATGATCGTGCAAATAATATTTCTTTTCACGATTTACACCATCGAAAAAGCATCTTCGCAGGGACTTCCAACGATTTTTGCAATATTCGACTATTAAGAAGTTAAATAAAATAAAATAACAGGGATGTAATCTAATTTTTGTTAAAGTATTTGTGAAAGCAAGTCTAAAAGAGTTATTAGCTAATGTTCTTAATAATATTCCTTCTACAGTAATTTGATTCAAGTTTGACATTTCTAAAGAGTTATTAGCTACTGTTCTTAATAATATTAATTCTATGATAATTTGATTCGTGGGTTCGATTCCTGCCTTAGACCCTGGGTGTTTACCGCAGACAAGCTAATCGCTTCGCGGGTTGTGTTTGTATAAATAAATAAAACATTTCTATGACTTAATCTTACAACTAATTCACAAGAAAGTCTAATAAAATTATGTCTTAACAGAAAGAAAATGCATCTCTGGAGAAAGAGGCGAAATTATAAAAAATTCAAATGCTCTTTAAGTACAGCAGACAGGTACTATTATTTTCTGAAAATTTCCAAAATAGCAAATCGGACACACATTGTGTAAGGAAGTTAGGAGCAATTTATTGGAAATATGGAAATATTTTATTCGTTCAGTCTTGCTAAAGTTTTGATTTTATGACGAGAGATAAAAGAGATATGCTAAAAATATATATTTCTCTCTCAATTCAAAACAGATACAAGAAATATGTTGGTGTGTGAAGCAGGAATTATTTTATTTTAGTGTTTCCTATTTGCTACTAAAGAAGCACAAATATTATTTATCTTATTACTTTTACTCGTTTTCAGATATCTCTTCATGTATGTACCTACACGAAAATGCATTTACAACTTCAAAAGTCTGAACACATTTAATACTCTGTCAGGCTACAAATTAATACAACCATGGTTTGTTTTCGTACTCAACATAAACATAACAAACACAGCTGTGCTCAACAGTGGCTTCTAAACCTTACATAAACCAAGTGTTTTGAAACTGCAAGAACGAGCAAGCAATATACACAGTTAAGGAAGCGGTGTTAGGTTTTGTGAAGAAGTTACACACGCAAAATACCAAAGAAAAAGTAGGGCAACAACAAGCACAGCATACATAAATACCAAACACCAATGGAAGACGGTAAGTCCAAGATTACTTATTTATTTTTAATAATTTTGAAGGTTGTACGCAAGGAAACACTTACCTGTTTCATTACATTCTTTGGCAACCACTTGCCAAGCATTTATACATTCTGGCGATGCAGATTTATTTACGGATTTTATATCATAAAGGCATTTATATTTCTTTATAGCAGCACACAATTTAACACTAGATTCATAATGAGGCTTTGCAGTTTCTATGTCCGACGTATTTTGTTCTTTTCTAAACATTGTTTTCAAACTCCAAAGTTTTTCAAGTACACTATTTTGTATAAATAGTTATAAATTTTTATTGTTGGTCTTCTGTGTAACCAATCCTTTGGTGGAAAAATTACACGCTCACTAAACACCGGGGGAAAAAACACAAACTTTTACTTAACTTCTCAGCAACTGACAAGCCTGTATAGTGAAAAAAGTGTCATTAATATATTTTTTTTGTAGAGATGCCACATGATTGTTATTTTTCATACAAGAAGAAGCATATAAAAAATGCTGCCATTTGAAAGTGCCAATGTTTACATTTCGCTCATTTACTCAAACAACGTCATAACTAAAAAAAACCAGTTTGCCAGAAAATGCATTTGAAGTTTTCAATTTATACACAACTTATTAACTCAAAAATTCCATTTTGAGAATTATACTTCATATACATACGTATATATTTTTATGTATAGTGGTGGCTAATGGCAACCTTGTTCTCAAATTACTTTTGTTTAGGAACTATTGGTAACCTGGTTTGTACAAAAAGTTTGTAAAATTCGCAATATAATGCAAACATTTATTCATTTAAATGCATATATAATAGTAAAATTTTTTTTGATGGCATCACTAATTTTAATTATGATATTTAAATAATGTGAAATACCTGCAAAAAAATTTATGGAAAATCCATTTTTTAAGCGTTGCTATATGTATATTAAACTTCTGTGGATATAATTGTTGTATGGCAACATATTTTGTATTTAAGTGTGGCAACATTGTTAGCATCTTATCTTTTTGTTCTATATGGCAACTTTGTTTAACATGCTGCCATATTTCATTTTCGTACTGCATTTAGTTGATCAATTTTATTTTCACATTACTTGTTTTTATATATGTACATACATACATACATAGAAACTTGTAGTCAGTTATTGTTGAGTAACCTTGGCAGCCTTGTTTACGTAGAAACATGACAGCCTGCACTTTTTTAATATATAGCTTATAAATGTAAATATTTATCTGTATTTATAAATAAATTTGTACATACACGTATAATTTTATGGTATAATAAACAAGTTAAAATCTCTCAGCCAGGTGTAGATGTGTATTTAAGTTTTTTGTATGTAAATTTTTTTCATTCTCTTTTATTTCCTAATAATATTGGAAGTCGTCTGTTACAAAAAGCGCTGTTGTTGTTTTTTTCTATAGTCGTGTAGATGTATATAATTGTAAAAAAATGTTTTTTCTTTCTCATATATATTTTAAATGTCACACTTCAAATAAATGTGATTTTTTTAATTGTTTGATCATGTTGCCATATGTTTATTAAGTATTGTAGACGTATCCATAAACACACTTGTGTTGTATGGCAACATATTTTGTAATTAAATATGGCAGCATTGCTAATGCTGCCATGTTCCACATGGCAACTTTATTTCCATTGCTGCCATATCTCATTCGTGTTCTTCAATTTCCCCTTATATTTTATGGTATAATAAACAAGTTAAAAATCTCTCGGCCAGGTGTAGATGTGTATTTAATTTTTTTTATGGGAATTTTTTTTCATTCTCTTTTATATTGAAATTCTTCTGCTACAAAAGGCGTTGTTGTTTTTTTCTATAGTCGTGATTGTTGGGAGAGTTGTTAATATAGGAAGAATATTGTAATTGTAAAAAAATGTTTTTTCTTCTTATTTTTTCATATTTCCTTGTATATTATATAAGTATTGTATAAGCATCTGTAAACATACTTGTGTTGTATGGCAACATATTTTGTAATTGGATCTGGCAGCGTTGCTAGCACCTTATCTTTTTGTGCGATATGGCAACTTTGCTTCCAGTGCTGCCATATCTCATTCGTCTTCTTGAATTCACCTTTAATTTGTTTGTGGGCTTTCATGGCTGTAAATATCTTCATCGTTGAAAAGAAATAAGTTTTTTGTACAAAAACAGTACAACTTGTCCATTGTAACTTCATTACACCCTTTTTACACACGCAAAGTTTACTTTGCAAAGTTTTAATTCAGCTGGGAGAAAGAGACTGTACTACTACCTCTGTCTTTCACACAGCTGAATTAAGGGCTAATTTCACGATGTTTACAACGTTCGACTTGTCGCACACTTAGTCCTGGTTTAAGCTATAAGAAAGATGGAGAAGGAAATACAAATATCTCTTTTTTTCTTACAGCTGAATTGTGAGTTGATCAATAAAAGTTGAAGTGTGTGAACCGGGACTTTGCAAAATAAACTTTGCGTGTAGAAAAGGGGCATTAGACGGCTTTCACATACACGCACAGAGTGTATGTAAATTTCCAGTTTTTTTGCCATCTGGGGGTCTACTCTGTAATTGGAAACGCAAGAAAATGCTTTCGAATTTGTATGTTAATTGCACGCAAATTCGAAAGCATTTTCTTTCTTTTCGAATTACAGAGTAGACCCCCTGATGGCAAAAAAAACCGGGAAATTCAGATACGCTCTGCAAATATGGGTATGCCGAATTTTTCTTCTTGGTTGTGCCAATTTATTTGTTTTATTTTTTGTGGTAGCTCTAAAGGCCATGTCAGATACAACTTTTGCTTGGCGTTGCGTTGAAGATTCGCTTTGACATCTTATATGGAACATGTCACATAAAGCACTTTTAACGCAAAGCGAAGCGAAAAGTTAGACAACTCTCAACTTTTTGCGTGCTTTGACAATCAGTTGGTATAATTATCTTAATTTGTTTGGCCAAACTCTCATATAAATAAGAAATTTTATTAAACTTTTGATAAATTTACATAAAGAACGAGTAAAGGCTCAGTTAGCCGACTGTAACGCAATGTAACTGTAATGTAGGAAACAGCTGATCGATATTTTTATATGAAAAGTAGGTTACGTTACATTACATCTCTATAACCATTTTCATTACTTTTCACATAACAATATCGATCAGCTGTTTCCTACCGTTGCAGTTACATTACATTACAGTCGGCTAACTGAGCCTTAAGGGGCATCGGAGTAATCGAATTGTGCTGTATTTTATGCATTAAAGAAAGCAGTAAAAGAAAAAGTGAGTATTGCCAAAGTTTTTATTGTGTCATACACATTTTGCGTTACGCTTTTCTGCCAACGCTAGAAACGCCATGCAAAACGTTGAAGTTGTATCTGACATCGCCTTAAGAGCTCTCCAAGTGTTGCCGGACAATTAAAACAAAACACGAGAATATAACCATATTTATTGCTTGTTTTCCACTAGAAATTGCAAAACTAATACTCCTTTTAGACACGGAAAGTTTGCTTTGACCTCTTTTCCACACGCAAAGTTTACTCTTACGCCTTTTAGACACGAAAAGTTTACTTTGCAAAGTCTTAATTCATCTGGGAGAAAGGCAGAAAGAAATAGCATTCCTAACTCTATCTTTCACACAGCTGATTTAAGACTTTGAAAAGTAAACTTTCCGTGTCTAAAAGGGGTATAATTGAATTGTAAAACTAATGCCAATGAAGCTGGCATTTAGTAAAAGTTTGCCAAATTGATTTATAAAAAATTAAAATGTAATTCTTTTTGACTTTACAAGATTTCCATTTGAAATAACAAGTTCTGACACTTGTATCCAATTTATTTTATATATTTTTTTTGGCAATTAAAATGTTACACAAATATGTATCTATATTTATTAGTTAAATTAATGGTAAAAATGTTATTAAATAAAATTTACCATAAATGAACATAAAAATATAAAAAATACTGAAATTGCAATGCATTTTATGGCGAATATTTTTTAGTTTATTTTTCTTTGATAATTAAATTTCTTTTGTTTTTTTATGTCATTATGGTTAATGTTATTGTTTGGCTGTTATGCGCTTTAGTCACGTTTTATATTTAAGTGCCAGCAACAAATAACTTAAATTAACCGTTAAAGGTTACCAAAGTAATGTACGAGTAAGAAAATATTTTTTATATTATGACAAACAATCGTTTACAAATTGCAAGACAGTGGGAACCAAGCTACATATCGTTCCTTTACTTGAACAACGTCATAACTAAAAAAAAAACAAAACAAAAACTAGTTTACAGAAAAACGAATTTAAATATCTCAATTTACACACAACTTAATACACACTACGTACGCGCATTATTTGCAAATAAAAATATTTGCAAAAAAATTAACTCAATGTTAATACGGCATTGTAAATGTATAAAAACTTGGTAGCACTTCTATATAAATGTTACTTATGTTTACAAAATAAATAGTGTAAATGTATAAAATAACAAATAATAATTTGTTTTTATTGTCATTATTTTCTTCTATCGGTATTTTTTTTATTTATATATCAATTTATTCTTTTTTATTAGCAAACATTTGTAAGTGTGGCAACCTCAAGCATTTTATTTGCAAATAGTGCGTTAATCGTGAATAGTTTTCTGAATTATTAAGTCGCAATATAAACAACAATATGGCAACAATTTACAGTTTTATTTGCAAATAAGCCGTGCGTATAAACGTAGTAACAGTAAACACCGGTTAATTACCTCATCAAAAATGTCATGATTTTTGGGGTAGTTATGCGGGAAAGGTATTAAAGCGAAGACGTTTAATTATCTCATATATGTAGGTAATTATGAGAATACGCTTAAATGCCTTTAGAAATGCATTTATCCGTACCACAGTGAGGGTATGTAATACATAATTACTTGAAATAAAATGCACATATGTACATACATATGTATTTCTTCAAATAAAATATTTTATTATATAACAAAAACAATTCATATTACAAAAAATAAATACATAAGGTGCATAAATTCGTTTGCAGAATTGCATAAATATGTTCTTGGGTAGTTTTGGGCAAATGAACGGGGAGATTTTAGGGGAAATTTCATTTTGTGTTGAAATATTTTTGGGTAATTACCCAAAATGGGTGGTAATTAAACGAAAATTAATTATGCGTGGACTTTTGTATGAAAATTAGTGTAATGAGGGAATTCAATATTTGGGGTGAATAAGCTATAAAGGTGTTTAACCGATGGGTAATTAAATGGGGTATACTGTAAAGTAAAAGGAAAATTTTATTTTTCTCTCAAGAGTTGAGTGTAGAAAATATTTGCAGAACATTTTTACATAATATGAATAAAATTGTGAGAATTTTCCTTTTTTTATTAATTTTTTTATAAACCAAACATTTTTTTATGAATACGGCAGATGGCACCTTTAGTACGACAGCGTGTTAATTACTGTATTGTGCCATAATCGCCAAAAAAGCTTAAGCGGCATAATTTTCGGCCTTAATAATTTTTTTTTTGACAAAAATCGATTACTCGCTATCGTAAATAATCGATTTTCATAAAAAAAATGAGGTCCGAAAATGTGTCCGGTTAAGTTTTTTTTGGCGGTTATGGCTCGATGTGTACTAATTTTACATTTGTGCGATTTTTAGTAACGGGTATACACTGCATAAAACAGCGCCATTCAACTAATGCCGATTACACACTATGGCATTTTGTGACATCGCAATAGTGTGTACTAGTGGCAACGTTTGTCATTTCCAATATTTTTCGTTGTGTGGCATTGCTTTCCATATAAAAAACATAATGTGAACGGCGTTGCACCTATTTTGAAAATGACATCAAAAGAAAGGCCAAATGTGTACTCAGCATAATGCAAAGACGAATTTTTTTAAATGAATTTTTGAGATATTGCAGATGTGCACTATAATTTTGCTGTTAGTTGTCATACAATTACACACTGTACTGAAGTACTGCATACATACATACACAAATATACATAAATCTTTATACTGTATCGTGCCATAACCACCAAAAGAGCTTAAGCGACATAATTTTCGAACTTAATTTATTTTTGACAAAAATCGATTACTTGCTATTGTAAATAACCGATTTTTGTAAAAAAAACGAGCATCGAAAAATCGTTAAGCTTTTTTTGGCGGTTATGGCTCGTTATGTTTGTATATTTTTTTTTCTAGAAAATAAAAGGTTATAGTTCACTTTGATCACATTCCTATTGAAGATGATTTTTTCCACCAATAATTGAAACACGTTTGATGGTTTTCTGTGTTTCTCTCAAATAAAGTTTTTTTTGTTTGGTTGCTGCCAAAAACGTGGGAATGGAAAACTGAAATGAATTTTCAGTTTTGCTCATAAAAAATTAAGATGTCATTTTTTTATCTCTTTAAACATTTTAATAGTTTTAAATAATTTACTATGACCTAAATGAGCGCAAAAAAAAAAAAGCTAAAAGGCATTATTTTTTTTTAAGTTTTTGGTCTTTCAATAGTTTTCAGCGCGCACTGATGATAGATAGACATTATCAGAGTTTTTTGCTTCTTTCGTTGGTTGCAACATCTTTTTCTGTGGCAATAAAAATAGATAAATAAACCGCAAGCAAAACCATTCATATCTGCTGCAAACAATTCATTTTTGTTGTTGTTTTGCCACTAATGTTCCATCTCCTCGTCAATGAAAGCGCTAAACATTTATTCAAGTCGTGTAATAATCCTTCAAAGCAACAGCAACAGCAACAGCGATAGCAGCAACAACAACACCAATAACCAAGAAAAGCAATAAAATGTGTTACACAACCAACATAAAAATTAAAAAAAAAATAAATAAATAAAAAACTAAATTAAACAAAGTTTGTAGAAATCATTATTTTGTGGTTTTCAATTCTTTATTACAGCTGCTTAAGTTGCTGTTGATGATGTTGTTGCTGTTGCAATAAAATAGTCGTATATTGCAGATGATCCTAAGCTGCTGATGTAAACGCTCCACTCACGACTATTGGTGGTGGGTCACGCACAGCCACATATTTCGCAAAGTTTTATTAACGTACAAATTAAACCAAAAATTTTAATTGGCAGCAGCACTTTACGGCACAATTAACGACGTCTCGAAACAGGAAAGAGCTTTAAGATGCCAACTTAAGCTTAGAATAAAGACAAATACTATTATTTCCGTGGACACAAGCGATAACAGCGTAAGTCAAAAAATTAAAGTTTTGACAAAAACCACTTTTGACGTATATGAACGTTTTTTTTTTCGAAAAATCTAAATGGGCAAATTTAAAGCATTTTGTCGTGAAGTAAAGATTTCTGTATTAACGAAGATTCTATAAAAATTTTTTTTTTGGCTGTACGAATTATCGCCCAACTGCAAATCGCCCAAAAATTGTTGTAAAAAAAATTGGGTAATTGTTCATCGACTTTGGGCGACTCAACATTTTTAGATATTTGGGTATTTATTCGTAATGAATAATTGGCAAATTATGCAAAATGTTAAAAAACCAAAAAGTAAAAAATTTGGGGGATTATTCATAAAAAAGTACGTAATTAACAAAAACCCAAAAACTTCGGGTTATTCTTCAATTTTTTTGGGCGATCGGACACGGTTTTTTGGGAATTTCTTCACAACTTTGGGCGTTTTTTTTAGTGAAATTTGGCGCTTATTGCAAATTTTATGGGACTTTTCTAACACTGCGGTCAAATTTGTTTTTTTTTATATCATTAGAGACATGGACATTTCACGTAAATATGCAGCTTCTTCGTTTGTAGAATTTTTTAGCATGTATGTATTATCCAATTTTGTCTTAATTCGACTTGTGCTGTTATTGCTTTTAACCACAAAATTAATTGTGCCATACATTACAGCAGTTATATATGTAAAGTTACTTAGATAATATTGCATTAAGCTAAAGAAAGTTAAATTTGCAAAGTTTTGTTTTATAGACGAAAGATGAGAAGATAATAAACAGGAGGAGGGAGGAGGGTTGATGGGAGTACAGAGTATCTGGTACTCACAACTTCTGTTTGTTCTTTGCATGTTTTTTTTTAATGTTAAAGATTGGATTGTACTTTTTTTATATTTTTGATGTTTGTTGTTCCAGAATTTCGTTATTTTTTTGGATTAAATTGAAAAAATCTTCTTTTCTTTGGGGGATGGTATACATCATTGTTGGCCACTGAGAGAAATGTACGAGTAATCGTGTGTATTCATTTGTAGTCGTGTAAGAAGCTGATTAAAGTTCGGCACTCTGGTGCCACTTTGGCCAGCTATGGTATACATATGTAGATGTCGTTTACTTCTATATAAAATTCTCACGTTATAGATTTTAACAAAGTTAGCACGCCCAATAAAATGTTTGAATTTTTTTTTTGTATTCCCACCCAAAGAAGGGTTAAATTTGATTTCTTATCCACTTCTAGGAAACTTTGCAGATATGCATCTGAAACTTTTGTGATGTCATAATTTTGCATTACAAAAGTGGGCGTAAGCCCTTGTAAATTTAAAATTATTTCTTTTTTATTTCTATCCAACCCCGATTTTCGATTTATACGAAACTTTGTACCGAATTTGGGCCCTTATTATAATAACAAGAGCTTGCATTAAAAAAATGGGCGGGTGTTACGCCCATTAAAATGTAGTGTTTACGTTTTCTTTTCAACCGCTTATTACAAAACGTTGAACTCTCCCTTGTTACGATGTAAATTTGAACAGTTAAAAAAAATTATACATAATATCTGTGGCAAAAAGGAAAAAGTGTTTAAGTCGAGATATGCTAATTTTGTTTTAATCGCTCGCACCACTGTATTCTTCAAACTGAAAAGTACCACTGGGCCAAAAACAATTATTTTTAGCGATTTTTCAGGAAGTTACAGTGCAATATTTTGATGCTTATATATTTTCGATTCTCGATATCTCATATGGCATAATAGCTTAATCAGATTTTAACTTTGGTATATTTCAAATTGAATGTATTAGTTATAGTGTGTAGAACGATGTTTTCATAAATAAAATCAAAATGAACACCGAATTTTCCAATTTAATTGTAAAAGAAATATTTTTCGGAAATTCGATTTGAGAGTATAAAAGTGCTCTCCTATAAAACAGTAAAATATGACTTTAATAAAATAAATATAATAATATAGAAAGGCCCTAATTCATTATTTTTTGGAAATCGAGTTTTTTATATTTCGATAGAAGGACATATCGTCGGTTAGTTATTGGTTTGCGGCACAGTAAATATACGATATATAATATATAATATATGATATATAATATATAATATATAATATATAATATATAATATATAATATATAATATATAATATATAATATATAATATATAATATATAATATATAATATATAATATATAATATATAATATATAATATATAATATATAATATATAATACATAATATATAATATATAATATATAATATATAATATATAATACATAATATATAATATATAATATATAATATATAATATATAATATATAATATATAATATATAATATATAATATATAATACATAGTATATAATATATAATATATAATATATAATATATAATATATAATATATAATATATAATGTATAATATATAATATATAATATATAATATATAATATATAATATATAATATATAATGTATAATGTATAATGTATAATATATAATATATAATATATAATATATAATATATAATATATAATATATAATATATAATATATAATATATAATATATAATATATAATATATAATTATAATATATAATATATAATATATAATATATAATATATAATTATAATATATAATATATAATATATAATATATAATATATAATATATAATATATAATATATAATATATAATGTATAATATATAATATATAATATATAATATATAATATATAATATATAATATATAATATATAATATATAATATATAATATATAATATATAATATATAATGTATAATATATAATATATAATATATAATATATAATATATAATATATAATATATAATATATAATATATAATATATAATATATAATATATAATATAGAATATAGAATATATAATATATAATATATAATGTATAATATATAATGTATAATATATAATATATAATATAGAATATATAATATATAATATATAATGTATAATATATAATATATAATATATAATATATAATATATAATATATAATATATAATATATAATGTATAATGTATAATATATAATATATAATATATAATATATAATATATAATGTATAATATATAATATATAGTATAGAAAAATTAAAAAATTTCGATTTTAATAAATAATGAGTTGGGGCTTTTCCATATTAAGATAACGATATGTACATATCGCTCATTTACTCAAACGTTTGTCACAACTCGACAAAAAACAGTTTGCCAGTATAGGTACTAAAGTTAAAAGGGTTTGAAATTTTCAATTTACACCAACTTAATGGAAAAACAAAATTTAATATTTCTCTCAAGAGCTGAGTGAGTATACAAGATACATATTTGTATGAAATTTTTACACAATATGAGGATCACTAACTCAAAAACTCCATTTTTTTGACTTATGTCGTTCTTTGTGTAAATGAGCAACATGTTCAATAGTAAGTATATGTACATATATTTTGAATGCCATCAACGCATCTGTTGATGAAAAATATATTTTTATTATTATTAAATACATACATACATACATATGCAAAGTATGGACCTACTTATGCCTTCTAGAAGGCCTCTTTTGGATATGCAAAGCCTTTTCGTTCTATTCCATACTAATACTCGTATTTTTTTTTAATCACGTCTTCATTGTGGTGTACGCCGTACGCTTCTTTCGCCTTATTGGGGATGGTGTATTTCGACTTTGGCGACGATATTTTGGTCCTAGATTATAGAATACATTTTTAGGTGTTCTTTGAGTAGAAATATGGTTTTTTTAGAACTTTTCTTTATATAATATGAGGCGACGTCTTGTCTATGAGGCATTCTTTATCAGTCAGATAACAATAGTAATTGAATCAATAAAATTCGTAGACGGGCCTTTAATAAGGCCTGAAGTAAGCAGATCTTCTGAGTTTTCCCGCTGCGTCGTTAGCGTGTATAATTTCAACATGATGGCATTTAATATACTCAATGCTTAAGCCTGAGGAGCTCTTTAACCAAAAAAAAAAATAAAAAATTAAATGAAAAACGATTAAAAGCTTGATTTTTTAATTGCATTTTCTATAATTCTTTTAATAAAAATATTGCAAATACTAAATCTGTTTGGTAGTTATGTGTGTATGGAGCTGCTGTTGATATTTATTTTTATTTCATATTTTAACAGCATGGCAGGCTTGCCATTGCCAATCGAGTTTGTGCATGTGTTTGTGCGTGTGTGTATGTTTCTGAATGTATGAATGTGAGTGAGTATGGCAGCACTCCTTTTTTTTAGCACACCATTTGACATTTCATGAAGATTATCAGAAAACACGATTGTTTTGTTTGCATTATTTATTCTTTTATTTTTAATTTGATTGCATACATTTTAGGTTTTTTTTTTATAATTTACAAAGTTATTAAAACTTGATTTAGTTTTAATATTAAATTCATTTAAAATTTTAATTATTTTTATTGAATGCTTAAAGTTTAAACACAAACCGTAGCAAGTGTCATATTGCAAAATGTCTTCTATTTTAGCATAAAATTAAATTTAAAAAAATGTACACAAGAATGTACAAGCGATTTAAAAATAAATTGTATATGTGCAACACTGGCCATATATACATACATAAAACACATACATAAGATGATTATGTTGTGAAAAAGAAAAATGTGTTGTGACAAGTGTGCTGTGGCACTGTCGGCGTTTTCGGTAAGAAAAGTGTTCTGTGACACAGTCGGCGTTTTCTATAAGAAAAGTGTGCTGTGGCACATCCGACGTCAAGGCAAATTCATATAAGATGTGCTCAGCTAAATTCGCTTTGAGAAATTTATACTTTAAATGTCACAAAAATATACTGAAAAATGTATGTTGACATCCAACGTATATTCAAATTAGAAGCGGCTAAAATAGTCATATTATGAATTCGCCTTGGTCGACATTTTCTATTAGAAAAGTGTGATGTGACACTGCACAGAAAAAATTATGATAAGTTTTTGTTTTAACAAACAGGTTTTCAAAACTTATTTTAAGTTTTATCAGTTTCTTTTTTTTTTTTGGTTCGATGAAGTTATAGTAAATTGGGGTGGGGTGGCGTTGGCTGAAGTAGTTAGCACGTACAAAACCGAAGGTCCTGGGTTCGAGCCCGGTATCCCACAGTCATTAAACAATAACACTACGCATTTTTTGGTGTGCATTAGTGTCCCTTTGTATCAGTTGTTGTAGGAAAGTTCAAGTGATGCAGGCATAGTCTCTGGTCACTGAACTATACCGACTTCCGCAGATACTAATCCTAATGTAACATCAGAGCGCCCTCCTTCGTTGTGTAGCAGAATCATCGGCGAAGTAAAATAACAAATAAAATGGCTACTAAAATACAGCTTCAAAAAAATTAATACTCCTCATTTAACACTAGAGGCGCTGCAACACTTCATTATTAAAAACGTGCAAAAGCAGAGTTGTAAAAGAATGAAGCTTACCTCTATCTCTTCCTTCACCACCTCTCTTCTCTATCACTATCCCTTGTCTAAAGAAGGTAACACCTGGTAATAGTAGTAGGTATTCATTGCCTGAGTGCTACTTCTCTTTATAAAAAAAAAATAATAATAATTTAATAAAGAAAAAAATGTGTTTTTCCTTCCATTAAACTTTTTCGAATTTTGGTTTTTAATTTTACGAATTCTGTGGTACATACATACGAGTAGATACTATTTCAGTAAAAATATTTGATTTTTTGAACTTAGTAATTGAATACAAAATAAAGTTTTTTCTGTAGAATGCGACATTCTATAAAATTTTCTATGAGAAAATTGTGCTGTGACACAGGAAATTTTTCCATAAAAAAGTGTGCTGAGACAAAGTTGACGTTTTCTATAAAAAAAAGTGTGCTGTGATTCAGTCGACATTTTATGTAAGAAAAGAGTTTTTTATAATAAAAGTGTACTGTGACACACCGGTCGTATTCTAAAAGTGTGATGTAAGAAAAGTGTGCTGTTACATTGTCGACCATACAAAGTTTACCAATAACAAAGTTCTGCGTTGCTAAATGGGAACACCAAAAGCCTGTTGTTTTCTGGAAATCTTTGACAAAACTGTATCCCAATATGATTTTTTTGTTGAATTTGCTTTACTTAATAAAATTTGTGAATTTGTTATTTCGCATTGCCAATCAATTTATAAATTAACATTTATCTCTTGTTGAGATAACAAAATATGTACTTTTTATTTTTGGCCAATTTTTTTTTGTTTGAAAATTAAAAGCTTACTGCTGTAATAAGGAATCGGCTTGGTAGTTTTTATATTTAATTTTGAATTTATCCTTTTCCAGAGACTTTTGTTTCTTCTTACCTTTTGCTTTGACAGCTGGCAACTGCTCTGCACCAATCATTGGCGAATTCAATTTAATCTTTTTGCAAAAGTTTCATTTACAACCGCACTTATTAAGTTTAGCGCTTATCTTTTCTTTTGTCTTCTTGCAATTAGTCTTAATGTCCTTTTTCTACTACTTGCAACAAAGTACTGAGCAAATTGTGGCTTTTGTATTTTATTGAGCAGAGCAATTTTAACAGCCACCCCTTAATTTTGCAACAATAAAAAGTTTTCATTAAAGTTTTCTGGGTGATCATTTAAAAAGGGGAGAAAAAATAAAGTGAAATCAATTGCAGTAATTCTTTGTTTTTTTTAATTATTATCGAAGTCCTTGCTCAGAAATCGGATAAGACCATGAAATATGGAAGCAATGGCATAAAGTTGTGCATGTGTGTGTGTGTTTACGTTTGTGTGGTTAAGTGTTGCCTATTTGTTTTCTGAGCTCCCTGTATTTATTTGCGACGCGATAAACATCTTTTTTAAAATGACAGTCATAAATTTTATGAGTTTTTGTTGTTGTCATTGTTTAAGCTTGTTTCTTGAATGACTGAAGGAAACCTTTAAGCGTAAAAAATTTAAAAAAGACACCAAAATGTTACATACTTGAAAATAAAATAAAAACTTTTTAAGTTCGCTGGCATAAATAGATAGATCTGGTATTTATTTACATTTATTTTATCGCTGTTGCAAACGACATGGAGACAAAAAAAACTTTTTAATGCTTCTTGTCTTTAACCTTGGTTGCAATAACATGACTTAAATATAAAACACACAAAGTTGCAATACTGCCACACATTTTTGTTTTGTATTCTATAAAAACATACAAATTTATGTACTCGTATGTCCGTTGTATTTAAGCAAAATTAGTTGGTTGTAAGCACACGCTAATAAAAAAACGCTTGTAACTACTTTGCCTGTATTTATTTGACTCTCGTACACTTGCATAGAGTACTTAATACTCATACAGTGAACATAATTAAGTTGCACGCACACACATCCATATGCAGAGATTAAAAATAAACGTGGGCACTGTGTAACGAAATTGGAAAATAAAATTTGTAATACTTGTAATACTACATATGTAGTTTGCAATTATAGAGAATGCTGTCATAAAATATTTATTTATTCCTCTAACCAAATACCACACTAAAAAAAATATATTAAAAATAACATAAAGTATGGCAAACTTTATACATAAATTCTTCCAAGTGGTCCCACTGTGAAACGTTGATAGAATTTTTAAACACAATTTTCTTTATTTAGTTGGCCGTTGCTAACGAAAGACATGGAAGTTTTGCGTTGCAAATATTTACAACCCACGCTTTGACTGTTTCTGTTGTTGTTGCTGTAAATGTTAAAGAGCACCAAATAAGCAGCAGCAACAATCGCATTGCAAAACTATACAAAGAACAATGGCAATGGCAAAAAAGTACAAGAATAAAATCACACACAAGAAAAAAATAAATATGGTTGATTCATTTATTGTCCAAGATGGGAAGGTCAGCTAAGTTTTTCAAATGGATTAACCATACATACATATGTATACATACATACATATCGTTACATTAATATAGAAGGGCGCTAACTCGTTACTTTTTTTAAATCGAGTTTTTTGCATATTTCGATAGAAGAACACCTAATGTATCGAAAAATGCAAAAATCTTGAATTCAAAAAAAATTATGAGTTAGGGCCTTTCTATATTAAGGTAACGATATGTATGTAAGTATGTATGTATAAAGGAAAGGCGTAATTTATAAAAATTATTAAGCATAAACGTTTGACTACATCTGAATTACACCAATAATTGATATTTTTAAACGGCTTAAAGTAAAAAATTGGCAACGCGTGTTCTTAAATGTTGCTTAAAATGATTAATAAAAATATAAAATATAACTATTATACACCTAAATAATACCCATAATAATATTATTAGAGTTAAAAGTTGGCAACGCGAATTTTTAAATATTAACCAAAAACGCACTAAGCTTGATATAAATTAGTTTAATACGCAAAAAAACAGAAACGGCATATATTTAGGCTAATAGTTGGCAACGCATTGCTTAAATATTTTTCCTAGAACAAATTTCATAGAAAAAAGCGCACAAAATAAGTGGAAATTGTATTCTAATAGCAATGCAAATGTTATTCAGATATCTGTTGAAAAAGTTGGCAACGTGCTCATAGATTTATTGCCTAAATCATAAAAAAAAAGATATTTTTTTATATGTATATAAACTTTTTTATGCTCCTGTGCTTATTGAAATTTTTCTTTTTAAAGTTTAATCAAACCGAGTGTTGCCAATCAAATACATTGCATTGTAAGAAAAAAGCCAACTTGAGCCTGGCCGACATTCTTTAACCTAAACTTATATTGTAATCAAGAGTTTCAATTCAGGCAAGGTTGGCAACTCCATTAGATATTTTTAAGCTGCTGCAATGAGAAGATTTGAAACGTATACATATGCATATGCACTTACCTATGCATTTTATCTGATAGAAAAAATATTTTTTCTTTCGATTTGGCAATGCGAAGCTGAAAGGTGGCAAAAATAAGGAAATTGGAAATAATGTAGTCAGCGAAATAATTGCTTGTCAACTATAAATAAATGTAGCTGAAATTCGATATATGAAGAAACATAGCGAAGCAGAATTGATATTGTATTAAAGAGTGGTAATTCAGATGAAGTTGGCAACTCATATACTACTTTACTGAAAAGATTTGAAACGTATAAATATGTATGCATATACTCTTGCCCTTATAAATTGTCTGAGAGGAAATCTATTTTTAGTTTTATATTTGGCAATGCGAAATCTGAAATGTAGCAAAAATATAGAAGTTGGATAATGAATTTATTCATTAAAATAATTGTTTGTCAACTATAAATATGATTGAATGAAAGAAATGAAGAAACCTAGCGATTGGCAACGCTTATTTGTTGAGACAAAATTTAAACGCTTGGTGACTTTGGTGGACATTCCCGCTGTTGGTTTTATTATTTGTTCAAAACTATTTCTAGTTTATGTTCAACATGATTTTATTCGTGGGTACATATTACTTTGTTTAGTTTTTCCATTTTTCTTTAGTGTTTTACTGCGTTTGTAGTTTTCTCCTTTAGCATTCAAGCAAGCAAGCAAGCAGTATTTATATATCTGAGATTTAGTCTTTTTTTAACTTTGTGTGTTGGAGTTTTTGTGTCCATTTCTGTTGTTTTTGTTGTTATAATAAAGGCAATAGAAACCGTCAATAAATTGCCATGATTTTGTGCTAATGAAGCATTTAATACGAACAAACTAAACAAAACGCCCATATTAAGTATAATCGGAATTATACAGGGTGTCTGGTAGCAGATTTATAGAATGGAAATGTGGATTTTATTTTTTAAAGAGTATGTCATCCAGATGTCTTCAGTCGAGTTGAACACACTGTTCAAAATGGAGCCTTGTGTTTTGCGCCACACGCTGCAGTAAACTTGGTTCAATTGAGCTGATTTCTCGACGAATATTTTCCTTTAAAGCCACAAAAGATTGGGGATTGTCATTATAAATCCTCTCTTTGAGGTAGCCCCATAAAAAAAGTCCATGGGAGTTAGATCGGGCGACCTCGGTGGCCATGGGATGTCCCCAAAGCGACTGATCAGTTTTTTGCATAAATCAAAGTCACAATTTTAAAAGGATGGCACTTCAGATCCTTTTTTAAAATTTCATGAATAATCGCTCTTGGAGTCCCAGTGAGGCTGCTCTTTTCCTCATTGAAAATCGCGGATTTTCACGTAAACTGCTTTCAACCAGTTCAATGTTTTCGGGAGTCCTTGAAGATCGGCTGGGCCCTGGCCGTGGGACATTCACAGCCGAAGCACGAACGAATTAAATTTACACTCGGTCCATCACGTATTCGTCGAATACCGAACTTTGAAGAAAATTGTCGACGAGCAGTTAGGGGCCATCCATATATTACGTAACGCCCTTGGGGGGGGGGAGGCTTCGAGTTTTGTTACGAGGGGGTAGGGGGGGGGGTCTGTAAAATTGTTACGTAACATAAATTTTACTAATTTCGTACAAAAACACTTCGATTTTTCATTTATTTATATATTTAATTTATCAAAGAAATACATAATAAATCAAGAATCATGAGTGTTACATAGATATAAATATATGCATATACATATGTATGTACATAAATACATAATTGTTATTATTTATATTTTGCAAGCTTATTTGATTTTTGTCTACGCACTGTGTTAGTCTAACAGAAAATAAAAATAAAGGAACAAAAGGATTCGAATTCCCGAATATTCGTCCATTCTCAATTACTTGCATTTTCCCATAAATAAAATAAATAAATGCATAAATCCTAAACGAAACTTAAGAAAATGCCATCAAAATATTTGTATATTAGTTTGTAATAACTAAATAAAGAAATTTACTTCAATTCAAACAAAAAGTTATTTAAAAATACATACATATGTATGTGCATGAATTAAATTTAATTTTTTTTTAATAAAAACTTAATAAAACAATTTAAATTTTTTTAAAGTTCTTGTTACGTTATTGTGAGGGGGGGGGGGGTCTAAGAATTGCCACTGCTACATCGTGACTACCAAATCCGCACCATCGATAATTCCAACGGCGCCAGCCTCCCTCCGCGCCGTTTATTGCTTTTTGAAATAATCGTACTTAAAATTATAAATTTACCACCAGACACCCTGTATAAGACAAAAAAAAAAAATAAATAAACAATGTGAGGAAACACTTTAAAGGAATTTTTTAAACAAAAGTAAAAAATCTTAAAATCAAAACTAATAGATAGAAACATCTATAACTTTGCCTTATAGCCAATTAAGACAGATGCTAAAAAATAACTTTAAGTAAAATCAATGTGGAAGAAGAAGATGCTTGTATGTATTACATCTTTAAGCGGAAGTGCACACTTACCTTTTTGGTCAACACTTATATAAAATGTTGCCAATCTATTTACTAAATTAAAATTTGCTACATCAAAGTAGTTGTTAATACTCTTATTGTCAATTGCTTTTTTTAAACTTTATCCGAAAAAAATATTTACCTTATTTTAAGCGCTCGTTCTCTTACTTAACTAAAAATTTTCCAATTATCTCTTGGCTGCAATGTGTTATTTTCCAACAGATCACAACATTTATTTTCTTTTAGCCAATCTTACTTGCAACATAATTAAGTTTAAAAATTTATTACAAAATTTATAACATTTTTCTAACAAAATACACACACACAAAAAATCCCATTAATATTCTTTGAAAATTTAGAAATACTAAAAGTACTTTGCAATGTTACAAAGCCATTTGGCATTGTTTTTATTGTTGTTGTTGGTGCATTTGAAGAAAATATAGGTTGTAATAAACTTAAATACACTTATGTACATATATGTATATAGTGAACTAAATAATTAAGGTAACTAAACTGCACAAACTTTTCCATTTTAAATTTCTATGAGTATAAGTGTATGAGGTTTATTTTACTATCTGTCTGTGTGCTGGTTTTATGTTTCGTATGTTTTATATGTACATATGTACATACATATGTACATAAATATGTACATATGTATGTGTTGCAGTCAATTAACAATTTTATGTGCAAAAGAGCAAAAAAGAAAAAATAATGGGAAAAAACTTGAAGTCTTTTGTCCGAATACAGTGAGCAACAATTCAAAGAGCAATTGAAGTTTCATTTTAATTGAATCGCGTAAGTTAAAAATCGGTAAAGTAGAACCACTTAAAATAAAATATTAAATTTTAATAAGCGTGACTCCGCCCACTATTTTAAATGGAAGATTTTGTGTATTTTAGAGCTGAATGTGAGTTGCAAGTTTCTTGAAAATCGGTTCAGTAGAACCACGTGTAATTTAATAATAAGTTTTAATGGGCGTAGCCCCTCCCATTTTTGCAACCAAAAACCAAAGGAGTTTGCTAGGTTTCGCAGCAATCAAATAAGTAGAATATCATTAAATCAAATCACGAAATTTGTGGGCATGTCTCCGCCCACTTTTTTACAATGGAACTCATTGGAAGTTAAAAAAAATAATTTTTACAATCGGTCTGAAATGTACTGAGCTATGAAGTAACAATGTCAAAAAAAATACAGACGAATTGATAACCTCCTCCTTTTTGTGAAGTCGGTTAAAAAGTATTTGCTTTTTACCTAAAAATTTGTTTCAGAACACAAATTTATAGAATAAAACTTATTAAGGCTTTATAAAGGCTTAATAAGAAAAATTTTGTATGGAAATTTGGTTTAAAGACTATTTATAAGCCTTAATATTTTTTATAAATAAGGCTGTAAGAATTTTGAATCTTAAAACTAATTTTTAAGTAAAAATCAAATTCTTTTTTTTTTATTCATACTTCCCGTTATTTGAGAACGCTCAGCACTGATTAAATCATTTGTAACTTTGGTCTTTTATTTATCATATTTCTTTTGGTTCTTTAAATTGTCTCTTCCATTAATTTTTCATAAAATTTTATTCTTTTAAAATTCCTTATATACATTTTATTTTGCAAATATCTTAATTTTCTTAAAAGTTTTTATTTGTAATCTTAATCGTAATTAGCTTTTTTGAGCAAAAAATCAAATTTCTCCTTAAATACACAAATTTACGGTTAGTTCTCTCATACACTGTATTTTCAAGTGCCTATAAATATACTACAATTTTTGTAAAACACATTTCCGTTTCCCTTGTCAATCCTGCTATTACTGTAACTACAGTTACAACTACACAACCAAAGCGCCATTCATTACAAAACAAACACTGCACTAACACTAATACACGCTCACACATGCATATGTGTACGCTATCACTCTGTAGGAAATAAAGCTCATTGCTTAAATGTCGAGAGTAGTGGGAGTATGTTTGGGTGTGCAAATACATACATACTCGTATGTGTGTGTGCAAAAGCAATTGTGTGAGGGCAAGTGTGGCGCTGTATGAATGCACGTATGTATACGAGTATGTGAGGTTAAGTACATTTGTTTGTAAGTTTATTAGAGAAGTGCAAAGGAAGAGTGCAAATATTTCCTATATTGGTGTTACTTAATAACAAAGTTACAACGAGTAACGAGTACAGGAGACTATGGGCGTACAATTTATGAATGTCTGTATAATTTTTTATTTGTTTGCCATAGCCTTAACACCAATAGCCCTATAGACTCCCAAACATGTTTCCGCATATTTTCAAACACATGCACACATTTGCTTACACAATTGCCCATACAAAAAACAACTTGAAACATACATACGTTTATTGAGAGAAACGAATGTTTTTAAACACCAAAGTAACTTTTGGTACTAGAGCAACAGCAATCCAAGTTGTAAAAATATTCCAGCTGCGTTAACAAGGTTTTATTTCCAAATGATTACACTGCTGCTAGTCTGTGGATTAAACTTAAACACTTTATTTTCTTTATGGTGCCATAGAAAATGTCCATAAATTTTTAAAGTTATTTTTATTTTATATTGTATTTGTACTTATTCATTCATTCATTTTAACTAAAATATTTTCTGTTAGCTATTTGCTTACAAATTGTTTATTATAAAAAATTTAAATCTAATTCAAGCAAATAAACTAAATGTATTTTATATGAGAAAGCAAAAGAAATAGCAGACCGTAAAAGTTTATAGGAAGTTTAGCAGAAAACCTTTCTAAAGTTATGTGGAAGATTTATAACTTACTTTATTTTGAGCTAAAATTACTTTTTAATTCGTACTGGAAATAAGCAAAATTGTTTCTTAAACATTTTAATAAATAAATAACAAAGCAATTGGCATAATAAAAAAATAATACGTAGTAAAGTTATACTTAAATTATGAAATTTCTTATACACAACTCTTAACTTCTCTTATAGCTCTCGTATTTCGAATTGACTTGGTTGTCTTCAAATTTTCAGTGATTTATAAACAAAATTTTCTGCAATAGACTTTTTTTAAATTCTATTGTTAATACTTACGAGTATTTATTTTATTGTTGTGTTATCTGTTGAATACGATTGCTTTTGTTATTTGTTATTGTAACATTGTAATGAGTTATTTATTAATAATTTGCTAATGTTTAATTTGTGTTTTTATTCTCTATTATTATTTTTTTTTGGCGAAGAATTCATTAGTTGTGATTTGTAGGCTCAGCCGTGGGGAAATTAAAGTGGCCAGGTGCTGAAATGAACTTAAAAGTCAATTGATTATCTATTTTTTTTATATTTTTATGGTCACTTATAAGATTGTTTATTTTATGCTTTTTGCACAATTTAGTTTTTTTCGTTATAGTTAAAAAAATAAAATAGTGTTAAATAAAATAGTGTTAAAAGCTTCCGTTTTATTCATGGCAGCAACAGTTAGTAGGGAAATATAAACCCTGTGGTTTTAAGTGTTTAAGTTTGAGAGCCTGTCAGCGATAAAATAATAAATAAAATATGTTTGTTATTTTAAACTTTTGATATATCGCTCATTCACTTCAAAAACGTCAAACGTCATAACACAAAAAAATGCAATTTTAATAAAATATAATATAATAAAAAATATATTCTCATATAAATATTTTGTGTACTCGGCTCTTGAGAGAAGAATGATATTTTCTTTTTCCATTAAAATGTCCTCAAATTTAAAACTTTAAACTCGTTTTGTGTAAAACTAGTTTTTTTTGAGTTATGACGTTGTTACAGGGAATGTTTAGTAAATATTTAATTACTAAAATATTATGCATAAATATTTTTAAGCTCAATTAAACATTTGCAATAGTGAATTGCACAAAAATCATTTAAATTTAAATCTAAATAATTAAAAAGCAGCAAAACATTATAAGCCAGATTTTAATATGTTTGTTGAAACAAATTTTGCCAAAATAGAAAAAAACTTTTAATCGCTCAGTTATTAATAAGATAAATTATCCAAATAATTTTATCTTTCAATTGTACAATGTGATCGAATAACTGAGTACGTAATTTAAACGAATATGTTCATTGTTTAATTAAGAAATTTCATCGATTAATTAAATAATATTGATTAATCGAATAATTCAATGCATTATTCAAATATTTAAATCGATTAACCGAATGATTTTGAAAACATTTTATCATAAGCCAATCTTCATACTTTGCTAAAAGTAAAAAACAATATCGAAACGATTGATTGATGAATAATTTATTCGAATATTTAATCGGATATTTAATCGAATGATATCATCGAATAATATAATCGAATGGCTGTAATTGTTTAATTTCATTATTTAATTAATCGAATATTCAAACCAATTAACCGAATGATCTTTAAAATTTTTTAGCATAAGTAAATTTTCTTACTTTGTTAAAAGTAGAAAAAAGTTAATCGCTTAATTTTTGGCGTGATAAATTATCAGAATTATTTTTGTGAATAATCGAATATATAATTGAATAATATAATCGAATAATATAATCGAACAGCTGTAATTGTTTGATTTCATAATTTAAAAGATGAATGAAATAACACTGATTAACCGAATATTCAAACCGATTAAACGAATGATTTTTAAAAATTTTTAACACTTTAGGACAGTTTTCATACTCTGTAAAAAGTTAAAAAAAGAAAAATCCTTTCATAAATAGTGTGATAGGTTGTCCGAATAATTTGAGCGAATAATCGAATAATTTAAAGGAATAATCGAATATATTTTATTGTTTAATTAATAAATTTAATCGAACAATTAAATAACATTGATTAATCGAATAATTCATTGCATTATTTAAATATTTAAACCAATTAATCTAATAATTTTTTAAACAACACTATAAGATTTTCATACTTTTCTTAAAAAAAATTGAAAAAATTTGATTTTAGATATTTTTGAATAGTTTATTGAATAATGTGATAAATTACCTGAAGAATTTTAACGATTAATCGAAAAATATAATTGAAAAATTTTATTAATAAATCGAATGTTTACATACTTCAATTGTTTCATTTGATATTTAAATCGATCAATCAAATAATATTGATTAATCGAATAATTCAATGCATTTTTCGTTTTATTTAATGTGATAAACCGAACGATTAAAAAAACAGTTTTTGAAGAAAAGTAAAGACAAAAGCCTTACTCGCATAGCTAAATAACATCAGAGATTAGTCGAATCATTTTAAAAATTAATCGAAAAATTTAAACGATTAAACGACATATTTTATTCTTCTATCAAATAATTTAATCCCTTATTCGATTCATAGAATAGCATAATCCATGTTTTAAGCGATTAATCCAATAACTTAATAGATCTTTAGCATAATTTAGTCGATTAAACAAATAATTTGATTAGTTAATCGAATAATTTAATCAATTGCTAGAATAATTTATTTAATTAATACAAAAAATTAATCAAATAGTTTTACTTATTATGCGAATATGTTAATCGATTAATAAAACAATTTAATAGCCTAATCGTTTAGTTTGCATAATTTATGATCTAATGAATTCAACAATTTGTTTGATTACAAAATTTTTTAACCCCACATGTTGCATATTGCATGTTGCAACTTGTAAAAATGTTTAATTTAGGTAGACAATTTTGTTGAAAAAAATCATTAAAATTTTTTTTATTAATTTAATTTATTTTCACATGTTTCTATGCCACAACAGAAAGTATTGCCACATGTTGCGTATTGTAACTTGCAAAAATGTTAAATTTAGAAAGAAAATTTTTAAAAACAAATTATGCAATATTTATTTTTTATTAATTTAATTTAATAAATTAAATACTATTCGACAGCAAAAAGTATTCACCAATTAATATTTTCAATTAAGAAGTTAATTGAATCAATTACACTTTGAATTGCTTCATTAAATTATAGCGGTGAAACGTTATTAATATTATCAATTAATTTTTTTTTGATTGATATATATTACAAAATTTTAATTGATATTACAACTATTTTAATAGTAAAACATTTAAATTTTTTGTTAATTTTTTTGTAAAGCAAACAAAGCAGTTTTGATAAATTGGTCGAATAAATCAATTTTTATTCGAATAAAAATAAATTATTAGCATTTAACTGTGTTATTCGGTTTTGTGTATTAATCATTAAATAAGTTTTCAAATTTACTTCTAAAGCAGCTGTTTCTTTTTATACGCCCTCGCATCTATCAATCACATACTTTAGTCGATGACTTTATTCTAATAAATTTTTCTTTCTCAATGACTAAAAATAAATTGATTTTTAATCCGCTTTGATGGGCTTAGTTATACTTGCAGTAGTATTTGAATATTTTTGAAATGAAATTATATTCTTGGGATTATTAATATAAGAAACGTTTCCTTTAAAAAAATTTATGTATTCGTATGTATTTAAAAGTTATGAAATTCCTCTGCACTTCTTGCTGCCTTCTTGGCATTTCACGACTTAAACTTAAAGACGAAGTGAATTTAAATCGTTTTGTCATTGTCATTTAATCTTTTTATATTAAAAAAAAAATTACTATGACATTATTACAAAATCTTAAAAAAAATCTCCTTCCTTATTGGCTTTAATAAACAAGTGGCAGAAAATCACTTTTGCTAGTTGATATTTTATTGTTAAGAAACTTTTCAACGCTTCTTTGCAGCTGTTTTGGCACATATTTCTTTACTTTTATTACTTTCTTTTAGACAGTGCAACGAGTATGTACCTCATTGGTGTCATGTTTGCTTGTGTTCCTCACATCATTAATGTCTAATTCAATTATACCAAATGAGATTTGTGAAGAGCTCTAACATAAAAGGCAGTCATTTAGAGTCAAGTCTTAGTTCAGTTAGAAATTTTTATATTTTCCATTGCCATTCTTTATTTTATTAATAGAAAAAAAAATAAGTGGGGAAAAGAAGATGTATAAAACATTTTCTACTTTTTTTAATTTAATTTATATTCTTCTTTGATGGAATATTTTTAATCGTTAGATTTAGTGGCCAATGGGGAAATAGCAAAAAAAAAGCGAAATTTTTATTGAATAACAAAACCATGTAGACGTGATTACAAAACTTGATTTCTGGGAAAACGATTTTTATTTTATTTGAATTTTTTTTAAGCAAATAACACTGTACGACAAGACAAAATAATTTTTTTTTTTCAAGATAACCATGTTCTGCCAACTGATTATTGTAGAGGGGACTAAAAAAGATAACGTGCATCGGCGTTTTAAAAGTTTACATCTGAAACTCATTTTACGGAATATTTCAAGTTGCACCCTTGTGTCATAAAATTCTACTATACGAGTAGGTCTCAGAACACACTTAAGTCGAAAATTCAACTTTAATACCGGAAATAAGCAAAAACTTAAAATTTGGTGTAAAGGTTAATAAAGTTAAAGGCCTTCTGCACGATATCGAAAAAAAAACTTTCGACTGAAAATTTATATTGAAATCATCACTAAAATATGAAAATTTGTTTTTACTTTCAATATAAATTTTCAGTCGAAAGTCTTTTTCGACATCGTGAAACAGGCCATAAAGTATTGCAATTTTTGTAAGTTTTTGCTTATTTTTGCTATTAAAGTTGAATTTTTGACTTAGGTGTGTTCTGAGACCTTTGGCTGAATTTTATGACAAATACTTTAGCAGAATACTTCAACTACATACATCCCTACATATTTTAAAGGTAATTTTTTCTTAAAAAAAAATCGCAAAAAATACCCATTTCGAAAAGAGTTAAAGGGTTAATATATGCCAAAAAAGGTTGCTGTTGTTGTATACCAAAAACCTAAGTATTACACGATTTGCAAAATTTTTTTCACTACACAATGGTGCAACTTTAAATAAGCCGTGAAATGAGTTTCAGATGTAAACTTTTAAAACGCCGATACACGTATATTTTTTTAGTCCCTTTTACAAGAATCAGTTTGCAGAACATTGTTAATTTTATTTTATGTGTTGGACAGTGTAATTTCATATACTAAAGGAATAAAAATTGAGAACGATTTTGTTCATTATTAAATTATTTAAATAGTTTTTTATTTCCAAAATTTTTTTTGGCAAACATTTTTTTATATTTAGTTTGATAAATTGTTTTTATCTGTAGAAAAAACAACATATGCAACAAATTTTGTTCAGGGCAAAATTTTGTCTGAAACAAATGGATAAATTTATCTTCAGGGCACTCGATATCGGAAAAAATTTCAAAATTTTTTCAAGGACTTTAGGCTTGACAGGTTGCTTAGAATAGAAAGTAAGATTTCAGTTCACTTAAGCCCAAATAGCGGGTCCCTTTGTGTTACCTGAGAGTTGGAAAGGGATAGTGCAAGTGCAGTTGGTGAAGTGTCAGATAGATAGAGAGAGAATTAATTTTTATAGCATCGTTGCAGCGCCTCTGGTGCTTACTTTAAGCTTTTTTATTAGTGTCTTAACTTCGTCAACGATTCATTGCTGCAAATATCACCGAGAGAGGGCGCTACGATATGCATTATCATAAACAATGATGCACATCAGAAAAATTTGTGATGGTTATATCGTGCCATAACCGCCATAAAAGGTTAAGCGACGCAGTTTTCAAACTTAATTTTTTTACCAATATCGATAATTTACTAATAGTAAATAAACGATTTTCGTCAAAAAAGAAACGAGGTCCAAAAAATGTGTCGGTTAAGATCTTTTGGCGATTATGGCTCGATATGACCGGCTCTGGCCTGGAAGTGAACATGGAATTTCAGAGACCGTCATTTCCTTTGTGGTGGATGCACTAACTACTTCAGCCAACAGCATCCTCTAAGAAATGTATTTGGAAATATTTAAAAATTTCCATCAATTTCCATCCGTATCGAATGTTGCAATTCTTCCCCAGGTATTCAAAATTTTTTCTAAAAATATTAAACAATTGTTTACACAATTTGACAATTTAGGCCGCAGTGTTCAAGTAAAATTTTTCGAAAAAATCTAAAACAATCAACTGCTACCAACTTTAAACCGTTTAAGATTCTAAATGGTCATTCGAAATGAAAAATTGTAAGAGAAACCTAAAAATGATTTTCAAATACCTGTCGAATGATACCCGGCGTCTGTTGGCCGCCATATTGAATTTTGTTTACTGTCACATCTTTAGTGACACGCCTGGGATTAAGACAAGTGAAAATCCCGTGACTAAAACAAATCGATTGACATAAAAGTCACCGAAATATATACTACATATGATGAAGGCAAAAAAAAATTGTACTTCCCTAATGTGTATTGTCAAATCTTAATGCTAGTCTCTTTATTGTATCAATCTCCAATTGAATAAATGAAAATATTATATACACATACATATTGTTCCATCTCAATTTCATCCCAAAAACTTCCCTGTTTCGAAATTTCAGCAGCTTATGTTTGCATCAAACTATTTTAAAGTATTTGCATGTTTCACACAATGTCACTTAGAAATTGAAACAAAAACTTTCAATAGCGTGCAACAAGAAAAAAGCACGAACAAACAACATTTCAACCACAGCCATGTACAGCTGTGACACACGTAACTTCAAACATTGTGGTTTTATGCTCCGAACGTGTCTGTCTCTACGGGGGGATGTGAATAAGAACTGCAAAGTAAAGACTCTTTTACAGAAGCTCTATTTATACCCCAAGACAAGATAGAGGAAATATATATAAAAGTTTTTGTAGCAAATAGCAGCTGTAAAAAGAAAATGAAAGCAAGCGAGGATAAAAAGGATTACTGGGCTAAAGAGAAGATTTTGAAGTGGCTACGAAATTGAAACTTTAATTTGAAAATGTATAACAAAATGTCAAGCACGTTTTGTGTCTCTGTTGCATCATGGCACGCACGTTGCAAGGTGATATTTTTGTAATTCATAATTTGATAGTCAAATAGGTAAATGGGGTAATAATAAGTTGATAGAAAAATTTTGAGTTAGTTGGTCAATTATTTGAGTTGAATAACTCGAGTTAAATAATTAATTTGATAACTATTAAACAAATACTGGGCTCACTTATTCTTTTTAAGATGCGATACATCATGTTGATTGTCTACAATTGCTTAATTCACAACAATTTGTATCGTCTATTTTGTATCGAATACACTTTATGTTTATTTGTTTGTGAACACCCAGTCGTGTATCGTATCGGCTTGTATCTTGTATTGTTGGGCAAAAGAAGAACCCAGTGGGAAAAGGTAATGAATAGTAAAGGAGAAGGTAATGCACATTATCAGGCCTGTCACAGAATTCAAATTCGATCGAAATGATTTCAATTCCGTAATTAGATTCTTCAGAAAACGAAAAACGAAGAATATGCTCGAAATGAAACCACTTTAAATTTAATGCTCGGAATTGTAATTTTCCTTATGTGAAAGTACAAAAATCTGTTTGAAACAACTTATTTCAATAAAGAAAAATATTTTTCAACAATTTATTTAAAATTTTTTTTGTATTATTTAATTTTTTTACAAATTATAAAATATCCTTAAGTCTTAAGGAAAAATGCAGCATCGTAAAAAGTGAAATATTCTGTTCAGTCAAATAAAAATAAATAAAACTTTAACATATACAGTGCGTTTGGATATGAAAGTGAACCTGAAGCATCCTTCAATCGTCTTCCCCGTAATTTTCCGGTAAAGTCTTGACGTCCCTACGCACCACAAACTGCACTTATTGCAGACATTTCGTGTATTAATTTTTAAATTTTGTTCACTTCAAGTTAAAAAAAAATGTTGTGCCTTTCCTATTTTGTTTTTCTCTTCTAATAACCATGTGTTTTTTGTTTTTCCTTGCCCAATATTGCCACATGTAAATTGAAAACAATCGAATTGCTGCTTTTTCGTATTGAACAAAATCGATCGAAATCTGGAGAAGGTAAAACAAAATCGATCGAAATGAAAATTCGTAATGAAAACAATTTCGATCGATTTCTGTGACAGGCCTGTATACATAATTTTTTCATTCCAGAATTCATTCCTGTTGACACAGAACATGTCCTAGGAAAGTAATGAATTATTTTAATACGTCCGAGGAATGATTTCTATAATTCATAACACTCGTCACCAGCAACAACTATGCATTCTTCTTCTGCAGATGTGGTAATGCACGTGGTAATCATTGTGTAATTATTGTGATTGATCAAATTACCCTCTCGTTTCTAAGGGAATGCATTGTCTTGCTTTGGAAAATAATACATTATTTCTCCCATTATTTATGTAATTAATGCCTACTTTTCCAACTAGGAAGATATATATATATATACAAATACTCTCTGAGAGTACATATAGATACTGGCTGAGTATCATATTAAATACGACTTTTTCAAAACATGTGAAATGAAAGTGAAATACATTTTAATGAAAATTACCCACAAAAAATTTTACACTATTGTATTTCTGTTTCTGTGAACTAGCAAATTATTTTGGCCATAAAACCTAATTTTGGCATCAAATAAATTCTTTTACATTTGCAATTTATTTCTAAATACATAAAAAAAAATTCTGTTTTGAAAAAATGTTATTTATTTTGTTTTAAACTCATATTTGCTCTACTTAAAGTTGGCAGTGTCATGGCAATTATTTAACACACATACGCATGATAAATTATCCTTAACATAAATACACGCACACAAATTTAATTCCCACTTTGTTTAGTAGCGCGAAAATTGCTCCACATCATTTACTAACAGTAATAAAAATAATGCTGATTTAACAGTAATTCTTATTGAACAGCAGCCACCATAACACTAAGGTGAGCTTTGAAAGTGCAGCATAAAAATACACTCAGAGTAAATGCTTAGAAAAAAGAGAGCAAGTGTTGGCAAAAAACGTAAAAGCAATTGAGCGTGAAAAAGCATGATTATTCATGATAATCTTAATATGATGAAATTCATTGATTTTTATAGAGTATCAGTTGTTTTTTTTTCATTGTTAATAATAATTATTTATCAGTGTTTATATCTATGAAATAGTTTTTCGTATTTAAGTTTATTTATGTATGTAGATCGTAAACAAATCGTTGGCATTTGACAACAAATGTTTGCAATGACATCCGGTTGATTGCGTACACATAAGCATAACTGTGTGTGTGTGTGCTTATGCGGTTTTAAAATTTGTCAAAAATGTTCTGCTAAAATGCAACAATAATAAAAAAAATTGACACTAGTACAAAATACCACAACATTCATTGCAATTAAATTACATACAAGTATACAGTTCTATTTTAACGAAAATTTTGTAAACAGATATTCTGTTAACAGTGGGAAGCAAAAATACTCGTTTGGTGGATTTTGAAATTCGGTTTCTTGTATAGTTGAGTCGATGAATTTTTTACATTGGTTAAATGAAATGGATTCTAATTTGAAAAATAGTATGAAATAGAATATTAAAAAACTATGCACTTTTTTATTCAAAAACTATCCATTTTCATAAAAAATTAAAAATTATTTTAATTTTATATTTAAGCTACATATGTTTGAAGAAAATCGGTCCAGCCGTTTAGAACATATCATATCTTTTGTGCGTCTTTGAAGCCTTAGCCCCCAAACGGATAGACCGATTTTAATTTAGTTTTTTTTTCGCTTGAGTGGTGATTTGATCTAATATCTTCTCGCTTATACTTGAAGAAAATTAGTCAAGCCGTTTGGTCTGTACGTAGGAAGTTCTTAAAATTTTAAATTTTTATTATTTTAGATATTTTTGGGCATGCAGTTTCACAAATCTTACAACATATTTTTGTCTCGTCAAAGCTGTATGTGAAGCGTTTTTAATAATTCTTTTAATTAGTAGTTAGTATCCTGTTACAAAAACCGATTAATCGGTTATGAAAACGGTTAATTTGCTTAATTAATTTTCTTTAACTTTATGTGCAATAATATTTAGTATTAAAAACTGAATGAAATTTAATTACTAAAAACGATTAATCGGAGAGAAAATAAAATTATTTACTCAATAATTTTCGTTAGTAAAACCCGGTTTAAATCCGGATATGGAAAGCGGTTAAAAAAACCGATTAATCGTTTATGAAAACTATTAATTTACTTTAACTATATATGCAATAATATATAGTACTAAAAACCTGTTGCAATTCAATTACTAAAAACGATTAATCGGTGAGTTCAATGCAATAATTTTCGCTAGTTAAACACGGCTTAAATCCGGGTATGCAATATACTATATTTATAAAAACCGGATACTAACCGGTTACAAAAATCGATTAATCGGTTATGAAAACCGTTAATTTACTTCATCCATTTTCTTTAAGTTTATGGGCAATAATATATATTACTAAAAATAGTTTGAAATTGAATTACTAAAAATGATTAATCGCTTGGGAACTAAAATTCTTTGCTGAATAAATTATTTCACATGAAAATCTGGTTACCATAATCGATTAAACGGTTATTTCATTGTCTTATGAACTTCCTAAAATATTTTAAGCTCATGTGAGCTAAATTTCGCTATTAAGAACCGGTTAAAATCTGGTTACTAGAACCGATTAATCTGTTATTAAATCAATTTATGTGCTTCATAAACTATTTTAGTTTACATGCAATAATATTTAATATTAAAAACCGGTTAAAACTCGTTAACTAAGGCCGACTAATCGGTTGTGAAATGGGTTCCATTAAATTTAAATGTTTTCTGTAAAGCTAGTTTTTTTGAGTTATGACATTTTTGAAGCAAATGAGCGATATTTACAGATTTATATATTATTTTCGATAAGGGAAACTCATAAATGAGCGGTATGTACACATTTATATATTAAGGGTTTTCAAGAGAACTCTTAAAATTGCCATTTGTGCAATTGGGCAAACTTGCGCGACTTGTTTCATGAAGCCCCTTTTTGTGTAAATTTGAAACAAACGTCAAAAACCTCATTTAATAAAAATCAAATAAGAAAATTTCAAGCAATTCTTAATTTAAAAACATATTTATATATTTCTATAGAAATAAAAAAGTGTGTGTGTGTGTCTAAAAATGCCTTAAAAAATTATTTACGAAAGCAAATAATCGATTTGGGTTAAAATATTAAGCTTGAAAATTATGTCGCTTACACTATGACCACACGAGCAATTTGTTGTATCTTAACACAAGCAATAACGCCGGCAGAGCGATGACGTCAAATTGCTTGTGTTCAACAATGTATTTAGAGGTGGTGAAGACGTATGTATATGCAAATATATTTGGTTTTTATGCATATAAACACTTAAATTATCAATAAATAGATATTTTTCTAACTATAAATTGAACTTTTATTTGTTTTATGTTGTTAAAACTTTTTTTTTTTTACTTTTTTGTTGAAAAAAAAAATAATATTATTTAATTTTGACAGCATGTGTTAAGGGATTATTGCTCAGCAATGTATTTTAACATTCGTTGCTGAATATGTATTCTAACACATATTCATACGGTCTACACGCTAATATCTTGTGTCAGCAATCGAATTTGACAATTGCCAAGGCAATAATTGCCAACATTATTGCTCGTGTGGACGGCTAGTTAAGCTTTTTTGATGGTTATTGGCACGATATGTGCAAACAATAACTATTTTGCTGAATTAATTTTACAATTTTTTTATTTTATGCCTGCCACTGCTTCTACTATGTTGTTATTTTATTGGAATCTAAATAATTGCTCCAATTTGTATGTATTAATTTGGTATAAAATTCTGAGGTAAAACTAAATATTGAATGTCAGTAATTGCAAATTGCAAATAATTAAAACAATACAAAAATTTTAAAAGGAAATATTGTCTGGCGCACAGTACATGAAAATTAAAACCTTTTATATGCAACCAATAAACAACAAAATAACTAGAAAAACCAAAGCCAAACTAATGAAAATTAACAAACACCACCGCAAAATTTTGGCCTTTCGAAAACAGGAAGGAAACCTATAAGCCGGATATTCACAGTATTCGTAGAGGATTTAAACAATAAATATTGTTTAAGTGCATTTGAAGTTAACAAAACGAACACGCACATGCACACACAATTTTATTAATTAATTATTGGTGCATAAATATAATGAAATGCATTTAATGCATTTGGAGAATCGAAAAAAAGTTACTTTAAAACTTGCGAAAGTTTTTGAAATTTAAACTTGCATTCCTTCCTTAACGATTTTACTGTTTTATAAGTTTAACTTTAACTTCCTGATTAAAGTGAAAACAAAAGCAACGAAACTTGCTTGTTTGCCATACAAAATCATAAAAAATCTTAAATTTTTTGTTTAAAAAACTACTAACTCAAATAATAAAGTTTAGTGCTCGAGCATGTCTTACGAGTATGAAACAGTTAGTTAGTTTACTGCCACCCCTAAACCTAAAGCCCCTCGCACAGCTTAACAATTGCTGAAGAGTTTGGTGACTCCAACGAAAGCCGAAACTCTTTGTAAATACAAATGCCCAGCTAGCCTTTTCAATCGGAGAAGAGTCTATTGTAAATCGTATGCAGAGCATTTTCAATCGCAGACGAGCTCATATTTTAATCGTGGAAAATGCTTCGCACGGGAAAACTATTACCGAAGACGATTCGTGTATAATTCGCTTTTATTAGTCGTAGATGCAATCATTTGACATTTATCTAGAGATTATCTTACAACTCTTTTTTGACGAACATTGAGAATCTTCAACGCACAGTGGCGTGAATTAAAAAAAAAGTGGTAAAAAGTCCGCAACTTTTGAACTAGTCAACCGATTTAGATGAAACCAACTGTTTTGGAAAGTAGAAGTGTTGAAATTTTCAGAAAGCATATTTTGAGGCACCCTGTTGTAAGACAGGGTAGCTCCAAAGAGCCTCAAAGTGGGAAACTGCGGGTATCGAAATTCTTTCGGAGCTTGTAACTTTTGTAAATATGGACCGATTTCAATAATTTTTTCAGCGGGACAAACAAAACAAAACAACAAAAATTAAACATCTTAAAGTACTATTTTATATCTTACAGTTTCCAAGATATTTGACATTCAAATTTTTTTTTTAATTTTTGACCGTGACTTTCTTTAATCGTTAGTACATAGCTTCTTTATTACTTAGCAGAAATTGTTTAGTTTTATTGTTTATATTGTGTATTGGATAAAGAAAACTTTATCCAAATTCATATAAAAAAATCATTTTGATATTTCAAAAATTATAGCAAGGAATAATTTTGCAATTTGGATTTTGGACTTTTTACCACTTTTTTTTTAATTCACGCCACTGTGCAACGTTAATCTTATATGAGCAAATGGGAGAGTTGTTGTTGTTGATTCGGGGAATCGTACAACACTCAGTATGCTTTTTATTTTGAATGTTAAATATGAAAAAAAACAAATAAAATTTTTTAGTACTTATTAATAAAACACTTTTCTTCATTAATTGATTAAATAATATTTTATATACATACATACATACGAGGTTTGTTCGAAACGTATTGCGAATTTTGGATTTTCGCGTGTTACGTATATTAGAATTTTAATTTTTTTGTGCCGTTATGTGGGTACTCATGTCTCTCACTTATGCCGACAATTTCGGCTATTTTGTATGTTTAGTTAATTGTTGACAGCTGCTTTGCTTGCACGTGTTCGTGCGGCAGCTTCCGTTGAGATGATTGAGCTTTGGTTTCCACGTCAGAATCCAACAGCTCATTATCAATGTTCATGCGATGCTGTTTTTGTCGAAATTGAGCAATTTTGGTAAGAATTTCGCGGTGACCCGTCTCATGCAAAATCATTGATAAAAATCGAATAGCACGAGCCAATCGATATGTCTAGGGTTTCAGCAACTTCTCTAATGGTGGTTTGACGATTGGCCAATACCATTTTCTTCACTTCATCAATTTTTTCGTCTGTTGTTAAAGTGCTCGGGCGTCCGGCACGCTCTTCGTCGTTCACATCTTCTCGGCCTTCGGAGAACATTTTGTACCACCGATAAACTTTGCTTCGGTTCAAGGTAGCTTCTTCGTATAACACAGTCAACATTCGGCATGCATCCGCGCACTTAATTTAATTTTTCATACAAAATTTGATGCAGGTTCTTTGTTTCATTTTTTTTAATAGGTAAAAATCGAAGAAGAGCCAAAACGCGTGCAAGGAAAGCAGCTGTTAACAATTAACTGAACATTCAAAATGGCCGAAATTGTCGTCATAAGTGAGAGACATACATGAGTGCCAACATAACGCCACAAAAAAATTAAAATTCGAATATACGTAACTCGCGAAAATTAAAAATTCGCGGGTTACGCGAAAATAATGAAATGAAAATAAAAAAGAGCAAACATATTTTGGATAAATGTATCGTCGATTAAACATTGCAAGATTTATAAGACAGAGTTAAACAGAAATGCTACAATATCACTCTCCAAACAATCAGCAGAAGATTCATTGTATATTAAACACCATCGCCTATTAAACAGCTCTTGGCTAGCTGGGTGTACGAGTATGCGTGTGTGTGTGTGTGTACTCGTATATTATTTGTAAAACTGAACTGCAACAATTTTCCACTTAAACATGTCAGCACATATCTTCTTTGCCTGGGAGTTCAACAGTTCGCTTATTATTTCCGCTTATTGCAGCTTTTTATACTGTGAAAAGAAAATATTTTAAATATTTAACACTATGATCAAGAAGTTTGTAGTGAGGAAAGTTGTTTTTTCTGCATGGAATTTCTATACATGACACACTTACATGTGTATGTATGTATGTGTGTGTTAAAAATAAGGAATAAAAAATAATCATACGTAATGTGGTACAGGGAAGAGAGAGAGAGCGAAAAAAATTAAATGAAAAACTCACTTGATGTCTTAATAAAAGGAATGATTAAATTAAATATTAAGGTTTTATATATTTTTTATATTTTATAAAAATTAAAATTTTTATAACCTTTTATAAGATTTTCATATATTTTTTTATTAAAGTTAAAGTGATGCTGCTTAAATTAACTTGCACTTATACTTTAAAGTCAATTATTTAAATTATTTAATTTAATATAAATTTATTGAAATAGTCACAAGGTTTATATAAATTAAGCTCTTTCAATAACTAAAGTATCACCACTTAATTATGTATAATTACACTGTGCAACAAAATGATTTTTTTTTTTAATAACAATGATAGACTTACGAGTATCGGCATTTTGAAAGCTTACATCTGAAACTCATTGTACGGCCTATTTAAAGTTGCAACCTTGTGTAGTAAAATAATTTCGTGTGATATACCAATATTGCCTTCAGAACATTTATTCAGAATATTACAAGCAACGTTTTGTTGGTATACATTAACCCTCTAACTCTTCTGAAAATGGGTCTGTTTTGCAATGTTATTTGAAAAAAAAACTTATGCTAATTATAGCTATGCTATTTATGTCACAACACAAGAGCTCGGACGTGATTTTCGTAACAAAAATAATCGACACTATTACAGTTATAAATTTATTTCTATTTTGATTTCTTTGTGCTTAAAACTAGGGTATGAAAATAAACAAAACAAATTGTTTTGTTTCGTTTTTTGAGTGAAACAAAAACAATGAGAAGGATGACTCAATTTGTTTTTGTATTATTTTTGCACATGAGCACCGGCCACAAACAATACATTAATTAAGAAAACAATGGGATATAAATGGAAACGTTTTGAAATATTTTGCGGCGAATTTGACGTCATCATATAATATAATTTTATTGCATTGTTATATAACACATTAAACAGCATAGCTATAACCGGGTGTCCTAAGATACCTCTCATCTTTTTTGTGGTATTAGAGTTGAATGTTTGACTTAAGTGTGTTCTGAGGCCTATAGTATAGGGTCCGCCAGATAACTTTTTTTTTTTGAAAAACAGGGCGCAAAACATCGAGTGTAGCTTCGGCTGTGTGGCACGTAGCGCCGTCCTGTTGAAAACAAATGTTGCCAATATCCTCCTCTTCAATTTTTGTGAAGAAAAATTCGTTCAACATGGCCCGATAACGATCGCCATTGACTGTAACGGCCACTCCTTGCTCATTGGCCCAATTATGCCTCTGGACCAAAATCCGCACCAAACAGTGACTCATTTTGGGTGCGTCGGCTTTTCAATGTATGCGTGCGGGTTTTCTGTGCCCCAAATGCGACAATTTTGCTTGTTTACATACCCGCCAAGATCAAAATGAGCTTCATCTGAAAAGATGATTTTTTTTTTGGCAAAATCGGCATCTTTTGTAAGTCGATCGCAGGCAATATTTCGCAGCGTTGTGCAAGCGTATACACAACCATATTCGTTCAGCGGAAGGATAAAACTAATTATCTGTTAAATCAGACATGAGCTAAGTGTTACCATTCACGAAATAAGCACTAGTTGAAAAAAACGTTAGATGGCGGACCCTATAGAATTTTATGATAAATATTTTCTCAGAATATGTCAACTATTTTAAAAGTGATTTTTGCTATTAAAAAAAAATAAAAAAAAAATACTCATTTCGAGAAAAGTTAGAGGGTTAATGTGTGCCAACAAAATGTTGCTTGTAATATTCTGAATAAATGTTCTAAAGACACTATATACCAAAAACCTAAATATCACATGCTTTTCGAAATCTTTTTACTACACAAGGCTGCAACTTTAAAAAGGCCGTACAATGAGTTTCAGATGTAAGCTGTTAAAAAGTCGATACACATACATATGTCTTTTTTTAAACCCTTCTACAAAAATCAGTTGGCAGAACATTGTAATTTTTTTTGTGTGTTGGACAGTGCTATTTGTATTATAGTCATACAGAGAAGCATTTATTGCAAATAAGAACTTTTAAAGTAAATGAAAGAGCCTTAATTAATTTTATTTTTTAATAAGTTCTTTGAAATTCCTTTGTTTATTTGTGTTCAAATAATGTTAAGTGCATTTTAACCTTCTCTTTATGAAAATAAACAAAACGTTAAGCTAAATTTCGACCTCTGCTGCATTCTGAGATTTACAGTGAAATTTTATGGTGAATATTTGTGTAGAACATATTAAACCGTTATAAGTTCATTTGAGGATATTTTTTACGGCCTTATACTAAACTTGTAATAACGAGCAATAAGGAGAATAGTTACAGTGTTAAAATGTTTCACAAAAATGTGTATCGTAAGATTTTGCACAAAAACTCGTGAGTAGCTGCTTTACTGAAAATGAAGGTTTCCAGCGAGTATTCGCCACAACAATTAGAAAAGATTTGGGTGGAACTTTAACCCTTTTTTCTAATAGATTTAAGTATAAACTTCCAAAATTCTGAGACACGTATACATATATATTTTCGTTAAAACCGTGTAATTTTGAAAAAAATTTGATTTTTTTGTAAAAAAAAAAAGTAATTAAATTTCCTCTAAATGCCTTTACCGTGGAAACTCCTATATGTGCCAAATCTTGTGCCCAATTTTTATCAAGAGCTTAAGCGACATAATTTTCGAACTTAGTTTTTGTACCAAAATCGATTATTTGCGTTCGTAAATAATGGATTTTCAGTAATAAAACGAGGTCCAAAAAATTTTTCTGTTTGTTTAAGCTGTTTTCGCGTTTATGGCTCGGTATATTTCTCTTGCATATTTTTTATCACATTTTTTTTTCTTTAACATCAAAATTAATATCAATCATACGCCTGCGTGCTTTACAATTGTCATCGTTTCATTCAACTTTAAAACTTTTGCTCTCAAGCTTTATTTAAAGTTTGCCGATATTTTCGCTTAAAATATAGCAAAATACTTATCAAATGCCTTTACTCGTAATTAAAATTTATACTTTACTCATGCCAGATTTTTGTCCTTGCTGTTGTAGTTAAAGTAAAAAAAAAATTAAAAAATCAGTCCAAGTGCTTTCTCGTTTATCTACCCTACTTATTGTTACTCGAGCAATAAATGAATGATTATTTCCGTTTCCTGTTTGCTGCATTTACAACTGTTTTCCCCATAAAGCATTGTGGTTGTAGCTGCTGTCTTGTTAGGCATCCTGTACAGAATCCTTATTGACTGAATGTAATAAAATCATTTTCCACTTTTATTGTTAAATGCCAAATGGCTGTGGAGTGCACTTGAACTGAAAGGAAAGCAAAAAAGAAAACCGCTGGTAATTTCAATGAAAATCATCGACTTTTAAAACAAAAGCAGAAAAAGAAACAAAAAAGCGAAATGAACATTAAATTGCAATTTGCTGTCAGTGGAAATGCAAACAATTTAAATGAAGTGGAAAATACTTTGCTCGTTTTTCTTATTATTGTAAACAATGTGGAAAATTATCAGATAAATAGCAAATGGTTAAAGAGTAATTTTTGGTAAGAATATACATATGTTACACATATTTGCTTTTATACCAAAAGTTATTTAATTTTCATAAAAGAACAAGAGTTAAAATAAATGGCATAAACATTGGGCGGAAATCCTTTGAAGTTTTACTTTTATTAGCAAAAAAAATTGTATATGCCTGAATAGAATTTTACATATATGTACGAGTACATACATAATTATTTTATGGCTTACAGAGCATTTACATTGTCTCAAAATCTAGATATCGAGCTAACGATGCAGACAACGTTCGACTTGTCGCACACTTGCATTCAAAACAAAAACCAATTTTAATATTTTGTTGTTGTTTCAAATGTAAGTGTGCGACAAGTCGAACGTTGTCGATATCGTGGGTCAGGCCCTAAATCTTACTGCATTTTACTAGATTTTCCATACAAAATAAAATCTATTCTGTCAGTAGATTTGTAGGAAATCTAATCAAAATCTAATATTTTTATTTGTTTTTTACTACCCTGTTTAACGTACATATTTATAAAAAAAAGAAGAGAGGTGTCTTATGACACCCGGTTATAGCTATGCTGCTTAGTTATATAAAACAAGTTTCATGTGTGATATAATAATGCAATAAAATTATATTATACGAGTATGATGATTTCAAATTCTCTTCAAATATTTCAAAACGTTTCCATTTATTTCTTATTATTTTCTTTTCTAGCGGCGTACGATTAAATTAATGTATTGTTGCTGGCCGGTGGCGGCTGTTTGCCGGATTACAGCCGATCGGCTGTGTTCTCCGGTTTGTGCTCTTGTGCAAAAACAAAACAAAAACAAATTTAGCAATCGTTCTCATTGTTTTTGTTTCTCTCACTTCAGAGAATGAAACAAAACAAAATCAAACAATTTGTTTCGTTTATTTTTGTACTCTGCTTTTAAGTACAAAGAAATCAAAACAAAAATAAATTTATAACTGCAATAGTGTCGATTATTTTTGTTACGAAAATCACGTCCTAGCTCCTGTGTCGTGAAATAAATAGCATAGCTATAAAAGGTGAGTGAATTAGCTACGGCCTGCTTAAAAGGTGTGTGAATTAGCTACATGGCGGTTGTTTGGTTGTAGCTTTGGTCATTTTTCAGTTAATGGGTTTCGTTTTGGATAAACAAATCTTGATGGTGTGAACAGTATAGATTTTCATAAAGATTTTAATTAAAATCTGCTAGATTTTGTGCTGGTGTTAATGCCCTATTAGTAAATTATGTATTAAACATATCAACCACAGCAGGCTGCACAAAATTACGAATTTGACGATGCGTTCCTTTACAGTTATCTGACATCAGCCGATTATTATGAAGATTTTCAGTTCTCTCAAATAATTTTAATTGATAAAATTTATTTATCCAAATCTTATTCCTTTCTACTTTCTAAGTCTTTCTTCATTGCTTTTTTTTTAAACTTGATTATTGCATTTACAAAACCCTTTCAATAGCACAGCAAAATATTGCAAATTTCTATAATAAATTTAATTAAAAGTTTTCTTAGCAGAAAGTTACAACTCTTAACAAAAAGCAAAACAGTACACATACTCGTACATATTCATATATCCATACATACATACTCGTACATGAAGAGCATTTGGCAGACCGATGGAAATGGCAGCACATTTGCACACACAAAAGTGAAAGTTCTCTGTTCAGCCTGCATGCTGTAGCCAACTGTAGCTTAAACTTGAATGAACATGATTTGAACATGCCCTTACAAAATACAACAAATAACATTTACAAAATAATTTTCTGACAAGAAAAGTTTTTTTTTAATAAGTTTAGCAAAGTTGTTGTGTTGTACCTTTTTGTTTTTGTTTGGGGGACAAAAAAAGAACTTTTGCCAAAATATAAAAGAAACAAAAGTTTGAAACGAAATTTTCAAATTGTATTATACATATCAGCAGAAGAGGCCATTTTAAAATAAAAACCTGAAAGTAGCAGGAGTTTAAAAAATGTTAAACAAATCCTACTTTTTTAAACATTCCAAGTAAGTTTGGTAAAAAAAATAGTAGCGCTTCAGTTTGAAAAGTTTTGTTTTGTTTTAAAAATAAGAACTTTAAAGAACTCGATTATTGTATTTTCTATAGAATATTAAAGCTTAATTAATAGATAAAAAAAAGAATAACAGCTTTCGAAAGAGCTAGAATGTTCAACTGATTTAAAAAGAAGCAGACCGCCCACGCCCACTAAAAGGTAATAGATAAATTTTATGTACTTCTACCCAAACAATTACTATAAAACTAACTATAACTTGAATTGACAGCATGTCATGTAGAAAAGGATGAGGAATTACAATTCCATGGCGCGAGGGGTGTCAATCTTTTCAACTGCGGTAATAAGAAATCATTTGATTTCCTTAAAACCGTCGTTGACAGGTGTGGCAACCTTCGCCCGGAGGCGAAAATGGAGGTAATTTCGGCCTCAGATCTGCCTCTCCGTGACAGCGTGGCTTCCACCACCCGTTAGATCGATGGAAACCATACTGTCTGTACTGTCAGCGCAGAACTCGCCTCTCAGGACAAACCAATGGAAGTCTTTGGCCTCAATGGATTGTAGAGAGAACGCGGGTAAAGATCTTTGGTTTGCCGTAGATCAGAAATCTCTATCGAGGCTGCAGTTTTTGGGGGTGTTGTGAAGTTTGGCTTGGGGACTGTCTCTTGAAATTTAATATTAAATCTCTCGTGCTTCTGCTTAATTGATCTTTATGAAGTTTGCACGCACTTTGACAAAATGGGCGGGTAACGCCCCTTAAAATTAAATATAAATATAAAATTGAACACACTTCGGCCACTTGCAAATAAATACAATCAGCCTTATTGCGTATTGCGAGTCGAATATTCATCTACGAGAATTTTGTTCTAGATTAAAGAAAACTTGTACACGTTTCCAACAAAATTCTCGTAAGCAATTCGGGTGAATAGCTTGTGCTTGAAAAAGTAATCGAAATTTAATAACATTACTCACATATATAAAGGGTCCGCTAGATAACTTTTTTTCTTTTGAAAACAGGGCGCAAAACATCGAGTGTAGCTTCGGCTGTGTGGCACGTAGCGCCGTCCTGTTGAAAACAAATGTTGCCAATATCCTCCTCTTCAATTTTTGTGAACAAAAATTCGTTCAACATGGCCCGATAACGATCGCCATTGACTGTAACGGCCACTCCTTGCTCATTTTCGAAAAAAATGGCCCAATTATGCCTCTGGACCAAAATCCGCACCAAACAGTGACTCGTTTTGGCTGCGTCGGCTTTTCAATGTATGCGTGCGGGTTTTCTGTGCCACAAATGCGACAATTTTGCTTGTTTACATACCCACCCAGATCAAAATGAGCTTCGTCTGAAAAGATGATTTTTTTGGCAAAATCGGCAAAGTAATGTCGCAATATTTCCCAGCGCTGTTCAAGCGTATACACAACCATATTCGTTCAGCGGAAGGATAAAACTAATTATCTGTCAAATCAGACATGAGCTAAATGTTACCATTCACGAAATAAGAACTAGTTGAAAAAAAACGTTAGATGGCGGACCCTTTACTAAGGTTGGCGCACATCTTGGGCTCTTGAGTGCTCTGTAGACGATCAAACAAACCCGTCAATCATTTGAAATAAAAACTAAACTTGAAAAATTTGTTTTTGGTTTTCAATGTAAGTGTGCGAAAAGTCAAACGTTGTCGACATCGTGGGACAGGTCCATGATTTACAAAAGAATTAATTGAGGTTTATTTTGCAAAATTTTTCATGGATTATTTTCAGTGTATGTGTTACTTACCTACCTGCCAGTGTCTGGCCAAAAAGATCTGCTTCAGTCCTGTTAAATGCACAAAAAAATTTGTAATTTATGTGTATATCCTTCAGATAATTTTGTATTTAATCAAAAGCTAATCACATTGAAATATATTTCTGCAAAATGTTTCAAACTTTTGTTAAATTTAATAAAAATAAAAATAATTTGAAAATTTTGTAAACTCCTTTGCAGCTTGTTGTGTTGAAAGTTAAAAAATTATCAACCATTTAAATGTGATAAAAAATTTTATATAAATTTTATAATATCTAATATACTTAAATCATTTTATGCAGCAGTAAATTAAAATTCCAACAAATTATTCATCAGACATTTAAGGTACGAGTATGTTAAGCTTAATCCGTTTAAGGTTTTATATCTTTGAAATAATCTTTGAATTGATGGCAACTGTGATTTTTATAACACAAAACACAAGCAAAAAAAAAAAAGCTGCGGCATTAGGTGGCATGGTACCCCTTAAACGTACGAATCAAATAAAATTTATTTTTGCCCACGAAGGTTAATTGTAAGTCCAATTTATGCTTCTTTTTTTTTAGTTTGTTACAAATGTGTTGCATTTTTAGCTTTGACCATACTTTTTTGTTTTGTTTACTTCTGCTGTTTTGTTTCATTTCTGTTAAGTCGTCTGTCGCTTTGGCTGTTTAGTTAATTGAAAGACATGTTAAATACAATTTTATTGTGGTGTGCGGTGCAACCCACTAAAAATGCCCGCAAAAACACATCAAATGCAGGAGTATTTAAAGCGTTCAACTTTTTGTTAGTACGGCCGACATGTTAAACGCTTGTTGTGCTGCAAACGGCCGAAGAATTTTTTGGTTGCATAAAAATAAAACACCACATACAACGTCTAACAACTGCTTAACAATGTTTGACATGATCTACATACAAGGCTCTTGTGGTTTTTTCTGCTCTCTCTTCTTTTCATTTCTTGTTGTGGGCAACATTTGGCTAAAATGTTTCTGTTTTATTTTTTTCATCTTATATTTTTTTGTTTTTTTCAAGCTTGGTATTTTATTCAGTATTTAAACGTTTGCTTAGCAGCAGTGGATGCAATAAATTCTGAATACACGCTTAAAAAGCAAATGTTTGAAATGATCATAATCTGAAAATGTTATGGTTGGTAATTGATAACTACTTATTCATTGTAGAAATCATTAATATTGGGTAAATTAATAACAAAATTTTATCATTGGCGAGTGGTCTCCCACTCTCATCCTGCTGAAGACGCTTCGATGTTACCTTTCTTGAAATAGCCCAAGATAGATGGCGTAACGAGCCAACCTGTGCAATAGCGAGAACCCTCTGGCCTTGCCTTAACTCTCATAGAACGGAAAACCTCACGAACTTCAATAGGAAGCACTTGAGAAACCCCTATAGTTGCAATGACGAGGAAGAAAAGGAAAATGTCCTGCACCTCCTGTGTCATTGTTCCGCTCTGGAGGATCTGCGGCTGCACCTCTTTGGCAGAATATCCTTCGGCAGCCTATCTGAGTTATCGGAAATTGAGCTCAAAAACTTGAGCCTTTATATAAGGAATAGTGGCTGGTATAGCCGCTAACTCCCCCCTAGCCAAACTAGGACCCACTATCACCTCACCTAACCTCTATATATAACTGTCATATCTTTTCACCTCTATCCCTCTCACCCTCCTTTCTCTTTCTCTCTCGTTCTTTATCCTTTTTATACAGGTAGCACAAAGGGATCATTATAATGGACCCAAGTGAGCTGGACTCTATCTTTTAAATCTTCTTACCAGCAGCCTGCTAACCTAACCTAACCTTGGCGAGCCTAATCATAATATGGTAAAAAATTATCATTTTATGATCACATGATTTTTTTTTTCATAAATAAGGCATGCACTAAAAATGTGTATGAAAATCACAATCAAAATTTCTAAATATCTAATAGAAAGTAGTGCTAACTTGAGAGTTATCGAAAGTTTAAAGAAAATCATTGATAACGCGGAGAGTATTGAAACTTGTATAAAGAAAATAATAAATAACTAAGGGCCAATTTCACCAACCCTATTTAAATTTCAATTCATATTTAAATGTCGATTTTCATTAACTTTTATATGGAAAAATTACTTTTAAATATGAATTGATACATAAATAAGTTGGTGAAATTGGCTCTAAAAATTGCCAATAATTAAAAAAAAGAAAAAATCGATAACTGCAGACTGTAGGCGATGTCTACAACGTTCGACTTGAAGCACGATTACATTTGAAACAAAAACAAAATCTTAGAATTCGTTTTTGTTTTCAATATAAGTGTGCGACAAGTTCGATGTCGGACCGGCCCTAAAATTTTTTCCAACTAAATTAATCGAAAACTTACAGACATCACAAAAGTTTCCATAGAAAATAATCGATAACTTAAGGTAAAGTAAAATTTCATTGTGGAAATAATTTAATAATCTAAAAATTTTATGTAGATAATGGCCCTTATCGGGTATAAATGGAGAATAGTTTGTTTAACTCAAACTTTGGTATTTTTTATAGAAAAAAACTAAATTTCACATGAAAAAGCTGCTTGAAATTTCTTCCCGATAAGGATCACAAATTTTAATCAGAAAATTGTAAAATAAAAGTTGCTAAAAATAATAAAAGGTCTTCCAATAGAGACTTCCGAACTTTGAGAGTTAATAGCGCCAAATTTTTATTTATTGAGCCTGGGCTCAAATCGTCACATCCGTGATCGTATCAATAATCGTACGAAATAAAATTAAGTGATCCTTCAATCGTATAAGCTGAATGGGATTTCAGTACGTTCACGTATGTCATAATCCGAAAATGGTGTCTTTACGTGACGAGTTGTACGTTCACGGATGTGACGATTCGACTCCTGGGGGTTATTATGTAATTCGATTCGAAAAGAAAACTGTTCGAATGTGTATGTTATTAACATTACAATTCGAAAGCATTTCCGTTCGAATCGGATTACATAATAACCCCCTGTTTTGCCAAATCACCATGAACGAATTTAGCGTTCTACATGTGCAAATTACAAAATTCTTTCATCATTAAATGGGTCTTCTGTTAGGGAAACATTCGGGATGCTTCTTCCATTTGACGGTCACCGTATCGTATTCGCTGAATAAATCACCTAGCAATCGTAAGTGAGAGTGAGCAGGAGAATACGAGGCAGTATAATTCGCTTACAACTCTGTCTTTCGCAAACCACAACTTCATACATTTCTGGCTGTATGAGTGTGATGGGCCACTGTTCTTATAGAAAAGATTCTTGACAATGTAATGTCACACACTTCTTATAGACAAGATGGTTGACTAAATGATGGCGCACTATTATAGAAAATAAGGTTGACTATGTGATGGCGAACTCTTCTTATAGAAAACCTAATTGACGGTAGGATGGTATAATCTTCTTATAGAAAATACGATTGACTATGTGACTACAAAAAATTTGATTGACTGTGTGATGGTATAATCTTCTTATAGAAAATACGATTGACTATGTGATGGTATAATCTTTTTCTTATAGAAAAGTTGATTGACTATGTGATAGCACAATCTTCTTCTTATAGAAAATACGATTGACTATGTGATGGTATAATCTTCTTCTTATAGAAAAGTTGATTGACTGTGTGGTGGGACAATCTTCTTATAGAAAATATGATTGACTATATGATGGCACAATCTTCTTATAGAAAAGTTTGGTGACTAAATGATGGCACACACTCTTATAGAAATGATGCTGGACTACGTGATCTCTCACTCTTCTTATATTAAAAGAATGTTGACCATATGATGGGGCTCTCTTCTTATAGAAAATTTGATTGACTATGTCATGACACACTCTTCTTATAGGAAAGATTGTTGATTAAATGATGGCACACTCTTCTTATAGAAAATTTTATTGACTGTGTGATGGTACAATCTTCTCATAGAAAATACGATTGACTATGTGATGGTACAATCTTCTTCTTATAGAAAATTTGATTGACTATGTGATGGCACAATCTTCTTATAGAAAAGTTTGGTGACTAAATGATGGCACACACTTCTTATAGAAATGATGCTGGACTACGTGATGGCTCACTCTTCTTATATTAAAAGAATTTTGACCATTTTTGAATTTTGGCACAATCTTCTTATAGAAAATTTGATTAACTATGTGATGATACAATCTTCTTCTTATAGAAAATATTGTTGATTAAATGATGGCACAATCTTGTTATAGAAAAGTTGATGGACTATGTGATGGCACAATCTTCTTATAGAAAATATGGTTGATTAAATGATGGCACACTCTTCTTATAGAACATACGGTTGACACTCTTCTTCACAGTCTTCGTATAGAAAATATTATTCACTGCTTTATTATTGCACATTCTTCTTATAGAAAATATGGTTGACTATGTGATGACACACTCCTCTTTTTTGAATTTGAAAAACTGCGACAAATGCCATCTTACCATTTTAAATCGAGCCATTTATAGATAACCTTGCCGATAATATTGATCTTTTAATCACGTTAAAACTATATGGATTTTCCAGCGCCTTGAATTTGAATTTGCCTTTTTCTTCGAGTGTAAATTCCTTTTATTTTTTAAATAGTTGGAAGAAAATTAAGAAAACTTTGGCAAAGAAATTTTGTTTACATAAAGTAGTTCAAGAAATTTAATTTGAACAAAATTAACTTATTTCATTTAAAATGTATCATTTAGCAAACTCAGCAAATTGGGAAATATTGATTGGATTTTATTTGTGCTTTGTGTGTGTCAATATCTGGGAGTATCAATAGTTGTTTTAAGGGCCGAAATTGTAATAAGTGAACATAAAGTGAGCATATGTTATTGTTTCCTTTCCCTCACAAAAAGTGGTGGCCTATTTTATCTAAAAAAACCCTTCTTTCCTATTTGGGCTTAAAGTCAACTGGCAGGAGAAGGTTCATGAAAACTCGTTAAGTTTTTAGCTATTTCTTTAGCTTAAAAAAAGTTTAATTTCCACTGATAACACTAAAGGTTCGTAAGCTTTCAAGTAGAGAATTTTTTATTTATTTTTTTTATTACTTTGAGTTTATTTTTTATTTTTGCATTATTGACCTTTGGCGCGACTTGAAACGGTTCACATCATGCTTCAAAGATCTTTTCTAATGTTCTAAAGTTTTTTATTTTTTTTATTCCTCTTTAAAGGTGAAAAGCAAGCAGCTCAGTATAATAAAGGAGATCGTTGTTGTAGTGTTGGCACAAATAACCAAGAATGATTTTGTAGCTGAAGGCAGAGGATGAAAAAAAAGAAAAACAATCAATGGCTGAAAGCTACACTACTCGTACTTGGACTGAATGGTACTTAAGTTGTGAGCGAAGCAGCAGAGTGTGTTTACACTGGCATTGAAAAAAGGTATTTGGAAAAGATTTGTTTTTATAAAACTTTAAGATATTTGCGGCCTTATTTATAAAAAAGTAAAAAAAAGTTTTATAAAACGCATTTTCATAAAAAAATTATCTTATACATTTTTTATAAACCTAAATAAACTTTTTTAAGAATAAGGCAAAAAAAATTATGCGCCAGAATTTTATATCAATGCGAAGAAAATATTTATAAATTTTAAAGGCCTTATTCACAAAAAATATTTTTGTTTTATAAAAAGTTTATAAAAGAAATTTTGTATGAAAAACTGTTTTAGAAACATTTAAGGCCAATTTTTGAGTCCAACATTAAAGATTAAATTAACCTAAACTAAACTTCCTGTCCCTTATGAAGTGAAAGTTTTAAGAGAGAGTTCCCAATAATTTAAGGCCATATATTTTCTTAAATGATACTGCTAAAAAGGTTTTCTAACTTAAAAAAGAAACAAAATTTTGCACTTTTTTTAGAAAAGAAAACGGCATAAGTTTTTCTTTGATTTTTTTTTGCAAAACTAAAGAAAAAGTTCTGTCATAAGTTTAATTTCTTAAGAAAATTTTGTATCACCCTTAGAAATTTCTGTTGAAAAAAATCGATTTCTCCTCTTTCCTTAGCTAGTGTGGCTAGCGTCGTGCCATTGATACCATTTAATCTTGAATTTCCCTCAAATGTAAGACTTACTTGGTCTACCTTGGTTTTATAGTTTATCTTTTCTTTTTTGGTTTTCTTATTCATTTGCAAAAATCTTCAAAGTACGAGTGTGTGTAAGTTTTCTTCTTTTCTTATTTGGCCATTCAGCTAAACAAAAGCAAGTATTTCTATTTTATTTTTCGATATGAAGTTTTTAGTTTTTGTTAAAGAAACGTGCATTATGTCTCTTTATCACCCCCACAGTATCTAACATCTAATGCCTTGCAACACACACCTCTTCTATATATCTCGGCTGTCTTTTTCTCTCCCTCTTTATCACTTTTAGGCTGAAGTTTGAATCAAATCACCAAGTAAATTGAAGAAGTTGGTGGCTTAACTTGACTGTTTGTTAGTTAGTTAGTCGGTTTAGTTTCTTTGCTGTTTTAGATAGAAACAATGATAGACAATTTTTGTGGAAGATATTTTTTTCTTCTTTTGGTTTATTAGAGTTGTGAAAAAGTACACTGGTAGTAAAAAATATCTGCAACAGATGGCACAAAGAGGGCTGAGGAAATCCCTGTCTAATATTGATTAAAAAAAATATAAACTTTGAGGCTTTTGAGATTTCTAGAAATTTTTTCATGTACATCTAGCGTTAACCGGCTATACCATTGAACACTTTAAAAAACCCATGTCTTTTGCCCAAAGTCATAATATAAATTCTTCTTTCTGTCACAAAATAATCTTTCAAGGCGATTTTTTAAGGTCGAAAAGTATTATTTTTTATTTACGAGTATATTACCACGCCTGTGCATACTTACAGCATTTATCTCTCAGTGCATATTACTTTTTCAATTGATTGTATTGATAGCCTTTCAAATAACCTTTTATTCCTATTAACTCTTATTTCTTGAGTTGTTGCTTAGATCATTTTTATTTCTTTCACTCATTGGAACCCTAAAACTTCTCGTCCTACATTGTTGCTTTCTTAAGTTGCTTCATAAAATCACCAAAAACAATAGCAAAAAAACTGAAAGTCGTATGAAAAAAGTTAGATTTTTGAAATGTTACAAGTGCGAGTATGCACCAACCATCCTGGGGTTCTTTTGAAATTGTTAGTTTTCAATTGAACTCAAAAAGCAGCAACAAACAAAGAACAGTAAAGCCATCATGTTGCAAAACTCCTCTAATAATTCTTTCGGCTGAAAGATAGATAATCAATTGTTGTAAAGCTCTAACAACAGCCCACTCTTTCCTCTCGTTGTATCTTACACTCCTGGGCACACACAAGCAGCAGCTGTAAGATTATTTATTTTCTTCAGTCAATTTCTATTGTTTTGCCTGCATCAGTTTATGGCCAACAATTATGTTTTCCTCGCTTTGGTGTTGGCCAATGTACATATATTTAAAGCCATTGTTTAACTTAAAGTTGGTAACGTAACGCTTTTAGTCTCCATCTTATGTAAATACAACGACTGACAGAGTGACTGTTAGTGGGAATATTAATAATTTTGTTGCCATTTCTGGGAAGGCTAAAGATACAATATTTTACTGGAATTTGCAACAAAAAAAAAATAATATTGAAGGCGTTGTGTTGTTTGTTTGGTGAGTGTTTTCTTTGTAAAATCAACAACGAAGTTAGAATTTTCATTAAAAAAAATTTTATCTATACTTTTGTGTTTGTCTAGCATGTTAAATATAATTTAGAATTGCATTTAAAAATGTGAGTTATGACAATTTTGGATTTTTTTTCTGGGCATAATGCGAAATAATCATTTTAAAGAATAATAAAATAAAAAAAGTCTAAAGCTCTCTTTCACAAGATTTTTTTTCAAATTTCTAATACTTATTTATTGATTTTGCACATCATTTACCTAAATATCTAGGGATTTCTTAAAATAAAATTTAAAATTTTTTCCAAATGTAAATTTTAAATCTCATAGATTTTTCAGTTTCAGACTGCGTCACAGCACACTTTTCCGTAGAAAATTTGATTTTGTCATCACAGCATACTTTTCTTATAGAAAAGTCGACTGTGTCATCACAGCACACTTTTCATACACAAAAGTCGATCGTGTCCTCACAGCACACTTTTCTTACAGAAAAGTCGACTGTGTCATCACAGCACACTTTTCTTACAGAAAAGTCGACTGTGTCATCACAACACACTTTTCATACACAAAAGTCGACTGTCTCATCACAGCACACTTTTCTTACAGAAAAGTCGACTGTGTCATCACAGCACACTTTTCTTACAGAAAAGTCGACTGTATCATTACAGCACACTTTTCTTATAGAAAAGTCGGCTGAGTCATTACAGCAACTCTCTTTTATTATAGAAAAAGTCCAATGTGTAATCACAGCACACTTTTCCTATAGAAAACGTCTACATAGCCTTTTATCTTATTGAAAACGCCCAATGTGTCACAGCAAACTTTTCTTATAGAAAATATCCAATGATGACGACTTTTCTTATAATTTTTGTGATTTTAGTTTATCAAAATTAATTTTTTAAATAACTTTTAAGCCTTTTGTCTCTTTTTTGAATACGAGTATTTCGCTGCTATTTATTTTTTATATTTGATTTTAATATTCTTTCTTTGATTTCTGAAAATCGTGTCTCATTTCTTCATTTCCTAGGAAATTTTGCAAAGTGATTTATTTTATGTTGGCAACTAGAATATTTTGCTACAACATACATATATTCTTTTTTATGCTTGTAACTTCACAAAATGTAACCAAGTGTGGCTGTTGTAACAACGTGCGCAAACATGTACACTGATTTCCATCTATTAACTCTGAAATTTTTTGCCTTTTCATCAACCAAAAATCTTCACTACTAACGTCTTGCAGCATTAAATAATAATGGTCTTTTGCTTTGTGAAGTCAGTCCTGTGGTCTACTTCATTGTGCAATTGAATGCAACTTGTCTGGTATTTCTTAGTGACTGTAAGTTTGTGTTGCTTTCCTATCACCACGAGACGATTTTTTTCTCCTGTTATTTAATTTTTTTATATTGTTTGTGATGTAATTTCCATTTTTGGCCTTTAGGTTTTTTTTTAGCTTAAAATATGTAAATGTGAAAAGTAAGCTTGTAATTCTTAATGCCTTTTTTCCCATTCTACTCTTTATATGAACGTTTTACTTCTTGCCAAGTTGTTGGTTGGTTTGCTTCTTTGTTTCGTTTTGTTTGCAAGCTTGGAATAGAAAAAAAGGGAAGTGGTTGAATTTAGATTCCATGAAAGAAAATTCTCCTCCTTAAGGGGTCTTTAGAAAAGAAATCTGTTATTCTTTTTTATTGTTTCAAAAATAAGCTAAACTGAAATGAAGAGACAAGAATGAGGGAACAAACTGGTGGTTCAGAAAGCCTGGAAGCCACTGAAGAACATGCATTTTTTAAGCACTCCCTGACATTAAGGTTGGCATTAAACAAAAACTTTTCTAAAAATGAAACATACATACGAGTACATAGTTTGTCTGCCAAGTGGCAATAGAACAGAGAAACAAACATTCATACAAAACATTTTTAAAAACATTTAAATCGTGCCCAAAAGATCGTTACTTTGCAAAAACGACTAACAAAAACACACATGCACAAATTCACTTCACATCAAGGCAAAAAAAAATTGTTTCCAAATATTTTTATTTTGCGGGTATATATGTACATACATATGTACATATTTTAATAAGCCGACTAACAAACAAACTTTTACGAAACAAAGCGGCCATACGATAATATAAACGAAAATTATCGATAACACAAATGTGAAATTTAGAAAAATATGCTTGTCACTGGAGAATTATGCAAGATAAAATAAACATCCGATAGAAATTGCCTGAAGTAGAGAGAGTGTGTAAACATCATTTATTTAATATGTGTATATCGAGCTTTATTTTCGATTTAATCGTTAGCAACAAAAATTTAAGTTTTCAGGAGAAAGGTTTTTTATAATATTCTTTAGCATACGTATCAAGCTATCAATAATTTTGGCATTATGATAATTTTAAACTATGGATGGGTAGGCCAATAAAATTTAAATTTCAGTGAAAAATTAAATTTTTTACTACATGTCGCTTGCGATTAAATCGCAAATAGGGCTCTATATATACATAAGTACGTACTAGAGGTGAGCGATTCCGTGATTTTTTAATTATATTGTTCATAGTGAACGTGATTTATAATTCACTGTGTTTTTAAACGGCGAAAATAAGGATCGATTTAATAGAAAATTTGAAAAAAATTTATCGATTTTTTAAACATAATATGAAATATATCGATTACAGGAAAATATTTTCCTATTATCGACACATGTATTATTGCTTAAAAAAAAAGCTTAACATTTTCCATACCTGATTCAACAATTATTTTTGTACATATATTTTGAAAGTTTATAAAGAAATCTTCGTCGAAATTTTTATGTATGACAAAGAGTTATCGAGATTTTTGCATATTAAAGTCGATAGCAAAGTGGCTTCCAAATAACTGTAGGGTTTACCCGGCAGATATTCTTGCTATCAACGAAAATGCCACTATAATGGCTCTACAATCCCAGTTTCTAAAAAAAAACCATCTGGACACCGGGACATAAAGGCTTTCAGAGAAATTCTAGGGCTGATGAGCTTCCAAGAATTGGGGCAATCTTACCGTTTCCACGGAATATGGAATGTGTAGGTTTATTCTTACTTTAGTGCAAACTCAGACTCAAGGCGGAGTAACAAATACAAGGAATACCACAAAAAAATACTAAATTATTACTCTTTGATAGAAATAAGGTTTTAGTGTCCTTGCTGACCGGCAGGGTTGTCAAATTTTGTATGACCTATTTCGCCAAACTGATTTTATGTAGTTTTTTTAAATATATATTTGATAATAAACTTATTTTTATATAACTTTTCTAATATAAATTTTGAGAAAAAAATTGGGCTGAAAATCGCAAAAAGTAGAAATAAAATCGTCTTAAATTATTTCTTGTAAATATTTCTCATCCAAATTCAAAACGCATTAATTACTATAATTAATATAAGAAAACTCATCAAAGTAAATTCTTTTAATTTCATGCAGATGAGTTTTGGTAGGATTTATTTTCGAAACTACTCCCTCCTTCAACAAACTAAATTTTCTGAATTACAAAAATTTTCAGATTCAATTTTGTTAAAAAAATAGCCATAAAAATCGCCAACAAATTTATTTATTGCCAGAAAAATCGCAATGTCGCCAAATCAAAAATTTAGACATCAAACAAATGGAAAAATCGGCACGTTTGGCGAGAAATCGCTATATCGCACAACCCTGCTGGCCGGACGGACATTGTCTCTTGGGCAGGGGTGCACAGAGGCTAGGGTTGAACACAATCACCCTTATCGGGAATAAAAGGCGAACATTTTGTTCACGTGAGCAAAATTAGAAAATAGTATGCTGACACAACAACAACGCAAACATTGGCGATCACAATTTTAAGAAATGGGAATACTTTTCACGTGAAGTTTTATTCCCGATAAGGGCGAATGATTGCTATCGGAGAAAACAATCAGGTCACCTGGTATGCACTCATCTTGAGACAACCATTTTCCGTGAAAATGTGTTGTCTGTTATAAAAAATAAATAAAAAATAAATTTTCTTAATGAAGTTGACTCGATGTCACAAAAATTATCAGGACTTACAAATAGTTTTTCTTCATTAAGTTTTCGTTTTTGGTTATGGTTGCTTAATTTTCGGACCGATCTCATTAATTTCCCCCTTTCAATTCATTTTCAATTAACATCAAAATGTCAATCATCTGATTTTTTTTTGTGAGTCTTGTACACAATTTTGTTAAAAGCACATACACAAACAAATCCATACATACACACACATCTAATGAAAATTTTACAAGCATTTGCTGTTTGAGAATTAACGACAGTTTTTCTGTCACATTCCCTTTAATTTAGCAGGATTTAATAAATGTTTTCAAGGGGTCATCGCGCTGTAGTTTAACGATAAAATGCGCCAGGATATGGAGGGAGGGAGGATGCTTTTGTTTAGTTCGATGACTCATCATTATTGTTAAAATAGAGTGTGTTTGTGAAATAATCAAAGACGAACTGTTAATTTGTATCAAACTCAAATATTCATCAAAATTATTTCGTTTTGTTATAATGAAAGAAGGGTGAGAAGGAAATTTAGTTTTCCTTCGCTTGTTGTTTTAGTGGCGACAATGGTTTGTTAAAAGGGGGCAAAAAAGTGACAGATGTATTGGAGGTCTATAACTAAATGACAAAGTTGTTAAAACAAATAGAAAGCTCAAAAAGGTCTTCCTTTCTCCTTCTCAGACTATAATTAACTGCATTGGCAGCATAAAGACAATTATTTGAAATTAATTTTGTATAAATATCAATCATGTAATGTTTAACTGTTTTCCATTTTCCATTTGCCAAAACTGTTTATACACAGCTTGACTATTTAGCAATTTTCCTTTTCATGCACTCAGGACTTCTTCATCAAGAATTCATTAATTTATTCTTGCTGAACACAGTCACACTGACGACTGTGTTAGCGAAGTGATTTAAATGTCCATAAACTTAATGAGATTTACTTAAAACAAGGCAAATATTATTATGTTTAATTTTCCACATTTCTCTCTCTCTCTCTCTGTCTTTCTGTTTGCTTTTCTTAGCCCAAGTCATAATAAATTCATTAAAGTATTTGTCTTATTTAGAAAAGCATCATGAAGAAAACATTTTGTTGTACTTCAAACTCTTGCCGAAATTTACAGCTTTTCCTCTAAATTATCATCATAAATATTTTATTTTTAATATGTTTTATTTTATTTGTTTGCCACGAACACTGACCGGCAAACATGCAATTTGTTGTTTCTACGAGAAGTCAGAGGAAAAAAGGCTTCATTCAGTTCATCTGCATTTTCTCCTTCTCTGGTCCATAGAAATGAGTTGAAATAAAGAAAAAAAAAAACTTTAAATGAAGTTTATGCAAATCTATAAAGTATTAAAAACATGAAAGTCCGTTCTTCAGTTATCCTCAACAACATGAAGTTTGTTTGCTTGTTGTTGCTGTTGTGCTGTTGTTCGGGTTTCGTTTTAATTTACGCATAAGAAGAATGTATTTTTGCCAGTTTAAGGGTAATAGACTGTAAATTGCAGAGTAGATCTTCTCTGTGAGTAGTTAAAATTAGTTTCAAGTTTTAATTTTTTTTTTCGGAGGAAAAAGTATTTTAATAAGTTTTTAACACTCCTTTTAAACATAAAATATATTTATAATTGCTTTTTTGTAAATGTTGCTACTAATCGTGGAGAAACAATGAATTATGGAAGAAGAGTTAATGCAGCAATTGCGTGGAACATAAAGGAAGCTCACAGGTTAATGTATATTTTTTTGGAAATTTATTAAAAAAAAAATTAAATAATTTTTATGAAAAATGTTGGATAAATCTTTGTTATTGCAAAATTTTTTTTTAATTTTCGATAGCTCTTGGTTTGGAGCATATGCCAAAAAGTCGGAATGGAGAAAAACGACAAAGAAGGTTTACATGAAATTTTCTCAAAGTATAGCCACATTTTCACCATTGCTTCCGACACATGTTTGGAAAAAATGGGCAAATTTTAGTGAAATTTCATGAATAAAGTTAGTATTAACTTCTAATTTTGTTGTATTCTGTGTTCCAAATGGAACAAAAAATGGCAAAGGCACGTGGCCAAAGAGCCAGGGTATTCCACGTGTAGAAGCTTCCTTCGGTTGCTGCGAACAACCTATACCTTCGTATAGGAAGTAGGAGTTTCCAAGATCTACTCCTAGAGTTTTTTATGGTCTCCACCAATTAAATCTTATTAAAAATGTTTGCACTTGATGATGGAAAATACCACAAAATAACTAACTGTAAACGATACAATTATGTAGTTGCGGTACCCATTAACAAGTGCGAGTGAGACGCAAAACTCTCGAAGGCCAAACAACACACACAAGCCTGACCGCACTTAAGAAATAATTACGATGACGCGAGAGCTGTTCCCCAACCCAGAGCAGCTCTACGACTGTAATATTACTTTATTGTAAAATTAAAAATACGCATACAACACTTTTTTTTTGTTTATTTTCAAAAAGTAGCTTTTTGTGCTTCATAAGTATACGTAGTTTACTGCTGTGAATTGAGAATTTTGTGAGATTTTTTTTCAACATATCCTGGTTTTCATTTCATTATGGTTCAACATAATACTCGTAAGTTTCAACTATCGTTTGACTATTTAGCACATTTTTTGCTGCCTTTCTGATGTCTATTGTTATTTTTTACTTTTGCCCTGTGCGCATCCTTACTAAATAGGGAAATTAAAAACAATTATAATGAACCATGTTTGTATGTTTTCTTTACTTACCTCCAACTTCTTGTAATGCCATTATATCTGTGGCAAAAAGGAAAAAGTGCTTAAGTCGAGATAAGCTGATTTTGATTTAATGCTACCTCCGTAATCTGCATATTCGAAAGTACCCTTGGTCAAAATTTCAATAAATTTGGGTGATTTTTCAGGAAGTTATAGCACTATGACTAGCGACTTATCTTTTTTAATCTCATTTGGAATAAGAGCTTAATTAAGGTTATACTTTGGTATATATCAATTTAAATGTATTATTACTTATAGTGTGTTTGCTTAAAAATATTAAGGTTAACAGAGAATTTCCCAATTTAACTGCAAAAGATAATAAATTTCTGAAAATCGTCTTGAAAGCTTAAAAGTGCTCTCCTGCAAAACAGTAAAATATGACTTAAGCACTTTTTCCTTATTGCCACAGATATTGCTAAAAAAAAGGATACAAATATGTACATATGTAATACTTTTTTCATTTTGTTTAAAAAAAAGTTTGTTATTAAAAATTACAGCAACTGAATCAAACAAATAAGAGTTAAATTGTTAAAAAAAAAATCGTGTAATAAAATTGCTGTTGCTGGATGTGAACAGAACTCCTGCTGCGTTTAAGCAAATACGGTTTTAATTTTCCACTTTAGTAGGGGAATAATTTTCAAACAAACACTTGTTGATCTTGAGCACAGGACAAGAAGTTATTGTATTTTTATTGTTTTCTGGTATTTAGATTTAAATTACGATTTAAATGTTTAATGCAGACAAAATGCAAATAATTTCTGGTAACTCTTTAAAAGCAGGAATTTATAAAGTTTTTATTTTTCCGTTTTTTTATATTTATTTGTTTTATATTAATATTTTGTTTTATTTTATTTTAATTGTAGAACATTGCTGGGAGACCACCAAATGTGTCGCAAATCCTCTCAATTAAGTTTCACATTTAAAGCTTCTGTATACTTCGTATATACTGCTGCAGGCCAACAATGCCCTCCAAAGTGTGTCCCTAGACAGCATGCACACCAGCATTCCTCAACAATTTATGCCATTAACTCATGCTTTCATATTAAATTTTGCAAAACAAAAAAAAAAAAATTAAAATCTACCTGCAGCTTAATTGTTTGCATGTTCTGGCCAAGATTGCAGCCAGCAAAAGCACTTGTGACACTCTCGGGATTTCACATGCATTCGCAACACACAGAGTGTGTCCTCGCAACCACACATCGATTTATGGTTAACTTCCAGGCCATATATATTAAGGATTTTAAGCTTAATATTTTATATGTATGCATGTTTTCTCAGCTTTAATCTCTACGAGCACATAAAAGTCCACACACAAAAGTTGTGTTTTTATAGCGATTACAGGCAAGTGGGAAAAAGGAGAACGAAACATGAGTTACATACTCGTATGTATAAACTGCATCACGGCAGGCAGGTGGTATCGGCTGCAATTTCAATTAAAATTGTATCATAAAATGTGTTGGAAAAGAGAGAAGCGCTTAAAAAAAGGAACACTTAATCGACAATTATGGAATATAAATTAAAATAAAATTAATAAAACCAAAAAGTTGATGAAAAAGCCAGTCCAAGGAAGCAGTTAATTCATGGCCTTTGCTAGTAATGATCAGGATCAATGCTAATGTAGCGGTAATGTTAATTATATACAATCAAATGTAAGTATTTCGATAAGAAATTAGAAATCTTCTTCTTATATGCAAACTCCCTTTCTTCTCCTTTTAGTGAATGCTTGCACAACTGGGCTTAAACTGCTATTAAATTTTGATCTGATCTCTTCCATACAAATCAAACTCGAGCTTGTCAAAATCTCTTGCGTTTCTCGAGATATTGTAGAAGAAAGTTTACCTTAAGCGCTCCTCAAATTGTAATGATTTTAGTCGTATGGCTCGAATATTGGTGGGCAACCGAACCTCAGTTGCCTTAACAACTGGCAACGCGACTGAAATCAAAATTAAATCTCCAGTTTTGGCAACTGAAATCAAAATTAGTTATAAAAATAAAATTGTGAAGTAAAACTACTTATAAAATTACTTACACACATATAACGAAGTGGATTAGTGCAGTGGAACTACATACATACATACTTTCCGATGAGATGAAGAAGTAGAGAAGGAAGTAGAAAATGTGGGACAATTCAAATCCTTTAGAACTACCGCCTCCACTGTGAGTAAATATTATTCATTATTATAAAATGATTTTTGCCTAAGAATTTTTTAAATGAGACATATTAAATTTAATTGAACTAGAATGAATATTTAATCAGGAATAATTTCTTAATCGGTTCGGCTTTAAATTCAGTATTTTCAATTCTTATTGAATGAATATTTTTATTAATTAATGTGATTTTCTAAAGAAGAGAAGAAGATTTAACTAGAACTTTTAGCTGGAAAACAGAAAATGAATTGTGATACTTACAAATGTATTTATACCAAAGGTAAATCAATAATTGTATATCCCATTTCTCATATTCCATTTCATTAAAAATTCACGTTAAATAGCAGATGTTAATACTCGTAACAATCTCTCTATCCAAGTAGATAGACATGCCTGCGTGGCTGCACAGAAAAATGCCGGTGTTTTCTCCAGCCAAAAGGACTAGTGTTATTTTTCTTCCCTTCTTTGGAAAATCACATTAATTAATAAATATATTTCATTCAATAAGAATAGAAAATACTGCACTTAAAGTCCGATTAAGAAATTATTCTTATATTATTTGGAATTTTTAGTTTGTTTTGTTGGTTAAGCAACGTTTATGTGCATTTCGTTCCTGCTTAAGGAACTCTTCAGTAAACTTCAACCCAAAAACAAACAAAAATTCTGAATACATTAAAGGCTGACTGACTGTCAAATAAATGGTCCTAATTACGAGTGTCGTATTTCGACTTCGACTATGACGATTTTGTGTACTAGATTAAGGGGGGAAAAAAATTAACAATTTCCTTTAGTCCAGTACAAAATTGTCGTAGTAGTCGAAATACGACACTCGTGATTCGACCCAATATATGTACTTCGGCATTTCTTACATAACAATTCTAAACAATTAATTTGTTTGACTTAAAAGCACAACGTTTTCGATTTCGTAAAGGAGTAGTTTTTTAAATTGAAATTTTTTAATTGTTGCCCATAATACTATGCTGTTTGGCAAATGAAGACTTATGGAAAAACACACGTTCTGGACAGTATAGGTTCGATGGTACTACCAAAGGGCAGTAAACCCCTATACTCAGTTTGGCGATATTGGTGACAAATTTTTTCTATGAGCCTCCAAAGATTTCGAGAATCAGTGCACCCTTAAAAAAATGGTGTCTTTTTTCAGTTTTGGACAACAGCTTAATGCAGACTTGGTGATAGCGCTTAATTATATATACATATACATATCGTCGCTGTTTTAACTAACCGACCTAACTGACATTTTTTTGAAAAACGAGTTATGTCCTTTGCTAGACTTTATAAGTCACAATACACCTTGTCTACAATTTTCATGACTGTAAGTATTACTGTTGTGCCTATATAAGTAAAAAGATTTCAGACGCAGCCCCATAAGAATGAATGTATAAAACAACCATAAAAGCTGTTCTCCTGTTAAATTTTTAAAATGTTAGTTAGGTCAGTTAGTTAAAACAGCGACGATATATGGCAATAACATAGCTAATAGTCTACCAAACGAATATTGGTAACATCTTATGCCTAAAAGATAATTTCTTCGTGCACCTTTTTTTTTTTTTTTTTGCAAAAATTAAGGAAACATTTTTCTTTACTTTTTTCAAAACAACTTACAGGAATTATAATTTTTTGCTAAAAAAGATTTGGCAAATCAACAACAAATCCTTAAAATAATAAATGCTAAAATTTGCAACCCAATAAATGCAATAATAGAAAGAAAGAAAGAAAGTAAAAAAAATCAAAAAGTATAGTCTAACTGGAAAAAACCCAAATTTTTATGCTACAGAGTTGAGTGGTCTTAATGAAGTATTTAGGGTGCCTAGACACTTTCAGATTATATTGATATGTTCACAAAAGTTGTCCAGGGGGCAAATTACGGTACTCGTTATCTAACGAAATTACGAAATATTTCAGTAGAGTCTATATGGAAATATTCTTAAATTTCGAATCGTATCGAATGTCGTAATTTGACCCCAGCTTTACTGTAGCTACAACTTTGCTAAATATTGTTGGCAAAAAATTGCGAGTCCCTGTAAGTTATACTGAAAAAAGTGAAAAAAAATTTTCCTTAATTTTTGCAAAAAAAAAAAATTCACGAAGAAATAATTTTTTTGGCATAAGATGTTGACAAGATTTGTTCGGTGGACTCTAAGCTATATTATTGCCATATATAGTTAAGGGCTATTACCGAGTTTGAATAAGCTGTTGGCCGAAAAATTAATAACAACATTTTTTGAAGGCGTACTGATTTTCGAAATGTTTGGAGGCCCATAAAAAATTGGCCACCAACATCTTCAAGCTGAGTAGAGGATTTCAGTGCCCTTTGGTATCGAAACTATACCTTCAGTCCGGGTGTTTTTCCAAGTCTTAATTTGTTGCATGGTGTAATTTTACCAAAAAGTGAAGTGAGTATTTAAATTATGTAGTCTTCGCGGAATGTTGTACAATGCTAAAATATAAAAACTATACATATTTGCCCATAACTGTGAAAGTGGTCTGAATCATATATGTATGTACATATGTACATATCGCTCATTTACGCAAAATTAATCCTCATAACGTTGTTCATATTGTGTAAAAATTTCATGCAAATATCTTGCTTACACAATTCCTGAGAGCAAAATCGAATTTTATTTTTTAAATATATGTACATATGTATTTTTAGTTAGTTTAGTTAAATATCTTAAAACCAAATGTATATATACAGAATACATATTATGTAAAGCGTGTTTTTTTAGAGTGTCACAACTTTGAGTTTCTTTGAGTTTATCAATTTTAGCGCCCGCTGTGTGGCAGGCATGTGACTTCGTCCTGTTGGAACCACATATCAGCAAGATTAATGCCACACAATTGAGGTGCGAAAAAATTTCGAATCATGTTCCTATACCGTTCACCATTGACAGTAACATTCTGACCATCATCGTTTTTGAAGACATATGGGCCAATGACTCCGCCAGCCCATAAAGAGCACCAAACAGTAATTTTCTGTGGTTGTAATGGCGTTTCGACAAAAGCTTGTGGATTCTCCTCACTCCAAATGCGACAATTATGCTTATTTACGTACCCATTCAACCAGAAATGGGCTTCATCGGAAAATAAAATTTTTAATGGTAATTCAAAATCAATATCAATTTGTGCTTCAGCCCATTCGCCAAACAATTTGCATGCGTTGCTCTGGTGTAAGTCGAAATTTCAAAGCAAACTAAACAAAAAGCAACTATCAGCTGTTAAATGGGTGCTCAAATAAAGCAGTGATGCCAACTCAAAGTTGTGACACTCTAAAAAAAAACACTCTATATGTAGTAAGACTTAAACAACTTTCACAATTATGGGTACAAATGAGGCCACCAGGGCAGAAGTGGTGTAACCCACATCTAGTTTTTGAAACGATTGCTCTTTTTAATTATTTAATTGCTTTATTACTTTGCAATATTATGATCTGTGCAAAAACAATTTTTCAGCTCCATTTTCTATAGAATACCTAAATGCGGTTTACTCTAATTTTGTTTGATAGTTGGTTACGTAAATTACGTATTTACATATCACCAGAACAGTAACCAAAAATCGAATGTGGGTTACACCATTTCTGCGCTGATAGCCTCAAATGTACATAAACTTTATCACAGTTATGTACATAAGTATAAGCAATTTATTCAGAATTTTCTGAAATCACGATGCACTGTTATGAAAACACGCGAGTGATATTTTGGTATTCTGAAAATCACTTCATTGTTCATTGTTCTAAATCTAAACCAGTTAACAGCTTTTAAGGTAGAGGTCCATAGCTCGCTTTTTGCGCGTTATGCTTTAGACGCGTTTCATCCTCTTGTTTCGTTCTATACTTTCTTCGCGTTGAGTTACATGCACTGCTTTTCATGCGCCATTTTATTTTTGTTTTGATCAGCTGTGTTCGTTTGTTTATAAATACTTATAAAGAAAAAATGGAGAGTGAAATCGAGTTTTTAAAAGAATTTGTGGAGTTAGTCGAGTTTGTATATTTAATTTTATGTGCAAAAAATGCCTATGAACAATTTCAAAAAAAGAAAAGGTTTTGGGTACGGAATTTATTTAAGTGGGTTTTTTGAAACCACATTTAAAAAAATTAAAACGTCTGACGCTGAGCAATTTCGAACCGCGACAAGAATGTCTGCAGATGTCTGCTCTGCTCTCTTTATTTTATTTCTATATAGCAGCAAGCTTTTGTTATATAAAAGCTCGTGCTTTTTTACAGCATTAATTAAATTTTCTTCCATTTTATGGTTTAAAAATATGTAATGAACACAAAGTAAATAATACAGATTTAGCGGAGATGACACCCAGTACGTAAAAGTAATCGATAACTAATATGCAAAATTTGTTACTGAGAAAAGTGTGGTGAAAACTTAATTAAAATACATCGCATTAATGAAAATATTCACATATTTTATTAAACAAGTTTTTTTTACTAAGAAATTTTTTTTATTGAAAAAAAAAGAAAAAAATTATCCACGGCAAAATAATATTTATCGATAACGTAAGAAATAAAGTATTATTTAACATCTTTAGCATTCAAGAACAGCTGACTTTCTTTCATGGTGCTTGTAACGCGTACAAAAGTAGAAAGTAGACCTACTTTGTGCTTTGAACGCGCCTACGCGTTCTGCGCTTTTTGCAATGTAACTTGTCACATACTATTACATTGATTCTACTTTTTTGACAGATGCATAGAAAGCATAACGCGCAAAAAGCGAGCTATGGACCTCTACCTTTATTGTGCCGCCACTTTAGACAAGTGACAATATTTATTGTCGTCTTGGTGTGACGTCGACGCCATTCGCAAAACGGGCGATAATTTGTTTTGACTATGAGAGTATGCGCCAAAGTATTTGTAGTAGGAATAAGCTTAACGCTTAAAAAATACCTGAAAATAAAGTTGACATCCAAAGTGATTCTGGGCTCCTAAATACCCATATGGCATTAATTTGTTTTTCTTCCAAGCATTTCACAGATGTTAGCTAATGTTTTTGCAGTTTTTGTATATTATTTCCAAAAATCCTGAAAACGGTTCATCCCAACAATACAAATTTTACCTGTTGCATAAAATATATTTCAATTAAGCCTCCTTATTTAGTTGCAAAAAATATGTAAAATTTTTCAACAGCGTATAAAAATTTCAAAAAAAAAAACGACCGACCCACTGTGTTTGTTGTTTGGTTCTTCTTTGTTTGTTTTTTGTTGTTTTTTTCGTAGTTTTAAACATTGAGTTTTCTACTAGGCGAACAGAACTGGTAGAAAGAAAACAGCAGGTCGATTATTTGCAAAAATAAATTTGTTTTGCTTATTTATATTTTAACACTGGCTTCTTTCTGTTGTTGTACAATTAATTGCATATGTATTTGTTTTTTTTACATTTTCTTTAAGTGATGATATTTATGAGAAGAAAAATCAGAATAATAAAGTAAACAAAATAAGGATCACAAGCAAATATAATAACAACAGTTAACAGGCTCTCACCCTCTCTTTCTCTCTCGCAGTGAAAAAATTCTTATTTTCTTACGTTTTATTCTTATGTGAACAATTTTTAATATCGTCACTTAAAATGCCAGTGTATATAACTAAGAATCAATAAAGAAAATTGTCTATATGACTGACAAGAAAGAAAAAAAAGTCTTATTTTAATCATACAAAAATAATTCGGGAAACTGTTTGTACAAACTTAACTGAAAATGTAGTTTTTAAGTCATTAAATTTTGTACTATAAAACTAGTTTTTTTATTTAATTTTTTTTTTCGTGATATAATTGGTGTGTATTCCTTTCATGTTTTAGGTGGCGATATACATAAAGCAAAATAAACTTATTTTGGAGGTGTGTCTTCTTTGCATAAGAAAACAAATTTAAATTTTTAAACAAAATGTAAACAATCGACCTGCTTTTTTCTGCTGATTCTGTGTGCCTGGTATAAAACTGAAATTTTTAAGCATTAAAAATACACCAAAACGACGACAGTGGGGTTGGTTGCTTGTTGTATTAGTGTAAAATTGCAAAGAATTTTTTGTGTATTGTTTTGATTGATAATAATATTATCAGTTAATTAAGTAATTTAAATAATGGCATTTATTGAAAGAACGATAATAAAAGTTTTTGCCCGAGGGTTTAGTAAAAAAATTCCAAAGACTTTTTTTTCTAAATATAGAGCGATGTTTCTTGACGAATTAAATAAATAAAATTATGTGAAGAATAAAAAACATATTTGCTCTTTGCAAAACAGGGTTGTAGGTAGTACATCTATTTTAATTAAATCGTTTAATCCGATTGAAAAAAATATGAAAAATTTGTCTCAAGCGTTAAAAGTTAAGAAACATTTTTTCTAGCCTGCCGGCCTACTGTTTTGTTTGTTTGGTTGTTTATTGTTGTTGTTGGCTGCATGCTGGTTTACTAGTTTTAAACATTTAGCTTTCTACCCGGAGAACTGAACTGCTTGAAAGCAGCAGGTCGATTAATTGCAAAAATAAATTTGCTTTGTTTATATATATTTTAACACAGGCTTTTGTTGTTGCTTGAAAGAACATTTTAATGATATTTTACTTACAGGCTTTGTTGTTGCTCGAAGAAATTTATTGGAAAAACGAGAAACATACATACATACATATCTCTTCTTTTCCGATAAATTCTTTCGAGCAACAACAAAGCTTGTAAGTAGAATATCAATAAAATGTTCTTTTAGGCAACAACAAAAGCCTGTGTTAAAATATAAACAAAACAAATTTGTTTTTGCAAATAATCGACCTGCTGTTTTCTTTCTACCAGTTCTGTTCGCCTAGTAGAAAACTGAATGTTTAAGACTACGAAAATAACAACAACAACAATGTAGAACCAAACAAAAACAGTGGGTCGGTTAAAATAATTTGTATTTTACTTTTTATAGTATTTTAAAAATTACATACGCTGTAGAAAAATTTTACACAATTTTTTGCAACAAAATAGACAGGCTTATTTTAAATGGACGAACCACTATTTTGTAAAGGACACACAAAAAATGTTATTTATTATTTTTTATATAAATAAATTCCATTATTTTTATAAATGATCCACTAAACACTACACGAAAATTTCTTTACTAATCCGACCGACCCACTCCACTGTCATGTTTTTATTCAAATATTTTTTTAATGCTTTAAAAATTTTAGTTTTATACCAGGCACACAGAATCAGCAGAAAAAAGCAGGTCGATTGTTTACATTTTGTTTAAAAATTTAAAATTGTTTTCTTATGCAAAGAAGACACACCTCCAAAATAAGTTTATTTTGCTTTATGTATATCGCCACCTAAAACATGAAAGGAATACACACCAATTATATCACGAAAAAAAAATTAAATAAAAAAACTAGTTTTATAGTACAAAATTTAATGACTTAAAAACTACATTTTCAGTTAAGTTTGTACAAACAGTTTCCCGAATTATTTTTGTATGATTAAAATAAGACTTTTTTTCTTTCTTGTCAGTCATATAGACAATTTTCTTTATTGATTCTTAGTTATATACACTGGCATTTTAAGTGACGATATTAAAAATTGTTCACATAAGAATAAAACGTAAGAAAATAAGAATTTTTTCACTGCGAGAGAGAAAGAGAGGGTGAGAGCCTGTTAACTGTTGTTATTATATTTGCTTGTGATCCTTATTTTGTTTACTTTATTATTCTGATTTTTCTTCTCATAAATATCATCACTTAAAGAAAATGTAAAAAAAAACAAATACATATGCAATTAATTGTACAACAACAGAAAGAAGCCAGTGTTAAAATATAAATAAGCAAAACAAATTTATTTTTGCAAATAATCGACCTGCTGTTTTCTTTCTACCAGTTCTGTTCGCCTAGTAGAAAACTGAATGTTTAAAACTACGAAAACAACACGACAACCAACAACAACAATAAAAAGAACCAAACAAAAACAGTAGTGGGTCGTTTAGAAATAATTTGTATATACTATTTTTTATAGTATTTTGAAAATCACATACTTTGTAGAAAAATTTCATAAATATGTACATATGTATGTATTTTTGCAACTAAATAGACAGATGTATTTATTAAATTGACCCACTATTTTGTGAAGGGCAGACAAAAATTTTATTTATGAATTATTCTTTAAATCAATAAATTCCATTCTTTTTTTATCCAAGTAATTTAAATAATCGAAAAACACCGCACGAAAAATTCTTTACAAATCCGACCGACCTGCTGTTGTGTTTTTTTTTTGCAATAATTTTTAATGCTTTGAAATTTTCAGCAGAAAATAGCAAGTCGATTGTTTACAAAACATATTTTTGTTTTCTTATGCGAAAAGTTATTTTTGCTTTCTTTTACATTATTTTTTACAAAAACAAAAATTTAATTATTTGTAAACGGAACATTCATTATATGTATGTATGTATGTACATATGTATGTATGTATAATATTTCGTTTACAAATTACTACACATTTGATTTTGTAAAAATCGATATAAAAGAAAGCAAAAATAACTTTTTGCATAAGAAAACAAAATTATGTTTTTGTAAACAATAGCAGATCATTTTCTGCTGATTTTGTGCGCCTGGTATAAAACTGAAATTTTTAAAGCATTTAAAATGCACTAAAACGAATGACAGTGGGTGCTTATTAGAAAAATTTGCAAACAATTTTTGTATGGCGCTACTTGATTATATCAATAAATTAAATAATTGCATTTATTTAAAGAATGAGGTTTTAGTAAGAAAAATTCCAAATTATTTTTTGTAAATACAGAGCACTGTTTTTTCTTGAATTAAATAAATATCAATTAAATGTAAGTAAAAATAATTGAATTTATGTTAAGAATAAAAAAAATTCCTCTTTGGAAAACATTTTAATTTAAATTAATTCAGTTGAAAAAATATGCAAAATTTTTCTCAAGCGTATGTGTATTTTTAAACGACCATAAAAAATTTAAAAATTTTTTCTAACCGGTCGGCCTACTGTTTGGTTTGTTGTTTGGTTCTTCATTGTTGTTGTTGGCTGGTTGGTTTTTTTGTTGGTACTGTTTTCGTAATTTTAAACATTCAGTTTTATACTAGGCGAACAGAACTGGTAGAAAGAAAACAGAAGCCGATTATTTGCAAAAATAAATTTGGTTTGTTTTTATATTTTAACACGGGATTCTTTCTGTCGTTGTGCCATTAATTGCATATGTATTTGTTTTTTTACATTTTCTTTAAGTGATGATATTTATGAGAAGAAAAATCAGAATAATAAAGTAAACAAAATAAGGATCACAAGCAAATATAATAACAACAGTTAACAGGCTCTCACTCTCAGTGAAAACATTCTTATTTTCTTTCGTTTTATTCTTATGTGAACATTTTTTAATATCGTCACTTAAAATGCCAGTGTATATAACTAAGAATCAATAAAGAAAATTGTCTATATGACTGACAAGAAAGAAAAAAAAGTCTTTTTCATTCATAAAAAAGTGATTGGGAAACTGTGTTAAGAAACTTTACTAAAAAGAAGTTTTTAAGCCATTGAATTTTGTACATATTTCAAAATTAGTTTTTTTATTTAATATTTTTTTTCGTGATATAATTGGTGTGTATTCCTTTCATGTTTTAGGTGGCGATATACATAAAGCAAAATAAACTTATTTTGGAGGTGTGTCTTCTTTGCATAAGAAAACAAATTTAAATTTTTAAACAAAATGTAAACAATCGACCTGCTTTTTTCTGCTGATTCTGTGTGCCTGGTATAAAACTGAAATTTTTAAGCATTAAAAATACACCAAAACGACGACAGTGGGGTTGGTTGCTTGTTGTATTAGTGTAAAATTGCAAAGAATTTTTTGTGTATTGTTTTGATTGATAATAATATTATCAGTTAATTAAGTAATTTAAATAATGGCATTTATTGAAAGAACGATAATAAAAGTTTTTGCCCGAGGGTTTAGTAAAAAAATTCCAAAGACTTTTTTTTCTAAATATAGAGCGATGTTTCTTGACGAATTAAATAAATAAAATTATGTGAAGAATAAAAAACATATTTGCTCTTTGCAAAACAGGGTTGTAGGTAGTACATCTATTTTAATTAAATCGTTTAATCCGATTGAAAAAAATATGAAAAATTTGTCTCAAGCGTTAAAAGTTAAGAAACATTTTTTCTAGCCTGCCGGCCTACTGTTTTGTTTGTTTGGTTGTTTATTGTTGTTGTTGGCTGCTTGCTGGTTTACTAGTTTTAAACATTTAGCTTTCTACCCGGAGAACTGAACTGCTTGAAAGCAGCAGGTCGATTAATTGCAAAAATAAATTTGCTTTGTTTATATATATTTTAACACAGGCTTTTGTTGTTGCTTGAAAGAACATTTTAATGATATTTTACTTACAGGCTTTGTTGTTGCTCGAAGAAATTTATTGGAAAAAACGAGAAACATACATACATACATATCTCTTCTTTTCCGATAAATTCTTTCGAGCAACAACAAAGCTTGTAAGTAGAATATCAATAAAATGTTCTTTTAGGCAACAACAAAAGCCTGTGTTAAAATATAAACAAAACAAATTTATTTTTGCAAATAATCGACCTGCTGTTTTCTTTCTACCAGTTCTGTTCGCCTAGTAGAAAACTGAATGTTTAAGACTACGAAAATAACAACAACAACAATGTAGAACCAAACAAAAACAGTGGGTCGGTTAAAATAATTTGTATTTTACTTTTTATAGTATTTTAAAAACTACATACGCTGTAGAAAAATTTTACACAATTTTTTGCAACAAAATAGACAGGCTTATTTTAAATGGACGAACCACTATTTTGTAAAGGACACACAAAAAATGTTATTTATTATTTTTTATATAAATAAATTCCATTATTTTTATAAATGATCCACTAAACACTACACGAAAATTTCTTTACTAATCCGACCGACCCACTCCACTGTCATGTTTTTTTTTATTCAAATATTTTTTTAATGCTTTAAAAATTTTAGTTTTATACCAGGCACACAGAATCAGCAGAAAAAAGCAGGTCGATTGTTTACATTTTGTTTAAAAATTTAAAATTGTTTTCTTATGCAAAGAAGACACACCTCCAAAATAAGTTTATTTTGCTTTATGTATATCGCCACCTAAAACATGAAAGGAATACACACCAATTATATCACGAAAAAAAAAAATTAAATAAAAAAACTAGTTTTATAGTACAAAATTTAATGACTTAAAAACTACATTTTCAGTTAAGTTTGTACAAACAGTTTCCCGAATTATTTTTGTATGATTAAAATAAGACTTTTTTTCTTTCTTGTCAGTCATATAGACAATTTTCTTTATTGATTCTTAGTTATATACACTGGCATTTTAAGTGACGATATTAAAAATTGTTCACATAAGAATAAAACGTAAGAAAATAAGAATTTTTTCACTGCGAGAGAGAAAGAGAGGGTGAGAGCCTGTTAACTGTTGTTATTATATTTGCTTGTGATCCTTATTTTGTTTACTTTATTATTCTGATTTTTCTTCTCATAAATATCATCACTTAAAGAAAATGTAAAAAAAACAAATACATATGGAATTAATTGTACAACAACAGAAAGAAGCCAGTGTTAAAATATAAATAAGCAAAACAAATTTATTTTTGCAAATAATCGACCTGCTGTTTTCTTTCTACCAGTTCTGTTCGCCTAGTAGAAAACTGAATGTTTAAAACTACGAAAACAACACGACAACCAACAACAACAATAAAAAGAACCAAACAAAAACAGTAGTGGGTCGTTTAGAAATAATTTTTATATACTATTTTTTATAGTATTTTGAAAATCACATACTTTGTAGAAAAATTTCATAAATATGTACATATGTATGTATGTATTTTTGCAACTAAATAAACAGATGTATTTATTAAATTGACCCACTATTTTGTGAAGGGCAGACAAAAATTTTATTTATGAATTATTCTTTAAATCAATAAATTCCATTCTTTTTTTATCCAAGTAATTTAAATAATCGAAAAACACCGCACGAAAAATTCTTTACAAATCCGACCGACCTGCTGTTGTGTTTTTTTTTTGCAATAATTTTTAATGCTTTGAAATTTTCAGCAGAAAATAGCAAGTCGATTGTTTACAAAACATATTTTTGTTTTCTTATGCGAAAAGTTATTTTTGCTTTCTTTTACATTATTTTTTACAAAAACAAAAATTTAATTATTTGTAAACGGAACATTCATTATATGTATGTATGTATGTACATATGTATGTATGTATAATATTTCGTTTACAAATTACTACACATTTGATTTTGTAAAAATCGATATAAAAGAAAGCAAAAATAACTTTTTGCATAAGAAAACAAAATTATGTTTTTGTAAACAATAGCAGATCATTTTCTGCTGATTTTGTGCGCCTGGTATAAAACTGAAATTTTTAAAGCATTTAAAATGCACTAAAACGAATGACAGTGGGTGCTTATTAGAAAAATTTGCAAACAATTTTTGTATGGCGCTACTTGATTATATCAATAAATTAAATAATTGCATTTATTTAAAGAATGAGGTTTTAGTAAGAAAAATTCCAAATTATTTTTTGTAAATACAGAGCACTGTTTTTTCTTGAATTAAATAAATATCAATTAAATGTAAGTAAAAATAATTGAATTTATGTTAAGAATAAAAAAAATTCCTCTTTGGAAAACATTTTAATTTAAATTAATTCAGTTGAAAAAATATGCAAAATTTTTCTCAAGCGTATGTGTATTTTTAAACGACCATAAAAAATTTAAAAATTTTTTCTAACCGGTCGGCCTACTGTTTGGTTTGTTGTTTGGTTCTTCATTGTTGTTGTTGGCTGGTTGGTTTTTTTTGTTGGTACTGTTTTCGTAATTTTAAACATTCAGTTTTATACTAGGCGAACAGAACTGGTAGAAAGAAAACAGAAGCCGATTATTTGCAAAAATAAATTTGGTTTGTTTTTATATTTTAACACGGGATTCTTTCTGTCGTTGTGCCATTAATTGCATATGTATTTGTTTTTTTACATTTTCTTTAAGTGATGATATTTATGAGAAGAAAAATCAGAATAATAAAGTAAACAAAATAAGGATCACAAGCAAATATAATAACAACAGTTAACAGGCTCTCACTCTCAGTGAAAACATTCTTATTTTCTTTCGTTTTATTCTTATGTGAACATTTTTTAATATCGTCACTTAAAATGCCAGTGTATATAACTAAGAATCAATAAAGAAAATTGTCTATATGACTGACAAGAAAGAAAAAAAGTCTTTTTCATTCATAAAAAAGTGATTGGGAAACTGTGTTAAGAAACTTTACTAAAAAGAAGTTTTTAAGCCATTGAATTTTGTACATATTTCAAAATTAGTTTTTTTATTTAATATTTTTTTTCGTGATATAATTGGTGTGTATTCCTTTCATGTTTTAGGTGGCGATATACATAAAGCAAAATAAACTTATTTTGGAGGTGTGTCTTCTTTGCATAAGAAAACAAATTTAAATTTTTAAACAAAATGTAAACAATCGACCTGCTTTTTTCTGCTGATTCTGTGTGCCTGGTATAAAACTGAAATTTTTAAGCATTAAAAATACACCAAAACGACGACAGTGGGGTTGGTTGCTTGTTGTATTAGTGTAAAATTGCAAAGAATTTTTTGTGTATTGTTTTGATTGATAATAATATTATCAGTTAATTAAGTAATTTAAATAATGGCATTTATTGAAAGAACGATAATAAAAGTTTTTGCCCGAGGGTTTAGTAAAAAAATTCCAAAGACTTTTTTTTCTAAATATAGAGCGATGTTTCTTGACGAATTAAATAAATAAAATTATGTGAAGAATAAAAAACATATTTGCTCTTTGCAAAACAGGGTTGTAGGTAGTACATCTATTTTAATTAAATCGTTTAATCCGATTGAAAAAAATATGAAAAATTTGTCTCAAGCGTTAAAAGTTAAGAAACATTTTTTCTAGCCTGCCGGCCTACTGTTTTGTTTGTTTGGTTGTTTATTGTTGTTGTTGGCTGCATGCTGGTTTACTAGTTTTAAACATTTAGCTTTCTACCCGGAGAACTGAACTGCTTGAAAGCAGCAGGTCGATTAATTGCAAAAATAAATTTGCTTTGTTTATATATATTTTAACACAGGCTTTTGTTGTTGCTTGAAAGAACATTTTAATGATATTTTACTTACAGGCTTTGTTGTTGCTCGAAGAAATTTATTGGAAAAAACGAGAAACATACATACATACATATCTCTTCTTTTCCGATAAATTCTTTCGAGCAACAACAAAGCTTGTAAGTAGAATATCAATAAAATGTTCTTTTAGGCAACAACAAAAGCCTGTGTTAAAATATAAACAAAACAAATTTATTTTTGCAAATAATCGACCTGCTGTTTTCTTTCTACCAGTTCTGTTCGCCTAGTAGAAAACTGAATGTTTAAGACTACGAAAATAACAACAACAACAATGTATAACCAAACAAAAACAGTGGGTCGGTTAAAATAATTTGTATTTTACTTTTTATAGTATTTTAAAAATTACATACGCTGTAGAAAAATTTTACACAATTTTTTGCAACAAAATAGACAGGCTTATTTTAAATGGACGAACCACTATTTTGTAAAGGACACACAAAAAATGTTATTTATTATTTTTTATATAAATAAATTCCATTATTTTTATAAATGATCCACTAAACACTACACGAAAATTTCTTTACTAATCCGACCGACCCACTCCACTGTCATGTTTTTATTCAAATATTTTTTTAATGCTTTAAAAATTTTAGTTTTATACCAGGCACACAGAATCAGCAGAAAAAAGCAGGTCGATTGTTTACATTTTGTTTAAAAATTTAAAATTGTTTTCTTATGCAAAGAAGACACACCTCCAAAATAAGTTTATTTTGCTTTATGTATATCGCCACCTAAAACATGAAAGGAATACACACCAATTATATCACGAAAAAAAAAATTAAATAAAAAAACTAGTTTTATAGTACAAAATTTAATGACTTAAAAACTAAATTTTCAGTTAAGTTTGTACAAACAGTTTCCCGAATTATTTTTGTATGATTAAAATAAGACTTTTTTTCTTTCTTGTCAGTCATATAGACAATTTTCTTTATTGATTCTTAGTTATATACACTGGCATTTTAAGTGACGATATTAAAAATTGTTCACATAAGAATAAAACGTAAGAAAATAAGAATTTTTTCACTGCGAGAGAGAAAGAGAGGGTGAGAGCCTGTTAACTGTTGTTATTATATTTGCTTGTGATCCTTATTTTGTTTACTTTATTATTCTGATTTTTCTTCTCATAAATATCATCACTTAAAGAAAATGTAAAAAAAACAAATACATATGCAATTAATTGTACAACAACAGAAAGAAGCCAGTGTTAAAATATAAATAAGCAAAACAAATTTATTTTTGCAAATAATCGACCTGCTGTTTTCTTTCTACCAGTTCTGTTCGCCTAGTAGAAAACTGAATGTTTAAAACTACGAAAACAACACGACAACCAACAACAACAATAAAAAGAACCAAACAAAAACAGTAGTGGGTCGTTTAGAAATAATTTTTATATACTATTTTTTATAGTATGTATTTTGAAAATCACAAACTTTGTAGAAAAATTTCATAAATATGTACATATGTATGTATTTTTGCAACTAAATAGACAGATGTATTTATTAAATTGACCCACTATTTTGTGAAGGGCAGACAAAAATTTTATTTATGAATTATTCTTTAAATCAATAAATTCCATTCTTTTTTTATCCAAGTAATTTAAATAATCGAAAAACACCGCACGAAAAATTCTTTACAAATCCGACCGACCTGCTGTTGTGTTTTTTTTTTTGCAATAATTTTTAATGCTTTGAAATTTTCAGCAGAAAATAGCAAGTCGATTGTTTACAAAACATATTTTTGTTTTCTTATGCGAAAAGTTATTTTTGCTTTCTTTTACATTATTTTTTACAAAAACAAAAATTTAATTATTTGTAAACGGAACATTCATTATATGTATGTATGTATGTACATATGTATGTATGTATAATATTTCGTTTACAAATTACTACACATTTGTTTTTGTAAAAATCGATATAAAAGAAAGCAAAAATAACTTTTTGCATAAGAAAACAAAATTATGTTTTTGTAAACAATAGCAGATCATTTTCTGCTGATTTTGTGCGCCTGGTATAAAACTGAAATTTTTAAAGCATTTAAAATGCACTAAAACGAATGACAGTGGGTGCTTATTAGAAAAATTTGCAAACAATTTTTGTATGGCGCTACTTGATTATATCAATAAATTAAATAATTGCATTTATTTAAAGAATGAGGTTTTAGTAAGAAAAATTCCAAATTATTTTTTGTAAATACAGAGCACTGTTTTTTCTTGAATTAAATAAATATCAATTAAATGTAAGTAAAAATAATTGAATTTATGTTAAGAATGAAAAAAATTCCTCTTTGGAAAACATTTTAATTTAAATTAATTCAGTTGAAAAAATATGCAAAATTTTTCTCAAGCGTATGTGTATTTTTAAACGACCATAAAAAATTTAAAAATTTTTTCTAACCGGTCGGCCTACTGTTTGGTTTGTTGTTTGGTTCTTCATTGTTGTTGTTGGCTGGTTGGTTTTTTTGTTGGTACTGTTTTCGTAATTTTAAACATTCAGTTTTATACTAGGCGAACAGAACTGGTAGAAAGAAAACAAAAGCCGATTATTTGCAAAAATAAATTTGGTTTGTTTTTATATTTTAACACGGGATTCTTTCTGTCGTTGTGCCATTAATTGCATATGTATTTGTTTTTTTACATTTTCTTTAAGTGATGATATTTATGAGAAGAAAAATCAGAATAATAAAGTAAACAAAATAAGGATCACAAGCAAATATAATAACAACAGTTAACAGGCTCTCACTCTCAGTGAAAACATTCTTATTTTCTTTCGTTTTATTCTTATGTGAACATTTTTTAATATCGTCACTTAAAATGCCAGTGTATATAACTAAGAATCAATAAAGAAAATTGTCTATATGACTGACAAGAAAAAAAAAAAAGTCTTTTTCATTCATAAAAAAGTGATTGGGAAACTGTGTTAAGAAACTTTACTAAAAAGAAGTTTTTAAGCCATTGAATTTTGTACATATTTCAAAATTAGTTTTTTTATTTAATATTTTTTTTCGTGATATAATTGGTGTGTATTCCTTTCATGTTTTAGGTGGCGATATACATAAAGCAAAATAAACTTATTTTGGAGGTGTGTCTTCTGTGCATAAGAAAACAAATTTAAATTTTTAAACAAAATGTAAACAATCGACCTGCTTTTTTCTGCTGATTCTGTGTGCCTGGTATAAAACTAAAATTTTTAAAGCATTAAAAATACACCAAAACGACGACAGTGGGGTTGGTTGCTTGTTGTATTAGTGTAAAATTGCAAAGAATTTTTTGTGTATTGTTTTGATTGATAATATTATCAGTTAATTAAGTAATTTAAATAATGGCATTTATTGAAAGAACGATAATAAAAGTTTTTGCCCGAGGGTTTAGTAAAAAAATTCCAAAGACTTTTTTTCTAAATATAGAGCGATGTTTCTTGACGAATTAAATAAATAAAATTATGTGAAGAATAAAAAACATATTTGCTCTTTGCAAAACAGGGTTGTAGGTAGTACATCTATTTTAATTAAATCGTTTAATCCGATTGAAAAAAATATGAAAAATTTGTCTCAAGCGTTAAAAGTTAAGAAACATTTTTTCTAGCCTGCCGGCCTACTGTTTTGTTTGTTTGGTTGTTTATTGTTGTTGTTGGCTGCTTGCTGGTTCACTAGTTTTAAACATTTAGCTTTCTACCCGGAGAACTGAACTGCTTGAAAGCAGCAGGTCGATTAATTGCAAAAATAAATTTGCTTTGTTTATATATATTTTAACACAGGCTTTTGTTGTTGCTTGAAAGAACATTTTAATGATATTTTACTTACAGGCTTTGTTGTTGCTCGAAGAAATTTATTGGAAAAAACGAGAAACATACATACATACATATCTCTTCTTTTCCGATAAATTCTTTCGAGCAACAACAAAGCTTGTAAGTAGAATATCAATAAAATGTTCTTTTAGGCAACAACAAAAGCCTGTGTTAAAATATAAACAAAACAAATTTATTTTTGCAAATAATCGACCTGCTGTTTTCTTTCTACCAGTTCTGTTCGCCTAGTAGAAAACTGAATGTTTAAGACTACGAAAATAACAACAACAACAATGTAGAACCAAATAAAAACAGTGGGTCGGTTAAAATAATTTGTATTTTACTTTTTATAGTATTTTAAAAATTACATACGCTGTAGAAAAATTTTACACAATTTTTTGCAACAAAATAGACAGGCTTATTTTAAATGGACGAACCACTATTTTGTAAAGGACACACAAAAAATGTTATTTATTATTTTTTATATAAATAAATTCCATTATTTTTATAAATGATCCACTAAACACTACACGAAAATTTCTTTACTAATCCGACCGACCCACTCCACTGTCATGTTTTTATTCAAATATTTTTTTAATGCTTTAAAAATTTTAGTTTTATACCAGGCACACAGAATCAGCAGAAAAAAGCAGGTCGATTGTTTACATTTTGTTTAAAAATTTAAAATTGTTTTCTTATGCAAAGAAGACACACCTCCAAAATAAGTTTATTTTGCTTTATGTATATCGCCACCTAAAACATGAAAGGAATACACACCAATTATATCACGAAAAAAAAATTAAATAAAAAAACTAGTTTTATAGTACAAAATTTAATGACTTAAAAACTACATTTTCAGTTAAGTTTGTACAAACAGTTTCCCGAATTATTTTTGTATGATTAAAATAAGACTTTTTTTCTTTCTTGTCAGTCATATAGACAATTTTCTTTATTGATTCTTAGTTATATACACTGGCATTTTAAGTGACGATATTAAAAATTGTTCACATAAGAATAAAACGTAAGAAAATAAGAATTTTTTCACTGCGAGAGAGAAAGAGAGGGTGAGAGCCTGTTAACTGTTGTTATTATATTTGCTTGTGATCCTTATTTTGTTTACTTTATTATTCTGATTTTTCTTCTCATAAATATCATCACTTAAAGAAAATGTAAAAAAAACAAATACATATGCAATTAATTGTACAACAACAGAAAGAAGCCAGTGTTAAAATATAAATAAGCAAAACAAATTTATTTTTGCAAATAATCGACCTGCTGTTTTCTTTCTACCAGTTCTGTTCGCCTAGTAGAAAACTGAATGTTTAAAACTACGAAAACAACACGACAACCAACAACAACAATAAAAAGAACCAAACAAAAACAGTAGTGGGTCGTTTAGAAATAATTTTTATATACTATTTTTTATAGTATGTATTTTGAAAATCACAAACTTTGTAGAAAAATTTCATAAATATGTACATATGTATGTATTTTTGCAACTAAATAGACAGATGTATTTATTAAATTGACCCACTATTTTGTGAAGGGCAGACAAAAATTTTATTTATGAATTATTCTTTAAATCAATAAATTCCATTCTTTTTTTATCCAAGTAATTTAAATAATCGAAAAACACCGCACGAAAAATTCTTTACAAATCCGACCGACCTGCTGTTGTGTTTTTTTTTTTGCAATAATTTTTAATGCTTTGAAATTTTCAGCAGAAAATAGCAAGTCGATTGTTTACAAAACATATTTTTGTTTTCTTATGCGAAAAGTTATTTTTGCTTTCTTTTACATTATTTTTTACAAAAACAAAAATTTAATTATTTGTAAACGGAACATTCATTATATGTATGTATGTATGTACATATGTATGTATGTATAATATTTCGTTTACAAATTACTACACATTTGTTTTTGTAAAAATCGATATAAAAGAAAGCAAAAATAACTTTTTGCATAAGAAAACAAAATTATGTTTTTGTAAACAATAGCAGATCATTTTCTGCTGATTTTGTGCGCCTGGTATAAAACTGAAATTTGTAAAGCATTAAAATGCACTAAAACGAATGACAGTGGGTGCTTATTAGAAAAATTTGCAAACAATTTTTGTATGGCGCTACTTGATTATATCAATAAATTAAATAATTGCATTTATTTAAAGAATGAGCTTTTAGTAAGAAAAATTCCAAATTATTTTTTGTAAATACAGAGCACTGTTTTTTCTTGAATTAAATAAATATCAATTAAATGTAAGTAAAAATAATTGAATTTATGTTAAGAATAAAAAAAATTCCTCTTTGGAAAACATTTTAATTTAAATTAATTCAGTTGAAAAAATATGCAAAATTTTTCTCAAGCGTATGTGTATTTTTAAACGACCATAAAAAATTTAAAAATTTTTTCTAACCGGTCGGCCTACTGTTTGGTTTGTTGTTTGGTTCTTCATTGTTGTTGTTGGCTAGTTGGTTTTTTTGTTGGTACTGTTTTCGTAATTTTAAACATTCAGTTTTATACTAGGCGAACAGAACTGGTAGAAAGAAAACAGAAGCCGATTATTTGCAAAAATAAATTTGGTTTGTTTTTATATTTTAACACGGGATTCTTTCTGTCGTTGTGCCATTAATTGCATATGTATTTGTTTTTTTACATTTTCTTTAAGTGATGATATTTATGAGAAGAAAAATCAGAATAATAAAGTAAACAAAATAAGGATCACAAGCAAATATAATAACAACAGTTAACAGGCTCTCACTCTCAGTGAAAACATTCTTATTTTCTTTCGTTTTATTCTTATGTGAACATTTTTTAATATCGTCACTTAAAATGCCAGTGTATATAACTAAGAATCAATAAAGAAAATTGTCTATATGACTGACAAGAAAGAAAAAAAAGTCTTTTTCATTCATAAAAAAGTGATTGGGAAACTGTGTTAAGAAACTTTACTAAAAAGAAGTTTTTAAGCCATTGAATTTTGTACATATTTCAAAATTAGTTTTTTTATTTAATATTTTTTTTCGTGATATAATTGGTGTGTATTCCTTTCATGTTTTAGGTGGCGATATACATAAAGCAAAATAAACTTATTTTGGAGGTGTGTCTTCTTTGCATAAGAAAACAAATTTAAATTTTTAAACAAAATGTAAACAATCGACCTGCTTTTTTCTGCTGATTCTGTGTGCCTGGTATAAAACTAAAATTTTTAAAGCATTAAAAATACACCAAAACGACGACAGTGGGGTTGGTTGCTTGTTGTATTAGTGTAAAATTGCAAAGAATTTTTTGTGTATTGTTTTGATTGATAATATTATCAGTTAATTAAGTAATTTAAATAATGGCATTTATTGAAAGAACGATAATAAAAGTTTTTGCCCGAGGGTTTAGTAAAAAAATTCCAAAGACTTTTTTTTCTAAATATAGAGCGATGTTTCTTGACGAATTAAATAAATAAAATTATGTGAAGAATAAAAAACATATTTGCTCTTTGCAAAACAGGGTTGTAGGTAGTACATCTATTTTAATTAAATCGTTTAATCCGATTGAAAAAAATATGAAAAATTTGTCTCAAGCGTTAAAAGTTAAGAAACATTTTTTCTAGCCTGCCGGCCTACTGTTTTGTTTGTTTGGTTGTTTATTGTTGTTGTTGGCTGCTTGCTGGTTTACTAGTTTTAAACATTTAGCTTTCTACCCGGAGAACTGAACTGCTTGAAAGCAGCAGGTCGATTAACTGCAAAAATAAATTTGCTTTGTTTATATACATATATTTTAACACAGGCTTTTGTTGTTGCTTGAAAGAACATTTTAATGATATTTTACTTACAGGCTTTGTTGTTGCTCGAAGAAATTTATTGGAAAAAACGAGAAACATACATACATACATATCTCTTCTTTTCCGATAAATTCTTTCGAGCAACAACAAAGCTTGTAAGTAGAATATCAATAAAATGTTCTTTTAGGCAACAACAAAAGCCTGTGTTAAAATATAAACAAAACAAATTTATTTTTGCAAATAATCGACCTGCTGTTTTCTTTCTACCAGTTCTGTTCGCCTAGTAGAAAACTGAATGTTTAAAACTACGAAAACAACACGACAACCAACAACAACAATAAAAAGAACCAAACAAAAACAGTAGTGGGTCGTTTAGAAATAATTTTTATATACTATTTTTTATAGTATTTTGAAAATCACATACTTTGTAGAAAAATTTCATAAATATGTACATACATATGTATGTATTTTTGCAACTAAATAGACAGATGTATTTATTAAATTGACCCACTATTTTGTGAAGGGCAGACAAAAATTTTATTTATGAATTATTCTTTAAATCAATAAATTCCATTCTTTTTTTATCCAAGTAATTTAAATAATCGAAAAACACCGCACGAAAAATTCTTTACAAATCCGACCGACCTGCTGTTGTGTTTTTTTTTTTGCAATAATTTTTAATGCTTTGAAATTTTCAGCAGAAAATAGCAAGTCGATTGTTTACAAAACATATTTTTGTTTTCTTATGCGAAAAGTTATTTTTGCTTTCTTTTACATTATTTTTTACAAAAACAAAAATTTAATTATTTTTAAACGGAACATTCATTATATGTATGTATGTATGTACATATGTATGTATGTATAATATTTCGTTTACAAATTACTACACATTTGTTTTTGTAAAAATCGATATAAAAGAAAGCAAAAATAACTTTTTGCATAAGAAAACAAAATTATGTTTTTGTAAACAATAGCAGATCATTTTCTGCTGATTTTGTGCGCCTGGTATAAAACTGAAATTTGTAAAGCATTAAAATGCACTAAAACGAATGACAGTGGGTGCTTATTAGAAAAATTTGCAAACAATTTTTGTATGGCGCTACTTGATTATATCAATAAATTAAATAATTGCATTTATTTAAAGAATGAGGTTTTAGTAAGAAAAATTCCAAATTATTTTTTGTAAATACAGAGCACTGTTTTTTCTTGAATTAAATAAATATCAATTAAATGTAAGTAAAAATAATTGAATTTATGTTAAGAATAAAAAAAAATCCTCTTTGGAAAACATTTTAATTTAAATTAATTCAGTTGAAAAAATATGCAAAATTTTTCTCAAGCGTATGTGTATTTTTAAACGACCATAAAAAATTTAAAAATTTTTTCTAACCGGTCGGCCTACTGTTTGGTTCTTCATTGTTGTTGTTGGCTGGTTGGTTTTTTTGTTGGTACTGTTTTCGTAATTTTAAACATTCAGTTTTATACTAGGCGAACAGAACTGGTAGAAAGAAAACAGAAGCCGATTATTTGCAAAAATAAATTTGGTTTGTTTTTATATTTTAACACGGGATTCTTTCTGTCGTTGTGCCATTAATTGCATATGTATTTGTTTTTTTACATTTTCTTTAAGTGATGATATTTATGAGAAGAAAAATCAGAATAATAAAGTAAACAAAATAAGGATCACAAGCAAATATAATAACAACAGTTAACAGGCTCTCACTCTCAGTGAAAACATTCTTATTTTCTTTTATTTTCTTTCGTTTTATTCTTATGTGAACATTTTTTAATATCGTCACTTGAAATGCCAGTGTGTATAACTAACAATCAAAATAAAGAAAATTGTCTATATGACTGACAAGAAAGAATAAAAGTCTATTTTATTCATAAAAAAGTAATTGGGAAACTGTATTCAGAAACTTTACTAAAAAAGCAGTCCATTAAATTTTGTATAACAAAATTACTTTTTTTATTTAATTTTTTTTCGTGATATAAGTGGTGTGTATCCTTTTTATGTTTAAGGTGGCGATACAAATAAAGATAGAGAAACTTATTTTGGAGGTGTGTCTTCTTTGCATAAGAAAACAAAATTAAATTTTTAAACAAAGTGTAAACAATCGACCTGCTTTTTTCTGCTGATTCTGTGTGCCTGGTATAAAACTGAAATTTTTAAATAAGATGCACGCACCAAAACGACAGTGGGGTGGGAGTGGGTCATTGGATTGAAAAATTAAAAAAAAATATGGCGTTTCTTGATTATATCACAATAAATTAAATGATTGCATTTATTTAAGGAACGATAACAAACATTTTTGCCCGCGGTTTTAGGATCAAATTTCTTAAATTTTGTTTTGTAAATATAGGATGCTGTTTCTTGATGAATTAAATAAATAAATAGCAATCGATTAAATGAAGTTAGTAATTAAATTTTTGTAAGGAATAAAAAAAAGATTTTTGTGTTCTTTGGAAAAGATTTAATTTAAATTATTTAATCCAGTTGAAAAAATATCCAATTTTCTTAAACGTATGTGTATCTTTAAATGCTCATAAAAAAGTTAATAAAATTTCTTTTAGCCTGCCGGCCTACTGTTATGTTTGTTTGGTTGTTTATTGTTGTTGTTGGCTGCTTGCTGGTGACCTAGTTTTGAAAACTCAGTTTTCTACCCGGAGAACTGAACTGCTTAAAAGCAGCAGGTCGATTAATTGCAAAAATAATATTTTTTTGCTTATATTTATATTTTAACACGGGCTTCTTTCTGTTGTTGTACAATTAATTGCATATGTATTTGTTTTTTTTACATTTTCTTTAAGTGATGATATTTATGAGTAGAAAAATCGGAATAATAAAGTAAACAAAATAAGGATCACAAGCAAATATGAATAAGAACAGTTAAAAAAGTTATCACTCTCACTCTCACCAGAAAAATTCTTATTTTGTTTCGTTTTATTCATAAGAATATTCACATATGTAAGTATGTAAGTGAACATTTTTTAATATCGTCACTTAAAATGGCAGTGTATATCACAATGAATTAAAATAATACAAATTACCTATATGACTGACTAGAAAGAATAAATGTCTATTTTATTCATAAAAAAGTAATTGGGAAACTTTGTTAAGAAGCTTTACCAAAAAAGCAGTCTTTAAGCCATTAAGTTTTGGATTACAAAATTAGTTTATTTATTTATTTATTTTTTGGTGATATAAGTGGTGTGTATCCCTTTTATGTTTAAGGTGGCGATATAAATAAAGATAGAGAAACTTATTTTGGAGGTGTGTCTTCTTTGCATAAGAAAACAAAATTAAAGTTTTAAACAAAATGTAAACAATCGACCTGCTTTTTTCTGCTGATTCTGTGTGCCTGGTATAAAACTGAAATTTTTGTGGTCGGATTAGTAAAAAATAATAAATATTTTAAATACATACATACATACATACATATGTACATACATATATGTATGTATGTATGTATATTATTATTCAAATAAGTAACTAACTAAATTCATTTAAACATAATTTTCACAGTGGGTCTGAAATATAAATTGTCAGTTTTAAAACAATTTTTTAATAAAAAAATCAAAGAAACCTGTTAAAATTAAATTAATTATTTATTACTAAAGACGATATAATAGTTGATATTTATTTGGTGATCTAATGGAGAGAGTTTTTGCCAATTGCAAAATAATGGGCCTCAAATATGTACATATGTACAAACATAGGTATGGATGTATGTACATATATATTATTGAAATTTTTTACAAGCCTGTGTTTTACCTTCTGGTGTTATAGAACTTCATGAGATCTGTCATACCCAAAAATTTATTTGAAATAATTGTATATTTGATCAAAGAAAAAAATAATGGGGGCTATTCTGGAAAACGCGTCGAAGAAGTGAAACTTTACATTAAACAAAAACAAATTTTCAAAAATTGTTTTTGTTTGCTATACATTTCTAAAATTTTGTATGAGAAAAAAAAACAATTTTTTTACATTTACACAGTTTTGTTTTTGTTTTGCATGTAACTTTCACCAAGTCGACGCTTATTCCAGAATAGACACCAATGTGTACTAACCAAGGAGAAGAGAAGTTGGTTCGTGTTTAGTACGAGTTGCTAACTTTTTCATAATTCACGAATGAATGAATTTTCTTAAAGAAAAAATTTATATTTTTTAACAGTTAAAAAAATCTACACATGTTGATTTTTTTTGTCATACTCGTGCGTGAAGTGAAGTCTGCTTCTGTAATATTAGTTTTTGTTTTTTTTTTGTTGTAAAAAGTTTGTTTAAGATTAATTGTTGTAACAAAAAACCCGCTTTATTGTTAAACAAATTTGTTTAAAAAATTTTTGGTATTACCTTAAATTTTTTCCTTTTTGCTGAAATTTAAACTTTTGTTGGATGTTGCTTTATGCCTGGTGTTAGTAGAGTGTTATTTTACTAATTTTTTGCTTTTGTGAAATAAAACATTTTTTTTTTAATTTTTTCAGTCTTTAACAATAAAAGTTTTTTTTTTATATTTACGATTAAATATTTTGTTTTACATTTTTTGCGAATGAGAAACATGCCTTAAACGTTAAAGTTTTTCTTTTTTAATTTACAGTATGTTTTTATGATTTTAGTGTATTTGAAAAATAATATGTATTTTTTTTTAATTTTAAATGGCAGTTTGTAATAAAATTTTTAAACAATTTATTGTTAAGAGTTTTAAGTTAAATAAAAAATTATTTTGTTTTTTTTTTACTTAAATATAAATTAGTTATGTTATAGTTTAATGTACATACATACATATTTATTTATATTATTTATTAGAGTTATTTTGTTACATGAACTTAATTTTAGAGTCTTAAACATAAAATATTTATAATAAAAATGACTATAACGTCATAAAATCAATTGTGGGTGGTTGGTTGGAGGCTGATTTCAAAATAAAACGAAATAATATTTGAGGAAAATATAATTTTTTTTTAAATATATTTAGAGCTTTCATCTGAATATTTTTAAAATAATTTTTACTTAATGCTAATTAAGATTCTTGAATACTTTCAATCATGTGCTTTTTTATTTGAAGAGAATTTAAGTTTTTTTTTATAAAATTTTTGGCAGCTTACAATTTTCATGTGAAAGTTTTTAAGAACTGGAAGTAAGTAATTTTTGGAAATTAACTTTTTTTATTTGAAGATTTTAATTGTTTTATGGTATAATTTTTGTAGCTTTTTAAGCTTTTTTGAATGCAAGTTGTGGCTCTTCGGAATTTTTAAAATATATTAAGATTTTTTGTTTATTTTCCCCAAATTTTATTTTGTTACTTTTTATTTCCTACTTTACAAAACTTCAACAAAAAATTACAACGAATTTACATTATGTATAAAGTTCCTCATTAGATTTGTTACACGAAACTTTTTCTATTTGTTTTAGGGCAGAGCTAGAAAATGGAGTGACATAGAAAATATGGCGTACAACTTTCTATGCAGCTTGTTTCTTTAAATCTCATTTCCTGCTCCATCCACCGCTCCCTCCTAATGACAAATAAAAAAAGTTTGGTACACAACAAATTTTATGAAAAATTTCATAATATAAATATTCACTAATATACTTACATGTTTGTATTTTTTTTTTAACGATTTCTTAAAGCAAAAGCTTAACAAATTAGAGTTGGGTTTTGCTTAGTAAAGTTTTTTTTTCTAACTTAAAATGAAATTTCTCAACGTTTCTGGCTATACTTGTAGCCAGTACATTTTTAGCACATGGAGGAAGTATGTATGTGATATTATTATTATTATTGATTTTGAAAAGCATAAAATTAAGCAAAAATTTCAGCAAAATGATAAAAAACATTACGTGATACATATTAAATTAAATTGAACTAGAATAAATTTTAAGCAGCAATAAATTTGTGGCAGTAAGAATTATAAAAGACAAGCAAAAATTGCTCGTCTGTCTATTTACATTGAAAACAAAAACAAAGCAGCCAAATTTGTTTTTGTTTTCAATATACATAAATAGACAGAGTAGAATTTTTATATGTCTTCTATTAACTGCCAGTAGTTAATCGGGCTTAATTCTTATAGAATTGAAAATACTGAACCAAAAAAAAAAATAAAATTTATTAAAAACTAGTTGAATCTGATAGGAATGACATAAAAAAAATTTAGTGTCAAAACAACAATTTTAGGCAAATTATTTTTAATAGAAAAAATAAAAAAAAAAAGAAAAATCTACTTTATAAAAAAACGGAAAAAATATTTAGAAATTGTGCACTTAAATTTTCTGAGAACATTTTTTTTAGGCAGGAGGTAGCATTATCTTGTAAAAAAAAGAAGCCACAATCAATATGAATGAAGTGTCAGTTTTAAAACGATGCTTATTTTAATTAATGTACTTTTAAAACTATTTGTATTTAACTTAAAATGTAGGGCACATGTAAAGCTTTGTTACTTATGAATATAAATTAATTATAAAAAAATAAAAAAATTATAACAAACCTGCAAGCGACTGAGTATATTTAGATTTAGGAGAATTTCCGGTAAAATCAACTTTCTTAAATACATTTGTTCAATTCACCAGCTCGCTTTAAAGTCCTATGCGTTGTCTAATCCTCTAATTACACTGTGCAACAGTGAAAAATCCACACGGTATTGACAGTGTAGGTTCGATAGTACTGCCAAAGGGTAAGTAGAACTTTGTATTAAGTTTGGCGATTTTGGTGACCAAGATATTTTTTTAGGCCTCCAAAGATTTCTTTAAAAAAATGGTGTCATCAGGTTTTGGCCAACAGCTCATTCAAACTCGGTGATAGCTCTTAACTATATATGTATGGCAATAATGTAGCTAAGAGTCTACCAAACAATTCCTGTTAACATCTTATGCCAAACAAATTATTTCTTCGTGCACTTTTTTTTTTTTCTTTGGAAAAATTAAGGAACAAAATTTTTTTTTCACTTTCTTCAGAATAACTTCCAGGGACTCCTTATTTTTTGCTAACAATATTTCGCAAAGTTGTAGCTACGGTAAAGCTGTATAACTTTTGTGAATATATCAATATAATGTGAACGTGTCTAGGCACCCTAAATACCTCATTAAGACCAATTTTGTACCTTAAACATTTTTCTTTTTTTACTAGTTAGACTATACTTTTATTGCATTTTTTTCTACTTTCTTGGTTACTGTTGTATTTCTTGTGTTGTAAATTTTAGTATTCACTATTTTAAGGGTTTGTTGTTGTTTCGTCAAATATTCTTAGCGAAAAATTATTAGCGTCCAAAAATTGTGAAAAACTAAAATTTTTAAGGTAAAAAGTGGTCTGTATGAGCTTTTGGGGTGCATAGGCACGTTTAGATTATATTGATATATTCACAAAAGTTATACAACTTTACCATAGCTACAACTTTGCTAAATATTGTTAGCAAAAAATTTATTCTGAAAAAAGTGAAAAAAATGCTTCATTGATATTTGCAAAAAAAAAAAAAGTGCACGAAGAAATTATTAAATTATTTTTTTGTTACAAAAGATGTTAACAAGAATTGTTCGGTAGACTCTTAGCTACATTATTGCCGTTTATAGTTAAGCGCTACCACCAAGTCTGAATTAGCTGTTGGTCAAAAACTGATGACACCATTTTTTTAGGGCGCACTGATTTTCGAAATCTTTTGAGATCCATAAAAAAATTTTTTTCACCAAAATCGCCAAACTGAGTATAGGGCCTTATTACCCTTAACCTATACTGTATTTTTCTAAAAGTCTTTATTTGTTGCATAGTCTTATACAATATTGTATTTTTGTAGTTAATAATTAATATTCATACAAAAGTGTATTCTAATTATACGATTGAATTTTATATGTTTTTGCAAATATGTAGGTCTGGGAATATTCTATTTATTATTTTATTGTTTTAAAAATCTTTTAAATATGTGTTAACTAACACCAGAAAATATTTATATACTCAATTCACTCCAATTTAATTTCCAAACTACTTAAATCAAAAAACGTATTATGTAACTTTTACGCATCAAATTAAGATTCCCATGCCTGGTTTGATTCATCAAATGAAATGAATGTCAACTTTAATTTCTGACACGTTAGTGCATAAACAATTGCAATTTTTTTTGTAACACAATAGACCATATGACTGAGTTCGTGAATTGAACAATTACTTCTTTAAAATAATACAAATAATTTTGACAATTTGCTGCTAGTGTAAACGACCAAACACAAGGCTACTCGTACATATCGAGCCTTATTTTCGATTTAATCGTAAGCGACAAAAATTAACGTTTTCAGGAGAAGGTTTTTTATAATATTCAAATTTGTTTTACATACGTAAATTGTCGCTTACGATAAAATTTTGCAGCCAACAATTTTGGCATTTTGATAATTCTAAACTATGGGGGAGCACAAAATTTTAATTTTAATTAAAAAAAGTATATTTTCGATTACATGTCGCTTGCGATAAAATAGAAAATAAGACTCGATATCATAAAATTAGTAAATATGTAATACATACATATGTATATTATGTATAAATATACTGTAAACTATTTTATACTTGAAGTTTGTCTGAAAATCGTTGAAAGCCTGCCTGCCGTCTGTCCACTGTGCAGGTTATAATTTTAAACCAATTATTTTTACACTCAAACCTCAAAAAAAATACTAGCACTTGCATACTTAAAATTTGTTAATTTAATAATTTCGACCCCTTTGTGCCAAATTAACTCAAAAGCTCAAATAATAATTTTAGAAAACAAAAAACGATTTTTCTTATAATAAAATATTTACACATTAAATATCGCTCAATTATGTGAACAACGTTATAACTCCCCAAAAAAATAGTTTAAAAAAAAAAAAAAAATTAAGTTCTCAATTTACAGAAAACTGACTGGAATAAGAAAATTATATTTTTCCCTCCAGAGTTATTTGCATGAAATTTTTACACAATATGAATAATTAAATAAAAAAAAGAAACAATAAAATTATTAAATAAAAAATTCAATTTGGTGAGTTGTGACGTTGTTTAAGCAAATAAGCAATATGCATGTATGTACATATCGCACTTGTTCCTCAGAAGCGTAACAACTCAAAATTCATGAATTTTCAGTAGAGGCCAAAAACTGTTTCTGTTAGTAGTAGTTATTTTAAAAACACAAAGAGAGAGTCATAACGGTTTTTTTTCAGGGAAAAGAAGACAAATCAAAGGGAGATTTTTACAGTGGGTAGATATGACTTCTGTTGTTTGGTTTTTTGCAAAAAATGAAAATTTGAAAATTTTGAGTTGTTACGCTTCTGAGGAACAAGTGCGATGTTGTCCTTGACTATAAGAAAGCCTAAAGTCATAAATTTTTTTATAGCAAGACATTAAATAAAAATTAATCTAATAACAAATATATTTAAATATATCGCTCCTTTAGTGCAACATAGTCATATCTCAAAAATTGCATTTTATAAAATTTTTTATACAAATGACTTGTATAAATATATGAAGATCATTTTTATATATCTTCAATGAGTTTTATTTGAAATTGAAAACATTTTGAACTTGTTTTCTGCAAAACTAAATTTATTAACTATGTTGCAATAAAGGAGCCATACGAGCAGAGAAACAAGCCGTCTTAGGAAAAAATAGTCGGCGGCGGCTCAAAAGCCGACTTGAGCCGGCTGACGACAGTGACAGCCGCTTTTTATAAGTTTTTTAAACACATTTCTATAAAAAAATTTCAAACACCTGATGTCTTCCATATAATTTGTAAGATGTAGTACAAATTTGCAACTACAAAAAACAATTAGCCGGCTAGCTGCATGCATCGGCGGCGGCTTGAAGTTACATTGAAAGTCGGCGGCGGCTCTTGAGCCGACTGTGAGCCGATCAGCTTGTTTCTCTGCATACGAGTATATTAAATAAGTATTGATTAAATTTAAATAAATTTTTATGTATCAAGACTAATAAAGACTAGATGCCAATATCGGCGCAATGTACCGATTTTCGTCGGCTCACTGCAATAAAGTTATGAACTAATTAAGCCATACCAACTTGTTTCGGTATGGCTTTATTACCAATACAGTGCAATCATGTCCGCATATTTCAATTAAATGAGAAATAAGGCCATTTCGGTTTATTGTTTATGACTTTATTGCAGTGAGCCGACGAAAATCGGTACATTGTGCCGGTAGTGGAATCTCGGGGCTTAATAAAGTTCTTTATAAAAATTTTGCGTAATATAAAATTTTTAATTGATTTTTGTTTTTAATAAAAGCCATTAAATATCTCGCAATAAAAATATTATATGACTTAAACCGCTTTCATAATTGTGGGCACCAGCGGGAAATACATACATACATAGTTTAGTTTTTTTTTAATTACTAGTTGTTTTGAGGTTTTGTTTATTAAAAAAAAATTACTTATGACAAATTGGCTCAAAAAGGTCTCTTTTTTTTATCATGCGAGTTCCTTAACGACTATAGCTAAACAAATAATATACATAAAATAACAAAAGAGATTAAAAGGGTTTTAAAAGGACTCTTTGGCGGAATAATAAAAATAAAATTTAAATTACACTGTGGAACAAAAAAATTTTTTTTTTAATTTTAATGTTGTTCAGTATTTCATTAAACCGTAAATATTTATTTTAACACGAATTATGTAATTAATATGTAATAAACATACATACACATAACTATGTACGTTTCACAATTCACAGATTTATTGACTGGTTCACGTTAACGAAAGAAAACTTTCGACTTATAATTTAGGCGCTATGAAATGAGGCGCAAGGATATAAGGCCCAAAGAAGAAAATGAATTAAGGCAAAATAAAATTAAAGAATTTTTAATTAAGCTTTTTTTAATGTATTTTATTATGCTTTGTTTCATCTTGAGATTGGTTGGGCTTTATTTCATATTTTTGGGCTCTATTTCATTTTGAGTTTAGTTGGGCTTTCTTTAATTTTTTTAGTTCTATTTCATCTTTAGTTTTTTTTCATCGGGCTTTATTTCATTTATGTATGTATGTATATTTTGTGTTTTTTTTTTCATCAACTTTCTCTTGGGTCTTATTTATTTTTTTTTAGTTTTATTTTATTGGGGTTTATTTCATTTCTTATTTGGGCGTTATTTCCTTGGGCCTTATTTCATAGCGCCATAATTTATCTTGCAAACAAAAACCAATTTTCATAATTTATTGTTTTTATTAATATGTACGAGTACATATATAAATTTTCAGTCGAAAGTCGATTCTTTCGTTATCGTGAAATAAACCATCAATTCTGCTGCTTTTGTACACTGAAAATAATCCATGCCAGATTTAAAGAAAAACTTGAAGGCATAATTTTGTAAAATGCAACGACAAGCGTTGACAAATTTTATATTGAAAAAATTTAAATTACAAAAAAAAAATACATACAAAATTTGTCAACGCTAAGTCCTAGTTTACACTATGCAAGTCTTATTGCTTTTTGTTTGTTAGGAGAGCGAGAGAGAGAGAAAGAAACGTTTCTGTTCCCCTCGTCTTTCACTCCATCAAACTAATCAGCTTAGCAATAAGACTTGCATAGTGTAAATTAGGACTAAGCGTTGCGTTTTACAAAATTGGACCCTAAATTTTTAAGTTTCTTCTTTAGTAAAAAAAAATTTACGAAATAAATGTATGCAAAGAATTTGATAATTTTTTAAATAAATTTTAAAATTAAAAACAAGTAAATTTCTTTCCTCTTTGTTGAAATCTACTGACGAGTTGCATGAGCTGGAAAAAAATGCAAATATACTTTGACTCAACCAAAAGAACATATACAATTTTTATTCTAGAATTCTTCCAATTCTTAAAATTTTTTTTATATCTCATAAACAAAACTTGCGTATATTTGCGTATATTTATTTTACCAAAGAATTTCGTAAAGCGAAATAACGAAATATTATATAAAATGTTGCATGTTTTTTTTTTCAGTGTACGGAATGCAGTTCTGTAAATTGACTGATGGATTAGCTTAACTCAAAAACAAATGAACGTATTTTTAATAGAATTTTTTACAAAAAGCACGATTTTTTCGGCTGTACGAATTATCGCCCAAGTGCAAATCGCCCGAAAAACAAAAGTGTAGAATTGTCCAAAAATTGTGGTAAAAATTTAGGTAATTGTTCATCGACTTTGGGCGACTCAACATTTTTAGATATTTAGGTACACATAAGGTACATAATGAATAATTGCCAATTTTGCAAAATGTTAAAAAACCCAAAAAATAAAATTTTTTTTTAACAATTATTCATTCCGAATTCGGGTACGTAATAAAAAACACCCAAAAACTTAGGGCGATTATTCGGCTATTCTTCACTTTTTTTTGGGATATTTCTTCACAATGACTAATCAACCCCAAAAATTTTGGGCGTTCCTTCAATTAGCTGCTTCGGGCGATTTGCACTTGGGCGCTAATTCTTTTTTTTGTTACTTCCACCTTCCTCCTTAACCCTAGAAATCCCTAGTTTTGGTTTGTTGAAAACTTAAATATCTACACTTAATAAGAGTTTCTGAGTTTCTTGTTTTAGGTAACATAAACAAACAAAAAATAATTTTTCTTTTTTGAGCACTTAATTGCTTTGTGTTGTTGCGGTCACATTTTGACTTCATTATCATGTTTGTTTGTTTTGTTTTATATTTATACACTTATTATGAACATCACTTTTGAAACGTTTAGCAAACAAAAAGAAATCTTATTTTTAATAGTTTTTTGTTTGTTTTAAATTTCAAGGTATCGTCCTAAATAAAACTAAAAAAAGTAATAAAAATACAAACTTACACATACGCCTGCCCCCGTGTTCTGGTCTCTTTGCCCTGCAGTCGTTCCACAAAATTACGCCAACTCACCACCGTCTTGCTGGAGTACAGCCACACGCTTGAGGTAACACCCACCAGCATTGAACACAAATACTTCACCATATATATCTGAAATATCGGCCTTGAGGCCGTACCATCTGCTCGGGGCAGCGGACAAGGTATTGAAAATGGTTTGCAGATGTCACGATGCCACTGTACCATCCATTCATCAAAATTGTAGTATTCATAGAACAAACAGCCCAAATAGCCGAGGGCTGGCAAAATAAACAGGCCCGAAAAGAAACCGATGCGCATCATTAATCTTTCCAATTTGTCGGTTCTTTTGCCATCCGTCTTCATCACAGTGCGTATGCGAAAGAGTGAAATGAAACCGGCCAGCAGGAAGAGTGCACCAATTGACAGATAAATGCACAGGGGTATAATCAGAAATACACCCAGTGAGTGCGTATCCAGTTGACCAACAAAACACACGCCTGAGAGGATGTCACCTGTGAAAAGAGAGGCAGGAAAATTAGTTTTTTTGGTAAGATTTTTTTTAAATTAAATTAAATCATATAAAAATTTTCAATAAAATCTTTCCTTAACAGAAAAAGAGTCCATTGCCGTTGATAAATGACGAGATTTTGATAAATTAAAAAAAAGCGGTTTGAAATTAAGCATTTTTGGTGGAAGCAGCTCTTCCCTACAGGATTACCAACTTAATGATTTTAACTACTTACATGTTCACGTAATCTAGTAAAACTAAAAGAATCATGATTCTCATCAATCAACTTCTACATCATTTTTTATTTTAATTTTATGTAATGTGATTTGTAAGCGAGGAATGAAATTTGGCAACAAGTAGTTTTGACGGCAGGCCCCCAGATCCAGCTTAAGTTTTTGGAGGGGGAAATTTTTTTAATTACTACTTGCGGGAACGAAATCGAAACGCAGAATGGGGCTGATTATAATTTGCTTAAATCAAACATTGATGAAATACAACAAGAGTTTCATTAGCAAGAAGAGAAGTCTGTTTAACATTAATAATCAAAATTAATGTGTTTTTAATGTACAAAAAAAAGTTAATGAACTTGTTTTGGATTTGCCTAAAAACCAAATTGAATTTAATAAACTAGTTTGAATAAAAAGCTTAAATTTAAAGTTAATAGTCTCTTTGTCTGTGTTTTTTTAGTTATTGGCTTTTAATTAATTCCAAAACATTTAGGCAGACGTTTGTCATTTTTAGTTCTGATGACAGCAAAGTTCTTTATTCATTTACCAGCTTATGAAGATAAAAATGTTTTTCATAGTTTATTTAAATAAATACAAACGAGATAAATTAAAGCTTCCCCCTCACTCAGTCAGTTCTTTGAAACCCGCTGAGATTTTGCTTTCCGTTGATCAAACACAGAATGTCATGTAATGAAGATCACCAGCATCATCATCATGGTTTTAATGCCTTCTGCAATCAGCGGTGTTGTTTGTTTTTATTAGTTTTTAAGTTTATTTACTTTTTCCTCCTTTTGTTTTTTTTTATCATTTTAGAGTAAATTAAGCCATTTTTTTTTTTTTTTTGAAAAAGAAATCTCTGTGTCTTTCTGTCTTTTTGTCAGTTTAACTGTTGGCTGGGTTTTGTGTTGCGCGCCAACACTCGTGTTACAATTGCTCTGCTTTTTTTTTTTTTTGCTGAGTCTTTTTCATTCTTCAAACTGGTTTCATGTTCAGTAATAAACATTAATTTTCTTCTAACAATTGTCCTGGTTAATGAAGAGTTTTAAACTCACAGATAAAAGATCTTTTAAGCTTGATAATAACCGCCACATAACACAAACACATAGAAAATTCCAATGTTATATAATGATTTTATTGCTTGATAGCTTCTTGCTATTTCTAAGAATAATGGCAGAAATATTTTTTTTTTGTAATGAAATATAATGCTACTGGTTTAATATTTTGCAGAGTTATTAGAAAAAGTTTTGTCAAGTTCGTTCGTAAAATAAAGGGGTCATTGTGCAGTAATGTTAAGATATCGTGTCGTAAAATAATTGTCTGTAATCAAGTATTTTTTTTTAGCTGCAGAGCACATCTGTAAACGTAAGTTTAAAATAAGAAAACTATGTATAAAGCTTTTGAATTAAGAACAAGGTTTACTAGCCATGAATACTTAACTCATGGTTGGTTATACATATCGAAACTTATACTGAATTTCGAAAATTCGAGCTTAATTTCGAACTTTCCACACATATAGGAAAATCTATAAAATATTGAAAAAAATATGTTTCGTTACGCAACGCGCAAATATTAACTTAATACACTATGTTCGAAAAATCCATTTTATTTTAGTTTCGAAAATACATACTTTCGATGGCCTAAGTAACTTGAATGTGTATGTGTGTGTGTGTGTGTGAATACTATATAGTCTTGTTTGTAAAAATATTCGAATTTTCGAAATTCAGTATTAATTTCGAATTTTCGAAATTTATTAATAATTTCGAATTTTCGAAATTAAGTTTCGAATATTTGAAATTCGCTATTTAATTTATAATTTTTAAGTTTCGAGTTTTGCAAATTAAGTACATACATACTAAATTCCGAAATTAAGTATTAAATTTCGAATTTTCGCTGTTTCGAAATTAATAAATTTAGTACTAATTTCGAATTTTCGAAATTTGTTAATAACTTCGAATTTTCAAAGTTTCGAAATTAAGTTTCGAATATTTGAAATTCGCTATTTAATTTATAATTTTTAAGTTTCGAGTTTTGCAAATTAAGTACATACATACTAAATTCCGAAATTAAGTATTAAATTTCGAATTTTCGATGTTTCGAAATTAATAAATTTAGTACTAATTTCGAATTATCGAAATTTATTAATAATTTCGAAGTTTCGAAATTTATCAATAATTTCGAATTTTCCAAATTAAGTTTCGAATATTTGAAATTCGCTATTTAATTTATAATTTTCAAGTTTCGACTTTTGGAAATTAACTGCATACATATAGGGTGTTTTTTATTGAGGTATAGAACTTTAAGTTGGCATCACTTTTTTAACTGGCGGCCATTTTGTCAGCTGTCAAGTGATTAATATTTAGTTTGGTTTGCCATTTCATCATGAACAGGTTGACAAAAGAACAACGCTTGCAAATCGTGCAAATTTATTTCGAAAATAATGGTTCAGTTCGCGAAGTTTACCGCAAGCTCCGTCCATTTTATGGTCGACATAATCGTCCATCAGAGCAATTAATTCGGTTAACCATGGATTGGCCACCAAGATCGTGTGATTTGACACCATTGGATTATTTTCTTTGGGGATATGTGAAGTCGCTCGTCTACGCCAACAAACCAGAAACGTTAGGGGACTTGGAAGCCAACATTCGTGGCGTTATTGCCAACATACGGCCCCATATGCTCGAAAAAGTGGTTGAAAATTGGACCTGTAGAATTGGCTTTATTCGAGCCAGCCGCGGCGGCCACATGCCCGAAATCATATTTAAACGTTAATGGCATAAAATTATCCTTCCAATAAAGCCAAATTGATGGACATTAAAACGATTTTCTTGTGTTTTATTTCAATTCGAAGTTCTATACCTCTAAAAAAACACCCTGTACATACTAAATTTCGAAATTAAGTATTAAATTTCGAATTTTCGTAATTTGATGAACAGCAACAGCAAATAGGCTTATTAGCTAGAAGTTCAAAGGTGTTAACTCATTAGTGTCAAGCACAACAACTTGCATCAGATGTGATAAAAAATAACTCCTATTTTGAGCACCGGGCTATGACATTTGATAAACCTTATAGCGTCACAAGGTCACTGTTTTGTGAACTTATTTATTTGACCCACTGCTTACAATATTAAAGTTCTTGGGGAAAAATATTTTATATTTATACGAATTTTCTAGAAGAATCTTGAAACTAAAATTTAATTTCTACAAACTTTAAATTAGATTACAGTTGCGAATTTAGCACTGCAACAAAAAAGAAGTAAATTAATGAAGTTTTCGAGTTCAATTTAGCAAAGACAAAACTCACAAACAATTCTTCATTATTAAACATACTCGTATATATGTATATCTTTTTTTACGAGCAAAAAAAGCCAGGTTAATTATGTGGGAGTATGTTAAGGGACTGCCTCTTCGTAGACTAACGCTTGGTTGTTTTTGTGTTAACAAATTTACACCTATTTCAGTTTATTAAGAATGCCACAAAAAACTAACCATCAACTTTTTGTTTTCTTCTTATTACTGTTGACAAACCCTTGAGGGCAACACACACACAAAGTGTGTGCATGTGTGTCCTTATGAAAAGAGTAAGAAAATCAACAGGACTACAAAAGCAGCAACAACTACATATGTAGTTGTATGTATGTATGTACTTAAAAAAATACCTCCATGTTAAGTTGTATTCTTCGTATCTACCAAACTTAGCAAACTTTAGCAGCATTAATTATTTTGCATATGAAAGATATTTCTAGGAATGTATGGCAAGAAGTGGGCGTGCATATAGATGTTTGTGTGTATGCATGTGTGTTGCTGTAAAATACATGAATACAACAGCATCATCACTATGGTACGAAGAGGTGCACGAGTATGTGTGTTAATGTTAGCACACTGCAAATCAAGCCCTGAACATTATTAGTTAAGTGTCCTGTAATAACAAATACAAAAAAGGCAAGAAGGAAGAAAAACTGTTTAAATACACACTATAAATTTATCTTTAAAGCTGGAATTTTTTTCACAAATTGAAACGTTAGGGGGCGAATATACATAAGCAGGGAAACCAGAAATAAAAAAAGTGTTTTATGCGCATTCAATATGCACTAAAAACTCAGAAATATGCTCTTGAAAATAAAATAAGCTGGTTTATTTTTGACTGAAAATATATTTTTAATTCAAAAATTCAACAACATTTGCATATAAAATAGGACTAAAATAAAATGAATCAAAAACCAAAGAAAATTAATAAAAAAATAAGTGCCGTATTAAAAACAATAATTTGGGTTTGAAGTCCTTGTTAAAACAAAATTGCCATACAAATTTTGACTAAAGCAAATAATACAAATTAATTTTTTTTGATACTCTCTTAAAATTTTAAAACTTTGGAGCTGTATTTTGGATAAATAAGACAAGATTTTTATTTATAATATTTATTGCAATAAGCAACAAAATATTGACCTAGATTTTCAAATAAAAATCGTTGATGTTACATCTAAATAAATTTTTATACATTAACAGTGTTCCTTCAACGTCTTCTTGAGGCAAAGTCCGTCACAAATAACAAAACCGAATTCCTATTGAAACTTATGTCCGTAATAACTGCGTACGTAATACATAAGAAAAATTTATACACTACATGGAACATTGGAATTAAGATTTAGATGGCGAAAAATAAAAATTAAAATTTTTATCAAAACACATAAGCTTGTGAGCACATTAAAATAAAAAAATTCTATAAAATATCAAAATATGCCCCAAAACCATCTAAATTCGAAAATATCCTAAAAATATGAAAGTAAGACTGATATATGCAAAAACATGCTTTAAAGGTTAAAATATGCAAAAATATGCACTAACAAATCGATGCCAAATTTATAAAAAGTTCTGAAACGGATAAAGATCTTCTCCCGAAAAAACATGCAATTGCATATTTGTGGTTTCCCTGTACATAAGTAAGCTGTTTTTGCGTACGAGTGAGTCATTCCGACTAAATACCTTTCTTACGAGTTGTTACCCTGGCTACAGAGTTCGCAAAAAAATAATTATAAAAGTTACGAATATTATAACGATTTAAGCCCTGTGTTGTGAGTTCAATTCTCCGAAATATTGAGCACATAATTCACATTCGTGTATGTTCTGGCTTCTACATTGTTTTCACATGTTTTCTTGTGAGTTAGGAAGTTTTGTAGCATCTAAATTTTGAAGAAAAAAAATCTGGAAATAGACGATTTAAAGTTTCTTAACATCTGAACTCACAAGAAAACATGTAAAAATGATGTGAAAGCCAGAACATAGACGAATCGTATTTTTTGGAATTTATTTTTTTCCCCTTTAAAATCTTCGGTGCTAATTTTGCTTCATATGTATTTCATGTTAATTCAACATGATTTGCAGTAATCTTCAAAACAAATTGTTCCTTTTGAAACAACTTTATTTCATGTTGATTTAACATTACAGTACTGTTAAATTTAAACGCAGAATTATGTTGAATCAAAGTTATTTCAAGTTGAATCAATGTGAATTTGAACTGAAATAATTTTTTTTAGGATTCGTTCGGTGGACTCTAAGCTACATTATTGCCATATATAGTTTACAGATATCACCAAGTCTGAATTAGCTGTTGAGAGGGCGCACTCATTTTCAAAGGCCGAGTTTACATCTGACACGCATGAGCCCAAAAAAGCGTGACCACTAATTACTAATGAAAAACTGTTTGATACAGACACGTATTTGTTAAGTTAAACAGTTTCATACAAATGTAACTAATAGACAATTCTATAGAATCCAACATGATTGGAAACTGTTTAAAGCAATAAACAGTTTTTCATTAGTAATTAGTGGTTACGCTTTTTTTGGGCACATGGCACACAAATGCAAACCCGGTCAAAGTCTTTGGAGGCCCATAAAATATTGGTCACCGTAATTGCAAAACTGAGTAAGCATTGTATTACCCTTTTGTAGTACCATCGAACCTATATTATCCAGTCCGCGAGTTTTTCAAAAAGTCTACATTCGTTGCACAGAGTTTATTAGAAAGTGTTTAATTCCACTAAAAATTTATTTCATTTTGCTTTAGTTTAAAGAATGATTCACAACTTTGAGCCTTCAGTTTCTGTTTTGTAAAGAGAGTGTCTCTTTTGTAATTGTCTGTCCATGCCTTAAGCATTTTACGAAATTATTTAGCTTCAAAATTTTGTATCACAAATTATAAAGAATATGTATTTCTCCATAATTTGCAAATGATATATGTTTGTACGTTAGTACGTAAGTATATGCAAAACTAATTGAAATATTCCTTTCTTACCTTGTGCTAAGGTTACATTTAAATCTCAGTTCAGTTCGTTTCAGTTGAGTTACTTACAACATTAAACCAAGGTATGAAAAGTTGCACAGAGAGTTCATTTTGTCGATGCAGTGGGACGGACCAAGAGACACTTTACATGCATGTATATATTTACACAGATATTTACATGTAGAACATGCATATAAATTATATGCGAATGCAAATAGTTATACTCGTTTACATGCAATTAAAAGGATTCCAGAGTGAGAGTGTGCACTACAAACAGGGGGAAAGAAAATAAAAGCTACAGGTGTGTTTTAAACTTAACAACGTACTACACTACACAGTTATAAAATTTTGTAAAATTTCTACAACTTGTTGGCCAGACTCTTTGTTACCATGCTAAAAGTGATATCAGCAATAATTATTGTTTGTACACACACCTCACAGACAAACTGTCTAACTAAGTTTTCAAATTGTTATGAATAGAATAACATTCTTTGTAATACATACAAAAGAAAATTCATCTCTTGAAATTCATAAAAGTTTGTGTTACAATAAATATGTGAAATTCCAAGATACTGCATACAAAATAATTATTATGTTTTGCTGGAAAATAGCAAAAAAAAAAAAAAAAAAAAAAAAACTTACTACAACAATTTATCTTTGTGTATTAAAGGAGTCCTTAACAACTTGTTTGACATAATTTAATAAAAAAATACACTATGTATGTATATTTTTTGTGTCCTTCTACCAACTCTTATACACTTGTATACATACAAACACACATATCGTCACCTTAATTGCAAGCGGACCCAACTACACTTTTATATTCTTTTTTTCAGGAGAAACAAAAGACATTTCAAAATCAGCAATAATAAAGTGTTCTTGAAAATGTTCCTCGAAATTTACTTGTAGTATGACAACTTATATGTTTATTCATTTATTTTCTTTTTATATACATACATATGTACATATGTGCCCTTAATTATGGAAGTGGTCTAAGTCATATATTTCTTTGGTCGAATTATTTAGTGGATTACATTTGAACAGATCAAAAAATATTTTTATATTATGCAACATTTTAATTAAGAGTTGTACTAGCATCGATTAATATAAATTTATTTATTAAGGGCACATATAAATATTTAAGCTTTTATGTCAGTTCCCAGCAAAAATAAATTGGGCAAAAGTAAGAACTAATGATAAGCGGCATTAGGGTGTTTTTTATTGAGGTATAGAACTTTAAGTTGGCATCACTTTTTTAACTGGCGGCCATTTTGTCAGCTGTCAAGTGATTAATATTTAGTTTGGTTTGCCATTTCATCATGAACAGGTTGATAAAAGAACAACGCTTGCAAATCGTGCAAATTTATTTCGAAAATAATGGTTCAGTTCGCGAAGTTTACCGCAAGCTCCGTCCATTTTATGGTCGACCGTTGGTTACCGTTAATGGAGACCGGTATAGAGCCATGATAACCGACTATTTTGTTCCCGAATTGGATGGCATGAATGTGGATGAGTTGTGGTTCCAACAAGACGGCGCTACATGCCACACAGCGCACGTCACAATCGATTTATTGAAGGAAACATTCGATGAGCGCATAATTTCGCCCCATATGCTCGAAAAAGTGGTTGAAAATTGGACCTGTAGAATTGGCTTTATTCGAGCCAGCCGCGGCGGCCACATGCCCGAAATCATATTTAAACGTTAATGGCATAAAATTATTCTTCCAATAAAGCCAAATTGATGGACATTAAAACGATTTTCTTGTGTTTTATTTCAATTCGAAGTTCTATACCGTTTGTGTAGTGTATGGGGGTGGTTGTGCTATTTACGCAGTGAACTCAGTAAATATCAAAACGATTTTGATATTTGTTCAACTTTCTAAAACTGTACAGTGAACGTGTGTAGCGTATGTTGCAAACGCTCAGTTGTGTCGTGATTTTTTAAGAGTTGAAAACAAGAAATGAGCCCAAAAAAAATATTCTGGACAGAGTTCCTAGAATTATATATATTATAGCTTTCAAATAAAAACTGCACAGTTTACTTGTATAGTGCGTGTCACAAGCTTAGTTTACACAGTGCCAGACTTGAGCACTGAACTTGTGTAGTGTATGGCTGGCATAAGGCGAAAAGCGCTTCGGAAGCGCGGAAAAACGAGTATGCAATAACGTAAGCGAATGACGAAATTTAACACAAACACTACGAAGTTGGTAGGCTATTTTATTTGGAAAAAATTACATATAACTGAGAAGAAGACAAGTAGAAAGCATTTCCTTTATAAGATGGCAGCAAGTTATGAAGAACTAACCCAGCAAAAATAAATTTGGTACAAGTAAGCACTAAGGCAAAAATAAGTGTTTCAGAAGCAATAACGAAATTTTACACAAACACTACGAAGTTGGTCGGCTATTTGTACGCAAACTCTCAAAGCTTTTTTATAGAGCATCCTCTCTCGCTTACCTGGATATAAATTTGGATGCGAATGAAATTTTTTACTTTGAGTTTTTATTTTTTAATTCAATTGTGTACGAAAATAAATATATGCTTCAGTGCTCAGTGGATCGTGTTCTAGCCTAACATACGGAGATCCTGGTATCGAGTCCTGATTCAAAGCGCGAACAAAAAGTTTTTGATTTGATATTGTATTTAATATATAATAAATATAAAAACAAAAAAGTATTAGAAGTTAATCTACGAGTAGATATAAAATTCTGATCTAAAGAGCAAATTTTTTAATTATTTACATATGAAAAAGGCATGAAGTATGGGCTTTTTCCTGCACATCCTATATGCATTCAGCAGATCATATCTGGAGACTTATCAAGTGGGACATCGCGAACAAAAATCATGTGTTATACCGAAGCTGGTTGGTAAGCGAGACCTTACCAACCTGCTTCCAGGTAGACGAATATTTTTGCTGTGTTACGTTCTTTGCAATAAAAAAAATAGATTCATTCTGAATTTCTTTAATAAAGTCGTCATTTTTGATCGCTGAGGTCTAAATATTTGCGCGAACATGCAGTTTGATAAAATTAACCATAATCAATCCAAAACTCGATTTCGAATTTTTGTGTAGTTATGTCGGTTTCCATTTTAGGTGACGATATGTATGTATGACATTCGCACACGGCCAACAACAACATTGGCTTAGTTGGAATTTTTTTTGTTCAACATTTCATAATGTCAAGCAGTTGTTGCCTGAACTCCTCTGCTCACTAAATTATATATTTTTTTTTGTTACTGCATTTGTATTATTTTTTGTTACTTTTTGGCTTATAAATATTTCATACATGTAAGAAAGGATAACTGGTGTGACATGTAAGGGAGCTTGATAAAATTATAAGTATAGGGTGTTTTTTTAGAGGTATAGAACTTCGAATTGAAATAAAACACAAGAAAATCGTTTTAATGTCCATCAATTTGGCTTTATTGGAAGGATAATTTTATGCCATTAACGTTTAAATATGATTTCGGGCATGTGGCCGCCGCGGCTGGCTCGAATAAAGCCAATTCTACAGGTCCAATTTTCAACCACTTTTTCGAGCATATGGGGCGAAATTATGCGTTCATCGAATGTTTCCTTCAATAAATCGATTGTGACGTGCGCTGTGTGGCATGTAGCGCCGTCTTGTTGGAACCACAACTCATCCACATTCATGCCATCCAATTCGGGAACAAAATAGTCGGTTATCATGGCTCTATACCGGTCTCCATTAACGGTAACCAACGGTCGACCATAAAATGGACGGAGCTTGCGGTAAACTTCGCGAACTGAACCATTATTTTCGAAATAAATTTGCACGATTTGCAAGCGTTGTTCTTTTGTCAACCTGTTCATGATGAAATGGCAAACCAAACTAAATATTAATCACTTGACAGCTGACAAAATGGCCGCCAGTTAAAAAAGTGATGCCAACTTAAAGTTCTATACCTCAATAAAAAACACCCTTTAGAAATATAAAAACAATACTCATATGCATATATGTACATACATATGTATGTATGGATGTATGTTGGCAACAAATGTACATAAAATTTAAGTTAAAATTTAATGCAACAGTATTTGTGCAAAAAGATCTTTAAAAATTAATTACTTTCGCAAAAGTATAAAATTTACTACACATACATACAGACATACATATGTATGTATGTATGTATATCTTTAGCTAAAATAAATGCAAGATCACGTAACTACAATTTTTTTTAATTTTATAGCAGAGAGAAAAAAACTAAACAATTATTCAAAAGACTGAAGTAGTACCTTTATTTTAAATTTTTATGACAAACTTTTTTAAAATAAACAAAAATCAATTAAAAATTTCAATTGTAACAATTAAACTTTTTAATTAATTAATTTTTTAAATAGAAGATTAATTAATTCAATTAAAATTTTAAACAAATGTTTAACTGGAGCAATTAAATTTTTAATTAAACTTTTAATCAATTGAAATTTTAAACAAAAGTTTCACTAACTTCAATTAAATATTTAATTGATTATTTGTACTATTTTCAATTAAAGGTGTTAATTGGGGTAAATATTTTTCGAAGTATGTATCTATTTAAAAGCCAAATAAAAAAATGTTTAAAATTAAAATAAAGAAGCCATGTAAAAATTCTCGTCTGGCTATTTACATTGAAAACAAAAACACATTGCGAGTGCTTTGTTTTTGTTTTCAATATAAATAGGCAGACGAGAAGTTTTACATGGCTTCTATGAACTGACAGTAAAAGAATTAATTTTTTTTTGTAAAACTTAATTTAAAAAAAGTCTAAAAAATTTTACTACGTTTCATAATAAGATTTTTTATACTTCGGCGCAATTCACACTGTGCCTTTTCTGCTTGCCTGTTCAGGCAGGCTTTTTTTTTTGTTTGTGGGTGAGAGGGGCTGTGAGGCTTGCGGAGTTAAAACGAAAGGCACATAATGAAAATTCGAGGGGATTTATGGCATTTCTGTTTGCCTTTTTCGTGCTCTCAGCATTTAGCAAGCAAGCGTGTATATAAATGTCAAAAAGGCATTAAGAAAAAAGGCTTGACTTTTCGTAGGGGGGCTTAAAAGGAAATTGTCAAAACAAGGCAAGCAGGCTTGGCTTGGTTCTTTGACGTTATTAAGGTAAGTAAAGAATTGCTTTGAAAAATTTGCTTAACAAATTATTTAAAAAAAAAGTATGAATATATTGATAGTATTTTTCTCAATAAAATTTCTTGTACCTTGACATTATTTTGCGAAAATTAAAATTATAAATTATTATTACTTTTTTAATTAACAAAATTTTTTTGTTTGTACTGTCATATTGTTTTGAGATAAGATTATGGACTTACATATTAAAAACATAAAAATATACTAATATTTTCCCCAAACTAGATTTTAGGTACTTTAATTTTGAAAATATTAATTAGTAGGAGTGCTCCCATCCAGAAAACTATGGAAAAGGGTGTCGGGTCTTGAGTTTTCTGGGCGTGTTCCTGAAATGTATTTCAGACTGAAATACTGGCCAAAAGAGAAACTATGCAAAAGAAATTCTAGGGGGGAAATCGGCAACTTTGTCGACAGCCAGGCAGCACTTCTGGCGCTAAGATCACTTAAATCCTCCTCCACTTTTGTTAATCAATGTAAAGATGTTCAGAAGCGTTGTGGGGCGCTTATGTGGGTTCCTGCACATAATACCACGAACTAGCTAGATCCGCCATAGAGGCCTATTGTAAAAGAAAACAACAACAGTTATACATTGCTTTCGCAAGAATAGAGTGTTGCCAGGCAAGTATTTTTGACCGAGTGCTGTCAAGTTAATAACTGGTGTTTTTTTTGGGAACTTTTACAACTAAGTTTATCATTTGTTAATGCACTAATTATCCCAAATTATTATTTTACTTAAATAACTTTCATTCCAACATGATTCTTCATTTTGATTTAACAGTACAGCAGAAGGAACAATTTTCTTTGAAGATAACAACTGTAAATCATGTGGAATTAACTTGATGGAAAACACATATAAAGCAAAATCATTGCTTAAAAATTTCAAGTTAACCTCGTTTTCATAGATTTTCATATGAAATTTTTCTCGTATTTTTGGAGATTCTATTTTTTGAAAAAAAAAAAAACTTTTTGAAAATTTTGATACATACTTCTATACAATCTCCGATATTTCTTATCGTCTTTAAATCATGGCTAAATTTATAAATTGCCGGATTGCACCTGCTTATTTTACAATAACAACCAGAACATTGCAAAATGCAAAAAAGCGAAAAAATCATTTTGAATAAAATAAAATACAATTTTTGTTATTGTTGTTTTCATTTTCAATTCAAAGAAACTATAAATTCAAAACTGAAAAACGTGCATAAAAATGAAAGACAATCATTTCCAGTAATAATGGTTCAGAAGAAAAGAAAAAAAACAAAAAGAATCTTCCTTCCAAGTGGAAAAATGAAAATTACATATAAAAAAAACATTTCTTAAATGCAAAAACCGACAAGATAATGAAAAAAAAAACACAAAAAGTTGCAAAGAAAAGAAACTAAAGTGCCAGGAAAGACAAACTGCTGAAGAAAGAAAGAAAAAACTAGTTTGCAATTTCGTGGCCAATTTTGTGTCAACCACTGGCCAAGACACTGAATGGCAAAAGACAAAAAAAAAAAAATTTTAAATAACATTGCAAGCAAAAAGAGAAAAAATTGCAGAATGCAACAGTTAAAAGTTTTCTGGTTCTGCTTTTGCAACTGCCACATGCACACAAACACGAACACGCTGAATGTCAATTGTTTGCAATGACTCTGGGCTTTTTTTCTTGCTCGCTGGCTTCGTTCTTGCTCGCCAGCCACTCGTCGTCTGTTACGTTTGGCTTCAAGTGTTTGTTCGCCTGCCTGCGATATCTTGTTTTGTCTTCACTGTTTGCTGTATGTAACTAACTGCTGCTGCAACAATGATGACAATAAATGGTATGTTGCATATGCGTGTTGCAATGCTGTTTTTGTGTTTTATTATTTAAAGAAAATTGCCACAAAACTTTAACAATTTTTCTTTTTTACTCTTACTTAATGTAAAAAAGAAATAGAAATAAAAAATCTGCCTTACATATAAAATGCCTTGATGAACAGAGTTTAAAAGAAGAACCAACGTACAAACATACATACATACATATTCGTATGTATGTACATACATATTTATTATGCGATGTGTTGCATATGATGAGCAGACGAACTGCTGCTGATGAAGTGCAGACAGCCACAAATGACTTTTTAAAGGTTTGAAAAAAATTTATGATCTTTTTTTTTTTTTGCTGTTTCCTTAATTTTATTTTCATTTAAACACTTAATGAGTTTGAGGGATTAATGTAAAAAATGCATAAACAAAAGGTGGAAACAAAATATGTGATAAGCCGAGTGCTAAAAGCAACAGAGTTGCTCTTAATCAGTTTGAAGGATCGTGAAAATAAACAAAGTAATTAATTTTATTATCTTAAATGAAAGGAAAACGTGTTGTGTGTAATCAATCAAAGTGATGATTGTTCGATATTTAAGAGGGATTTAGCTATTTGCAACATGTGTCACTTCTGCTTCCAGTATTGAAGGATTTAATTAAATAGTTGTTCATATTAACAATTTTGCATTTATGTGCATTATAAATAAATTAATAATTATAATTATTTCTAAGATTTTCTGTAATATTTTACTTAATTCACAAGCTATTGCCGGAGTTGTAGGTCGTACATGTAAAATAAATTGATTATTGAGAGGTTTAGCTGGATCCTATGCGCATTTCACTGTTGCTAATGCAGATCATCAGGGAGGGAAGCTTTAGCCAAAAATTTCTAAGAACAACTAAGAGTTATTATGTTAAACTTCCATTTAAACAAATGAGAAGTTCAACAAATATCAAAGTTGTAACAATAACTCAATAATCAAAATGTTTTTTTATTTTCTTACTTTACCACTGCTACATTGGCTGAAATTTTTTCAGCTCGAATTGTAGTTGTAAGAAGTATGTAAAGAAAATAAATGTAAAAACAACAACAACTGTTTAATGCTTTAGCAACAAAATGGAGTGTCAGTCAAGTTAATCACCCTTATTCCAGTTATCACTTTAACACAATATCAAAAAGTTAAGGCTTGTTTAATCGCTCTCCAGAACAATTTTAAGCTACTGACAATCTATTTAGAAAATAACATAAACCTGCCGACAGGAGTCAGTCAGTTGTTTTCCACAACTGATACGCAATCCCCAATTTTTCGGCATTGTGTATAAGTGATATCGATGTCGACAACTGGAATAAGGGTGAATAATTAACAATTCACAAAAAATACTAATTATTATTATATAATTATATTATTATTCTTTTTTTTTTTTGGTACTAAATATAATACTTCTTCTAAATCTCAAATATGGACCCTTAAAAATACTAATCGGACCTATTTCTGATAAAGCGATACTCATCTTTAAATAATTCTACAAAAAAAAACCGACTTCAATGCAAAGATCTGGTAGAACATTTTCGATATAAAATTAAATATTAATGGGCGTGCCTCCGCCTATTTTTTCAAATGGAAGATTGTGTCTACTTTTGAGCTGAAGGTGTGTGGTAAGTTTCGCAAAAGTTGGTTAAGTAGAACCATGTGAAATATAATAATTGATTTCAATGGGCGTAGACCCGCCCATTTTTTCAACTTTAAAATTGTGTAATTACCAGAACCGCAGGTGTTTGCTAGGTTTAGCAGCAATCAAATAAGTAGAATATCATAAAATCAAATAGAAAAATTTGTGGGCGTATTCCCGCCCAATTTTTTGCAATGTAACCAATGGGAAGCTATACCCTCTCAGACAATAAAAATATTTTTACAATCGGTCTAATATGAACTGAGTTATGAAGTAACATCGCCAAAAAAAAATAAAGATGAATTGATAACCTCCTCCTTTTTTTGAAGTCGGTTAAAAACAACACTTAGGGCCTGGTTCACGATATCGACAAGTAGAACGTTGTCGCACACTTACATTGGAAACAACAACAAAATTTTAGAGTTTGTTTTTGTTTTGAATGTAAGTGTGCGACAAGTCGAACACTGTCGATATCGTGAACCAGGCGCTTAATAAATTCAGTAAAGTGCGTCTTTGACTCGCACAGGACACGAGGGGTTCCCTACGGACACTTCATATGTAATACTATATCAATTTTAGCCTATATAATCGAATATCTTAGCTGATGTATACATTAAAAAATAAATAAAAGTACCCGGAAAACTTTTTTTCGGTTTTTTGGTTTTGGCGCTTTTTTAATTTTTTTTCGGATGTTGGCGTTTTATTTTACGTTTTTGGCGATTTTTTTGTTTGGGAGATTTTGCTATTTTTGTATTTTTAAGTTTTAGCATTTTTGAAAATTTCAAGAGAGTCGTCAAAATTACATTAACTGAGCGAATACCCTTTAGTTTTAAATTTCAGTGTTAATTGGTGTGTGTAGTCTGCATAAAATTACACTAACTTTGAAAATTTCAAGTGTCTATATATAATTTTCTTTATAAATAAAGCCTTAATAATTTTTATAAATAAGTCTGATAGACTGGGCATATGGTCTAGTTACCCCGCCCATATTTTTGCAACAATGCTTTGCAAATTTACTTTGTAGTGAGTATTTATGAAATAAATAAATAAATAAGTCTGATAGATTTTATTTCTTAGTTAAAATTTTAATGTTTTTAATAAAGTACTGCTGGCTGTTTCAAAAACGACACTTTGTTTGAAAAAAAAATATCTATTTAATTTTAAGCTACAAACTATAATTTTTTAATGCATTAAATGTACCGCGTTTTTTTTTCTTTCTTAAATCTTATCTATTCACAGTTTAATTTAAATTAAAATTTAATTGTTTATTGGCTACAAATTCTATTTTAAATAAATATTTATTTCTTCCTTCTGTTTATTTAAACTTTTTTTATACGCTTTTGTTATCCAACTACATATTGAGCTTTTTTATTTATATTTAGTAAATTTTTTTTATTAATTTGTTGATTAACTCTTTTTTTAATGAAATTTGTTTTCAATTTTTTTTACATACATATTTTTTTATTGTTCAAATATAAATATTTATACACTGTTGTAATATATTTATATTTTTTTTCAATTATAGAGAGTTTATATACATATTTCGATTTCACTATTCATTTAGTTGCTGCAATAAAAAAAAAAACTTTTATGAGTTTCAATAGAAAATATCGAATTATGGATGGCTTTTATGCCCTTAATTTGCTTCATTTATGAGCGTTTGTCTGCCTGTATTTTTATTCCATTAATTTATTATGACTGACTGACACAGACAGACTTTTTTTAGTAATGGTTTTTTAATTTTTCGTTTTCCGTTGCAGCTGATTTTTTGTCTGTTATCAATTAATTCTGTCGTTGGTGTTTTATTTGCACCAACCGAAAATATGTTTTTAGTTAGGGATTTTTTTATCGATAAAATAAACAAAAATATGGGAAAAAAAAGAGTCAAATCCAAAGTGATAATATGGAACCGACTTTGATGTGGTATTTTTACAGTCTGTTTTATTAGTTGTTGTTTAAACAAAAAAAAAACTTGTGTGTGTTGCATTGTGCGGCATGTTCAAGTTTTTATGGCGTAAAAATATTATATGAGTATTCAACTAGAAAATAAATATTTATAATTTAATGTTTACTTTTTAACGTTGTAATATTATTTTTTTTTAACAAAAAACTGGTTTTCAATTATATGGAAGATTAAACAAAAAAAATAAAAAATTAAAAAAATCAGCAGTAGTAAAATATGTACATACACAGAAAAAATACCAATTTAAAATCACCATGCAAAAATTTTGATTGCAAATGATATTAAATTTACAAGAAACAATGGCGGTATTCGGTGTTCAATGCAAATTTTCTTGCGTAAGTGTAAATGCAAAGGGTGGCGTTAGTTGAAGTAGTTAGCAGGTTGACTACAAAACCGAAGGTTCTGGTTTCGAGCCCGGTCTCAGACAGTCATTAAAAATAAAAACACCACGAATTTTTCTGATGTACATTAGTGTCCCTTTGTATCAGTTATTGTAGGAAAGTTCATGTGATGAAGGCATAGTCATTGGTCACTGAATTATACCGACTTCAGCAGATACTAATCCTAAGGTAACATCGGAGCGCCCTCCTTCGTTGTGTAGCAGAGTCATCGGCGAAGTAAAATAACCAATAAAATGACTACTAAACACAGCTTCAAAATTTAATACGCCTCATTTGACACCAAAAGGCGCTGCAACACTGCATTATCAAAAAGCGTGAAAAAAGCAGAGTTGTAAAAGAACGAAGCCTTCCTCCATCTCTTCCTTCACCACCTATCTTCTCTATCACTATCAATTCCCTATCACTCTCTCTCACTATCTTCTGCTAACCCAACCTAACCGAATCTAAGTGTAAATGCAAAATATCGTGGCTTTTCTTGGGATTGTGTATGTATTTTGTTGTTGGATTTTAAAGAAAAGCTACGAAATTTTGCATTTACACTTACGCAAGACAATTTGCATCGAACACCGAATACCGCCAAATGTTTATTTGCTTTGTTCATAGCTGCAATACACTGTTGTGCTTAGTTGTGTGACATGTAATCGAAGGGTCGCAGGTTGGAATCCTGGAAACTAGTCAAAGTAGCTTCGCAGTTTGTGTCCTTTTTTAACTATAAACTTTTCAAATAAATTGTATGTTAAATGATCAATTAAATAATGTTGAATTTTATTCATAATATTTTGTGTGTATCTAAATAAAAAAATATTTAAGGCTGTTGTTTCTGCAGCGGTAAGTACGTTGAATACCACGCGATGAGTTCCAAGTTCAAATCATGCCCGGGGAAGCTAATTATATACGTAAACAACTTTTTCTGATGTCTGTGCATATACACAAGTAATAAATTACAATGACTACATTAACTTAAATTCATGTTATTTCAACTTGAAATAACTTTGATTCAACATGGTTAGGTTAGGTTAGGTTAGCAGGCTGCTGGTAAGGAAAGGTGAAATTTACAGTCCAGCTCACTTGGGTCCAATACAATGATCCCTTTGTGTTACCTGTTAGTTGAAGAGAAGATAGTCAGAGAGGGTGATAGGGAAGGGATAGTGATAGAGAAGACAAGTGGTGAGGAAGATGGAGGAAAGCTTCATTCTTTTACAACTCTGCTTTTTTTGATAATGCAGTGTTGCAGCGCCTTCTGGTGTTAAATGAGGCGTATTAAATTTTGGAGCTGTGTTTAGTAGCTATTTTATTAGTTATTTTACTTCGCCAATTATTCTGCTACACAACGAAGGAGGGCGCTCTGATGTTACATTAGGATTAGTATCTGATGATGCGGGTGTAGTTTTTAGTGACCAGTCCTTATGCCTGCATCACTACAACTTTTCCCACAACAACTGATACAAAGGACACTAATGCACATCAGAAAAATGCGTGGTGTTATTATTTTTAATGACTGTCGGAGACCGGGCTCGAACCCAGGATCTTAGGTTTTGTAGTCAACGTGCTAACTACTTCAGCCAACGCCACCCATTGATTCAACATGGTTCTTAGTATTATTTCAGTATCGAATTTACAGTGTTCCGACTTGAAATCACTTTGATTCAACATGATTCTTCATTTTGAGTTAATAAGGCGGGAATTTTAAATCAACATAAAATAAAGTTATTTCAAAAGGAAAAATTTTCCCTGAAGATTACTCTAAATCATGTTAGATTTACATGAAACACATATGAAGCAAAAGCATTGCTGTAAAAGGTTAAATTAACCTTAACCATAGATTTTAAGTTGAACATTTTCTGTGTGTATGTATGTGCATTTATTGAAGGCTCTACATTCACAGTGCCATTCAAATTAGACATAAAATATTATCGAATTTTTACAATTATATAATAGTAGATAAAAAGAAATAAGATTGGTTTATCACATTTTAAGGTCATAAATTTAATTGGTGGAAATGTTAATATTATTTTAAAGGCTTACTTAAACCCACTTAAAGTTTCCTTATTCATAAAAGTTTGAAAGGCAGCAACTATTTTCTTTAAGAATAAAACATTTGCATTTTTTTTGAAAGAAAAGTTGCTTAAACCCTCAAAAATCTTTTTTTGTTTTTTTTTAAATCTTTTTTTGGTTTTTTTTTCCAATTTCAATTTAATGATGTATAATTTCGTAATATATTTTTTCACTTTCATAACTTAAAGCCCAAATACGAGAGTATCATCATAAATAATAATTAAACATTTAGCCTGGTATCTAATTTTAACACTAATTTGTTGATAATTAAAAACAAAATAATTTTTGGGAAATCTCATATCTCTCATCATGTTAAAAATAATAAAACCAACCAACTTTGCCGCTAAAAGTGTCAAGCGAACAAGATTATTAAGTTTTGTACACACTGGTTTCTACTTTTTTTTCTTTCTTCATTTTTCAAAGAAACATGAAACATAAATTTAAACAACAGCAAAATATCAACAACAATCTTAAATAAGGTCATTATTTTGGGTCATAATTAGTGTGATAATTATGTTAACATTTTTTAAAGCGCGTCTTTTTGTAGAAAATTTTACGAAATAGAAAAACCGCAGAGAACAAGCGCAATTTGTTACGCTTTAATATTATTCAGAAAAAATAGCATTTTTTTTGATTAATAATAATTGTTGAGGCTTATATTCATAAAAAAACAAAATGTATTTGAAATCTATTTTAAGATAGCTGTTTTGTTCATCATCATCATCATCATTAAAGGAGCATGATAGACCATAGTTAGAGAAAAATTTTATAGCGGAAATATGTTGTGCTATTTATTCTAAATAAAAATGATTATATAAAATGTTTCCGAAAAACGCGGCATCAAAAGTTATGGTGCCAAAAGTGTTTAGATTGAAGATAGGTTATTTTTCGAGTGGAAAGAGCAATGCGCTTGGCCGGTTTGCACTCTGGCGAAGCGAAGAAAATAAGTACTTGGCATCACATATGTACATATTTTGGGTGGTCTAATGTACATACTTATGTATATGAAAAGTTTTTGTTATAAAAAATTAAAAATTTTCCTGTATCTAAAAAATATATATATTATTATAAATGACGAGTGTCACGAGAAGGATTTTTTATATATAAAAATTATGGGACAGCATTGATCATGCAGGCAATTCTGGAAACTTCCCGCTCATCTCGCGCTGAAAAATTCATAGATATTCCTTGTGATAAAAAAAGCGATATTAAAATTCGATTTGACTAGAATTTTTGGTGTTTTTAAAATAAAGCGCTTTTTCCGAAAAATTTCCTCAACGATATCTCTAGACCAAATCGTTGGATTTTAATCAAATTTTAAGCAATCGACGTTTCATAGGCAAGCTAAAAGACGTACAAAACGGAAACATGTTCCTTGACTAAAATATTTAAAACCGGTTTTTTTATCAAGAAATTTAAAACCGGTTTTTTATGTAAAAAACCTGAAAAACGGTTTTTGATTAAATAATCTGAAACCTCGTTTCTAATAGAAAAACTATTTTTTAAAGCAAAAAAAAAATCAAAACTGACTGAACAGAACAGGCTTTTGATATAAAAAGCCCGGGTTATGGTGGAAAAAATTTAAACCAGAGTTTTGATAAAAAAAATCAGATTATAAATTTTTTACAAAAAAAAAAAATCTAAAAAAACAAAAACCGATTTGCCTTCAATAAATTGTTCGAAGGCCAAAATAAATTTTCTTACATAAAAAAATTGGGACTGGCCTCAACAGAAATCCAGTTTTCAGGTTTTTTGATATAAAGAAGAATAAAAGGCGGGGTTTCGTAAGGAAATTTATACTAGAGTTCAGATGGAAAAAAACGATGATAGACTTTTGAAAAAAAAGCGTTCATGGTAAAGAAAAAACTGAACCTCGTTTTTTATAAATTGACACTTCAACGAATTATTTTAATTTAAAAAAAAATTTGGTTTTTTTTATATGTTTAATATTTTATAAATATATTTAGTGACACAAAAAAAGATATTTTTTGAGCTATAATGGAAAAACCACAACACGGTTTTAATAGAAAAACCTAAAAAAAATAGAAACAAATTAATTTAGATTTTTATGGGAAACCTGAAATTCGATTTTGATAGGAAATCCCGAAACCGAGTTTTAGCGAAAAATCCGGTTTTTGGTTTTTTTTTATACCATGAAATTTAAAATCAGTTTCTGGTGGAAAAAATCAACAAAAACTGGACTTTCGTATACATATCGAGCCATAACCGGCAAAAAAGCTTAACTAACACATTTTTGTACCTCGTTTTTTTTTGACGAAAATAATCGATTTTGGCAAAAAAAAATCAAGTTGTAAAATTATAGCGCTTAAGCTTTTTTTGGCAGTTATGGCACGACATGTAGTCGTATTATTTTTGTGTATTTTTTTTCTTTATAAAAATCACCTGAAACTTTTTTTAGTACCTATTTAGCTTAAGAATCCAATATGTACATTCAACCTACTTTTTTTCTTAACTATTTAATTAAAGATGCACTTATCTAACATAAATATTTTTATCTTAATTTTTAATTAACAAATGTGTGTCAAAAATTCTAATAAATACCTCAGTTTTTCTATTTGTTTAAGCATAAAGCGGAAATCACTAAGTACCTTAATTTTTTTTCTATTTGACTCTTTCAAAACTTTATGCTTGTTGATTTGTGTTTTTTTCATGCTTTTCAAAGCTTCCCCTAATAAAAAAATAATATTTTCTTAACAATTTTTTCTTCTTCTAACGTTTGTGTGTTTGTTTGTTTTTTGTAATTTTTGTTGGTTTTTTCTTCTTTGATGTTTTCAGTTAGCAATAGCGCAAGCGAAGAGCAACATTTTTGTGTTGACAATTACTTGGTGTTGTCATCATCAAGCTTTAACTTCTTGTTGTTGTTGGTGTTGTTGCTGCTGCTGCTGTTGCCGTTTTCATTTAAACTTTATGTTTATGATGTTGTTCTTCTGTTGAACATTAGTATTTATCAAACAAACAACCAGCAACAACAAGAAACAAGCCAAGAAGAAAGACAGTTTACATTCCGTTTTATGGTTGTTTGCTTAGTTTTTATTTTTTTCATTTTCATAGTCTGCTTTTTATGAAGTTTTTTTTTGTACATATGCAAAATAAGCGAATATGTTTATTATAGGTTTTTAATGTACAATTTCAAGTTAACATATAGCATGTATAAACGTTTATGTCACCGATAATCGTATGAGTAAAATTTTATTTCTAAGTATTTGCTGCATATTAACAGTGGACTGATGAATACTTGCTAATGCAGGTTAGTGTTTAAGTTTTATAACTATGCTATTTATTGCGCGATACAGGAGTTAGGACGTGATATCTATCTGTTTTATATTTCATTTAAAATCGCTTGGATAGTTTCGGAAGTTCAAAATTTCCCCCATGGACCCCACTCGGTGCTACTTTAAAAATACACAAATATATACATATGTAGTGTTTATAAAGCTTAAGTCGAAGTAGCAAAAGTTGTAAAACTTTTACTTTTCGTTGCTTCGACTTTGTCCAACTGTTTAAAATCAACCAGTGCTTTTGCTTGTGCTTGTGAAAATCAACAACAGTCGCAATCGAAGCAGAAGCAGGAAATGATGTATGAACAATTGCGCAGTACTTTCAACAGTCGACAATTTCAAAATTTTGAATTTGATTTGCTGTTACTTTTGGTTAGTTTCGATAGTAATAGCATAAGCAGCCTGTATGGTTTTGTAAGTACCAAACAACCACACTCGAAGAAGCAAAAGCTCTTGCTTTTAGAAGCTTTCTGCAGGTTCAGTCAACTATTTTGTGGTCTTTGTCATGTTTTTGTTGTTGTTTTTGCACATCAGACAAGAGGCAAAAAACAAAAACCACTTTATTGCGCGATTGCCTAAAACTTCTAAAAGCAAGAGTTTTTGCTTCTTCGACTGTGACTGCTTGCGACTTCCAAAATCATATAGACTGCTGCTGCTTTTACTTGCCATAATAATCAAAAGCAAAAGCAAATCAAATTTAAACTTTTCAAATCGTCGACTGTTGAAAGTACTGCGCAATTGGTCATAAATCGTTTTGTGATTTGTGATTCTGCGAAAACAGAAATGAAATGAAAATCATTACAGTTTTTTAAACACTGGAATTCTCTACATATCCTAAAGAAAAAAATTTACATTCGCACACTACAATAATCCTAAAACTTTATTTAAAAAATAGTTTTAGTATCAAAAATTGCTTAATTTTTCTTTTTTAGTTGCATCAATTTCTAATCTGATTTTTTTTTTTAAATTTAATGTGTATGAATATGAATTTTGTTTTTTAAAATTAGTAAGTTCTGCTTTTTTCTTTAAACAAAATCTTGCTAGAAATAAGTAATTTAAGTAATTTAAGATATGGCAAGGCAGTGGGGGGTTTTTTTGTAGCTATGCTATTTATGGGGCGATACAGGAGTTAGGACGTGATTTTCGTAACAAAAATAATCGACACTATTACGGTTATAAATTTATTTTTGTTCTGATTTCTTTGTACGTAAAAGCAGAGTACGAAAATAAAGGAAACAAAATGTTTGATTTTGTTTTGTTTCGTTCTTTGAAGTGAGAGAAACAAAAACCATGAGGACGATTGCTCAATTTATTTTTGTTTTGTTTTTGCACATGAGCACAAACCAGAGAACACAGCCGATCGGCTGTAAGGCGCAAACAGCCTCCACCGGCCAGCAACAATACATTAATTTAATCGTACGCCGCTAGAAAAGAAAATAATGGGAAATAAATGGAAACATTTTGAAATATTTGCAGAGAATTTGACTTCATCATATAATATAATTTTATGGCATTGTTATTTAACACATTAAGTTTGTTTTATATAGCTAAGCAGCATAGCTATAACCGGGTGTCCTAAGACACTTATCTTCTTTTTTTTTAATGAGGGTGTACGAATACGAACTTTGCACAGTGTAGGTATTTTAGGTTATTTATTTTTTGTTATAATTCTTTTACTTTTGTGCCACTGTTTTATAAATTTAACCTTCTGACTCCTACGAAAAACTTCAAATAATTTTGAATGTACAGAATAGTTATTTTTTTTTTAATTTTTGCTTAAATAAACAAATATTGCAAAGAGCTCTTGGTTGCTTTGGTTGGTACATTTATGTTGTTGTCATATTGTCGTTGCTGTGTTGTTGTGTTGTGTTGTTGGTTTAGCAAGTTGTTGCAAAATCTTATAGATTTCTGCATGTTTTAGGCAAATTTTTTTCCTTCTATTTTCTCCATTAATGTTGTTGACATTTTTGGTTGTAGTTGTCAAAATACTTAAATGTTGTACAGCCGTTTTTGTGTTGTCGTTATTTATGTTGTTGCTGTCTTATGCTAGCCTAAAGTTAATATGTAGTGCGTATGTTGCGACAACAACAGCAGCAGCAGCAGCACATTGTTTAAAAGTTCCTTGGATTTTTTTTTGCTGCCAAGAAATATGGCTTGTTTTAGACAATGACTAAAACAGAATATGCCATGACAAAAAGCAACAAAAAAGAAACACATAAGGCAAATGAAAAATATGAATATGACGTTTGGAAAAAATGTCCCTCTATTACAGACAGCCTGGTATATGACATCAAATTTGGTTTGGTTTGTTGGCCACCAAGAAAGTTTTTTTTAGCAAATATTTTCAGTTTCCTGTTTTACTATTTTGGGCTAGCAAAATACTTTTGCAGTAGAAAAAAAAACATATTTTTACATCTGTGGGAAGGAATGTCTCACACACAGCTGTCAAACGCCTTAAAAAAATAAGTCGAAGAAAAATTGTGTTTTTACTCGAACGTTTGTTGTAAATGTTTTATAACGAAAAACAAACAAAAATAGGAGAGAAAAAGAGTAGAAAAATAAACGCAGTTAATGTTAATCTAAAACTAAACTGATCATACATTAAGCGAATACAAATTAAAAATGCTCCCTTGGGAACCATTTGAAAACTATTTGTTACACTGCTGTTTAAGGCTTGCTGCAATACTTATACTTCCATAGCGAACTAAGCAACTTGAATAATAATTGACATTAAGTCATGATGTTTTGCTTTAAATTCTTCTACCTTTCCCCAGCAAATCTCTGGGGCATAAGAAATGCTATCAAATAAATTACTTTAAAATTATACGATAAAATTTGTATTCATACAGCAAGTTTACGACGAAGAGGCGAAAACGATTTTGCAAACACCAAAGTTTAAAAAAAGAAGAGAGGTGTCTTAGTACACCCGGTTATAGCTATGCTGCTTAGTTATATTAAACAAACTTAATGTGTTAAATAGCAATGCACTAATATTATATTATATGATGATGTCAAATGCGCCGCAAATATTTCAAAACGTTTCCATTTATTTCCCACTATTTTCTTTTCTAGCGGCGTACGATTAAATTAATGTATTGTTTGTGGCCGGTGGCGGCTTTTTGCCGGCTTACAGCCGATCGGCTGTGTTCTCTGGGGGGTTATTACGTAATCCGATTCGAACGGAAATGCTTTCGAATTGTAATGTTAATAACATACACATTCGAACAGTTTTCTTTTCGAATGGAATTACATAATAACCCCCCTGGTTTGTGCTCATGTACAAAAACTATACAATAACAAATTGAGCAATACTTCTCATTGTTTTTGTTTTGTTTTTGTTTCACTCACTTCAAACAACGAAACAACACAAAATCAAACAATTTCCTTAGTTTATTTTCGTACTCTGGTTTTAAGTACAAAGAAATCAAAACAAAAATACATTTTTAACTGTAATAGTGTCGATTATTTTTGTTACGAAAAACACGTCCCAGCTTCTATTTCGTGAAATAAATAGCATAGCTATAAAAAAAGAGAAAGCAATAGCAAACAGGTGAATTGTTTATAAAAAGTTTCTGAATTTCATTAACAAAAATATTTCGCCTTTAGTTACAAAATCTTTAATTTTTTTTTTGAGAAAAATCTGGCTTTAAGCAGAAATTACTCAAAATTCTTTTTGGCTTTAAAATTTGTTAAAATAATTTTGTAAAAGTAAACGATTTTCAATGGCTGTCAAAAGCAATCGAAATGCCACAGTAGTCTAGTAATAGATCAACAGTTAACTGCATTAGTGTTGGATTTAAAAAGTTACTTATATGGAAATATGTACATAAAGTCACAGCATTATCAAACTACCCTCGTATATTTAGTCAATGTTAGCAGTGAAGAAACTTATGCCACAAAATTTGTTGATTTAATTTAATTTTTCTTACAACTTATTTGCGAAACTCAAATGTGATTTTTTCATTTGAATACTTTGCTTCAATTTGTCTGAACAAATCTCAATTTATCTCATTATCTCTGAAGCGCAAATAAAAACAAACTCTATCTCTGAACTTTAACAAAAGTAAGAAAACTTTTATTAAGAAAAAAAAAAACTAAAAACTTTTGTCCTATATTTATTTTTAACAATAAGCTTTATTCTTTTTCTTTATACTCGTACTTGTGCAGCTTATGATCCAACTAATAAAGTAAAACGAGAATATCACCCGAAAAGAAAAGTACTTTTTAACTAGTTTCGAGCAGGAAGAAAATCTCTGTTAGAACAACTTTTTTATTTTAACCAAACCAAAGTAACTAGTTGTTGTTGTTGTTGTGGTTGTTTAACTAAACAACCAACCAAGTCAGCCAACTACAATTATGGCTGTAAATAATGTGGAATAGAAAATATGAAAATGTGTGCAAGGAAATACTCGCTCGCAGTACTCGTATTCCACGTTTACTCTAGGGAAATGCAAGCAAATTAAAATGCACTGGAGCATTTTCTTTAATGGTTGGTGTTTTGTGGGAGTGTATAGAGCAAAACTTAAATTAGCAGCTAAAATGTAGTTTGATGTTTAGAAACGCTACAGTGGGCATGCAAATGAAGTGTGAGTGAGTAGAATTAATTCTACATTTAGAATTTTGTAAGACATTGTTTAAGTTTTATGGCTCGATTATGGATGGCAACCAAACTAAAATGCCAACCCAATATTGTCAGCTGGCAACGCCACTGAAATTTAAAATTTTAGTATGGCAACTTTCTTCAGTTGCCTGAAAGTTATCGAAAATACGATGGTTAGGTCGGATTTTTAAGTAAAATTGTTTAAAAAATTAGTTATAAGAAAAATTATTAGTTCAGTGGAATTATTATTCGATGCAGAAAAGGAAGTGCTAAATATCGCATCTACTAGACGGCACACTTAAGGGGCGTTAAAAATCCTTTAAAATGACCGCCTCTACTGGGAGTAAATAATAAATTTTTTGAAGTCTAAAGCATACATATTTTCGCCTTCTTAAAGAAGTATGCAGTAGTTTTATTTAATTTAATTTTAATATTTATTTTTTTTTACTTTAAAAACTATGCACTAAAACTAAAAATTTGTGGTTTTCAATATTGATATTTGGTAACTGATATTGACAGCTATTAGCTGTCAAGTGATATTTTGGCAATTGGCAACGCAACTAAAGTTCGGTTGCCATCCATAATCTAAAAGTTATTTCGTAATTTGTATTTTTTCGAGCAGCAATAAAAATAAATTTCTAATTTACACTTTTTCGAACAGAAATGAGTTAGTTATGTACATACACACATACATATCGTTACCTTAGTATAGAAAGGTCTTAATTAATTTTTCTTTTTTTTTAAATCGAGATTTTTACCTTTTTCGATACATTAGATGTTCTTTCATCGAAATATACAAAAAAAAAAAAAAAAAATCGACTTCAAAAATATAATGAGTTAGGGCCACTCTATAATTAAGGTAACGTACATATGTACATACATATCGTTGGTCACAATTAGAAAGTCCCTAACTCAAAGACATAATTGCAACTTTACAGGAGAAGGTAAAAACATAATAACAAACGGTACAACTGCTTATAAAAGCGTTATTTTTTACACTAGTGCAATAAATTTTTGCGACGAGGTGTATTTGTGTGAAATGTATTGCAATCACTGAAAAACTCAATTTCGTGAAAATACGAGTCAATCAATGCTTTTGCTTGTGCTTGTGAAAATCAACAACAGTCACAGTCGAAGCAGAAGCAGCAAATGATTTATGAACAATTGCGCAGTACTTTCAACAGTCCACGATTTCAAAAGTTTGAGTTTGATTTGCTGTTGCTTTTGGTTAGTTGCGGTAGTAAAAGCATAAACAGGCTGTATGCTTTTGTAAGTACCAAACAGTCACAGTCGAAGAAGCAAAAGCTCTTGCTTTTAGAAGCTTTCTGCAGGTTCAGTCATGTTTTTGTAGTTTTTTTGCACATCAGACAAGAGGCAAAAACAAAAACCACTTTATTGCGCGATTGCTTAAAACTTCTAAATGCAAGAGTTTTTACTTCTTCGACGGTGACTGTTTGCGACTTCCAAAATCATGTAGACTACTTCTGCTTTTACTTGCCATACTAATCAAAAGCAAATCAAATTCAAACTTTTAAAATCTTCGACTGCTGAAAGTACTTCGTAAGTGTTCATAAATCGTTTTATAATTTTGCTTTGACCGAAACTGTTGTATTTTTCAAAAGCGAAAGCAGAAGTAAAATCAGATAAAACGAAAATCATTACAGTTTTTTAAACACTGGGCCTGGCCTTTCTACTTGTGGTCATCGATATTTTCTACTTTCATTTCCGTTCGAAAAAGTGGAAATCAAAAATTGATTTTTATTTCTGCTCGAATAAATAAAAAGCAGGAATTAAAAATTACTTCTGCTCGAAAAATTAAAAATCAGAAAATAGCAATTATTTCTGCTTAAAAAAAAAATTAAAATAAAATATTTTAAAATTTTTTGAGTTTAGAAAATTCTAGTTCAGAACAATTAAAAATGTGTGTTTTTTTAATGCAACAATAATTATTATTTTCAGTCCCTGGTTTTTAAAGCTTAATAGAAGCTTTCTTCGCTTGCTTAGTCCTAGTTCACACTATGCAAGTCTTATTGATAAGCTGACTAGTTTGAGGGAGAGACGATTGGAACAGAAACTTTTATTTTCCCCTCGTCTCTCTCTCTATCTCTCCTAACAAACTAATCAGCTTAGCAATAAGAGTTGCATAGTGTAAACTAGGACTTAGGGAGTTAAGCTGTTATAAGTCGACTTCCTCCTAAAGAACAATATCAAAAATTTTAGTGAAACTTTGTTCGCATGCAATTTTTTTAGATGTTTTATTTTCTCTTTGCTTGTTTGAGAGTGAGTAGAGCTATTGCAAGTCGACTTCGACCCAAAACAAAATGTTAAAAAATTTAGCGAAACTTTGTTCACATCATTTACATAAACTTGAGCTTATTTTTTTTTTTTTATTTATTTTTTATGTTACTACGAAACCTTTAACACAATAATGTCGACTTCCTTAAATTCTACTTTAAGTAAAACCATTCCATTCTTTTTTTATTCGAATTTTTATTTTCTTGTGGTTAATGATGCCTTAAGACCATAAAAGGCCAACAACAAATTGGCGTAAAGAAAAAGTTTAATTTATTTAAGCTGTTTTGGGTTTCATAGATAAAAAATAACAAGCGCGCTATTGAAAGCAAATAAGAATAAAATATGAAATGAGCTTAGAACCAAAAAAAAAAACGACAAACTTTAGACATGACCATAATTTTAAAGCGAAAAAAAAACATTTTGTTTTTGTTAATCTTATTCTAAGAATTTAGTCAATCAGCATCAGGAAAGGGGAAAATCAATATTTTGGTTTTAAATTATGGCAAAAAGGAAATAAGCCAAATGAGGTTTAGTTAAAAAAAAAAACAAGGAAATTGTACTAAAAATTATGGAGTGTATTCTAAGTAAATTTTTACAAAGTTTTTATTTCAAAACGATGTCCAAAGAAAACGTTCGTTTGACAAATATATATTGAAAATTAAAACATATTTTTGCTCTTAAAATACTCGTAAATGATCGAACGAACGTATCTTTCGTCATCTTCAACAAACTGAATACAGGCAAGTTTGTGAAAGGACTTCTCAAGACCATAATTAATTTTCTTACAAGAAATAGAAATAATACAGAAACTGAGAAGTTTTGTTAGAAATCGATACCAAACTTGACAATAATTTTGTTACATTACTCGTGCAGCGACTGGAACCTGCACCCGTACAAATTTCAACTGATCCAGTATCTAAAGGTAAACGACCATAGAAAACGACTTTTGATCGCTGAATGGGCCCTGGAGCAGTTGGAAACTGATCCTAATTTTCATCGCAAGATCATCTACAGTGATGAGGCCAATTCTGGATGAATGGATACGTCAACAAACAATATTCAACTGAGTAAAATATGACGTCCTCTCTCTCTATTCCATAAACTCAAAAGTTACTCAGCTAAAATTGCCGTGTGTAAAGCCAGTCTTTAGTAAGACATTGGCCAGGTCATGACTGTTAACGGCGAACCTCCTTCGGCCAGGATCGGATGTTATGGACACCAACAACGTGTGATTTCAACAGGATGCAGCTACGTGCCACACAGTTCGTGCCGCAATAGTCATTATACACAAGGGATTTGAGGGCTTGGTCAACACCCTGGAGGTAATGTGACTTTTTCAGCGGCCCTCAAAGTCAAGATAACCCATTACTACATCAGTCAAATTTAGTCTGATTGAAGCCATCGAAAATTACAGTTCGGATAGGTGCGTTGGTTGGGTCCAGAGAAGCCGCAGCGGAAATTTTCACGATGTTATATTCCATACATAATGGCTTCGATAAGCCTTTCGAACAAAAAAAATTTTGATTACATCTCACACACATTTTTTTAATAAAAAAAAATTGGAGCCCATTTTGTCTTAGAGCATGCTCGAGCTAAACCAATAAAGGGGAACGTTCTTTTTCATAAAATTTTTCCTCTTTCCGCTCAAAGAAAATAATTAAACACAAATGTAAATTTAACACAAAAAAAAACGGCTAATTAAAATTCTAAACGCCCAAAACTGTTTGATTATTTTTCTTTCCCATAAAATATATTAATTTTTTTTGAAGAAAAAAAAAAAAAAATCCCAGATTTGAATTTGAATTTTTATGGCCACTAAACACAAATGCTCGCATACATATAAAAGATTCAGAGAATTAACCATAAATTATTAAATATGTATGTTAATGCAATATACCGCGAGTATATAATTTTAAAATGCATTTATATTCTTTTTAATAACTTGTCAAAAATTGGAAAGTTAAAGGCCGACAAAATTTTTATTTCAAGACAGCAGCTCTTTTCCCTGCTTTCTTTGTTGTTGTTAATTATTGTGTTGGCCATCATGTTTTATTAAGCCTGGCTTTTAGTAATCAATTGTTTAATTCTTTTATATTTTCTTCTTAACCCTACCCGTTTTGTTTTTTGTTGTTCATAATTTTATGGCGGCTCAACGTTAGTTAGTGGAGAAATGTGTGAAAATGAATAGATAAGAAAAATTTGTTTCATTTCTTCTATACAATTTTAGACGGCCGCGGCCCAAGAAGAACTTAATAAAAAGCAATAGCTAACAAATTTAAAACCACAAGTTAAAATGAAATGAAATTAAGTGAAATAAATAAGTGAGGAAAATTAGTTGTTCTAAATGGCGGTAATAGACATAATGATGATATTGTTAAGTGAAATTTATAAAGGAGGAAGAGATATTATATAATTAAAAATTCTTTTTACTTAAAGAAAAACGAAATAAAAAAATTTAATAAAAGAAAAATTTAATAATAGGGTATCATTACAACAATAATATAAGGTTAGTTTAAAAAATAATAATTATAATTTCATACCTGCCTGTTCTGTAAATCGAGTCGATTTAAAAATGCTCGATTTAGAAAAATTAAATTCACTAATAGCGAATTGTTGTTCAGACTTTTTGTAATTTTCTATTTTTTAGAGCTTGAAATATCGTATATGAAATTAAATTAGTATGTATGATTTAAAACACATCAATTTCCAATATTTTTGGAAAACGAGAAATTTACTCGCATTCGTTTTAGCCGATAGTTAGGAAAAAAATTTTCATACAATTTTAATTGTGTTTGTATGGAAATTTCGAACGATATCGAATGCCGTAATTTGCCCCCAGTATTGAAAATGTTCTCACATACAAATTCCATTTTGAAAAAAATTGCAGTTTGTACAAAATTCATGCAAGAATATACTCTAGACTAGTGATGAGCTATTTTTCGAAACCTGTTACTTTTTCTCACAGCGATTGAAAAATCACTAATCACAACTGTGACTGAATTTATCAAGTAACAGGTTTTGCAAATGTAGTTCTTTCATTCAAACTGTGAATGCTCTTGCATGCTTATTTTACAGTAAATAAAGCTACCACATGAATTTATTTGTTTCGAGAAAAAATCTTTGTTTGTCGAGAAAAAATATTTGTTTGTCGAGAAAAAATCATCTAATCGTGTCAAGTCGTCTTTTCTGGCAACTATGTATAGCTCTCACATTTTTGTATTTGCAATTTTACTGTCTCTCTGACTCTCATACGACAATTATCAATATTTGGTTGGGGTTGATGCTAATTGTTTGTTCTTGTCGCTCTTCTCATTAGCATTTATCAAAATACCAATACTAATACATACTTTTAAAGCAGAAGAGCTGAAATGTGTTAAACCGTGATCACAGTGACTGTTTAATTTCACAACTGCTCTTTTTATTAGATTTTGTCAAAATAACAGAACTGCTACAAACAAAATACTGCTAAACTGTGATCACAATCACAGTTTAAAAGAACAGCGATTGAGAAATCACGTTCACAAGGAGCAACATTATTAAAAAATCACAGTTTCGCTCAACACTACTCTACACCGTAAGAAACTTCAAAAGGCCGGGTGTTTGCAAATCCGCTTAGGCGTGTTTGAAGTCTTGCCCAATTTTTGGTGTTTAAGTTAAATTTCGGACTTAGCTGTATTCACAGACTTTTAATAGCATTTTATGCTAAATGTTTTTACCTTTCGTATCCACGTTTAAAGGTACGAGGATGGGTGATTAAGTCAGTGACTTTTTGAAGAAACAGGTTTTTATATCAAAAGTTATTTTATTTTTCAACATAGTCTCTTCTGCGTTCTATACACTTAGTCCAACGTTTCTCCAATTTTTTTATTCCTTCCGAAAAATATGATTAATCGAGGTCATCAAAATAGGCATTTGTTTGTGGGATGATTTGTCGTTGGAGTCAAATCTCTTTCCACCGAGCCATTTCTTCAAGTTTGAGGACAAGAAATAGTCACTCGGGGCTAAATTTGGAGAATAGGGCGGATGAGGAAGCACATGGGTTCGTGCTCGATTGTGCACAAATGCGGCATCCATCTTGCGGAATGCTTTCTCATACCCAAGTCATCATTCAAAATTTAAAACACTGAATCATGTGAGATGCCTGCCTATGGCTTCCACAATCTCTCCCACTCTCAATCTCCGATCGGCTAAAACCATAAGGTGCATTTTTTTCCAATTGTTTCGAATGTAGAGACCCCAACTGGGCCTTGTATGTCCACAACGAAATTCAATAAGCCATGGTGAAGAGTACACATAGTATTTATCAAGCTTATCCTTGGTTTGAGTGATGGTTTTTCGGCAAAAAAAAATAATGCTTAATGGAGCACAAGAAATTCACTTTTTCCCATTTTCTTCTCAAAACGGCTGCCAGTTATAAACCAAATGACGCAGGTTTATCAAGTTTAGACAGGAGTCAACTGACAGTTGCCTGTTGACAGGAGCAGTGTTGCCATTTTAATTAAGAGACGGGAAATTCAAAACGGTACTGAGTTAATGACCTACCCTCGTATTAATTTTTAATTACAATAGGCCAAAAAACCAATACGCACAGAATTTGACTTTTTCGAAATAAATAAATATGTAAAACGTTTATATACTGCCTAATGCTGAAAGTACGAAAAAGGCAAATAAACATGTCAAAAATCACCTCGAATTTTCATTTCGCGCCATTTGTTTTACGCCTCAAGCTTCTCAATACCTCTCACCAACAAACTAAAAAAAGTCTGCCTGTAAAGTCAAGCAGAAAAGGCACAGTGTTAGATGCGTCTAAATGCGAATATACAGTTGTTTACTCTCCAAAATGACATATGAGTAGCTATTAAAGACACAAATCACGAGCAAAAGATACACCAGCTGTTGTGAATAACGAATTTTTAAGTAAAAAAATTTTCATGAAACATGCATGCAATGTATGGAATTTGTTGCACTAAACTTTTGGTATTTGCTAATAGCAGCCCAAGAGTAAGAAAGCTTTATAGAAAAAATGGTAAATTACGAATTTCTGCAGGATTTTTGGCAAACTCGTTTAGTTTGATTTCATTCTCCATGCCATGGCTGCTTTTCACAAATAAAAAAATTCTTCGTGCAACTTATTTGCATGAAAAATTTCATTAATGTTAATTTAGATTATGCAACTTATACCTTTTCTCTTCTCTTTTCAACATCGCCCTCATTATCTATTCATTACTGATATTTAATGTGGTTCACAAAAATAACTCCACGACCTGATTAGGATCGTCTTTTATAAAATAGAATTCGCAATGTTATTATTAGTTTTTCAATGTGTGTGTGTGTGTGTGTCTTGTGGCTTTTCTTTGTTGTACAACCTAAAAAATAAATAAAATAAAAATAAAGAAAAAGAAAAAATAACAAATTAAAGGAACAAAAAATTAAGTTATTGACAGTGTCATAGTTAAACACTTGAAATTTCGAGGGGGGGGGGGGTGGGGGAAGTCCGTCTTTATTGTCTTCGAAATACACATCGATTGCTTGCCGCAGCACAAGCAACCAGTCTCAAGTGTTTATTTGTTTGTTTACTTGGTTATTTTGCAAGATTGTGCTGCTACGCCAACAACCGCACAACAGCACACTTAAGCCAAACAAACCCAATACAACCATCTCCACCAAAAATCTTTGGAACACATAACAAACAATCCACAGAAACCAGTAACAAGTTAAGTGGAGAGGGGAAAAAATAAAATAAAAACACACATACACAATAGTTTAGCCATGAATTTGCAGTTTTTTTTTTGGTTTGAAAAAGACTTCAAGGCTTCGTAAAGAACCACAAGAACCAAAATAAAGCATAAGAAACCAATTGTGGTTGAGTAAAAGAAGCAAAAAAAAAACCTCGTCATTTATTTGGAGCAAGAAATGTTTGAATAATATTTTTATTCTGGAATATGTTTATTAAACATAAGAGGAGCAAATAGTTTGTCATCCAGCCAACCGGACAGTGAATAGAGTCATGTTTGCTTGCCAGGGCTGAGGGGGAGAGAGAGAGAGGAAATTTTAGTTAAACTATACCCACTTATTATTTTGTATAGTAAAAAAAAATAAAAAATAAATGAAAGACTAGACTGGTTTGTTTCGTAATCACGATTGTCGCCCAAAGTATTAAAATAAATGTACGCGAGTTCTAAATTATACTACTGAGAGGCGTTAAAGTCATATTGCATAAATCTATCATCCACCGAAAGGAGCAGAGCTTACAATCAGAATGTCTCCTACTGCTTCGTAGTTTTCCAATATGCCTTTCCAATATTTAACAGCTGATAGCGGCCATATTGTTGAAGCTACATGTGTTGAATTGACCTTTGTTTTGGTCAATCACTATGAATGGATTTATGTATTTTTCAACACCACGTAAGAAATTATAAAATGTCAAGAAATCAAAAATTTAGATGCCAATCAAGTTGAAAAATCGCCACGTTTGGCGAGAAATCGCCATATGTGACAACCCTGCATTTTACCAGCGTTGTATTTGTACACACCAGAGATTTGCGGTACTTGGATTCCGTAACCTTTTGCGAACCGAAAATCGTGATATTTATCGACATATCGTCAGCCCATTACTGGTTTGACCCAACGACCATTTAAAAAAAATTAGTTAGTCATAGGGTATATATATTTCCAATATCTCCTTTCTGAATCCAAAATATGTTTCGCGAAATTAATTATAGTTTCTGACATATTTAGCATACATTTTGCTCCGTTTCAACTATTTTAAGGTTTAATAAGCATTGTTTTGCTGTACATGCCACAGTTTGGCGTTTGCGTCAAATTTTTCATACAAAAACACGCGAAGTAAAGTTAACTCTTGTTTTGCTTCATTTCTATTAGAAATGAATAATAAAAAAGAAGGTGCCCTAAGAAAAATTCAACGACGATTGTTAAGCAAAAACATCATCACCCAGACGCAGCCGCCGATTAAATGTTTTAATATAAACTTATTAAACACTAAAATAAAATAAAAGAAACCTTAATTATGCATGTTTGAGTTTAACAGAAATCATTTAATTTCATTCTTTATATTAAATACACTTCAATTACTTATTTTTTCTTGTGTAAGTGTGTAAGCGGATCGATAGTTAAAAATATTACGGCGGCAAATTCTTGGTCAGCGTTAAACCATCGACTTATTTCTCTAGACAGCAAGAAAAATAAACAAAACAACAAAATTCTCAATGCTCAGCAGTGAAGTATACGTATGGAGCACAAAAAGTTACTTTTTGAAAATAAATTAAGAAAAGTGGTGTATGCGGCACAAAACGTATTTATACTTTTACAATAAAGTAATATTAACTTCTAACTTATTCGTGAAAGTTCACTACAATTTACACATTTTTTCCATACATGAGTCGGAAGCAATTTTCACCATTGCTTCCGACCCATGTTTACAAAAAAATTCTATCGGGTATACTTTGAGAAAACTTCATGTAAACCTTCTTTGTCGTTTTTCTCCATTCCGACTTTTTGGCATATGCTCCGCACTTGTTTGCAGTAACGATAATGTCATTCTGTAATTTTTATTCCGATAGTGTACAGCTGTGCCTTTTGTCTCACCATTTAATTCTATACCATGTGACATCTCTGCATACAAAATGTGAAAATTAACAAAAAGAGCAAAGAATAAAAAAACTACGCATAAGAAACATTTACAAGAGCGTTTTTTTTTCAGTGGAACAGCACTAATAAATTCTCACTTTTAAGCACTTGCTCTTTTTGGTGACCACTGGTTTAACCACATTTTAAACCAAAAATAGAGATTAACTTGCTCTTATTTATTAGCCCTAAGTAGATAAGACAGGCGTGATTGTGAATTAAATGCGTGCTAGCACGGAAAATGCGGCATTTCCCCAACCAGCCTCTTCTTAAGAAAGTAATCCGAAAAGAAAATACTGAACTTAAACATAACAAAGAAATTATTCCTTGAATAAAATTTGATTGCAGTTCGAGTAAAAATAAAATAATAAATTAAGCCCCTGTTTCCACAAGCCGTAGGCAGTCGATTCGTCTAGAATTTTTTTTATGAAAATCACTCAGAAAAATTAGTGCTGTTCATATAAGTTTGCTACTCCAGTCTGGGTTGTGGAAACAGAGGGTTAAATAAAATTAATATTATAACTTAAATTCTTTTCAATTGAAATCTGAAAGCTTTTTTGTGGTTTAAGTTCAACAGCGGTGTGGGTTTTATTGTATAAAAAATGCCGCTGCAATCAATACGTAATCATTAAAACTTATTAAAAAAATTTCGTTTAAAAGATTTATTTTTGTAAATCAAAGCAAAACAATGAGAAAGTTTATCAAATAATTCCATAATTTACGAGCATAGTTTACTGAAAATTTATTATAAAACACAAATTTTAAGCAACAGTTCCTTCCCTTTTTCCTGCAGTTAGTTGCTTCTTGTTTATTTCTTTTAGCTAAACATTAAAAGATTTTTATCTTTGGACAAAAAAAAGAAAAAAGACTTAAATTTTTAATTCAAAGCAAATAAAGGAAGATGCTGCTTGCTACTCTTTTCATTCGTTTTATTTTTATATTTTTTTCTAGTAATTGTAGTTAAATAAATTTTATCATGTTCTTAAAGATTTATATCAACTGGAGCGGCAGGAGTGGCAGAGTATGCAATGAATGGGAAAACTGGGAATGCGATCTTAATGCTGTAAGTAGTTAAGAAAATAGACAGAAGGAGACAGCCATCACAAAAAAAAAAGAATGAAGAAGAAATATAAAAAAACGTCCTTTTTAAGGTTGCAGAAGCTTTTTTTTTTAAACAAAACACGTTAAATCTAGTAGAAAAGCAGCTACAAATTTGTTTCATTACAATTCGAAACTTGCTGTGCAGGTTTTCTTTCACTTGCAATTTTGTCAAGCCTTTGGAATAATTTCCAGTGTTTGCTGCTGCATTGCAGAGCATGATTTTGCTGTCTTAAAACCCTTATTTTTGCAGGTTAATGTTCTAAGGAGTTAATTAAAAAACGTTTTTTTTCTCTCTTAAATATATCGCATACTACATAAGAAGTACGTACACACTCGTATTAACTTGTGGAAGGCAAGAAAAATCGACATACAATTTCCTTTTGTCCAGCAAATCTATGGCCACACCGCCTGTCTATACTTTAAAATAATTGTTTAACTCCCCTTTTTTAATGCTTTGTAAATATAGTAATTTTATACCATTTTTTAATTGCAAAAATAAACTAAATTGAACAAAGAGAAGATTTTAATGATCTTGATTTGATATGAAAAGCTATTATCATTGTAAAGATTAAAATCAAAAGATATAAAAGTTTAAAGCTTTAATAAAATAAACAAATAAAAACTTTAACAAGAGACATTTTACAACAACCAGTTAGAAGAACTAGAACAATTAACGTCCCGAAATTAAACTTTATACCACTAGATTATTTGATTACTTGGTATAAACCAGGGAGAACTGGCAGCCATACGAGTATATGGATGACTCCACTAGCACATCCCATTAACTACTTTTAATTCAGAAACATCCCATTAACTACTTTAAATTTTCCAACAAATTTTTTTCTTATTAAATAAATGGTTTTAGAATGCATACTTAGTTCAAATCACGAGGTTGATGTGATATGATAAAAATTAATTTTTTTTGTGGTAACACCTATTTTACACTGAAACTCAAATTCGTAAAAAAATACGAGTTGGGGGGCTTTCAACTTGAGACCATCGATGTGTAATACTATACGAACTTTAGCCTATATAATCGAATAGCTACCTAAAATAGAATTTTTTTTATTAAATTTTAAGTACACGATAAATTTTTTTTTAGTTTTGGCGCTTTTTTCGTAAGAGATTTTTTTTAAATTTTAAGTACACGACAAACTGTTTTAAATTTTTGGCGATTTTTTATTTTTTGGCGATTTTTTAGTTTTGGCGCTTTTTTTCGTTTTTGCGATTTTTTTAGTTTTTGCGATTTTTTTTGCTTTTGGCGTTTTTTTCGCGATTTTTGTATTTTAGTTTTAGAGATTTTTTTTAGTTTTGACGCTTTTTTCGTTTTCGCGATTTTTCAGTTTTGGCGACTTTTCGCTTTAGCGATTTTTTTAATTTTTTAGTTTTAGCATTTTTGAACATTTCAAGACTTTGCAGCTTACGGTTTCCAAAATCGTCAAAATTACATAGTAAAACTTACATTAACTGATAGAATACCCTTTAATTTTGATTTTTTTTAAATTTCAGTGTTCATTGTTGTAGTCTGCATAAAAATACACTAACTTTGTAAATTTCAAGTGTCTATATATTACAGTGAGATTTCAACATGTTTTGTTGCTCGTTTTAGAACACCCTCGTTTTAGAACACCCTGTGAAAATTTCAGGTCTGTAGAGCTTGCCGTTCCCGAGAAAACAGGCTGTGACGGGCATACGGACATCGTAGCGAAAACAATAGAATTCGTTTTCATCTTCTTTGGTGTTCGGAACCCGTAAAATGTGCCACATTAAGCTTTTCTATGCGAAAAGTGCGCTGTAACACAGTCACATTTCTACACGAGGAGTGTGCTCTGGCACATTAAATTTTTTAGAAGAAAAGTGTGTTGTGACACAGTCGATTTTTTTATAAAAAAAGTGTGCTGTGGCACATTAAATTTTTTTTATAAGAAAAGTGTGCTGTGGCACAGTAAATTTTTTTTACAAGAAAAGTGTGCTGTGGTACAGTAAACGTTCCTATGAGATAAGTTAATTAAGGTAAGGAATTTTCAAACAATTTTGTTGAGTATCAAAATTTCTTTCATATCTTTTGAAAATAGTGGAAATTACTACAGGGTTATGCACAATGATAAATTGAAACAACGATAGCATAAAGTGTATTAATTTCTGTTGTACATTAGCCTGCTAGTATCCAAAATTAAAGCAAGATTTTAATTAAACAAATATTTTTTAGACTTTTTGATTGTTATGTAGAGTTTTGGTTTTTGTTTTTTTGTTCGGGTTCAGTTTTACTAACCCAGCTGTCGAATTGCTTTTTTTAGGGTTGATAACAATTTACTGCGATAAATTCAAATATTGCATTAGTTTTGGGACAACCTATATTTCACCTACGTTTCATAAATTTTAATTTAATGACATCTGAATTTTATTTAATTGAACCAAAGTTGGTTGGTTGATTTCCTTTTCTCACGCATGTCTGACTGACGTGAGTGTTAAATTATTGCACAATATCATCATGTCGTTCATTTATTGGCTGCTGCTGATGTTTGTTTGATTTTTTATATATTTTTAATAAATCTAATTAATTAGATAAAGAACACCTTCGTTAAAGGTTTTCAATTACAAGTACACAGTGGCACAGATTTTTTTCAATTTCAATTTTCCAAGCCGCAATTATTCAAAAATTATCATAAAAGTGAAATCAAATCGAACACACGTTTTTCTTGGCAATATTTGCAATATGCAAATTTGTGTTTGTAAAGTTGCTTTTTTATCTTGTTACTGAACTCTGCCTGCTACAATATTTCTTCTCAATTTATAAGCAGAAAACATAATATTTTATTAATAAATCATTTTTAATGATTTATAAAAAAAAACTGAAACAAATCTGCAGCAAAAAAAAAAAAAACACATTCAAACAACTTCAATTAAAGCTGGAAAATAAATTATTAAATAAATTATGTAGTGGATGGAGTAAAAAAATAAAAAACGCAGACAATTTTCCAAAAAAAAAAAATACATATAAATTTGTAATTGTTCCAACTACTTTTATTTTCAGCACATAAATCAGTGTTTCAGTATTTTACGATTATTTATTCAGTGTTTTTTTTCTTAGCGATTTGAGGTCTTAAACTCTTAAATTATTGCTGTCATTTGATTTGTACGAGAACTAAAAACTATTACACCCAGTTCTTAGCAAACAAATGTATACAGAAAAAAAGTACATATAGAAGACAGACAGACAGACAGAGGGGCATATACTCGTAGATTTTTCTAACATTTATAAAGTTTTAAGTAAAATTCGTATCTTAAGACTTTTAAATTAACTTGTAGCAAGAAAATGTTTGTTACAAAAATATATTGTATTAGGAATTAGTTAGACGGAAGAACAGACAAGCACACACATGTGCAATATAACACAGTCACATATATAAAAAAAAGTTGTTAAGTGGGGGGCAGATGCATTCAAATATTTAACAAAATACATAAAATTTGTTTTTATTATATTAAGCAATAAGAACTAAGATACTACTAATTGGTTCATAAAGATACATACCTACTTTTTATTATGAACAATTTAATTTAACATTAATAGTTTATAAGAAAATTGCCCAAAGAAAAAAAGTACTAAAATACTAACTTTTTGTAAAAACTTGAAATTACGATAATACGAGTATAATGTACTTAATAGCGCCATTTTCGAATAAATTAAAGCAACACTATAACGAATATAAAAAATAAACATTTAAGCACATGAATTTTAGAAAAGGTAGTAAAGTACTACTTTTCGTAAAAAATACTACATTTTTGTACAATCCTGAAATAACGATAAGATAGTGTACTTCATAACGCCATTTTCAAAATTTAAATCCCCACTATAACGAATTTAAAAAATAATTCTATAAGCATATGTGACCTGCTCCACGAAAAGGGACCTCTGCGCCGAAAAGAAGTTATTGAGAAAAACGCGTTTAAAAAAAGCGCTTCGTTTTTCCGTGTTTTGCGCATGGTTATGCAACTCTTCCTTCAACCTGGTCATCTGGCGATGTATTTCGACTCTCTGGTACTTTGTACGATGTTCACCAGCGCTGCCAATTTAGCGCGTTTCGCGCTAGATTTGGCGCGTTTTAACTATGCCAAACGCGCTTTTTTTCCTCTTAGCGCGTTTATTAAAAAAAGCGCTAAATTAGCGCGTTTTAAATAAAGTCATCAGTTCAATATTTTCCCCCCTTTTTTTGCTTACACAACTCATAAATTTTTTTAAATTCGTTAATGATTCAGCTGTCGCAAATAAAATTCCCTTGACTGTGGTTAGAATTAAAAACGCATTTTAATACTGTAAATTTCACAAATAAAAATATCTACCCGTTCTCGTGACCAAAAAAGTTTATTTAACTAATTAAGCATCTATTCTAGCTGAAGTGCAAATAGCATTTGAATCGCAAAACTATTCGACAATTTATATAAGTTGTTACAAAGTTTGAAAAATAAAATAAAAATAAAAATTAATAATTATTTCGATTATTTGGAAGGCAATTCTGATTCTGTATTAAGTGATTTTATTTATTTAGGATATTATTTCGAAGAAACAATATTATAAAGTCTGAAAAGAGCTACTAAAAAAAATTAATTGTATATACATGTACATACATCGACTTTTATTAAAATTTAATTTAGCGCGTAGGAAAATAGCGCGTTTTGGCTATAAATAGTTGACAATGTTATAACTTAGCGCGTTCTAGCGCGTTTTGCGAAGGGGAATAGCGCGTTTGGGTTATAAAAATTTGGCATCGCTGATGTTCACTATGCAGTGTTGCCTCTATGAAAATTATTTCTAAAAGTTAAAAACCTGTTTTTGCTAATTTTGTTTTCAAAATTACTAGAGCTGTTTTATTCCTTATCAAATTATCAATGTTTTGGATTTAAGCCGATAGAATTGAATCTATTATTTATTATTATTTAATTTATCTATTATTTAATTAATTTCAGGTTAAAATAAATCTTAAGTAACGTAAGAAAATGTGTCTGGAAGACGAATTTAAAAGTGTTGAAGAACAATACTTCAGCGATTGTTTGGAAGAATGTTTACCTATAGTCAGTGATGAGTCGGATGCATTTTCATCGCCAGAAGTTTCAGAAGTGCTGCAATTAGCTCTTCAAGATATTGAGGAAGAGCAAACTTTATCGCAGTTTTTAGAAAAACCTTGCTGTACGAATAGATGCAATACTGTAATTCCGGAAGGACGGATTGTTTTTGCAAGAAATAACTTTTTGGAATTACAGAAAGATGAACAAGTTGAAATAAAAAAACTTCTTACTGATAACATTAACCTTCAATTATTATTATTTTCAGCGTTGCTAAAATTAGTCTTTAACTACTTTTTGGGAAAAATTAGCTGAATTCTTTCACAGCATTAATTTAATACAAATTTAACAACTATTAATATAAAAATATTTTTGTTTTAAAAGTAGTAATATTTTACAACTTTAAATTTTTTTTTTTGAATTTTTCATTTTATTCCACATAAAGAGAGTAAAATTTTTTTTTATTCAATAAGACCATTTTTTGCGCATTTTTGAATGAGATTTTCTCCCCTGAAGATTTTTTATTTTTTTTTTTATTATTTTACAATACTTTGATTCCAGACTGTAGTACAGTTACTGGTATAAAGCAAAGTTGTGTTTTCTATTTGGCGTTAGACATGCATTTATTTTGCCTTGCAATTGCTACGGTCTTGTAAAAATAAAATTTTAGGCCATTTTATTGCTTGTGTAAAAATAAATATGGAAAATAAAAAACCAACAGACGGTTCCAAATGAAAAAGACACACTTAAATTCTTGATCAGTTGTTATACGTTTGCTAGTTTCCTTTCCATCCTCTTGGCACTCCTTTGCATAAAATTTACATCTCCCGAAAAAAAAACTGATTTCTATCTGCGAATAACAAACATCGCATGCGTGAGTGCGTGTGCATTTTATTAGAAAAGAGGTGGAAATGTTTAGCAACATTTCCAGGAGATCGTGTAGTGTTAGTTGCCAATTCTTTTTTTGTTAGTTTTTCTGAGATGCCAACCAACATGACTATAAATCCTTTTTAATTTTTTTTCTTTGGCTTGCAACAAACTACGAAATCCGTTAATAAATAAAAGTTAATAGATATTCCATAAGTTAAAAATAGATAATTTTGGAATATTTAATGTGTTAAATTTTCCCTGGGTATGTCAGCATTTTTTTATATGACAATTTGGCAAATTGCTTTGAACCAAAAATGGGGGAAAACAATTTAACGGTTAAAAAAAAAGAAACATATGGCGGCAGGAACTTTATCTATCTTTTTACCAGGTTTAATAAGAAAAATGTATGCTAATAAAAAGCAAATAAAAAATTTCATAAAATATGGTCTTAGAGAAGAAGTGTGTCATTTTTAACTTTGAGAAGAAATATGAGATGTTCCAATTATTTTGCATGCTGCATGCCATGGTTTTATTTTCCTAGCTAACGACTCTTCTTAAGAAGATTTCTATCATCACCTAAATAAATTAAATTTTTTTTTTATCGAAATGAACTTTAAATTGTCGCCTTAAATGGCCATAAATCAGTTTTAGCTTTAAAGAGATTAATTTCTTTAAATTTTTCTGAAGAGTTTTTCGTGTTAGGAAAGAAAGTAGTTGAAGAAATAAATTATGGCAGCTGAAAACAATAATGAAAGTTTTTGTTACAGCTGGAGTTTATTTAATAGGGCATTTGCACCTGCATGAAATATGGAAGATTTAAATTCGAATCTTTATGAAAATCTATACCGTTTACACCAAGATTTCGTATCGAAAACAAAAAACATTAACTGAACATTTTCCTAGGCTACAACCGAACAACTGCAATATAGCGAATTCACACACCTATTAAGTACATCGGTGTATTTTTTAGTACGATTTTAATTGAGTTCTCCTAGATTTTAAGTAAATTGCGACATTTTGTTTTGTATGGGAAATTTACCGGCCTTTGCTCAATATCTCTTAAGTATGTACTATATTTTTCTTAGATGTAAACGCACTATAAAAGTTAACTGAAGTCCCCCCCATCTTCTCGTTTTAGGTTCCATACACCAAGGGTGGCATTGGCTGCTGTAGTTAGCATGTTGACTACAAAACCGAAGGTCCTGGGTTCCAGCCTGACATTCATTAAGTAACAACACCAAGCATTTTTCAGATGTGCATTAGTGTCCCTTTGTATCAGTTGTTGTAGGAAAGTTCATGTGATGAAGGCATAGTCACTGGTCACTTAACTATACCGACTTCAGCAGATACTAATCATAATGTAAAATCAGAGCGCCCTCCTTCGTTATATAGCAGAATCATCGGCGAAGTGAAATAACAAATAAAATGGCTACTAAAACACAGCTTTGAAAATTTAATACGCCTCATTGACACCAGAGGAGCTGCAACACTTCATTATTAAAAACGTGCAAAAGCATATTTGTAAAAGAATGAAGCTTTCCTCTATCTCTTCCTTCGCCACCTGTCTTCTGTATTACTATACCTTTCCTAAAGAAGGTAACACCTACTAATAGTAATAGGCATTCAATGCCTGAGTGTTGCTTCACTTTGTTAGAAAAAAGGAACCCTATTGTTTTCGCTACGATGTCCGTCCGTCCGTTTGTGTCACAAACTGTTTTCTCGAGAACGGTAAGACCTACGGACCTGAAATTTTCACAGAATATGTAAAACATGTGGAAGTCCTGATGTAATATATGGACAATTATATCCTATTGACACTTGAAATTTTAAAAATTGGTGTATTTTTATGCAGACTACACCAATTAATACTGAAATTAAAAAAAAATCAAAATTAAAGACAACTTACTCTATCTTGCAAACCGTAAGAGGCAAACTCTTAAAATTTCCAAGCACGCTAAAACTAAAAAAACCAACAAACTAAAAAAACACCAAAAACAGGAAAAAATCGCAAAAACTAGAAAAGCAACAAAACTATGAAAAAGCGCCAAAAACCAAAAAAGCTCCAGGACGAAAAAAGCGCCTCACTAAAAAAATCGCTTAAACTAAACTAAATCACTAAAAACTGAAAATAATCACCAAAGACAAAAAAAAACGCCAAAACTAAAAATGCCAGAGCCAAAAAAACCCTTCAAAACTAAGAAAACGCGCCAAATCTACAAACAGTCGCTAAAACTATATCACAAAAACCGTAAAAATCGCCAAAACGAAACAAACGCCGAAGCTAAATAACACGAAAAATAAAAAAAATTTAAAATCGACAAATATCGCAAGAAAAAAACGCAAAACTAAGAAAAACCGTCACATCTAAAAACAATCGTTAAATTAAAATAAATCACAAAAAACCGACAAAATCACCATAACGAAAAAAACGACGAAACTAAAAAACGCCAAAACTAAAAAAATTTCAAAATCGAAAATATTCCAAAAACGAAAAAGCGCCAAAACTAAGAAGCACCAAATCTTAAAACAAATCGTTTTAAGCTAAAATAAATCAGAAAAAGCTGAAAAAATCGCCAAAAACGAAAACAAAAACACGCTAAAACCGAAAAAATCCCAGACAAAAAAGCGTCAAAATTGCGGAGACTAAAACAAATCACCAAGAACCAAAAAAAATCATGAATAAAATAACGCCAAAATCGAACAAAATCACAAACAAAAAAGCACCAAAATGAAAAAAATCACCAAAACTAAACAAATTGCTAAAATTAAAATAAATCGCCAAAACGAAAAAGACGCAGATTTCGGAAAAATCGCTAAACTAAAATAAATCATCAAAGACCTAAAAAATCGCCACAACGAAATAAAATGTCAAGACCGAAAAAATCGCCAAAACTTAAAATAAATCCCCAAAATCCGAAAAAAGTTTGCAAACAAAAAAGCGTTACAACGAAAAAATCGCCAAAACTAAAAAAATCGCTAAAACTAAAATAAATTGCCAAAAACCAATATAATCCCCAAAAAATTCAGAAACCGAAAAAATCGCTAAAACGAAAAAAAATAAAAAAGAGCCATATCTAACGAAATCTCTAAAACTAAAATAAATCACCAAAAATTTTAAAAATCGCCTCAACGAAAAAACGCCAAAAATAAAAAAACCGAAAAAATAGCCAAAAATAAAAATAAATTTTCAAAAACCAAAAAAAAAAAGTTTACCGGGTATTTAACTAAAAAATAATTCTACATCAAGATATTCGATTTAATAGGCTAAAGTTCGTACAGTACGCGTGTTACATATACGGCCCTGTTCTGTACACCGAATGCGAGTAAACTTCTCGTTTTCAAAAAATTAATAATGGTCCTGCAGTCGTGTTTAAAATCATACAATATAATTCTCTTGCAGACATATTTGAGAATTTATGTAATAAAAAAAATTTTAAAAAATATTGTCGGAGTTAGTTTTCTAAAATCGTGCGATTTCAAATCGATCGATTTACAGACCAGGCCCGGTAGTGTCCCTTCGTGTGCGAGCAAAGTCGCACTTTACTGAATTTATTAAGTTTAATTACTTTTTGTTTTTTATTACTGATTAAAATTGTGTTTGACATTTTCCATGGTTTTTTATTCACATATAGTACATATAACATACATAAGTTTCAATTGATTTTAAAAAAAATCCCACTATTAAGTTTTATTTTTTTAATATGTACGAGTATGTACAAGTAGGAAGCTCTTACCACTATAATAAGCTTAAAAGTAACTTAATATTTCGACTGCTTTAACACACATTTTATGCTGACTTGAGCACAAGAAATCTAACGCACAAACACACCCAAAAATTAAGACAAAAAAAAAATAAAAAATAAAACATCATCATCGCGTCATGCCTAATAGAATTTTTATGTTAGAGAGGTATTGCCATGGCTATTTACAATATATGTATGTATTGGGTGTTTTTTATTGAGGTATAGAACTTTAAGTTGGCATCACTTTTTTAACTGGCGGCCATTTTGTCAGCTGTCAAGTGATTAATATTTAGTTTGGTTTGCCATTTCATCATGAACAGGTTGACAAAAGAACAACGCTTGCAAATCGTGCAAATTTATTTCGAAAATAATGGTTCAGTTCGCGAAGTTTACCGCAAGCTCCGTCCATTTTATGGTCGACATAATCGTCCATCAGAGCAATTAATTCGGTTAACCATGGATCGTTTTCGCACTACGTTTACTCTGTGTGATAATACGCATCCGCAGAGACGTCGAACAGTGCGCACCGAAGAAACAATTGCCGCTGTAGAGCAAAGTGTTGAAGAGGACCCGAATGAATCGATTCGCCACCGTGCACAGCAATAACCGACTATTTTGTTCCCGAATTGGATGGCATGAATGTGGATGAGTTGTGGTTCCAACAAGACGGCGCTACATGCCACACAGCGCACGTCACAATCGATTTATTGAAGGAAACATTCGATGAGCGCATAATTTCGCGGAATGGACCTGTCAATTGGCCACCAAGATCGTGTGATTTGACACCATTGGATTATTTTCTTTGGGGATATGTGAAGTCGCTCGTCTACGCCAACAAACCAGAAACGTTAGGGGACTTGGAAGCCAACATTCGTGGCGTTATTGCCAACATACGGCCCCATATGCTCGAAAAAGTGGTTGAAAATTGGACCTGTAGAATTGGCTTTATTCGAGCCAGCCGCGGCGGCCACATGCCCGAAATCATATTTAAACGTTAATGGCATAAAATTATCCTTCCAATAAAGCCAAATTGATGGACATTAAAACGATTTTCTTGTGTTTTATTTCAATTCGAAGTTCTATACCTCTAAAAAAAACACCCGTTATAAGACTTTAAGGATTTTTAATTAAATTTTGTGTTGACAAAAGCTGAAGGCAGGCCAAGCCAACAGTTAAACAGGCAGGCCAGTGAAGTCCAATCCAGTCCATTCAATACATTGGCCAGCCAACCAGCCGGCCATCCAGCCATTCAGCCAGTTAAGTTAAGTCACTCACATTTTGCAGCCATGAAATCAGGTCACATTTGACTTAAATTGGTTAAGAAGCTTATAAAAGTGACAGAGTGTTAGACAAATGGAGACATACCGCAACGTACAACTCATACATGGCTAAACAGAGACTGGCAGGCAGACGGATACACGCTCATATATACAATACAATGATTGTTTCATAAATAAGACTTACGAGACAAAAAAAAAGAGGCAAAAATAACTTAAGTAACAACTTTTTTTTGGACCTACCAAGCGCTAGAAAGAAAAATAATACATAAAAAAGCTCTTTGAAAATGAAATAAATTCAAAATGAATGATCATTTGGAAAATGAGATTTTTTAACATAAACAAACGTACTCGTATGCACTTCCTTACACACATCTGGAATACATTTGTTCAACACTCGATAATTTGTCTTGATTTTTACTTGACAAACCTACAAACGCAAACACTTGTAGTGAAATATTGCAACACTAATTATTCCATGTTTCTTTCGCAGTTGTATGAGTATGTAAGTAATCGTATTCAAACTCCTGGTGTAAATGATGATGCATGTGGAACTTTCAACGTGTTTCTTTTTATGTCTGTTAAAGGTAACGGAATACTTTGTCTTTGTCTTTTGGTTTCTTTCTTTTTATTTTATTTCATTTTTTTTGCCATTATGGTTTCCATATTTGTGGTTTCTTTTCATTAGATTCCTGGTATAATTAATATGTTCATGTTAAAGATGTCTGTTTCTCCATCTATATACAATCTGTCTGTCTTCGCTTATGTTGTAAAGCACTCGTTATTTTTTTCAAAGAAATAAAATAAAAGTACGTGTAAAATGTGGGTTTGTTCTTTTTCTAAATAGTTTTTGGAAAATGTTCATTTGTCTTGTGCAAGACAGTGATGAAAAGCTATGGAGGATACAAGATTTTCAAAGATGAAAGAGAAATATGCCAGCGCCAAAGGCAAAACTAAAAAAATTTTTTTTAAATTTCAAAACTGTTCAAAATGTGGTTGAAGTCTACTGATGATTTGGCTAAGCACCAATGAAATATATAGACAATGCTTAACCACCAGCAAATACATAAATTTCAATTAAGTAAAAAAAAAAACTCAAGCCACGGCGCAAAACTCGCTTTAATTAAATAGCATTTAAATCAACTGAAAAGAAATATGTATCACTAAAAATGTAAAGCTAAAAACTTGACTTTCAGACTCAATATGAGAATATTTTAGACTGCTAGACGTCAAGAACGCCAGCAGGAAGGACCATATTGTTTGCTTGCAATTTTCCGTCATCAATTCGCACATTTGCAGCTGTAGGGCTGTATGTCCTCGATAACTTCAAGAATTTCATCTTTGAGGTCTTCAAAAAACTTCAAAAATTTTATCTTTGAGGTCTTCAATGGATTGTGAGCCATTGGCACAGAGCTTATCTTTCACGTAGCCCCAAAGAAAAAAAGTCTAAGGATGTTACAATACAAGATGATCTCGAGAAAATACTCTGGTAGAAACATTTTCAAGCAAAAGAGCGATGGTATCGGGTCTTTTACATCACGTATTCAATTTCGGCCATACAAAAAAAATAATTATCGTTCGATAGCGCGATCCTTTCACTGTAAGAGTCACACGTTAAGAATAAAAAGGCTTTTCAACAATAATTTTTTATTTAATTTTTTATTATTTTTTTTTTTTTTAAAGAGAAGTATTACTCAGACAATTAATGCCTACTATTATTATCTAGATGTTATCTTCTTTGATAAAGGGATAGTTAAAGAGAAGGAGGAGATAAAAGAAAACTTCAGTATTTTTACAACTGCTTTTTGCATGTTTTTTTAAGGCAGCGTTGCAGCGCCTCTGGTGTCAATGAGGTGAATTAAATTTCGAAGCTGTGCTTAGTAGCCATTTTATTGGTTATTTTACTTCACCGATGATTTTGAAGGAGGACGCTCTGAAGTTATATTAGAATTAGTATCCGCTGAAGCCCGTCTAGTTCCGAGATTGGCTTAAAACTTATTCTCCAAATCGGTCATAGTATTCTCTCAATCGCCACACAGACCTCTTTTAAGCAAACTTGGCAGGACAGGTTCTGGCCAATTCGATGATTGTATCCGCCTTGGCCAAGTAATGTTAATGCAGCGGCTAGTTTTATATGTGGTTGGAATTGCTGTGGATCTTCTTGAAACTTTTAGCTCATGTTGAATAGAGTGTTTAGAACATACAGAAACGCTCCCTAAAATAAAGCAATAAGTATTTCGGAACATATTCTGCTACAGACTTTTTTCTTACCTGCGGTCTGAATCATTTTGCAACTCGTTCTACATGGTCTGAATCCATCACTTTATTTTATTTTCAATTAAAAACTGTTACACTTCACTTTTTCTTAACTTTTCTTTTTTAATTACATTTTTTACATATTTTTGACAATTCATTATTGTCAATAGTTGCCATATTTTCTTTTGCAATGTCAGTGTTGCCACTTTTTGAAAAATTTTTGCGAAAGTAATAGAGAGTATCACATTGGAATTTCATCGCATTTAGCATTTGCAATAGAGAATGCCGAATGCCAATATTTAGCCAGTCCTGGTTCACACACGCACACATCAAGTTTGCTGGCTAAAATTTTGATTTTATAATGAGAAAGAAAACGAGAAGTATAAAAAAGGTAATTTCGCATATCTCTCAAACAAAATCAAAACTTGCGCGAGGAAACTTAAAGTGCGTGAACACGGTCATGACATTTTTTTTTTAATTTCTCCTTAAAACTTACCAAAAATAAAGAAAATAAAGTTTGTAACAGAAACGAACATACCTGAAAAGAAAAGAAAAAATTAAAAATACGGTAAGTTCACGACTTTATTATAAATTAATGGCGTTTTCTTTTCTAGGAAAAAAATTTTAGCATTTATGGTATTTTTCAATGAAAATTCGCAATAAAATGGTTTTTTGAAATTCGAGATTTGATTAGAAATTATTGTATCACCCTTGCGAGCGTAAATTTTTTACTTTAAACGAATTAATAAAAATTTAAATAAATTTGTTTTTTTAATTTTTCAATAAAAGAAAACGGCATAAATATTATTATAATATTAAAGTTAAAAAGTATAAATAAAACACAAACATGGGCATTTTTGGTGTCAAACAATTTACTCTTTTAGTTTGCTGAGGCTTGTATCATTACGGGCCTTTCTTTTTAAGCAAAAAGCACTAAAATATTTTATTTTGATAGACCTTATATTCAATATTGCAATATAAAATAATATAACATTCAAATGCACTCCTTTAAATCACTGCTTTTCGATTATTTCATCTAACTACACATTAAACTTTTACATATGAGTGAATATTGGGAATGTTAAAATTCTTGTAACCAATTGCTAATACGTCTGCTGCATTTCAACATCATCTACACTAACTATACGGCATCTTACGCTTTAAGTGTCTTAAAATATTTCTTACCGGTTTCTTCTTCCTTTCTTTCTTTTTTTCTTTCAGACCTAAAAATTAAACCCAACTTGAACTAATTTATTTCAATCATGTGAAAAATTCCAAAAAGCCCAACAACACGCGTCTTGGTAAACTTTTGCATAAAAACTCCTAGAAAATCAAGCAGATAAATTGAACATTAGAAAAGCTTAAGATAAGAACAAGAGAACTATCGTCGTCATCTGCATCATCATCATCATGATACACACATTTTGTTCTTGTTGTAAAACTGGTGGGATGTTACGTTTGCTATTCTAGCCTGATACAAATGTATTTCAATGAATCAAATCTAATGAAAGTTGGCGTGCGAAAAGTGTAGAACAAGAACACGTTCAATTTTTATTTTTTATTTTTATTTTCTTTTCTTGCCATTTTATCTTAAGCGTTTGTTTTTGTGTTTGAACATGACTTTTCATAATAAAATGATTAATAATTAAATGTTCAAATAACATGTGGATCATCCATTAACTAAAGCTGCTTTAGCAAACTGAATGTCTTGCGATTTTTATATTTTTATTAAAAGAAATATTGTTTCAGTTTGTCTTAAGTGTAACATGAAAAATTGTCTTAATGTAGTTGGCTAACATTATTAGATTTATGTTCTTAATTCAACGCAAGAAGATATACTTTTGAAAAAAAGGGGAAAATAAGATAAAGCTAAATTGATATGGTGTGTAGCAATATTATAAATGAGAGTTCTTTTAATAGAGCATTTTTTGTAAAAACTATTAATTTGGTAAAAGTAACTCTTAATCCTTTAACTAGAATCCCAAATTTTACGAGAATTTACCTGAAATTCAATAATTTATAAGAAATTTTTAAATAAAAATCGCACATTTCAAGTTTCTTTTACTTCAAAACAAGTTTTGGAAAATTCCCAAAAAAATTTCCAAAATCCCCAAAAATATCATACTTTAATATATCTCATTTGGCCCCAAAAAACATTCTTTTTACCGATTAAAAAACATGCAAAGATTACAAAAACATACACATTTTTTATATTCAAACATAATCCCTGCGTATTTAGTAATAAACATAACAATACATATGTTATTCCTAATATCAACAACTTACCTAAAAACCTATCACAAAATCTCATTTTATTTATATTTAAACCCGAACGATTTAGTTTCACGTGGAATACAGAATATAACCGTGTGTTTTTTTACTTACTGTATACAATACATGTATAAGAAATTGAAGTAAAATTTAAATTCTTATTTTTTTATTTTTTTTTTTTTTGAAAATCCCAGACAATTTTTTCAGTTAACAAATTTAGTTTTCAAACGATTGCATTATAGTTGTTTGAAATCTGTAAAACTATATATACCAAAAAAATTAAATTCCCAGATTTTTTCAAAAATCCCAGAAAATCCCAGACAAGTTTTTTCTTAAGAATCAAGTACATTTTGTGGTGCATATATTAGAAATACTGTTACATACCATTATAAGCCCTTAGATCTGTGTATATACACAAAATAAAAAGATAAATTCCTAATTTTTCCCAAAATCCCAGGAAATTTCTTCATTATGAGAAAATCAGTTTACAAAAGATTTAATTACGATTTTGTTGCACATTAGGACTAATTACATATTTTAAGACCGTATAATTTATATGTACAACAGAAAATTTGGAGTTCCTAGCATTTTTGAAAATCCCAGAAAATTCCTAAATTACAATGGTTGACTTTTTAAAAGATATAAATACACTTTGTTGCATAGTACGACAGTTTAAAAAATCTTCAGCTGTATTTAAAATAAAAAACTTGACATTCCCAGCTTTTTTTTCGAAAATCCCAGAAAATTTCTTCACCTTAAAATATGTTTTTTTTTAGACTTAAATATGTATTTTTGCATATTAATATAAATGTTGAAGGCTCTAACATCTATATGTAAAGCCTGGTACTCTGTTCACAATTTCGTGCAAAATGCTGTCAAACTACATATAAAAGTATTTGGTGTGAAATATTTGCGAAATATATTCGCTAAAGTAGTACTCTGTTCTTGTTGTGAAAAACACGTAAAATCATGTCTTTCCATGCAAAATTAGTCTGGCATCATTTTAGTTTAGCTGCGAAACAACATGAGCAGTGCTTTTTTTGCACGGAATTTTAACAATGTTGCATACTTTCAAGCAATAAAAGCAAGAAATTTATAAAAAAAAACCGCGAGTTGGGCTACATTTAGTACATGTCAAATTTTTCACGCGAAATAATCAATGGTGCTGAAAATTTTTCACAACTTTGAACAGAGTACCAGCCTTAAGGGAGAAAAATATAAATTCCAATTTTTTCCAAAATCCCATAAAATTTTTTCATTTAAAAAATTAAAAAAAAAAATTCGAAAATTCCCGAAAATTCCTAAGTTACAAGGGCTGAGTAGTTTTTAAAATATATAAATACGTTTTGTTGCATATTAAGACAATTTAAATGTTTTAAAAGTGTTCATCTGAATATAAAAGATATAACTCAAAATTCCCAGATTTGTTTTTTTAAATCCCACAAAATTTTTTTTATATGTACAAGAGAAATATGTAATATATTTTTTTCCAAAATCTCAGGAAATTTATTCATTTATAAAATTCAGTTTTCAGGACTTTATTAAGTTGTTGCACATTAAGAATGTTTAAATGTTTCAAAACAAGTAAAAATTTGGAGTCCCTAGCTTTTTCGAAAATCCCAGAAAATTCCTCAGTTATAAGGACTGAGGAGTTTTTTTGCATATTAAGACAATTTAAATGTTTTAAAAATCTTCAGCTGTATATAATAAATATAACTTAAAATTCCCAGATTTAAAAAAAAAAAATCCCAGAAAATTTTTTTATTTTGAAAACTAAGTTTTTTTTGTAAAAATTTAAATACGCAAACTTTTTGTTTGTACACATATTAAGAATATTAAAATGTTTTAAGCAGGCTGACATGTTAAAATTTAGGGGCAACTTTAAGGCTTTACATTTAAATTTATTAGAAATTCCTAGTAAAAATTTTGGAAATCCCTCACAAAATTTTGTTCTATATGGGCTCCACGTTCACTTGGTATGTGAACTGAAGTTATTTGATTTTATTTATGAGTTTTCCAAATATGTTATCCTTTCGCTTTAAGCGAAATTTTGCTTGCTTTTCACTTTATCTTGCAGCAGCAAAAAGCATTAATTTTTAATGCCTTAATTGACCTATTTCTTGACCATTGACAATAATTTCTAGCATATGAAAGTTTAACGACAAACATTTCTGTTAATGTGAGTGTATGCGATGTGATGATGAGAGAATTTGCATGTGTGTTGTATGTGTCAATAAATTGACGGTAATTGCTTTAATAAATGCTTCGAAAACGCCCATTCAAATAACAAATTAATGATGGCCTGGCCAAAATTAAATGGCAAACTGTTGTTTTATTTAAAACAAAAATAAAAATCAACTGCCAAAATAGCCAGAGCGCAAGCAAAATATAAAATTTAATATGGAAATTGAATTTTTTTCGTTTGGTGTCCGTTGTTTTCATTTTCTATCAAGTTTTTGAGTTCTTAGTTCTGTTTTAAGTATTTCATCGGAATTAATTGAAATTAATTTTTATACTACATTGATGAAGTTTTTTAATCAACTGACAATCAATCAGTTTTAATTAAAAATCATCAGTAAAAAGAAAATAATAATAAATAAAGGCAAGAGAGCAAAGAAACTGCTGCTAATTCCATGGATAATATTAAAAAATAAAACTCATCGAAAAAGTACTTTAAGAGGAACAAAAAGTACCTCAGAAATATGTATTTTATATGTTTTTTCCATTTCTAAAAAATTAATAAAAAAGTACTTGAGCCTAATTAAGAGATTATGCCTTAAACATACTCGTTAAGTCATTCTTAGAATATGTACGAGTACATAAAGTACTTTTTGCTCATCAAGTTAGGTACGCACTCGCACCAGCTTTTTATCTTCTCTTCTAAGTCTTTCCAATATCAAATACCAGTATTTGTTGCATTGTTTGGAAAACTAAGCAGCAAAACTGCAACACCAGCATTGTCTTGTAGCCTCAAACGACAATATCCTAACAAACCGAAGTACGAGTAGAAATAAATAAATAAAATGAAGAAAATACAACATTATAAATGCACCATCCAACCAATCAACTTTAAACAAGTTTTTCAGGTTGAATTGTTGTCGTTGGTCGGTCGGTCGGTCTGTCCTCTTCTACGAGTATATATTCTTCGCCAACAGTATGAATGTTGGCCAAATAATCCTCAATAGAAAAAAGAGTTTAATGTTGATGCCAGCGAGCAGCAGCAGCATTAAAATTATTGTTCAACTAACAACAACTACTACAGCTTCTTTAACAGCTTTTTTTTTTTTTACATGTCTTGGATAATTTAAGCACACAATTTCTAAGACTTGCATCAAATAACCTGACATTAACATCATGGAAATCATCATCATCATCATCATCATCTTCCTGATGGTCGCTATTTTCGTGCACGTTTGCAAATGTGTCGTCAATCAATTTGTTGCTCAAACTGTTGGAAACATACGAGCAAGATTATTGAAGTTGGATAATCACAACAATTGAGCAAGCATTTTCTTCTTTTTTTTTGGAAATTCATTGTATTGGGTTAATCGGTATAAAAATTTTTGGAAATTTTTTATATTCGATTGTTCGACAATGCGGCGCATTGAATCGCTTAACATTGTTTGCCTTTAAAAGTTGAAGCAATTTTAATTAAAAAGGTCATAATAACTCAATATTTTTTCTGTATGCTCGTAGTCTTTGATCAGTAAAAATAATTTAAAACGTTTCCAATTGAGAAAAACTTATTCGAATAAATTTTTAATTTTTAGTGCCATTAAATTAGCACTAAAAATTAGAGAACAGCGCTAATTTGAATTTAAATATTCACAAATTTATTTCAAAAATTTCCAAAATGGAGAAAATTTTATTCGCTTAAATTTTCAGAATAACAAAAATATATTTGATATTTAATGCCATTAAATTAGCAAAAAAAATTAAAGTATAGTGCTAATGTTGAATTGAAAATTTATATACATATTTTAATTTTTATTCGATTAGTGGTGGAAGCGATTAATCGATATAGTTATATGTAAAAAGTGAAAAAATTTTTCATAATTAAGCTTTGTTGTAAAAGCCAAATTCTGATCACTCGATTAATCAGTTATTCGACTATTATTAACCGATTCAAAATTTTACCAAAGAATAAAAAAATTAAGGCAGGCAATTTAGTAAAGGCATTTGAAAAACATATTTTATGATGCACATATTAATATTCTTCTGTGTTTATATTCGATTAAATAACACTGTGCAACAAAATTAGAACTTTTCGCCATAACTACAATATTTACTAACGAATGATTTTGGCAGAGGTCAAAGTATATATAAATTTAAATAAAGTTGTATAATAAATATTTAATATTTCCTTTATACACACATGTGCAAAACTTTTATTCGAATAAAAATTTAGAATTGAATTAGTACAAAAAATTAAAAAAAAACAGTGCTAGTGTTAAATTTAAAATTAATATATTTTAATTTTTATTCGGTTAATTGTGGCAGCGATTAATCGAGATATATGTTAACAGAAAAAAAAAATTGTATAATCAAATTTTGTTATAAAAGCCCAACTCTGACTGATCACTCGATAATCGATTGCTCGATTAATCGGCTATTCGATTAAATTTTATTCGATTAAAATCATAACCAAAGAATAAAAAATTAAGGTAGACAATTTAGTAAAAACAAATTTTATGACACACATTTTAATACTCTTCTGTTTATATTCGATTAAATAACACTGTGCAACAAAATTAAAATTTTCCGAAGTAGCTACAAATGTAGATACTAAAGGCCGTCTCCTACACTCTCCTACACAATCATACAACCCTGGCATAATGGAGTTTATGAAAATTTTCAAAAGACAATAACAATTCTTCTTCGGAACAGTGTTGTGTTTTTTCGTAAGTCGTGCGATTGTTTGGGATAGTGAGTCATGGCCTTAACAAGTGATTCTGCATCAACGATTTTCAAGTTTACGTTTGAATGTTTAGATACCGTCATAAGAATATTTTATGGGACTCCATAAAACAAAGTTAGTTGTAAGACCCCCTCTTTCGTACCCAAGCAGGCTTATTTTCTCGACTTCTGTGGTGTCTAGTAGTCGATGAACTCCTGCACAGTGGTATAGAATAGATAAAGATATCATTGCAAAGAGAAGTTTGAAAAGACGTTGTGTGACATTTTACAGAACGTACTTAAGATGGTGAAGGAATGGTGCTTATCTGTAGGGCTGAATATCAACCCTGCAAAAGTCTGACATTGATCCCTTCACCAGTAGTAGGACACTACTACGAAATAATAGTACGATGCAATAGATATTTTTCGGTCACAGTGTCCTGTGTCCCGTACAATTTTAATAATTAATTCATTCAAGCAACTCTTCCAATCTGGGATTCCAATACATACGCCTTAAAAGACTAAACAGTTAAAAAAAATTTAAAAATTAATTTATATATTTTCATTTCTTTCCACAATTTCATTTAAATCTTTTGCCATGTATACAAAAAAAAAATCCAGCTACTGATTAATATTGCAAACACATTCAAGTATCTAGCAATTCATCATCAACAAGCAACAATTGATTCAATATTCTCAATTTTAATCACGCAAAAATTATCATTTTGTTCAGGCATTTTAGAATTGTGAATTTTTTTTTTTTTAATTTGATATTCAATTTTGCCCTCCTTTTTTGTTTCAATTATTTTGCATTTTTCTATACAATTACTACATTTCAATAATTTCAAATACTCGTACCGACAACAAAAAGTAATTTTTCAATCAATTTTTAAGCATTTCGAATCAATTATCTATGCTTGATTTTATTTTAATATGTAAAATAGAAGGGAGAGTGAGGATACTATCAGGTGTGATATTTTTCTTATACAGGGCTGATGGGATTTTATAGTATTCTTCTTTGTTTTTGTAAATAAGAAAATAAGAGATAAAAGCAGGAAAAATAATGACGAATTGGATGCACCGCTTATTACATCCTAAAAAATAAAAAAAAATAAAATCTTTTGAAGAGTTGATTGAAAATTTACTGCCGTTCCCTTTTTTCACTGAATGCAAAGAGACCAGCAAACATTTTTATTGTTGCTCGTAGACTGAGTTAAGGCAGGAGACAAAAAAATATTCTTTCTTTCAGGAGTGGTAAGACGGGATTCTAGGGAAATAATTCTTCGGTCTCAACAAACGATCTCTCGTGACGAATTCTGCATTACTAACTCAAAATCTCCATTTTTTGAGTTATGCCGTTCTTTAAGTAAATGAGCGGTATGTTAGAAAAATTTGTGCAACAGCTTTTGAACTTTTTTAAACAAGATTTTCCTTGAAATACATTTTAACGCTTTTCCTTTTGAATAATTATTCTACTTTGCAGGAATTAGCTATCTTGAGATAAGTGGTTTTATCTACTGTTACGTTCAGGGTTTGTATTTCAATGTATCATGATGTTATTTTTATACGAATTCCACTTGAAACTTCTTGAAACTTTTATTTCAGCTTTCATAACGGTTATTCACGTATGTAATTGTGATTTTAAGACATACGCTGTTATTCCTGTAAACTACAAATTTAACAAACCCTATTAAAATACTATAAAAAGAAGCAAAACAGATTGTTTTCTTTAGCGACTTTTCTAAAAATGGGAAATTTTTACTACAAATTGTTTGCTGGGTTGCTTATTTTTCCTTTGGTTGTTCGTTAACAATTTGTTGTTCATTGATATTGTATCTCATAAAATAATGATGTATGGTTATGTCTTCACTTTTGTTTTTCTTTTTTTTTAGTTGGGTATTTTTGTATAATATTTTTTTTTTATAGATTTATGATTTTATTGCAGATGTTATGGATTTTTATTATTTCTCTGCTTCGTTTGCATATTTTTTTTCTCTATAGGATTTCTTTCATACGAGTATTGCATGGCCAGAGACACACAATCTTTAACTGGTTGAAGTTTAATTCACTATTTTTATAATTTTTTTCTTTCTTGTGTTATTGGTGAATTAAAAATACAAATGAAAAAATAAAACAAACTGACGATGAAAAGGCAAAAAAGGAAAGAAAAACCAGCAGAAGTGCATTTAATATTGGTTTATTGGCATAAATGTGTTTGCTGGCTGAAATGAATGGATGGATGTCTTTAAACAAGTTGGAAGGGACAAAAGTCTTATTGCTGCTTTTTCGTCTTTTTTTTCTTCTTTTGCAAGCTTCATTTGTAGATTTTAGCACATAAAGTTTAACGCTTTTATCTGCCTTGGCAGGCCTTTTTCGAGCAATTGGCTTATGGTGGGGAAAGTAGGTATGAGTTCCTAATATTGAAATACACAAAACAAGAAATTAACATTATTTATGGCTTCACAATGGACTTTTATGCATTTTTTTCTTTCATTCCAGCCATTTTGTATATATTTATGTAAGTAAATTTTTAAAAGTGATATTCGTAAAAGCAGAGCATAACTTTTTTTCTGTATGTGTGTCTGTATATTAAATCTTAAGAATGAAAAATAAATTATATTTTTCGCAACTTAATTGATGTGTTGTTCGTTAACAACAAAAATATTATAACAAAAACTTAGCCGGAATTCAAAAAAAAAAAACAAAAAGAAATCCTTAATGCCTTCAACAGAAAAGAGCAATTCCAATCTTATTTATAATGTTTAAATTGCATGACAATCGTAAATCACCATCATCCTTCACTTTATTATCAATGAATTTAGCTTGAAAAAAAAAAACAAATTTGAACTTCTGAACGAAAAGAGCTTGAGAGAATACAAAATGAGAAGATTAAATAAAAAGCGCCGCTTGCGGAACAATATAAAGGAAAATATTAAATAACCACACAATTAACCCTCTAAGGAGAAAAATATCTTGAAAAAAAAAAACAATAAATTACTGTAGATTAAGAAGAAAAATATCAATGACGTAAATATTCACTAAGAAAAATTATTTTGTATGAACAAGTAAAGAAGCGGTTCTGAGCATCGGTTTCATAGCAATTAATTTATCAATTATGTACATAAATATCTTATTTATTCCAGTCAATGTATTAAAAATATAAATGATATCTTTCTATCTTTTTTAAAATTTTTTATTTAATCGGTTTGAAAACCGGTTTTATTTTACCCGATTATTCGGTTACTCATATTGCTGAACTACTTATTTTTTAGCATATAAAACTATTTTAAATATTAATATCATTACCTTTAAAACTTTCTACTCTCCATGTATATATTTACTTAAAAAACCGGTTGCGTTTTGAAAATCGCATAAAAAGTTTAAAAACAAGTATTTCTGTTTATTAAGCTTAAATTACAGTATTTTTTATTCAATTCTCAATTCATAAGCAGGTAATCTATGACTTTTGATTTTCAGTGCTGAGTATATTAGGTGACAAAGGTATCATAGAACCGGTTGTAATAACCGGTTTGAATTAATTGATTACCTAGTTATTTAACTAATCAAAGCTAATGTATTAAATTAGAAAAATTTTATCAATTTTGATACGTTTTGATTAACCGGTTTTAAACCCGGTTTTATTTTAACCGATTATTCGGTTGCCCAAATTAATTAGAACATATTTTTTGTCTAACCAAATTATTTTACACATACATACATCTGTACATAATAATATTATCACCCCAAGATTTCTTTTCTTTGTATATAAAAAAAACCGGTTTTTTTTTTTTTTTTTTTTTTTTGGAAAACAGTTATGGACAATAAAAAGTATTTCTTTTCTTGTGATAAAATTTATATTATAGTATTTTTTATTACGAAATTCTCAATTGAGACACACACAACTCATGACGTAGAGGCCAGTCATGGAACCGGTTGTAATAACCGGTTTGTATTAATCGATTACCTCGCTAGCTAACTACTTAAAGCTAATGTATTAGCTTAGAAAGGGTTTTATAAATTTTGATAAGATTTAATCAAACGGTTTGAAAACCGGTTTTATTTTAATCGATTATTCGGTTAATAAAATTCCTTAAATACTTTTTTGGCTAACAAAATTATTTTATAAGAAGTAGTATCATTATCACCTTAAGACTTTTTATTTACATTGAAAAAAAAAACCGATTGTTTTTTTGAAGTCGCGTAAAAATTTTGATTTATTTCATTTGATAAAATTTTAATTAAAGCATTCTCGCTTATTGCAAAATTCTCCATTCAGGATTAATTTTGTTGATATTTTTTAAATCAATTACTCGGTTTTAATACTAATTTTTTGATTAAGCAAATTATTTTAGCAATAGTAACAGCATAAATTTAATTTAGCTCGTTAAGCCTTATTTTAATTCGATTAACCCGGTTTAGTTGTTTGTAAAAGCATAATATAACCTGAAAAATATTCTTTTTTTTAGATTAGAGTTGAAATTTTATAATTTTTATTAGAAAAATTTAAATGTTAAAACATTTTGAAGTATAGAAAACTGTCCAAGGGCATATTAAGCGACAACTAATAATCATTCCGGCAACGAATAATCGTTTAATAAAATAAAATCAAAGATTATTTTAAATATTTAATTGCAATAAGTATTTCGTAAGAAATTTCGTCATAAATATTTTTTTTATAAACTTTCATATGTATTTGTGTTTGACGTTAATCATTCACAATCGCGCGTGAGTGCAAAATATTTGCCCATCTGCGAGCTTTCATTACAAGAACTTGAGCATAATTAGTTCGCGAATGAGTTCTGAATATACTCATAGTTTGCAATTTTTGCCAAGCTAAACAAAATCCAGGTATACAAATATCAAAGTGCAGAATGCACTTCCTTTGTATAAGAAGCCGATTGAAGTTCGGCACTCTGTTGCCACTTTGAGCAGCAGTTCGTGACAAAATTTCATTAATGATTTTTTGCGTGAGCGTGACTTGGCGTGATCTTTAATCTTTATAGTTATATGCTCAAGGATTAACCTAAAAGTCAAATACATAGATTTAAAAAAGCAGTATTTTTTCGCTTATATTATTTTGTGGTTGATCGTGAATGAAAAAGTTACTCACTTTCTCATTCCTATTATCAATTAATGAATTAGTAGAGCTGGAAGATTTTCATTACTTTTAATAACAATACTAGCTATATGCAGGAAATTGTACACCCGTTTAAAAATATCGTTTATTACATAGAGCTGAAGAAATTTTAAAAAGAGTAATGGTTGAGCGAATAATCTAGGAAAAACCGATTAAAATTAAAGAAATTTATATTTTTCAATATATTTCAATTTTCAGGACATATTTTGATTTCGAATTATTTAAAAGTTTATGGTTAAATCTAAACTATTCGTTTAATCGATTATTCAGTTAGACAATTAAGCGATTAATCGATTATTCGTTTAATCACTTTTGCTGAAATTTGAAATTTTTCACAAGATTCAAGATAAAACGCTTATAAATTTATTAATTTATACGGTTAATAGTGTTCTGTTTCATTTAAATTCAATTGTTTTATTAGCTTAAATGAATTTTTTCATTTAAACTGCGTTTGTAATTTTCCCAGTGAATTGAAAATTCTCATCATATCGAAATTGCTTACAGATGTTTGCCATACAAATAGTCTTTATTCTAAATTAAATTAAAACCAGATCTGTTACAGAACTGCAATGTATTACGAAACTAAAAATAAAGAATTGCCAATAATAAAAAAATAAATAATAATCTAAAATAAACAACTGAAATGCAATATGTGCAATGAAAAAAAAACTGTTGAAACGAGAGCACAATACTAAATAATATTTTATTATTCTTCATTTTTTTTTTTTAATGTTTTGTTGAACAAACTGCCATTCACACATAAAAATTTATGATGATGATTTATTATTTAATAGTTTCAAGTTAAAATAAAAATATAAACAAAAATATAAATATAAATATAAAAAAAATCTGGCACAGAGCTGGCTGGCAATCACTCGGTCGTTCGGTGTCTGCTGAGCACAACAATAGTTATATGAAAAAAAAATAATAATAATAAATAAATAAATAAAAAATGGTATTGATAGTTATGCATGACTATACAATTGAAAAACACGCTGGCTGACTGGCTGGCTTGTTGCATCAACAACGAAATTCAATCTTGCAATTAATACATTGAAAGCGAATTTGTGTTGATTTTTTTTTTTCAGTTGTTCATCTCTTCGTTGTCTTCCTGATGAATTGCAGATTGTAAAAGTTGTATTTCGCAAACAAACACACAAAAAAACTGCATCAAATTCACAATTGCAAATCATCAGATTTTTACAAGAGTATTGTCATTATATTTATATTGTTTCAGTTGAGTGGAAACCATAAATTTATAAACAATGTGTGATTGAGGGGTTTTCGTTTTTTCTCTTTTTATACTCGTTTGTGCAAAAGAAATATAAATGAAGTGAAGTGTGGAGGTTGCAAATATAAAATTTAAAATCGTGATGAATTATTGAAGAAACCAAAAGCTGATATTTGATTACTTATGTATGTATGTATTCTTTTGCAACAATGCAATATAAATCGATGAAAAAATACTATCCCATTAAGAAAATAATAATTTATCTAATATATAAAAATAAGTCGGATTTTCCTTCCTGACGCTATAACTCCATAACGCACGAACCGATTTCCACGGTTTTGCATTCGTTGGGAAGGTATCGGGCTCCGTGAGGTTTACAGCAAAGAAAATTCAGGGAAAATTTCAAGAGAAAAGCAGGAAAACAGGGAAAATAATTTTTCACATACAGCGCCATCTCTGATTCATAGCATGTACTACAACGGTGCAAGTACGTGGTGTGTGAGTATACTTCACGAAAATAAGTACGTTTCATTTTGTTTAATTTTAAGTAGATGGCGCCGGTGCGTGATACATTGTTAGACAGTTTGTAATACAAAAATTCAAGTATGTTGCATATTTTAAGGCGCTAGATTATATATCTTCTATATATATAAAATCGCAGTGTGTGTTTGTTATTAACGCATGATTTGTGGAACTATAAGACCTGTGAAGCTGAAATTTTCAACACAGATTCGGGTCAATACCGGGTAGGTTTTCGTTTTGTTTTTTAACCAACAATTGACTACTGTATGGAGTAATTTGTAGTTAAAAAAAATTTATTGAGGGTAAGACAACGTTTGCCGGGCTCATCTAGTTGCATATAAATAACTAATTGAGTAATATATCTTGCCTTAACCGCCAAAAAAGCTTAACCTCTAGCACATTTTTATTACGTAAAACGATTATTTACAATCGTAGGTAATCGATTTTTGTCAAAAAGCGAAGTTAAAAACATATGTCGCTTAAGCTTTTTTGGCGGTTATGGCTCCATATTATTTAAAAAAAATTTAACTTATCTTTTCCACCGTAATCGAGCAGGTAATTTTAGCTGCCACATATTTCAACTTGTTGACTACTTAGACTATTATCATATCTGTTAAAGAAGGTATATATTATATATTGTAATTCTCGTATTCTATTTCAATTTAACAATTTTTAGGGCGTTTTAATAAGTCCGAGATTTTTTGGATTTCCCGCTTCTTAACTGAAACGGCAACACTGCTTCTGTCATCCACAGCCAATTGACTTTTGTCAAAATTTGAACAAGCTGGGTAATTTAAGCTCTGTACACGTGGTTATCAGGTCTTGAGATATTCACCCTTATTCCAGTTGTCAACAACGACGTCACGTCACTACAATACCAAAAAAATAGGACCTTGTCTACTCGCTCTCGAGAATAATTTTGTGCTATTGACAGTCTATTTCTGTTCCCCAAGGTCTAGAAAACTAGAAAAGTCAGCTGTTTTCGACAACGGATGGACAAGCATTAATTTTTTTGGTATTGTTTTGATATAACGTCGATGTTGCCAGGTCTAGCAAAGTACTGACACTTAAAAAAAACTCCCAGCACAAGATAGGTTGGCAGTTCATACAGTTGCATCCAATTTGTCAGACGATTATCTGACAATCATCCTTATCGGGAATAAAAGGCATGAAATATTTCCCGTAAGCAAAAAGTGGTGAAAAAAAATTTTAAAATAGTATGCTGACACAACAACAACGCAAAACTTTGGCGATCACAATTTTAGGGAAAGGGAACATATTTCATGTGAACTTTTATTCCCGATAAGGATAAATAAATTTATTTGCAAACATTCACCCTTATCGTGAATATTTTTGCCCTCGAAACATTTCCTTTTTTCACGAAATTGCAATTTTGAATAATTATTCCTTAGAAATGTTTTCCCTTTTTTTGATTCCCTTTATCGTGAATAAATTTTCCTAGTGGATATAATTTATATATTTTCCTGCGAATTATGTATTAAAACTTAAAAATAAATATTTATTTTTGGGAAAATATTAGTGAATCAAGTTCAGTATTAACGACAATAATTCCCTGCAAGACATTTTTTCATGCAAATATGAATCTTTTTGGTTCGAAACAGAGAACAATTTTTTTTCCACTGCACCTAGAATATTTAAAAATACAACTTTAAAGTTAAAAAAGAACTTCATTTAGAACCTAAACTTTGTGTGTTTCTTATAAAAATTAAATTTGTTTGATATTAAATTAATTTTTCAGATTCAGAAATCTGCTTCCCGTTTTTCACATTCACTGACAGAGCGGAAAAATTTTTCTCGGGAGACTTACGATAGCAAATTTTCTTTCGAGGGGAATAAAAATTTCATGGGAACAAAACAAATCATACTTGTAATTCACGATAGGGCTGATTGTCAATCACGCAGTTGTCTTATGCAATTGTCATATTTGTTGTTGGGCATTGCCAGACTCAAAGAATTTGAAGGAAATTGTCGCTTATTAGTCGTTTGTGCTTGTGTTAAATTGAAAATTTGGAAATAAAAATTATTATGGACCATAAAAAAAGCAATTGCAATGATTTTGGTTGCATACATATATTTTATTATATTTTTGCTTTCCAGTTTTTTTTACTTTAAAAACAGCTGTGTGCAGTAATGCCAATAGAAAGAATTATGTGACAGTGATGCCAGATGATGCTTCGCACATCGGACAGTAATAAAATGTCTGACAAAGAACTGATAATAAAATGACAATGGCAATGAAATGTGTGCAAACGACTGTGAGATGTCTGACAATTTATTGACAGCAGGTAATCTTACAATGGACTGGCAATGCTTTTTCTGGCAACGTTGTGCGACGAAAATTGCCAGTTCATAAGGCTGTAAGAATTTATTCGTAAATTTACTGAAAATATTGTGAGATCTAACTGATTGATGACTTTGACAAATCTTATTTTTTTGGAAGGTAAAGGGTGTTTTTTATTGAGGTATAGAACTTTAAGTTGGCATTACTTTTTTAACTGGCGGCCATTTTGTAAGCTGTCAAGTGATTAATATTTAGTTTGGTTTGCCATTTCATCATGAACAGGTTGACAAAAGAACAACGCTTGCAAATCGTGCAAATTTATTTCGAAAATAATGGTTCAGTTCGCGAAGTTTACCGCAAGCTCCGTCCATTTTATGGTCGACATAATCGTCCATCAGAGCAATTAATTCGGTTAACCATGGATCGTTTTCGCACTACGTTTACTCTATGTGATAATACGCATCCGCTGAAGTCGCTCGTCTACGCCAACAAACCAGAAACGTTAGGGGACTTGGAAGCCAACATTCGTGGCGTTATTGCCAACATACGGCCCCATATGCTCGAAAAAGTGGTTGAAAATTGGACCTGTAAAATTGGCTTTATTCGAGCCAGCCGCGGCGGCCACATGCCCGAAATCATATTTAAACGTTAATGGCATAAAATTATCCTTCCAATAAAGCCAAATTGATGGACATTAAAACGATTTTCTTGTGTTTTATTTCAATTCGAAGTTCTATACCTCTAAAAAAACACCCTATATAACAAATTTAAGAAACGTTTGAGCTCAAAGCTCAAAATAATCCACAAAAATGTGTCTCATAAGATATTATGCAAAACAGCCGAACACATTCCTCTACCTAAAATGCAAATTAATTCTTAAACGCATTTCACGTTTTGACTTATTTCTGGCGTTTAAATTTAATTAACGGATTTGGTGCAATGAAGGAATCATGGCGAATATTTTTAAAGAATATTTGAAGCCATTATATCTAATTTTAATGGTACATTGTGCCCTATTTTTTTTTCGAAAGTTACAAAGAAGCACTAACTATATAGAGAAGAGTTAGAAGCTAAAAACCTTTCACAAAAATATTTTTTGTAGAATTTTACATAAAATTGTTGAAGCTAAAATGTAAAAATTACATGGTTCCCTTAAACCGATGGAATATAATTATTTTATTTATGGAGGGAAAGGACTTTAATTGCTCTCTTATATTGCGTTAACTTAACTTTCATTACGACGTTACACGTACTAAATTTTTTTAGCGCGTACTGCCCAGAATCAGAACTTTTGTTATTTAACAAAAAAAAAGAAAAAAATATTGATTTGTTGTATATTTGCTTTGATGTTTTGTTTGCTTTTCTCGGCTGTTAAGCAATCAAACTATTTTACTTTTGAATACTATTTTTAAAAGTAGCGAAGGAGAAAGAAAACTCTTTTTAAAAACTAATTAAATTTAATTACAACATTTGTGCAAAGCAAATGCAAATAAAAAATTTCAAACAGATATGAAATGAATGCCTCCTCCATCATTTGTAAAACAGATGCTTGAAAGGCGACCAAAAAAAAAACAAAAAGAAAAACTTCTCTGCCTTCAATATGCCAGAAATGATATTCGCCAGACAATGAAGGAGAGATAGATGGATGCAGCATTTACAGAGTTTTTAATGACACATAACGAGCGGCACATAAAATAAGCTTTGATGTTTTGAAAGTGTTAAGTTTTAAATTATTTTTAAGAAATAAACTTCTATAAAATTCAAAGAAATTATTTTTAATTTAATGAGAAACAGGCTGGCTCGTGGCTCTCAAAGACAATATTTTTTAATAAAAACACAAAATGCGTAGCAATCTGGGGATATCTGCTGAAGCAAACGGAGTCTCTTCCAGGAGTGGAAAACTTTAACTACCCTTCGGCTGCTAGACCAGGTATACTAATTACTAGGTATGACGGCACCTTCACTTCACAATTTGACTGCACTATTATAAATCTATCTATCTATCTATGTTAAAAAAAGAAAAGTGGTGTCTTAGGACACCCGGTTAAAGCTATGCTGCTTAGCTATATAAAACAATCTTCATGCGTTAAATAGCAATGCAATAAAATTATATTATATGATTTCAAAACGTTTCCATTTATATCCCATTATTTTCTTTTCCATCGGAGTACGATTAAATTAATGTATTGTTTGTGGCCGCTTGCTTTTGTTACGAAAATCACGTTCTAGCTCCTGTGTCGTGACATAAATAGCATAGCTATCAAATTAAAGTTTTATTGCAAAACTGTTTGACTTATTAAAAACTGCTTTGAATTTTTTTTTAAGTTGGTCAAAATTTTCTTTTTACAAAATCTATAAATATGCACATTTAACAACACCTTACTTTGTTCATTCCTGGTAATGAGCACTAATTACCATTTCCATTACCTGGTAATGACTGCAAAATTAAAACTGAATTGAAATGGGAGCACCTTCTTTATTTTACTGCACTATTATAAATCTGATTAGAATGTTAAAAATTAAAGTTTTATGGGACAATTTTTTACGTATGCCGAGTACACACTTATGGCGTTTTGTGGCAACGTTTGTCATCTCTGACATTTTTGGTTGTGTGGCATTGCTTTCCATATTAAAAACATAATGTGAATGGCGTTGCACACATTTTGAAAATGACAACACAAAAAATGACAGATGTGTACTCAGCATTAGATATTAAAAATTGTTTTGAATTTTTTTTTGTTTTGGCCAAAATTTTTTTGCTCAAGTACTATAGCCTTCAAAATGTAATATATAACATTACATTACTTTGTTAATTTCTGGTAATGAGTACTCATTACCGCTCATTACTCATGACCAGGTAGGTAATGACTGCAAAAATAAAAACTAAAATTGAAGCGCCTTTAATTTTTCAAAATGAAAATTCTTTACTTTAGAAAATATCAAGCATATTAATGGATGGGGTCTTTCTTTTCTTACTTGGCAATTTATGTTAAAAGTTATAAACAAAAAAATTAATGATTAATTAAAAATTAATTAATCGGAGCCAGGAGCCATGATGTCGGCAGAAAACGTTCGATCGACAATTTGTTGTAAAATAATAAACTTTTTTTTTCAATGTCGATCGAACGTTTTCGTGGGACGGCCTGTTAGAGTTTTAAAACTACAGGAAACTCTATTAATCTAACAGCGAACTCTTAAAAAAAAGCAAAGGCATGTAAATCTCAGCATGTTTTTTATTTCTTTGTAACTCCAGCCAGCAATCAGTGACCTTTCATACATTCCACGGTAGCATGTCGAATTATTTTACAATAATTAATGGGAATGGAAATTAAATGAAATATGACAAGCAATCACTGAAATAAAAAACTTTCAACTTTTATTTCCAACTGAAATGAAGAATGAAAAAAAAAAAAAAAAGAAACATTAACTGGCCCGACTGCAAGTATAAAAGTACGCACGTTCAATGTGGTTGCAAGTTGCAACAATGAAACAGAGAAATTATTAAAAAAAATTTATTTATTATATGTACATACATATTTATATTTATAATTGACGACACACTGTGGTGAACTTTTATAACGAAATAAGTGAGTAAAAAAATGACTGCTCAAGTCAGTCAGTCAGTCAGCCACTCACACGACGTTAAATGCGCTTTCAATAAAAACAATGAACTGTGCAAAAAATGATTTAGACAAATATTATTGTAATAAATTAGAGGGGGAAAAACTAGAGTAAGTGGTATATGTGAAAACTCTGTGTAGGTGTTGGAAGTCAAGCGGCTAATGAAATGGAAGTTGAGACACAGGGAAAGGAAATACTCGTAATACTAAAGGAAATGTTGCAAAAAGAAAACGAAGAAAATTAACAAGAGAAAATCGAATGAAAAATGAAAGTTTATATTTATTTAAAATGTTATCTAAAGGCAGCCGAATTATTAATTGAATTAACAAGGGAAACAAGCGGAATAGAATCACTACTTTCACCTTTACCAGGTAATGAGGGGTCATTATATATAATACAGCAAATGTAATGTAACTTCAACAAATAGAAGCACACACACCTGCCACTATTCCACTCGCAACGAAATATTGAAAACAAATAAAAAAATCAATTAGAATTTTATAAAAACGACCTCAGACTTAACAAACATAAGAAAGTAATTTTTTTAATTAAAAAAAAATTTTTTTTAATTTTTTATATATTTATTGATTTAGATAAAATATTAAATAAAATTATTTTTGAAATGTTTTTTTTTAAGTTCAGTAAAATAATTTATAAATTCAAATCAATTTTTTACTGAAACCTGACCCACAAAAGAATTTTGTAAAACCAGTAACGTACGAGGATCTATGTTTTATAATAAGAGTGTTTTTTATTGATGCATAAAACTTTAAGTTGGCAACACTTTTCTAACTGGCGGCCATTTTGTCAGCTGTCAAGTGATTTATGTTTATGTTTAGTTTGGTTTGTCCCCGTTCATACATTTGCTGGGAAAGATTTTTGATTTTTCTTTTGAAACTGCATTCGTGTCCACAATCGTGAAGCTTTTGTTTTGCAGCGTAATACATTTTCTCATATATTTCTCATGAGAATGAGAAGAGAATGACGTACTCAACAAGAACTGCATGTACATGAAACAAAGTACCCTTTTCTATTCCTCCTTCCTCTTTCATCGACAAACTCAAAATTTTTGCAGCAAATGTTTCACTGTATGGACGGGGACTTTGGCATTTCAACATGAATAGACTGACGCCTGAATAACGCTTCCAAATTGTGCAAATTTATTTTGAAAATCATGCTTCTGTTCGAAATATGTACGTATCGCGCACTACGTCCATTTTACGGTCAACATAATCGTCCATCAGGGCAATTAATTCAATTAGCTATGGAACGTTTTCGCAGCATGTTTAATCTAAATGAGACGTCGTACAGTACAGTGCTTACAGAAGTCATTGCTGCTGTAGATCATTAGCGTAGAGGAAGACTCGAATCAGTCTATCCGCCAATGGTGACCGCTATGGAGTCATGATTACACACACTGACTTCTTCGTTCATCAATTGAACAATCATGATGTGCAGGAGCTGTGGTTTCAAGAAGCCGCATAGTTTCTTTTTTTTAAGACACTGATTTAATGACCCACCCTCGTACATATTTTTTTTTTAACAAACACAACCCGCGAAGCGATTAGCTTGTCTACAGAAAGCACACAGGGTCTATGGCGGGAATCGAGAGGATAGCATCGCTACCACTCAGCCACAGGGGCACCCACGTTTCGTACCCGTGAATTGGTCTGCCAGATCGTGCGATTTAACGCCGCTATACTATTTTCTGTGGGGATATGTGAAGTCTAGTCGCTAGTCTACGCCGATAACTCCTAAACGATTGACCACTTGTGGGACAATATTCACCGCGTTGTTGCCAATATACGGCCACAAATGTTGGATAAGGTCATCGAAAATTGGTCCTCCATATTAGACTACGTCCGAGCCAGCCGTGGCGGTCATATGCCAGAAGACATATTTAAATTATAATGCCAGAAGATTATCTTTCGCATAAAGTAAATTGCATGTCAATTTAAAAAATTCATCTTTGTATTATTCCATTTCAAAGTTTTATGCCTCTATAGAAAACACCCTTTATTACAAAAATTTAAAGTTTGTGTGTCTGTAGGAGGTATCCTCCGGAACCACTGATCCGATTTCTAATATCATTTCCGGAAAATGCATAATACGTACATAGGTAGGATTTTTATTGTCCCATAAATTAAACATTTACTGGATCGAACTATTTATTGAATGCAATAAGATTTCAAATTATTTTCAGTGTATTTCATAATGAAAAAACTAAACACTAACAACAGTATTTACTACATCCGATAAAGTCTAAAGAATTTCTTTCAATATGACTAAACGGAATTTGTAAACTGAAAAAAAAATGTATTTAATGAATGCATGCGTTGTGCGAATTTAAAACTAAATAAATTTTTTCTGTGTACCATACAATTACATGCATACATACATTACTTTACTTAGTCTTTGTATTAAAAAAAACAACATGCCTCTAAAATCCTCTCATCCACTTAAAACCTTTTAAACATTTTCTTAACACTTTTCCGAAATTACTTTAAAATACTTGTCGTGTGCCAGCCTGTCTTCTTCCTGACTGCAAGTATTTTGCTGCTGCACTTAAATATTTTTGCTAAATACGAGTACACAACGACTATACACAACTTCTTCCATTTACATTTTATTGTACTTTTCTTTTCTTGCAGCAAAATAATGTCGCATTGCGTTCCCGTGTCCAAGTAAGAATAAAACATAAAACTCTGCTTGCTTGCTTTCAATTCCTGGCAAACTCTTTAGTGCTGAAGTAATAGGAAAAGAATAGTGGCAGCCACCAGGAGCAAAAAAAAAGAAAACAACAACAACAACTAAATCATTAAATTTGCATGAGCCAAGTTGCATTTCCAACTACTGTTGTGCAGCAGCAACTCATACTTGAGCCAAATTTCAGTCACATTTTTTTTTTGCTTTTGTGTTAATGCAATTTTCATTGTTTGAATGAAATTTGTGGCTTTTATATTTTTTAAAAGGCCTTCTTCTTTTTAATATAAATAAGTGGTAAAAATATATATGTACGAGTATGTATGTACGTAAAATGACCTTAAGGTAATGGGATTTTTTTTATAGAGAATTAAGAAAACTGAGTCCTGTTCATTACCAACTTGCCCTGCCCACCAAAAATATTTCATCTCATGATATTCTACTTATTTGATTGCTGCGAAACCTAGCATACACTTTTGGTTCTTGTAATTATAAAATTTTAAAGTTTGAAAAAATGGGCGGGCCTACGCCCATTAAAATCTATTATTATATTTCACCTGGTTCTACTTAACCTATTTTTACGAAACTTACCACACATCTTGAGTTCAAAAATAGACACAATCTTCTATTTGAAAATGTGGGCGGAGTCGCGCCCATTAAATTTAATATTTTATTTTAAGTGGTTGTACTGTACCGATTTTTTACAAAACTTAACACACACCCTGAGCTCTGAAAAACACACAAAATCTTGCATTAATAATATGGGCGGGGGCACGTTCACTGAAATTTAATTTTATATCCCATAAATGTTCGAAAATGTTCTTTGCATTGAAGTCGGTTTTTTTGGCAAAATTATTCAGGGCAATCATGAATAAAATTCCGCGTGAAATTTCTCCCTTTTCCAATTATAATTTTTGTTTTCCGTATTACTTGCTATTAGTTGGAATTGTTCGCCGGGAAAAGTTTCATGCAGAATTTCATTCATGATTGCCTTGATTTTGCAAAATTTTCCCTTTGAGCATTTAGAAATCGATAGATGAAAAGTTTTAAATTATGGAAAAAAAATACATAAAACTTTCGATAACATTCGGTTACGTTGATTTTCTTCTAATAACTGTTGATTACAATTATTTATTTATTTATTTATTTTTTATTTTTGAAAACCACAAATCGTCAGCTCATTATTGGTTTGAAGCATATGCCACATGAAGTTTTCTCAAAGTATAAACGATAGAATTTTTTTTGCATTTTCACCATTGCTTCCGACACATGTTTGGAAATTTTAGTGAACCTTGATTGTCTTAAGTAGAGCAAAAAATAAGCAAATTATGTAACATGTGCATAGCTAGTAAAGAACAAACGACAATGGCAAGACTGTTGTAAATTTAGAGATGGTAAAAATGAGCTTTCATTACAAAAAAGCTTTCAGCAAATTGTAATACGATGAATCGAAACAATTCACATATTCCATTTGCAATAATGGCTGAGTATATAAAGCAGAAATCTACATCACCTGACACCACACACAGTGGACCAAACACAAAAGAACGCTGATGAGGAAGGTTTAGTGGCCTTCGAAAACAGCCGGTTGTTCCGTTCAACTAAGTGTTTGTCAGAATATTTACAACTAACCTTGATGTTATTTGTACGAACTTTAGCCTGATCAAATCATAAATATTGATGAATAAAGTTAGAAGTTAATATTACTTTATTGTAAAATTAAAAATACGTTTTGTGCCGCATACACCACTTTTCTTAATTTATTTGCACTTGTACACTTTACTGCTCAGAATTGAGAGTTTGGTTGTTTTATTTATGTTTCTTGCTGTCTAGAGAAATAAGTCGATGGTTTAACGCTGACCAAGAATTTGCCGCCGTAATATTTTTAACTATCGATCCGCTTACACACTTACACAAGAAAAAACAAGTAATTGAAGTGCATTTAATATAAAGAATGAAATTAAATGATTTCTGTTAAACTCAAACATGCATAATTAAGGTTTCTTTTATTTTATTTTAGTGTTTAATAAGTTTATATTAAAACATTTAATTGACGGCTGCGTCTGGGTGATGATGTTTTTGCTTAACAGTCGTCGTTGAATTTTTCTTAGGGCACCTTCTTTTTTATTATTAATTTCTTATAGAAATGAAGCAAAACAAGAGTTAACTTTACGTCGCATGTTTTTGTATGAAGAATTTGACGCAAACGCCAAACTGTGGCATGTACAGCAAAACAATACTTATTAAACCTTAAAATAGTTGAAATGCAGCAAACTGAATGCTAAATATCTCAGAAACCATAATTAATTACGCGAAACATGTTTTGGATTCAGAAAGGTGATATTCGGAATATATATACCCCATATCTAACTAATTTTTTTTAAATGGCCGGTGGGTCAAACCAATAATGGGCTGACAAAATGTCGATTTTTTTCATAAATTTCAGTCATCGAATTTCTTTAAGAAAACTACAATATTTCTCATAACATAAAACTGTGTACATACACATTTTTCCTGAATAAATCGTTCATTAAACTCTCTTTAGCTGTCTGAAATGTGTTGGCTTTTTTTTTGTAAATACAAAAAACCAAAAAAATTTTTTGTTGTTGACTACAATTTTGCATATTTTCATAATGTCTTTTGCCATTTTGTTTGTGTCTTTATATTTCCAAGTGTATTCTTTGAGGGAAAAACACTTACAGCGCACACACGTTTACATTTTAAAGGAACTGAAATCTCATCCTGCAAACAGGCCGTTTTCTTTTGTGGGCAACAAAGCATTAAAATGGCATTGTTCTTTTAAATTTTTTGCTAAGGAATTTTAACGATGTTAGACAAATGAAAATTGTATTTTAAACAAAAAAAAATAAATAAATAACTGAAAGTCAAAGCGCTAAACTTAAATAGTGTGTAGTGTAGAAGTTTCCTTTTTTTTTGTGGTTTTTTAAGATTTAAATTGGGGTTTTGTACCTTATTTTTGGAATATATTAAAAATGTTTGTATGTATGTATGTATTTGTCTACAAAGGCCGCTTGTTGCAGCACATTCAATTTCAGATATAAAAAAAAAAATCTGCCCAAGATTTATGACTTTATTGTTTCAGCACACACAAAACACTACATGGGCATCATTAGATTAAAAACAAATGTTTGTTGGAAAGAGCCAAGTGTTGAAAGCTTGTCGTGGTATAAAACAATAATAATTAAAGAGGAAAAAATACTAAAGAAACAAATTTTTAAAGTGGCGTCTTTGAAAAGTCTAATCTCATTCAGAATGAAAAAAAAATACTGAAAGATATTTATTGGCTATGAACAGTTTCATTTATTTTTTCAGCAGCTAGTAGATAATTCTTCTTATTGTCAGTTATCCTTGTAAAAAATTCCCCTAAATGATAGTTATCGGTAGCTTTCTTACGACAAATCTCAATTATCGGAAATATTCTTTAAAAAAAATTTCTACAACTGCCGGTTATCAGTCATTGTCGTTAGAAACTTTTCGATAACTGTCTTATTATAAATTTTCGTTAGAAAATTTTCGATAACTGACTGTGATCAGTAATTTTCGTTAAACATTTTTCCGATAACTGTTTGTTATCAATAATTTTCTTTAATCGATAACCGTCGGTTATGTCACTTTCTCTGAAAAATATACTATAACAAATCTGTTATTAATAATTCTCGATAACTGTCTGTTATCACTAAATATCTTTAAAAAATTTTGGAAATTTTTGGGAACACTAATTTTCCTTAGAAAAAATTAGATAACTGTCTGTTTTATTTAGAAAAAATTCGATAATTATCAGTGACTTTCTATAGAAAGTTTTATATAAATTGTCAGTTATCGATAATTATAATTTTTTTTTTTTGCATTTTCAACAAGTGCAAGTTATTAGTCATTTTATTTGGAAAAACTTCGATAACTAGTACGTATAACACTAAATTTCTTCAGAAAATTTTTGACAACTCTGTTATTAAAAATTCTTTATAGAAAAATTTTCGATGACTGTGTTATTAGTAATTTTTTTTCAAGAAAATTTTCGATAACTATTTGTTAGCAGTAATTTTCTTTAAAAATTTTTCGCAAACTCTCTTTCATCAGTAATTCCCCATGGAAATTTTTCGATAACTGTCAGTTATCAGCAATTTTTTATACAAAATTTTCACAATCGTCTATTAGTACTAATTGTCTATAAAAACTTTTCGATAACTCAATGTTAACATTAATTGTATTAAAAAAATTTTTAGTCGTTGTCAGTAATTTTCCTTAAGAAATTATCGATAACTGACACTTATCAGTAAGTATATTTAGAAAATTTTCTACAAGTATCAGTAATCGAAAATTTTCTGTGGACAATTTTCTGCAACTGTCAGTAATCTGTAACTTTTTTAAATTTTCTAAAACTATCCGTTACAGTTAATTTTTTTATATTTTTTTTTCGATAACCGTCAATTATCGAGATTTTTTTTTTAACATTTTCATTAAACCGTCTTTAAACAATTTTCTACAACTGTGAGTTATCAGTAATTTTCTTTAAACAAATTTCGATAACTGTCAATAATCAATAGTTTTCTTGCAAAAAAAAAAAAAAAAAAAAATCCAAAATGATTTGATTTAAAAAGCTATCGATTATTATGTTAAGAAAATTTGAGATAACTGTCAGTTATCGATAATTTTATTTGAAAATTTTTAATAACTGCTAGTGATTAGTAATTTTCTTCGATAACTATTTGTTATCGATAATTTCCCTAATGAAACTTTTAATATAATCCAATAATAAATAGTTTTCGTAAGAACATTTTGGATAATTTCTTTGGGAAATTTTTCGATAACTCTCAGTTATCGCTCATTTTGCTCATAAGTTTTCCGATAACTATCAGTTATCGCTCATTTTGCTCAGAAGTTTTCCGATAACTGTCAGTTATCGCTCATTTTGTTCAGAAGTATTGTTATTATTATTAGTAATTTTTATAAGAGACATTATTCGATAACTGACGATCAACTCTGTAATTCGAAACGAAAGAAAATATTTTCGAATTTTTAGGTTAATTACATGCAAATTCGAAATTATCTTTTATTTCGTTTCGAATTACAGCGTAGACTTCCTGATATTTTTCTTTAAAAACAAAATTTTTACGCAAAATATCGAAGCAGTTTAAAATTAATTTTGACTCACCCCCTTTTTATTTGATATTTGTTTGTTAAAACGTTTTCTGTAAATTGGAGTACATACCTGCAATAAAAATAAATTATATAAAATATATAAATGTACATACATACATATGTATGTAAGTAGTATATAAACAAGTTGTGTATGAATAAGTCTAGAAGAAATTTGTAAGACGGTGTTAACTTGTGTTATGACACCTAATTTTTATACAAGAAAAACATATTTTTATGCATTAAGTGGAAAGCAAACAGAAGCATTTCTTAAGGAAAAAAAATATATTATGGATTTTCAATCAAAAGAATATTTTTTTTTTTACAAAACCAATAAAACATGTGTATATTAAAACTCAATACAAGAAGTCTTTTAAACTTATTTGATCTTGTAAATATATCAGATGAAGCAGGCACAAACATTAATTTAAAAAAAAAACAACATATCCAACAAAAATTATGCCTCAACACGCAACTTGTTACACGAAAAAAAAAATTGTTGGTGTTTACAGAAAACAATTGTATTTAATGGTTTAAATGGCAGAAAAATAAAGAAAAAGGCAAAAAAGAGTTTAAGTGATAAAAAAAAGATCAAACAAGATCAAGAACAAAAAACTACACAGAAAATAAAAATAAACTTTAATAGCCAATCAATAAAAAACAACACAAGCAAACTACGGGAAAATTTATTATATAAAGTTAAGAAAAAAAAACTCTAATGTAATGGCTTTGAGGCGATACCGCCAATAACAAGGGGTTTATTTCATTTTTATATTTAACAAGAAAAAAAACTTAAACAAATAAAACGTTTTGTTTACAAAATAAATTAACAAAGCAAAGAGAGGATGGGCGGAAAAATTTTAATAAAAATTTTCAACTTAAAATTTTTATATTTAGTTGCTGTCGTAAAATACGAGGGCTACTATTTATGTTTCGGAAACTGACAACTCTAATGTCAATAGCTAAGATCTGGCAACACCATAAGAAAGTTTGACATTTTTTTAGCATAAACGTACTCACAACATTTTGATGTACAACAGCTATTTGTTTTTCTTACAGTGAGTTCAGAAAATCAATTTGACAAAAAAAAAATGGAAGTTGCAGGAAAAGGTTTTCTTCGTTGGATTGTTTTTTCACAAGTTGCGACGTGGATTATCTCAACAAGAATGTGTAGATGAACTCAGTTCTTTGTATAGCGATAAAGCATCAACAAAAACCAAAGTATATCGCTGGTACAGTGAATTCAATTGTGGTCGTAGTTCCGTGGCCGACAAATTCCGTAAAGGTCGTCTAAAATCTGCTGTTGTGACACAAAACATTGATGCAGTGCGTGAACTGATAATGCAAGGTCACCATGAAATTTTTCAATTATTTAAATTTTATTTCATAATGCTATTAAACTATTATTACTATTATTTTTTCTATAATGTGAGATAGAGGCACACACATGCACATTAGTTCCACTTCAATACATTCGATTTTGTACAAAAAATTTTGTTCTCGTTGGATACTCTTTAATTTATCAATCGCTTAAAAAAAGGCACGCGTCAAGTGGTGTAAGGAAATTATTAAAAAGTTCAGTTGAGGGAGGTGCTTCAAAAGACGTGTATAAAATGGTGACAGATGACGAATCATGGATATATGCTTATGAGCCGCAAAAAAAAACAACAATCGACCGCGTGAGTATTCCAAGACGAGCTAAATCCAACAAAAGTTGTTCATGGAAGAAGCGAAGCAAATAGTCGTTTGTTTCTTCCACCGAATGGGTCATGTGGCCACTGTTCCGCTTGAGCAACTTAGAACTGTTAATTATGAGTGGTGCACGATCATTTGTTTGCCGGCAGTCTTCGGAGAAATTCGTATAACTAACCCCCGAAAATGCGAGCTCTCACTTATTTCGTCAAACAATTGAATTTTTGAGCAGTCGAAACATCGAATTGATGACTCATTCTCCGCACAGTCCTGACTTGGCACCCAATGACTTCTTCTTGTAGCCGAATATCAAAGGTAAACTGCGTTCTCAATGATTTACGAGTGCCGAAGAATTATTTGTAGCATTCAAAAACCCCATGTTTTGGAGGTGTCTCAAGAGGAATGAAAAAACTGCCATGACAAATGGTTTGAACGAATGTAAAAGTATTGATTGATCATAAAGGAGAATATTTCGAAAAACAATAAAGCCATTTTCATTTAAACATTTTTGTAATTATTTGCCATTTCCGAAACATAAATAGTAGCCAGCCCTCGTATATATATATTTGTGAATATGAAATATTATATGTAGTTAATTATAATTTTTATGTGATATTTTTTTCTATAGTAATTTTACGTCTCTGGCCCACTCAAAATTGATGCAATAAATCAAACAGCATCCATTAATTTTAAATGAACCGATAATAGAATTTACAAGGAAAGAGAGAATTTAAGTAGATTATAGCTAAACATAATTAAGACTTTCAAATTTCACCCGCATGTTCTTTAAATGAACAAACCAATAAACACACGTTGTTTTGGCCTCACACAGAAAATCAATGCGAACTAAATTTAAATATTTAGATTTTCGAATTTAATCTTTCGGTATTTAATAATTTTTGTTCTTAATATAGAAAGGCCCTAAGTCATTATTTTTTTGAAATCGAGTATTTTTGTATATTTCGATACAAGCACATCTAATAAAGCGAAAAATTTTAAAAATCTCCATTTCAAAAAAAATAATGAGTTAGGACTTTTTTATACTAAGGTATAGTATGTACATATTTTTTAATGTCTTCCATTTAAATGCCATGACACCATGTGTATTGAAAAATAAAAACAAATCAACCATACATTTTCGTACATATGTATATTAAATAAACCATAATCATAAAATAAAAACATAAAGAAAATTAAGAGCCATAAAAATATTTTTGAAAACTCCAAGTCTTTTTCGGCTTTAAAATCTCCAGTGGGGTTTTTTTTAAATAAATTTTCAGTTGTGTGTATTTTATGGATTTTCATCAGCATAAAAATACAAAAAGATTTTAATTTGTTTTGTATGTACATGTGTGCATGAGTGTATTACATCAATAACTACGATATTAATAACACCCTCATAAAAAGAAACAAAAATAAATTTCTTTAAAATAGACAACATAACTCTTAGCCAGAGGAGGTATACCCAGTAGTTCGGAAAACCAGTCATTACCCAATAAACAATTTTGCTTGAAATCAAGTGTAAAACAATTGATATTCAAGTCGCACAACATTCAATTGTCAAGGCTTGAATTATATTTAATTTACACTTTAATTCAATAGCATTCTCCAGTGAAAAGGGAACAACTTGAATTCAATTCGAACAATTCAGTTGAATTACAGTTCAATTCAAGCCCTGAATTATACTGCAATTCAGCCTTGTATTAGAATTGAATTCAAGTATATTTCAATTTTCAAAACCAAGGGCGGTATTCGATATTTGATGCCAATTGCCTTGCTTAAGTGCAAATGCAAAATAGCGCAGCTTTTCTTTCAAATCCAACAACAAAATGCACACACAATCCAAAGAAAAGCTACGATATTTTGCATTTGCACTTACGCAAAACAATTTGCATGAAACATCGAATACCGCCAATGTTTTTAAAATAGAAAGCAAAATGCAATTCATTTGTTTTCTAATAATAATTTTATACATATCTATTTTCACTAGTGTTTTCACGATTTTAATCACATTTTGTTTTTTAAAAATTCACTTTTATACTTATTTTTGATATTTTTTTATCACGATTTCAATTTTATTATAATAAATAAATTACGTATTTGACAAGGTTTGATCATACATATGCATGTTGTTTGATTTTTTATTTCAAAATATTTTCACAAACTTGAAAATTACTTGAAAAAAATGCTTGAATTCAACTTTGTTTCCAGTTAAATTTCAAATGCTTGAATTTAAATTTTTTGCGTGCTTATTGGGTACTCTTAAGGCTTGTAGGGCAAAATAAGGAGCCATTCAATCCAATCAAATTTAAAGCTTAAAAGAAAACTTGAAAAAAAAACCTTTCCCCCAGTTGTCTATCCACAGTCATAAGCAACAATTTACAATTTGTCGAATTCAGGGCTGCCAGATAAAATTAAAGAAAAATCGTCGAAATCTCGACTAGTAGATTTTTCATAAAAAGCAGCCATATTTGACTACAAAACCAAAGGTTCTGGGTTCGAGCCCGGTCTCTGACAGTCATTAAAAATAACATCACCAAGAATTTTTCTGATGTGCATTAGTGTCTTTTGTATCAGTGTTGTGGGACAAGTTCTAGTGATGCAGGCATAAGGCACTGGTCACTAAAAACTACACCCGACTTCATCAGATACTAATCCTAATGTAATATCAGAGCGCCCTCCTTCGTTGTGTAGCAGAATCATTGACGAAGTAAAATAACCAATAAAATAAAAATGGCTACTAAACACAGCTTCAAAAATTTAATACGTCTCATTTAACACCAGAAGGCGCTGCAACACTGCATTATCAAAAAGCGTGCATAAAAAAGCAGAGTTGTAAAAGAATGAAGCTTTCCTCCTCCATCTCTTCCTTCATCACCTGTCTACTCTATCACTATTCTTCCCTATCACCCTCTCTGACTATCTTCTCTTCAACTAACAGGCAGCACAAAAGGATCATTGTATTGGACCCAAGTGAGCTGGACTCTAAAAGTTCACCCTTCCTTACCAGCAGCCTGCTAACCTAACCTAACCTAAGCCATATTTGGAGTTTTAAAAAATCGCAAATAAAAAAAATCGTCATATTGTAATTTTGCAATTTTCGGCAAAAAAAAATCGTCAAATCTGGCAGTCGTGGTCGTATTTAATATATGATTGAGGACATGTTTCTTAAAAAAGTAGTAAAGTTTGTCGTGTATAAGGACTTCTAAAAGAAAAATTAAAGAAAATATCGAGCCTTTGCTGCTTTCATTTTGTCTTATAATTACTTTTATTGTTATCCAATGGATTTCTTATTGCATAAAGGTATAGAAAAATAGATTCATTTTATTTCCTTTGTTAAAGTTTCTAAGCATACTACGCTTATTTTTCTTCTGTGATTTTCAAAAATATTATTATTTGTGAATTCTCAAATGGTGTTTGAAAGACTGTGCATAAGACAAGAGAGATTTGTGACTGTTTAAAATGTGTGGTTGAAGTCTTACTGAACAATGAAATGCATATAGACAATGCTTAACAACCAGCATATAAATTTCAGTTATGTACATATGTATGTATATTATAAATCGTTGAATACAGTAAAAATAAAAAAGTGGCCTATCTGTCGCCAAATTCTATATACCCGCAGCCTGGCAGGATTGGCCAACGGCCAGTTGTAACTACTAAATTCTTTTTTCTTGCATCTTAAATGCAAATATTTATAGCTAGCATTTTCTTAAAAAAAAATAAACTTAAGTAGTCTGATTGTAGTTATACAAATTAATATTACCTTCAGAACTGCTGGGCTCTAAAGTAAACAAAGGCACACATGCCAACACACACCCACAGCACACCCATCCCACCTTTTTCACTTATTGAATAAACTTTTTGATCTCAGTTTATTTGTTATTTGAAACATTTTGAATAATTCATAGATAGTGTGTTTTGCTGTTGCTTGAAAGATTGCTATGCAAATTTTTGTAATTTATTTTGATTATTGTTTGCTTTTGTGGAAGAATTTTTAGTTTTTATATTTTTTTTTTATTTATTTCACATTTCAATGTGTGTTTTAGTGCAAGCAAGCAACTATAAAACTATTTATTGATATTTGCTTTGTTGTTCTTGTTGTAGTAAAGAGTTCAAATCTTTTAATCAAAAACAAATTTAGAACAATATCTAATGTCGATTATAATAAAACTTAAATGAAATCTATAAAATATTTATATCTTTATTCTAACAATAGGCACGAGAGACCGGCCAAAGAGTGCCATCATAAATTTTATATTGGAATTCAAAAGTTTGTTTAAAAAGTTTTTACACACATACATACATACATACATACATAAATAAAATGGAATAATACTGGCAGTAAGAGTATGTATGTATATGAAGTTTAAGGACATACTCAGCGTTTAAGTCAACACGTTTTGAATAAATTTATGGTCGAAATAAAAAGTCATAACAATATAAATTTTTTTTTTGCATTCGTAGTCGTGTTTAAATAAAAGTACAATAAGAAATTAATTAAAAAAATTGCTTAGTTCGAAAAAAAGTTTTAACGATTTATTTCTTGTAATATATGTATTCAGAATCGATTGATAAAGTTAAATCATTTCTCATACAGAATTAGGTATATTAAGCCATTATGAATACCATTGAATATTTAATTTTTGTTTGTTTTAAAAATGCAGCCATTTTATTGAAATTATCAAGGCGGATTGATTTAACAGCTGATGGCAATTCTACAAAATTACAACAATGCAAAAACAAAACTTTTCCGTTGCTCCAATGTGTCAGAAATAGAAACAAGGCGAAGTAGTACAACAATTAAAATAATTAAAATCAATCATTCACATAGACCGCACATCAAAAAAAAAAAAAAAAAAAAAAAAAAAAAAAAAAAAAAAGCGCCGCACAATTAAAAACAATTTATTTTTTCCGAATGTAGGGGTCGCCTTTTTAGAGTTTTCGTTACCTCTGCGGCACACAATCGCATCTTAAATTATGATATATTGATGTTTTTGTCTCGAGGAACCAATTTTTTTTGCCCAATGGGCTACTGACCCCTCTGGTATCCAACAAGCAGATCTTAGGTTAGGAAGAGTGGTGTTATACCGCACCCTACTCGGACAACCAATTGGGTCCATTGCGATGAATATTAAGTGAATATTAAGCGAATATTAAATAGCGTTTTTCTTCAAATTTCTGCGTTCTTCTTGTTTATAATTTTATTTATATTTATTGAGCTTGAAATCTTGTTTCTTTTATACAGGGTTCGCCAGATAACTTTTTTTTTAAATGCTATAAAAAAAACTACTGAATATTTTCTCAAATTTCTTTTTTTACTTGAAAGTACAATCCTTCCGGTTAAGAATGAATAATAATAATTTCATTCAAATGGCTGCGTCGGCTGGCCATGCAGTACCCTTCACGATCGGTCCAATTTTTAAGCACATTATCGATTGTGTGCAGCTGTATTTCACCAATGGCTTCACGAATATTGTCCTTTAAAGCGTCAATTGTCTCTGGCTTGTCGGCGTAACACTTATCTTTGACGGCACCCCACAAATAATTGTCCAAGTCCAATGGTCAAATCGCAGCTCCGAGGTGGCCAAACGACATCAGCTCTGCGGCTGATAATGCGATCTTCAAAAACAGGGCGCAAAACATCGAGTGTAGCTTCGGCTGTGTGGCACGTAGCGCCGTCCTGTTGAAACCAAATGTTGCCAATATCCTCCTCTTCAATTTTTGTGAACAAAAATTCGTTTAACATGGCCCGATAACGATCGCCATTGACTGTAACGGCCACTCCTTGCTCATTGGCCCAATTATGCCTCTGGACCAAAATCAGCACCAAACAGTGACTCGTTTTGGTTGCGTCGGCTTTTCAATGTATGCGTGCGGGTTTTCTGTGCCCCAAATGCGACAATTTTGCTTGTTTACATACCCGCCAAGATCAAAATGAGCTTCATCTGAAAATATGATTTTTTTTGGCAAAATCGCCATCTTCTGTAAGTCGATCGCAGGCAATACACAACCATATTCGTTCAGCGGAATGATAAAACTAATTATCAGTCAAATCAGACATGAGCTAAGTGTTACCATTCACGAAATAAGTACTAGTTGAAAAAAAAACGTTAGATGGCGGACCCTTTATGTACGAGTATGTATAAAGAATTAACAATTGTGTTTAATTTCCAATATTTCGTTGACACAATAAGTAAAAAGTACCTTTTAATAAAGTATTTTTGACAAAAAGTACCTTTTCAAAAATATTTTTAAAAGAAATTTTTTTTTGCAAATGTAACGTTTTAAAAAGTGTTGACCAAAGAAATTATCTCTTAAGATTTAACAAAAATAGTTCCTTTTGGAAAAATTATTTTTATCAGTTCATTTGAAAATATAATCATTCTCATGTGAAAAGATACACAATTTTCTCAGTTAAATTTAAAAATTTAAATTAATTTTTGTATTTTATTTATTTTGCAGCACTGTGTACGGTAATTCGTTTCGAGCCGAATTTTCAGCCATTTATTTATGATAATGAGCAGTTAGAAACTTTTTTGCTAAGTTGGCATATGATTTTATTTTGTGTGTTTGTGTCATAAATCATGGACCTGCCAACACGAAATTCAAAAGTTTAAACGAGTGGCAATATGCTCTAGGAGTCAATTATATTTATGGTGTAAATTAATTGGCATTAAATACTGTAGAGAGAGAGAGAGAGAGAGGCTGATGTGATTGAGTAGAGGGTGGTGAAAGGAGGTCGGTCACTTTCCAAGCAAAAACTTAAAATAATTAATGAAGGAAAATACTTATAAAAGATTTTGCTGATTTAAACGTTTTTTGTTTCTCATCACTTTATTTTGTAACATTTTAAAATTTTGCTGTTGGCATTAAATGTTATTTTTCTTAATTTCTCACTAACACACGGCTTCTTTTTTAATTGTGTTTGAATATTGTTTTACACTTTTGAAGTAATTTTTCGACAGCAAAATCCACTCAAACAAAAATGTTTCAATCTGTTTGAAAAAAAAAAATAGATGGTAATTGGGTTTTTGCTTTACTTAGACTTGTTGTCTGTGGGGTTCTATTCCAGCCAACACTACATTTTATGGTTTAAAGCGAGTGCCAGACATTTCTTGCTGCTTGTCACTAAGTGATGAGTGGCAAATAGTTTTAGTGAAAGAAGAGAAAAAAACAATGTTAAGGAATAACTTTAAGTCAACTAAAGCAAATCTTTCAAAGATTTTTGTATGAAAAAAGTTAAAAAAAAAATTTTAAAGCTCTAAATGGGTTTTTTGATTTTAAAACTGATTTTTTTTAAAATTTTTTCGTTTTTGTGAGAAAAAACTCGGAAAACGAAAAAGGTTTGTAATTTTAAAGTCCGCCCATTTTTTCAAATGAAAGATTGTGTGTATTTTTGAGCTCAAGGTGTGTGGTAAGTTTCGTAAAAATCGCTTAAGTAGAACCACGTAAAATATAATAATGGATTTTACTGGGCGTAGCCCCGCCCATTTTTTAACTTTAAAATTATGTAATTACAAGAACGAAAGGTGTTTGCTAGGTTACGCAACAATCAAATAAGTAGAATATCACAAAATCAAATAAAAAAAATTGGTGGGCGTGTCCGCGCCCAAAATTTTTTTACAATGGGACCAATGGGAAGCTATACCCTCTCAGACAATAAAATAATTTTTACAATCGTTCAAATATGAACCGAGGTATGTAGTAACGCTGCAAAAAGAACCTCCTCCTTTTTTTGAAGTCGGTTAAAAAGAGGAATTAATTTGTATATTTATAGATTCATACATATCGTGCCATAACCGCCAAAAAAGCTTAAGCGACATAATTTTCCTGCTTGATTTTTTTTTACCAAAATCGACTATTTGCGATCGTAATAAACGATTTCGTAAAATATATAAAGCGAGGTCCAAAAAATGTGTCGGTTAAGCTTTTTAGGCGGGTATGGCTCGATATATTTTTTGTTTTAAAGTCTTTCATACTCCAAGTGTTTGGCAGTTATAACCATGTTCATTCAAATAAGTGAGTGTATGTTTTGTAGCCACAATTTTTTAATTAGTCTACTATTTTTTGAAACACTAAAGGGGAGTGGGGTGAGCAGCAGAAATTAGTTGTTCATGTAATGCAGCTCTTGTTAAACAACATAATTAAATGACACCTTAAAAAATGTAATTTGCAAATGCAAGAAAAAAACACGTATAGACAGACAGACAGACTTTCAACTCGCCAACTGGTTCAAATTAAATCAAATTTTTTGACAAATGACATCAGACCACAAGATAACGAGAGACAGAAAACCACTGTATGTACTTTCAAATTTTTATTAACAGGTTTTGTTGTTTTTTTTTTGTTTTTGTAATTAACCAGCCTCTGGCTGTTTAACACTGTTAAAATGTTATTGTTGTAAAAGTATTTAAAAATGGTTCACATCATTAAAACTTTAAACGTTATTTTTTAATGAACTTTAAATTTTGAGTGCTAATTTTTATTGAGATCATTAAGAAAATGTTCAAAAATGTTTGCCTGCAGCAGAGTGCACAAACTTCCCCCCAATTAAATATTAAAGTATTATTGCCATCATCATCATCGTCATTGTCCTTATCAACTTCGTTATTATGAAACCACTTTATAATGCCTTGTTCCATAACAAATAGATTTGAATTTTATCTTAATGGACTCTGAAAACTTAAGACAGTTTCTAATAACGTAGTTTATTTGCATGACTTTTTTTTTTGGTTTTAGAAATTTCAAAACTTTTTCCTTTATTTTGTTACTCGTGCTGTGGAGGGTGTGATGGGTGTGTGAACTTTTGTTTACAGGTAGGTTTTGTGCACTTTTTTGTTTGAAGACTGAGCCACTGAATAAGTTAAAGAATTTAGGAATTATATGAATTTTAAAGCATAGAAGCGCATCAGTTGCTTAAATTAAGGAACAAGTTAAGGCAATTTAAAAGTATGCATATTAGAAATGTATTGGAAAGGCACAAATAGTGAAAATTGGTTTGTGGAAATGGTTCGACTGAAGAATTATTTTTATGCTGCCTTCAGTTCTTTAAATATCAGCGTTTTATACGTTGTTATGAATCGATAATCTTAATCAGCACTTGAGTTTCAAGTTCACTGTAATTCAGTTCGAAAAACCACAAATAGGGACTCCATTGGGCTTGAAGAGTCATAAGTAAGAGAACAAGCGGACCTTCCCACAACTAGCATATAACATATAACTAAAGAGGGCACTTTTGACTTTTTAGTCGTCTATGGAAAATGGGGGAAGGCAACTGACACCAAGGGCCTGTAAACCAAAAGATATCCAACCCTAAGTCGGGGTGTTATGCGATCTGTGTCTATAAGATCGTGGCAGTCCATGTTAAAAGGGTGTATTATAACGGAGCCTTGCTTATACCTGATCACTTCAGCAAGTAGACGAAGACCTCATCACGTTAACTTGGGCTATGACGTGGTGGATCCCAAGTCCCCTTACCTTCGCTACTCGACGTACCAAACAAACAAGCACCGACCTTAATTGATGTACTGACGGTGCAGCACTAGAACGGAAGAACAGAAGACTGGGTTAACCAAGGTAGAACGACTTGACCTCACTACACTCCTCTTCGAATTACTCTTTCTCGTGCATTGTGTATGCTTCTATACCTGCTGCTACCATTGGATTTAGAAGGCAAGGTGAGGGCAACAATCTTTGGCAATTGCTCTTCGTTGCATTTTTCTATGCAGCGGAAATGGTACCGGCCACTGCATAATACTGGACCCCAAAGCTTACAAATGGAGGATTGTCCAAACCACCCCTGCTCTAATTCATGAATGTCTCTACAGCATCTGCATGCAATCCCGAGAAACGTGGGTAATGGTATCTAAGAACAAGAAGAGGTATTCAATTGTATACGTATGGTTCCAAAACTAAAGTAGGTGTGGGTCTTCGAATTGCAAAGCGACTTCCAGATTAGTACAGTGCTTACCAGGCGGAAATATTTCCTATCAAGGTAGTTGCGGATTGGTTGAGAGTGATTGTCACTTCAACAACCCTAATTAACATTCACACTGATGATCGAACTGCTATCATGGTCCTACAATCCCCGCTTCTGAGAACAACACGAGCCTTCGACGGCCGATTATCTGTGAACGAATTGGCAGAGCAGTTTAAGACAACTAGAATAAACGTGATTAGCATTGCCTGGATACCGGACCATAGAGGTTTTCAGGGAAACTCTAGGACGGATGAGCTTGCAAGAATTGGGACAACCTTACTCTCATGCAAACTCAGACTTAGGTGCAGTACTAGGTGCTGCACTATCACCGAGCAGTTATTCACTCACCTAAATAAAACAAAAACACGATTTTTTTTTTATTTCAAGAAATAGGAAGCAAATCTGGGTTTAAGTGTCCCTGTTGTTGTAAAGGGTTACTTTTGTCGCAGTTCCCAAGTTCCTTTTGCAATAAAGAGAATATCCACCATGGGTAGCTCTTAAGTTCAGGGAACTTTCAAATTGCAACGTGTTAGCAGCTTTATATTGAACTCTGGTTGGTTCGACGGTGAGTAGTCCGCTCAAATAGTCTCTGTGGCAAAACAATGGACTAGAAAGGTCTAAGTGAGTACGGGACTCTGACTGCCACAATTACCTTACCTAACCTAAGGTAACACACAGATCATCAGCACCAGCCATTCCAAAACCACAAGTACCCACACTCGGCACAGCCTCCTTCCTTGCGCGACGACCTTTAGATATTGCACCTTTAGATACTGCATCCGTAGCATCCGTTACCTTAACCGTCTCGTCACCCACCATCATACTGTCAACAACAGTACCAGCAACAGCACCATCTCCAGAAACAGCCACTACACCACCAGTAACTCCTGTAGCATCCTCACCAGAAGCATCCGGCGAGCGTATAGTCCTAGCAGTAGAACCAGCTAACTCATTACCAGCAGCAGCAGCAACACGAGTACACCGGATCTTGGGCGAATTAAGTTTTACAGTTGTCCCCAATTTGTACCCCCTTCTCACTATCATTGTCGCTGTGGACATTGCCTCCGAAAGCGAAGTGGCGTCCAACGCATCACCATCAACGTCACAGCATTAAAAAATTCATAGCAAAGGTCCATAAAAAACCCTATTTGATTCGAAGTGTCAAAGAACTTTGATTCCAAGAACCGTAAAGAGGTTACTAACCTGATTCGAAGGATTTAAAGGGCTAAAATTCCGTTTGAAAGACCACGAACCAAAATTGGTACGGAGGACTATAGATAAATCTAAAATTAGATTATAAGGACCAAAATAAACCAACAGACCCTCAATTCGGTTCAAAACATTACAGACAGGCCTACAATTGGTTCAGAGGGCCATAAAAAAGACTTCACAGAACCATAAAAACAGCAATTCAGTTGGAAAGACTATATACAAAGAAGGCCACAATTTAGCTTTAAGGACCATGAACCAGGTCAGAGTTAGTTGGCAGAACCATAGACAAGGCTATATCTTATCTTGAAGGACCATAAATTCCATAATTTGCTTAGACGGACTGTGCGCAAATGAACAATTGGCTTCGAAGTTTTATAAAAAAAAGATACAATTACAACCATTACTTTTTGATTTGAGAATTATACATCAGCATCGTTCGTGCTGGAATGTATACATTGTGTAAATTATTGCAAGTATGTAAATGGCCTTTTGACTCAATTACATAAATGGAAGTGCTGACATTCTATCTAATTGAATACCAACATGAAGTAAAACACTTTTATCTTAACGTTCGATAGAAATAAGTTGTGTAAATAAATAAATATATTTTAAGACGACATGGCACATAAAACAATTGTCATCAATTTAATCTTGTTATTTCAGCTCACAAACACGTAAACAAAAACATTTACATACATACTCACAAGTGCATATAAACATACATACATACAAACCCTACAGTTCTGAAGTCTGTTAACAGGTTTCTCAGAGCTGGGAAATTTTAGTAATTGATAATTTGCTCTGCAGAAGTTAAAAACGAACGAATAAATAGCGCTACACAGGTAATAAATTAATTAATTAAATTAAATTCTTACAGCCTTATATATAAAAATTATTAAGACTTTATAAAGGCTTAATAAGAAAAATTTTTGTATGTAAATCTGTTTTATAAACCCTTTACAAAGCCTTTATAATTTTTATAAATCAGGCTGTTAATTATTTAAGTTAATTCAAATGCCTCTATACATATTAAAATGTTTACACTTGTAACTAATATTAATATTTAATTGATACAGCAAAATGTTTAATCAAAATTAAATTTAAGGAGTGTAGTTGGGCCTTCCTGCTTACGCTGGGCATCCTCATTTAAATTCAAGGCTGCTGGGATTCTTTGCAACGCTCACGCACGTACTTGCATTTATGTACATACATACATACATATCGTTACCTTAATATAGAAATGCCCTAAATCGAAATTTTTTAACAATGAGTTTTTTATAATTATATATATATATATATATAGAAGAAGTACATCTAGCACCAAAAAAATGGAAAAATCCCGATTTAAAAATATAACGAGTTAAGACCTTTCTATATTAAGGTAACGATATGTATGAGTAACTTTCAACATATACATATGTAAGTACATACATACACAAGTATTCCTCTTTCCTGTTTTTCATCACTCCGTGATATAATTTTTTTTCCTGTTTTTCTCTGAATCACGAGCATTTCATAGAAAAATAACAATATCCTTTTTAGCCATTCTTGATGGTCTGTTAAATTTTATGTCTGGCAGACGTCTGACGCCAAAAAGATTTCTTCAGAAAACAATTTTGTCACACAAGAGCATGCAAAAAAGGGTTTCTTTTCCGCCAAGATGATGATGCTCATGAAAAAGTCTCAAGAAATGGGGGAAAAAAGGGGGCGAAAATGCATAAGGCAAAAAAAAAACCTAAATTGTGTTTAAAAAATCATTGTTATGTTTGCGTCTACTATAAATGATGCCTCAATTGGGAATATGCACATGTATGTATGCATATTAAATTAAAAAAATAATAAAAAACTTTGCGCTTTAAAATTTCCAGCTAATATTGTTGACAAGAATAATAAAGTTCTTAGGTTTACGTGATTTTAACGAGAATATTTTAAGGGAAGATTTTTTTGCAACCACTTTAAGAATTTTGGTTGGCAGAAATCAAACACTGACGTACGATAAAGCGCTGGCAAATATTTTTCAGCCAACGGCGCCAGGAATTTTTTGAGGCTGCTCTGGAAGTTTCGTTGTACATTTACACAATTTTTATGAAAAGGATTTAAGCCTTGTTTGCCTAAGTTTTTTATTTAGTTTTCAATAAATTTTTTTAGCATTTTTATAAGCTAAATGAAAAACAATTGAACTCCTTCAAAATCTTTCTGTAGACGATCCACAAGGCGTTTGTTAGCCGCCCCCCTCTGTGCTTTTTATATGTTTTACACATTAATTAAGGTCTAAATGAGTTTCTCCTGTAAAAATTTTTTGCAATGAAATCATAAGACATAAACATGTATTCAGTTTAAGCCATTCGCTGAATTTGCTTAAGAGTCGGCCATCATCGCCATTCAGTTGAGGCGGCTCAGGTCTTTCAACAAAAAAAAAAAAAAATTCTCCGTGATGCCACCCTTGAACTACCAAAATTTTTAATTTGGACATTTTCAAATATTATTTATTATTCTTGCCAATAATTGTAGCAATTGAATATCATTCAAGCTAAATCCTGTAAATCTTATAATTATTGAAATTTCCAACCATTAGGGGAGGGTTTTAATTTTCATCAATAGCATCGTTATTATTATTTAGATATTGATTTCAAATGCATATGAAACTTTAATCTATAATTATTTGTTATGAACCACCACCACCCATTGTGCAAGAAAATAAATAATAAATAAACCTGATTGGCATTATTGTTTATGATAAATGAAGATTTGAAAACTGCTACTTGGGGATTAAATCTTAACAGTAAGTTGATACTAATAACAACAATTTGCTATAACAAATGAAAGGAATATACAAATATCAAAGATTTATTACAAAAAAAAAAAAAAAAAAACAACAAATATAAGAAAATTCCTTAGCATTTTAAATTGCTTGCAAAATTATTGTGAGATAAAAAAAATACTATCATTTTAAAACGAATCAATTTCAAGGAAATATTTTTAAGAAGAAATATTTTATTTTAAAATGCATTTCTTCCTAATATTTTATAACTTCTTAAGTTAAGATGACTTGTTCCGTACATTATAGAAAACAAGTCTCCCAAAATATTTAATAATGTTCTTTTTATTGTTAAATACGATAAATTGGTTTCAAAATAAAATGGTTAACAATTTTAATACTTGCTAATATGAGCATTAATTTGAATAATAAAAGAAATTTGTCCCAAAAATTTTTGACACAATTTCAAATATCTTGGATACATGCAAAATTATAATACAGGGTGTTTTTTTAGAGGTATAGAACTTCGAATTAAAATAAAACACAAGAAAATCGTTTTAATGTCCATCAATTTGACTTTATTGGAAGGATAATTTTATGCCATTAACGTTTAAATATGATTTCGGGCATGAGGCCGCCGCGGCTGGCTCGAATAAAGCCAATTCTACAGGTCCAATTTTCAACCACTTTTTCGAGCATATGGGGCCGTATGTTGGCAATAACGCCACGAATTTTGGCTTCCAAGTCCCCTAACGTTTCTGGTTTGTTGGCGTAGACGAGCGACTTCACATATCCCCTAAGAAAATAATCCAATGGTGTCAAATCACACGATCTTGGTGGCCAATTGACAGGTTAACCGAATTAATTGCTCTGATGGACGATTATGTCGACCATAAAATGGACGGAGCTTGCGGTAAACTTCGCGAACTGAACCATTATTTTCGAAATAAATTTGCACGATTTGCAAGCGTTGTTCTTTTGTCAACCTGTTCATGATGAAATGGCAAACCAAACTAAATATTAATCACTTGACAGCTGACAAAATGGCCGCCAGTTAAAAAAGTGATGCCAACTTAAAGTTGTATACCTCAATAAAAAACACCGTATAATAATAATAATAGCGCACACTTCAACAAGCTTTCCAAAAAATAACATTTCATCTCTTTACGGCCTTTAGTTAAAAAAACATGTCCCAAAGGTAAAATATTTAATAAATGAATTTCCAATACACTTAAGTTTCAATTGCATTTTTAATTTTTTCGCCATTTTTATCTGTTTTATGTACATATGTGTTATTTAATTTAACTGTCCCAAAATTTTTGAGACACAAATTAAAAAAAACAATTTGTTATGTAAAACCTAATGCCATTTTTTTCTTTATATTTCAGCGAAAGACAATTTAAAAATTTTATGTATGTCCCAAAATTTTGAGAAAGCAAATTTGTGTCCCAAAATTTTGAGAAAAAATATTGTGTCCCAAAATGTTTAATCATGTGAAAAATTTTACACATCAACTAAAAATTTACAAATTATCAGTATAGGCAAATTTTTGCATTCAGCCCCTTTTTAGAGGAACAAGTGCGATATGTGAAAAAGAATTATGAGAAATAAATCTGTCTATTTTGCAAAAACAATTTTTTAGTCATATAAAGGAATTGCTTTATAAAATATCATATAAAATTTAATATATTCAATTTTCATTTGTTTAAAGATGAAAATTAAAATTTTGTCGAAAATTTAATTGGCCACAAGAATTTTGGGACACGTCAAAAAGCTAGGGATACTGAAATTACGTTTCTAAGCATGAAAATATTTTGTTTTAATAATTTGTTTCTGCAGTCTTTACAGGAAAACACTGTCCCAATTATTTTGGGACAAGTGAAACAAATATAAAAATAGCAAAATAAGCAACTGCAAGGAAATACATCATGATTTGCTTAATTTTTTGGTCTTTACTTTTCAATCGCAGACGAATTTTTATACAATGAATAATTCTTATAAATTTTAAGCATATTTTTCAGTTCTGTAGTACATAAAAAAAAATTTTTTAATTGATAAATTTTTTTTATACAAAAGTGAAGCAGTGACCGGACGTGTGACGTGTTATCTATGTGGAGCGATAATCTAAAATATCGTCTTCCACAAAAAAAAAAACGATAGCAATAGCTTAAAAAAGAGATAATTGTCATCCTTGATTAGAACGCAACTTCTCTTAAGGAGTTTTAAGATTTCTTGTAATCTTTTTTAATTTTAATTTCAGTTGATTTATTCTTAGTGTAATAAAACCGATTTCTGCCACTTTTTTTTATCTACAATTTTTCACTATAATTGAAAGTAAATATAAATAATTTTTCTCAATATAAAAAATAATTGATTTCAGTTGCTGCCTTTTGCAAACTACTGATCATTATCTACATAATTTTTCCTCCAAGTAATTAAAAAATAAGTTGTGAATAACTTTTTAAGACATGAGATTAAATAAATAAAAAAAAGAGCTTTCAAGGAAAACGTTAAACAATTTTTGAGGCAAGTCTGTTTTAAAGTTTAAAGTTGTTTTTGCTTTTTATACATACGAGTACAATACAATAAATCCAAAACAAATTTTATTTTCATGCTCAATTAAATGCTTAAGCGAAAGACTTTGCAAAAAAAAAAAAAAAAAAGAAAAGTAAAAAATTATGATATTTTAGAAATATGTAACTACTTTGTGACAAAATTATGACTTGAAGTCATAAAATGTGTAAAATACACAACAATTTATCTCAAAGCTACACAAAAGTGTTGGAAAAATAACTGGCTAAAGATAATATTTGAAACCAAACAACATTAAATCAACACCCATATAGAGACTTTATTGAGACATTAATTGTCTTTTTAAGCTGGATAAAATGTGTTTTTTTCCTATATTCATAGATAATTGTAGTTGTTTTACGTTAAATTTTTTTTTATCATTTTAAAATGTCTTGAAAACGTTAATGAAAAATATTATTTATGAACTTAATAATACCAGAAATTAATATTTAACTACTCGCATGTCTCTAGCTGAATGGTGCATTTAAACGATAAACTAAGAATGAAGCTTTTAGTAAAAAAAATTTTTATTAATTGGTAAATAATAACAATCAAAAAGTCAATAAAGTTAAATGACTTGTTGAATTTCTTACGTTAAAACAGCAATTATATTAAGTAAAATATATAAAATATGCTCAGAATTTAATTTAAGATATTTATGGCTTTTTTTATTCTGTCCCAAAAATTTTGGGACACAGCTTTTTTCGATAATCTTGAAAAACTTAGTTCATTAAGCAAGAAATCTGTTCTCACCTACCAAACTTTTATGAAAATTCAGTTTGGGAAGTAAACTGTGTCCTTCAAATTGTCCCAAAAAAATTTAGATTTAAATTTTTATATTAATAAGTTCATATTATTATATTCACAGCTAGACAATATTTTTTTTGTCAAATTTATCTTCTAGCCGGTTCCAACAAAAATTTTTTTGGGACAATTTTTTTCCTTTTTTTTCGTTAAAACACGTATTGGATATTTACTGCAATAAGAATTTTCATTATTATTATTATTTTCTTTTCATAGTGATTTGGTAATTTTGAATCCATCCCAAAAATTTTGGGACAGTAAACGTATATGTATTTTTGTAATTTTAGCAAAAAAAAAATCTTTTTATCAAACAGTTAATTTAATATTATAATTAAGTTCTTATTTATCTTAGCTATTTGTTGATTTTGACCCTGTACCAAAATATCTCAATTTCACTATTTTATATTAAGTCCAATTCATATTATTTTATTCACAGCTGGGCAACATTTATAAATTTACCTTCTAGCCGGTCCTAAAAAAATTTTGGGACAATTATTTTTTCTTTTCTAATTTTATTAAACAACATTTTTGGATATTGATTTTAAAAGCCCATTTTTATTATTATTCTATTTTTATTTTCTATTGATTTGAAAATTTTAAGCCCATCCCAAAACTTTTGGGACAATTTTTTTTTAATTTTTGCAATAAATCTTTTTTTTTATCCAGCTAACTGCTGGATAAAAAAAAGTTTATAGTTAAATATTTAGTTACAGCGATTTGATGGTTTTATCCTGTCCCAAAAACATTTGGAACTACGAAAGTAAACATAAATTGATTTGTTCTACTATTTATTTGAACTGTTAGACCATGTTTAAATTTTCAGTTAGAGCAATGTGCCTTCAATTTTGGGACAATTTGTTAAAAAAATAAAAAATATCTTTTTAGTTTATATGTTTTTTGTTTTTAAGAAAAAGGCTTAAATAAAGTCAAATATTTAAGATCGTTTCTGCTCCAAAAACTTTTTTTCTTAAAATTTTTTCTTGTTGCTAAGACTATTGTCTTCTGAAATGTATTCAAATTAACATTAATTTTCATATAACAGCTGGCCTTTTTCCTATGTGCGTATTTTCATTTAAAATTTTTGCGTTTAATTTCCTGCTTTCTTTATTCGTTTATTACTATTGCTGTTGTTAACATTAAATTAACTTCCTTTAAATACTCTTGCCTTGTTTTCCATAAATAAAATAACAGGCATTGAGCCTGCCACATGTTGCAAAAAATATGTGAAGACGAAAAAGAAACACGAAAAGTCTGTTTTTTATCTTAAACTCACCCTCATGCCAAAAATATTTTACCTCAAAAGAAAATATGTAGGAAAAGAAAAACCTTAAAGGAAACAACCAACAACAACAAACCAGCCCAGACCGCACACATGAGACGATTATAAAACATATCTTTTGTTTGGAAATTATTGCTTTTTTCCATACACAAAATTTTATTAACTTCAGCAAAATGTGTGCCAGGGAAGAAAAAACATCTTTGAAAAGTAATATTTATGATATTTTATGTATATCTTATATTTAGGTAACGCCTACGATGAAAGCATTAAAATATCACAATGTGTAGAATGTGGAAAACTCACGCATCAATGATGTTGAAAATCAGTACAGTTGATAACAAAAGATAAGCAATTATGCGTATACATTAATTCGCTTACAATTATATTATATTTTCTGAGGTTTTATATCTGTTAAAAACTTTTTATAATTCTGCGACAAGTGCTGCTTACAATGTCCATTAACTTTTGTGTATTACTGTATGTGAATGAATATTAAAGACTTGAGAAAATATTTCAGATTTTAGGTAAAATTTTGTGTTCAGCAGAAAAAGCTTTTGCTTGTTGTTTCCCCACAGTTGAACAATTTCTCGTCTTGCTTAAAACGATTTATAAAACCTCGGGCTAAATTAATTAAAGTGCAAACACCAAAAACGGTGGAAACAAATTTTGTATTTTAAGACATTTTCAAACAAAATTTTGTCTTTTGTTCTCCAGCTTTCATTTAAGCTGTGAAGTTTTTAAGCCTGAAGTTATTTTCTTATTTGTTGAGAAAAAAAAGTCACTTAAAATTTCTATTTATTTAAGTTTCCCTCCATAGAAAACTTTTCATTGTGTTATTTCCTGTTAAATCAATTGAAACAAAAATTTTCTTTTCTTTTACAATAATTTCCCCCCAACCAAATAAATTCAATGTACCATATAAAGACATCGCCGTACCCTGTGCCTGCTCTTTAGTATTTCTAAAAGCTTTAATTCAAAAGATTTATAACTATTTTTACTTATCAACTCCTCTTTTCCTTTGCCACACTAAGGGCCTGTGCCCCGATGTCGACAACGTTCGACTTGTCGCACACTTACGAGTACATTCAAAACAAAAACAAATTTTAAAATTTTGTTGTTGTTGTTGTTTCAAATGTAAGAGTGCGACAAGTCGAACGTTGTCGACATCGTGGGACAAGCCCTAATGCAAGACAATACAAAAATCAAAAGAAAATGGAATTTGTCCACTAATCCCCTTCTTCTAGACACACAATCAATTTTATTATTAAAAGTCTATTGAAAAGTCTCACATATGAAAAAAAAATCATCCACTTTCTTTTTTCTCTCTCTAAAACTGATTCAAGTGAATTTAAAAGAAAAAATTGGCTTCAATCTTCAAAAAAAAAAAAATATGACTAAAAATTAGAGGGGGACTATTTTATATACAGACTTTCTTAGATTTCAATTGTCTACACCAAATCAAAGCGGAAGAGGGTTGAAAGATAATATTTTTCAATCGTCTTTTCAAAATTAATAAAATCAGATTTTATTAAATCGAAAGCAATAAGTTACAGTTGTAGCCAAAATTTGAAGAAATTTACAACAAGTGGAGGAAAATCTGTACCCATAAAAACATGTGCCTCAATGTAAAATGTCTTTATTAAAATCGATTTTTTCATTTACTAAACCAACCCCAAGTTCAAAATAAGACAAAGAAATAAATTCTTTAATTTCAATAAAATAACAGGCGTATTTATAAAAAGAAGAAAGGTGTCTTAGGACACTCGGTTATAGCTTTGCTGCTTAGTTATATATATAAAACAAATTTCATGTGTGAAATAACAATGCAATAAAATTATATTATATGATGATGTCAAGTTCGCTTCAAATATTTCAAAACGTTTCCATTTATTTCCTATTATTTTCTTTTCTAGTGGCGTACGATTAAATTAATGTATTGCTTGTGGCCGGTGGCGGCTTTTAGCCAGCTTACAGCCGATTGGCTGTTTTCTCTGGTTTGTGCTCATGTGCAAAAACAAAACAAAAACAAATTGAGCAATCGTTATCATTGTTTTTATTTTGTTATTGTTTCACTCAATTTAGAGAACGAAACAGAACAAAATCGAACATTTTGTTTCCTTTATTTTCGTACTCTGCTTTTAAGTACAAAGAAATCAGAACAAAAATAAATTTATAACTGTAATAGTGTCGATTATTTTTGTCACGAAAATCACTGTATCGCGCAATAAATAGCATAGCTATACAAATTATGCTTGTAAGATGATTTGCGGATACCATTTCCGAGTTAGAAGCTGTAAAAATAAAAAGCTCCAAACCGAATGTAAAAATCCTAAATATTACTGTAATTCAAATTATTCAAAATAATTGTTGCTGCTTTTTGGAAATTTTTACAATTTTTTTTAATGTGTTTAATTTTGAAATATTTTGTGGGCATATGATATTACACAAGACATACTTCAAAATATTTTAGGCATTTGATTTTTCTAGTTAAAAGACTTAATTTGTTTTCGTTATGCAAATCACATACTCCGACAACGTCAAAATTCTTGTTCAATTTTCTTTTTTGCAGTGTTAATAAAGTATGTAAATAATAAACAGTCTTAATATGGCAAAGCTTGTTAAGACATGCATATAAATTTGATGAGAAAGAATATATAAAAAAAAATTTTATGCTTGAGCTGCGAAATATCGCAGTCAACCGGCAATAAATCTTGTAATACTCGTACACCCACCGCAAAGATTTTGAGGAGGGAAAAGAAAAAGCAGCCGTTTTCACAAAAAAGTGATAAAATATGCAAAAAAAAAGTAATATTTTTGTTTTTCCATTATTGGCTTTTTAAGATACATACGAGTATAAGTAACGAAAATTGAATTGTCTTTAAAACAAAGTAAACAAGAAAGCAGAAGAATAAATATTGAAAATTCGTCACGCTTTTATACAGGCGAAAGAAATATTGGGAATTAATAATGACTGATTTGTTGTCAAAGCAAATAAAGAGAAGAAACAAAAACTAATTGAATTTTGAATAAGCCAACAGAAAGCTGATGTCACGAGTAGGCGCTACAAACGTTGGTATGTTGAGGGTTCATGCTCGTTTTTTTATCATTTTAATTTTCTTATTTTTGTGGCTTTAAATGAATTTAATTAAGTTTGTTTAAAATAAAATTAAAATTTTATAACTTTTATAACTGGAAGCTTTATGTTGAGTATAACTATGCTGATACAATCGCTGAGCAGTTACAATGCGTCGAGTTGAATCGTGTTTAAAAAACAACTAAGCTAACATCGTGGTATTCAAGAAGTGAGTTATTTAACACACGTGTGTGTGTTGAGTAAATAAACACCCACATTGCGTATGTCGGGTCGAATATTCGTCTACGAGAATTTTGTACTAGTTTTAAAGAAACGTGCACAAGTTTTTATAGGACAAATTTGTCGTAGACGAATATTAGACTCGACTTAAGCAATATGGCTGAAAGCAGTGTTTAAAAAACTAATGATTTTCATTTCACTTGATTTTGCTTCAGCTTTCGCTTTTGAAAAATACAACAGTTTCAGTCAAAACGATTTAGGACTAATTAAATAAGAAGACGCAAGTGTACAATGCTTATCAAATCAGACACTTTTTTTTCGCTGTTTTGGCTTTTTCCAGCTGTTTAAAAATCAACCAATACTTTTGCTTGTGCTTACGAAAATCAACAACAGTGGCAGTCGAAGCAGAAGCAGCAAACGATTTATGAACAATTGCGCAGTACTTTCAGCAGTCGACGATTTGAAAAGTTTGAATTTGATTTGCTTTTGCTTTTGATTGGTATCACAAGCAAAAGCAAAGCAGTCTATATGCTTTTGGAAGTTGCAAACAGTCACAGTCGTAGAAGCAAAAACTCTTGCTTTTAGAAGTTTTAAGCAATTGCGCAATAAAGTGGTTTTTGTTTTTTGCCTCTTGTCTGATGTGCAAAAACAACCACAAAAACATGACAAACACCACAAAATAGTTGACTGAACCTGCAGAAAACTTCTAAAAGCAAGAGCTTTTGCTTCTTCGACTGTGACTGTTTGCAACTTCCAAAAGCATACAGACTGCTTATGCTTTTACTACCGAAACTAACCAAAAGCAACAGCAAATCAAATTCAAACTTTTGAAATCGTCGACTGTTGAAATTACTGCGCAATTGTTCATAAATCGTTTGCTGCTTCTGCTTCGACTGCCACTGTTGTTGATTTTCGTAAGCACAAGCAAAAGTATTGGTTGATTTTTAAACAGCTGGAAAAAGCCAAAGCAGCGAAAAAAAGTGTCTGATTTGATAAGCATTGTACACTTGAGTCTTCTTTAAAAGGTAAACACATAATAAGTTAGAATTATTAATAGAAAAACATGACTTGTGGGGGTTTTTGAAGATGTCTGCTTAAAAAACTCTTGCTCAACAGGAAGAGATAAATCGAGAAACAACGCTAAGTCTACTTCCGTGGAGCTTGCCAGTGTTAAGAAAAGAACTGCTACTATCTACCCTCGTCCAACTTTTTTTTTTTTTTAATAAACAATAAAATATTTACCAACTGACTCATTTAAAACAAAAATATTCAATTTCTTTTACATTTCCCCTTCCTCTCTCTTTTGTTTTTAAATAATTTCCTGCACAAACTGCTAAAAGCAAATTTTAACCATTTGATTTAAACGAAAACAAAAAAACAAACAAGAAGAAAAAATCGTGAGAGTCTTAAAAATTCTTGTCACGTTTTCTTTAGTTTTTCAAATGTTTGTTTGTAGTTTAGCCGTGTACTTAGTTTTAAAATGTCTGTTTAAAGTACGGACGGAAAAAGTGTTAAATAAAACTTTAACGCTTTGCTGTAACTCTGTGTGGCTTAAATGTCAGTTAAAATTTATAGTTTTTCTATTTGCATCTTTTGTATAGATGTTTATAAGTTTTTTTTTATTTTTATTTTTTTATTTGTGAGACTCACCTTCAACTTTAGCTAGAGCCAGCACCGATATGGTTTGTAGAGCTGGTATGGCCCAGGCAACAAGATGAAATAGATGTGATTTATTTTCAATGGCTTCGTGACCCCATTTCAGGCCAGCAGCCAAAAACCAAGCAAATGCCAAACATGACCACCAGGCAAATGCAGCCATACAACAAAAATATAAAGCCATGAAGAGAACTGTACAAGCTGTTGACTGGCGATGACCCTAAAATAATGGAAATGAGTAGCGGAAGAAAGAAAATAAATATTAATAATAATCATAAGCAAATTGCATTTAATGAGAAATTATTACTAATTTATTTACCTGTGTTATGGTCGACATCATTTGTAATCTGCCCAATCTGACGGGTGGTGGGAAAGGTTCGCGACACGATACCGAATCTCCAGCACCCAAACCGGCCACATAAGCACAGCCCACCACCAAATAACAAATGGCCAGAAATACTATGGCTCTCTCGGGATAGCGGAAGCGTGAGGAATCAATAAGAAAGGTGAGGACCTAAAAAAGGAAATAACAAATTAAATACATAAATATAATTTATATTTGGCAAATAACTTTTTTCTTTATAAATTCTGTTTGGCAATAAAAGTATGTATCAGCAAAGATACGGACGGGGGACGAAATATATTTTATACTTTTCTTGCAAAAAAAAAGAAATGTTTTTAAAGCATGTTCAAAGATAATTTTTTTAAAGTGAAGAATATATGACTCAGAAGCTACTTTCGAAAATCAACTTAAAAGAGAACTAACCATGTCTTAATTATGAAATTATTCGTACTTCGGCTAATTTTAAACCGACTTCAAAAATTGCCCATTGTTATGTTTTTTGCTTCATATCTCATCTCAATCATTTATATATTTATATACATATATTGGTTCCTTTGGCTGCTATAGGAAAACTACGGCTTCATTTATAAACTGATTTCAAAAATGCTTCTTCTGTCTGAGGGGGTACAGCTGTCATTTTGTTATTGGAAGGTCACGCCCATTTAAATTTAACATTTTACTGCATGTAATTTTGCTCAATCGATCGTTATAAAACTTACAAACACTTTAAGCAACGGTGGCGACTTAATTTAGGGTTTCAAAAAGTGGGCGGGACCACGCCTATTACTGTGATATTTAAAACTTTTAGTACTTATACCCGACAGATTTTTACTTTTATGCTTGTAATGACAGGATTTCGTATTTGAAGAATTTCTATTTAAATGATTCTTATGAAACTTGTCACATATCTTAAGATATCGCAATGGCTTAAAATTGTACTGGAAAAAGTGGGCAGGACCGCGCCTTTAATTTTTTTCTACATACATACATATTTCAAGTCGTTCTGTTTAAATAATTCTTATGAAATTTATCACATACTTTGGGATATCGCAACAACTTAAAATTGTCCTTAAAAAAGTAGGAGGGGCTACACCCCCTAATATTTAATACATATCGTGCCATAACCGCCAAAATAGCTTAAGCGACGTAATTTTCGGACTTAATTTTTTGGCCAAAATCAATCATTAGCGAACGTAAATAATAGATTTTCGTAAAAAAACGAAGTCCAAAATATGTGTTGGTTAATCTTTTTCTATATATTTCAAGTATTTGTGTTTAAAATTTGATAAGAACGAAATTCCAACATTATTCTTATGAAACTTGACTTATACCTTCGGATGTCACAATGACTTAATATTATGTAATTGGAAAAAGCTCACGCCCCTTTAAATTTAATACATTTCTCTTACTTCTACTAAATCGATTCTTACAAAACTCTGCTAACATCTTGGAAAATTTTAATAGCATAATTTTGTATCTGAAAAAGGGTTTACGCTCACTAAAGTTCAATACTATCTTAAAAATAATGCTGCATAATTAATTCCCACGAAACTGGGCACTAACATGTAACATGCACTTGTAAATACACATTATAGCATTTGGAAAAAGGGACGGTGTTAAGCCCACTAAAGCTTTATACTATCTTTAACATACTGCTGCACAATTAATTCCCACGAAACTGGGCACACATGTTGAGCACTTGTAAATACACATTACAAAATTTAAAAAAGTGGGGGGGGGGTCACGCCCATTCATATTTTACTTAACATTTTCTGTACTATTACTATTACTATTACTATTACTATTACTATTACTATTACTATTACTATTACTATTACTATTACTATTACTATTAGGATTTCCACAAAGTTTTTGACTGTTCAAAATGTGTGGTTGAAGTCTTACTGACGATTTGTTAAAGCAACAATGAAATGCATGTAGGCAATCCTTAACGGCCAGCAAATAAATTTCACTTATAATAAAATTATGACAATATGTCGAATAATAAATCAAGTGAATTAGTAAATACATTTCAATGTACTTATGTATAGACAAAACAGATGTAAGAGTAAAAGGTCTATGCAAAATGTGGCTTTAAGAAAAACGCTTGTATGTATTTTCAAATTTAAAATTTTACTCATAAAGCATTTGCCTGCCCTCACAGTAAAAAAAGAAGAAAAAGTACCTACAGCAAAGGTCATTTAAGGAAATATATTTCCAGCAACCCTTGGGAGATTTCTCTTTTTTTTCTTCCTCCTCTTCATCTTACAATTTCCAACGATTTCTCATTAATCTTTTTGCCAATGACAAATGATGTTGTCCAATAGTAAATATTGTTAAGGAACTGTTTTTCGTATGTCTCGAAGCATATTAAAGGCAGCAAGCCACACAGCACCATCAAATAAAACAGCAATAAGTATAATTTTGACAAATTGTTGAATATTTTTTACAGGCACGCCAGAGCAACAAAAAAAAATCGTTTAACTAAACAATATGTTTTCATGGATACAAAAAAAAAAAAAAACTTCCACAAATATTATGGACAGAAGAAAACGAAACTTTAAGGCATTATGAAAATGATTTTCAAACTTCATTTGAAAAGGGACAGACAACAGACAGACGGACAGACATACCTACGCATAGATAATTTACATGAAATGGAAAAGTGTAAATTTTATTAAAGGCTAAAAAGAGGCGGTCAACAATAAATTTGTTTAAAAAAAAAACTAATTAACAAGTATTTACAAAAATGTATTTAAACGATTTAAAAAAAAAATTTATTTTATACTAATGCCCCCATAAAGAATAGAACTTTATGTTATACGAGCTAGAGACGACCCGAACACGAATACCAAAATGTTGTCCAACATGTACGAAAAACGCACTCGTAAAATTTTCCCATTACGAAATGCACAAGACGCACGAAATCAAATTGAATAAAAAAAACATTTTTTATATGCAAATACATAGATAATAAAAAATCAAGAAACGAACAAAACAATAGCCAAAAACTGAAAAAATCGCCCATAACTGAAGAAATCGCTAAAAACCGAAAAAAACGTCAAAACTAAAAAAATCGCCAGAAACGAAAAAATGTCAAACCTAAAAAACGAAAAAACCCGAACAAAATCCAAAAAACTAAAGAAGCACCAAAACTAAGGAAAAGCGCCAAAACTAAAAAAATCACCAAAAACGAAAAAACGGCAAACCTAAAAACGCAAAAAACCAAATTTAAGGAAAAGCGCCAAAACTAAAATAATCGGCAAAAACCGAAAAAACACCAAACCTAAACAACGCAAGACCCCGTAAAAATCCCAGAAACGAAAAAACACCAGAGAACTAAGGAAAAGCGCCAAACTGACAAAATCGCCAAATCAAAAAAAATAAAATAAAATGAACCTAAAAAACGCAAGAAATCGTAAAAATTCTAAAACGAAAAAAGCACTAAAACTAAGGAAAAGCATCAAAACTAAAAAATCGCCAAAAACCGACAAGATCACCCAAACGAAAAAACACCAAACCAAAAAAAAAAACGCAAAAACCGTAAAAATCATAAAAACGAAAAAAGCGCCAAAACTAAAAAATCGCCAAACCGAAAAAACACCAAACCTAAAAAACGCAAAAAACCGTAAAAATCCCAAAAACGAAAAAAACACAAAAAACGAAAGAAAAGCGCCAAAACTAAAAAACACCAAAAACCGAAAAAAAGTTTAGCGTGTTCTAAAAATCGTTTTAAAAATGTTTACAGCAAGTGGTAAACCTAAAAAACGCAACAAAGCTAATTTAAGGAAAAGCGAAAATATTAAAATAATAGCCAAAAACCGACAAAATTGCCAAAACGAAATAACACCAAACCTAAAAAAAACGCAAAAAACCGTAAAAATCGCAAAAACGAAAAAAGCCCCAAAAAAACTAAGGAAAAGCGCCAAAACTAAAAAATCGCCAAAAACCGAAAAAAATTTTAATAAATTCTACATCAAGTGGTCTACTCTGTATTTCGAAACGAAAGAAAATGCTTTCGAATTTGAATGTTATTAACATTGCAATTGGAAAGCGTTTCCTTTCGTTTCGAATTACAGAGTAGACCTCCAGGTAAGATATTCGATTATAAAGGCTAAAGTTCGTATATTATTGCAGAAGTATGTATGTATGTATGTATGTAGTGTCCGTACAGAACCCTTCTTGTGCGAGTCAAGGTCGCACTTTATTGAATTAATTTGTTTTAAATTTCAGAATTGTTTATTTTTTCCTCACTTTAACAATCGCCTAATTTTCACACATTTCCATAAGAACCCGCTGCTACGATATTTTATTTACACATCTTTCAAGCTCGTTGCAGGGTTAATGGCTTCTGATGGCTTCAGAGTGCATAGTCTGCGTTTAAAAAAGTTTTCGGCTGCAGAAAATTTGAAGCGTTTTTGTGCCTTAAGCCTTCAAACGTTTTTGTTTTAAACTGTATGATTTTATTATTAATTTTTTTTACTCAACATCATAAAAACCATTCAAAGCTTCCCAGCCCAGTTATAATTTGAACTCTTATAAATTATATTTTTTTTGTAAAAAAAAAAAAAAAAAAAATACAAAACTTACTACGACTAGTTTTGGTTAAGAAAAATTTCCTAATAACTCTTTTTTTGCAGTTGCTTGGCTAGATTTTTATTGCTTTTATGTAAATTTAATTTTTTTTCGCTCTGTTAAGTGGGTGTAGTTTTCTGTTGAAGTTCTTTTTTTATATCCAGAGAATTTGCATAAATGCGTAGTTTAAATAAATTATGCACAACGCAAAAGTTAAAAAAAAAAGAAAAACAAAATAAAAAAAATTATTCGCATATGAAGTAGAACTGCGGTGTACGTAGTACCCCCTTGCAAACAGACACTAAAAGTTTAGCTTAAATAAATGAGCTTTCAAGAGATGTTATGACAGCTGTCACAGTTTGAGATTTAATTATCATTAAAACATAAATTAAAAAGGAAACAACACCTACGCTTGACAACTGCACCAGCAACGAAAAGTAATACACAATAAAATTTACACATATTAAAAAATAGTTTTAGCAAAGGAATGACATTATTAAAAACAGTGACAAAACATAAATCAGCTGCCCAAAACCTTCAAAAAAAAAAAATTATTTAATAAATTTCACAAAAGTTAAATAAGTCGAGATTCATAAAGTATTTTCTTACATTTCTTAATAAAACTTAAAGCTTTAATATACGAGTATTAAGGCTGATGTTTTGCCTTTTCTTCATCCTTGGAGTTTTTTATTTTTTTGTAAAATTAATGGCATCGAAAATTTTGTCATTTTTGAATCCCTAAAAAAAAACTTATTTCATGCTCATTACGAAAGCCTAAATTTGCACATGGGAACGTGCAGAGTCAGAAACTAAAACATCAACATCAGACATAATCCCCGGCATCAACATTATAAATTCATCATAATGAAAGGAAGAAACAAAACAAGTATACCAGCAAAATTTCTCAACGGAAAAAGTAAAATAAGGAACTGGAAAAGTCTTGATGTCGGCAATAAAAATTAAAGCTTTAAACGTTTAAACTTTCAAAGATTACATTTTACCATTATTAAGCCTTCTTCTTCTTAAGGATCTTCAAGCCTTCTAAATTTAAATCGTATTTGATTTCAACATAGAGCTTTTTCTAAGAGCTTTAAGTTTCTAAGTTCTTGATTATATTTTGCCATTTTTAATTCCTCTAGGTTGAAGAACTCGCACAGTATTTTGTTTCAAAACTGAAAGCTTTCAAGCATTTTAAAATTAAATCCATATAGAGCTTTTTCTAAGAGCTTTACTTAAATATGATATAAGACCTGACCCGAGCTTTTAATAAAAAAATCTTCAGAGCATTAATAAAAAATGTTCAGAGCCTTTAATAAAAAATCTTTTGAAAGTTTCTCATTCCTTAAAAGCTTTCCAAATATAAAAGTTTCTAAAATTCAATAGAACATAAAAAAATACTAGTTTTCTAGACAAATTGGCTGTTATTAAACTTAGCTGAAAACCTTCTCAAAATAAGTAAAGTGCTGTTTTTAGCCCGATAGGACTTACGACAGGGTTAATTTGTCAAATAAACGGTCTGTCATGCGCTCACTTTTTGACATTTATGATCAGTATACTCTGGCTAATCATCACGAATAGATTGAAGCTTGAACAACATTACCAAATTATCCAGATTTATTTCGAAAATCAGTCGCCAAGTCGATATTTTTCTTCAAAAGTGGATGTCCAGAATGTGCCGCTGTGGCCATATTCCCGGAATAATTGATCTTTCTAATTAAAAGATTGTTTGGTTTAAAATTAAATTTGTTGTGCTTAAAAAAGCAACCATACTTAGCTCGAGCGCTAAAAAGTTGGTTTCAACTGCGAAAGAATACAACGAACGACTTTCCACAAGAAAAAAGCTCTATGTAACAAATGCTCATGGTAAGCCCGCATGTATAGAAATTTTAAACCAATTGAAGACTAAAAATTAAAAAAGAAATTTATTTTTGGTATTTTGAAAGCCTTTAAAGTTTTTTCCAACTTTGAAAATCGTTTGCATTGAAACAGATTTTTTTTTAACTTTTTTTCGACATTAACAATTGCTAAAAGCGTTTATTTTTTAAAAGCTTTATAATTCTCAAAAGCTTATTTTCCCTTAAAAAAGCTTTCGAATGTTTCACATCTTATTTAATTTTTTCTAAAGAGCTTTTGCACTGTTAAAAAATATATTTTGATATTCAGAAAGCTTTTTAAGCTTTATCAAACTCTGAAAATCTTTTGCATTGAAATACAAATTTTGTCAAGTATTTTAACATTAACAATTGTTAAAAGCTTTCTTATTTTTTAAAGCTTAACAATTCTCAAGAGCTTATTTTCCATCATAAGCAGCTTTCGTATGTTTTACATCTTATTAAATTTTTTATTTAAAATTGGAAAAAAGTTATTTTGTCATTTTAAAAAATATGTTTTGATATCCTGAAAGCTTTTAAAACTTTTTCAAACTCTGAAAATACTTTGCATTCAATTACAGTTAAATTTAGCAATTGTTAAAAGCTTTATAATTTTTCCAAAGCTTTACAATTTTCAAAAGCTTATTTTTAAAAAAAGCTTTCGAATGTTTTTATCTTATTTAATTTTTTTTTATAAAAAAGGTCTTTGCAAATTTTAATAGGTTTTTTCATATGAAAAGCTTTGGCTTTTTCTTTACAGAAAATTAAAAAAAAAAAAAAATATTATTATAACAAAAGGTCAATCAATCCTTGTTACAGCTAATGTACTAACACAATTTGCTGGGCTGGACAATGACAGTTAATCTACACAACCTCTCTATACCCGTATGCCCCCTACAAATGCAGTTGATAAGTGAACATGAACTTTGAGCTCTGTAAAAGCTGTTTGAGTTTTTGGGGTGTAAAAAACAATTGATGCTGTTGACAAATGAAGTTTTAATGATGCGATGTGTTGAGCTGTTATGTGGTTTTTGCTGGTGTGAAATGATAAAATTCTTTGCAATTCGTAAAATTTTAAGCAAATATTTACAAACAACAGAAAATATCATGCGCATACATACATTCACATCTTGTATGCAATTTTTCATGCAAATTGCAATGTGTTGATACAGAAACAGTTTTTTGTTTAGCTATACTGTGTAATTATTATTTGAACAATAATATAAGTGAAATTTATTTGCTGGTGGTTAAGCGATGTCTATATGCATTTCATTGTTGCTTTAACAAATCGTCAGTAGACTTCAACCACACATTTTGTGACTGTTCAAAATGTGTGGTTGAAGTCTACTGACGATTTGTTAAAGCAACAATGAAATGCATATAGACATCGCTTAACCACCAGCAAATAAATTTCACTTATAGTATAATTATGATAATATGTCGAATAATAAATCTTTTGAACAATAATTTTTTTTATTTATTTTTCTTTATGAATGGACTCTTCTATTTGTTGCAGGAATTACAAGGAAACCATTTTCAAAAGTTTAAAAAATAACTTAAGAAATTTGTTTTATTTGCTGTAAAATATGTTAAGAATTATAATTTAAATCACGTTTTCTTTCATTCACTACATTAATCACCGCTCATCGTATAACGATGAAGCAGTTTACTTTTGCCTTTACACATTCTAAAAGCTTTCAAGCATTTCATTTACCGGCCATCTCCCTTAAATGGTTTTGTAAGTGGTCATAATACTTGTTCATATTTTAGCTTTATAGTAGTGCATTGTTACCATGTCTATGACATGACTTTTTCATTTGAATTTGCTCTTGCTACGCTTTCAGCAGTTGTTCTCGTCAGTTATCTGTATGAACTAAATCAGAGTGTAGCATTTGCATTTGTTATTTCAATTTAAAAGTACATGTACAATTTTCCTTATGCAACAAATTTTATTTTATGATTACACACACTAGTGCAACACAAATTGTTCCATAACAAGACATAATGGTCTAAATTTAAAGTGGCTGTCATTGGCAAGAGCTTTTAGTAAAAGCAAACATGATAACTTTATAATAAATTTTAATATTTGCAATTTAACATTGTATGCAAAAAATACTACAAACATAATATATGGAATGTTTTATATTCAGTAACTTTTTTAGTTGACATTTAAAAAAATAACTGAAGCGTGGTAAAAAAAAACTTCAAGTGTATGTCAGAATTTTTAAAAGCAATAAATATTTTTGTTTGAAAAATAAAATAAAAGTTAAGACAACTTTGTTATTTGTTTATGATTTTGAGAGTTATTAATAGAAGACTAAAACCCTGAGCTAAGCTTTAACAATAATGCTTTACAAGAACTTGTTCAATTCAAGAATTTTGCATCAAAAAATTAAAAAGCTTAGCATGCATATAATTATCAAAATCATTTCTAATAAAAATAATACAAATATGTTTTAAAGCTTTTTATGCAAAATAATTTCAAGATGTTTCCTTCATATTAAAAGTTTTGAAATGTCGAATGCTAAAAACCTGAACTAAGCTTTTAAAATATTTGATTAAATAAAAACTAGCGAAATGCTTTAAAAGAGCTTAACACTGTTGCACGTCACGATTTTAGATGTCATTTCTAAACAAATTTTTCTTCATATAAAAATATTTAAGAGCCTTAATATGAAGAAAAAAGCTTTTATTATACAAATATATTGCAAAAGCTTTTTATGAAAATTTTTTAGATGATATCCTTGTATAAAACTTTTTAAAATATCAAAAGCTGGAAAAAAGCTTAGAAATCTATTTTGATTTGAAATGCTTAGTACGTTTTTTTTTATTATTTTTAAAAAGAAATAATTTTTTTTGCAACCTCGATTAGTTAAAGACCTTAGCATAAAATATTCAAAATTTTATAAAAAAAAAACTTTTTATTACAGCTTTACAGAAAAAAATTAAAACTTTTTATGCAAAAGAGCTTTACAGAAAAAATTTAAAAAAAAATTAAAGCTTGTTATGCAAAAAAGCTTTTTATTACAGCTTAAAAAAAATAAAAAAAATTAATGGCCTGTCCCACGATGTCGACAACGTTCGACTTATCGCACACTTACATTCATACATGCAAAATAAAAACTAATTTTAAGATTTTGTTGTTGTTTCAAATGTAAGTGTGCGACAAGTCGAACGTTGTCGACATCGTGGGACAGGCCCTAAAAAGAAATTAAAGCTTTTTATGCAAAAAAGGTATAAATGTTGCTTCAATATTAAGAGCTTTCCAGATACGAAAGTACGAAAAAAGCTTTTTTATAAAAGCTTCTATCACAAAATCATTTTGAAAAGCTTTTTATATAATTTTTTTTTTTTTGATGTTTCCTTAATATAAAAAGGAGAGAGATATCAAAAACTGGCAAAAAGCTTACAAAGCTTACAATTAAAGCTCTTTTTATATTAAACGTTTAGGATCACAAGCTGGCTGCTGCATTCTATGTTTTAATTTTTAATTTTTGAAGTTTAAGTGGTCTATAATAAAAACGAGATCATGCCAACCATGTGTACTCAACACATTTTGTAAGCTTTTACTCAAAGAAAGTTTTATTTTTATTTTGAAAGCTTTTACTTCAGGAAAGCTTTATTTTTATTTTATACTTGTTTTTAACCCGCGACCAAAAAAAGGGTGTTATAAGTTTGTAGTGTGTGGCTGTGTATCTGTGTGTCTGTCCGTGTCCACGTACACCAAACGACTGGACGGATTTTGATTTAGTTTTTTTCTGTTTGAAAGGTAACTTGATCGAGAGGGTTCTTAGCTATGTTTTAAGGAAATCGGTCCAGCCGTTTCGAAGATATCGCATCTTTTCTAGAATTTTTAATTTTTGTTATTCATTATTATTTTTTAGCAGGGACCGTAACGGTTATAATTTTTATTTTAAAAATTACTTTTTAATCGTTATTTCTTGAGTTTTATTTATTCCTCACAAAATAATAGTTATTTTGTGACTTTTATTTATTCCTCACAAAATAAGAGTTATTTCTTGATTTTTATTTATTCCTCACAAAATAAGAGTTATTTTTTTATTTTTATTTATTTCTCACAAAATAAAAGTCATTTTTAAACTAATAACTGCCAGTTCATAGAAGTCAAGTAAAAATTCTTGCTTGGCTATTTACATTGAAATCAAAAACAAATTTTGAGTGCTTTGTTTGTGTTTTCAATATAAATAGCCAAGCAAGAATTTTTACATGGCTTCTATGAACTGGCAGTAAATAAAATATAAAAAAATAACTCAGTGTTTTTGTAAATAAAATGAAAAATAGAGACTTTAGTAAAGATTCTGCATATATTCGTACAATAATTTTTTCCTTTTGAAATTTGTATGAAAAACATATTGTTTGTAACGAATTGTCATTATTTTTCATACAATTTGGTAACGTGTAGAAATGAAATTTTTTACAAAATATGCCTATTTAAATTGAAAAAAAAAAAAACAAATTTGATATTTTTTATTACAAATAATTTTATTTCATTTACAAAAACAACCAATTTATAAGAAAGTGAGTTTGTTTTTTGCTAAGCTTTCACGCCCAAGCCGCTCATCTGGTTTTAAAAATTCTTTCACCAATGGAAAGCTACATTACCAGCGTCAAATATAAGATATTTTTATCCGGTTTGGAACCGGATTTCTTATATTTGGTACGGATTTTGTCCGAAAAACACATTTTTGTGCTGGTTAGGGGTTTAAGACCGGTTCTTATGTATTTTATAATTAATTTGTTGCATAACATAAAAATATTTTTTGATTTGTCAAAATTTTTTAATGTACTAAATATCTCAACACCTTCATAATTAACACATAAGAGTTACCAGCTTGATAAATGAAACTTGACAAATGAAAGAAAAATGAAATGTCATATGGGCTTTAGCGAATAAAGTAAAAACTTCGGCCCATTGGGTGGTCTAATGTACATGAATTTAATAAATTTTACTCTTTGTGAAGAATGATGCAACGCAAAAGTCTTCTGACTTACCATCATCTTCAAACGCTGAAACACCAGATGCTTTACCGTCGTCTGAAGACACAAACACGTGTTCATTATTAAACGAGTTCTTAAACTCTATTGAAGTAAATTCAGAGGATGAAGACTCAGATGGTGATCTGGAGGAGGAAATGAAAAGGGCGATAAACGAAATAGACAATTACAATCCTAAGCCCATTGACGTGGATGCAGATGTAATGAAATATTGGGAGGAAAAAAAATATATATATCCATACCTGTACAGATTGGCACAGGTTTTGTATAGCACGCCAGCAACACAAGTCTCTGTGGAAAGAGCATTTTCTGCGCTAAAATTAATATTGACAGATTTAAGATCGAATTTATCGCCAGAGTCCATGCAAAAACTCTTATTTGTTAAATTAAATTAATTAATAAACACATTTTAAAAATGACTTTTATTTTCTGAGGAATAAATAAAAATCACAAAATAACGTTTATTTTGTGAGGAATAAATAAAAGTCACAAAATAACTCTTATTTTGTGAGAAATAAATAAAAATCAAGAAATAACTCTTATTTTCTGAGGAATAAATAAAAATTAAGAAAATAAAAATCATTGCATCTATAGGTAGTCCATGTAACATGGAGTATTGTGGTATATTCCTTGTGCCCGTAGCACTTCTCTATTATTGTGATTTTTTCAGTTTAAATTTGGAAAATAATCGTTATTTGCGTTCCCTGTTTTTTAGTTCTGTGTTCACAAGCGATAAAAGCGTAAGTCGTAAAACATAGTTTCGGGAAAACCACGTTTAATGTATGAAAAAGGAAAGTAATTTTGTCGTAAAGTAGTATTAACGCCTCAGATTTTATGAAAATTTAGTTTTTTAGCTTTTATTAAAAATGTTATTGAACTTTTTTTTAAAGACTCAGGTCAATACTGTTTTGTTTATATGTTTATAAGAAAAATTCGCTAGAGACATGGGAATGGATTTCCAATAAACATGAAGCTTCGTTTGTAGAATTTTGTGGCATATATGAATCGATTTTGTCTTAAGTCATTTATGCTGTTATCGCTGTTAAGCAGATTTTTTTTTTTAAGAAACTTACCGTAAATAAACAACTTGCAACACAAACAGCCGCCCAAGAGCCCACCCAGTATCGAAGAACGGTACGTTCTTTTTCGGGAAAAAACATGGCGTGACAAGGTGCACCACAATCTCGTTTATCCTTAAAAAAAGAAGAAAATCAAAATAAAATTTTATGTAATATTGTACTTGGTATGTATGTATACACTATTAAAATAAAACGTATATAAAATTAAAATAAAACGTATTTATCTACACGTGGCAGTTACTGCACGCTCACACATTCTTTTACAGCAATTTACAAATATGTAGTTAATAAGTCTATGCATACAATGTATGTATGTGTGTATGCGAGTATGATACCTTAGATATCATACAGACAACAAATTCCTATAGTAATATTATATTCAATTACCACAAAAGAAACAGAGGTAAAATAATACTTCAGTTACAAAATGGGAAACAAACACAAAATTAAAGTTTTGATTACTTTTTCCCTTTTCATCATACTCGTATACAAACGCTACAAAGAAAGCGAAACGTTCTAAAAATAAAGTCAACCAAACCCTTACAGACGCACACAGGTATGAATTGAAAAACAAATCTATGTACATATACATACATACAATTACAAGCATCCCCCAAGCCCCGTTATTCACATCCTGCTACGGAATTTTGTACGATACACATGCCTGCCTTAGTGTATGCTACAATTGTTAACATTCTCAAAAAAATGTGAGTTTGTGTATGTAACTAGTAAACAAGTACTCCTAACTCACTTGCACACTCGCTTCACTCTCTTTGTACATTTGTGTCTCCCTCAAGGCAATATCAAATACATACGAGTACATACATCATCATTTAAGCGAAATATTGGAAAGAAAAGCAGCTCATTAAAATTTTAAAATTTTCCTGCTCATTCATTTTTAAATCAAAAGGAAACAAGAAGATGTTTTACACCGAATAACAAATGCCTCAGCACAAATAAGAAAGGAAAAGTAATGCGTGAGAGAACAGGAGTTTATAATAGGCAAATTTCAAATTTAAAATATGTATACCCCTCATACCGCTCCATTACAAACATTAGCCAACGAAGTGAAAGCTTTGATGAACAAGCTGCCAGGCTACTGCTACTGCTGATAGTGAAGGTTGGAAAAAGTAATTTTTACAGAGATTAACATAAAGATATCAAATACAAACTGAATAAAAGCATTTCCTTAATGGAGTAACTAAATAACATAAAAGGATTGCTTTCAATAATAGTGACACTGAAAATCTTCTTACAATAATTTAAACGTTGCCATTAACGTAAAAAATACACATACAGGGGTGGATTATCCATTCAGTGATTTCAAAACTTCCGGTCTGGCAATGCTGTCGTCAGCTGTTAAATATCTGTCAGCTGAAGTATCACTTATTGTAGCTACGCTATTTCTGGCGCGATACAGGAGTTAGAACGTGATTTTTGTAACAAAAATAATCGACACTGTTACATTTATAAATTCAATTTTGTTTTGATTTCTTTGTACTTAAAACCAGGGGGGTTATTATGTAATCCGCTTCGAACGGAAATGCTTTCGAATTGTAATGTTAATAACATACACATTCGAACAGTTTTCTTTTCGAATCGAATTACATAATAACCCCCCAGAGCGCGAAAATAAACGAAACAAATTGTTTGATTTGAAGTGAGTGAAACAAAAACAATGAGAAGGATTGCTCAATTTGTTTTTGTATTGTTTTTGCATATGAGCACAACAGCCGATCGTCTGTAAGCCGGCTAAACAGCCGTCACCGGCCACCAACAATACATTAATTTAATCCTACGCCGCTAGATAAATATTGGGAAATGAATGGAAACATTATGAAATATTTACGGCGAATTTGACATCATCATATAATATAATTTTACTGCATTGTTATTTAGCACATTAAGTTTGTTTTATATAGCTAAGCAGCATAGCTATAACCGCGTTTCCTAAGACACCTCTCTTTTGTTTTTTCGTGAAAGGTTTGCAATTTATGCATATACGCATATAAGTTAAACGATCCAACTTATTGCAAAAATTTTGAGTTAAAGTCTATTAAAGAGTTTTTTTTTAACAGAAACGAAATGCGCTTTTTCAAATTTTATAGAAGAGAGAAAAAAAACTAACGAAAATTATTCAAGTGTTTGACATAAAGTTTCTTTATTTTCAGTTTTTTATTCGGCTGATTGTTATGGCAAAGGTTTGAAAATTTTTTGAAATTTTTTTGTTAGTTACGTGGTTTTGCATTTCAGCTGACAATATTGCAGATGTTGCTTAACTAGCAAAACTTTGGTGTTCTTAGCTTATTTAAAAAAATTGCAGTTTATCATTTGAGTTGTATGTCGATAACTTAAAACTAAGGCGTTAGGAAAAAGTTCTAATTAGCGATATTCAAATTAGCGAGTGTCAATTGTGTATACCACAGACTGTATTAGCGAGCCTCATTTATAGAGAATAGACTGTATAGTAAATTTGAGAGATCATAAGCATCAAAAAGGCCAACAGCTGCTCGCTCGTCTATGTTGCCATTAGATTTTTTTGTTAAAAAAAAAAACAAACAAAAAATTTAGGGCATTCCTAATTAAGTTCGGATAAAATATCTCAAGCATATGAAACCTTAGAGCCAAATAAAAAGCTGCAATAAAAGAGTTTTTTCGTTGAATTCTTTTCTGAAACTTTTCGAAATGAGTTTCAGAACATGGCCGTATAAGTTATAAAAAATTCTAATAAGAATCTCTAAAAATTTAATTTTTTTTTCAAAATTGTTGCTGTATTTTTCTGCACCTTTCGCCGGGGCAGATAATATTTTTGGAGATATTTAAAAACATAACATGTCTTAAGGTGGTATGATAAATTTTTTGGTTCCATAATTGGAATTTGAAAAAAAAATTCCTTACATTTGATATTTATAACAAAAATAGGTCTATTTCGAAACGATATGGTGGTCCCTTCCTTCAGTAACGAAAATTTTAAACTAAAGAAAAAAAGTATTCACCAATTAATGTGTTCAATTAATAATTTAATTGATTTAATTCAATTTTTAATTGTATTAATTAATTTGAGCGGAAAGACTTAATTGATATTATTAAATTGTTTATAGGTGAAAATTTAATTAATTTTTTAATTAATATTACAAATATTTTAATTAATATGACAAACTCATTCATATTACTTGTGTGTGTGTATAAATATGGGGTTGGTATTTTTTTTTTTTTTATTATAGCGAAATAATTGACACTTTTTTCTGCAAAAAATGGCGAAAATATAATTTTTTCAAAATTTTGATTTAAATTGCGTCTAACTTTTGACTTAATTGTGATTTTTTTATATATTAAAAACTTTGTTTTAAATCTTATTATAAATTTCCTTGTCTAAATCCAACAAGATTTGACTGCTCCATTAGCAGAACACTGAACCAAGGTTGGTAAAAAAAAAACCAAAATTGTATTTTTTTTCTCGAGTATTTCCTCTAAGCGTAGAATTTTTTTAGCTCTTGGATAGAATAATCTGCTTGCGAAAAGTATTTTTTTATCAGATCAAAAACATCAGCTTGGCATTGGTTTGAATTTTTCATTAACCCGAGCTGGCCAACTTTGGGGGTTTGTGGTTCCATCCCCTCCGCCCAGGCTAAAGCTCTGTAACACCTCCTTTAAATGCTGTATGAAATTGTATAACAATCCGGACAGCCCGTTTAGAAACTGCAGAATTATTTAATTTTTTTTTTAAATCCCCCAAAGAATCAAGAACAAATTTAAGAGCTTTGAAACCTCTTACAATTTGTTCTTGTGCCTTCGCAAAATAACCAGCAAACATTGTTGTTGCCGACACCTAATCAGCGATGCCAACTTGGTGCTTTTTGAAGACTCAAACGCCAAATTTTGAGCGTTAGTGCCAAACTAAGAAAAAAAACACTAAAAGCCAATCTCACCAACTTATTTAAATATCAATTCATACTTAAAAGTAATTTTCCTATGCAAAAATTCATGCAAATCGACATTTAAATATGACTTGATATTTAAATGGAGTTGGTGAAATTGGACCTAAGTAGTGCTTTTAAAAAAATTGTGTATTTCTTAAAATTACTTTAATAAAAACTTGGTCTATTTTTTTTCAGTGTAAGCATAACTTTTTGGTCTGATGTATTTATGTCATTAAAAAGAGAATAGCTTAGAAAAAATTAAACATTATTAAACGTTGTTAAACTTCACACGTTTGGATCTTCACTCGTGTTTCACTTTAGTGCTTTTTACGCTTTTTAGATATCAAAATTACGCTTTTATTTCTTTATTTTTAAATTTCAATGTGCTTTTAAAGCCAAAAAATTTGGCATCTGCACTGCACCTAATTGGTTGTTGTGCTTTCGTCAGTGCGAAAGCATAAAGCTTTTTTGTAAAAGCTTGCACTTTAAAGCCATTTTTGTTGCCTAGTTCTTTTATTATTTTAGTTTAATTTTTTGTTTAATTTTCCTCAGCATAAAATTCCCTAAACAATTAGCAGTAGCAACAAAATATTTTCACTTAAAAAAAAATTATATGAAATACAATTACACAACAAACTTAAAACTTTTACAAATAAGTGTTTGTAAAAATTGCTTCAACTAAATATGAACATATATGACACCACAAAAAATGGTACGGACCTACATCTTTTTTTTTTTTGGTTGCAAATTTTGCTTTTTCTACACTAGAAATTTACGAATCTTGTTATTTTTTTTTTTGCAGCAGTTACATTTTTCACTTTCCTTTCACAAGAGTGCATAATGACCCTAAAAGTGTCATGAATGCATTTAAGCATGCTGTTGTTTGTTGTCATTCATTCGACTATCAGACAAAAAAAAAGCAACAAGAGGACATGAATAAAAATAAAAGCAAAATTTGAAGGAAAAGTGTTCTGAGCACAAATAATAAGCAAAGTGCAATACAGAGATAAGGAGGCAGTTCAAGAAAATTATTCAACCTAAAAAAAAAAATAATAAAAACAAAAAATTCAAGCAGGTTGGAATTGTATCAAGTTCGGAATGAGTTTTTTTTTTTTTTTTTTTTTTTTGATTAAAACATCAAGTGAAGTGAGTGAGTGAGTGTTCACTATTCAATATGCGAAATCTGTTACCATCCTCGTATAAAAACGAAGCACTTACGAATGCGAACATAAATGCTTTTTCTTTGCAAGTTCGTTGATGTGTGATGAAACTTAAATGTTGCCTCAATATGCAATTTTTTCCTTCTGACTTTTCTTGTTGTTGTTGTTGTTGTTGTTGTTGTCGCACTAACAACAATCACTTTGGGTCTCATTCTGTTCTTAGCACCGCAAGTTGGATTCTTCTTCAGAGCTTATTTTTTGCCTTTGAAGCATTCATATGAATGCATGTGCATGTGTTTGTGCGTATTTGTGACAGTAGTAGTCGTGTCGGTTTTGTGTGTTGAGTACAACCAGTACATAAGTGCTGGTTGCATTTTATTTGACAAGTTGTTTTTAGTGTATTCGCTCCTTGTTTTTACTTTTACCTTATTAATGTTATTGTTTTCATTGCTTTTAAAGAACAAAATAAAATAAGACAAAACAAGTAAATAAAACGCACAGCTCTAGAAAAGGAATTCAAGCCCCAAAGGGACTTGCTTTTCGTTTTTGCTTTTTCTTTTTTATGATTTGACGACTGTCGATTGTGATGTGTAGAATGTTAAACGTGCGTGCTGCATAACAAAAATTTGTTGCTGCCACATTCAAAGCCTCAAAAGCAGGGTTGATTTTTGTTGTGTTCTTTACACACACACACATACATACATATCGCACTTGTTCCTCAAAACCGTAACAACTCAAAATTCATGAATTTTCAGTAGAGGCCAAAAACTGTTTCGGTTGATTCTAAAGGCTCAGTTAGCCGACTGTAATGTAATGTAACTGCAACAGTAGGAAACAGCTGATCTATATTGTTATGTCAAAAGTAATGGAAATGGTTATAGAGATGTAACGTAACGTAACCTACTTTTCATATAAAAATATCGATCAGCTGTTTCCTAAATTGCAGTTACATTACATTACCGTCGGCTAACTGAGCCTTAACAATATATTACAGCAAAGAGAGTCATAACGGCTTTTTTTCACGGAAAAGAAGACAAATCAAAGGGAGATTTCTACAGTGGGTAGATATGACCCAAGACACATTAAATACAGGTACACGCATTAGGTGCAACTCTGTATTTCTCACATAGTTTTAGAAAGTAATTGTCAAAAAATTTTATGCATCAAACAAGGCATAAAAGTAATTGTCAAATGAATTCTTCGTTATAAACGTGTAAACAAAAAATCAGCGGATGAGCAATATGCCTGATGCGTGTACCTGTTTGATATGCCTTGATATGACCTCTGTTTGGTTTTTTTTTGCAAAAGTGCAAATTTTAAAATTTTGAGTTGTTACGCTTTTGAGGAACAAGGGCGATATGTATGTATGTACGAGTTTTTGTTCAAAGCCGCCATGTTGTCAAATTTCAGGTTTTGTTACGAAAAACAGATTTTGTGGCAAAAGGAAATTATTGGCATATGTACGTATGTATTTATAACAAAACAATATGGTTTTTGTTTGAGTGTGGAAATATGCCGTTTGCCACAGTTTACTAACAACAAGTGTCAATAAATAAGGTGAAAAAATATGTATGTAGTATGTATGTTTGTACTAGTGATGTGCCGAATGTCAATATTTGATATTTGCGAATACGAATATTTGAAAAGTTATTCCCGAATACGAATACTAATATTATATGTGAAATTTATAGACATTAAATTGGGGTTCTTTTTACGCCTGCAATATGAAGTATGAAAAAAATTTTATGAAAAAGAACTTCATACTCCTGTTGGCGTAGTTTAAAGTTAATAAAAACTACCCAGAATTCTAAATAGCATTTAGAAATGATACAAAGCACAAATTTCTATAAAAAAATTAATGGATTCGTGCAAACTAATATTTTTGGCCACTTATTTAAAATTCGTTTAGGTTTTATGCATTTATTTGTTTAATTTTTTTGGTATTCGCCTGAATTTGGCGAATATTCGATAATTCGAATACGAATACGAATATTCGCGCATCACTTGTATGTACATACATAATTAAGTAATCATAACGACACAGGCTTCTTTTAAAGCGGAAGTGATATGAAAACAGGCTTTAAAAGGTATAATAGGTGATGATGTAAAGCTTCATTAAGGAATCGGTTACTTTTTAAAAACTTTACAATTTAGAAGACAATTTTTTTCTCTTGAAGACTTTTTATATTATTTGGAAATAAATAAATAACCAAAAACACATTTCAAATTATATCGGAAATTTTATTAAAAAATTTTTTTATAGTTTCGAAAATCAAAGGAATTAAAAGAGTAAAAAAAAATTAGAAATTAACTTTGAATTTTTCGAACTTAGTGTATACATATTGTACATATGCATGTATGTAGTACAACATTTTATTTAAGAATGAAAACAAGGATTTCGAAGATTGAAAACTTCGTATGTTAACTTAAATCAACGTATGTTAGTTATATTGATACGAATTTGAAACTATAAAGCTCTAAAAAAATCTTAGGTGTGTTTTATACACTTTTGAACTTAAGTTCGAAATTTCGATATTAAGTTCGAAATTTCGAAATTGCTCTAGAATCTAATATAAAAGCATTATTTTTTTTTAACAACAATACTAAACAAAATTTTTAGCTAGAATATCGACAAAACTACGCGAAACTCAAAAATTAAAGCAAATATTTACGTACATACATGTGTATGTATATATATACATATGTACAATCTTAAGCAAATGCAAAAAATCTTATATGTATGTAAAAAAAAGCTTAAAACTGTCAGCAAATTGATTTAAAACCTTTAAAGTTCAAATTTGAATTTTCGACCTCAGCTTCGAATTTCCAATTTGAAATAAAATAAAATTATTTATCAATAAATAATTTAAATTTTTTAGCTGGCATATCAAAAAATTGTGTAAAATAAGTACTTATTTTATTAAGCTTGAGGTCTTTTGTATTTTAAATAAAATTAACAATGTTCATTTATTTAACGATGTTTCGACAAGCCTTTGTGTGTCTTCTTCAGAAGAAATAGAAAATAGTTACTAATTTTAAAATAAAAAGTCAAGTAAAATTTCAAAGAGCTGCAATGAAAAAAAAACAAGTAAGAAAATCCAAAAAAAAACTATTTGAATTGTATTAAAAACTTTGAATTATGAAAGAAATGCACAAACAATTTAAGAATTAATATTAAAATTTTATTTTCGAATTAAATTTCGAATTTTTGCAATTTTCTCATGTTCAGGTCAAAACTGAGAAAAAAATTCCTATAAATCTGCTAAATTATTATATTTGTTTGCTTTTTTATATTTTGCTCCATAACAACAACAACCGGAAAAAAATTATATAAAATTATTATGTCAAATTGTTTTCTAAAGTTAGCAAATTATAAATTATTTTATTTCAAGCCACGCAAAGTTTCCGCACATACGAGTACATATGTATGTACACATAAATCATTATGCTACGAACAACAACCAAACAACAACATCATCATCATCATCATCCTCGTGATAAACTTCATTATCTAATTTAACATCAAAGTGCATGCTGACTAAAGAGTCATTTTGTAAGCGAGAAGGAAGGAAGAAAGGCTCGCTTGATTTTGCATACCAACAATTCGAAAATGTGGCCAAGCTTCTGCATTCAAAGCTTATTAATGTTTTTTTTCCTATTAAACAATTTTTGAGATTCTCTACAAATGTTGGCTACAAAAACCGTTAAAACTAGTCGTCGTGGCTTAAAACTTCAAGCAATTTCTCCTTATTTTCAGTCTAGCGAATTAAACATTTTTTGCTAAATTTGGTAGACAGTGATTTTTTGTTTAGACAATTTATTTCTCAAAACTTAAAATTAAAATGTTGTTTGCGAAATTCAAATGGACAGGCAGGCAGGCAGGCATGTGTTTGAAAAATTCCAACAGTCACACAAAATCTCCACTTGTTGTTTAATCAGGGAATCAAAAAGAAAATTATTTTTTTTTCAAATGCTTAAGTAGTCGTCAACATTTTTCTTGGCAATTTAACTGTCGTCTGTAGGCTTAACATTTTATTTTAAAGAATTAAAATAATAATAATAATATGAAAAAAACACTCCTTTAAATAAATTAAAAAGTTTGCGCCCATTTCTTTGAATTTCCGGGCCATGGTCGTCTTCTGCGAGTATCGTATATGCGCTTTGCTGCAGTAATGACTTTTGTGTGTAAAATTCAAGTATGAAAATATTCACAAATTAATTTATTTTCTTTTTCTCTCGTATTTTTTGTAGTTTTTTCTTCCTTTTCTTTTCATATTTTTCTCTGATTTTAAGGATTGAACTTTAATCAGAAATTTTTTAGGTTTATTGTTTGTATTCTTCTTTTCTCCACTGTTAATGGTTTTATTTTCATTTTTTTATTTGCAAATGATGTTTTAAAATCTGCAATGACAGTACTTTGGGCTGTTGATATGATATAAAATTTTGCTAAATTCTTGCAAAATTTTCGACTTCGAAATTTTCAAGCTAGAAATTTCTTAGCAGAAACGTCAATAAACTATGTTTCAATATTAACACACCTTATAGAATATAAAAATTAAGTGTTCGAAATTAAGTTCGAATTTTCGAACATAACTTCGAATTTCGAAAGTAAGTCTAAACTTCCAAAATAAGTTCAAAGCACCATATTTCGAGTACATATATATAAATAAAAATTTTACATCACAATTATAATGTTAAAAAATAGTTTTGTACATATTAATTGCTCCACGTTCCATATTACGTTCAAATTTAAAAAATTTTACACGCATTTTTGAAGTGATGAAATTACTTAAAACCGTAGGTGAAAAAATTTTTCTTCAAGGAGAGCAAAACTAAATTTAATGAGATAAAATGTTGCTAAATTCTGGCAAAATTTTCAACTTCGAAATTTTCACGCAGGAAATTTCTTAGCAGAAACGTGAATAAATTTTGTTTCAATATTAACACACTTTATAGAATATAAAAATTAAAGTGTTCGAAATTAAGTTCGAATTTTCGAACATAACTTCGAATTTTAAAAGTAAGTCTAAATATCCGAAATAATTTCAAAGCACCATAATTCAAGCAGAAATCAATACAAAATTTAATCACAATTGTAAATTTTATTTTCAAATACAACTATAAGCCATGCAAAACATGCCTTGTGAATTGAGCAACAATTAATATTTAATTTAAGCAAGGTACAATTAAATAGATTTATTAGGCTGAAAAATGGCGAAAATCTGTAGGGGACGGCATTAAAAAAAGTCATTGTTTAGTGCAGAAAAATTAAATTTGATATCAAGCTCGAATTTTCGAACTTAATTTCTAAAGTTCGAAATAAGCTTAAAACGTGAAATTTTGTGTTCTTTAATGCTTTAAGTTGTTGCCTAAAAATGTTTACCACATCAACTGACTTTTTTCAGACTTGATTATTTGTGCAAAGCAGAATCTTTGTGGTATGTATGTATGTATTTGCCGGAAGAGGCCTTAAGCAAATTTTCATTTTGCTTTTATATAAATCATATCGATAAGGGAAATATGTATGTAAATATGTTTATATTTTGTTATTTTAATTACAACAAAACCATTTATGGTTTCTACTTCACCACTACGTTTTACTTTAGACTTCTAAGATTTTGTCAGAAAACTGCAACAAATTTGTGGAAATTTTCAGCCTTAAATCTTAAAGCCAACAACGACGACGCATTTTAAAAATTGTCTGATATTGTAGTTGCTTTTGTTGCTTATGAAAAGATTTTTGCGGAGTTTTCTGTTTGAAGCACAATATATATTTTTTTTTTTGGTTTCAGTTTCAGAATACCAAACAATAGTGTTTTAGTTTAACAACAAAACTAAACAGCAGACCATTTTTAACCACATCAATGGAAGATAAAAATCCATTGTTGCTGTTGCCACAAAAAGAATGAACAAAGTAAAAAATAAGAACACAGTAATAAAATAAAATGAAAACCAACCGATAAATAATTGTGCCCAAAGGCCGACAACATAAAAAGAGTGATTTTCATTTAATTTTTTTTGTATTCTTACTTCTTTTTTTGTTTTTGTTTTGTGGCAGCTACAAAATGTTAAATTAATGAATGAATGAATAACTAACTGATGGATGGATGGGCAGAGAAGGATGCTCCAAAAGATATTGACTTCAAAACTGATTTTTAATGTAGGGAAAGACCAACACTTAAACGACAACTTAAGATAGATTTTATACATTGATTGCTTGCTGCATGCACGTTTAGACAAACCAACAGTCTAATCGTTTGTTGTTTCGACAACAACATCAGAGCTTTAATGATAATTTCGTTGTACATATCATTTCGGCAGTTCCTCCTTTCGGGGCTGCAACAGCATTTATTTATGTTTTTTAAACTGATTTAATTTATTAAATATAAGAACTGCCAACCTTTAAACTATTTTTTTTTTTTTTTTTTTTGCAAAAGGCAACAAGCAAACAATACTCGTACAATGATGACTCTTGTTGCCAGCAACATCAACAGTATAACATCATAAAGATAAAAGTTTAGTGTTGTCCAGGATTCATTCTTTTGTTTTGTAAATGGCTTTTGATTTTAATGTTTCTTCTTTATCTCTCTTGGGGGAGTTGCTCTACATCATTATCATCATGAGCTTTGGCAAGTTAAGGCAGATGCAAACATATTTACAACTACGAAACGATGTTATGATATGCCTTAAAGTACTCGTATCCAGCAGACACAAGCGAAGGTTAACGTTTTGTTGGTTAAATCCCATTTGCACATCCTTACAACGCACATGTTGCAACAGCTCTCAGGGGTTGTTGCTGTTTTAACCATGAAATTTTTTCTTCTAAATTTGATTGTTGCCTTTGGGGTTGGTCCAACTTACAAACACAGACTCACCTACAAAACAGATGCAGCCTTTAACACACTTAAATAACCTCACAGGTCTGGTTTCTCAGATATGTATGTGTATTTTGGTTTTGCTTTTCGTGAGCCCGTTCGACAAATGATGATGACGGGAGGTTGGATTGTACTATCCTTCATATCTTACACTACAGCACTGAAATTAATGGCTGTACTTAAATTATGAAATGATTAAATAATGAAGCAGGTCTTAAAAGCTTAAAATAAGTTAAGCAGTAGTAATAATAAATTTTCAAAATTGTTTCCACGAAACAAACTAAAAACATTAAGAAAATTTAAAAGACTGAAAAAGGAAGCAAGAGCCAAGAATGTATTGGCAACAGCAGTAGGAGTTGTGTCTTCAAAAAATATTTGTTTGGAAACAAGTTCGAGTTTTTTAATCTCTAACATTTTTAGTGGTACAATAAATCTGAGTTCAGAGCAAATTTTTAAAATAATTTGAATTATAGTCTTAAAAAGCTTACAGCTTTCTAACTTCGCAATTTTAAATATTTATTAGGGAATAGAAATTATTGAAATAATTTTTTTTTATAATGGCAATCTCTTCTAATTTAACGATTTTCGAATATCTGAAACGCTTCAATTTTAAAGAAAAAGTAATAAATTTGTATTTGAACAAAATGTACCAGCTAAAAATTTAAATCGGGTAAAAAATTATGATTTCGAAATTATGTTCGAATTTTCGAACTCGGCAGAAAATTTAAATTTCGCCCAATATAATGAAGTAAAGCCAGTTATTTTATTTTTCTAAAGGTTTTTCAGCTTTAGAACTTCGAATATGTCAGAAATTAATATAAAAGATTCATATTTTTTTAATTTTTGCCGGCTTTAAAGTTTTCGAATATCCAAAACGCTTAAATTTAAAAAAGAAATTGTCTTTTTTTTGTATTTATACGGAATTTGCTAGCTGAAAATCAAATTTATGTAAAAATTTATGATTTCGAAATTATGTTCGAATTTTCGAACTCGATAGAAAATTTAAATTTCGCAAAATATAATCAAGTAAGGCAAGTTATTTCGCTTTTCTAAAAAACTTTAAGCTTTCGAACTTCGAAATTGACAGAATGAAACATAAAAATTTATTTATTATTTTTTTATATCTGCGAACTCTAAGATTTTCGAATATTCTAAACGCTTAAATTTAAAAGAAAATTGTCTTGTTTTGTATTTTTTTTTTTACCAAATTTGCTAGTTAAAACTCAAATTTATGTAAGGAATATGATTTCGAAATTTTGTTCGGATTTTCGAACTTGGTAGAAAATTTAAATTTCGCGAAATATAATCGCTTTTTTAAAAAACTTTAAGCTTTCGAACTTCGAAATTGACAGAATTAAATACAAAATTTCCTATCTCTGCTGGATATTTTGATTATATTCATTATAATCAAATAAACCCAGTTATTTTATATTTCTAGAATATTTGAAGCTTTCGAAATTCAAAATTTCAAATATAAATTTCATATAATAGATACATACATACTCGTATGTATAAGGCAAATTGTTTTTTGTTAGAATGAAAATCTCTCACTCTGTGTTACGTAGTTTCATAGCAAAATTTTAATTCTGTGTAAGGATTTGAACTACGAAACTAATAATTTCAGGGTTTACCAAGTTGTAAATTCTTACACATAAATATTGGTTTTTTTTTTGAAGTTTTTGAAAAATTTTTACTCCTTTAAAATATTTTTTTCTTTTTGCTTGTCCCAAAGCTTTTGAAAATTGCAGACCACTAAATTAGACGCCTTATTTTAAAACATTTCCCCTCACAGCATTCACTAGAAACTGTCAACACTTTATAAATGGCAAACATGTATTTAAGCTGCGAATGCATAAAAGCAAATTGAAAAAAAAGAAAGAAGAAAAAATTATAGAGCTGCCATTGTATGAACAATTTTACTGCCGCAATATTTAACAATAAAATTGTAGATATTTTGCAATCAACAGATAAAAACTGAAGATCGTAAATGATTAATCAAACAGAAACAAGGAATGTATGTATGCTGGCATAAAAAGATCACAGGATGTTACATAAAAACTAAATTCTTATTGGGTAATAGAATGAATGCGATGCAAGTCTAATGCCCATTTTTTCAGTTGGTAATCAAATTGTAATTATTTTTAAGTTGTAATTAAATACGAAATTGCGTTTTTGAGTGCATAATTAAATAATAATTAAATGCCCAACCTTTAAGTTTTATGAGCGCACCATATGTTTTTAAATGTGTGTGTGTGTGTTTATTGAAAACATACACATGAACATCATGTGGTCGTATTGAAAACATCATGTGGTCGTCGTACTAGAAAGAATTTCGTTTAATTTTCATATGTATGAAAAATATACAATTCGTAGTTTCTGATGCTCTTTTGGTTTCATAAAATGTGTTTTTATGCAATTTTTATATTCTGTATTTTGATAACCTATAACTTTGTTATTTATGTTAAACAGCTGTTGTTTGAAAAGCCTTCCATGATACAGGGAAATTTTGCAGTGCTACCGTACTTTCAACGTAATTTAATAAGAACTTTAATTAACCAAATGAAATCGCATTTAATTACAACTTAATTTTAAATAAAAATTAGCTAATTACGTACTTAATTATTAAGTTAAAAACTAGGAGTAAGACTAACCCCCCCCCCCCCCCCCCCATTAGCATTAGTGTGTGGCATATTCGAAGAAAAATGAAAAACGGTAACAAAATTTATTTTGTTTGTGTTTTAGAGTAATTTTAGAATATCAATTGATTTGTAACAATTATGCAACTTTAAATTATCGATGCTCTCTTAAACACACAATCACTCACTTGAAGAATAATATTATTCTCGGTTTCCACAAGCCAGACGATCGACTTGAGTAGAAAACTTATAGGAAAAACAGTAATTTTTTTAAGTGGTTCAAGCAGTCGGCTTGTGGAAACAGGAGGTTAAAGATACAAATGTCTAGTAAAGCAAACTAGTAGATGAATATTTATAGGAAATTATGAACAACTTGTGTGCATGTTTCCAGAGAGAGTTGTTGTAGTAGAGCAAACATTGGAAAAAAAATTTAGGAAAGTTAACACTAAAAAAAATTTTTGGCAAATTTTTTAAAAACATTCTTTAACAAAATTCTTTCCAACAAATTTTAGTTAAGAGATTTGGCCTGAGAATTTTTTTTAATCAGAAATAATTTCTTAGTCGGGCTTATTTTTTTTATTTAATTTAATCACCTCGTCGGTTGGTTATTAGTTTGCTGCAGTCATAATGTGTTTTGAATATACTGTGCCGCAACCAACCGACGACCTGTATTGCGTATGTCGAGTCGAATATTCGTCTACGAGAATTTTGTTCTAGATTGAAGGAAATGTGTATACGATTTCTTTAATCTAGGACAAAACTGTGGTAGATGAGTATTCGACTCGGCATACGCAATACGGGTGAATGTTTTTATTTTGTAATGCATGGTCCTTCGAAGCGAACTATTTTTCACTAATGTAGCCTGGCACTGAAAAAGAACTTTCTCAAACTCGCTACCAAATATTGCATACCTATTACCTATAAAAAATTTTCGAGTCATTTACTACCAAACTGTAATTCTGTAATAATTATGGCATTCATGTTGGTCTGTCAGAAATTATTTTTGCTGGCCTTTCATGCAGAAGTTCTATTAAAATTTTCTTGTTTTTCTTCTTCTTCTTTCTTTCAACTAAACACACAACATGTCTATAAATAAATAATAAAATAAAAAATACCTCATGCTGTGCAAATAAACACAAGGAAGAAAAAAAAATACTTCAAAATCATCTATGAAAGACAAATCTTCATGCGATGTTTAAAATTACAGTTTAAATATTCCAAAGCAAGTATGCCACAAAACTTATACAATTGCCAACAGCTGGGGACATGTGTTTGGAACACACATTTTGCTCGTAATTTATACTTTTTTAAATTTTTAAATTTTTTTATTAGAACTTGTTTGGGTAAATGTATTAGATTTTTTTAACTGACCATAACAACGTCATTTTGTTTTTCTTTTTCATTTTTTTTTCTTTGAGAAATTCGTAGTTTATTTCTTTCAATAAAGAATATTTGTGCAACAATCATGGTCCATGACTGATATACGAGTATTTAGTTATAAATATGAAATCAGAAAATTAATTGTAGTAAAGCAAAGCTACATTTCCTTTATATTCAAAATATGTACGTCAAACATTTATACGAGGGCTACTATTTATATTTCGTGAGCTGGCAACTCTAGTGTCAATAGCTAAAATCTGGCAACACTAGAAGAAAGTTTGACATTTTTTAGCACAAACGTACTCACAACATTTTGATGTATAAAAGCTATTTGTTTTTCTTACAGTGAGTTCAGAAAATCAATTTGACACAAAAATGGAAATTTCATTGGATTTTTTCACAACTTTCGACGCGGATTATCTCAACAAGAATGTGTCGATCAACTTAGTTCTTTGTAAGGCGATAAAGCACCATCAAAAACCACAGTATATGGCTGGTATAGTGAATTCAATAGTGGTTGTAGTTCCGTCGCGAACAAATTCCGTGAAGGTCGTCCAAAATCTTTAGTTGTGCCACAAAATATCAATGCAGTGCGTGAACTGATAATGCAAGATCGTCATGTGACATATTGTGAGATAGAGGCATCCTTTCACTTCAATAAATTCGATTTTGCATGAACATTTTGTTGCAAAAAAAATTTTTGTTCTCGTTGATACCCCATAATTTATCAATCGCTCAAAAAAAAAGCTGGCGTCAAGTGGTGTACGGAAATTATTAAAAAGTTCAACCGTGGTGTTTCAGAAGACGTGTACAAGATCGTGACAGGTGACGAATCACTGATATATGCTTATGAGTCGCAAAAAAAACAGCAATCGACCGTGTGAGTATTCCAAGACGAGCTAAATCCAACAAAAGTTTTTCGTGGAAGAAACGAAGCAAATGGTTGCCTGTTTCTTCGGCCGAATGGTTCTTGTGGCCACTGTTCCGCTTGAGCAAGTTAGAACTGTCATTTGTTTGCCGGAAGTCTTCGGAGAAATTCATAAAACTAACCCCCGAAAACGAATAATTAATTCTTCATCATGACAATGACATTGCGAGCTCTCACACATCTCGTCAAACAAGTGAATTTTTATAGCAGTCAAAACATCGAATTGATGACTCATACTCCGCACAGTCCTCAATTGGCACCCAATGACTTCTTCTTGTTCCCGAATATCAAAGATATAAACTGTGTGGTCAACGATTTACGAGCGCGGAAGAATTAGTTGTAGCGTTCAAAAAGCCCATGTTTTGGAGGTGTCTCAAGAGGTGCCATGACAACGAATACAAAAGTGTATTGATCATCAAGGGGAATATTTCGAAAAACAACAAAACCATTTGCATTTAAAAATATTTGTTATTATTTGCCATTGCCGAAAAACATATAAATAAATAAATAGTAGCCCTCGTAATCAGATTTGATGAAGGTAGTTCGATCTAACGGGGAACGTGACAGAATTCCCCGTTAGATTTTCAAAAATGAATCTTCTAGATTCTACTTGAATGCCTGAGTGTAGTGGGCAGCCACGTAAACCAACCAAGCCCTCGTAATAAGTAAATTGAAGTGATGACCACCAAGAGGTGTTTTGTTCTTTTAATGTATAAAATAGTTTAAATAAACTAAAGCAGTTTGTGGCATTTTTAAAGTGAAACAATAACTGATCTCTAAACTACTTAAAAGAAGTAATATAAAGACTTCAATGGAACGCTCTTAATAAGATTTAAAAAGGGTCATCAATTATTATTTATTATTGGTATTGTGTTGATCATATCACTAGTTGGAAAATGGTTTCACAGAAGGTTAAAAAATTTTCTTTTCTTGCTAGAAAAAAAAGTAGACGGTCCATAAATTTTCTTTATAATTTTTTAAATTTCTATTATACAGACGGAGTGAGTTTGTGTTATTGGGTTACACAAATTAACAGCTTCTTTATGGTCCTTCGTACCAGTTGGCAGTTGCCGTTAAACTAGCCAACGCTGTTTCAATTGATTTGAAAAACAAAGCTATTCGAAAGCTTTTTCTGCTTTGTTTAATTCGTTCATACATGATGATACAGATTTTTAAATGCTAGAGAACGGCTAAAATCAAGTGATGCCAAATTTTATATAAAACAGCAGCACATGCACACAAATGTCAAAGTTCAATGCAAATACTAACATATTCACCAGAATACATCTAGAAAAGATGTGATATCTTCTAAGAACACTCTCGATGAAGTCACCTTTCAAATAGGAAAACCTAAAACAAAATCGATGCAGCCGTTTGGTATGTACGTGAACTTTTGGTCGGGGGTTAAAAATAAAAAAATTATTTTTTAATGTATTCGAACATCAAAAAATTCTTAAGTTTTGAGCAAAAAATAACGTTTTTGTATGTTTATTAAATGTTGGAGCCACAAAATTTTATTTGTTAAAAAAAGTGTAATTTCGAAATTATCTTCGAATTTTCGAAGTTTGCAGAAATTCGAAATTCAACAAATTCAAATAATACAAACCAAGCGTTTGTAATTTTCTAGTTAATAAAAAATTGCAATTTCGAAATTATCTTCGAATTTTCGAAGTTTGCAGAAATTCGAAACTCCACAAATTCAAATAATATAAACCAATCCGGTGTACTCTTCTAGTAATTCTTAAGCTTTCGAACATCGAGTTTTTTACACCGAACGTTTTAGAAAACCATTTGACATTTGCTTTCGTACTAGATAATTAGGTTTACGAAAGACTACTTTTGTTTTTCATATAGAGGGGAAAAGAATATACGAGTATGTAGAGATTGGAAAATAAATTTTCGTGTGTTCGGAAATAAATTTTCGAAGATCGTGTGTAGTACATAATTCAATTTGTATGAATTTGTAAATTTTGCTATTCAAAACGAATAGGACAATTTCTGATATCTGTTTTTATTAGCAGCCGTAGTAGATAATTCTAAGGTTCTGTCCCTTTTTATTGTCCAATTATTTTGAATCTTTAACGATTCGTCAAAGCTTTATTATTGTTGGATATACAAGTGGCAGCTATCGAGCACCCAAACACCCTATCGCAAATGTTCTTTTTATTTTGTCATTATATGGCATTTATAAGGATTTAAATTTCATTAATGGTCCTTCGAACCGCTTTGTGGTTGCTGGAAATAATTCGGATAGTATGCATTTATATTCCAATGATATGGAATGTAAAACTACATTTGTTTGCTTCAATTATGTGCATTTAAAGATGTTTATTTTTTTATGGTCCTTCCAACCAGTTTGCAGTTGCCTGCAGTTCAGTTTCCAAATTTATTGTGTTTTTTAGGGCAGTTAATTAACATTGATAATAATAATTTTTACCAACTGCAGTCTTAGAACATCTGCTTATGCTTTGGGTCAGTCCACATAAAAATAAAATAACAGTTTAAAGTTGGCACTGCGTAAGCCCCATAACGACATAAACCGACCGAACTGCAATTGAATGGAACCTGCAGAGCACTCGTAGAAGAGGACGACCCGCCCAAACATGGAAAAAGACAGGTCGTCAAGGAGGCCGCAAAGACTAGAATATAATAGATTGGCAGATCTAATTGTAGATCGTTTGTTGAGGTCGAAGAGAACATATCGCTCATTTACTCAAAAAACGCTATTTTTGAGTTAATAATGCAGAATTAATCTTCATATCGTTATTGATATTGTGTAAAAATTTCATACAAATATCTTTTTTACTCAACTCTTGAAGAGAAAAATAAAATTTTCTTTTTCCATTAAGTTGTGTGTAAATTGAGACATTTTAAACTTGTTTTTTGTCAAACCACTTTTTTTTAAGTTATGACGTTGTTTGAGTAAATGAGCGTTATGGGTTTTTTTCCACCATACGCTTTTAATTTTGTATTTGCAACTTATAAAACCTTTGAACTTTTAAAAGATATTTTTTCCCATATAATGTTACCCTTGGCAAAAATAAAAATACCACAAAATTATTTACGCTAAAGAGACTTTGAAAATATTTAATTTGCAAAGAGTATTTAAAAAAAAAATACATTATTGTGTAAAACCACAAAGGTATAAATTACATAGATTTTGTTTTACTTTTAGACAATAATTCTAAATACAAATTATCATGCCATTGTAGGACTTCTTTTGCAGGCATTTAGCGTTTAGCCATAAATACATTTGAGACAACTTGCAAACGAAATTAGAAAAAGAGTACAAATAATATTTAAATGGAGGCATCATAGAAAATGTACTAGATTAAACTAAACTACCAACTGGTGTTTATGATTCGAACCTCTTGAAACTAAATAACAGCAGAGCAAGACAGAAGCTATGCTTAGATTTTGTAAGTAACTCAAGTGAATGTTGTTGAATTTAAACATAAAACACATTGCATTATTCTGGTCTCATTATAGTGCTTGTCAATGGTCCTTCGAACCGCCATGTGGACAATATTAGAAGTACTGAAAACAAACAAAATAAATTCAAAATGCAAATTCTTTTCTTCTTCAGGAAATAAAATTGCTTGCACCATCTCTAGTGTGATAAATTATAAACAGAACTTTTTTCCATTATATGTACGAGTATATAAGTTGGAAATAATATTTAAATTCGAACTTCTTGAAACTAAATAACAGCAGAGCAGGATTTAGGATTTGTAAGAAACTCAAGGTAGATGTCATAATTGATTGTGACAGAATTGAAACATCAGATATATTGTATTCTTGTGGTGTAATTATGGTACTTGTCTGTTCATGGTCCTTCGAACTGCCCTGTGATGTTCATATCCACACCAACCATCAACTTTGAATTTCTTCGAAGGACCAAAAACATCATCAAAATTATGTTACTAAACAAACTTATAATGATTTAAGGATTAAAATAAATTAAAATAAATTTCTGTATATGAAGAAAAAAAAAATCACCAAATTTTAAATATCCATTCCCGCTAAATTGCCAGCAAAAAAAAGCATTTTTCTATCGGCCATTTTCAAACGACTTGTGGAAACAAAAGATTAAAAGAACATATTGTAATTTGTGAAAAAAAAACTATTAAAAAAAAGTTTGAATAATGACCTTATTTATATTGTTCCTTTGCCACAAAGAGGCAAAGGAGCTTATCTGTGTTTTTTTGAAATAATAATAATAAAACAGAAATTATAAAACACTAAAAACTAAAAGTCTGTAGCCTGCGCTCTCTACACACATTTGGCGCAGTTATCATCAGTCAGTAGTTTTATTGTTTTTGTTTTTTTTCCTCGTTTGTTTGCAACAAACCCTTGTGTGTGCCACACAATTTATTTATTTTTATTTGTGTATTTTAACAATTTCTTATTCAGTTGTTTCTTTTTTCTTTTGTCGTAATAAATGCAAAATCATTTGTAAATTTCATAGCAAAAGCTTTTTGTGTGTGTGTGTTTCTTTTTTGCTGCTTAAAACATGGTTGAATGCATCTCCATGCTTCGAGTTTCGTTTTCCTGTATTTATTGTTTTTTTTTTTTTTTTGCGACTGCAAATGCAACATTTATCGCTGTATTTAACTCTTGTATGCTTCGGTAACGGCAAATGTAATATCATCAGCTTTAATACCAAAGTTATTTTACACAATAAAGACGCGCCATACAGCGGGTATTTATTATACAAACAAGTTACGTGCAAATATGGTCCTTCGAGCCTTTAAAATACAGTATTATTTAATCTTATCAATCTGTTTTTGTTGTGCAGCAGCTAATGTCGACCTTACAAGTCTGAATAGAGTAATTCTATAAAAAAAACGCATTATACTCCCATCCGCAGACTAGGTTTAATAGAATTTATTCTACGGATATTGCACAAAAAGAAGAGCTAGAAGGGATTGGCAACAGCACAGCTCATATGAAAATCACGTTTTTTTTCATACAAATTTTGTAGACGAGTCGAGTCGCTTAACTGAGTTGTGGAAATAGGGTATTAATGTTTTGAAATGCCACGCAATTATATCTAATAAACATAATTGAGTGCTTTTTTGTTTATTTATTAAAATAGCACGTTATCAACATTGGTTTACGTGCTGAAATACTAACTGAATACATACATTGGAATGTTTTTCTTTTTTTTTCTATTCCACTGCACTTACTCCAAAAGCCCAGCAGAAGATAAATATGTGGCAATTTTTTATTTTCCTGCTGCATACATTTCACATAGTGCACAAAAGCACATCCTCTTTTTGGTTGCTTGAAATGCAGAAATAATGCAGAAACAGAAAAATTCGCTAAAATGTTAAATTTGTTAACACCGTTAATGGCGGAGACTCAACACATGATGTTAATTTTTAAAATGAAATACACACACACACGAGTATAATATATTACATATATTTTATGCCAAGCGGGAAAAGCAAGAAAAAGAGATTAATTGAAATTTTATAGTTTGCAGTGACAGGCAGCCACAAATAACTTTGGCTCGAAGGACCATAATTTTTTGAAATTGTAATTTTAACCAATTTATGTAACCCCATATAGTACTAGAAAACGTCAAAAAAAAATCATACGAAGACCTAAAATTATTATGATTTTTTTTTTTGCAGAATTTTATATTAAATTCTTAAATTTCTTAACAGTTTTATTAACTCTTTTTTTCAGCTGCTGTTACGAAAAAATTATTTTCGCTTTGCTTGTTCAATGGTTTGAAAATACACCGCTTAGATGACAAAATAATCCATTAGATTTTATGTTCTGATTTTAACGAATTGAAAAAAATTGTCTTTCAACTAAATCTAAACACCAACAAACATACTAAAACTAAATGCATAAATGCCAACAAACTGTAAAAAAAATTGACTGCCAAAAATGGCAATGAAGGCATCAGCGCTAGACACTCAAACCTACTTTTGAATTTAAAAGGCAAACAAAATAAAGTTTGGGTGTGTAAATCTGAGAATTTGTTTGGAATAAAAATCCATTTCGCTTTCTTTTTTTTAGATCAATTTTTCCACTTCAATATGATTTGCAACAAAAAAAAAATACTTTCCTGCAGGCTGGCAGCAAAAAAAATTTATTAAAAAAAATTTAAACTACAGCTTAAATAACTTGAATATACAGGGTGATTTTTAGAGGTATATAACTTCGAATTGAAATAAAACACAAGAAAATCGTTTTAATGTCCATCAATTTGGCTTTGTTAATTTTATGCCATTAACGTTTAAATATGATTTCGGGCATGTGGCCGCCGCGGCTGGCTCGAATAAAGCCAATTCTACAGGTCCAATTTTCAACCACTTTTTCGAGCATATGGGGCCGTATGTTGGCAATAACGCCACGAATGTTGGCTTCCAAGTCCCCTAACGTTTCTGGTTTGTTGGCGTAGACGAGCGACTTCACATATCCCCAAAGAAAATAATCCAATGGTGTCAAATCACACGATCTTGGTGGCCAACTGACAGGTCCATTCCGCGAAATTATGCGCTCATCGAATGTTTCCTTCAATAAATCGATTGTGACGTGCGCTGTGTGGCATGTAGCGCGGTCTTGTTGGAACCACAACTCATCCACATTCATGCCATCCAATTCGGGAACAAAATAGTCGGTTATCATGGCTCTATACCGGTCTCCATTAACGGTAACTGACTCTCCAGCATTATTTCGGAAGAAGTATGGCCCAATGACTCCACCAGCCCATAGAGCACACCAAACAGTTAGTTTTTGTGGATGTAATGGCGTCTCAAAGGTCTCATGTGGATTCTCTTCACTCCAAATGCGGCAAAATGAGCCTCATCACTGAACAAAATTTTGCGATGAAAATCAGCATCGAGATCAATCTCATTTTCGGCCCATACACCAAAATCACGACGCATTGCATGGTCTCGCGGCTTTAATTCTTGCACAAGCTGGGCCTTGTAAGGTCGCAAGCCAAGATCTTTGCGCAAAATCTTCCATAAAGTTGATGGACAAAGCTCCAATTGCTGTGCTCCAAATGTGTGGCGAATCGATTCATTCGGGTCCTCTTCAACACTTTGCTCTACAGCGGCAATTGTTTCTTCGGTGCGCACTGTTCGACGTCTCTGCGGATGCGTATTATCACATAGAGTAAACGTAGTGCGAAAACGATCCATGGTTAACCGAATTAATTGCTCTGATGGACGATTATGTCGACCATAAAATGGACGGAGCTTGCGGTAAACTTCGCGAACTGAACCATTATTTTCGAAATAAATTTGCACGATTTGCAGGCGTTGTTCTTTTGTCAACCTGTTCATGATGAAATGGCAAACCAAACTAAATATTAATCACTTGACAGCTGACATCTATACCTCAATAAAAAACACCCAATATGTTAGGTAACAAATGCTTCATTTACATCATGAAATTTTTGTTGAAATTCGTATAAATTTTGTGGCATACAATTTCATCGCTTTGCTAAAAGAAAGCGAGAGAGAGAGAGAGAGAAAACATGGCGTAGAATAAATCTACGTTACATGTAACAACTTTCATGGAAATTATCACGGTGTGATTTCCGTAAAAGACTGACGGTTGTTTGAAGTAAGAGCGCTTGGAATAGTTGAAGCTACAAACGTAGGGAAATTCAATCAAAGGGCAAGTTAATACAGTCGACATCGAACTTAATTTCAAAATAAGTGAGTGATTTTTTAATTCCGCTGGAGCTTTAAATTGTAAAAAATATCACAAAAAATTTAATTTTAATCCAGAAATGTAATTATTCGAAAGAATAATAGAACAATTTACTGTATTCATCCAATGCTGGACGTAGCGTGCATGTCTTAATCGATTTAAAATTTCAACTGCAGTCCTTTTTGAAGACTTTTCTTTTGGAATATTAAAAGAGAAAATTTTTTGTTTAAATTTTTTTTTTTTTTTAGAAAAACATCTCAAGAATTAAGGTACTATTTATACTATTTATTTTTACCAAAAGTCTTAGCTTTTGATTTTTTTATACGGCTATACGAACTGAGACAACTTAAAAATATCTTCTACATATTATTAAGGGTTTTATGGAAAATTTTAAAATATTTGTTGGAAAATTTTGGATTTGCTATTACCGGAGATATTAACGAAATCAGAAACCAGTCAGTTGAGGCCAAAAACCAAAATTTGAAAATTCAAAGCTAAATATCTTTGAAACTATTAAATATATTTCTATAAAGTAAACTGCATTTTCTTTGACTATTTAAAAAATTTCCAACTTAAATCCATTTAAATCAGATGTTATTTAAAAAATTTATGAGGTAGTCAACTTTGACAACCTGTAGATCACTGTGTGTTTCAACAGGGTAGTTCAAATTTTAATATTCTTAAAGCTTCTTAGGTCTCCCTCTAAAATTTCTACACACATTTTGTTATCGCATTGCAAATTTCACAGGTACAGATTTATTACCTACTTTGTTTCTATTTGGAATTACTAGGCGGCGGCTCTAATGATGATGTACACAATCATTCGGACTGTTCACTCACATCTGTTGTTCTCCTCACATATCACGAAGAATTAAGATTAACATTTCCAACTGCTGCGTCAAATTCGCGCTTTTATATGAATGCGAGTCTTGGAAATTCTAGCTGATCGCTACAAGTGTTTAGAAACCGGAGGAGAATATAATTTTCTGGCCTCAAACTATAGCAAATGAAAGACTGTGGATGGAAACAAATCAAACCTCCCAAAAAAGAATAAAGTGATTCTCAGAAGAAAGTGGCATTGGATTAGTCATGCCTGGCGCAAATCGCTAAAGCATACAACTGAAAATTATATAGAATGGAGTCCCCAAGGTAGCCGGAGAAGGGCTAGCTAGACCATCACACGCATGGCGACACCAAATTGAAAGAAAGAGAAATTGTCAAGGACTACACAAGCTGGAACGAAATTAAAGCACTAACGACCGGACAGATTTAAACGGAACGGAAAAATTCAGCGGGTCAGAACAATTTTTTATAATAAACACAACACGCGAAGCTTTTATGTATATTAGCGATTGCCTTGCGGAAAATACCCAGGGTCTGTGGTTGGAATGGAACCCACGACTTCTTAACTGTCAGGCTAGCATCGCTACCACTCGGCCACAGGGGCAACCACGTTTTATTTTAGATATAATTCCCCTTACTGTGAATGACGTCGTCGACGACGTCACATCCAGATGACAGCAAATATTGTCACTTGTCTACTCTATATCGGCAACAATTGACTCTTATTGAGAATCTCTTACTGATGAAGCATGTCAATAGTAATCATAGTAGTGACATCCACGACGTCATTCACAATAAGGAGAATTATATCTAAAATAAAACGTGGTTGCCCCTGTGGCCGAGTGGTAGCGATGCTAGCCTGAAGTCGTGGGTTCCATTCCAATCGCAGACCCTGGGTATTTTCCGCAAGGCAATCGCTAATATACATATAGCTTCGCTTGTTTTGTTTATTTTAAAAAAAAAATAATGTTTTGACCCGCTGAATTCGAATCTGATGTCTGTTTGACTCGCAAACCCACAAAATTTGGAGTGAATTGCAAAAAAAAATTTGTTTTCCTAGATTTTTAAAGGTTTTTCGCAATTTACTCAAAATATTGAGAGTAGACGAGCCAGAAGGGTACCAGACCATTTTTTTCGCCTTGTATGGGGGCTAGCAATAATAATTGTGGGCGCACTAAGCCCATATTTTTCTACAAAGCTTTTATTATGCATAAACGTTATACACACCAAATTTAATTTTGATATTAAGTGTAGCAGCGATTTTAGGAAACCCAATCCTTTTCCATTGAGGAGACAATATAGTTTTAATCCGAGTAAAATTTAACTCTTTGGAATGATGGAGAATATAGTCCAAGATGGAATTTTAAGACTTGTTTGTTTTTTAAACTTTTACTATGACTTGCCCCTAAGCATAAAATCAGGTCTTTTAAAAAAAATTTCCTTGGAAAATCCGTTTTCTTTTAGCTACAACAACCAACCAACCACATTTTCTGTGGCGAAATGGTTGTGTTGTGTGTGCCTTATTAGTCTGCCACCAAGTTTAACAAATATTGAATAAATAGATTTTCACATTAAAATCAGCCATGGAATTAATTAATACATCATGTAACTAGTTAAATATCTATAATCTATTAAATGTGCAACACAACACAACACCACATACTATACTATGCATACTATGTATCTGCAACAATGTCCTCAGAAAGTACGAACAATAGACGCAAAGAGATTGGCATGCACAGCTTAGCTCATTCAGTTTTAAAACACACAATAACGAACACTGCACGTGCATTCAGAAGAAAAGAAGAAAACCTTAAATGCCATAATCTCAGACAAAAGATTTTGCTACACGTTGCAGCAAGAGGTGCATAAGTAACAATTCATAAAGATACATACACAAGTACTCGTATGATATTGAAATCTTTGAATTGTATATTTACTTTACCTCTTCTTCGAGATGTTGCATTGTACGAGTACATGGAGCGCTACACATGTCGATGTATTATTACAAGTTTAAGTTTATTGTGTTACACATGTAAGCGAAGACAAAGAAATGCAATGCACACTCTCATATTGTCTGTATTTGTTTATCTTCGTGTAAAAGACAAAAAGCATGAGTACTTTACTCGTATGATGGCATTGCGCAACCCAACAAACTTTCGAGTAGTTCATAAATTATACAACTTTCATAATTTAAGACTTTTAAAAATGCAACTGAATCGAAAGAAAACGCAAGTTAAGGAGTAATTCTTGTTCTTAAGCAAAGGCTTTCTTCAGCTTTTTCCCCAGTCGCTGAGCTAACCGAGTAGTGCCTGCTAAGCTCTTTCATATAAGAGCAGAGACCAGGGATCCCCTCGTCGCTTTCGATAACGAGCTGATTCGATCACGTTATTTCAGTTTGAGGTTATGACATTCGATATCGAACCATATTATTACATTGTTCGATAGCGAATGCCATAATCTCAAACTAAAAAAACGTGATCGAACCAGCTCGTTATCGAAAGCGACGATTAGACCCCAGTAGTAGCAGTCCTCAGTACGCTAGTTCGATTCTCATTAAAAGTCTCTGATCTCTGATCTGTAAGATATAAGTATTTCTCTTACTATCTTTTAAAACTTTCGCCTATCTTGCGCTTTAGCAACATTTCACTGGTTTATTTCTTTTTCCTCTTCGCTTTTATTAAATTTAAAATACACATGTTTAATATTAAAAACAAAAACTCGATATCTTTAGCAAATAAGGCGTTACCAATACTCTGCATTAAAAAAAGAAAAGGAAATACTTCTTTCTGCAAGCAACACAAGCTCAACATAGTTTTACTTAAAACGAAATTGTAGCAATAAAAAAAAAGGCAAAGAACGAGTCAAAAGTTCCACTATTGATAGAAGAAAAAAGAAAAAAAAATAACAATCTAAAAATAAGTTTTACAATGTGTCTTGAAATGTGTGGTCACTAAAATGCAGTGAAGAAAAAATGATCTGGAAACTTGATGTTTATGCGCACAGCTTGAAGTCTGGTTTTTTTTTTTCTTTGCAGCGTTTTTGCTGCAGTGCTCTTTCGCCAATGGAAGGAAGCCCTTTTCATGCTTATCTTTTTATTGCTTCTTTTAAGTCGAGTTGCAATTGTATGGTATTTGTTAAAAGTGATGCATTGCAACGAATGTTAAATTGTTAAATTTCTGTGAATGCTTTACGCTACATTCAGAAGTATAATGTAGCAACATTTATACATCTCACCGAAGACCTTTAGCTATCTTTGAAATCATTAAATAAGATCAATAAGACAATACAGATCCTAAAGTAAGCGATTGCAAATTGGGTGAGCTTTCACAAAGTCCAGAGCATGTTTGGCGGTGTTTAGCGCTTCCTTGAGACAATACAGATCCTAAAATAATCGATTGCATTAGAATATTCTGGAATAACTAGATGCCATGCGTCCGATCGCACAGTATTCCGTAATGACTCGAATTATAAGTGACTCAGTTCTATTACTCTTCAGTAGGATCTTAGGAGACCCTAGCTTAGGTTAGGTTAGGAAGGGTAGTGCTATAACACACCTCCACTCGGAGACTTAGTTGGGTCCATTTGCAGTTTCCTTCTGTTGACACCCGTTAATATTAATTTTTAAATCTGATTTGTACCCAGAAGAGCCCCAATTATCTGTCATTAAGCCACTGAACTCCCATGATGACATCCTTCAGTTTGCACTTACCGATATCACTAATGCTCTCAAGGAAACACGATCCCTCAGCCATATAAGGTTTCTGGTTCCTCTTAATCCCCGCATACACTACAGAAATGTGGAGTACCAGTTTCCCAAATGCTGGTTCTTACTCTGACTGAGCAATTGCCAGTCAACGTGCCTATCACGGCTCGCATCGCCTTGCTATTCATATCCAGTAGCAGAGTTTGAATCATCCTGAGTCAACTTTTGGCCACATAACGCACGAGGCTCTACAATCTTCCCTACTTCGGCATGAACGGTTGGTCCTGCTCTCCACCCAAGTACTAAGTTCCCTGTAGTAGTGATTATGGATAATTTCACCGATCTGTCAGTCACACATTTACTCATCTAACGCCGACCCATTTCCCTCAACACTGCTGTAGCCAGGAACCCAACATAGTCTGACACAATATTTGTCCACAAGCAAGTTGAGGACTCTGTAAGAGACCCTACTTCAATATGAATATTAATTCTTATCTAAGAACCGGACATTTCGTTTCTCTGAAGAGTTTCATGTACTGTGGAAGCTGTTGCATCAAAAGATCTTTATAATGCTTTTAAGTACAAAAATTCAACATTTGATATGGATTCCAATTGCATGAAACTCATACACCTACAGATATTGCAGAGACATTGAGATAATATGGATTCCATTAGGGGGGAACCCAATCGAACGGAATTGTTTTCGAATTGTAATGTTAATAACATACAAATTCAAAAAATTTTCTTCTCTCTGGAAACATAGAGGAGTATAAGCTTGCAAAGATGGGATCATCATTACACAAGAAGGTTAGGCTAGGTTAGGTTAGCAGGCTGCTGGTAAGGAATGGTGAAATTTGTAGTTCAGCTTACTTGGGTCCAATACAATGATCCCTTTGTGCTACCTGTGAGTTGAAGAGAATATAGTGAGAGAGGGTGATAGGGAAGGAATAGTGATAGAGAATACGAAGATAAAGCTTCATTCTAAAACAGAGTAAATCCCCTGGCAATATATAGAACAACACACCAGAGAGTGGCAGAACCCTACTAGTTGGTAGAGTGACCGTGACTCTCTGGGGAAACCCAAATAGTGAAAAGACAAAGAGATTCCAAGTTTAAAAAGGCCAACACTTCGGAATTTGGTTAGCATAATAAAAGCATACGCAGAGTTAAAGAAATCAGCTGGTTCGTTTGCAGCAAGATGATAATGATGATGATGTTGTTGTCGGGAAAATTTCCCTAATATCTCCTATAAGTGGTAACCATGAACTAAAGCATACAAATTTCTTCCTTCCTTGAGTGCCCAGTAATTAACTAAAGGATGTGTGAGAAGTCTTGTGGCGCCCCAATAAAAAAAACCATCGCATTCTCAGGGATGCATTTGTGTTCTGGAATGCAAACTACTTGTGCATTCAAAGATATAAGAAACTGAAAGCGATATGAGCTAATATAGGCCAAAGCGGTTATACTTGTATTAGCTGACTTGATTGCGAATATAAATATTTTTTGAACTGTTTATTGCCTTCTACCATACCAAATAAGAGTTTTTTGTTGGCTATTGGCAATCGAGCTCAAGTTTGGTTGCAATCCATAATCGACCAATTAGTAACTATGGCTATACGAACCGCTATTAGGTATTAAACTATACCGCACCACTGTTTAAGCTCACTTGACTGAAAGTTGTAATCTTTGTTCCAAAAAAAAAAAAACTTCTAAAGAAGCTAAAATTTCTTCCCACCAACCACTGCCACTCCAATTGGCCACCACCTACCGGCCAAACTTCTTAAATTCAATTAGACTATGTACGAGTATGTACGTGGGTCTCGCTACCAATTATCACTGACACTTTTCCTTTTCAATTTTTAAAATGCGTATAGCACGAGTACTTTTCATCCAAGTACATTCACATCTCTAACAAGTTGCTATCATTTGCTACTTTTCCTTTCTCATTCTGCTTATTAAAAATACATGTGTTGTTTCAGTGCTGATGGTTTGAAATCGCCAACTTTACATTTTAGCATTTTGGGTGCGAAACGACGACCGAATGATTTTTGTTACTTCTTTAACAATCATTCCTTCTGTTTTGTAATTCTTGGCGCTTTACTTTGTTATGCGAATGAACGAGCACATGGTCGGTCTGTCGGTTGGTTGGTTTCTGTTGTCTATTGTCTGTCATCGTCGTCGTGTCCCCATTAGTTTTTGAAAAACATTTTGCTTTAGTTAAAATGTGTGTAAAGTTGATAATCAAAACAATTCCCTCATACTCACAGTGATGTTGCGGACATGTTGGTTGTCTTTATATATATATATTTTTTTATTTTTTGCTTTCATTAGTTCGTTCGGCTTTGTTTTTTGTTTATATTTTCTTTGCTGCTGCTGTTTCGTAAAAGAAAAATAAGTTTATTATGTTTGTTGTTGTCCCTGTTTTAAGACGTCCCTTGTGATGGCTTCAGGTATTTTCCTGTGTTCGTTTTTCTTTTTATTACTTTGACAACAACACTAGCTGTTGGTTAACTTTGGTTAATGGTTAAACAACAACAAAATAGGCTTAAGATGGCTGCTGCAACTACAGCAGCAAAACAACCAAGGCAAATGCAAACAACAAAAATTAGATTCACAATGAGTCGTCAGGTGTGGACAATTGGTTACGTTCCACTAAAAAATTTAAATAATTTTTCTTTTTCGATACAAAATATCGGTGCAAGTTATTGATGTATTTTTTTTTTACTTCTTTGCAAAATCATTCGGAGTATGGGAGTGTAATCGAACCCGTAATTTCAAGCAGAAGTGTAATATCCCAGCAAACAAACTATAAGTTTCTATAAACTTTCAATAAATAGCATGGCCTCGAAAGGCTTTCATTTGAAGTGTTTCCGAAATGGGCAAATAGAAGACGTATATCTCCTAAATTAGAAATTATCTTACAAGTATCTGTCATAGATTAATTTTGTGTATTCGCTTATTATCGAATTTTAGGAAAAAGTTACATGATTTCAGAGTATTTGCATGCTTGAAAGAAAAGTAGTTTTACATAAAAACGAAAGCTTCTCATTTGGATATTGCGAAAAAAAATCATGCATAGCATTGGTTTTTGTTGGGACACTACAAACTGGTCTACCATTATATTCAGCTTGACTTCACCAATAATTTTGTAAATTTTGACGTTCTTGCAATACAAATCTATTTCTATTTCACAATTGGTAAGCACGGTTCCGTACTACCGCCCATACGCCTTAGTTGGACTCACTCAAGGCAGTTCTGGAAACTTCGCTTAATTGGTCATAGTGCACTTTTTTCTTTCTTGTTTTTTGCTTTTAAAAGCAACAACCCTTGCAGTAATCCAATTATCAAGCATTTAACACCAACCAATAAAATGGCTACTAAGCACAGCTTCGACATTTAATACGCCTCATTGACACCAGAGGCGCTGCAACACTGCATTATTAAAAAAACGTACAAAAAAGCAGAGTTGTAAAAGAATAAAAGCTTTCCTCAATCTCTTCCTTCACCAGCTGTCTTCTCTATCACTATCCCTTTCTTAAAAGAAGGTAAAACTTAGAAATAGTAGTAGGCATTCCTTGCCTAAAAAAAATGCCTCCATCACCGGAAACCGCTCTTGAATAAATTACAGGAACTCTGCTGGTTCTCGTGATACGAAATATATATTTAAATCTCTTTAACCTATTATTATAAAATTTTCTTCGTAGTGCAGCTTGAGGTACTGGTAGCGGCTTTACATTGGAGAATGGGATATGAAGAAGTTGGGAGTCAGAGAGCTAACATAACCCAAGGAGGCGAGAGATGTATGAGATTAGAGATTAGGGATTTCAAAAATAAAATGCCTCAGACAGAAACCATTCGAGGCTTATTTCCTGAAAACAAACAGAACAAAATCTCGTACGAAGAGTAACGCCATAATTGCATAACCGATCCAACCTCCGACTATCAGTAACAAATCACTAATCAAACTTCGAAGTTGCACCTGGAGTACTTTCCTTCAATTATCTTTTAAAGAAAGAAAGAAAGGTTAGGTAAGGGTGGCAGAAGTTAGAACCCCGGTCCATTGTGATACTACGGTAACTCTGCTTAAGCTACTAATACTTTGCAGTTTAAACCTGGCAACGTCAGAAAGTTCACGGCACTCAAGAGCGCCAATACTCGTAGTGGTAATTCTCTCTTTGTTAGTCTACGACGATCGATGTCTTGGAAGCTACGACAAAATGTCTTGGCAGCTACGACAAAAGTCATTATGTTCGAACATTAATATTTGACGACTATGATACAGGAATTATAGAATAGAGATTTGTTTTCTATTTCTTGAAATCTAAGAAGCTAGTGCGATTTGATTTAGGCAGTCATGTACTAGACGACCTCTCAGATTTATCAGATAACGAATAAAGTACCTATCATACCTATCACCGTAACCTAACACGGTTCTGCGTAGGTTGATACCGACGAGTGGAGTGGTCTTTTCAAAAAGGAATCATCTAGATTCTACTTGAATGCCTGAGTGAAAAAGGCAGCCACGTAAACCAACCAACCAACGAACGAACCAACCAATCAGCCAACTAGGGCAATTTGAAGTGATGCTCCCATTCTTCCAGACGTGCAGGCAAGCCTAGATTTTCCATTATAATACTTGTTATTACATACGTTGCCATGTTAGTTTATGCCTTGGGCATACAATATAAAATTGTTTAGGGTAATCAGCTAAAGGCCACGATTTGACAAAGGCTGAGAACCTTTTAAGCCAGAGATCACAACGCCAAGGTATATTAAATGGTAGATAGGGAGTAGAGTGAGAGCCAAAGAATTCCAGTAGCTGTATTACCTGTCCATAATATATAAATATTAGCCGAGGAATTGTACCACAAGTTTGGAACCATTTTCCGTCATTCCACGTCAAAGCATTCCAAATTGAAGCAAATCCCTTCGGTCCAAGGACCGGCACTGCGACACCTGATGGATCTTTTGTGCCATACATCTGTCAATTAAGTTAAATCAATCTCTGTATGACTCTCCTTATGAAAGTCAGCACATATATTGGAGAAGCTCGTCTAATATCATCTGAAGACAGAAACTCAGAATGAAAAACACGCCTTGCGATACATTCTCAAAGAATGTGTGCCGTTGTCTCGTCATCTTTTAAGCATAAACGACACAAGGGTGAACGAACTTGGTTACTTTTCCACAGAGAATAGTTCAGTCCAAAGTGACCAGAAAGAAAACCAGTAACAAGCCGTAAATTATTCCTGTGGAGGTCCAGGATGCCATTATATGAAAATGGCTGCACCAATGCTTTGGCCTGCCTTAGTCCAGAAGAAGTCAGCCACATTTAATCTCTTCATTTGATCAGGGATGCTACAGTCGTTCGACTTACACCACGTAAACGGAACAGAAGAGGCCCTTCTGTCCAGTTCATCCGCTTCCTCATAGCTTTTGTAATCACCCTTATTCCAGTTGTCGACATCGACGCCATTTTAACACAATACCAAACAATTTTGGCTGGTTTACTCGCTCTCGAGAACAATTTTGTGCTACTGACAATCTATTTCCGTTCCCTAAGGCCTAGAAAATAGCATAAACCTGCCAACAGGAGTCAGTTGTTTTCGATAACTGGAATAAGGGTGAATGAGTCGAAGCACTCTAAGCACTTCGGAATAAAAATACATACATCATGCGTGTAAAGATAAATTTAAATTTAAGTAGCAGAGACAAGAACCAAACATTTTACAGTTTACAGTCCTAGTAAAATTAATGGATAATATATTCCGAAATATAGTTAGTCGAATTGTACTAGTTGAATACACTAAAGATATATACAGCCCAATCATGAATATTCCCTCGGAATTCATTTCTCACGGAAAATTATTTTCTCGAGAAAACATTCCTCCAATCATAAATTTCTTGGGAAGAAAAAAGGGTAATACTTGGCATCACCGCATTATGAAGCTCGTTGTTTTGCTTGTTTGTTGACATTTTGTTTCTCCCTTCTTTTTTTTGAGTGAGAGAGCAAAAAAAATTATTAAAATTCACCAACTTGGAAAAATATGTAAAAAAGGTTATAAATTATTTATTTGGGAATTATTTGTGTTTTACCAAATAAAAGAACTATAAAATACAAGTTTATGTATATAAATTTTGTTTCAATGGAATATTAACCATGTTTTTATGCAAACTCCCTTCTGTTTTGCAAGAGAAATATTTTTAGTGAAAAAAGCAAGTTCAGCTGCGTTCATAATACCTGCTTTTTTCCCGGGGAGTTTTTTTATTCCCGCATTTGGTAAAAAAGGGGAAAAACAAAGTCATGATAGGAGAAAAGGGAAAAGTGGGAAAACTCGTGCGGAATTTTTGTTTATAATTGGGCTGATAAATTCGAACCAATAAACTTAATTATAACAAAGGTACTCTTTTGGAAGAATACGTGATCATTGTGGAAAACACAAAAATTCTACAGATATCCCATAATATATAGAAATGTAGCGTCAAATTAGTGGCATTTCTGAAATAATTTGGCAACTTTCAACTAATTAATAAAACCTAAATACATCACTCAATTACAAAATACCCACATTCTAAAAATATTATTGCAAAAATATATGTACTTTTTTAATTTAGTTACAATTTCAAAATTTGTATTCTCCATGCCTGATGTGTGTTGAAAAGGTAAGCGAGAGCTGCTGAGAGGTAAAAGGCAGTAGAGAAAAATAGTGAAAAAGAGAGTTATGCTGGGGGTTCAGATATACGTGTACGTGTTGCCAAAGCAATAATTGTTGGGTGTGTATGTATCAGTAGTCTGTGTCTTTAGTTGACTGTCTGGCAATGATTCCCATTAGTTTTATAGACAATTTTATCTTTTTTTCTTGTTGTTGTTGTTGTAATTTGTTGTAAACTTGTACCAGCAGCAGCAGAGTTGTGCATGTGCCATCTTCGATTTTATCATTTACAATTGTAAAAAATTTTAATTAAATTAAAGACTTTTTCCCCATACCTTTAGTATTTAGCAAATATAATCTTAACTCTTGCTTTTCTACTTGTTCTGCGACGTTTTGTTTTTTCATTCATGCAATTTCACACAGATTACAAGAGTGCAAGATAATGAAAGGTTATGCGATGATGATAATGAAGATGATAATGACGATGATGTTGTTGCCCAATCATTGCTCTTAATAGGGTAAATAATAATAATACAATGATATTTGGAAATGGAAAATTATTAATTTTTTTCACTTAAATTAAAAAAAAAAATATTTATAAAATTAGTTTTTAATAAAAAAATACTTTTTTACTTACAAGTTTAATAAGAGTTTTAGGTTAAGAAGAATCATGATTTATGACAGTTTAAGTATTCAGTAACTTTTTGCGAAGCGAAAATCGTAATATTTAACGACATATTTATTCGTTGGCAGTAACGATAGTAATATGGCATCTCTGCATACAAAATGTCAAAATAAATGAAAAGCACAAAGATGAATTAAGGAAAAACTAAATGAATTTGAGATTGCGATTTTACTTTTTTTTACTTCAACCGACAGCAAATATCGTCAAAATATGTTACTGAATAGCTGAATCGATAAACTTTCGTTATATTTATTAAAGCGATACGATTATCGTAATAAGAGTTAGTGAATCCAGGTAAATGGGTCAAATTACGGCATTCGATCAATCGAAATTTCCCTACAAACAAAATTAAAATTTTATGAAAATTTGTTAGATATCGAATTTTGCGTACAAATTATGTGTAAAACTGAGAACTAATTTTTAAATTGATTCGCATGTACGGTGTTTGGAGGATGCCTGCTCTCTAACCTTAAATAGACCAAGAAAATAAAGCAATCTAATTGATCCAAGTAAATTTAATTTATGAAAACTAACCTTAACATTCAGAATTTTGAAATCTTAAGCCAAATACACACACACACACACACACACACATGTAAATAAGGCTACCAGTGCAAAAGTGGTGTAACCCCAAACAATTTAATTACTTAAATGCTCCATTACTTTGATATATCGTTCCATTACCGCCAAAAAAGCTTAAGCGACTTAATTTTCGAACTTACTTTTTTTTTACGAAAATCAAAAAAAAGAAGTTCAAAATATATCGAGCCATAACCGCCGAAAAAGCTTAAGCGACATAATTTTCGAACTTAATTTTTTTTTACGAAAATCAAAAAAAAAAGAAGTTCAAAATATATCGAGCCATAACTGCCAAAAAAGCTTAACCGGTACATTTTTTGGATTGCGTTTTTTTTTGACGAAGTTCAATTATTTACGAGGGCAAATTAACGATTTTGGTCAAAAACTTAAGTTCGAAAATTATGTCGCTTAAGCTTCTTTGGCGGTTATGGCACAATATGTCGCGGTTATATAGGGTGTTTATTTAGAGTGTCACAACTTCGAGTTGGCATCACTGCTTTATTTGAGCACCCATTTAACAGCTGATAGTTGCTTTTTGTTTACTTTGCTTTGAAATTTCATTAAGAATCGACTTACAGCAGAGCAACGCGTGCAAATTGTTCGCGGAATGGGCTGAAGCCCATTTGTTTTTTTATTTTTCGATGAAGCCCATTTCTGGTTGAAGCTTTTGTCGAAACATCATTACATGCACAGAAAATTAGTGTTTGGTGCGGAGTCATTGGCCCATATGTTTTTAAAAACGATGATGGTCAGAATGTTACTGTGTCAATGGTGAACGGTATAGGAACATGATTCGAAATTTTTTCGTACCTCAATTAATCTTGTTGATACGAGTATGTGGTTCCAACAGGACGGAGCCACATGCCACACAGCGGGCGCTACAATTGATTTACTCAAAGCTGTGACACTCTAAAAAAAAATACGCTTTAGCTCGATACTATTTTCTATGCAAAAATGATTTTTCAGCTCGATATGCTTTTGAATACCAAAAGGTGGCTGCTTACTCGACTTCTTTGGATAGTTTGGTAATAGTAAAGCAGCAATAAAAAAAATGTGGGTTACACCACTTTTGCGCGCGCTGATGGCCTCAAATACCTATAAATTTATAAATATTTTTTATAGTAAAAAGGAAATTGAATTCAGTTAAAATTTTTCTCCAATTATCTGTTAAAATTATGCAAGAAGATTATTTTAGTTGAACAAAATTAAAAATGTTCACTCACACATCTTTTTTTGTCAGACATTCACTAAATTACGAGTATAATTCGAATATCGAAATAATATCTTTGCACACACACACACAGCCAAGAACAATTTCACTTCAAAAAACAAAACTGTAAAAGGAAATACCTAAAAACTCTTCAAATGACCTGGTGGAGCAGCACAGCTTTTATTTTATCTAACTGTTGGAGTCTAACAAAAATATGTTAATCATGAAAGTCATTGCGAGCGAGAAACAGTTATAAAAACTACAACAACAACTAGACATATTCAAATCGTTGCCACCACCCGATAATGAACCAACGCGCGTCTCGAGTATGAAACACACACCGTTTGGCCCAACTGCTCCCAAGCGTTAGAATGACTTAACAAAACAACATCTACAAATATTTTGTTGTTTTCATTCGATATCTTACCTGCGTTACTCATTATTGTTGCTGGATGGGTATCTCGCTTATAAGTTTTTAATAAAAACGAAACAAGAAAAAAATTATGATAATATTTCAACAGCATCTGAGACAGCTACTGGTGTTGGAGTTTTTTGTTTGTTTTTGTTTTTTTTTTGATTATTTTGTTTTTAGCTCTGGCGATTCTCATTATGACAAGGTTGTAGCTAAACAAACTAATTAAGGAGATAGTGCAAGTTTTTATAAAATAAAATAAGCAGGAAATTAAATATTCTGTGCACTAGTAGTAAAGAGCCAGGAAGGGCATAACAGATATAAAACAAAACAGAAGCAAATGTTAGTTTTTATTTTATGTCGCAGTAGTATGACGACGCAACACATTTTTCTTAGTGTATACGGGTATTGCAAACATTGTGTACGGAAATTTGCAAGAAATTACTGCCGAAGAGTCTTTCGGATTAGAGCATAACATACAAATTTGAATTGTCTTCTTTCGAATCGACAATAAATCCCTTTGTATAGCAAATCCTTTACGATTTACAAATACTCCTTAAATATTGGACAATAAAATCAATGGTCCTTCGAACTTGATGATGCTCATAACTACACCAACTCTCCTGCCTGTATTACAGGAACAAGGGCAGTATACGATTTATATTTATATACTAGCATTAAAAAATCGCTGGCTTTATTATGTTTTAAAATTTTTATAAGTTTTATTGAGTAGCAATGAATTATCTCTTTATGGTTCGTTTTAACTCCAACCCACACTTACCTACATACATACTACATATTTGATTACATTTTAGGCATAAATTTTTTTCGTTTCTTTAAAAAAATTCGACTTATTTTTATATTTCATCATCATTAACATTTACAAGTTTTTTTTTAACGACTTAAGCGCCATAAATGTCTCAGCCAAAGTTCTAGAGTTCTCAAAACTGTAAAAAAATTAGGGCTTAAATATTTTTCTTTTTTTTTCGTTTTCTTATTTCCACGAGTTTTGCATGTTTCTCTGGAAGACAGCACATACAAAAAAAAAATTCAACCAAACACACAAAATGATTTAAACAACAATGAGGCTGTAGATTTTGCTTCTTTGGGGTCAAAACTGAAATGAATTGTTGTTGAAGGAGGAATGGTTTAATCCGAGATGATATCTATTTATTATTGTGTCCATAAAGTATGCAATTTTATAGCAAAATGGCTAAAATGTCAAATGCTAAAACACTCATCAGTTTAATTGGAATGTGTGGCATTAGTGAAAGGTTTTTCATGCAGACGAACGAACGAACGAACGAATTTGTTTCTAATGCACGCACATCTCATAGAATCTAGTAAAATTTCAACAGCATTACCTTTAACTCCATTTGTATTATTTATCTAGGCCAACAAGTTGTGTTACCATGACAAGAGAACTTTATTTTGTATGTCTAACTTAATACTTTTTTTCTTTCTTTCATAAGTTTTAACCCAAATAGTTTTAATTCTTTATAATAAAATTTGATTGCAAGACTTTTTCTACTAGCACCAGTCGTTTAGTTCTTTCTCCTCGTTAATAATTCTTGCATTTCTTTACGGTTTTACATAAAATGATTTATTGAAATTGTGGTCAAGTAAAAAAAAAACAAAAAAAAACAGGTAAAAGGCGCTGCTGTCAGTTTTTTTTCCTTGTTTTTAATTATCTAAGACAAGTTACAAAAAGTGAGACGCGTAAATACAGATTTTACTTTGTAAAAAACATTTTGAATAAATTTTAATTTTGGCGTTAAGGTTTCCTTTCCCAAATTAATTTCTAAACTTACTTTCCAGTTGGCTGATTGTAACACAAAATGGGGAAGGAAGGTGGGAGCAGGGAAATTATTTCATTATAGTTATGGACAACTGTTCTACACACAAACATTTTGCGATAACATTTCTTTACAACAAATATAGTGCATAAAGTTCTATCGAATCAATTGTAGGGTTATCGATCACTTACCAAAAAGAAAAAAGGAAAGTTATCGATAACGTTTATAAAGAAAAGTTAAGTTATCGATAACGTTTATATATAAAAGTTCAGCTATCAATAACTTTTCTACAGAAAAGTGAAGCCATCGATAACTTTTCTAAAGAAAAGTAAGCCTATCAATAACTTTTTTTATACAAAAGTTGTCGAAAACTAAAGTTATCGCTAATGCTTCAACAAAAAACTAAAGCTATCGATAACTTTTGTTAAAGAAAACTAAAGTTATCGATAACTTTTCAATAAAAAAATTAGTTATCGATAACTCTTCTTTAGAAAAGTGAAGCCATCGATAACTTCTCTATACAAAAGTGAAGCCATCGATCATTTTACTACATAAAAGTGAATCCATTGATAATTATTCTATAGAAAAGCGAAGCCATCGACAACTTATTGATAAATTTTCTATAGAAAAGTAAAGTTATCGATAACTTTTCTGTAGAAAAGTAAAGTTATCGATAAATTTTCTGTAGAAAAGTAAAATTATCCATACATTTTCTATAGAAAGGATAAGTTATTGATAACTGATCTATAGAAAAGTAGTTATCGATAATTTTCTATGGAAAAGTAAAGTTGCCGATAAATTTTCTATACAAAAGTAAAGTTATCGATAGCTTTTCTATAGAAAAGTAAAATGATCGATATATATTCTATAGAAAACTAAAGTTATAGATAACTTTTCTATAGAAAATTAAAGTTATTGATAACTTTTCAATAGAAAAGTAAAGTTATCGATAACTTTTCTAGAAAACTAAAGATATCGATAACTTTTCTATAGAAAATTAAGGTTATTGATAACTGATCTATAGAAAAGTAAAGTTATCTATAATTTTTCTATAGAAAAGTAAAGTTATCGATAACTTTTCGGGAAAAAAAATCTGAGACTTGCATGTAGAAAAGTATATGTTAGTAACAAATTTTCTACAGAATATAACTTTACTCTTCTATCGATATTGGTTCTATAGCTATCGATAAGTATTCTACATATACAGGGCAATCATGAATAAAATTCCGCGTGAAATTTCTCCCTTTTCCCCTGATAAGCAAAATCATGGACAACTTTTCTATAGATAAGTAAAGTTATCGATAACTTTTTAAAATGATGGTAACTTCTCTTTTTAAAATTAAGGTAACTTTTCTTTAGAAAAATATCGGATACTTTTCTGTAGTAGCAACTTTTCTACGGCAGATAATTTTACTCTATTGATATTTTTTCTATAGTTATCAATACGTTTTCTATATAAAAGTAAAATCCTGTAGATATGTTAAGTTACCGATAACTTTTCAATAGATAAGCAAGTTTATCGTTGTTAGCTATTCTCTCAAAGCTTATTTGATGCAGTAACAACATGCAAGATTTTTGTATTTTTCTAACTTTCAGCCTTGTCTACACTTCCTTCCCTTCGAATCATATTTGATTAGGTGTAATATAACTAAAAAAAATTATGATGACCATCATTTCTCTCATATTTTTCCATCATGTGATTTATTTCATATTTTTTGGTTTCATCTTATAGTTGGCTGGCTTGGCTAATGGCCTTTTTTTTTTTGAAGAACCAATATGACTGTAGTCTTCGCGCTATTTTCATTTGTGTGTCCACTTTTCCGACATGATGGTAGCGCGATGGGTGCCACTAATGTTATTTACAGTTTACGATAATCTAATTTAAATTGTTATTAATCTTACAAAAAAGAAAATTTTTTTCTGGCTGTCGTTCAAACCATCTTATTGCCGTTTGTTTTCTTTCGTTCTTGTTTAATTACTCTGGCGGACATTTCAAGCCACGGATGGATGGCCGGCCTTAGAGAGAGAGCTGGTTAGAAAATATGTTGGCAAAACAGCTTACGGCAGAAGAAACTGAGTCATCTTTGTGAAACTTGATTTTTTAAACTAATTTATTGCTCAATATTTTTAGCTAAATATGAATTAAGTTTTCTTTATTTATTTTTTTTTCTTAGTATTTTTTTTTTGTTTTCGCAGAAATTACTCTCATCTTTATTCGTGCTTCTAAACTGTATGTAATTTAATGTTTTTCTTAAAGTGTCAATGAAGAGAAAGTCTGTTATAGAAATTTGCACGCAAATGTTTGTAGCTGTCGTTGCATTGGAGGCCGTTGTTTAATCTGTGTAATAACGGCCAAGATGTTGGTCTTTTTCTTTTAAGAAATAAAAAAAAACATTAAAAAAGAGAGTTGATAACAATTTTAAAATAAGAATATTAAAGGTTAGAAAAGTGCGAATTTTAGTTAATTTTTTTCAGAAATTGCCAAAGATTTCTCCAGCCCACAACAGCACCGACTACAAGAGCAAAAAAAAAAAGAGAAAAATCATTAAGCCACTAAATCAAGTGTTATTAACACCTCTAAGACAAGCAGTGAAAAGTAACAAAAAAAAAGTAAAATGCAGTTATAGCTCGAGCTAGTTTTTGTCACAATTATAAGAAGCATGTTGAGTTTCTTTTCATGTTTTTTTTTTAAATAAAGTTATATTTTCTAGCAACTCTTGCAGCACATTCTCTCATATTCAATACACGTACATTTCTTTTAAATTTTCTTATGACACTAAAAGCAGTCATCTAACATTAATTTATTTTTTTTTTTAATAAAAAAATTTTTACCGAAAACAAGGTGTAAAAACTGTTTAGTTTAACGAAATCCAATGCATCAAAATCTGTTACATTTAAGATGAAAATAATGTTTGGTGTTGGGGACATATTATACTCGTATGCAGTAGAAAGAAATTTAACGTCCAAAACGTGAGTGAATGTGACATTAATAGATGAAAAATTAGATGTAGCAAATGAAAATTGCATTTACAAAAAATTATGTTTTAAAATTGAAATGTTTAAATGTGTGATTTTTTACTGCCCGTTCATAGAAGCCATTTAAAAATTGTCGTCTGCCTATTTATATTGAAAACAAAAACAAAGCACTCAAAATTTGTTTTTGTTTTCAATATAAATAAACAGATGAGAACTTTTACATGTCTTCTGTGAACTGGCAGATAGTTTTATAGATTAGTGTCTTGATACTAAAGTTTTTGTTAAATATGACTATATTTTATATGAAATGCTAAAAAAAAATTTTATAAATTCACAAGGGTCACTTAAAAGCTTGTTAAGGAGAAGCCAACACACAATAATTTTCCAGATGCCTTTGCCCAATACACAAAATAGCGTAAGTTGTTAAATAATTAATAAAAATACAATGACTACATTAAATTAAATTATTGTTTTTTAAACTTGAAATATGTATGCTGACCTGGAACTACAATGGATTCCAGGACATGCGAATAGTGTTGGTAACAATATTGCGGATGAGCTGGCTAAGGCTGGAGCTCAAATGCAGGATGAGGACATTGATAGGTTGGTAGGTGTTCCGATGAATTGCTGTAAAATGCAAATACAGCAGAACCTTTTCAGGATTGCACAGGCTAGATGGTTACATGAGGTCACATGCTCAACCTCTAGAATGACATGGCCCTGTTATGATATGAGGAGGTCCGCAATATTGGTGAGGATTCCAAGAGGACAACTCCGTAATTTGGTCGCAGTCCTAACAGGACATTGCTACATAGGCATACATGCTGGTAGATTAAATCTACCTTATAATGATTTCTGCAGAAGCTGTCAGGACGAGGAAGAGGAGGAAACTGTTGAGCATTTTCTCTGTCATTGCCCAGCACTTGCGGAGGTGCGTTCACTCCACATGGGGGCTCCGATACTGCAAGGTTTGGAGAGTCTGTCGGAATGTGAAATCGGTAGTGTGAATTCATTCATACGCCTTTCGGGTTGGTTTCAGCTGAATACGGATAGTGTATAGGATAAATGAGGATGGGCAGCCCACCTCAATCCGCCCAGGCAGCACAACGGGACCTCTAAGGACCCAAGTGGGCTGGTTTACTATAAATCGGCAGCCTGTTATAACCTAACCTAACCTAACCTAAACTTGAAATAACTTTGATTTAGCATGATTTTTCATTTTAATTTAGCAATACTGCATTGGTAAATCAATGTGAAATAAAGTTATTTCAAAGGGAACATTTTTCTTTGAAAATTACTGTAAATCATGTTGAATTGACATGAAACACTTATGAAGCAAAATGTTAATTTAACCTTATTTACGTAGATTTTAATGTGAAATTTTTACGAGCAAGTGTGTAGTCATGAAAAGATCACACCAAAATTATACCACACACGTTCACTCACTCACACTTGTTTACACACGATCAATGATTGATACAACAATTTACTCATAATCATTCGTGACCACGCATGATCAGCGTGACTCACGTGTTTGAAACAGCGATTTACTCACGATCACGATGCGGGAATACGCATGATCAAACTGATCGTGCATCTAATAATTTCAATAAAAAATTCAAATCAAGCATATTTATTTATTTAAGATCTCTGAGCTACTTCAGCAGTTTGAAGATATTTAAATATCTTGAAAACATTTTAGTATATCGAGGTACTCAACAGTTTCATAAAAGAAATAATCCCAGATAATTTCTGTATCCCTCAGATACATATGCATCTATAAATATCAACCAAAAAGCTACACGATAACTAAATTTTTAATGCCATGGACTGCTGCCATCTAGACATTTAAGTATCCAATTAGTTATGCTTTGTAGATACAACTCTATACAATTTTTATCTGGTACCACAAAATTATTCAAAATTTGATTGAAATATTTCTTAAATGCCATAGTATTTTTGAGATATTTATAAAGAACCTAATGGCTACATTTAAATCACTTAGCTGGTTTTAGTATCCTATGGATACATTTGAATTTTAAAATGCATTAGTAATTGATTTACGACATTTTTTATCGTCATCTACTTATTCTCATGTCATTAACAACTTTGAATGCCTTCGATGCCTTATTTATATTTTATATTAATTACTTTGTCATTTTATAAGCTCTTTACTAACGCTTTAGCATCATCTCATAAATATGTATTTTATAATAAAAAATTTAAGTGCCAAATATATGCTTTAGCATAACATTTCACAGATTTAGAATATTTGAGAGATATTTTTTTTTAGTATGACACAAATAAGTTATAACTGGTTTCCCATGACAATTTAAATAAGTCAAAAAGCACTTAAATATCTTATAGAAGCGTCTCTAATTTCACACTTTTTTTCCGTATAGAAAAAATATTTATTATCATACTAATTTCCCGCGAACTTCTTCCACTTTTTCATGTTACCTTATTGAAAAAGAAAAATTGCATTTTTTCAGGTCTTTTCTTTTTCTATTATTATATTATTTTGCATGAAATATTTAGGATTCGAACATTCATGAATTTTATTAAAGGAATAATTTCTTAATCAAGCTCAACTTTAGTATTTTTTAAAAAGAAAAATGTTTATTACTAACTACTGTGATTTCGTGGAGAAAGTAAGAAAATTTAAATTAGACTGGTTGGGGTAACGTCTAATTTATTGTGATATCCACTTGTGCAGAGACTAGAATACTAACAACAGCAGCTTTTAAGCTTGAACTTTTATTGAAATGGAATACGAGAAATGGTTTATATTGTACCAACTGAGCCCGGCAAACGTTGCCTTATCCTCAATTAATTTATTTTTTTAGCCAGTGTGTTTTATTTACAAATTAAAATTTCATAAAAATCGGAGATATTTTCGGAGGCAGTAATTCTCCCTATGCCCTCCCCCCTTCTTCTGGGTTCATAGAGGTGCACGGATAACAGCGTACTCACGTCAAAATGGATTTGCTTTTCTTTTGAATACGGAAACTATTGCTTTAATAGATCTCTACTAAAAACAATAATTAATATTTTCTGATTATAGGGGCTTACCGTCCCTGGACCCTATCCTAAGCACTTTAGTGAAACCTTATATAGCGTATATCCGTTAGGAAGTTTTGTTCTTTAATTTGTAGAAAAAAAGTTTAAAAATATGACCGGCAGTTAGGAAGATTACCTGTTACAAACATAAGAAAATTTTCAGCTTTGGGGCCATCCACATATTACGTAACGCCATTTTTTCCAATTTTTGACCCCCCCTCCCCCTCAGTAACAGATCGTAACAATTCTTAGACCGCCCCTCACAATAACGTAACAAGAACTTAAAAAAAATTTAAATTGTTTTAAGTTTTTATTAAAAAAAATTAAATTTAATTCATACACATACATATGTATGTATTTTTAAATAACTTTAAAATAAGGAACTGAAAAAAAAAAACAAAATTCATTTTATGTATAGGGTGGGCCAAAAGTTACCATGGGGTTTAAAAGTTTAATAACTTTTTCGTTTATTAATTTTTTTAAATTTTTTTTCTCAGATTATATAATATACAAAATGGAAAATTTTTTTTCACTAAGTATGAAAAATAATGTCTCTTAAATGACCACCGTTTTCAGCTTCGCACTGATGGGCGATTATGATTATGAGTGATGAAGCTCATTTTCATTTGAATGGCTTTGTTAATAAGCAGAACTGGTTCTGGGGTTCTGAAAATCCAAGAGCCATTCATAAACGCCAATTGCACCCCATTAGGTGTACAATATGGTGTGGGATCACATCTGAAAATATCATTGGGCCTTACTTCTTCGAGAATGAAGATGGAAGTGCTGTAACCGTAAATGGAGAGCGGTATCGGTTTATGATAGAACATTTTTTACGTCTTGCTCTTGAAAACATACCTGGTATGTGGTTTCAGCAGGACGGAGCCACTGCCCGCACTGCCCGAAACACAATGGCACTTTTAAGTAAAATTTTTGGAGAGCGAATAATTTCCAGAAATTCGGAAATAATTTGGCCCAGCGCGATCGCCAGTTTTGACAGCACCCGACTATTTTCTTTGGGGTTATTTGAAGTAGCGAGTGTATGTGAACAAGCCAGAGACAATCCTTGAACTCAAGGCAAACATTGTTGCAGAAATTTTGGAAGATATTATGGAAAATGCTCTAAAACGAGCCCATCAGTGCGAAGCTGAAAACAGTGGTAATTTAAGAGACATTATTTTTCATACTTAGTGTAAAAAATTTTCCATTTTATATATTATATAATCTGAGAAAAAAATAAAACAAAATTAAAAAACGAAAAAGTTGTTAAACTTTTAAACCCCAAGGTAACTTTTGGCCCACCCTGTACATACATATATTAAATGAGTAAATATATATATCTACATATGTAAGTATGTGTGAATAAAAAGAAAATAATACTGTTATTAAATCATTTCGACATTTTATGGCATTTTCTTAAGTTTCGTTTAGGATTTATGCATTTATTTATTTTATTTATGGGAAAATGCAAGTAATTGAGAATGGACGAATATTCGGGAATTCGAATACTTTTGTTCCTTTATTTTTATTTTCTGTTAGACTAACACAGTGCGTAGACAAAAATCAAATAAGCTTGCAAAATATAAATAATAACAATTATGTATTTATGTACATACATATGTATATGCATATATTTATATCTATTTAACACTCATGATTCTTGATTTATTATGTACATATTTCTTTGATAAATTAAATACATAAATAAATGAAAAATCGAAGTGTTTTTGTACGAAATATATGTTACGTAACAATTTTACAGACCCCCCCAATCCCGCGTAACAAATCATAACAAAACTCGAACCCCCTCCCCCCCCCCAAGGGCGTTACGTAATATATGGATGGCCCCTTTATAAAATTAGTATAGATATGGGCAATTCCATGATGGCGAACGTGACCGTCGTACACATTCAGCCTTATCATGAATTCCACATGTGAAAATTTCCGGATTAAATTTTTCGTTTAATTTCGTTTAATCACTTCCAATAAAATTAAAAACTAACATATTTCCACTTTTCCAACAGACAAATCTATGTGATTGATTTTTTTCATAAATTGTCAGATTATTTCGCAATCGTATGAAGTTTTTTTAATACCGATTTTTCACACGTTCGGAAATTTCCATGTGAAATTTTATTTAGGATAAGCCTGATTATTTCAAGTGAAATAAAATCAAAATAAATGGTTTCTTATTTTTATTAGTTTGATTTTGAAAAAAAATTCGTTTCCAATGTAATTGAAAGCATGTGACAAGAACAGGGGGTCTACTCTCTATCTCAAAACGAAAGAAAATTTGTATGTTATTAACATTACAATTCGAAAGCACTTCCTTTCGTTGCGAATTGCAGAGTAGAACCCCAGAAGTTGTTTTTGCGGCCAACGATTACGAGTAAAACGCTGATTTCAGCTAAAACCTGAAGCAATATTTTAATGTGACTAATTTTAGAATTTTGTGTACTGATGTCTCTTTAAAATACCCAGTAGAAAAAAGACACTCCCAAAAAGTCGTGAAAATGTAGAAGTAGTGCAAATTTTCAGCATTTCTAATTATTTTTACATAGCGTTGTCATTGCAAGAAGTCAACAAATCGGATTTTGCAATTTTGAGAAAAATTTCCTTTTTATAAGTTCTATTTGATATTTTCATCTGGGAAAAATCATAAAAATTTACCCATTTTTACAATTTGTTTCTTTTATATGAATTTAAAGGCGAAACAGTATTTTCATGTAAATTTAGGTAAATAACTGCGCGTTTACTCGACTCGAAGTGTTCCAGGACTTTTAATTTTTTGATGTCGATGTGAATGAACTATTCGGTGGAAATGCCCATATGCAATTATTGATTATATTTAAGATTCTTTCTTGCAGATTTCTTATTTATTTTGGATGATTTTGGAAACAGTTTTATATTTCCTGGGTGCTTACTTATTTTATTACTTCTCTAACAGTTATTACTGTTGAAAATCTTGCCCTTGACTGTAATTTCCTATTGTTTGTACTTTTTTTTTTGTACATTCCCTATAACATTTTCATTTATAAAGTCTTCAACCATTAATCGTTTGAATGCTATTTTTTATTGCTTAAACTTGTTGTTAAGCTTAAGTCAAATACTTAATTCCTCTCAATTTATTTAATTGGTAATACAATCCTTTTTAGCCAACTTCCCCTCCTCCTTTATTTCAATTTAGCAGACATTTGCAAGAAAATTAAACTATTGTGACAACTTTATTTCGAAACGTTTGTTCCGGTTACGATTCGCTATACATACGAGTATTAACGTTTTCTTTTTTGTTTTTATTTTTCTTCTTATTCAAACAATCATGTTCAAATGTTTAAGTAGCTGGTTGATAAATGTCTACAAGGTTGTTATTTAAAATATCGATATGTCTTGTTTGTTTGTTAATTTTTTTTTATGGTTCTTGCTGTTCGGTTTAGGCACTTACTTAAGTGATTTTCATGCAACCCCAGTAAGAAGTTGTTGGTTCCATGGGGGCACAAATTAAAAAATTATACCCACTATCGACGATTGCTGTGACAATTTGTAACAATCTTAACACAGAGTCGTATTGCAAATTGTCACGAAAAAAAAACGACAAACTCATACTTAAAGTCGAATGTTGAATTTAACATTTGAATTAGGGTGCAGCTCTGATTTTTGGTTTTTTCGCTTGAAACCAAATATTTATAATGAAAACAAAATAAAAAATACGATTTTATAATTTAAATGACATTAAATAGTGGTTAATTATATATATAAAATTTATAAAAACTTGTTAAGAATTTCAGGCTACTGTATTTATTTATTTTTTTTTTTCAAGAAAAAACAAACTTATTTTTAAGTAAAGTAGAGAAATAAAATGTCTAAAAAATTTTTCTCAAAACAACTTGTTATTTTAATAAGTTTCAAAGGATGGTGCATCAATTTTGTTAAAGCAAAATAAACTTCCAATATCCTTATAAGTCAAGCGTCGCCAAAGCTCCCTCAAACTCTCTTACTTCTCAACTTTATCTATAATTTGTATGCAAAATCATAGGAAAACTTTGGGCGCTAGAACAACAAATACATGACTGTTAAAAATTAAAGGGTGTTCTAAAGCGAGCAACGAAAAATGTTGAAATCCTAATGTAATATACGAGTACATACAATTATATACAAACACTTGAAATTTACAAAGTTAGTGTATTTTTAGACAGACTACATCAATTAACACTGAAATTAAAAAAAAAAAATTAAAATTAAAATTAAATTCTATCAGTTAATGTAATTTTGACAAATTGCTGTATCTTAGAAACCGTAAGAGAAAATCTCTTGAAATTTTCAAAAACGATAAAACTAAAAAAAATCTCTAAATTAAAAAATATGCCAAAACGAAAAATCGCTTAAATGAAAAAGCACTTAAATAAAAAATATTACCAAAAATAAAATAAATCGCTGAAATCCAAAAAATCCCCAAAAATAAAAATATCGTCAAAAAACTAAAAAAATCATAATCGTCAAAAACAAACAAAAATAAGCGCCAAAAAGAAAAGCGCCAAAACTAAAAAAATCGCCAAAACTAAAAATCCGTCAATAGTAAAAAATCGCTAAAAAAAACCAAACGAATTGCTTAAACGAAAAACACCAATACTAAAAAGCCGGTAAAACTTAAAATATGTCCATACATGTAAAAAAACTAAAAACCGAAAAATAAACTAAAACCCGAAAAAATCGCTAAAACTAAAATAAATAGCTAAAACCGAAAAAATCGCAAGAAACACCAAAAATAAAACAACGCCAAAAAACGATAAAAAATCTCTAAAACGAGAAAAAGCGCCAAAACTAAAAAAATCGCTGTAAGTGAAACAAATCGCCAAAACCCGAAAAAATGTCTTAAACGAAAAAAATCGCCAAAACTGAAAAAATCGCTAAAGCTAAAATAAATAGCCAAAAACCGAAGAAATCACCAAAAACAAGAAAAAAACCGAAAAAATTCCTTAAACAAAAAAAAAGCGCCAAAACTAAAAACACTAAAAGTGAAATAAATCGACAAAAACAAAAATTATAAAAAATATAAAGACGAAATCGCCAAAAACTGAACAAAATGTTTAACGTTTACTTAATTTTTTTTAATAATGTCTACATCAGGTAAGATATTAGATTATAGCTATGCTATTTATGGGGCGATACAGGAGTTAGGACGTGATTTTCCTAACAAAAATAATCGACACTATTACAGTTATAAATTAATTTTTGTTTTGATTTCTTGGAACTTAAAAGCAAAGTACGAAAATAAACGAAACAAATTGTTTGATTTTGTTTTGTTTAGTTCTTTGAAGTGAGAGAAACAAAGATAATGAGAACGATTGCTCAATTTATTTTCGTTTTTTTTTTTGTTTGCACATGAGCACAAACCAGAGAACACAGCCGATCGGCTGTAAACTGGCAAACAATACATTAATTTAATCGTACGCCGCTAGAAAAGAAAATAATGGGGAAAAATGGAAGCGTTTTGAAGTATTTGCAGAGAATTTGACATCATCATATAATATAATTTTATTGCATTGTTTGTTTGTTTTATATAACTAAGCAGCATAGCTATAACCGGGTGTCCTAAGACACCTCTCTTCTTTTCTTTTTGTGATTTTCAAAAAAATTTTCTAGCCGTATCGCCTGTCTGACTTGTGGATACAAGGTATTAATTTTAAGTTTGTTGAACTTATAGATAGATATTTATTTTTATAATAAATAATTCTGCCAAAAAAAACCGACTTCGTTGCAAAGATATGATATAACATTTTCGATAAAAATGTATGGCACCAAAGTGGAAGTAAACTCTTTCAAACAAAGAAAAATTTTAAAGTCTGTTGGTTAAGAAGTACGTGAAATTTTAATGGGCGGACTCCACCCATTTTTTTAAATGGAAGATTGTGACTATTTTACAGCTCAACGTGTGTGGTAAGTTTCGTAAAAATCGGTTAAGTAGAACTACGTGAAATATAATAATAAATTTTAATGGGCGTAGCCCCGCCCATTTTTCAACTTTAATATTTTGTAATTATAAGAATCAAAGGTGTTTGCTAGAATTCGTTACAATCAAATAAGAATATCATAAAATCAAATTAAAAAATTAGTGGGCGTATTCCCGCCCACTTTTTTTTTAATGGGACCAATTGGAAGCTATACCCGCGGACAAAAAAAAAAGAATTTTTACAGCCGGTCTAATATGTATATATAAAAATACAGACGAATTGATAGGTAACCTCCTCCTTTTTTTTAAAATCAGTTAAAAATATTTTGCTTCACAAATAAAAAATGCGTATAAAAAATTAGTATATAATTTTGACTCTAACTTCCAAGTGTGTATTCAAAACTGCATTTCTTTGCAAAGAAGACAAGAAATATCCGCCAAAACAAAAAAAAAATATAAAAAAAAACTTACAAAAGTTCTCAAGAAAAACGGGATTTAAAAGTGATATACATACTTGTATCTTGTACCCATGTATGTACTTTTAACCTACTGTTTTCAAACAAATAAAATTGGAAATAAAGTCATAAATCTTTTTTAATGCCAGCCCTCGTTTGTATGTTTGCAACAACAAAGTTAATCAAGAATATTAATTAAAATTAAAATTTTTCTTGAACAGAAAACATGCTTAAAAGTCTTGTTAAAAAAGCCTTCTTTTTCGCAAAAGCATAACGTAAAACAGCAAACGATGACAATTTATTAAAAAAAAAAAAAAAAAAAAAAAAAACGAATAAGAGAACAAGACTTATTTGGCGCATGCGTGCAAGTTTTTTTCTTTCTCTAGAAATGAAAACATGTTCTACTGAAATATAGTTAATAGTATGGAGCATAATGCATAATGTAAGAAGCCCTTGGCTAAAAGAGAGAGAACTCAATTGTTAAACATGCTTAAAAAGACACACCACATTTTAGCTGAGCGGCAGGCTAAATTGGGCCGGGCTGTATCTACTTGCTGCACCAGTCTTGTTAAAACTCTAAAGCTCTCCTTATTTAGTATTTCTGGGCAACAAGTTATTTTGTTTTCATTTCATCTTGAAATTACACATGAAGAAGGGCCGGACGGACTTGAGAGTGTTTAGCATATGTATGCTTTCATGAATTTGCAGTCTTTGTTGCAAATGGAATTTATGACAACATAATACCCTCGTAATTCCAAATTAAGACTTTGCTACAGTTGAATGCAATAGCAAATAGCTTTCAGCCAGCTAGAGATGAGGCCATAAATTATGTTTAGTCATATTGGCTAGAGTGAGTTTATTAAGCAGCTTTTGCAACAGTTTAAAATTAAATATATATATGTACATATATGCATATTTACAATTGCTCACCCTGTTAACCCCCTTCCCTGCATTTCTGCATGTAAATTGCTGCTGCTGCTTTCGCATTAATATTTCCTATTTATGCACTCAATAACATTTCTAATGCATAAATATTTTATCAATCAATTTCTTTTTCAAACACACTATTAATCCCTGCACTTTGCCACATCGGTATGTTTAACAGCCCCGTTCGTTCGTTCGTTTGTTTAGTGAGTTTGGCCACCATACAATCAAAAAATATTAATAGATAAGAGTGCGCCTGTAAAGATTCAAACAAATTTATAATCCACAAACCATTAACGGCTTATGGTGATGGATTTATCATGTTCATAACGATAATGATAATGATCAGATAAATAGTGGCTCTATTCATGTGTCTATTTCGCACACAGCTTAACAATATAAAAAGCGGGACTTAAAGGGAAATGTTTTTTTTTATTATGCACATATTTTTTTTTAATGAAAAGCGAAAACAAACTCTCAATTAGTCCCCGTCCATACAGTGGAACATTTGCTGCAAAACTTTTGAGTTTGTCGATGAAGGGGGGGTCTCATTCTCATGAGAAATATATGAGAACATGTATTAAGCTGAATAACAAAAACTTCACAGTGTGGACACAAATGCAGTTTCAAAAGAGAAATCAAAAATGTTTCGCAGCAAATGTTTCACTGTATGGACGGGAACTTAACATGAACAAGACATTTTCAATTCTATTTTTAATCTCGTCTATGCAGCGCCGAATTTCATCTTTCAGAGCGTCAGTTGTTGTTGTTTGTGGTTTGTTCACGTAATCCCGGCCTTTCAAATGAACCCAGAGAAAATAATATAGCGACGTTAAATCACAGGAACGGGGCGGCCAATTCACATTGCCAAATCGAGAAACTACGCGTCCGGGAAACTTCGCATGTAATAACTGAGTTGTTTGGCCGGCTGTGTGGCTTGTGGCGCCGTTTTGCTGAAACCAAAGCTCACTGATGTCAACATTACCCAATTGTGGCCACAAAAATTCGGTTACCATGGTTTGGTAGCGTGGAGAATTCACGGTGACGGCGCTTACTTGCTCATTTTCGAAAAAAATAAAATAAAAATACGGTCCGATGGTGCCGCCTGACCACAAATCGCACCTTACGGTCACTTTCTTTGGATGTAATGGATTTTCGAGGACTGCTTGTGGATTTTGTGAACCCCATACGCGACAATTTTGTTTGTTTACATAACCCGCCTAATTGAAAATGGGGCTTCATCACTAAATATGATTTTGTTGATAAATTCATTGTTTTCGTTCAGTTTTTTTTATAGTAAATTTTCACAATTAAAATTCTTTGTTCAAGAGTGTAGCGTTCCATGATTAAAATTTCCCAACTTTTTACTAAATAAATGGCAAAGAATATATTTTTGTAGACAATTTTACTCGGAGAGCCCATCGTTTCCAAATAAAGAACCGTTGAAATTAAAACTAAAAAAGGTGGAAGGGATGTGGCAACACTGAGTTTTAATACTTGAATTTTGAATATTGAAAATTATCATTCATATAGTTGAGCTGGCCAGCATAAGGTTGTCAGAAAGAAAATAATTAAAAAATAATAAAATTAGTAAGTTTTTATAAAAGTTAATAAAACTAATTGTGTTTTATTTAAATCGGGTTAATACAAATGGCAAAGAATATATTTTTGTAGACAATTTTTTCTGTCCGCTTTTTCGAAAGGAACAAAAATACCCACACAGAAAAAAGTTATTAGAGGGTTAAAATGTTGTACAAAAATTTTTCCTCGTAAGATTGTAGGTACATACATACTCGTATGTAAAAGGTAATGAAAACACTATATCTAAACTACAAGAATTTCATGGCTTCCTAGGCCGTTTACGCTGCAGCCACACGTTCAATAAATCGCTTTCAATTTCATCACACATACTGTGTGTCAAGAGGGTGGCGTTAGCTGAAGTTGTTAGCACGTTGACTACAAAACCGAAGGTCCTGGGTTCGAACCCGGTCTCTGACAGTCATTAAAAATAACAAAACCACCCATTTTTCTGATGTGCATTAGTGTCGTTTGTATCAGTTGTTGTGGGAAAAGTTCTAGTGATGTAGGCATAGGGCACTGACTGGTCACTAAAAACAACACCGACTTCATCAGATACTAATCCTAATGTAACATCAGAGCGCCCTCCTTCGTTGTGTAGCAGAATCATTGACGAAGTAAAATAACCAATAAAATAAAAATGGCTACTAAACACAGCTTCAAAAATTTAATACGCCTCATTTAACACCAGAAGGCGCTGCAACACTGCATTATCAAAAAGCATGCATAAAAAAGCAGAGTTGTAAAAGAATGAAGCTTTCCTCCTCCATCTCTTCCTTCATCACCTGTCTACTCTATCACTATCTCTTCCCTATCACCCTCTCTGACTATCTTCTCTTCAACTAACAGGCAGCACAAAGGGATCATTGTATTGGACCCAAGTGAGCTGGACTCTAAATTTCACCCCTCCTCACCAGCAGCCTGCTAACCTCACCTAACCTACTGTGTGTCAAAATTCCTTGAAATTGATAGTTGTGACATAAATTGATAGTCAATTTCATTTTTTATGGCTTCAATCAAGGTGTGCTGTGACTAGCTGTTCTAATTGAAAATTAAATTGCCATATAAATGGATAGGTGAATTTGAAAGCAATCTAGTTTTCAATTTAAAAAGTTTGAGTGTGTTAGTAAATAACGTGTGAGTGTATTTCAAATTGAATGGAATTGAAAGGCAAAAATTTAACGTGTGGCCCTCAAGTTAATCATAATAACCTGATAATAAATAATAATCAGAATCAGCTGTGTGAGACTTGTAATTTTTTTTTTTTGTACAGTGTAATTCAAGGCAAATCCAAGGTCACAAGGCATCAGGTGACTATTTTCGCCACTTGTAATTTGAATATACGTGGGATGTCAACACACATTTTTCAGTACATTTTTCACATTTAAAGTATAAATTTCTCAAAGTGAATTGAGCTGAGTATACCTCGTATGAATTTGCCTTGAGTGTAAAGAGAGCCATGACATTAAATTTAAAAAATAAAATAAAAAACGGACAAATTTATAGAAATTTAGTGAAGCCAAAACTTTTAAAAAATTTTCCTTGATTTCAAAACTTATAAAAAGGAAAATTATGAATTTATAGAAGTACATACATATATCCATAACCATGATATAAAATAGAAGGTACTTCCATTCTCAAATTTTTTCTTGACATTCACCATCTGTCAAGTAAAAGGATTATAAAGTTTCTGGTAAAATCGTGCTACCGTATTAGTTTAATATTTCCCCTCTGTTTCCTGTTTGTTTGAACATTTTATATAAAAATACAGAATGTATAAATAAAACAATTAAGTAAAAATATGAGTGTAGCATTTTTTAAATTCCCTTAATTTTCTGGTGTTCGCCTGCAAAATTTGTGAAATATACTTGACAAATGATCTGATCGGTTATTAAACCAATTTTTAAGAAAAGAATGTTACAATCAACAAGAAACGAATTATGTAGATTAAACAAAATGCAATATCAATCAATATTTGTTAAACTCAATGAAAATTCATTGTCAACTAATTAAAATCCTCAATTAATTTGGTTTCTCAACGCCAAATTTAGATGAAAATATAGTTAAAAGATTTGTATTAATCAGAAAACTTAAAAATATGAAATAAGTTATTAATTACATAAGCACTTTTCAAACTTCACAGATATTAGTTAAGTATATCAGTTTATTTATTCGCAAATTTTTTTTTAAAGATAATTACACATTTTTGTTAAAAATTTTTGGGGGAAGACTTAAATTTTTTACTATATGGGAAAATTTTTCTTTATTTCTCTCAAAAAACAAACTTCAAAAATCCTTATTTTTCAAACCAAAGAGAGAATGGAAGTACCTTCTATATTTATGTATATCATGTCCGTAACTGCATCGTAATGCAATACAATTAAATTAATTGAAAATTGCATCAGTGACAAACCTTAACCACCACAATTTGCTTTTGCATTCGCCGACGGCAAATTTAAATATGAAAATATATTCAGAAAATTTCAGGGACCAAATCGTCGCATTCGTGATCGAACGAAATTTAAAAATATTTGCATTTACAGTACATTGAAATATTTTGAAATTTCGATCGATATAGAATACCGTAAGTCGCCTCAAGAATTAAATTGAAAAATTTTAGATAGATAGAAAGTTAACCTGTCATAAGGGTTTTTACCTACATACAGATGTATGTATGTATGTATATCGCTTAGTCCTAGTTTACACTATACAAGTCTTATTGCTAAGCTGATTAGTTTGTTAGGAAAGAGAGACGAGGGAAAAAGAAACGTTACTGTTCCCCTCGTCTCTCTCCATATAAAACTAATCAGCTTAGCAATAAGACTTGCATAGTGTAAATATGGACTTATTTAAATTTGTTTCTCAAAAACAAACATTGGCGGTATTCGATGTTTGATGCAAATTGTCTTGCGTAAGTGCAAATGAAAAATATCGCACCTTTTCTATCCAATAACACAATCCAAAGAAAACCCAGCAAAAAATAAAATGAGTACTTCTTTAGGAAGCACTTCTTAATTACTTCCAAAGTATGTTATGCATTTTATTCTGGTTTAACGAAGTTATTTTTAATCACATATCTAAAGTAATATTAAATCACCTATTTTATTATTATTATTCTCTAAAATAAAAACCCAGTAAAAAAGTGATGAAAAAAAGTAGAAAAAGCACCACAACTACTGATACGAACCACTTCAAGCTCCGAGCAATCCCCTAAGCTAATATAATTGACTGATTGATTTAAATGCTTAAAAGTACAAATTCTTCAACTTCTTTCAAAAAATTTTTTAATGAGTATAATGCTCTTAGAAATTAAAAGGCTTTCCAAGTGGGATAATAAAAAAGTGAATAAGCACCACTCCCTAAATCATAGATTTAACTGCTTTGGAAAAGTGGTTAATAACCACATCCTAAATGTAAAATATATTGGATTTACTTCACCAATAAAAAATCACACCTTATTTTAGACTTTTTAAAGCAAATAAAAAGTGAATTTCATTTGCTCACGGGTTGGCAAAAACAAACCACTTCGCTCCAATGACACGCTAATGTAAAATTCACTACTTTTTGCTCGGAGTTTGGAGTACTTCGTATTAGTAGTTGTGGTGCTTTTTCTACTTTTTTTTCATCGCTTTTTTTGCTGGGAAGCTACAATATTTTGCATTTGCACTACTTACGCAAGACAATTTGCATCAAACATCGAATACCGCCATTATTTTACATCAAAGTAAAAATAAAAACTAAACGAACAAATATTAATTTTCTTCAGCATTTTTAAACAAACATGAAATACCGAAGTATACTTATTTGACATAAAGTCAAACATATTTTGGATTGAAGTCTACTGATGAATTCCAAAAGCGGGAACGAAATGCTTATATGTAGGCAATTCCTTAACCATAAAAACAAGTAAAATTTTCAAATTTTTAAACAAAGTTTTTAATAAGTAGAAGTGTTTAATTAAGGCTTTACTACAGAAAAATATTTTAATTCAAACTCTATTCAAATACTTTAAAATGTCGTGCTATATCGTATCCCGTAATTTTATCCAGGATAGGTATAAAATAATCTTCAAACATAAATTCCAAAGATTAAATTCACTCAAAATTTTTACGGGCTTATGCTCCTTGCAGGAGTAAAAGGAATAAATATAAATACATATATATAAAATTTTTACACAAATTGCTAAAATATAGGCAAAACATGAAACATATTAAGGGTTTTCACGAGAATATTCAAAAGTCTAGCAAACTGTGCAATTGTGCCTTTTTAAGGCAGAATTAGTTTTAACTTTCTGTTCTGTTAGGAATCAGCTGACTCTTTTTTGTTTATAGAAATCTAATACAAGTCGTCAGTTTTTCTGTTTCGTTCTGTTCTGTTTCGGTTCAACCTGTGAAAATAAAAAAATTGTTAAGTAAATGTAAGTGACAGCATAAATTAAATAAAAATATTTTGAAATAAATTGTGATTGTGCGTTTAAAATTTAAAAAGTTTAATTTTGAAAAGAAAAACATAAAATTATATTGAAACATAATATGAACGATGCAAAATTCATCACTTTAGTGGAAAACTGCGACCTTTCTGGTCAGAAACAGCTGATAAGTTACTACAGAAAAAGTAATTACGTAAATTTAGAAGCAGAACGGCACAGCACAGAACAGCAACAGAAAGTAAAGACTAATAAAGCCTTTACACTTTCGTAAATAAAATGTCAAAAATTGTATAGAAATTTATTTCTACAAACCTAGTAAGTTTTGTAAGTCAATAATTTTGACTCGTACACTTAAGCTGTGCAATTGTGCATTTTGCAAACAACTTCTTGCTTTTTTGGATTTCTTTAGGCATTTTTAGACACACACATAGGTACACTTTTTTGTTTTTATATAAATATGTTTTTAAATTTAAAATTGCTTGAAATTTTATTATTTTATTTTTATTATTTATTATTATTTAAGGGGCTTCATGAAACAAGTTTCGCAAGTTTGCCCAATTTCACAAATGGCAATTTTAAGAGTTCTCATGAAAACCCTTATTATTTTTCTTATATTTTTCAAAACTTGGCCTAATAGGTATCAAAAGAGCTGGTTCTTGCGCATCTGTTAACCTTCTAAGCGGAACATAAAACTATCCTCGAGCCATGTACAAAATTTTCCAATTCAAAACTTCATTTTTCTATGGTAAACAAAATAAAATGCTTGGAAGTTCGAACTGAAGACAAAAGCAATTACATATATTTCTTAAATTTCTCAACTACTTTCGAAAAAATTTCCTACATTTTTTCGATTTTATAAATAAAAAATTATTTCATAATTACAAAGCAAATACATATCGCTCATTTACTCAAACAAGATCATAACTCCAAAAAACGAGTTTGAAGTTTTCAATTTACACACAACTTAATGGGAAAAGAAAATTTTATTTTTCTTTCAAGAGCTGAGTAGACAAGATATTTGTATGAAATTTTTACACAATATGAAGAACGATATGAGGATTAATTCTGCAACATTAACTCAAAAATTCCATTGTTTTAGTTATGACGTTCTTTAAGTAAATGAGCGATATGTACATTGTATATACATACATTAATATGAAGGTATGTACATAATATGTAAAATAGTACTAAGTATTTATGTAGAATTTTAAATGTGCAACTCACCTTGCCGCCTACTTTCAATCCGTAGCCTACGCCTTGTGGAGTTTTCAATTGCACCGGACACACAAAACCAATATCACGATGTGGACTATCAAGGCCCGCATAATTTTTACGCGTTGTCACTTTAGGCGCAATACGTGTCGGTGAGGGTGTCGAGGAAGTTGTATTCTCAGCCACACACAATGCCTCACCTCCATGAATAGGAAATTTTGAGCACTCTAAGTTTTCCGGCCAATTAAAGTTATAAGTTTTCATTAGGGTCTCGCAAATTCTGGCCGATTCACATAGCGAACGACACGGTGGTATGGGCTGCTCTAAAATAGTGCACACAGGCACATATAAAGAGCATAAGAATAGTTGCAAGTCCGGGGAGCAGCCAATTTTCACCAGAGGAGCAAATTGATGAACTTCTAGGCCGGCTTCTTCTTGTTTCGTATGGCCTATAAGATTAGGCATAATGGTCATGTTGTAGGGTATATTTTTGCATATAGATATTGTAATGGCTTCACAGCGATTGTGATGGGGAAACGCATCGCTTGACAGGGAAGAAGAACCGAACACCTCTCCCGAACTAGAAGTGCGATAATAAGGATTACTGGTTTCCAAAGCAGCCGACTGATCGTAACGATGCACAGCCGTAGATAAATTTATAAAAACGACAATGGCACCCAGTTGTAAAAGAAGGGAACAAGTAATTTTGACACAATCAGCCATTTTGAACATTTCACTTTTAAACACTTTTTTCTTCCTGTAATTTTAAAGATCTTAATTAATGCTTATCAAAAAAAAATATATACATATATTGTTACACTTGTTTGATTTTGCTTTTTGATTTAATCCAAAGGCTTCATTTTGCCCCCTTTTTGTATTTCTTCTTTAACTACCTATTTCTTTTTTATACTCTTTTTAAATTCTGCTTTCCTTTTTAATTCTTTTACACTTGTTTTTTAATTCTCTGAAACTTCTTTGTTAACTTTTAAGGAATTTCTTCTTAAAGATTTTCTTCCCAAATAATTTCTTTTATTTTATATTAATTTCATTATTTAACTCCGACGGCATTTTTAATTTATTTATAAGACTTTTTTATTACTTTTCTTTGTTGTTCACTTAACAAAAGCACCGTAATCCATTCAGAGTGTAGGAAAGAACGACCGTAAAACAAATTCGTTTGTATGTGTGTTTTTTTAATATTTCAACTAACGTAATTTACCCGTTAAGTTAAGAAGACATCCACACGCATTGAGACCCGCTGACAGACTAAAAACAGCGTTCAAATATAATCAACAACAAAACAAGTTTCATCACTAAATACACTCACACAAGTGCCCGACGTACGCAGTGCAATAAGTAAAGCAACAACAAACACTCAAACACATTATAAACGGCATGTGTTTATTAAAGACTCACTAACTTCTTTTTATGAAGGTGGTGGTGTTTAATGTTTGTTTACTAAAATTTACAAGGCTGAATAAAGAGTTGCAGCAAAATAACTGCGAGAGAGTGCATTCAGTTTATTTATTTAATGAGATGTTAGCATAAGGTTAACAGTGCTGTGAATGATTTTTTCTTCGTAAACAAACGTATAATGTTCATGTTGTTATTGCAGATAACAGTATTTGCAAATGTTATGAAGCAATTACATCAAACATCAATGTTGTGCTGCAAAATAGGAAGCATTTACATACATATGTATGTTAGAAGCAATTTAAAGAAAAGGCTGAAGGCATTAAATTTATTTAACATGGTTCATTACAAATACCAGCAGTAAATTATTTATTTATGTTAGTCCTTTTAATGATAAATGAAATTTAAATTTATATTGGCACTTTGTGAGGGCGAGAAGGTAATACATATGTATGTACAGGTTAACAGTACTTTGAATTATTTTTTTTATTCTGTAAACAACGTATAATTTTCATGTTCGTATTGAAGATAACGATAACAGTATGTAGGTATTGGCAAATTTTATGAAGTAATAACATAAAGTATCAATGTTATTCTGCCAAACCAGCGATGCCAACTTGGTGCTTTTAGCACTATTTATTTTTAGTGCTTTTAGAAGACTCAAAACGTGCCAAACTAAGAAAAAGCAATAAGTACTGCTGTTACGAAATTTGTGTATTTCTTAAAATTACTTTAATAAAAACTTGATGTATTTATTTTTTCAGTGTAAATCATCTCTTTTTCGTCTGATATATTTCATTAAAGATGTTGATTTTATTGCCGAAATAGAGAATAGCTTAGAAAATATTAAACATTATTAAACTTCACTCGTTTGGATCTTTACTCGTTAGTGCGTTTTACGCTTTTGATATTTCAAAGTTACGCTTTTCAGTGCTTTTAGAGCCCAAAAAGTTGGCATCCAAAGAGGAATGATTTATGTTTAACATTTGTTACTGAGGGATAAGCCTCTCAACAATCGATTTCAATGTATTTTTAATAAAAAATATTTTACTTAATAAGTAAAATAATGATTTGTTATTTTACTTAATAAGTAAAATAATGATTTGTTATTTTACTTAATAAGTAAAATAATGATTTGTGATTATTAGTGCGTTAACAAATGTTAAACTAAAATTATAACAATTCCCATAAAAAATACTAAGGAATGATTTATGTTAGGAAACCTATTTAAAGGAAATGCTGAAGACATTAAATTTTTTTAACATGGTTCATTACAAATAACAGTAATTAATTCGTTATTAATGCTAGTCCTTTTAATCATCAATAAAATTAAATTTTTTTGACACTTTGTAAGGGCGACGCATGTTGAGGAATAGCTCCTCTATTGAAATACACATACATACACACATACATACATATACACACACATGTATGTACATATCGCTTATTTAAATTTCTAGCGGAATTTCATTCATATTTGCCCCCAATTTTTTATTTACTCGTACATAATAAATGTGATTTTAAGACAAAAAATTAAAATTTAGACTAATTTTGAAAATGTAGAAGTTTAAATGCGAACACGCACTTCATCAGTGACCATGGCTATGGACTTACGCGGAGACTTTTCGTGTAATGGAATACGAGAATTTTGTTTATGGTATGGATGATTTGCCGGCGGTAAATGCATTTTTATGAACATATAATTATCCATTTCTGCTCCCATTTTTATTTTATGCTTCGGTTAGCTCGAAGTGTCACTCTATCCTGCAATATTTTTTTTTTACTGAAAAAATGTTTTTTCCAGATACGCTGGCAAAGCATTCTTAGAGATGGACTAATTGAACTAAGTTCAATTCTCTTACTCTTATTTTTCGATAGCATTGTATTTTCTAATTTACATCTTTCGTTAAAACTCTCTAAGAAAAATACAACTCTGAAAATATGAAGGAACTACTTTTAAGTACTGAGCATCCGTATAATATTCCAAATACTCGATAATCGGTACCCACTACTCAATACTTTGCCAGCTCTAATTGGAACATTCTCACGGTCTCATCTCTAGTACAGTTTGTTAAACACTGAACATTCTGTTAAATACTCCTACATCAAATCAACATTGAAAATAACTGTTATAGACAGTATGTTATCCAAGAGATTATTTAACATATTCAGCAGTTATTAATTAAAGTGGAGAAAACTTGAACATCTTGTTTTGCCGGCTTTTGTTTTTACTTTTTGTACATAGGTACATATGTATATGGAAAGGTTTTTCTTGTTTTTGTTTTTTTCACTCTGTCACAAAAAGAAAATAAACGAAACAACAATTTATGTGTTGGTGTTATTGTATTCTCATTGTTTGCTTTACAATTTTCTTTTATTTATTTTTATTTTATTCTTTCCACATATTCACAACACAATCAAGGGGCCTTACAATAGACCATAATCATGCATAATATAATAATGAAGTTGATATTAATCACCATTATGAAGGGTTTTGTGGTACGAAACAAAATGAAAAAAAAGAAATGATACTCGTAGGTAAACGCAAACAATTATGAGGCAGCATTCAACAACTACCTATTTATTATTTATTTATATACTATACTATTGAACACTGTATCATTTGATTAATTTAGAAATATGTACATACATACTAAAGTGCTGCGTAAAGGTTCAGTTAGCCGACTGTCATGTAATGTAACTGCAACGGCAGGAAATAGCAGTTCGATTTTGTTATGTGAAAAGTAATGGAAATGGTTATAGAAATGTAATGTAACGTAACCTACTTTTTATATAAAAATATCGATCAGCTGTTTCCTACATTACAGTTGCGTTGTATTACAGACGGCTAACTGAGCCATAAGAGGTTCTAAAAGTTTTGTATTCTATTTCACACTACTTCCAACAGTGATGCCAACTTTTGAGACTCCAAACAAGCACAAAATTTTTAAAATAGGGCTAAAAAGGGCTAAATTGAAAAATATAAACGTATACATTGATTAATGATCTTCGAAAAAAAGCAAAAACATACAGGGAAATTAAATAAATCCTTGAGTGCTCTGATCAAATGATAGAAAATGCCTTATCTAATGAAAATAAAGCAGAAACTCGCGACCGCAAACGCAAAACGTCTAGTGTGGACGACCGACGGTGTAAGAAAAACAATCCTTCGGCGTCGCCAAAAAATATACTAGGGATCTTAACATTGATGTTAGTATCGTAACTATCCGCAGCCACTTATTACAGAACCAACTAATTGCAAGAAGTCCAAGGAAGGTTCCTTTTTTAACAAGGGAGAATTATACTTTTTTGATGGGACGGGCTGTAAACATGGTGGCGCATAAGTAATGATATGGGGACATTTTTCATACAGTGGAGTTGATCCAATACATCAGATCAAATCAATAATGGATAAAAATGTTTATGTGAAAATAATGAGCGAAGTGATGCTTCCATATTCAGAATGGAATATGTCACTGAAATTGGTATTCCAACAAGATAATGACCATAAACACACCAGTAAACTAGCAAAGGAGTGGTTTTCAGACGATAGGGTAGACGATATGTCGTGGCCTGCTAAGACTCTAGACCTCAACCCTATTGAACATCTTTGGGAAGATATCACAAAATATGTTGAAGAAAAAACGGCAACGATTTGTGGAGCATAGTTGAAGATGAGTGGAAGAAACCCCCGTTAAAACGAGCTTGTTTTTATATAACCGTAAACTTTACTTCAATTTTTATAAAAAAAATTTTCGCCGTACACTAATTAATACTCCTATTATTTTGAACAGTGAATTTTTTACCAATTTTGTTAATTAATTTTTTTCTATTTCTTGACCAAAAGTTAACTTTTGAATTTTCTTAAAATAAACTTATAAATAAGTTAATAAATCTGATGTAAAAAAAACTGAACAAAACTACAACTTTTTCTTACAAACTGAAACTTTTCTTTTTAGATTAGCACTAATATTTTTTTGAACACAACTGTATGTATGTACATATGTAGAAAACTATTATTACAGCCAAGGTCAATAGGAAAAACAACTTTTATCTCCACTGTTAAAGGCTCTGTTAGCAAAATTTAATTACAATAACATAACTGTTAAACTCTCTAAGAACATAATGATGAAACACAATACGACTGTAACTTCAAATATGGACTGAAAGTGTGGATGACTTCATGATTAACTGAAAATCACTCTGCCAGTTGTTGAGCAAAAGTTCCCGTCCATACAGTGAAACATTTGCTGCGAAACATTTTTGACTTCTCTTTTGAAACTGCATTCGTGTCCACGCTGTGAAGTTTTTGTTTTGCAGCTTAATACAAAATTAAGTTCGAAAATTATGCAGCTTAGGTTTTTTTTGGCGGTTATCGGCGTCAAATCACATGTGATTTCAAAATAATGGTCGTGCAGACGTTTCTAAAATAATATATGATACAATTCTTTCAGAATTCATGCCTTAACCGCCAAAAAAGCTTAAGCGACATAATTTGTTAACTTAAATTTTTGACCAAAATCGATTATTTGCGATCGTAAGTAGTCGATTTTCGTCAAAAAACCGAAGTCTAAAAAATTTGTCGCTTAAACTATTTTAGCGGTTATGGCCCCATATATATACAGTAAGGCCTCGATTATCCGTGATTCGATTAACCGGCAACGTCGATTATCCGGGAAAGAAATATTGTAATTGTTTTCGTTTTGTCCATACGTTTCATTTTTTTTTCATCGATCAACCGTGGTTACCTTTATTATCCGGGATTGCAAGCACGCAAACGCTTTCAGCCAAAATATTTTTTCCCTTATAGTACAGATTTATGCATTTTTTGATTAACCACAAGCATAAAATCCATGAATTTTTCTTCTATTATATGCGGTATATACAAAGATGTAAGGACAAAAATATTGAATAAAAAGTATGAAAAAAAAACAATAAAAGCTGTTACCCCATTAACCGGGAAAATCGATTATTCAGAATGCTCCCGGTTCCGACCATTACGGTTAATCGAGGTCTAACTGTACATATATGTACATAATAGAAAAAGTAAAAAAGATGAGTGAAAAAATATCTGCATGACCATTATTACTTTTAAAATCACATGTGATTTGAAGCCATGTGATTTTCAGAACATGCCTGTATGTCCCATTTGTGTTGCCCAAAAATGTCCTATATGTGTTACCCAAAAGAAGACAAGTGGTTGAACAGGATGAAGGGAGGGCAGAACCATCCTCATCCTGAAGAAGGATTATAAGTTTCAGGTCTATATTCGATATTTGCGGAAGGCATCTTAAATACCTGACGCAACGACGGCGGCGGCTTTTCAAAGCAGAATAGAATATTTTGATCCCAAATTCTTCAATATAGACACATGAACACGACTAACCCTCTGTCCTCTCCTCTCTTGGAGGAGACCACTGCTACATTTATGTAGGTTAATTTGCACCAATCCCAAAATATTATCAACTTCAGGTTATAATTGACTTTAAAATAATCTTCTTCTGAACCAAAGTCCAGAAAAGCGTTTGATGTTCAACAATTATTCTGGGATTTTTGGTATCCCATTCAGGTGAAATTCAAACTTATCTGTCACTATGATTTTGTGAAGAAACTGTATTCAGTCACTTAAAAAATTTATGTGCTTTTGTTTTGCAAACAAGGATGGTGATAAGAACTTTTTGCATAATTATAGAAGTTATTTTGTTGTCAGTTAAAAAAAAATCGAAGTAGCAAAAATCGCTACAGCGCAATTTTTTAGTTCAAAAGTGCGTATTAAATATACATACGAGTACATATGTATGCAGATATTTGTCATAAATTAAAGTAAACATAAATCCACTTACTTTGTTATTCATGGGAACTGCAGATATAAAACACTTTAACATCGTCATAACATGTGTTATAAAACACTCTTGCTGAATATTGAATATGGTTGTGTGTAAAATTACTGCCCACAAAATCTAAAAGTATAAAAAGAAAATAGCTGCGATTAGAAATGATTTTTGGCCATGAGCTGAAGAGAAGCTACAAACTATAATTATGTATTAAAATAATGTACAGTGGACAAAAAAAATATTCGACATACACAAACATTTTTTGTTTTAATCAATAAGAAACAATTTACTCGGGTATATCCTGTATTTCACGTGAAATTAATGGCTCGATTATGGATGGCAATCGAACTACAGTTGCGTTGCTAGTTGCCGAATTGGTATTGCGGATGGCAACTCGTCAGTCCACTATTGGTTTGACCCACCGACCATTTAAAAAAATTAGTTAGGTATGGGGTATATATATTTCGCGAAATTAATTATGGTTTCTGAGATATATAGCATTCATTTTGCTCCATTTCAACTATTTTAAAGTTTACTAAGTATTATTGTTTTGCTGTACATGCCACAGTTTGGAGTTTGCGTCAAATTCTTTATACAAAACATGCGAAGTAAAATTAACTGCTGTTTGGCTTCATTTCTATAAGAAATTAATAATAAAAAAAAGGTGCCTTAAGAAAAATTCAACGGCGACTGTTAAGCAAAAACATCATTACCCAGACGCAGCCGCCGATTAAATGTTTTAATATAAACTTATTAAACACTAAAATAAAATAAAAGAAATCTTAATTATGCATGTTTGAGTATAACAGAAATTATTTAATTTAATTTTTTATATTAAATACACTTCAATTACTTGTTTTTCTTGTGTAAGTGTATAAGCGGATCGATAGCTAAAAATATTACAGCGGCGGCTTCTTGGTCGGCGTTAAACGATCGACTTATTTCTCTAGACAGCAAGAAAAATAAACAAAATAAATAACAAAATTCTCAATTCACAGCAGAGTAAAGTATACGTATGGAGCACAAAAAGCTACTCTTTGAAAATAAATTAAGAAAAGTGGTGTATGCGGCACACAACGTATTTTTAATTTTTCAATAAAGTAATATTAACTTCTAACTTTATTCATCAAAGTTCACTAAAATTTCGAAACATGTGTCGGAAGTAATGTTGAAAATACAAAAAAATTTCTATCGGGTATACTTTGGGAAAACTTCATGTAAACCTTCTGTGTCGTTTTTCTCCATTCCGACTTTTTGGCATATGCTCCAAACCAATAATGAATGGGCTGACAAACTGACAATTAACAGCTGGTAATTTCAGTTGTTGTAGTTGCTGCATAGTTTAAAAGCAAAAAATTTGAAAAATTAAACAGTAATTGCAATATTATTTTTATTTTTGAATTTATTCTTTGCATATTGAAAGAAAATATGCTTAAAAGCTGAAAAAGGAGGTTGTTAAAACTTATTTTAGGCAATAAAATTTTCTCACAGTAGAAAGGATAATTCTAAGAGTCGTCTAAAAGATGCAACATTTTGTACATCCTTCTCTTCATCAAAATTTCCGCACGTTTTAATTTCACGTGGAATACAGAACACACCCGACTGTCTAATTTTACAAAAGGAATCTAGAAAGCATTTTATTGGGGGGAACTTTAAGATTATTTTTAGTTTTAGCGTTTTTTTTTTAATTTCAAGAGTTTGCCTTTTACGGTTTCCAAGATACAATTTGCAATTTGTCAAAATTACATAGTCAAAACTACTCGTATATTAACTGATAGAACACCCTTTTTTACATTTTCTGTGAAAATTTCAGGTCCATAGCTCTTCTCATAGTTCTCGAGAAAGCAGCATGTGGCGGACGGACGGTCATAGTAGCGAAAACAATAGGGTTGCTTTTCGACTTTAGTGTATGGAACTCTAAAAACTGGCGGGCAAATATTGCCAACCTAAAGTTCTTTACAAATTTTTTTATGTATGTGGTTATTCACCCTTATCGGGAATAAAAGGCGAACATTTTGTTCACGTGAAATATTTTCCGTAAACTAAAAATGGTGAACAAAATTAAAAAATAGTATACTGGCACAACAACAACGCAAACATTGGCGATCACAATTTTAGAGAAAGGGAACACATTTCACGTGAACGTTTATTCCCGATAAGGGTGATTATTAATGGTGAAAATTCCTTAATACTCATGCTGTACAAATACCAATTTTCGTACGTATTTCTTATGCTTGGCCTACTATTTGCTATTTTCCCTTCTTCGGTAACTACTTATATAATTTAGATTTTCAGCAGAGTTTAGCCATATTCGTATGAATGTTTGCCGAGTCATAACTTAATTTCAGCTCATTTCCCTGCTCAATCTTTCGTTAATGCCAAACTTTTCTTAATTATTCTGCTGCATTAATTCCGTATTTATATTCATGATTAGACTAATACTGTGAGTTACTACCGCACATACACATTAATTAAGTATTAACATTTGCTCCGAACACTACTTCCTTTTCCTTTAATTTTCCCAAAAACAAATAGGGAATGAAGATTTTTTCTTGTTTTTTTTCCTACTCATATATTCATGTTAAATCATTGCGACTATTTTAGGCTTAAGTTCACCGACATTTCGACACATCAAGCAGCACACGAGCTCATTTGTACATATTCCTTTAAATGCTAAAGCTGGTTATAAGCTGGCTTGTCTTCAAATGTTGGTATGTTTGTCGTTCGCTTCGTGTGTTTGCTCATTCATTTGTAATTGGGCGTTAATTACTAAACATTAACGCCAGGATATGTTTAAGAATATGCTTAAGGATATGTCAATGTTTTGAGTATCACAATAACGTAACAATATCCGTTTCAAATAAATTTTTAATTTTTTTAATTTAGCATTCTGATGATATGAGCTGGTTGGTGGTATTGGAGCAAATATTTATACAAAGCAGGTTAATTAAAAGGCTTAAGGACAAAAACGCACGCATACATACATATGGATGTACATACATACCCATGCATGAACATAAGGCTCATTTACTTCGATAACGTCATAACTCAAAAAAAAAACTTGTTTGATAGAAAACGAGCTGAACGTTTTCAATTTAGAGTGGGTCAATATCAGAGCATGACAATAAGTACTAAAAAAAATATATATGTATACATATGTAAGTAAATAGTCTTAATTTAAGTAACTGCTCGTGATCCTTAAGGCTCAGTTAGCCGACTGTAATGTAATGTAACTGCAACAGTAGGAAGCAGCTGTCCGATATTGTTATGTGAAAAGAAATGGAAATGGTTATAGAGATTTAATGTAACGTAACCTACTTTTCACATAAAAATATCGATCAGCTGTTTCCTACATTAGAGTCGGCTAACTGAGCCTTAAGGATCAAATCGTACGCTCACATATTTTCTCTCAAGCAACTACCCAACAAACAAAAATCTGATTTGGAAGCACTAACAACTGTGGGAAGCAATGCATTGCTTACTTGAAAACAAAAGCTTCGAAAAATGCTTCTGTGCACTAATGTAAGGCGAGGTCTCTAACAAAGTAGAAAATTATCACAGAAAATTGTCCAAACCACTAACTTTTGTATCTGATTGTTACTTCTGTGAAGCACTTTAGTAAGGTGAAAAATTCATGGCTTTTTGGAAGCTCATGTATTGCTTCTAGCTGGCTCATCTCGCTAAAAAAATGCCTTATTCATGCGCAACAGTAACTGATTCTGTAAAATTGTCTCCCTTACAAAAACGCTTCTGGGAACCAGTAATTTTTGCTGGGTATAGCCGATTCCAACATACCACAGCATTTCTAATTAGTTTATGCGAAAAACTTAAATACGCTACGACTACAAACGAAAAGGCACATGCAATGAAGCGTATTGGCTCTCTCTCTCTCTCTCTCATTCTAATAGTCGGAGTATTCTTATACTCAGAGTATGGATATTTAGTCGGCCAAAAAAAATATACACATGATATTCGGGATATTTATTCATCATTCCCTACCGTATACATACATTTGTGTATATACCCAGTTGGCCAAATCGTCGCAGACGACATTGTCTTCGACAATTAATGTACGACATGTCGCCTATCGATTAGGTTTTCTAATCGACAATTTAACAACAATAAGTTTTGTCTTTAATAAAGCCGTGTTGACGACAGTCTGAGCGACAGTGTCGCTCATATCGTCTTGTGTGACCTCGTCGCCATTTGTATGAAAATTTCATCAACGATTTGTATGGATCTGTCTTCAATATGTCTTCTACGACTTACCATTGCCTTGTCCCCATCGTCAAAGATGTCTTAAAGACGTGGCCAACTGGGTAAAACGGAATGGAAAATGTGTGCGTGTGTGTGCGGCTCTTTGACTACATTCCGGCAGAAAAAAAGAAAGAGTAAAAATGCCTTCTGCTCGGTCCATTCCACACTCATATCTTTTTACGCGCGTTGCCATTGAGCATCAGGCCTTCCGCTCTCGCCTCTTTCGCCACCGATTTTGAAAGACCATCAAATTAATGTATTTTGCTTTTGCTTTGGAGGGAAAAACAAAGCAAAAAATTATACTCCTTCTCTTCTCCCTGCTCATAGAAGGGAATGTGGAATGTGTATCTTATCTTTTATGCGAAGGAGTCGAGTTTAGTTCCCTTTTACAATTGCGAAATTGAAAGGCAGACAGACAAAGTTTGTTGGCGAGGGGTTGAAGAGGTAGAGTGTGTAGTACACAACTCCCTGTACTGGAAAATTTTGTTTCTCTTTTCTACTTTTCGTAATTTATTTTTGTTGTATATAAAGGCATATGTGTATGTATTTATCTGTAAGTGTATGTAAGCAGATCTTTAATAAGGCCTGTAACTGGATTCTGTAACTTTTTGCGAACTGAAAATCGCAATATTTATCCACATATTTATTCGTTTGCGGTAACGATAATGTGATTCTGTAATTTCTTTTTTACGATAGTCTCTATCTGTATTTTAATCACCATTTAATTCAATATCATGTGATTGCAATAAAATATCAGGGTGAGGGTGGCGTTGGCTGAAGTAGTTAGCGAAGGTCCTGGATTCGAGCCCGGTATCAGACAGTCATCAAATAACAACACCACGCATTTTTCTGATGTACATTAGTGTCCCTTTGTATCAGTTGTTGTAGGTAAGTTCATGTGATGAAGGCATAGTCCCTGGTCACTGAATTACACCGACTACAGCAGATACTAATCTTAATCTAACATCAGAGTGCCCCCCTTCGTTGTATAGCAGAATTATCGGCGAAGTAAAATAACCAATAAAATGGCTACTAATCACAGCTTTAAAATTTTAATACGCCTCATTTAACACCTGAGGCGCTGCAACACTGCATTATTGAAAAAAAAGTGCAAAAAAGCAAAGTTGTAAAAGAATGCAGCTTTCCTCTATCTCTTCCTTCACCACCTGTCTTCTCTATCACTATCCCTTTCCTAGTAATAGTAGTAGGCATTCATTGCCTGAGTGTTACTTCTTTTAAAAAAAAAGTAAAGAAGTTACAGCATCCAGTAGCTGAAGTAAAAAGGTCTTCTGAGTTTTGCCTGTGGGATGCATTATGTGTGTGTGTAAATAAAATAGGCCTGTATATACGCATGTGTAGCCGATTAATAGTCAGAGTATTTTTATACTCATGTGTATGATTGTAGCGAAAATATTTCATTTTGTACTGATCCCCTTTAGAGTAACAAGCGCCATATGTTTAAATTTTCCTTCTCATTTGTAATAATTTTTGATTTGTTATGCCAACTACTGCTTTAGACTCAAAAATGTTTAGTTCAGACATACAGTGTCATTGAAATTGATACACATAAATCAATATAAATCAATCTCAGCCATTCTTTATTTCCAATTGAACGAAAAATATGCAAACAATGTAAAAAATATTGTTTTACACACTCGTTTGGTTAGAACATAAATTTTATGGCCAAAGAAAAAAAGAACACACGAATTTGTTGTAAAAAAAAATACTTCAACTTCTCTGTAAATCATCATAATGAAAAGTTTCTTATGTTCTTTATTATTACTTTGATTTAAACTAAATCGATTTGTTATTTTAATATTCTGGCAGAAAGTTTCTCATGTCTTTAAAAGCAGCAGAGGTAAGAAAAATCTCAAATTTGTGTAGTGCTTTTCGAACACCATAATTTATGAGAATTTTTTTTTTAAAGACTCAAGAAACATTAAAGAGCTTAAAAGTTTAAGTGCAGTGCCAACTTAAATTTACACTCAAAGATAAATGATAGTAAGAAGTCAGTCGTAAGCAGAAAAAAATCTATTTAAAAAAATTTATTTAAAGAAAGGCAGCTGAATGTCTGTGAATCAAGTTTTTCAAGGCGATATTTTGCAGGTTTTTTTTTTTTGCAAAAGTGTTCAAAGCCCCTCCTATACAAATTTTATATCGCTTCTACTGAACCGATTCTTATGATGCTTTACTTCCGCTTTGATACAATAATTTTATATTTTTAGTGCATTTTTCTAGAAGTCTTTCTCTTACTCAAAAACGCAGCAGTATAGTAAAATAGTTACTAATTCTGATTTATGACTTCTATTAACACTAGAGATGAAAAATCCGGCTTATTTTGCTTCACAACAAATATTTTGTTTTTTTTTTCATTTTGTCTGTTAATGTAAAATCATTTTTAATTCCCTTTAAAATTGTGCAACAATTTGTAGCGCCAAATCCTTGTAACTAATTTAAACAATTCACACGAACTTCCCAGTTCATTAAGTTCAGCACAATTTGTTAAGAAGAGTTTTATTTTACTCTTTTATTGATTACTTAGCTAAATGTTTAGTTTACGCACTTCCAATAATACAACATGTTGTTGTCGTTATTTAAAGAGGAAAAAACTAATAAATTTACACAAGTTTATTTAGCGAGTTTTCTCAACGTGCTTGGCTTGTCAAAACCAGGCCAAATGAAGAAAAAACCAATCCCAGGAGTCTAATCAACAGTTAATTTGCACGTATTCCTTAAGTAAAAGGGAATGGTGGTAAAACAACAAACTTTTTGTTTAAAAGAAAATTTTTTACTGTTTTTATTTATTTATTTTTTGCCAAATATCTGAACACTCATCTAGTAGCAGTTGTGCTGAAATATAAATGAAATTATTAAACCTGATTTTGCGTGTGTTCAATTGCTGTTTAGTAAATTTACACAACAAATTAATAATAAATATAATAAAATTAACACACAAAATATCCTTATTATCCTTCTTCAATGGTCAAACCATTAAAACAATAAACTAAAAAAAAGGTCAAAAATATTTCAAAAAGAATAACCAAATCTCTCCCCTAAACACCACCGGTCTTAAGCCGACAAAAATAAAACTCCTACGAAATCCTTAAAATTAATCGATATTCATAATTCCCAAAAGGACTAAATGTCTTATACCACGTTAGATGTACATACATATACATACACACTCTCCCACCTCTAGGCATTATAAATATTTACTAAATGCTTGAGTATAAAGTTATTTTTGTATAAATATTTTTTCGAAGCCTTGAAGTGCGTTGTACTCGTATGAAATGCATGCCAAAAAGGAAACCAAAAAGCTCACCCTACTCCGCTCATAAAAATATATACATACGAGTATATACAAAAGCCTTAACATTCCACACACGGACAAACTGAAACTTCCATTGAACATTCTATTGTAAAATAACTTTAATTTAAAATTCGAAAAGGGAAATCCTTACATCAAGGAATTTGAAGGAATGCTCAACTAAAACAGATTTTTATACCCTGCAGTACATGCAAATGCATAGTGACATGGAAAGCTACCGCTTTACAATATTTTTTTTTTAACAAACACAAACCGCGAAGCGATTAGCTTGTCTGGGGAAAACACCCAGGGTCTATGGCAGGGATCGAACCCACGACCTCTGGACTGACAGACTAGTAAAAACATCTTTCAAAAAAAAAAAAAGATAAATTATCGATAGCAAAAATAAAAAAGAAAAATTATCGATATCAAAAATAAAAAAGAAAAATTATCGATAGCAAAAATAAAAGAAATTGATCAATAACAATATTTTTCTAAAGAAAATTTATCGGTAAGAAAATTAAAAATAATATCAGAGAAAACTTAACAATTTAATTTTTAAGAAAACGTTGACAAAAGATTTTTTAAGTAAATTGATCGATAAAAACTTGTTTAAAGTAAATTTATCGATAAAAACGTTTTTCAAAGCAAATTTATCGATACCAAAAATTAAAAAAAAAATTCATCGATAAAAAAACTATTTCAAAGAAAATTCATCGATAACAAAATTTTTCCAAAGAATATTTATTGATAACAATTTTTTTGTCGTTACAATTTTTTTCAGAGAATTTATCGATAACAAATTTTTTCCAAGAAAATTTACAGATAAAAATTTTTTCCAAGAAAATTTATCGATAGCTAAATTTTTTCAAATAAAATTTATCGATAACAAAATTTTTTCAAAGACAATTTATCGATAGCAAAATTTTTCCAAAGAAAATTCATAGATAATATAACCTTTTTAAAAACAAAATTTTTTTTAAAGAAAATTTATCGATAACAAAATTTTCTCAAAGAAAATTTATCGATAGAAAATTTTTTTCAAAGAAAATTTATCGATAACATTTTTTTTTTAATTTATCGATAACAAAATTTTTCAGAATAAAATTTGTCGTTAAATTTTTTTTAAAGAGAATTTATCGATAACAAAATTTTCTCAAAGTAATTTATCGATAGCAAAATTTTTTTCAAGAAAATTTATCGATAACAAAATTTTTTCAAAGAAAATTGATCGATAACAATTTTTTTAAAGAAAATTTGTCGATAACATTTTTTTCAAAAAACATTTATCGATAGCAAAAATTAAAAAATAATATCTATAAAAATTTTTTTTAAACAAAACTTATCGGTAACAAAATTTTTTCAAAAACATTTATCGATAATAAAATGTTTTCAAAGAAAATATGTCGATAACAAAATTTAGTCAAAGAAAATTTATCGATACTAAAATTTTCTAAAAGAAAATTTTTCGTTAAAAAATTTTTAAAATTTTTCGATAAAAAATTTTTAAAATTTTTAGATAAAAAATTTTTAAAATTTTTCGCTAACAAAAACTTACTACACAAAATTTGTTCGAGGAAACTAAATGTTTGTAATAAAAATTTGTGATTGGAATTTTCTATGAAACATTGATAATAAAACTTGTTGCATAAAGTTTTTTCTTGTGGAATTTCATAAACAATTTATCGAATCTTACTGTTTCTACTAGTGACGAACTTTTCAACTTTCCTAAAATATTTTTTATGCCAAAGTAGCACACAAAAGGATCAAAACTTAAGTTAAATATGGGATAAATAAGAAGTAGATGTGTACTCGTATTAAGTAAGCATCCTTGGGGAGAAGAGGTTTGACTGGTGCGAAGGTACGAGTATTAAGCAGAAAAGTACATGGGGACAGAATTTTGCTGATTGTATTTTTGTATTTTAATCTAACAAACGTATACCCCTCGACGGTTGTTTGTATTAAAACAACCCTGGTTGTTTGTTGTTTTGGAATAACAAAAATCGTCTTCTTGAATACTCTGAACAGCAGTCAGCAGTACCTTTGATACATTTATTTTTGTTTGTTTTGTTGTTCAATTAGAAAATGAAACGTGGGGAATAGGAAACCAGAGGGGTTATGAATTTCTTAGTCTTAACACGTTTTCCTTATGATTTTTTAAGCATATTTTTTGGAGGATAAAAACTTTTTAACTTTGTGTGACTTTTGTTTGGGAGCTAAAGAAAAATAAATAAATTTATAAATTTACGAGTACACACATGATTCGTGCGTGCATGTGGCTGCTTAAATACAAGTTTAACTTCCGTTTAAAGAAGAAGAAAAAACTAGTTTGTTGTTTGGTGTTGGCTTCTTTCTGTAACCTTTTTAAAATACCAAATTTCGTTTATCGAATAAAATCTTTTGCTTTAAGAATGGAGGAAGCTCTAAAATCTAAAATGCAAATCAGTCATGCATAAAATTAGAGAATTATGTTGTCACTTTAAGAAAACTAAAATACTTACGAAAGGAAAAGTGTAAAGTCATTGCTAAAAATACGAGTATAAAAAAAGGTTAGACCAATAAAAATTTATTGCTTCACATTTATTTTTGTTGAATTTTCGGTCCCACGTGCCATATCATCTCACCGGTTTGTTTGCCCTGTTTTGCATTTGGAATTTAAATCCCTTCTTATTTATTTCCATTTCCTTTAAGACATGAATGACCTTCCTCCTCTTACTCGGTTGCAATTTAAATAAGGAAACCAGCACAAAAAGTAGCACCAAAAGAAAAAGAAATCACTTTAAATTGTTAAATATACGAGTACAAGAAATTTTACTCCACAGAAACTGTTTGGAAGAAGGCGTGTGGCTGTGTTACAAATCAAATTGATTGTTGAACACTCGTCCAAACGAACAATTCCGCTTCAGCACACAAATGAATGAAGGAAAAACAAATGACTTTCTGACTGACTTGTTGGTGTTGTGTGTAATTTTTCTATTGTTTTGTGTCATGTCATCAACTAAACAAAAGTCCAGCGGTAAATAAAGAAATACGAAAATTGTTTATTTAGAAATTTTTGTCAGCAAAAGGAAATTGCTGATATCTGAGAATTAATATAAGAAATATTTACAAAAGTTTTTATGTAATTGCAGCACAAGTAAAGTAAAGAAATAATAATTAACAATTTGTGCGTGTTACTCTTAAATATTTGCTAAATGCGGAGCAAAGTTCGAACTTAAAGGATAAGCATAAGGATAAAATTTAAGGACCTACATACATGAAGTTTCAAGAACTAAATTAAACAAAGAATCAGTGAAATAAGAAGAAAGTTTTTCTTTTTCGCAAAGCATTAAACTGATATACATATTGATTGTACTACGAGTACACACTGGGCAAGTTAGCTACAAATTCTCTGCAGCAAGTTATTGATAAATTTCCTGAGAATAACCTTTCTATCAAAAAGGAGACAATGTATCCTTATAATCAAATCTTGTCAAATCGATATGGATTCCACGGAAGAGAAAAAAAACAGACAAATCATCGATAAGTCACACAAAAGAGTGTAGTTATCGATTCTTTGTAGGAAGATTTTAGTTGCTTCTTTCGTAAAAACATGAAAGAATTGATAAGCGCGCAAACTTTTTATAGAGAAAACCAGCTGTTAATAATTTTTTTATGGAATTTTATCTTTACTCGTTTAGCAGTCATAAGCAGAAAAACTTTTCGAAAATTTCTTTATGTGATAAACAAATTATAGACAGCTTCCTCAAAATAAACGAATGAATTATCATCATAAAGATAAATCGAGAAAATAGACAAAAATAATCGATAACGAAAAACTACAGCTTTTTCTTAAAGGTAATTAAAAAATTAAAGTTATCGATAACTTTGCATAAAAAATCAAGATCAAAAACTATTTTTTATGAAAAATATAAATATACTAAATATATACTTTTTTTCAAAAGAAGTTATCGATAAATTTTCTTAAAAAATAGTTATCGAAGATTTTTTTTTTAAATAAAGTTATTTATAAGTTTTTCGCCAAAAATTCAAAGTTTAAATTGTTTACTTATGTTTTCGATGTACCATCAAAAAATTTTTTATAGAAAAAAAAAATAATAATCATAAAAATTTTCATTTTTATAAAAATGTTACAGGGTAGTAGTAATTTTTTCTAAACGAAAAACCTATCAAAACTTTTACATAACAAGTTCAAGGTTAAAAAAAGAAAAATTTTTTATAAAAAATTAAAAAAGTTATCGAATATTTTTTTTTTTAACAAAACAATGTTTCCAAAATAGTTTTCGTTAAAAATTCATTTCAAATAATATAAATAAAACTCGATAATGTTTTCTACGAAAAAATTATTTTTTCCTAAAAAAGTTTAAAGTTATCGATAACTTTTCCATATAAAATTAAAGTTATCGATGATTTGAAACAATCATCATTATTAATTTTGGGACTTTGCAATTTTTTTATGGAAAAGAGTTTATAAATTTAAAAAAAAAACTAGTTATCGATAATTTTGTATAAACAAAATTTAAGCTATCGATATCGATTTAAAAAATTAATTTTAACCTTTTAATAAAATAAATTAAAGTTATCCACAAATTATCGATAAGTTAAAAATATTTAATTAATTTTTAATTATTATTGTTCGAACTTTCATTTTATTTATATATTTATGATTTAATCAGGCTAAAGTTCGTATCGCTTTGTAAGTTGACAATAACTTTTCCAGAAGAATCTTAGTTTTTTAAAAAAATTAAATTTTCTGATGATTTTTTCTAAAATATTAAACTTTTCTCTATTTTTTAGGAAAAATATAAAAATGTGGCCGGATTGCAGATAACTTGTTCATATATGTAAAACTAAAGTTATCGATAATTTTTAATAAATAAATTCGAGATATCGATAAAATTTCCATAAGAAATTTAAATTTATCAATAACTTTCACAATAAAAATAATTTATCATTGATTTCTTTTTAATACAAAAAAAGAATGGTAGCGGTGATTTTTTTTTAAATTCTAAAGCAACAAAAAATTTAATATCTACAAATAAAGTTATCGATAATTTTTTGCAGAGAGGAACAGAACTAAGTTCCCTGTGGCATATATAGAACCTTTAACTTTCTTCATTTTCAATTAATACTCATATTAAATTACATGGTGAGATTTTGCTTTTATACACAATTTAATCATTTACGACTGTGATAATTTCATTATGTTCTTTTTCGCCTTGTTGCTGCTATTGATGTTATTGTTTCAGTTTTATTTGACTTATTTATGCGAGTATTTTATTATATTTAATTTCCCCCCAAAGATAAACATTCTGTTCATAATTTATGCATTATTTACATACTGGCAATTAATTTTTTTCTGTTTCTTTTTTATTTTCTATATAGCACGATAAGAACGCACATACACAAAAGCCGTGACTGAGAACAAAAGAATTCACCTGTACAATGGTTGAGTATTATTCTTTAATAAAATTATTTACAATATCAAGAAAAAAAAGACCGTAGAAAATCGGTTTGTTAGATAAAACTTATTATTAAGATTTTTTTATGCAAAAATTTTATATTTACAAGGCCACTGATCTTACTCTTGGCTGTTTGCAACTCCCCTTTCTTGCTTTGATTTTCTACCTGCCCTCTCTGCAGCAAACAACTCTTTAGACTATCAATCAATTGTAACGAGTACCCAGAAACAGAAAATAGCAAAAACAAAAGAACTCTAGGCATTAGAATGGAACCATAACAATTGCATGCATGCAACAGCAACAACAATTGCTGCATGCACAACTTATTAGATGCCAAACAACCCATCACATCCAACCCCAAAGCCAAGGCAATACAAAGTAACTGCAGCGACAGCAGCAGCAACAGCACCAGCAGAAACATACTGTTGGAATCATCTGCAAACAAACGCCGAAAGGAAAAAAAACAACAAATCCAGAGTTTAACTATAATTTATGGTAAAATGACTCGCAAAAGAGTTTTGTGCCAAAACAACTCAGGAAATGGCGGTTTTAACTCATGAACATGTGTGCACGTGCTTGTCTATAACATCAGGTGTGTGCATGTATGTATGTATGTACGTGCATGCGTGTGCATGTGTGTTTCTATTTGTCAATATCCCAAATAGTCTGGTAACTCCATTTAGCAGGTGTTTGCTGCTAAAGTGTAAGTAACCTTTTCTTTGCATTTGCCCTCTGGGTTGCGGATATAAAAATGTAATTTTGTGGATATTGGACAATTTCAAATAGTCCATGGACGGGCTATTCAGCCATACTTACTCGTATGTGTGTGCCAGTGTCAGTGTTTTGGAATTTTCACTTTGTTTTATACTCGCTACAGCATGTTGACGATGTTGGTCAAATGGCAAATGAACGAATGTCCGTCTGTATGAAATATTTTTTTCTCTCCATTCCCCATAGACGCATAAATTATAGACACTATATCACACGCAAACACTCATCTGTACACGTACACGTGAAGAAAGTCCACTAAACAAACACCCGACGAAATTCATTCAAATCCCAAAACAGAATAAAAAATAGAACTGAATTCGAAAGTGTGTTTCCTATTTCCAACACGAAGCCAGCCTTTTGTTTTGTAGGGATTTAAAGGTTCGAAATGTGACAAATAAACAAATAAAAAATAGTATGGCTCGTAGTATAGATTTTCCTTTTCATTGAATATGAACACATGATTGAAGCAATTTTTTATGCAATGTATGCAATAAATACAACACAAATAAAAAATGTGGCAAGAAGAGCAAATCAACATTGAAACAAGTAACTACAACTACAGCTGCAACTTACAATGTGTTTAAAAATTTATGTATGAAAAAATATTTTTACAGGGCGTGAAAGCCCTCTAGCACATACAAGGCATGAAAGCCCTCTAGCACATACAAGGCAACTTGCCTTGTATGAAGAAAATATTAAAGCAGGAGCAAATATCCCACATCAATTTAAGCACAACTTTAAAGTTATCGATAACAAAACTTTCTTGATATAACATATTATAAAAACTCGTTCTCAAGTTAAAATCAGTTCTCTTCAGTGGAGCACCCACAACTTATGCATAATAGCATTTCCCCAGGAATGTCAACTTTTTGTAGCGTGCGACACCAAATATGTATGTTTTTTTTTCAAAGAAAACGAAGCTTTTTTTACTTCTGTATATCGAGCCTTATTTTATATTTGTATAGGGCGTCAGTAGCCCTGCATTAGGTAAAATTGTAAGCAAAATCAAGTAACATTGCTTTGAAATATAAGCCTAATTGCTTGCTGTCGCACGCGACAAAAAAGTGAACTTTCTCGTGGAAATACCCATATGTATGTACATACATAGGTAAGAGGTCTATAACCGGAATATTCGATAGCCTGCATAACGAATACTTGATTTTTTTTTGTAGAAATATTCAATAAAACTCTTATATTCTACAGCAAAATTTTTTTTATAGCAAAGTTATCGATAAATTTAGTTTGATATAGAAAAGTTATCAATAACTACTTTTTTGTAAATAACTTCACTTTTTTTTATAGAAAAATTATATGTAACTCTACTCTTCTACGGAAAAGTAATCGATAACTTAACTTTCTATAGAAAAGTAAGCGTTAACTTAACTTTTCTATACAAAAGTTAATCCTATGCAAGTCTTAAGATTAAGCTGATTAGTTTGTTGAGAGAGAGAGAGAGAGAGAGAGACGAGGGGGAAAAAAACGTTTCTGTTCTCCTGGTCTCTCTCTCCCTCAAGCTAGTCAGCTTAGCAATAAGAGTTGCATATTGTAAATAAGGACTTATCTAGATTTATCTTTTCTATAGAAAAGTAATCGTTAATTTAAGTTTTCTGTACAAAACTTATCGATAACTTAATTTATTTTTAAATAAAAGTTATAGATAGCATTGCTTTTTAATATAAAAGTTATCGATAGCATTAATTTTTAATAGAAAAGTTATCAATTGCATTGCTTTTAAGAGAAAAGTTATCGATAACATTAATTTTTTATAAAAAAATTTACCGCTATTTTTAATTCATTTTTAAATAAGTTATCGATAGCATTGATTTATAATAAAAGCAATGATCGATAACTTTAATTTTTATTAGGAAATTTCCCGATAATTTTACTTGTTATTTTCTTTGGAAAACTTATCGATAACTTTACTTTTCTGTAGAAAAGTTAACGGTAACTTTCTCTTATAAAAGCACAACAATCGATAACTTTTTTATTAAAGAGTTACGTTTTCGATAGCTAAGTATTCTTTGGTAAAGTTATCGGTAACTCTACTTTTAAATAGAAAATTTATCGCTAGCTTTACTTTTCTACAAAAAATTTATAAATTTTTCCATTGAAAAGTTGTCCATAACTTTACTGCTCTATGGAATAAGCAGTAAAGTTATCGATATTAACTACTTTTCTGTACAAAAGTTATCGATAACTTTACTTTTCTATGGAAAATCTTTTATTTGGAGACACCTTCAGTGTTTTTATTTCCTGTACCTCTTCTTACAAAATAATAAATTATTTAATTTACAGCAAATGAACAAACTCGCACACATTCATAAATACATACGAGTACAACTGCAACACCATGACACAACAAGAGCTATTGCACAGATTTTTTATTGTCGTTCGACGGATGATTTTCTCCTTTTTTACGTTCGCTTAAACAATTCCTTATCCTTATGTCAACCATGCTCGCAGGTAATGGGGATATACGACACTGTAGAAAATATATTTAATCAAAGGTATACGAGTACGTATGTATGTCTGTATATATTTTACTTCAATGGGCGATTGTCTCATTCATTCTTTTCTTTTTTGCCATCATTATGGTTATATGAAATTTTCCTTTTTTCTTTTGTTGCCATTATGCCCCTCCTAATTATCGTTTTAATCTTTATTAACGATGTGAGAGTTTGACTGTTATTTTCGCTCTGTGTCCAACAGACAGACCATATAATATTTTCATTTTTATTAATCCTTGTGTAGATGAAGCTGTTTAAAAAATTGCACCGATTTTGCTTTCAATGGGATCTGGTGTGATTGTCATTGTTGCCTCTTGTTGTTGAGTTCTTACCACACATGTTTTCACACAACTAACGCAACACCTTTGCAATTTTATTGGTATAAAAAATATTTCACTAGGACAAAACCTGCTTTCAGGTTTATAGAAATAATTATTGGAAAGTAATATTAGTGATTTTACAGATGAAGAAAGAATTTCTTAACGAAATTGCTAAATTGGAATTAAATAGTTCCTATTATTTTTTTTATATTAAAAGTCCCAAAGTAACTTGTCTAAATAAATGCAAGGTTATAGATAACTTTTCTACATAAAAGTGAAGCCATCGATAGTTTCTTTATAGAAAAGTAAAGTTTTGAATATAGAAAAGTAAAGTTATCGATAACTTTTCTATAGAAAAGTAAAGTTATCGTTAGCTTTTCTGTAGGAAACTAAAGTTATCGATAACTTTTCTACAGAAAAGTAAAGTTATCGATAAATTGTCTACATAAGAGTAAAGTTATCGATAACTTTTCCACAGAAGAGTAAAATTATCGATAACTTTTCTACAGAAAAGTAAAATTATCGATAACTTTTCAGCAGAAAAGTAAAGTTATCGATAACTTTTCAGCAGAAAAGTAAAGCTATCGATAACTTTTCAGTAAAAATAAACGTATCGATAACATTTACAAAGAAAACTAAACTTACCGATAACTTTTCCAAAGAAAAATAAAGCTATCGATAACTTTTCTATAGAAATGTAATTTATCGATAACTTTTCTACAGAAAAGTAAATTTATCGATAATATTTCCCAAGAAAAATAAAGTTATCTATAACGTTTCACTAGAAAAGTACAGTTATCGATAACTTTGCTACAGAAAAGTAGTTATCGATAACTTTTCGAAAGAAAAATAAAGTTATCTATAACATTTCTATAGAAAAGTACAGTTAGCGACAGCTTTTCTGTAGAAAAGTACAGTTATGGGTGACTTTTATATATAAAAATTAAATTATCGAAAACTCTTCTATACAAAAATAAGGGTTTCGGTAACTTTTCAATAGAAAAGTGAAGTTATATACATATAGCTTTTCTTCTTTCGATAACTTAAAATAAAACTCAAATAACTTTTTTATAGAAGAAGTTATGTATGTTGTCGATATTTTTTTATGTGAAATTAAAGTCATCTATAACTTTTCTTTAGAGAACTAAGATTATCGATAAATTTTCTATAGAAAAAATAAAGTAATCAAGAACCTATCTACCTCAAGTTATCAATAACTGTTGTATAAAAACCATTTTTAAATTCATACAGTTGTCGATAACCAGTCTTTAATACAGTAAGCTGAGCGATAATTTTTTATAGAAACGTACAACTGAAATAAGAAATTACTATTCTCAGGTAAACTTAGGTTATCGATAACTTTTTTTTATAAAAAAGTATAGTTATCGATAGCTTTTCTATGAAAAAAAAAAATTAAGTTATCGATAGCTTTAAGCGGAAAGCTATCTACAGCTTTTCTTTATAATAGTAAATTTATCCATAACTTTTGTTTTTCTACAGAAAAGTAAAATTATCGATAAGTTGAAAATTACTTTTGAGGTAACTTTTATGTAGAAAATCGATAACTTTTCTATAGAAAATTAAAGTTATCAATAACTTCTCACACAAGTTGTAAAGAAAAGTTACGAATAGCCTTTCTATATAAAAGTAAAGTCGCCGAAAACGATGCGAAAAACTGAGGTTACCAAATAAATTTCTTTGTGATCGCTAGCTTTTCCAGTGAAAACTAAAGTAAAAGGGGTGATAATCCGCCTGTAAACTTTGAAAATTTTTACGCAAAATTTTAGAGATAATTTTTTTATATAAAACTAACTTTAAAGATAAGTTAGCGATAGCTCTTCATGCCATAATCAGGGGGTCTACTCTGTAATTCGAAACGAAAGCAAATACTTTCGAATTTGTATTTTAATTACATGCTAATTCGAAAGCATTTTTTTTCGTTTCGAATTACAGGGTAGAACCCCAGAACAATTTGATTGCTACATGCTTGTTTAAAGCTTAAAAACATGTCATCTCTTACTTCCCTTCAAATCATGTCATGTTCATGTCAGCCAAAATTTTAATGAAAAAACATTTCATGCCTTTATAATATTCTTCAAATTGTTGATTTTTTTAACAAATTGCTTTCGACAACAATCTGACAATTTTCGTTATAAATTGTTTGCAATTAAAATTTAACACCAAAACTATTTCAATTTAATTAAAATTTCGTTTCAATTTTCATCGCCTCTTTTCTCCTTTTTTTCCTAAGAGTCAAAAGTTTAAAGTATTTCCTCATTTATACAAATTAACACACATGATACACGAGTACAATAACGGGCACCTACCTGGAGGAGGCAGGCAGTGGAAAACAACCAACCAGCCAGTCAGCTGGAATAGAATTGCTTGCTTAGGTATTTGATTGTATAACATGCTATCGTTTTTTTTGCCATCTTCTAGCTTTTCAGAGTTCTTAAACGACAAAACACACATTCAACTTGCTCGTCGTCGTATGTCAATGTCAAATGAACCGCTTAGCACAAGTGCTCCCGCAAGACGAGAAACACACATTCTTTTTTTGTCTATAAAACCAAACCAAATGACTAAAACTGTGCATTTTTATTTCGTAGAACACCTTAATGTCATGAGATACAGAAGCGAGGAAGAAGACTGAAAAGGAATACAAAGTCATAAACTAATAACACCAGCAGGAGTGGAAATGCAAACCCAGAAACGACAAAACTGCAACAAAACTAATACACAGAGATACATACATATACATACATACATACACATATTATTACTCGTGTAAGTGTGTGTACATAAATTTAAGTTTATGTTATAACCGCAAATTTAATGTTGGATTAAAACAAAAAAGTTTATAATAAATGAGACCAACAAAAAAATGTTTATATAAAAATATACAGGAAATCTTATAAATTCACAAAAGAAGTTTTTTTTATCGATATACACATCGTTACTTTAATATAGAAAGGTCCTACCTAACTCAGTATTTTTTTGAAATCGTGTTTGTATCGAAAAATGCAAAGATGTCGATTTCAAAAAATATTGAGTAAGGGCCTCCTTTCTATATTAAGGTAATGATATCGAACCTTATTTTCGATTTAATCGTAAGTTCAGGCGAAGGTTTTTTTAAAATATATTTTTGTACGTAAATTGTCGCTTACGATAAAATTTTACAGCCCATATCTTAAAAATTATCAACAATTTTGGCATTTTGATAATTTTAAACTATGGGCCCATAAAATTTTAATTTCAATAAAAAAGTCTATTTTCGATAACATGTCGCTTACGATAAAATTAAAAAAAAACCTATTTTCATTAGGAAGGAAATCGATTTCGACTTTCTCTATTATAGAAGATAATTTTGCATTATTTTTGTGTAAAACAGTTAAACTATGGACAAGCTTTTTTTACGAAAAGCAATAACGATTGATTTTTTAGCCATTGAATTTTTAAAAATGATAATTTGATAATTTTCGGATTAATAGCTCTTAAAGATCTTTAGGAGAAAGAACTTATTATCGATAACTTCACACTGATTTCCTTCTTACCAAACTAATATTCATCGTTAAAATATATATATAATATATAAATAAAGACAAGTTAAGTTACCAATACCTTTTCTATAGAAAATTAAAATCATCGATAACTTTTGTATAGAATATTAGTTATCGATAACTTTTCTATAGAAAATTAAAGTTATCGATAACTTTTCTATGGAATATTAAAGCTATCGATAAGTTTTCTATAGAAAATAAAAGTTATCGATAGCTTTTCTGTAGAAAATTAAAGTAGTCGATAACTTTTATATAGAAAATTAAAGCTACCCATAACTTTTCTATAGAAAAGCTAATTACCGATAACTTTTCTACAGAAAATTGAAGTTATCGATAGCTTTGCTATAGAAAATAAAAGTTAAAAAAGTAGAAAATTTAAGTATTCGATAACTTTTCTATAGAAAATTAAATTAATCGATAACATTTCTATGGAAAATTTAAGTTATCGATAACTTTTCTGCAAAAAATAAAGTTAAAGTTTTCTGTAAAAAATCGATAGAAAATTAAATTTATCGGCAACTTTTCTATAGAAAAGTAAATTAATCCATAACTTTTGTAACGAAAATTAAAGTTATCGATAGCTTGTCTATAGAATATTAAAGTTATTGATAACTTTTCTATAAAAAAGTTAAGTTATTGATAACTTTTCTATAAAAAAGTTAAGTTACCGATAACTTTTCTAAAGAAAATTAAATTTATGGATAACTTTTCTATAGAAAATTAATGTTATCGATAACTTTTCTATAGAATATTAAAGTTATTGATAACTTTTCTACAGAAAAGTAAGGTTACCGATAAATTTTCTATAGAAGAGTAAAGTTACCGATAAATTTTCTATATAAAAGTAAAGTTACCGATGAGTTTTCTATAGAAAAGTTGTTGTAGATAACTTTTCTATAGAAAATTAAGGTTACGTATTTATAACCTAATAATCGTTATATCAAGCCTTACTTTCGAATTTATCGTAAGCGACATGTTATCGAAAATATACTTTTTTATTGAAATCAAAATTTTATGGACCTACCCATAGTTTAGAATTATCCAAATGCCAAAATTGTTGGTAACTTTTAAGATACGGGCTGTAAAATTTTATCGTAAGCGACAATTTACGTATGTAAAACAAATTTGAATATTATTAAAAAACCTTCTCCTGAAAATTTAAATTTTTATTGGTTACGATTAAATCGTAAATAATGCTCGATGTGTTAATAATAACTTTAAATAAAGTTGGTCACATTTTGTTCCCCAAGATACGATTGATTCACAGTTCTTCTAATTTTTATTGAATATGCAACATGCAACACAAAACTTCTGGTATTGGAAATGACAAGGAATTTTTATGTGCAGTGGTCAAACAGCCTGTTTGTTGCAAGCTGGATAACAGATACTATTTCAGAAATGATGATGCCTAAAAAAATATACATGCAAATCTCCATTTGTATACGAGTATCAGCGCCGGCCAAGAAGATGATGGGACGCTGATATTTTTCGCATTTTGCATTTTTTTCAGCATGCAAAAGAAATGGATTTTTTTTCCTGCAACTGCTTTCATTTAATAATCTTAGTTCTATACAACTTTTTTTCGTCTGTCTGTCAGCCAGTTTCTTGTGGCTTAAATAAGTAAATTCGAAACCAGTTTACATTTATAATGTTTTTCTTTTTCGGCTGCTAAAAATGTGTTAGTTGGCGGTTACTTGAAGCATTAAAGTGTTCCTTTTGTGAATGGATGTCGTCTTGATGGTGTTACAACATTCCCTAATTCCTTCTTTACTCATACATATTTTATTGTGCGAAAGCTGAGGTGAAAACCGTTTCAAGATTACTTAATTATTAAGAATGGCCTGAACGGCGCATTCACACTTTGTAACTGAAAGTTGTCAGTAGCGCTGGCAGTCTTGCAATTTTATTTTATTTCAGTTTGTGTTTGAGTTTTTGCTATAATTTTGATGTGTGTTTAATCTTATCAGAAGTTTTTTTTGTGAAAATGCGTGCAGTATTAAAATATTTTAAATTAGTTGGAACTGACAGCGACAAGTTTCTGCTGATGTGCTTAAATCAGGCACAAAAAATAGAGGTTTTACAATTAATTGGTTGGTTAAATAGATAAAAAATGAGCTAATGGCAGATTTTCTATAAAAGTTTAATTCATTAAACCAATATTTGCTTAAAATACCCCTACACCTTTAGAAAATATTCACTATTTCATAGAAGATCTACCGACAGAAATATTTCAGTAAAAAATTATTGATAAATTTTGTTTTTAAAGAAGAGTTATCGGTAGTTTTTGTTTTATATAGAAAATATATCGAAAGCTTTACTTTTATTTGCAAAAAATAGATATAGGTTAGGAAGGGTGGTGCTATACCGCACCTCCACTCGGAGACCCAATTGTGTCCATTGTGATAAAAAAATAGACATAAGTAATTTTAATTTTCTGTTATGTATAACCTAAAAAATGTATCGATAATTTTAGTTTTCTACGAAAAAAATTATCAATAACTTTTCTTTTCAACATAAATTTAATCCATATCTTGTTTTTCAAGAAAATTTATCCAAAACTTTATATTTCTTTGCAAGAGTTATCGTCACCTTTCTTTTCAATAGAATTATGGAAAATTTTACTCGTAAGTTATCTAAAATTTTACTTTTCTATGGATAAGTTATTGATAAAGTTTACTTTTCTATAGAAGTTATCGATACATTTTCTTTTATATAGAAAAGTTATCGATAAATTTACTTTTCCAAAGCAAACTTATCCATAATTTTGATTTTTATAGAAAAGTTATCGATAAATTTAATTTTCTATAGAAAAGTTATCGAAAAATTTACTTTTTTATACAAAAATTACCCATAACTATACTTTTCTATAAAAAAGATATCCATAATTATAATTTTCTACAGAAAAGTTACCGATAAAATTACACTTTTATGTGAAAAGTTATCGATAAATTTACTTTTATATAGAAAAGTTAACGATAAATTTGCTTTCTATATAAAATTGACAAATAACTGTGTACTTTTCTATAGAAAAGTTATCGATAACTTTAATTTTGAATAGAAAAGTTATCGATAAAATTAATTTTCTATATTTTCTATATCGATAGATAAAAAGATAAAAGATATCCATAATTATAATTTTCTACCGATAAAATTACACTTTTATGTAGAAAAGTGATCGATAAATTTACTTTTATATAGAAAAGTTATCGATAACTTTAATTTTCTATAGGAAAGTTAGCGACAACTATAGTTTTCTATGGAAAGTTATACGTAGCTTTAATTTTCTATAGAAAAGTTTACCATTACTTTACTTTTCTATGGAAAAGTTATCGATAAACTTACTTTTCTATAGAAAGGTTATCCATAAATTCACCTTTCTATAGAAAAGTTATCAATAACTATAATTTTCTATTGAAAAATTAGCTTTTTTCTAGTAAAATTATCGATATTTTTGCTTTTCCATAGAATATTGTTTCGATATCTTTGATTTTCTATAGAGTAGATATCGATAATTGTACTTTTAGATGGAAAATTTATCGATAACTTTAATTTTCTATAGAAACTTAGTTAATATTTTGATTTCCTTTAAAAATGTTTTAAGTAGTTTTGATTTTATATAGAAAAGTTAACTTTTCTTTAGAAAAGTAATGGATAAGTTAATTTTTTTATAGAAAATTAAACGATAACTTTAGCTTTTTTGTCCAACGATAACCTAAGTTATCGATAACTTTACTTTTATTTTTATAATAATATCGCTTTCTTTAATATTTTTCTTTGCAGAAAACTATTTCTACTAGGAAAAATTATGAATAAATTAAGAATACTATTTGACTTTAATTCAGCAAGTTTATTTATTATTTCCTTGCCTGCCTGCCAATCATTAATTCAAACACATTTAAAGTTCTGACATTTTTTGCAGCCAAATGTGAAGCGCACAATATCTAAATCACAAAATTGTTCACAATAACAAATTTAAACTGCCGTCTTTTATATTTAAACAATTAGTAAGAAAGATAAACGTAAAAAAATTAAATTTAAAATGTAACAGTTTTTCAAACTCCTCAAATCACAAGTCATCTCTCTAAGAATTGAAGGCAAACGCATACAAATCGTTTTAAGGCATTTGGAATGGGAATGGAAGGTGATAGAGGAGGAGAGAGAGAGGAGTGAGCTGATGCATATGTATGGAAACTATTATTAAAGTGGCAAAGTATTTAATTCCTAAATCATTGCGATTGCATGTAACTGGAAATTTATAATGGCATTTTTCTTTTATTCGTTATGGCCAGTGTTAGAAAATGTTTTCTCTAATGGCCCCGGCTTGGCTTTTCATTGCCCGTGTGCGCGCCAGAATCATTTTCTAATGCATGTAGTTGTTGCTTTTTCTTCTCTGTCTCTTTTGCTCATTCTTGGCTTAATAGAGACATTAAAGTCCAGTACATGACATCTTCAAGTGGTGATTTTGTACACGGCAAGTATGTGTTTTATTTTATTTTATTTTTCCTTTTTATTTTTATTACATTTTTCCTTTAGAATCTAATAATGTGGATGTAGTAGATTTAAATACATGAATACCAGTATGTATGTACATTTAATATTATATATGAGTACAAGAAAATGCTAGTTATTTTGGATCACTAAACATAAAGTATCCGTATAACCCAGCAAATTGTTGAAAATTGTAAGAGAATTTATTTCATATGAAAGAACAGATGAGCTGCGAGTTTTAAAAGTTTAGGAAGTTGTGTGTGGAATTTTAGAAGTTTGCTTGTAAAATTCTGTTAGAAATATACATTACACTGGGTTCCAACTCCTCTACTATTCGCCTGCATATTTGGCTGTTACAAGTTAAATTAAACATCTAGGAAGTGTATACAACAAAAAAGAACCTTGTTTGTGTCTAACTATAGTTTTCATTTTTTTCTTCTTTTTTGTTTTTTCTTGGTTTAAAGTAGAATTATGTTGTAATAATTAGATACAATACGGAAGATTTGTTTCTTTTTATCGAAACAAAAGCAAATAGACTAGAAAAAGTTTGCCATAAAACGAATACAAAGTTAACAAGTTGCTTCTTTGGCTGTTAATGATTTTAACACACCATCAAAATAGAATGTTAAAGATCAACCATACGTAATAATTCTTTTTCGCCCCAGCAAATTTTTTGAAGAATTGTTACTTGTGAACGTGCAATAAAATCCTGCTGAGTCTTTTTCTCTATTGCAGTTGATATGGGAAACAGTAAAACAAACATTAAACGAAATTAAAATCATTAAAAAAATTTTTTTGAAGATTTTCAGGAGAACAATGGGAGAGCTGTGTGTTATAAAAATTAATAAATTGAACTTGCCTGCGAGAGTTTTTGTAAGAGGTTATTAAGTCAGAAACCCAAGAAGAGAACAAGTAACAGCCAAACCGAAATTAGAGCGTCAAATTTACAGTACATTTAAACGTATTAAAAATACTTTGATAGAGTGACAAAAGTATCGTTTTAAATACTCTTTGAGTATTGGCCGTCAAACAACTATGAATGCGTACAGCTAAAAATAAAAAATACGCATTAATTTTAAACCAACAACGTGTATGCACATTTTTGAAATTACGCAGCACAAGTAACTACAACTAAAATTTATAACTGTGTGAGCTACAAATCATAAGCATGAGTATAAAAACACTCTGACTATTAATCGACTACATATGCGTATATACAGGGCTATTTTATTTACACACACACACACACACATAAAACATGTTTTCAAACAGCCACACACACATCCACACATTTTCCATTCCATTTTATACACACAAATGTATGTATGTATGTATGTTCCGGTGCACAGAGGAGTATTTGAGCCAAAAAGCTGGCCATTACTTTTTTGTAGTTTATATTGCTTGTGAAAAGTTATTGAGTGCCTCTAGATCAATGAATCTTGGCAGAAATATGTCTTATACTCATAGGCAGTTCAACCTTGAAAATAAGAAAAATCGAAAGAAGGGAGAAAAAGTTCCCCTCAGATGATCTAATCCTACCTCTGAAAAATTAAATTTTTTAACTTTTTTCCACACTTTTGTTTAGCAAATGCAACTTTTAACGTCGGCGAAAGTTCAAAACCCTAAACTTGGACACAGGAGACTGTAAGATGCCATTTTCGTTCCCGCATCATTTTGACAAAAATATTATTTGCAAAAAATAATATAAATATTAAAAAAAAATTTACTATTTATGCCTGAATATCATAAAAATTAAACTTTTGATTATAGGCAGGGGAAGTATCCCTCCCCTCAAATCAAAACATTTTAATGACCTACAAAAAGCTTTCTTACCCATATTTACCCAAAATGTGAAATTTGAAAAAAAAATCACCAAAAAAATATGGCGCAAATTTGTGCAAGTTTTTTTTTGCGTCTAAAATTAGAGATTTTAAATTTTATTGTGGTGGTATAATATATAAACCATCTTTTTTTTTTTGTTTGCAAAAAAAGTGTATAATATCATGTACGCATGTTGAAACCGAAAACAAACATTAAAAACGCATGTAATTCTCTTCACTTTCCTGACTTTAGCAGTACCTCAGAGCTACAAATCACAACTTTAAGTCTTCAAAATTTACAATATGATGTAAAATTTTGTTGTGTATCGAGCTGCGTGCTTAGTTCTTACAATTTCTTTAAATTCATTTTTGCCTTTTTGGCCACCTTTTTGGCTCAAATACTCCTGTGTGCGGTGGCGAATGATGAAAAAATATCCCGAGTGTCATACGTATATTGTTTTTATCCGACTAAATATCCATACTATAAGTATAAGCATACTCCGACTATAAGTATGAGAGAGAGAGTCAATACGCTTGATACGCATGTGCCTTTTTATTTGCAGTTGCAGCGTATTTTAGTTTTTTGCATAAACGAAGTAGGGATGCTCTTGTGTGTTGGAATCGACTATAGTCCCAGTCAGTGTTCTCAGATATGGCGATATCTGGCCAAACAAAAATTTTTGGCTATATTTCTATGATTCCAATAACACTGCTGGTGTTGTTGTTAAGCAATCAGCGGTTATGCGTTTTAGTATGCATTAATAAGAATAAAAAAGAAAAACCTAAAAACGCTAAAATCGAAACACAATCAGCAATGATAAAAAAATAACTCTGTGCAATAAAAAATAAAAATGAGAAGGTTCTTAAGATTGATTACAGAAGAGGAGATCAAAAACTTATATGTATGTACACATATTCACATGTAAAGAAGTTTTCTAAATTTCTAAGGGAATAATAGTTCTCCTAATTTTTCACTTTTTTATGGTGAATGGTTCAGCACTTTTGTGTAAAATCTTACGGGGAACATTCGAAAAAAAAGTGATCACATGACTCTGTATGTCAGCTGAGCCTAAAGGCTCCTCTCGTCAACCTAACCTAACCTGGGTTTCTCTTATGATTTTTCATTTCGATTTTTCACTGTTTAAAGTTGGTAGCAGTCGGATATTTCGATTTTTTTTTTAATTTTTTACTTCATATTTATTCATCGCATTAATGTGATGATTAAAAAAATGTTTTGGCATAATCGTGTCTGCTTACATTATGGAACAAACCACAATATCGAGCCATAGCCGCCAAAAAAGCTTAACCGACACATGTTTTTGGACCTCTTTTTTTTTTTTTTTTTTTGGCAAAAATCGTTTATTTACGATCGCAATTAATCGGTTTTGGTCAAAAAATTAAGTTCGAAAATTATGTCGCTTAAGCTTTTTTGGCGGTTATGACACATACCTCATTTCAAACTCAATTGGAGCCTAAAGAATCAGATTATTTATTAATGGACATTTAGAACTTGTAGTTTTTTCTTCATAATTTAAATACCTACTTGACATTTATTGCTATTGAAATTTCCCCATAGAAATAAAAAAAACTGCTTTCTTCCAACAAGATTCTATAACTATTTTTAGTTGCTCTTGTTAAGATCACACAAAAACTAATAAATATAAATAAAAAGCATAATTTAACGTTTTGCAACATTGTTTGAAGAAAGAAAAAAAAACTAAACTAAACTAAACTAAACTTTCAGTTATTCCCCCTCATTTCCTTGATGGAATGCTCCAACGTTCTATTAGACTTGTTAAGACACTTTGTTTTAGATATTGATATAAATGCGATCGTAAAATATGTTAAATATCAATTTCAACTAGAGCCATAACTGAAACTTGTCTTAATAAAATTTTATATTGTAAATTGATTAAAAACTATCAACATGTACTTCAGCGCCTCCTTTAGAGACAACAAAGATCTTATGCACGAGTACATGCATGTGCCTGTGATGTTTGTAATGTGCTGTTTTATTCCTAAACTTAACGAGACTTTGTTGTTGTTGTTTGTTGTTTTTTTTTTGCTACATTAGCAACATTGTGTTTTTTGTGTTCAAGAGTTTGTGGTATTGTGACTTCCTTCAAAAAAAAAAAAAAAAAAAAAATTTGCGACTTAAGAAAGCAGCAAGAATGAGAACCAACCTACTTGAGAAGCTGATGAATTTCAAAAAGTAAAAACACAATCACTTACTAATTGCTGGAGTTAAAAATTGTTCATATGGCCATTGCAAAACATATACTTATGAACATCCTTCTTTTCTTTTTGGTACGAACGAGTGAGTGTATGTACTCGTATGGCACAAAAGGTTGTTTAATTTTTCTCTTGCGCCCAGTAGCTGTGGTTAAGTCAGGTGTTCACGTTTTTAGACTTGTTGGTACATGTGTGTATACGTACCTGTGGAAGCAGGCGAATACTGTTTCTGAGGTTGTTGTTGTTGTTGGTTTTTTTGTTGTTGTTAAGCATGTCTACGTGACAAGCTACTGTGACGTTTTAATCATACGCATAATTCATATTACAACAGGAGGAATACATCAGTAATACTGGTTTCAAGTACACACATTCGAGTACATGACAAATTAACTTGAATGCTTAACAAGATACAAACACAATAAAAAAAAAGTCATTCAGCGTTAAGCGACCAAGCGAAAATTCGACCTTTAAAACACATTCTCATATTAGGGCTGACTTGCAAAACGTATGTATGTACGAGTATCAATGGAAAGTTTGTGTACTTTTCGGTTGCATTATTTACATACCAATTGATACCAGGTGGTCTTAATTTGCAACTCTGCATACCTATTCGCTTTGTATATTTGTTAGTGTAAAATTTCCTGCTGTCAGAATATTTCCTAACGTTTTGCATTGATTGACAGCAGAGAAGTTATGTCAGCTGGTGAATTAAGATCACCTGATGTGAATTCGCCTTGATACCAATGAATAATTTTGTTTTCTATTTGAATTCGTTACGAATTAGCTAAATTTTGAATTAATTCTTTTCACAACAGAAAAGAATTGAATGAAATTTGAATCAATTCAAACGAATTAGGCAGAAATGAATTTCAATTCGTTTCCAATCCAAATGAATTTGTAAAATGAGTTGCAATCAGCGTTTGAAAGTGCTTCCGTATTTTTTATTTCATTTGCTTTGACTGTGCTGTGACTGAAAGCACAAGACACAAAAACGAACAAATGACTGTCGACTGTGTTAAACGAAAAAAACAAAAAAAAATAACTTAACTGTTGCTGTGCTGCAAAGCAACAGAACATGAATTGCGATTGTTGCTTTCGCTGTCGCTTTGTTTTAGCTAAGTTCAACGTCTTTAAAGAAGAAATATGTGCAACAATATGAATTTTATATTTCCTCAACGTACTAAATATGTAAAACCACCCAGTAGAAAATGTCAATAGTAAAATTATACTGATTATCTATTGACGATGTCACCAGTACTACTGACAAATTATACCCCAAGTAATGCTATCTACTATTGACATTTAATACAGGCTTGTCCTACGAAATCTACCAGTAGACTGCGTCAATACTGACTGGGTAGTTCTTGCGGAACCACATGGCGAAAATGTCAATAGTAAGATTGTACTGACTTACTATGGACGATATCACCACACTGTGGGAAATTTCCGTAGTAAAACTGTACTGATTCACTATAGACGCTGTCACCACCTGCAGTAAATTGTTTGTCATTTCTATTAAATACATATGTATGTATGTATATATACATATGTAAATCTAAAATTGTGTGTTTCGCTGAATTAGTAAAGTCAAACACTTTCATATGGATCTGAAAATGTGACCAATCTTTACCTGATGGCACAAAATCTTCCACAGAGTCAAACAAAAATTTCAATAATTGGCTCCTTTCACTTAAAATTCCTTAATTTTCACATTTTCTATTTTTATACAATATGGATTGTTATTTTATTTGTTTTTTTTTTAATTTCTTTTTGTGTATTATGTCTTTAATTATTGTTCAATACATTTATTTTAACCTTTTAATTTTATTTCTTAAAATAATTTTTATAAACGCATAAATTTTGCTTGACGTCACGTTTATCTTCAACAAACCAATAAAACATTAAGAAGAAGTGACAGAAGAAGACAGTTGTGTATATCGGAAAAAATGTTTTCTACGCATTAAAAACAACATTAATAGACGCTCTGTTGACAATGTCACCAAAATAGTCGACATGTTTCCACGCTTCCTTCAGGGCAGTGCTGGCCACAGAGAGTAATGTATGCTAGTGTGTGTTTATTCATTTGTGTAAGAAGCCGATTGAAGTTCGGCACCTGATGCCACTCTGGCCGACTATGGTAAAACTGTGATGTACTACACCGCGATATACTGTACGTAGCTTCGGCAGTTAAAGCCTACAAAGGGCCACGATCATTTGAAACTGTGCTTTGACTGAACTGTTTCAAATGTCGAAGTCAAAGCAACGCGCAATGCAACTGTGCTGTGACTTAACTTAAATTAATTTAAAAATTAATGATTTAATTACAGCGCTGATAGCCACTTTACTTAATGCAGTCCATCGCTCTAATTCCAACTAAGCTGCCTCAATGTCATCTTCCGAACATTGCAACTCTGTGCACTCATGTGCAGTTGACACGTTTCCATACAGTTTGACTCAAATAATAATTCCCTCTTAATGCAAATTATTCATTTTGTCTTTCGCATAGAGTTCTTAGTTGCATAACAGTACTTGTTGATTCTGTAAAAATATTTAGCTCCAGGCATTGTTTGGTTGTCTCTGGATACGAGTAGTTTTTATTCTCGTATATTCTTCTTTACTTGTAGTCATTATTATTAGTGGTATTGACAAATAGTCTAGGCTAAGAAAATTAACATTTTATACAGAGCACTTACTTAGTTATTGCCCGCTGACATACAACATATAAAGACATTTATCAAAATTTGATTGGAAATTAGAAAAGCGGATCAAATTAAGATAATTTTAAAATTCATATGTTCAAGAAGTGCAAAAGTTGATGTAAAACATGCCTGTATGCACTTGGAAGGAATAACTAGTTTTATAAATATAATAGTATGTACTTTTATTTTTGCTATAATTTGTTATCATTTCCTTTATTTTATAAAAAAAAAAATTATTGAAAAATCAATTAACTTGTGATTATAGCAATTGAAAAATTTTTAAGCTAATGGAAATTAAAATTTTCCAAATACTACAGTTAACTGTGTTTAATAAATTCGTCAAGTAGCTATTGGAAGTCGCACACATAAGTCTCCGTACCATAGTCCATATTTTTAAAGTTCAATTATTCTTCCCAATCGCTTCAGACGCTTTAAAACATCAAAACCATAATTTATGGCAAAAATCGTGTGAAATAATAAACGAATCTTAAAATTAGTTAAATAAATATTTAATAAATAATATATATATATATATATATTCATGTTAACCGAGACTTAAACAGCTCTAAACTAAAATATTGCATATAATATACAAATATTTTTTGATTTTTTCAAATGTAATCTACTAAATATCTCGACGAAAGAAATATATGACTTAGACCACTTTCATAATTAAGGGCACATTTGTTTTCGATTTATGTTTGAATCATGTTTTGAATTATTTGCATGTGAAATAAAATTTTAACTAATGCAGGCTTTGTGAATATGTTTATTTTTTTGTTAATATGTTTACAGCTATAGGAATTTCATTTCGAAATTTTCGAACTTAATTTGAAAATAAAAATAAAATATTTTACTTCATGTTGGTATCCTAACTAATTTTAACAAAGTTTATTTTTTTCTTATTTTTTTATTACAAATAGTTTAATAGTTATCGAATATCGATATTGCATGATTTTCAAAGTTCGAAAATTTTAAATCTTCGAAAATTTCAATAAATAATATGTTCCTTTGTATCTATTTGATGTCATGTAGAAAAATAATTAATGTCGAAACTCGTTCGAAAATTCGAACTTAACTTCGAAAAATTTGTCTTTTGAAAAAAAACTCAAAATATCAAGTTTTTCCTTCTGAGACATATTAACCTGCGTAATAAATTTTATAATAAATAAAAACATATTATAAATACATACATATCGTCAGCTAAATGCAAACGAACGTAACTACACAAAAATTCGAAATCGAGTTTTTGATTGATTATGGTTCATTTTATCAAACTACATGTTCACACAAGTATTTAGAACTCTGCGAACAAAAATGACGACTTTATTAAAGAAACTCAAACGGACGTAACTACGAATGCATCTATTTCTTATTGCAAAGAACGTTACTAACGTAAAAGCTTAAATATAAATAAAAAGGAAATAAATGGTTAAAAAACATATACTCGTAAGTATCCATACTAAAGGATCCGCCAGATAACTTTTTTTTTTTTTGAAAACAGAGCGCAAAACATCGAGTGTAGCTTCGGCTGTGTGGCACGTAGCGCCGTCCTGTTGAAACCAAATGTTGCCAACATCCTCCTCTTCAATTTTTGTGAACAAAAATTCGTTCAACATGGCCCGATAACGATCGCCATTGACTGTAACGGCCACTCCTTGCTCATTTTCGAATTATGCCTCTGGACCAAAATCCGCACCAAACAGTGACTCGTTTTGGGTGCGTCGGCTTTTCAATGTATGCGTGCGGGTTTTCTGTGCCCCAAATGCGACAATTTTGCTTGTTTACATACCCGCCAAGATCAAAATTAGCTTTTTTTGGCAAAATCGGCATCTTGTGTAAGTCGTAATGTCGCAATATTTCCCAGCGCTGTTCAAGCGTATACACAACCATAATTATCTGTCAAATCAGTCATGAGCTAAGTGTTACCATTCACGAAATAAGCACTACTAGTTGAAAAAAAACGTTAGATGGCGGACTCTTTACAAATAATTTTGAAGCAAATTTTCAAGAATACTTTAGTGTTATTGATTTTGTAACGTTTTTTTTTTGTTTCTCCTGTAAAAAATATAAAACTGTAGTTACGTCCGTTTGCATTTAAGGTGACGATATGTATGTAATTTGATTTTGAAGATTTGATCTGAATTTCTAAAAATTTAATTTCTTACAAAAATTTTCAAAATAAGTATTGCTGCTGCCCGATAACTATTTTAATTTGAATTAAATACTTTTTTATATTTTTCTTTCCATGGCCAAGAAAGATATCAGGATGTGATAGTGAATTTTTTTTATTTTCTTGAATTCTTTTGCTTTTTTGTTACCAACGTGCAGTAATATTTTTCAATAAGAATTACTAATTGACATTTTGCTTTATTAAAATTCTTGCCTTATTATTATTATGCCTCCGATGTTTCACTATTGATTTATTTTTGTTTCCTTTATGCGTTTGTTTCTCTTGTTTTTCTGCTCATAACCAATTAGGGAATAATCTTTCAATTTCAATGAATTGGATCCTCATGTAGATATATTTTTCTCAGCACTACTCGTACACACAGAATCGAGCTGATTTAAATGAATGACATCAGCATTTAAAAATAATGTGCACAAATTTTCTAGCAAAAATGGGCCACTGCTATAGAACAAGGGGGCCGGCCATAAGCCGTAGGGCATCAAAAATCTACTTTTTTTTTCAAGGTACCAAATCAAGGGGCAAATTACGGCATTTGATACGATTCGAAATTTAAAAATATTCTATTGAAATAATTCGTAATTTCGTTCGATAACGAGTGCCGTAATTTGCCCCCTGATTATTTTTAAGAATTAAAGAAATGACTTGATAAAGTCAGATAAAGAAAACCGTTTGGGGCGGGCTGACTTCAAAAACGTCAATTGCTTTGTCTTTGAACAAAGTGTAGAGTTTCATAACGCAGCAGTACAAAACATTGACGACAATGCACGAACTTTTAAAATGTCGTCGGCAAGTACATCTTAGCAAAACAGCAAACAAGCAATCACAGCATCGGTTTTACAGTTGATGCTTATGGTTACAATGTTTCGCAACTTTGTATCTGCAGCCGATGTACTAGTAACTACAGCACACGAAAAGTATACAAACTTTGTATTGCTACGTTTTTTTTTCAATGAATTCTTGTTTTGAAATTTTCTTTGTCGATTTTAGAATTATTAGAATTTGTGCCTCTTGTTGGCCACCAACTTGAGCCAGGTTGCAACATGTATAGCCCACAGGCATCAGAATGAATTTGATCAAAGTTGACACTTGTTTTTATACATACACGTAAGCACTGTCAGCGTCATCAACCACTGAATGAAGAATGAGCTGGGGAAACGCGTTGATAGTGGAGAAGAAAAAAAAACAACGCAAACATCCACACAACATTTATTTCAACAACATCAATTTAACTTTGCAGCCGAGATGATGATGTGATCATCATCGTTGCTGTTGTGTTGTTGCAACTTCATCATAAATACTTGTACGAGTGCAACAGTATTTTCACATTTCAGCACAAACATAAATAAGCAAATAGAGAGGGCAGGCTTCATTCAAGCCATAACCGGATATAATGCAACGTACACTTACTTCCACCCAACAGCCAGAGTTTTTCATTACCTTCTTGCTTTCTTTCTTTTTTTCGTCTTCTTCTTTTGAATTTTCAATTTAAAATCAATTTACTTTGCATGTCAAAAGCATAAATATCTAACATGCCGTCAATGTTATAGCACTTCGAGGAATTGAACACGAGCATATACACTTACTCGTATTTATAGATTGTGCAAATACAGCAACTGATGATATTGAAGATGGATGCATTTGAATCTTTTTATCTCTGGTTGCATAAAGTATTTGACTTACAACCAATCGAGCTGTGTGCAACACTTGAATCTTGCTGGTAAATCAGGCAATTGTCAAACACTGACTTGCAATGCTGCGAGGCTACATGCTTCTTCTCGTCTCTGTTGTTGTTTTTGTTGTTTCTATTGCTTTTTCTATTGTAGTAGAGAGGATTATTCATCATGTATCTGTGTGTTGTTGTGTGTTTGATTGGTATGACATTATTGCTTAGTTTGTGTGGCATATGTTGCAGGCAATAATTGACGCAATATGTGTGGAAGCTACAAAATAAAAATTGCAACGAATTGCTGTTGTATGTCTGATTTATTTCCACATAAAATATTAAGTAGCTAAGCTGCATTCACTCATGACTCCTGCATAGAATTTAACTGGAAAGGTGGAGGCATTTCATTTTTATTTTTTATTATATTTAAGGAAATAGAAATTGAAATGTAAATGCTGACAAAAAGATTATGAAAGGAAGTGGAAAGATATACTCGTAAGTGAAAAAGATTGCAAGTTATTTTATTCCAGCACGAATTAATTATGGAGGATGTTGCGCAAAGTCTTTTAAAGTGGCTTTAATGCAGAATATTAATAATAAAAATAAATATTTTTTGTGGCACATTTTTTTCACTTTTTATTTAAAATAAAAATTTCGATACATGTCTGTATCTAAGAATTTTATAAAACAAATACAATTAGAATTTTCTAAGGCGCTATTAAGGCACCAAAAATCTTATTACAGCCAAAATATAATTTTCGAACTCAAATTGAAATGATCGAAAATTTATGTGTAGTTTCCACAATGCAAGCAAGTGTAGGCCGTCGGCAGCTCTACATTAGGTAAAATTTTAAGAAAAATCGAGTTACTTTGTTCTGTCGCACGCGACAAAAAAGTGAATAAAATTAAATAAAACGCTTTGAAGCACTATCTATGAAAAATTTATTTTTCGTGCAAGTTAATTTGGCTATTCCGGTGAATTTATAAAGCAAAATCAACTGTAATGTTTTTTAAGCGCCCAAAAATAATCTTCGAAATTAAATAAAATTTGTCGAACATGTGTAATCTTAAAAATTATTGTAAAAATTCAATAAAAAAAATCAATAAACAATTTTTTAGGAATAAATATTCAAATTGCAGTAGTCTATTTCACTTTTTAACTAAAATAAAACTATTTTCGAAATTAAGTTCGATTTTCTGAATAAGTTTTCAAACCCAAAATAATTAAATAAAATTTGACGAACGTGTGATCTAAGAAATTAGTATAAAAAAAAATCAAAAATTATTAATAATAAATAATATTATTAAGGATGAATCAAATAAAATTTTTCGAACATGTAAGAAATTATTAAAAAAAAACCAATAGAACAAATCAAGAAAAAAATTCTTGTAATAAATATTTAATTTGTACTATTTTATATAATTTTTTAGTTAAAAAAAATATTTTCGAAATTAAGTTCGATTTTCCGAAAAAGTTTTCAAACTAAAACCTTAAATCAACCAGAATGTTTTTAAGATGCCGCTGAAGCACTAAAAACCATTTTATGACCCAAAAAGAATATTCGAAATTAAATAAAATTTTTCGAACATGTGATATCGAAGAAATTATTATAAAAAAAATCAACAGAATCTATCTTTCAAAAACTATTAATAATAAATAATATTATTAAGGATGCATCAAATCAAATTTTTCGAACATACTTACATATGTGTGTGATGTAAGAAATTATTAAAAAAAAAACAATAAAAACAAGTAAAAAATATTAGTATTAATAATAATATTAATTATTAAAAAAAACTATTTTCGAAATTAAGTTCGAAAAAAGTTACTAGAGTAAGTCTACTCGAAAGCTTTGAAAGCATTAATAAATGTTGTATAAATCAAACGGAATGCTTTTGAGACGATGCTGAAGCACCAAAAATCATTTTTTGACCCAAAAATAATTTTCGAAATTAAATAACATTTTTCGAACATGTGTCATCGAAGAAATTATTATAAAAAAAAATCAAGAAGAGTACTTTTAACAAATTTTTAATAAATTAATTGTGAATCCATTAAAATTTTTCGAACAAGTGTGATCTAAGAAATTATTAAAAAAAAAAAATTGATAAAAAAATTTTAACAATAAATATTTTATTTGTAGTAGTTTATTTTACATTTTGGTCATAAAAATATTTTTTAACATGTTTTCGAACAAAAAATGTACTAGAGTAAGCTCTATTCGAACGCTTTGAATAATTAATTAACGTTTTATTATAAATTAACCAAAATGTTTTAAGACGGTGCTGAAACCCAAAATTATTTGCAAAATTAAATCAAATTTTTCGATCATCTGTGATCTAATAAATTATTATAAAAAATCAATAAAATCTCTAGTGGCTTATTTCACTTTTTACCAAAAAAAAAAAAAAATATTTTCGAAAATAAATTCGATTTCAAACTTAATTTCACTGTTTGGTTAAAACAAATATTTTTTCAATACTAAGCACGAAGTTTAAGTTTTAAGGGAAATAATCATACGTCCATACATATAACATGCTTAAAAAAATTTTCAATAAGGTTTAATTTCAGTTCGCTTAAGATACCGAAATTCAAAATTAAGTACGAGTTTTTGAGATATTTATCTTTAATAATAGGTGCACATTTCCAAAATATTTGTAAAAAATTCTTAAAAACATTTCCTATGCTAAAAAATAGTATGTTCGAATTTTCGAACTTGCTTTTAAGCAAAAATAACAAATTACTTGAAAAAAATCCTTAGTATATTTTGATTTTATGGTTTTTTTTTTTAAATTTTGTTCCAAATTTGAATCGCAAATGTAAGCAGTTTCCAGTTTCATAAACTCAGTTTAATCCCCTGTTTATCTAAATACGAACGATAGATTTGATCGAATATTAAAATTGGAAACAACAACAAATTTCAGTTTTTGTCTTTGTTTTTAATATAAATGTTCAATCGAACCTATCGTTAGCATTTAGAGAAACAGATCCTAAGTTCGTTTCGAATTTACTCTTAAGCAAAAATTTTTCAATTGAAAAAAAAGTTCGAAATTTTGTTCGAATTATCTGAAGTGTAAGGAGTTTCTAATTTTATAAATTCAGTTTGTTTGAATATGATTTAAATAGTAAAAATTTGATTTTTTTTTTATTAAATCTCTTGAAATTTTGTTCGAATTTCGAATCTTCGAATTTGTTGGAATTTATTTTTTTTCGCACTTTGGTTTGAATTTCGAAACGAATATGTAAGGAATTTCTAATTTTATAAATTCAGTTTAAATTATTTTTTCAAATTTACTATTAAGTAAAAATTTTTCAATTGAAAAAAAAAATTCGAAGTTTTGTTTGGATTTTATAAAATTTAAGGAATTTCAAATTTTTAATATCATTGTAAAAATTTAATTTAATTTTTTTATTATATATTTTTCTATGTGGGATATAATGCAAATGTTAATGGCTTTTTGGCATTTCTTTTATTTTAATATTTTTTCTATTTTCTCTTACGGTTGTGGTGCCAATTATAATAAATTCGATTTTTAACCTTAAGCTATAGATCCTAAAAAATAAAATATGTACATACATATGTATTTCAAATGTATGCTGACAGAGTAAAAACAAATACACGAATGTATATAAAAATTTGCAAATGGCTTTTGAGTACAATAAAAAGAGATGAAATTTAAACAGCTCCCTCCAGGCTTTAAATTGAATTTTAGGCTAAATTTTTTATTTATTTTTTGAACTGCAGGAGAACTTTGCAAAATGCAATTATAACAACTAAACACAAAAGTTTTGTTTAAAAAAAAAACTCAATGATAGGGATGATGAAATATAACAAAGTAAGTGCATTTTATATTATTTGCCTACGACCCAAAATGGTCCATTATATTAATGCAATTTAACAATTTTTTAAGGTTCTTACTTTGTTCCTGTGCCTAAAAAAAATCAAGCTGAGATAAAAAGTTTGAAGTGAAAAAGGAAACAAAATCCTCCAACAGTTAAATGTGTTATGTTGATGTTGCAAAGATAACATATGTTGGACATGATGTTAAACTTAAGGTTGGACAAGAAATAAAGCAAAAATAAAAAATAAAAATAAATTAAATAAAAAAATCTGTCTTTACAGAATTGTAGTCGCAAGTCAGTGTAAGCGGTTTAAGACTTCTAAAATGCTTAAGTATACGGTAGCGAACTTGACAAGCATTTAAAATGTGCTTTTGTTTAGGTTTTATTCTTGTTGCGCAGAAATTGAGAGAAACGGTTTCAAAGAGGTCTACTTGCAGCACAGTTATAGGAAGTTTTTAAGCAGGTTTAGCAGAACTCAGTCAATTTTCTATATTTTATCTTTGCTGCCGCAATTTAAGAATATGCAACGCCTTTTGCTACCTTAAGGCGGCCAACTTGATCTTGTATCATATCAAAAGCCATGCAGCAGACTTGTGTCGTTTTAACAACATAAAATCACTGGCCAAGATTTAAAGACCAGCAGAAAATAAAGAGAAGCACCACAACAACCTACAAATTCATTGTTATACTCGTATGTATGTACCTGGGACAAAACTTTCTTTAGTGAGCAAAAGATACTTTAAAATAAAACAAATTTGTATAAATATTTCTGTTTGCTTGCACTGCCACAGACGACTGGACGGCCGATGATTGGCAGTTAAAGGCTCCGATTACATTTAAAATAACATTTTACGCAATTAAGTTGCCAACAAGTTTAAAATTATGCAATTATGGCCTTTGAGAAATTACTGCTAAATTACACAAGTAGAGAGGACAGAATACTGACTACCTTAAACATGTAAAAACATGAAATGCAAACACTTTTCAAGATGATGATGATAATGATGATGATCATTTCTTTCATACAAGGTGGAGCTGCAGCAGTACAATAACTAATTATTTTTTTCCCAAGCGCTGAAAATAGTGAATCTCTAAAATTGTGTGTTTACATTTTAATCACTTCATAATCTGGCTTTTTAAGGCTTTTTTTTTAATATTTATGTATTTTATAACAGGTACAGCTGTTTTTGACATTTTTGTTCTATAGAGTTTGACATTTTAAATAGGAGAGTGCCTTAAAGCCTCTCTCTGCTTAATTTAAAGAAAGAGAATTGTTCTCAATAACTTTACGTAACATAAGCCGCAGCTGTCTGCCAACTACCATCTGTCAAAAATAGAATATGTACACATCTTTATATGAAAAGCGATTACTACACGATCACTTTTGTCGCTGACGCCAGCAGCTTAGGCTAATTTCTATTTTTTTTAAGCGACCAGGAGCACATTTAGCGCTGCCAATGAAATACAAAATGTGAAATGAATTATAGCTTAAAATAATTGCACATTATTTAACAGTAGGATTAACTCAAAATTAATATAAAACAATGAATTGCTTCGATTTTATATTTTTACTTTTTAAAAAGTAATTTTCTTTTATAAATGTGAAATATTTGAAAGTGGCGCCACTGAATTATTTTTTTATATGTATGCACTTCAATATCATGTCCTTATGATGTTGCTGTCGTTGTCAATATAATTAAGTAGCTGACCACAACGCGACAACAGCACTTGCAGTCGTGTTGTTGTGTAGCCTGCTGTGGTTTATGTGCTTAAAATGCCCTGTAGACGATCAAATAAACTCATCAATGACAATCGTATGTAATTATTTGCGTGCAGTCGCTGTCGGCCCTGATGGATGGAAATCAAAAAAGGTTTATTTTTTTATTTGACGACTGATTATTTGACCGTCTCCAACTCTGATTGACGAAAGAAAATGTCATGCGCTTTGTCATAGAGCTGGGTCCAACTCGTTCATTCGTTCATTTTTGCCACAAACTAATGATCAAACCCATGTAATTTAAAAGGGTTTGATCTTAGGTTTGTGGCAAAAATGAACGAATGAACGAGTTGGACCCAGCTCTACTTTGTCAAGATGTGAGAGAGAGAAAATTAATTTTAATTTTATCGAAAATTGCCATTGCTTGCCTGCTGTATTTAATTTTATGTTTACATGAGTTACAGTCAAAAATTCATCAGTTTTGAATGATAGTGTTGGCTGTTCAGACTATGGATTATGTTCAACACTCAAACCTTCATTCAAGAAAAAAATTAGACACACAAACACAGAAAAAAAACACAAATTGGATGCGCATTATTCCTAACAACATTTTTTTATAATGAATTATTTTAATGTTTTCTGTGGTTGAATGTTGACTGACGAAATTCGTGTTCACACTATCGATCAATGTAAAATTTGAGCAAAACTGTCACTCATGTTCGATAGTGTGTACCCCACTTTAAGATTTTCGTGTGTACAAATTTTCCTTTTTTTATAACAAAATTTTATACAGAGTTTTTTAAACATTATTTTTTTTAACAAAAAGTGGCACTTGCCCATAAAAAACAAAAAATCATCATCGACGGTACGAAGTCAAAATGCAAAATGCCACAAGCACACAACAATTTTTTGTTTATATGTATATTTTTTAATTTTTTGTTCTTCAAATTATATAAATAACACCTGGGGGTCTGCTCTGTATTTCGAAACGAAAGAAAATGCTTTCGAATTTACAATTCCGAAGCATTTGCTTTCGTTTCGAATTACAGAGTAGACCCCCTGGAGAATAAATAATTGAGAGATTTACAACTGAACGAAGAACCAGAATAATTGATTATGAGTGATAAAGTTCTTTTTCAATTGAGTTGCTTTGTTAAAAAGCTCTAGGCTCTGGGGTTCCGAAAATCCAAGAGCCATTAATTCATGTCAATTGCACCCTATTAGGTTTACAGCATGGTGTGGCATTACATCTGCAAATATCATTGGGACTTACTTCTTCGAAAATGAAGATGGAAGTGCTGTAACCGTATTTGGAGAGAAGTATAGATTTATGATAGAACAGTTTTTACATCCTGCTGGACTGGAAAACACATCTGAGATATGGTTTCAGCAGGATGGCGCAACTGCACACACTGCCCGAGACACAATGGCACTTTTCAGTCAAATTTTTGGAGAGCGTATGGTGACTTTTGGTCCAACTTGTATACGCACTGATTGCCGGGCTTATTTGATCGTCTAAAGGGCCCGCAAGGCATTATACATAAAATTTAGAACTATTAATTTTTGGAGATGCCTGATTTAAATTGAACACTTAGCGTGTTTTTAAGAGAACATCACAGTGAAGTATACTGCAGTTAAATGTAGAACCGGGGCTACTTTGTTACAATGAAAATGTTTTACCATGATCATTAAAAGGCAACCAAGAGGAAAAACATATAGTAAATGATTTTATTTCTTATACCAACAATGGCAAACAATTCTTTTAATTTAAATGAAAGTTAAGCAAAATTGCAACAAAAGTTAACATACATACGAGTAAATATATATATTGCCTATTGTTGCTGGCCTGCTGTTGTTATAACAATAAAAGTAGCAGCTAGCAACAAAAGTTTTAAACAAGACTCACCAACCCAAACACTCACACATACTCTTCGACTCAAAGTACAAACTACAAATTACACTATCTACTGGTCTGATACTGGTAAACCGATAAACCCGGTCTCTATGCAGTTAATTGTGATATTTATTAGATTTTAATAACAAACTATAGAGTGTATTTCTTTTCAAGCATTAAAAAAAAACAAGACAATTTCAATGATGACATGGCAGAAGAATCCTTTTTGTTTTGTTTTTTGTTGTGCTACTGACTGGGCTGTCCATTGATTACATTATTCATACTCGTATATGGCTCTATGGCAAAAAAAACTGCTAATTAACATGTTTTAAAAAATGCCTTATTATACGGACAGACACACGTTTATGCTACAGCGTAGTTCCTTTAATTTTCTTTTTTGTTCTGTTTTATAATTCATCTGAAACATTTAAAATGAAATGAGTTCATTAAATATGTTAATTAGAAACCTTTAAATAACATTTGATTAAACTGATGCATAAATAAAATGCAAAGGCATTACAATAAATTAAAAAAAAAAAAAGATCAAGAAAAAGTAACGAAGGAAAATAAAAAGGAGAATTATTTGAAATATAAATTTAAAATTATATTTGTCGAAAACTGGAATAGATTTTTTTAAAGACTACAATAAAATACATTATGTTCCTAAATTATTATTTTATATTTGCGGTAAAATTTCTTTTTTTATTAAAAATGTACATTGAAATTCATTAATGAGGGGTAAGGAAAGTTAGGTTAGATTAGGTTAGGTTAGCAGGCTGCTGGTGAAAAATCAAAAATCTAGGGGTCCAGCTCATTTGGGTCCAATACGATGATCCCTTTGTGCTGCCTGTAAGTTGAAAGTAGTAGAAGGAAGGGGGATAGGACATAAAGGAGAAGATATAGATGAAAGGTTTCTTGAGGATAAGAGAGAATAAAAGAGAAGAGAAGGGAAGTGGGTCAGCAAAGGGTCTGGTGTGTACACACATGCCACAGAAGAAGGTTTACGACCATACCAGCCGCTGCTCCTAATGTATAGTTAGGTTTCTGAGTCCTAGGGACTGTCCCAAGATGTCGACAGCATTCGACTTGTCGCACACTTACATTCAAAACAAAAACAAATTTTTAAATTTTGTTGTTGTTACCAATGTAATTGCGCGACGAGTCGAACGTTGGTGACATAGTGGGACAGGCCCCAATTTCCGATAACTCGGACAGGCTATTGAAGCATATTCTTCTTCATCATTGCAACTGTGACAGTAATTATCAGGGATCGCAAATAACGATTATTTTCCAAATTTAAACTGAAAAAATCACAATAATAGAGAAGTGCTACGGGCACAAGGAATATACCACAATACTCCATGTTACATGGACTACCTATAGATGCAATGATTTTTATTTTTTTAATTTTTATTTATTCCTCACAAAATAAGAGTTATTTCTTGATTTTTATTTATTCCTCACAAAATAAGAGTTATTTTGTGACTTTTATTTATTCCTCACAAAATAAGAGTTATTTTTTTATTTTTATTTATTCCTCAGAAAATAAAAGTCATTTTTAAAATGTGTTTATTAATTAATTTAATTTAACAAATAAGAGTTTTTGCATGGACTCTGGTGATAAATTCGATCTTAAATCTGTCAATATTAATTTTAGCGCAGAAAATGCTCTTTCTACAGAGACTTGTGTTGATGGCGTGCTATGCAAAACCTGTGCCAATCTGTACAGGTATGGATATATATATTTTTTTTCCTCCCAATATTTCATTACATCTGCATCCACGTCAATGGGCTTAGGATTGTAATTGTCTATTTCGCTTATCGCCCTTTTCATTTCCTCCTCCAGATCACCATCTGAGTCTTCATCCTCTGAATTTACTTCAATAGAGTTTAAGAACTCGTTTAATAATGAACACGTGTTTGTGTCTTCAGACGACGGTAAAGCATCTGGTGTTTCAGCGTTTGAAGATGATGGTAAGTCAGAAGACTTTTGCGTTGCATCATTCTTCACAAAGAGTAAAATTTATTAAATTCATGTACATTAGACCACCCAATGGGCCGAAGTTTTTACTTTATTCGCTAAAGCCCTTATGACATTTCATTTTTCTTTCATTTATCAAGTTCCATTTATCAAGCTGGTAACTCTTATGTGTTAATTATGAAGGTGTTGAGATGTTTAGTACATTAAAAAATTTTTTTATGTTATGCAACAAATTAATTATAAAATACATAAGAACCGGTCTTAAAACCCTAACCAGCACAAAAATGTGTTTTTCGGACAAAATCCGTACCAAATATAAGAAATCCGGTTCCAAACCGGATAAAAATATCTTATATTTGACGCTGGTAATGTAGCTTTCCATTGGTGAAAGAATTTTTAGAACCAGATGAGCGGCTTGGGCGTGAAAGCTTAGCAAAAAACAAACTCACTTTCTTATAAATTGGTTGTTTTTGTAAGTGAAATAAAATTATTTGTAATAAAAAATATCAAATTTGTTTTTTTTTTCAATTTAAATAGGCATATTTTGTAAAAAATTTCATTTCTACACGTTACCAAATTGTATGAAAAATAATGACAATTCGTTACAAACAATATGTTTTTCATACAAATTTCAAAAGGAAAAAATTATTGTACGAATATATGCAGAATCTATACTAAAGTCTCTATTTTTCATTTTATTTACAAAAACACTGAGTAATTTTTTTATATTTTATTTACTGCCAGTTCATAGAAGCCATGTAAAAATTCTTGCTTGGCTATTTATATTGAAAACACAAACAAAGCACTCAAAATTTGTTTTTGATTTCAATGTAAATAGCCAAGCAAGAATTTTTACTTGACTTCTATGAACTGGCAGTTATTAGTTTAAAAATGACTTTTATTTTCTGAGGAATAAATAAAAATAAAAAAATAATTCTTATTTTGTGAGGAATAAATAAAAATTAAGAAATAACTCTTATTTTGTGAGGAATAAATAAAAGTCACAAAATAACTATTATTTTGTGAGGAATAAATAAAACTCAAGAAATAACGATTAAAAAGTAATTTTTAAAATAAAAATTATAACCGTTATGGTCACTGGTAATTATTGTACAGGAGACCCATACGTTTAGCATGAGTTCCGAAAGTGCAGTGGTCGGTTAGTGTGGCCAAGAGATTCCTCAAGTGCTTCCTGGTAAAGGCAATGAGGTTTTTAGTTCTGTTGATATTTAGGCGAGGCCAAAGGGTTCTCGATATAACGTAGGTAGGCTCATTGCGCCATCTGTCTTGAGCCGAATTGAGAAAGGCAGCATCGAAGCGTCTCCATTAGAATGAGAGAGGCAACCCACAGAGATTGTCGATATCGGCTACTCTGAGTAGGGTTCCCCTCTTAGTCATCCTCAACTATGTTGCCGTGTCCATACACCCAAAGAAGGTTAGTTTCTATGCAAATTCCAATGTTGCTAATGCAGATCATGAGGGAGGCTATGCCCAAAAAAGAATTTCCTAAAACAACTTTATGTTAAACATTGACTCAAACAAACGGGAAGTCTAACGGATATCATAGCATCTGAAACAAGAACACAATAAACAATTTGTATGTGCTTTTAATTTCTTACTTTATGTTATTCATGTTTTGCTTACTTCCTTTGAATTGTAGAAATTATTTATTCCCCTTATAACGAACTTAGTCTATGATGAGAGCAAAATTCACCGGTCTCTCCTATTATTTTACAATAAAACTCTACTGTGCAATGTATTTTCTAACTAATCAAAAACAACTACGAAAATAATACAAAGTAGCCATTTACAACATTAGCAGTGTTTTCCTTGCTTCAATCAATATGGTAAATTTGCTAATTTTTTAATTATAAAATCAGCATTAATTTGAAATGCATGACAGATACAAAAAGCTTATAAGAATTTTAATCAAATCAAACAAATGAAATGATGCAGAAAGATGCAGAGTTTTTAATGAGAATTGAAAAGTTAAGTCTTAAATCGAGATGGAAGGAGAAATAAAGAAAATAAAACAGAAAATGTACGTACATATCGTTCGATACCTGAATATAGAAAGGCTCTATCTAACTCATAATTTTTTTGAAATCGAATTTTTTTTTGTATTATATTTCGATAGGAAAACATTTAAAGTATCCAAAAATGCAAAACTTTCGATTTCAAAAAAATAATGAGTTAGGGCCTTTCTATATTAAGATAACGATATGATGTATACATCATACATACATACACACATATGTACGTTATGTACGTGTGTAATATACATTACTGAGGTAAAATAAGTTATCGTTGTTACTGCTTAATTTGCTATTGAGCGTTTTCCTAACACCTCCAGACACGCACAAACTTATTGGAAAATTCTGAAATCATTTTTGTTTTTGACAAATTTTGTAGCAGACATTGGAACAACCAACCAACCATCATCTATTTATGTATCTGTATTGCATTTTATTCTATTGAAATGGTAGAGGAAAACATTAAAAATAATTAATTAGCCCCGAGTAGTATAAAAAAAGTGTTTAAATAAATAGTTGATTGTTTTGGCCCAGCCTCTTAGAATGGGCGTCAAGAGGCATTAGAAACAGCATTAGAAAACTTGCACACAACTTAAGCGGAAATGTAATTAACACTGCTTTCTTCGAATTGATAAACGGACATCAGCTAAAAGCAGGCAAATTCACATGGCTAAACAAATTTATTTTAATTAGAAAAATGCAAATGATTTTTTTCTTTCTTTTCTTTTTTTTTGCCAACTGAGAAAGAAGATGATTGGGGAAATTCAATAACGTTTAATGGTTTTTCGATATTGATGTGATATTTATGTTAACTTTTAAGGCGTTTTATATTCAGCTTTTGGATTTTGTTTGTTGGCTTTTTTTTGGTTGGAGTACTTTTAATATTAAAGCAGCAAAACTATACAACTAACAAAAAATCTAATACAACTCACTAAAGTGAAAATTTTATACACAAAAAAAAACTGCTTCAATGCAAAGATCTGATAGAAGATGATAAGAAGGAGTTCGTGAATATAATATTAATGGGCGTGGGTCCCCCACCTCATTTTTTAAATGCAATATTATGTGTTTTTCAGAGCTCAGTGTGTGTGTTAAGTTTTGTAAAAATCGGTGTAAAGTAGAACAACTTCAAATAAAATAATACATTTTTGAGTAATATGATGTGACCGACTATGGCCCATAGCCTAGGTATACATAATGAATAAATAAATGAAAATTAAATTTTCATGGGCGTAACTCCGCCCATTTTTTTAATGCAAGATTGTGTTTTTTTTCAAGGCGTGTGGTAAGTTTCGTAAGAATCGGTTAAGTAGTACTCCGTGAAACATTATAATAAATTTTAATGAGCACAGCCCCGCCCATTTTTTTAACTTTCAAATTGTGTAATTAGAAGAACCAAAGGTGTTTGATAGGTTTCGCAGCAATCAAATAAGTAGAATATCATAAAAAAAATATAAAAAAATTTGTGGGCATGTCGCCGCCCACTTTTTTACAATGGGACCAATTGGAAGCTATACCCTCTCAGTCAAAAAAGAATTTTCACAATCAGTCTAAAATGTAACGAGTTATAAAGTAACAATGTCAAAAAAAAATAAACACAAAAAAAAAATACAGACGAATTGATAAATTTCTCCATTTTTTGAAGTTGGCTAAAAATTATTTAAATCATCAATTTGCTTGCATCAATCACCCTTATTCAGTCGTAAAGCAGCTCTGGGCGAGTCAACATCAAGCGTCGTTGGCAATTATCTCTTAAGTGCAACCAGGCCACTGTTGTTTATTGGCCTTCGAGAGTTTTGCGTCTCACTCGCACTGGTTGACTGATCTGCCACGGATAACCGTATATTCTTGCGGTTCTTTTGTGGAATTTCTTTAACAACCACGTTGCTACTTCCTATGTGAAGGCATAGGTCGTGTACAGTCAGTCACAAAGCCTTTTTAAAAAACTGTTAATAACATCTTGGGCATATGGTCTAGCTACCCCGCCCATATTTGTGCAACAATACTTTGCAAATTTACTTTGTAAAGTATTTCTTAAATAAATAAATAAATAAATCACCCTTATTCCTCCACACTTCAATACAATAGCAAACAAGTGCAATTAAAAAAAATAAGAAAAACCCGACTGCGACCTACTTTTTTAAACCTGAAATGCCATTCGAAATGAAAAGTCATAACAGAAACCTAAATATGATTTTCAACTACCTGGCGAATGACACCCATTTTTATATAGTTCGATGTTCGCCTTTTTATTTATTCAACATATTGAATTTTTACTACTGTCATATCTTTAGTGAAACCCAAAAAAATCAATGTACATACACACATATACGATATCGAAACATTATTCGCAATTAGAATGATCCATCTTTATCTGTCATTGGAGTTGAAGAAAAATAAATTTCAATTGAAAAGTACATAATCACCCCTTATCGTGAACATTTTTTTCCCTTTTCACAAAATTGCAATCGTGAATAATTCAATCAAAACAATTCACATATTTCATTTGCAATAAAAGTTGCGTATATAAAGCAGAAATCTACATCAACTGACACCGCACACAGTGGACCAAACACAAAAGAACGCTGATGAGGAAGGTTTAGTGGCCTTCGAAAACAGCCGGTTGTTCCGTATAACTAAGTGTTTGCCAGAATATTTACAACTAACTTTGGTGTAATTTGTTCATTAATAATTATCACATGTAATTTGGCTTAAAAAGCGATACGAACTTTAGCCTGATAAAATCATAAAATACAGTGAATAATTTTCACCCGGATATTTTTCCCTTTTTTGATTCCCCTGATGAATTCCCATGATGAATTTTTTCACTTTTCCCTTGGTTTTGTTCACTTTATTTTTGCAGGCGAACTGAATTATTGCATCGAATAATTTCGATATTTTCCTTCGAAATATATATTAAAAATTATTATGCCCTAATTCAGCAAGAATATTTAGGACGTTTTTGTTTGAAAATGCTTTTGAAATCTTGTTTTTGAATTCTCTAAATTATTTACTTCAAAAATCGTTGTTGTCTTTAATAATGAAAAATAAAATTATTGTTTTTAAACATAAAAATATAATTAAAATATTATACAATAGTTTGAAAAATATTTGAAAAAATATGTGTTGGATATAATGTTTAGAAAAAATCATAAAACAAATATACGAACCTTCTAGCATGGACAATAAACAATAATTGTTTAAAAGACAACTGCGGTTTTTTTTTCTTCCATAGACAAGACGATACAATCGTCGAACAGAATTAGGGCATTAATATTTATTATTAGGACAAGATTAGTAAGTAAAGTTCAGGATTCTCAACAATAGTTTCCTGCAAAACCTTTTTTCATGGAATAGGAATCGCTTTGGTTCACACACAGTAAATTTCATGGTGGTGCACCGCGTCGGTATACTAAAGAATTTTTTTCCACTGCATCTAGAAACACAACTTTTAATTTAAAAAAAAAATAAATATTTGGGACCTAAAATTTGTGTATTATCTGATTATTAAACTTAAATTTGTCTGATTTTCAATTAATTTTTAAATTTTACAAATCTTTTTCTTCTTTTTTACATACACGGGCGTGAAAAAAATTTCACGGGAGATTCACGATAGCATTTTTCCCTTCGAGGGGAATAAAAATTTTACGCGAACAAAAATTTCACTTGTTATTCACGATATTCAGTAAGAAGATTTAGAACGTTTTTTGGTTGAAAATACGTTTGAGTTCTTGTTTTTGAATTCTCTAAGGGCCAATTTCACCAACTCTATTTAAATATCAATTCATATTTAAATGTCGATTTATCTTAATTTTTGTATGGAAAAATTAATTTTAAATATGAATTGATATTTATGCCCTAATTCAGTAAGAAGATTTAGGACGTTTTAGTTTGAAAATACTTTTGAGTTCTTGTTTTTGAATTCACTAAATTATTTTCTTCCAAAATGGTTGTTGTCTTTGATAATGAAAAATAAAATATTGGTGGCTATTCTGGAAAACGCGTCGAAGACGTGAAACTTTACATTAAAACAAAAACAAATTTTCAAAAATTGTTTTTGTTTGCCATACATTTCTTAAATGAAATAAATGTGAGAATTTTAACGCGTTTCTCTCTCTTTTAAAAACGGTTGATTTTGCATGAGAAACAAAAACAAATTTTTTACATTTACACAATTTTGTTTTTGTTTTCCATGTAACTTTCACCAAGTCGACGCGTATTCCAGAATAGAGACTATTATTACCATGTTTTTAAAACATAAAAATAAATTTAAAGTATTATACAATACTTTGATAAACTTATGAAAAAATATGTGTTGGATATAATGTTTGGAACAAAATCATAAAGCAAATACACAAACCTTCTAGCATAGACAATTAATAATAATTGTCAAAAAGAATCACAACTGCGGCTATTTTTCGTCCATAGACAAGACGATACAATTGTAGAACACAATTAGGGCATACGTTTTTATTTTCATTTATTTTCTTCCCTTCGTAATTAAAAATTCAGCTGTATAATTTTCAATTACTTGCTGTTGTTATACGAGTATTGTTCCAACAACCACTACTGTGCGCCTTTTGCTAAATAATTGTTGCAATTTGAGGCAAAAGCAACCTTACAACCTTCACATTAATTCATATGTACGAGTATGTACAAACGAATAAAACAACACTTTTGTTAAACATTAAGAGAAATTATAGTTTGCTGTTGGTCAAACGATCGTTAAGTTTATTTAATGGCCACATTGAACACTTCTCTTCCAGACATTTTCAATTTTTCAAACTGGTTCCAGTTTATCTGTTACCACCACAACCCATAAGTCATAAACTTTTATGACTAATAATTATGCCAAAACGACAAGTTTATTATTAAATATTTTTCTTTCCCCCCATCCCATCTAGTGGGGCTCCCTCAAACAGGAATGAGGCAAATAAAAATCTAATTAGAAAATTTTAATTTATTTTTAAGGGTTTGATGGTAAAAATAAATAAAAAAGTAATTCACTTGAAGTAATTACAGATTATTGAAGAACAAAAGGCTTTTAAGCTGACTTTTTTTTTCTTCTTCAATTTCCTTCAATATTATTATGGCCTTTAGCTAATTTTTTTTTTTAATTTCCTTATGTGAAATCTGTGTTAACCAATCTGGCGTATAATTGATGCTTAAAAATAATCATTGATAACATTTTCGTATTTGCAGCTAAAATTAGCTGTTGTCACAGTCATTACATGTGTAGTAAGTATATTGAAAAATTTCACAGCTTAATTCTGTACTTTATTCTTGTGTAAATATAATTTCTTTAAAACGGGTGAAAAACATTTGCATAAATTAATTGGAAACCGGTTTCTTGACAAATCTTAACATAAAATTGCATAATCTATATTCAAAAAACGGTTATTCGTATTAATGGGCCACTTAAATGTCTGTTATTTATAAAAAAAAACTTTGTGCTGTAGAGTATAAAAACTCTTGGACTGCTAGTGATCCAATGTAGTTCTACAACTGTTAAGACTTTGGCAACATGAAAGTATTACTCGCTTTAGGTAAGAGTCCTTGTATCGAAATACATATTTAAATTTTTGAACAGAACATGTAAATATTTTATTATATTTAAGCTGTTTTGTGCTTCCTGCAAGCCACTGCTGACCACGTTACCAAGGAGGATCACAAAGTGGAGCAGCAAAATCAAGCAAATCAAACTAATAAGCATGAGCTTGATAATGCTAATAAGGAACCACATATTGGTGCTGAAAATCAACAACATTCTGCGAAGCATGTAAAGCCCACCGTTAAGGTTCAACACTCCCACTCCGATGCTTCTAAAGTATCTGTGGAAATACCTCCGAAAGTACAGCAAATTGTTACCCAAGTCTCTCAACACATACCGCAAGTTGTCTCACAACACGTTGCAAGTCATCAACGACGCATGGTACGTGCTATTAAGAACCGCTTGGCCTGGCAAACGATGCAAGTGAATGCTGCAGAGAATCCTGGCAAATGTGAATTTATATGCAACCAGCAGGATTTGACAGTATGCGGCCACAATGGACGTTGTTATTGGGAGTTCGAAAGCCAATGTGATCTCAGCACTTATAATTGTTTGAATACGGACAAAAGTAAAATGATTTTTAGGCTATAGTTTTATTACGAGTATGAGTTTTGTTAATGAAAATTTTCTTTTTCTCTTAAGTTTTCGAAATTGTGGACTTTGCCAAATGCCAGGACGTCAGTGCAGCCAAGTGCTATCGCGGTGATATGTAGACCAGTAATGAAAACAACAGGAAATGTGGTAGAGGAACTCATAATACCTTGTGAATTAAAAATATATTGTATTGCTAAGAATAATCTAATAAAGGCCTTATTAAAAAAAATATTTGTTTTAAAAGAGATTTAGAAAACAGTTTTTCATACAAAATGAGTTTTATAAACGCATTATAAGTATGTACATAAGTATATGACGAAATTATTTTCTATGAATAAGGAAGTTAATATAAGGGCTCGCTCGGTTTAATTTAATAAAATAAAATAAATAAATAAAATGAATATATAAAAGTAAAGTATGTAATTGTATAATAAATTTATTATCCAAACTACATATAAGTTGAGACTAAAAACTTCAAAACTGTTAAAAAAAAAATCCAAGTAAACAAATGAACAATAACGACACCTATGTGAAGAGACACACACACGGCTCAAACACCCTAATCCACATGAAAACATTTTCATTTTCTAAGCAAGACCGTAGTGCTTTACCGAAATATGTCAACAAACGGAAAGTCTTGAAGTACATTTGCTATTTGTAAGACGCAATTTACACCATGCCTTTTCTGTTTGCCTGTGCAGGCAGGCTTTTTTAGTTTGTTGGCGAGAATGGGTGAGAGACTTGCGGGTTAAAACAAAAGGCAAATATTGAAAATTCGAGGGTATTTTTGACGTTTCTCTTTGCCCTTTTCGTACTCTCAAAAAGGCATGAAGAACAAGTAGTAATTAAAAAAAATCAAAAAATCCGATTGCGACCAACTTTGAACCGTTCAAAATCCTAAACGGTCATGCGAAATGAAAAATCATAAGAGAAATAAATTCCCATTTCCAACAACAATTCTATGGCAATTCCGCACGCTTTAATTTCACGTGGAATACAGGACATACCCGATTCTCAAATGTGTATATATATACTTATGTGTACATACTATATACATATACATATGTGACAGCGCATAGGGAAAGGGACCTAAGGGTAAAAAAATAAATTTTCACTTTTTTTTTGATGTGGGCAACATCTGAGCATCGAATGAGACCGATCCCATGCCCCAAAAGTGTTCCCTCCCAGAGATATGCGCGTTTTATTCAGTGATGGTACACCAAAGATACACGTATTTAAATCTTTAAAATGGCTCTCCTGAACAAAACCGGTTTTTAACCTTAGTTAGGTCCCTTTCTATTTTGCGCGTCACATATATTTACATATATAATATATATATATATTATATGTACTTATATACATTAATATATACTTATATAAATTTTAATGGAAACATATCGATGATTTTGGGTAAAAAGATCCAATATTCCATGTAAAATGGTGCGAGATTGACCCTTTTCGTTTTGTTTTTAAGTCCTGCTTTTTTAAGCAAATGTCCGGGTTTTTTCCCTCTGCTGTCCTCTTTTTATAACCACGCGATAACAAGCCTAATAAATAAAAATTTAATTTCTCACTTACCCTTAAAATTGATCAAAAACAGCCTCCTAATAAATAATAATAAGCCTGGATTGTTGTTGATAACGATTTGCTGCAGCGAGCTCATATTACACCTCTGAATACTGATGTACTACATACAAATGGTTGTGTATGTATGTGTGTATGTATGTATGCAGGTACTACTACAGTGATTACATCAGGTGTAATAAAATGCACGTCTATTTAGGCAGGAATAATGTGCACTTCTTATTATTACACAGTGTGGTGGGCACTTTCTGTGTGTACTGCGATATACATATGCATGTATATACAAACTATGTACATACATATGTATGTAGGCATGTAGATAACACTCCAATAACTGCAATTGCACTACATAAACTAATATGTTTCTTGCTAGAGTATTGCTCTGTATTACATCCCTTACAAGCATCGTAAACTTAATTCACAATATAAACAAACTTCTTTAAAGCCTTTTAATTAATTGTTAATAAAATTACTTTTAATGTCATCTTATCTTATGATCACTTAATTCTGATTTCTTACATTTCCTTTTTTTCTTCAATAACAATAACAAAACGCAACATGCACTTGCACACAGAGTTACCGTTGGTGAATTTTTGGTTGGTGTTTTTATTAGTTTCTGCCACTTTATAAATGACCTTTTTCAATGAATTAATTTTTTTTATTTAAATATTATAAGTCTCAAATAAAAAACTTACGATTTTATCACAATATTGTACTAGAATTTCAGAGGTGCATAACTCGGAAACTAAGCCTCCCCGCCAATTTTTTTCTTGTTTTTCAATTTTCTGTAGGATAGGATACTCTTTTTTTTTAATTTTTAAGAGGTGCCCGTAAACTTTGTTTGTTCCAAACAATTTAAGAGTAAAAGCTTCCCACCCAGTTGCAATATAATTGCACAATTTTTCGTATTGTACAATAATATCGCCAATGTGTATGTCATATTCGAAGGTGGCACAATATATTGGCAAATATCAAAAGACTGTTGATTTTTATTGTACAATCAAGACAATTGTGTAATGTGGTGGCAACATTGTTCAATGTTGTTTACTTTTACTACGTTTATACACGCACTATTTGCAAATAAAAATATTTGGAAATAAATTAACTCACTGTTTATACGGCATTGTAAATGCATTAAAACTTGGTAGTACTTCTATAGAAATTTTACTTAAGCGGCCCATCCATTATACAATATTATTGCACATGTTGTTGTACATATTATTGTCATTCCGACCTATACTATGCAATAAATGGCAGAATGTTTTTAAAGAAAATATTGCCCAATTTTCCTGGCAGTGAAACAGTAAACAACATTGATTCAATGTTGCCACCACAATACACAATTGTCTTCATTGTACAATAAAAATCAAAAGTCTTTTGATATTTGTCAATATATTGTGCCAATATATTGGCGATATTATTGTACAATACGAGAAATTGTGCAATTATATTGCAAGTGGGTGGGCCGCTTTACGTTTACAAAAAAAAAAAAATTGTGTAAATGTATAAAATAACAAATGAAAATTTGTTTTTATTGCCATTATTTTCTTCTATCAATGTTTTTTGTGCAATATTTATCAATTTATTGTTTTTTATTAGCAAACATTTGTAAGTGTGGCAACCTCAAGCATTTTATTTGCAAATAGTGCGTTAATCGTGAATAGTTTTCTAAATTAGTAAGTCGCAATAAAAACAATATTGCAACAATTTACAGTTTTATTTGCAAATAAGCCCTGCGTATAAACGTAGTATTTTTCACTGCCAGGAAAATTGGGCAATATTTTCTTTAAAAATATTGTGCCATTTATTGCATAGTATAGGTCAAAATGGTAATAATATGTACAACAACATATCCAATATTGTATAATGTATGGGCCGCTTAATGCACTTTAAAGAACGAGAGTTTTTGCATTCATTTTGTATGGGATGGGCAATGTTCACTTTTCCAATAGTATTTCTTTTTGTTCAACGGTAACGCTGCTTGTATATTGGAGTTTTTTGTGTTGCCGAAAACACAAATAACAACAAAATGCTACATGCATAGAAACAATAACAACACAGCATAAAATCGACAATATGGAGATTATTTATAGCAAAGTGTATTAAACACTTTGATTTATAGTAAATTTTTTCTTTACATTTACATACCTTTTTCCTTTAATTTAATAATATTCGTCATATTTTCTTTAACAATTTTATATTCAGGTAATTAATTATACATTTAGCTATTTTAACACTTTTAAACATTTAAAAACGATTTTTTAAAGAGGAACACAGAATTTGATGTGTAACTTGAGAACATAGACTAATTTTTAAACGAATTCCACATTTATTGCAACCAGTTGCTGGTTGCTGTTCATAATAATCAGGATTATTATGAACAGCAACCATTAACTTGGTTGAAAAGTGCAAAAATTTGTCAACTCAGGCTGAAATAGTTATTACGAAAACCAGTTGATAAAGTTGTGAATGATTAAGCAGGTATTCGCAATTGTGAATATGTATTTGAAGAAAAAATAAATTATAACAGCTGACAAATGACAAAAATAAGATGCAGTGAATGTGCGGAATTCGTTTCAAAATTAGTAGAAAATTTCATTTAGGAAAAGCAGCTCTGGGCGAATTAACGTCACTCATATTTATCAATTACTTCGCAAATGCAACCAGGCCACTGTTCGTTTATTGGCCTTCGAGAGTTTTGCGTCTCACACCTCGCGTGTGATTAATGGTACCGAGTTAATGTTTCGTATCGTTGGTTGTTAACCGCATGCAAAAACTGTATCTTTGATAACATAAATTAGCTTTCTAAGAAAGCGTACTTTGAAATTGTAGTGCCCTGCACCAGTATTGGCGATGGCGTTATGAAGTTTTTCTTCGAGGTCAAATAATCCTTCACCAAGGGCTATCTAGTCGTGAACAAAAAACAAATAAACAAAATATTTAAGTAGTCGCGAGTAAAAGGGTTTTGTGCGGTCATAAATCTCTCAGGAATTATGAAATCAAATAATAAATAGTTTTAATTAGTTTGCTTTATTTATTAAACTTTCTAATCAACAATAAGACTGCCGGCCAGAAAAATTTAAAAAGTAATAATTATCTACGAAAAATTATATAATTTGAAATTTATTTGCTGGAGGTTAAGCATTGTCTATATATTTCATTGGTGCTTAGCCAAATCATCAGTAGACTTTAACCACATTTTGAACAGTCACAAACCTCTTATCTTATGCACAGACTTTCAAAAACTATTTGAGAATTCACAAATAATAATCACAAATAATAATATTTCTGAAAATCACAAGCGAAACACAAGCAATAGGCATAGAAACTATAACAAAATCCCAGCAAATAATTTATATTTATATGTTATAGTTTCTATGCCTATTGCTTGTGTTTCGCTTGTGATTTTCAGAAATATTATTATTTGTGATTATTATTTGTGAATTCTCAAATAGTTTTTGAAAGTCTGTGCATAAGATAAGAGGTTTGTGACTGTTCAAAATGTGGTTAAAGTCTACTGATGATTTGGCTAAGCACCAATGAAATATATAGACAATGCTTAACCTCCAGCAAATAAATTTCAAATTAAAATAAACTTATGACAATATGTCGAATAATAAATTTCTTAAAAAATTATATAATTTTTATTTAGTTTTACACCCTCTAATCGATGGATGTCGAAAAAAAACTTGCTTACATTTTTTGTAAGAAAGACTTTATGTCACAGAGTGCTTGAGCAGTGAGCACAGCACAGTGGCGAAATGGTTGTTGCCATGATGTTTGAAATTAGCTGTTATTTTTTTAATTTATATTTTATTTTTAATTTAAAATTATTTTTTTAATTTTTAAATCATTTCACTTTCGTCACACTTGGCCAGCCAATGCATTTGACATCTGTCATCTTTGGTGGCTGAAAATTTTCCCTTGGAATGTTTACAATTGTAGGTCTCCAAAATGCATTGATTGGGGAATTCGTGCAAGCATAAGCCATTCGTGGCACATATGGGATCAAATTCGAATTTAGTGCACAATAAATCACAGGGACCAATAGTAGATGACACCGATGTGGAAGAGTCTGAAGATTTAACAGCTGGATTTTTCGTAGCCTGAACTTGTTGAACAGTAACTGGCTGGGCAGTTGTCGTTTGGACCATTGCCACCGATCTCATGGAGCGATGTGAGCCCATTTTATGGCCCATGGTAAGCTTTCTCTGACCCCACATCTGTTTCATCATATTCATATCAGTGCGTTTGTCCGCGTGGTGTTTAATACTTTCGTTATCTGTAAAAGGCACAGCACGTGTTTTGCGTTGTATTTCTTTTTCCATTGAAGATTTAGTCATGCTGGTAATTTCTACTCTAGTGGGCTGTGCGGTTGTCTGGACTATGTTCTTCTCTTCGTCTCCTTTATGCACATGACCCTTAGCAACTGACACTACTTGGGCGGGAGTTTCAGTTTTTAGATTATACTTTAAAGGGCGTAATGTAGATGCTGGTGGGGGCGCGGCTAGAACCTCGCTAGGCACAGGTACCACAACTTGATGGGTGACATCTTGAGCAACTTTGGCTGCTTGGCATATTAGCACAACTTAAAGAAAAATATTTCAATAAAATTTCATTTGTAATATTAAACATTTTAAAACTCTTACCTGCCGCAAATATCACAAAGTACTTCATTGTATTATAACTAAAAGAACAGAAAACCGACTGGATGTTTCAGGCTGTAAGCATCAAAGGTTTTATACTTTTTTTTGGGTAAAAATTAATTCTGGTTTCCTTAAGCAGATAATAATATAATAATTGTCATTATTGGCTTCTTAAGAGATTAAAGTGACATCAATATTTATTTATCTGCTGGAACTCTTTTTCAAATGAAAACTGCTTTGCACTTTAAATATGTTTATAAGTCTTTTAATGAAGTTATTTATGGATTTTATTTGTTTCTCAATTTAATTTTTTTTTTAATGAAAAAGTTATTTTTAGTATTGTTAACGTAAAAACATTTCTCTTAATTTTTTTTTGTTTGTTTGGCCTTTATGTTAATTAGTATTTGGTATTTTACAGTTATTTTTATTTATTTATTTACATTATAAACTATAGTAAGGAACTAGTTAATATAACTTATATTTGAAAGCAATGGCTACTAAGGCCTTCAGCTTTTTTGATGAGAGAAAAAGAAAAGGGTAAAATTAAAAAGGATGTGCAAAAAGTTTTTATGAGTGTGCGTGGTTTTAGATGTCTTTGTATATATTGCTGGCTTTAAGAAATGCTATGATAGTCTGAATGTTGTGGATGGAAGGATTAGTGAGGTATATGGTAGGATTCATCAGAAGAAAACGATTTCGGTTTGTGCTGAGTTTTGTGCAATGTATTAGAATATGTTTAATAGATATTGTATTTATCTCGCAGTAGTGGCATATATTTGAAGTGTTTGGGTCTATTAAAAATTTGTTTGATATAAATGTATGACCAAGTCTGAGTCTTATGTACTTTTTACAGTCTGTGCTATTAGAGAATAGATTTATATTTGAATTTAGGTAATGGTTTATGTTGATTTTATTTTTATTGATTTCTTTGTACCATTGCGAGGTTTTAGTCCATGTGTTATTTAGGAGGGTAAATTTCTTGCAAACGTATGTGAGTATATCGTTAGAATTGATATTATTGGTAAGTACAAGTGGGAATTTTTGGGCTTCTTTAGCGGATTTATCGGCGAATTCATTGCCAGTGATAAAGGAGTGCCCTGGAGTCCAAAGTATTATAGTTCGAGGGTAATTGTTAATTAGGTAATTTCTAATTTAATTGGCGTAATAATTATCGTTGTGTAAGTTTTTTTTTGCTTAGATGGATGAACGGGAGTCAGTGCAAATCACGGTTTTTATGGGTTTATGCCCTATATGTTTTATAGCTTCAAATATGGCAATTAGTTCTGCGGAGAAGATGGATGTGTATTCTGGTAGTAAGGACCTTTTTTTATAGTGTTTTCAGTTGTGATGCTATATGACACGTTCGTGTCATCTTTGGATCCGTCAGTGTATATGAAAGTATAGTTTTTATAAAGGGAGGATGTTTCTAGGAATAATTTTCTATAAATTTCGGGGGAGGTGTTATCCTTTGGATATAGGCTAAGAGAGGTATTTAACGTATCATTTTGTAAATGCCACGGAGTTATTTTTATTTTCTTTTAAATGCTCATTTTTCTTGTAATACAAACAGCTATTTGTTTTTTATTTATTTTAAAGGCTGCTGTTTAAGCCGTTTACAAATATTCCCCCTTATTGTGATTGGCGATTTTGCGGCGAGTCAGGCGTATTGTACTAGATTAAACCAAAAATATAGCGAATTTGAATTTGTCTTTTTTTCATTCATTAATTTTTGAGCCTTGTTCATCGAACGTACAAATCTATTAGAATAAATTCAAAATCTTTCTATTTATAAATTTTTAAAATAAACTCTTTTTATTTAAACGCATACTCCGAGGTAATATTCACTTTAAATTTCATATTTATTATATTGGCATATGAAAAAATTACTGTGTTTTTATTTTCCACCTTTACAACGATGCACTCACTAATAATTTTATTATAAATCTTAAAATTTAGTGGGGCTGATTGCGAAAAGTAACTAGATTAAAGAACAATGTTGAGGCGTTTTTTAATCTAGTACAAGGAGTAGTCGAGATACGCCAAACTTAATCAGGCATAGTACAATTTCACAACAGTAGTAATAATAATTGATATTTAGTATGTATAAATAAATAAATAATAAAAGATAAAAAAATAATAATGAAACTAAAAAAAATTAAACTTACTATGATTTTCATTGCGTAAAGGATGAAGCTTCGAAGGTAGTTTTATTTAAAGCTACCACAGGAACTAAAAACAATGCGGACTAGCAGCTTTAAGTTAACGAGTAAATGGAGTCCAGCATGTAATTGTTTTGAGAAGATGTATTGCACGAAGATGTATTGCCTGAAGGTTTGCAATATGATTCAGTGTTGCTGATGGAAGATAAATTTGATGAGCACTTAAGCGTTTAATCATACGTGATTATTGTAATTTTTAGCATGGGGTATCGGGGAAGAGTTTGAAATTTATGAATGAAGTGAATTAGGCGATTCCAAATTAGATATATAATGCTGGAGTTGTGTGGTCGGTGCTGCCATGTTGTATGTGGTATCAGTGGCTCTACACTTTTTGCAATTCATAACGGGGTTTAGCTGGTTGACGTATATACTATACGGCAGAGCTGGCTACCGAGAGAAACACGAGAGAAATGTATTTGCGTATGTGTATTCATTTGTATAAAAAGCCTGGTGCTACTTTGGCCAGCTCAGGTATAGGGAGATGTGATTACTGTATGTTCATTTGTAGCTTTAAGCTTTAAATTAATTGTCTACTTGTAGAATTTTCTTGGCTTCTTCTAGTTCGATACAAAATTTGTTCAATTATTGTCTAGAGTTTTGAATTATTCTAAAATTATGGCGCACAATAATCAAATAAAGCCAGAAAAATATAAAAATTATATATTTTGAATACTTACTTATCATTATTAGATAAATCAACTGGTTTCATAAATCTCATGGGGACCCGTATATGGAAGCGGCTGCTGGAGATTCCAAAGGCCATGATAAGGGCCATTGACTGTAGAACCGAAGGCTTCTAAGAACAAAACAACAAAAGATTATTTCGAAATACATACATATAATTTCATATGTTGAAAACTTACTATTCTTCATGGGATAATTCAAGTGGTTTCCTAAATATGTCGGTTCTGCTCTTACTGGTTCATACAGGTTGTTTGCTGATTTTTAGTTTGAGGATTTATAAAAATCTGCAATTGACTATTTCAGTGTAGACTTCGATGTTCTGCTAACAAATTTTATTCAATCCTCTGCACTTTTCATTGCCCAAAAGGATCGTACGTATGCTTCTGAAGCGCTAACACAGCATCTAAAAACACACAAAATGTATTTTGAAAACATATTAATTATAATGTAATAAATACCACCAAATTACCGTAAAACTTACATTTCTTCATGGGATAAATAAGTCAAGTGGTTTCATATATAAATAAAAATTGCATATAAATGTTCGAATGCTGTAAGCCACAAACGCAGTAAGATTGTTTGCTGATTTCTAGCTTAAATATGTATACATTTTCAATTCTTTGTAATTGTTATCCGAAATTTATTAAATATTTATTAAACATTTCCCGCTGTAGGAACTTTTGATGTGTTGGAACGTTTGTCATCCGTTAACAAAGCTGATGTTCCTGTAGAATCTCTACGTGCCGAATGCTGAGGACACAACCACAACCACCTGCCAAGGCTAGGAATTTCGCCTTTGCTTTATTATCTAAAATGGTAGTTGCACTTTTGCACAATTGTCCTCTTGCTGTGCAGGCTGCGAGTAAGCACATCACATATGTATGTAGTTTTTGCAAACGTTTGAATTCCAAAGAGTTTTGGTCTAAACTTAAAGTTGCTGCCATGTCCAATCTTCTTGAAATTGTTTTTCATTAAAGGTTCCGGCTTGTTTAAACATGTCTTAAGAGTTCTGCACAGCATTGCTTCAACGTTGTTTGATTCTTAAAAAAACTTACTATATGAAAAAATAAAAACAAATAGTTTATTTAAACAACTTACCTTTTAGAAATTGTTCCTATTTAAAATGTTTTAATAAAATACTTCCTTAATTTTTCGGTATTATGTATTCCGCTTGGCAGAGACTTGAGCCGAGCGATTTTGTCGACGGCGGCTGGCTAATAAAAAATCTTCGACGGCGGCGATGTTTCTGCAGAATCTCTGCGTATAAATTGTTTACGCCCAGTGGGAAAATATAATGAATAGTGAAGAAGAAGGTAATGCACAACAGGTATAATATTTCAACCCAGAATTGATTACTGTTAACACAGAACATGTTCTAGGAAAGTAATGAATTATTTTAATACGTCCGAGGAATGAATTCTATAATTCATAAAACTCGTCACAAGCAAAAACTATACGTTCTTCTTTTGCGGATGTGGTAATGCACGCGGTAATCAATTTGTAATTATTGTGTTTGATCAAATTACCCTCTCGTTTCTAAAGGAATGCTTGCTTTGGAAAATAATAATTATGTAATTAATGCCTACTTTTGCAACTGGCCTGTTTCTGCACAGCCTTGTCACAATTGTATGTACGAGGTTTGTTTAAAACGTATCGCGAATTTTGAATTTTCGCGGGTTATGTAGGTATATTCGAATTTAGATTTTTTTGTGTCGTTATGTTGGTCTCTCACTTATACCGACAATTTCGGCCATTTTGAATGTTCAGTTAATTGTTGACAGCTGCTTTGCTTGCACGTGTTTTGGCTCGTCTTCGATTTTTACCTTGGTTCGTGCGGCAGCTTCCATTGAGATGATTGAGCTTTGGTTTCCACGTCATAACCATAAACCCACGATTCGTCACCAGTTATGACCCTCTCCAGCAAATTTGGGTCGTCGGGGACAGAGTCCAACAGCTCATTAGCAATGTTCATGCGATGCTTTTTGGTCGAAATTGAACAAATCATTGATAAAAATCGAATTTTCACGATCCACTCGATATGTCTAGGTCCTCAGCGATGATTGGCCAATACCATTTTCTTCACTTCCTCAATTTTTTCGTCTGTTGTTGAAGTGCTCGGTCGTCCGGCACGCTCTTCGTCGTTCACACCTTCTCGGCCTTCTGAGAACATTTTGTAACACCGATAAACGTTCCAAGGTAGCTTCTCCGTATGCCACAGTCAACATTCAGAATGCATTCGCGCATTTAATTTCGTTTTTCACACAAAATTTGATACAGGTTCTTTGTTCCATTTTTTTTAATAGGTAAAAATCGAAGACGAGCCAAAACACGTGCAAAGTAAATTTATATAAAGTACATATATGCAAGTACTCAGGTAATTAATTTTTTTCTCGTGTAGTGTGAATGCCTGAATGTCAAAAGTTGTTTACAATTTTTGTACGCCATTTTGTTTTGTTTTGCTTTGTTATACACAATTGGGTATACTGACAACGTATGTGAAAAAGTTTAAATAAATTTTTATTTAAAAAATGTGTTACAAAACATTTAGAAATAATTATATTTAATTATTAAAGTACATATGTATTCTTTATTATACTTATTTCACACATTAAAGGTTTATCAATTAATAAATCTACTTTGGTTTTGTCTATCCATACATTTGCTTTTTGTTGTATACAGATCTGGGACTATTGCATTAAATAAGCAAATGCCTTGACCATTTTCCCACAATAAACCAAATCAATGCAAATGCAAATTTATTACATCAGCACTAACTTTAATAATATTAGTGCAATTTTTCTTGCATATTACTAAAATCTCTTCAAAGTAATTCATCAACATTGCATTGTTATTTTTAGTGCACTATTTTTTGCACCACTAAACACATTATGAATAGTATTATTGCATTATCAGTGAAACATATAGTGCAAAATATAACGTAAATGTGTACACACATAAAAACATACGTACATACATAAATATGTAAATTTTTTCCTATGTACATATCGTCATCCAAGACGGAAAATCATATCACTACGTTTTTTATAATTTTTCGAGAGAAAAACAAAACTTGATGAAATTGTTCCAAGCGGTAGTATTTTTCGTTTATAAAATCACCATTTTTTAAGATATAACTTCACAATAAACAAAAACCTAAGTTCTGATCTTTTTTCAATTGCACGATTTTTCATTTAAGCTCGAGATGCAACACGTACTTGAAGTATGAAACTTTTTTATTTTTTTTAAATTGGTTCTGTAATCTAGTTTGTATTTATATTGACAGTTTTTTTTCGTTAATTTGTATGTACCTACTTATAAAAGTGCCCTCAATGAACTTTAGTGTATTTTATATTTTTTATTTGTGCTATCTCCTAAAAATATTTTCACGTTTTATTCAATTTTACTGTGTACAATATGTGATAGTGCAATAATATTGCATCACTTCATGATGTGCTTAGTGGCAACACAAAATTAGTGTATTTTTTGTCATGCGATTAGCTGCTAATGCAATATTAATCCATTACTTTTAAGAGATTTTATTTAAGTAAAAAAAATATTGCACTACAAGCATCAAATTTAAATTTGCACTAAAATTTTTGTTTTTTAATCAGTGCTTATGCAAAAGTAATGTAAGTTGCCCAGGTCTGGTTGTATCCATCTGTTTTTGACATTCATCCATTATTCTTACACAAACAAATCGCCTGTTGTTTTTGTACTTTCTTAGTTGTTGTAGACCTGCATATACTTTATATATTATTTTATTTTTATTTTCCCCCTTTTGCACGCACGCGAGATTAAACGAATGCTGGCTCTATTATTTTTGTTTACTGATTTTTTTTATAGTCACAAAATGAGTATCGCGTGGGCAACGATGCACTCACTAATAATTTTATTATAAATCTTAAAATTTAGTCGGACTGATTACGAAAAGTAACTAGGGGGCGTTTTTTAATCTAGTACAAGTAGTCGAGATACGCCAAACTTAATCATGCATAGTACAATTTCACAACAGTAGTAATAATAATTGATATTTACTATGTATAAATAAATAAATAATAAAAGATAAAAAAAATAATAATGAAACTAAAAAAATTAAACTTACTATGATTTTCATTGCGTAAAGGATGAAGCTTCGAAGGTATAGGGTGTTTTTTATTGAGGTATAGAACTTTAAGTTGGCATCACTTTTTTAACTGGCGGCCATTTTGTCAGCTGTCAAGTGATTAATATTTAGTTTGGTTTGCCATTTCATCATGAACAGGTTGACAAAAGAACAACGCTTGCAAATCGTGCAAATTTATTTCGAAAATAATGGTTCAGTTCGCGAAGTTTACCGCAAGCTCCGTCCATTTTATGGTCGACATAATCGTCCATCAGAGCAATTAATTCGGTTAACCATGGAATTGGCCACCAAGATCGTGTGATTTGACACCATTGGATTATTTTCTTTGGGGATATGTGAAGTCGCTGGTCTACGAAACAAACCAGAAACGTTAGGGGACTTGGAAGCCAACATTCGTGGCGTTATTGCCAACATACGGCCCCATATGCTCGAAAAAGTGGTTGAAAATTGGACCTGTAGAATTGGCTTTATTCGAGCCAGCCGCGGCGGCCACATGCCCGAAATCATATTTAAACGTTAATGGCATAAAATTATCCTTCCAATAAAGCCAAATTGATGGACATTAAACGATTTTCTTGTGTTTTATTTCAATTCGAAGTTCTATACCTCTAAAAAAACACCCTATACATAGTAAATAGCAATTATTATTACTACTGTTGTGAAATTGTATATAGTTTAATTTAAAGCTGCCACAGGAACTAAAAACAATGCGGAGTAAATGGAGTCCAGCATGTAATTGTTTTGAGATGTATTGCATGAAGCTGAAGGTACTTAAGCGTTTAATCATACGTGATTATTGCAATTGTTAGCATGGGGTATCGGAGAAGAGTTTGAAATGGATGAATGAAGTGAATTAGACCATTCCAAATTAGATATATAATGCTGGAGTTGTGTGGTCGGTGCTGCCATGTTGTATGTGGTATCAGTGGCTCTACACTTTTTGCAATTCATAACGGGGTTTAGCTGGTTGACGTATATACTATACGGCAGAGCTGGCTACCGAGAGAAACACGAGAGAAATGTATTTGCGTATGTGTATTCATTTGTATAAAAAGCCTGGTGCTACTTTGGCCAGCTCAGGTATAGGGAGATGTGATTACTGTATGTAAAATTTGTTCAATTATTGTCTAGAGTTTTGAATTATTCTAAAATTATGGCGCACAATAATCAAATAAAGCCAGAAAAATATAAAAATTATATATTTTGAATACTTACTTATCATTATTAGATAAATTAAGTGGTTTCATAAATCTCATGGGGACCCGTATATGGAAGCGGCTGCTGGAGGTTCCAAAGGCCATGATAAGGGCCATTGACTGTAGAACCGAAGGCTTCTAAGAACAAAACAACAAAAGATTATTTCGAAATACATACATATAATTTCATATGTTGAAAACTTACTATTCTTCATGGGATAATTCAAGTGGTTTCCTAAATATGCTGGTTCTGCTCTTACTGGTTCATACAGGTTGTTTGCTGATTTTTAGTTTGAGGATTTGTAAAAATCTGCAATTGATTATTTCAGTGTAGACTTTGATGTTCTGCTAACAAATTTTATTCAATCCTCTGCAATTTTCATTGCCCAAAAGGATCGTACGTATGCTTCTGAAGCGCTAACACAGCATCTAAAAACACACAAAATGTATTTTGAAAACATATTAATTATAATGTAATAAATACCACCAAATTACCGCAAAACTTACATTTCTTCATGGGATAAATAAGTCAAGTGGTTTCATATATCTATACATATGCAGGTCCGGCTTATACTGCTGCATGATAACTTGCATATAAATGTTCGAATGCTGTAAGCCACAAACGCAGTAAGATTGTTTGCTGATTTCTAGCTTAAATATGTATACATTTTCAATTCTTTGTAATTGTTATCCGAAATTTATTAAATATTTATTAAACATTTTCCGCTGTAGGAACTTTTGATGTGTTGGAACGTTTGTCATCCGTTATCAAAGCTGATGTTTCTGTAGAATCTCTACGTGCCGAATGCTGAGGACGAACATACATATACACAACCACAACCACCTGCCAAGGCTAGGAATTTCGCCTTTGCTTTATTATCTACCAATGGTAGTTGCACAATTGTGCAAAATTGTCCTCTTGCTGTGCAGGCTGCGAGTAAGCACATCACATATGTATGTAGTTTTGGCAAACGTTTGAATTCCAAAGATTTTTGGTCTAAACTTAAAGTTGCTGCCATGTCCTATCTTCTTGAAATTGTTTTTCATTAAAGGTTCCGGCTTGTTTAAACATGTCTTAAAAGTTCTGCACAGCATTGCTTCAACGTTGTTTGATTCCTAAAAAAAACTTGCTATATGAACAAATAAATAGTTTATTTAAACAACTTACCTTTTAGCAATTGTTCTTATTTAAATTGTTTTAATAAAATACTTCCTTAATTTTTTGAAATTATGTATTCCGCTTGGCAGAGACTTGAGCCGAGCGATTTTGTCGACGGCGGCTGGCTAATAAAAAATCTTCGACGGCGGCGATGTTTCTGCAGAATCTCTGCGTATAAATTGTTTACGCCCAGTGGGAAAATATAATGAATAGTGAAGAAGAAGGTAATGCACAACATGTATAATATTTCATTCCAGAATTGATTACTGTTAACACAGAACATGTTCTCGGAAAGTAATGAATTATTTTAATACGTCCGAGGAATGAATTCTATAATTCATAAAACTCGTCACAAGCAAAAACTATACGTTCTTCTTTTGCGGATGTGGTAATGCACGCGGTAATCAATTTGTAATTATTGTGTTTGATCAAATTACCCTCTCGTTTCTAAAGGAATGCTTGCTTTGGAAAATAATAATTATGTAATTAATGCCTACTTTTGCAACTGGGCGGTTTCTGCACAGCCTTGTCACAATTGTATGTACGAGGTTTGTTCAAAACGTATCGCGAATTTTGAATTTTCGCGGGTTATGTAGGTATATTCGAATTTAGATTTTTTTTGTGTCGTTATGTTGGTCTCTCACTTATACCGACAATTTCGGCCATTTTGAATGTTCAGTTAATTGTTGACAGCTGCTTTGCTTGCACGTGTTTTGGCTCGGTCTTCGATTTTTACCTTGGTTCGTGCGGCAGCTTCCATTGAGATGATTGAGCTTTCGTTTCCACGTCATAACCATAAACCCACGATTCGTCATCAGTTATGACCGTCTGCAGCAAATTTGGGTCGTCGGGGACAGAGTCCAACAGCTCATTAGTCCATATTTACACTATGCAAGTCTTATTGCTAAGCTGATTAGTTTGATGGTGAGAGAGACGAGGAGAACAACAAACTCAAAAGCTTAGCAATAAGACTTGCATAGTATAAATATGGACTTAGCAATGTTCATGCGATGCTTTTTGGTCGAAATTGAACAAATCATTGATAAAAATCGAATGGCACGATCCACTCGATATGTCTAGGTCCTCAGCGACGATTCGCCAATACCATTTTCTTCACTTCATCAATTTTTTCGTCTGTTGTTGAAGTGCTCGGGCGTCCGGCACGCTCTTCGTCGTTCACATCTTCTCGGCCTTCTGAGAACATTTTGTACCACCGATAAACATTGCTTCGGTCCAAAGTAGCTTCTCCGTATGCCACAGTCAACATTCGGAATGCATTCGCGCACTTAATTTCGTTTTTCACACAAAATTTGATCCAGGTTCTTTGTTCCATTTTTTTTAATAGGTAAAAATCGAAGACGAGCCAAAACACGTGCAAGCAGAGCAGCTGTCAATAATTAACTGAACATTCAAAATGGCCGAACTTGTCGGCATACGTGAGAGACATGAGTAGCAACATAACGCCACAAAAAAAAATCAAAATCCGAATATTCAAAATTCGCGATACGTTTTGAACAAACCTCGTATGTATGTATATCAATTTCTCAAAATAAATAAATTAATAAGTATGTATGTATATTTATATCGAAAGTAAAAATAATTTTTTGAGTTATATTTATTCCTCAGGAAATAAAAATTATTTCCTGGGTTCTATATTTACTTAGAAAATAACAGTTACTTTTTGAATTTAAAAAATTCTTCCTAGTTATGAATATAAAAAAAAATTTATTTTCTGGGGCCTGTTTCTCGTAAGTTTTTGGGGAGCGGGCCCATGGTCTCACTTTGATTAGGCCCTCTATTATGTATTTTATTTCGGAACTCTAAGCAGTTTGAAGTGATGCCAGTACAAAATTTAAATTTGTATTCCAAAGTCCAGGTCCAGACTTGCAATTTTTGTTGCAGCAATTCTTGAATATGTGCCAGAAAATGATGATGAGAGAATGCTAAATCGGTCAAAAAATTCCGCTAAAATGTTCTGCAGAAGAAAAGTATAATGCCAGATTTAAATGTAGAAAAAATTAATGAAATGGCTTTGAATTTCATGTTTATGCAAACTTATTAGTATTTGCAGGTATTTTTAGAGCACATACAAATATAAAATAGTTAATAATTGGTGTTTTTTGGAAATGTTACAATTACGTTTAAAGTTTAAAATAATTCCAAAATAACTAATGAAAATGATTGATGAAAGATGTGGCAGTGAAAATGCTAAATTGGCAACTAGTGTTGAGCGAAACTGTGATTTTTTAATAATGTTGCTCCTTGTGAACGTGATTTCTAAATAGCTGTTATTTTAAAGTATGATTGTGATCACAGTTTAGCAGTATTTTATTTGTAGCAGTTCTGTTATTTTGACAAAATCTAATGAGAAGAGCAGTTGTGAAATTAAACAGTGACTGTGATCACGGTTTAACACATTTCAGCTCTTCTGCTTTAAAAGTATGTATTAGTATTGGTATTTTGATAAATACCCTGCAGAAAACATGGGGTTAAGTGTCCCCAAATCACCACTTTTGTCGACTATATTGGTGACATTGTCAAACGAGCGTCTACATATTAACATTGTTTTTGATGCGTAGAAAGTATTTTGTCAGATACACACAACTATGCTTCTTCTTAATGTTTTATTGGTTTGTTGAAAATACAAGTGGCTTCAAGCAAAATTCAAGTTTTTATGAAAATTAGTTTACGAAATCAATATAAAAGGCAAATAAAAAAATGTATTAAAAAATAATTCAAAAAATCAAATAAAAAGAAATTGCAAAAGAAAAATAAAAAGCAACCCATTTTGTAATTATAAAAATAAAAATATTTTAAAATTAAATAATTGTGGAAATTTTTATGAGCCTGTAGAAGATTTTGTGGGATCAGTTAAAAAGTCCAGTCCAGTAAGTCCAGATTCATACGTAAGTGTTTGATTTTAATAATTCGACGGAACCTTGAATTTTTCATTTACATTTAATACAAACAGCAAACTAAATCCTTACTTGCTGAACGAATGTTCCCTTTTTTATGAATTTTTTTTTATTAAAACAAAAATTTTTAATAAAATATTCAGTTTTATTATCATTAGAATTACTAAAATGTACTAGTGACTAGATCTCTTTCCAATGTCTCGATATGGTCCCAAAAGAAATACCTACTCAGTAGTACCAACGTCAGTACTTGCTTTTCAGTGACACGTACATGCTAAATGTCTATAACAAAAAGCATTGCCTGGGGTACAATTCGTCAGTAGTACTGGTGACAAAGTCACTAGTAAATCACTACAATTTCACTATTCGCATTTTCTGCAGGGTACTAATAAGAAGAGCGACAAGAACAAACAATTAGCATCAACCCCAACCAAATATTGATAATTGTCGTATGACACAGTCAGAGAGACAGTAAAATTGCGATTTGACACGATTAGACGACATTTTTCTCGACAAATGGTGAACGTATACAAATAAATTCATGTGGTGGCTTTATTTACTGTAAAGTAAGCATGCAAGAGCATTCACAGTTTGTATGAAAGAACTACATTTGCAAAACATGTTACTTGATAAATTTAGTCACATTTGCGATTAGTGATTATTCAATCGCTGTGAAAAAGTAACAGGTTTCGAAAAATAGCTCATCACTAATGGCAACAATGATCTATGTACTCGTACATTTTGTATTTCTCTCTCGCTCTTTCTCACTAAAAAACAAAAAGTTGCTGCAAAATTGCAAGTCTGGACCGGGACAAAGTAAAACTCCTTTATGCCCTATACCAAAATATATTTCGCCTTGATGGTAACTTAGATATATTTCAATAAAATCTAGTGATTTTGTAACCGGTCTAGCGCAAGATAAAAATGATTTAGCTTTTTACGGGAAATCTAGCGATTCTTTCGCTCGCAAAAATTCGTGTTAAATATGCCTATGGCTGAGTTTACATCTGGCATTTCTTGTGTGCCATGTGCCCAAAAAACCACCACTAATTACTAATGAAAAAATGTTTGGTTCAGACATGTATTTATTGATTTAAACTGTTTCCAATCATGTTGGATTCAATAAGATTGTCTACTAGTTATGTATGAAACTGTTTAACTTAATAAATACTTGCCTGAATCAAACATTTTTTCTGCTTACAACTAAAATAGACAGACAATTGTTTGCATTATAAATCTTGACCTAGTAAATATAATGGATATTACTATTCTTTACAAAGGGCATCTTAATTACATTAAAAGCAAAATTTTAGGGTTTTAAAAGACATTTAATTTCACATGCATGTTAAAATTGTAATGAAAAACTACTCCTTTGATGAAAGTTTTTTCTTATATTTCAAAAACTTTAAACAAAAGCTTTAAATTTCACTCGTATTGCGGCGTATGTCGCGTCGAATACTCGAAAATTTTGTCCTAGAAAATTTGTACACGTTTCCTTTAATTTATTACGAAATCCTCGTAGAGGAATATGCGACTCGACATACGCAATGCGGGTGTTTGTATTAAAAAAAAACATAAATGTGAAGAAAGGCCAAGTTCCTTTCCAATATTTCGACCATCAAAAGTAGTGAGATAAAAATTGTGACCAAGTGTGACCTATCACTGAAATGAAAAAATGTGCATGACTCGCTAACCATAAAGGCTCAGTTAGGCGACTGTAATGGAATGTAACTGCAACGGTAGGAGACAGCTGATCGATATTGTCATGTGAAAAGTAATGAAAATGGTTATAACTAGAGATGTAACCGGAATGTAAAGCGGTCCATACATTATACAATATTATTGCATATGTTGTTGTACATATGATTGTCATTTTGACCTATACTATGCAATAAATGGCACAATATTTTTAAAGAAAATATTGCCCAATTTTCCTGGCTGTGAAAAAGTAAACAACTTTGAACAATGTTGCCACCACATTACACAATTGTCTTGATTGTACAATAAAAATCAAAAGTTTTTTGATATTTGCCAATATATTGTGCCACCTTCGAATATGACATACACATTGGCGATATTATTGTACAATACGAAAAATTGTGAAATTATATTGCAAGTGGGTGGGCCGCTTAAGAATCTGTACATTACTTTTCACAGAACAATATCGATCAGCTGTTTCCTACCATTACAGTCGGCTAACTGAGCCCTAAGAAATATGTATGTATGTCGCACACATTGGATAAATAAAGCTTTACAAGGTTTATAAGCAGACGAAAAAGAAAAAGATTAAATCAGATGCGAAGTAAAAATATGGCAGGACTTTGAGATCTCATGATGCTGGTGGACCATGATACAATTATACAAGGTACTTGCACAAGCCCAGCCTGTTAATGTTTACAATGCATATAGTTGTCAAACTTTGTTTACAAGCTGCAAAAATGTTAGTGTATGTGTGTGAATAAAATGATTACAGTGTTGCCAATGAATGTGTACATAGCTGTGTCTCCAATTATACATTGAAGAAAATTACACTACACATCTTTTGTGTGAGTTAAAATTAAAACAAAAATAAATAAAAATAGAATCCAAAGTATAATTACACACAGATTATACATGAATATCATTACATGGCCCACACATGAGAGTACAAATTACACACTGTGTATTACATACATATTGTCAACACTGAATGACCATAATCATGCATGAATGCCGCGTCTGCAATTGTGCTTTAGTTACTCTGTGATTGCTGTTTTTAAACACAAAAGACATCTGTTTCTGACAGTTTTACGTTTGTTTCTTGGTGTTGCAATTTTGTTGTAGTCGTGCAAGTACCTTGTATAATTGTATCATGCGGTGGACCATATGCTAATGCAATGTGATAGTTAATTATTTTGGCATACGATTTCTTTTTATTAAATCATTTCAAGATTTAAAAATAACAGTTTTCCATTCAAATTAGTGTTACGAGTAATAAAATACTCGTATGTATATCCCACCACTGAGAATGTCAATATCGGTACGAGTACCCTCTAATGCCTTTTTTCTCCAACCGCTATTTTTTGATAACTATCCTAAAAAAAAATGTTGTAATGTAGATTTTGTTTTTGCTTTGAAATGCATTAGTTATTGTACTAAATATAGAATAAATTGTATATTTTTTTCTTATCTAGTAAATAAGAATTGCATTTTGTAAAAATCATCGTGCGTTGTCATATAGATACAAGAAAACAAAAGCGCGGAAAGAGGCGCAAATTTTATTTGCTGCCTTTAATTGATAATCATGCATAATACCTATTGTTATCGTGTTTGGAATGGTTTCGCTAGCTAATGAGTTGGGGTTTATGCCATTGGAATTAATATGGAAAATCAGGAATTTGCTAATTTGACTGGCATAAACAGATTCAAAGTTTCGAGACCACTCTAATCCAATGCAAGTTTTTTTCAAGTATGCAAATTTTATTTTATATTTTTTAAACAGTTGCCCCCATATGCAAAAAAAAAAAATAAAGTGTGCTTGAAGAGTACATTAAAACATTCGGGTGGTTATGTAAGGAAGCGTTGAGAGATTCGATGAATTTCGTTTTAGTTGGAGGATTCAACGGCCTATTAATGTAATATTTTTGTTGGGATTTGCCATCATTTATTGAGTTTGCAAGCTCTCTGCCTGTGATATTGTCCTTCGGGCACACGTCTGATGGCAACCAAAGTGAGACGGCGTACAGTATCGGTTATCCATGCATGGTACATGCTAACACCGAGACCTCTCTCGAAACTCGGTGACAACCGACAATAACTTATCACTGAAATTCAGCTGTATTTAATCGTCTAACGGTTCACAGAGCTAGCAGTGTATTGGCAGCATTGGCGTAGCGATAAATATTTTATAGGAAAGTTTTCTTGAATAATATTAAAATAAATAATTACATGCAATTTTTCATAATTATAGGGGCAAGCAATGCACCCTCCAGAATGGCCTTTCTACGCCTATGATTGGCAGCCCCAACTCTATTATTATTTAGAGCAATCAGCTGATCATCTTAAATAATCTGATTACAGACACCACAACAAATAAAAATAAAAAGATTATCGTATACTCGTAATACTTTAATTTAATTTAAATGGCATTTATATTGTCTCGAAATCTAGTACTTACGAGATTTCGAGCTAAATCGAACTGCTTTTTACCCGACTGCGCGACGCAAAGAAGGGTGTTGTGTTTATCAGTATATGTCAAGACTGTCCAAACTGGCACCAGAGTGCCGAACATCAATCGGCTTCTTATACAAATGAATACACATACGCGAATACATTTCTTTCGGTGTTCTCTCAGTGGCCAGTCTTGGCCTATGTATGTATGTTTGTATGTATGTACGTATGTATGTTTGTATGTATGTATGTATGTACGTATGTATGTATGTATGTATGTATGTATGCTGTATGCATATATGTATGTATGTATGTGTGTTCCATTGCGACACTATATTTATAAACCGAACGCGTAGACCGATTTTGATGATTCATACCAGGGACCGTAACGGTTAAGGTAGAGGTCCATAGCTCGCTTTTTGCGCGTTACGCTTTCTATGCATCTGTCAAAAAAGTAGAATCAATGTAATAGTATGTGACAAGTTAAATTGCAAAAAGCGCAGAACGCGTAGGCGCGTTCAAAGCAAAAAGTAGGTCTACTTTCTACTTTTGTACGCGTTACAAGCACCATGAAAGAAAGTCAGCTGTTCTTGAATGCTAAAGATGTTAAATAATACTTTATTTCTTACGTTATCGATAAATATTATTTTGCCGTGGATAATTTTTTTCTTTTTTTTTTCAATAAAAAAAATTTCTTAGTAAAAAAAACTTATAAAATATGTGAATATTTTCATTAAAGTGATGTATTTTAATTAACTTCTCGCCACACTTTTCTCAGTAACAAATTTTGCATATTAGTGTCTTCTCCGCTAAATCTGTATTAAATAGCTGCTTAGAAAAGTTATTGCTTAAGCCAATAATGTGCATACATTTATATGTAATTTTCAATTTACTTACATTAAAGTCAACTTAACAACAGCCGACAATCTGCTGGAATAGCCCTGGCCGAGTTCTTCTCAAGACTATCTTTTAAAATGCTGAATAAATAGTCAAAGACATCTGCAGACATTCTTGTCGCGGTTCGAAATTGCTCAGGGTCACAAGTTTTAATTTTTTAAATGTGGTTTCAAAAAACCCACTTAAATTCCGTTCTAAATACAGCGGCCGTACCCAAAACCTTTTCCTTTTTGAGATTGTTCATAGGCATTTTTTGCACATAAAATTAAATATATTCTTTATAAGTATTTATAAACAAACGCACACAGCTGATCAAAATAAAAATAAAATGGCGCATGAAAAGCAGTGCATGTAACTCAACGCGAACAAAGTATGGAACGAAACAAGAGGATGAAACGCCTGTAAAGCATAACGCGCAAAAAGCGAGCTATGGACCTCTACCTTTAGAATTTTTATTTTAAAAATTAATTTTGGATCATTATTTCTCGATTTTTATTTATTCCTCACAAAATAACAGTTACTTTTTGATTTGTATTTTTTTGCTTAATTTAAAAAAAAATTTGAGAGCGTAATTTTTGCGTTAAAATTAATATTAACCGATTTAAAATTGAATTTGTCGCCAGAGTCTGTAAAAAAACTCTTATATTTTAAATTAAATTTACTTTTTTTGTAGTTTATTAATTTTAAAAATAAATTTTTTTTGAGCAAAAAGGAAAATAAAAAATAAAAATCAAAAAGTAACTTTTATTTTGTGAGGAATAAATAAAAATCAAAAAATAATCGGTAAAGTTGAGTTTTTTAATAAAAAAAAAAAAAAATTAAATAAAAATCATGGCGCATAACCATAGTCAAAACAAAGTATACTTTAAGAATTTAAAACCAGTATTTTGTATGGTAATACTGGTTTTAAATACTTAAAAGTACACTTTGTTTTGACTATGGTTATGCGCCATTGTATCTATAGGTAGTCCATGTAACATGGAGTATCGTGGTATATTCCTTGTTCACGTAGCACTTCTCTTTTACTGTTCAAATTTGGAAAATAATCGTTATTTGCGATCCGTGATTCTTACAACCCAATTGTCTGAATCCCGGGAGTGTCACTACAGATACGACAGTAGTAAAAATTCAATATGGCGGCCAACAGAAGCCATGTTGTAAATACGAAAAAAAAGTCGGCGAACTACATACATATGTATATCAAAATGGGTATCATTCGACAGGTATTTTAAAATCATCTTTAGGTTTCTCTTATGATTTTTCATTTCGAATGACCATTTAGGTTATTTAACGATTTAAAGTTGGTCGAAGTCGAAGTTTTTTGATTTTTTTAATTACTAATTGGTTCTAGATTTCCCATAATATTTTTATTTATTATACCTTTCACCAAAAATGGTAAAGGGTATGTACATATATGTATGTTTGTCATTCCGTATGTAATTTTCACAATATTAATATGTGGCACATAAAGTATATATGTATGTATGTGCCCTTAATTATGAAAGTGGTCTGAGTCTTGCATTTCTTTGGTCGAGATATTTCGTAGATTACATTTGAACAAATCAAAAAATATTTCCAGGGCAAGTTTTCAATCAGAATTAAATTTTGTATTAAAAATATAAAAAAAATCAAAAAGACGATTCCAGGATTGGAAAACTGGAACTTTTTTGTATATAAAAGTAGCCTACTACAAATAATTTTTTCTTTTTCTCTACAAATTAAACATATTTTGTATTTAAGGGAGAAAAAGATTGGTATAAGAAATCAGAAAAATATCAAAGTATGATTCCAGGGTTGGAAAATTAAATTTTTTTATATATAAAAGTAACCAAGTCAAATTAATTTTTTCTTTTCCTTTAGAATTTAAATATAATTAATGTTTTTGGTATAAAAAATTAGAAATATAAAAAGCACAGCTCCAGAGCTGGAAAACCTAAATTTTTTACGATATATTAAAGTAACTGAATAAAACTATTTTTTTTTTCTTAGAAAGGAATAACTTAGTATGACAAATCAGAAAAATCAAAAATATGGTTCCAGGGTTTGAAAATATGTGTTTTTTTTTTGTAAAAAAGTAAATAAATAAAACCAATTCATATTTTCTGTTTAATTAAACATATTTTATATATTAGGAAGGGGTTTACACAAGAGTTTTGTTTTATTTCTTAAATTTTTATAAGAACACCCAAATTGAACCATAAACATCGTCACTCATTAGTCTCACAAAGCTTTGTGATATGTTGTTTATTATGTAGAAATGCAGCTGTGTAATTAGCTTAGGTTGCTGCAGATGTTTTACAATAGAAATTTGTTTTTGTACCATTATGGATAGTTATTTAATTCAGTTTGTGATGTGGCAATCAATATAGAAAAGGCTGGCAAAATCTTTAACTTTGTGGAGATTCAAGTTGATTTAGTTGTTGGTTAATAAATTGTCATTAGCAAGTGCTGATCTCTGTTAGAGTTCTCTCGTATTAATTTCAGGGTTTTTTTGTCTTTTTAGTTTAGTTTTTACACAAATTGTTTCCGGCTGGCCGGATTTTGAGTTTTTTCTGTTTGAAAGGTGAATTGATCGAGAGGGTTCTTAGCTATGTTTTAAGAAAATCGGTCCAACCGTTTAGAAGATATGACATCTTTTCTAGTTATATCGGCAGTTTTTAATATTTTAATTTACATATGTTATTAGTAAGAACATTTCATAATTGAAATTTACCTGAGTGATAGATCTTGAAGAAGAGAATAAGAATATGTAATAAAATGAAAAAGCACTTATGTCAACTGAAGCCATTATTATTTATTGCCACAGATATATATTATGGAATGCATGTATGTATGTATAGACCTCATACGTACTTCGGTGAAGGGTATATAAGATTCGGCACTCTTATGTAGTTGTTTTTTACTACCCTGTACAATAGGGCGGGTCAATTTGAATGGAGGCAAAAAAAACGCTCAAATTACAAGGAAAATCGTATTCTAGGGATCAAAATAAGAAACTTTGCCGAAGGAACCATATCTCTAAAATGTATTTTGATGTCCCGACTTTTGATCCGAAGGGTCATATTTTGAAAAATCTCACTTTGACCCATTTAGAGTTGCTCAATCGAGTCAAAATGTATGACCGACCCCCACTAATTTTGGAGCGCCGACCCACCTATGCCAGTAGCACACCTCCGGGAACCACCGCTGAGGAGTTTCCCATAGAGAGCGTGCGAAATTGCCCCGACTTGAAAGCAAAAAAGACTTCAAACAATAATTTTTTTTTATTTTCTTTTCTATTACTAAGTAAAATTCATTTTTTCATTTCATTCTGACTAAATAAATTTCTAAAGAAAAAAATAAAATCCAAAAATAACAAAACAGCCATTTCGCTGATTTTTTCTTGTAAAAATTTTACCCTTCGGATGAAAAGTCGGGACATCAAAATATGTTTTAGAGGTATGGTTCCTTCGGCAAAGTTTCTTATTTTGATCCCTAGAATACGATTTTCCTTGTAATTTGAGCGATTTTTAAATCGACCCGCCCTACTGTACAACATATTTATAAAACAGATGAGTGCATTAGCTACGGCCTGCTTAAAAAGGTGTGTGAATTGGCTACATTGCGGTTCTTTGGTTGAAGATTGGGAAATTTTTCAGTTAATGGGTTTTGTTTTGGACAAAATAATCTTGATAAATGTCAAAAAAAAAAAAAAATAAAAAACTTGATGTAAACTGTATAGATTTTCATAAAGATTTTAATTATAATCTGCTATATTTTTTGCTGGTGTGTAAATGCTCTTTAAGAGAATTCAAAAACAAGCAGTTCAAAAATATTTTTAAATAAAAACGTCCTAGATCTGCTTACTTAATTGGGGCATTAGCTTATTATGTTGATTTTAATTGTTTCCATTTTGCTAGAAAGACAACTTGTGCAATAGTTTATTTAAAAGCTAATACATGCAAGTTTTTGTGTTTGGAATAACTTATAAAATTAAAATTTTTTTCTGCAATAACATCATAAGCCACAATAATTTTTTTTTACGATTTTCGCTATGCTTCTGTTGTCCAACGATGGGTATCTAATAGTATCTAGTCATTTTAAAGGAGTTCTTGAAAGGGTGTACAGTATAATTTCATGAAAGAGATATTGCTAATATTTTTGTAGCTACGCTATTTATTGCGCGATACAGCAGCTAGGACGTGATTTTTGTAACAAAAATAATCTACACTATTACAGTTATAAATTTCTTTTTATTTTGATTTCTTTGTGCTTAAAAGCAGAGTATGAAAATAAACAAAACAAATTGTTTGATTTTATTTTGTTTCGTTCTTTGAAGTGAGTGAAACAAAAACAATGAGAAGGATTGCTCAATTTAATTTTGTATTGTTTTTGCACATGAGCACAAACCAGAGAACACAGCCGATCTAACAGCCACCACCGGCCACACACAATACATTAATTTAATCGGAAACGTTTTGAAATATTTGCGGCAAATTTTACATCATCATATAAAATAATTTTATTGTATTGTTATTTAACACATGAAGTTTGTTTTATATAACTACAACGGGGTGTCCTAAGACACCTCTCTTCTTTTTTTTTTTTATATAAAGTCGAGTATTACAAAATAATTTTTTTTGTGGCATATGATGTTATTACAATGAGCCCTTCATTTGTTTGTTACTCGTATTTTTTCCTTTCAAAAGTTTTCAAAACTGTTTTTTAGTAATTGAAGAACATAAAGTACAAGTTTTTTTTAGATATTCAGGATTTTATAGGTATTAAATTTCAGAAGATACATATTAATCACGAAATAATCACACAAAAATTTCATTCACATGCTCACTCAAGCGAACGTTGCCCAATCTATAATTTATAGTTAAACAATATTTTAGGAATTAATAGTAAATTGTTTAGAAGTTACTCGTACATATGTTATGCATATTTATTACCATTTTATATTGTGGTGTCTCCCACTGTGTTTTGTTGTATCACCCCGTGCGTACGCCTTGCTATCGCACACAAAGATAAAGAACGTGCTTTTGCTGAACAACAACAATACTGTTGAGTTGATTGTTTTCTTACAAAAAGTCAATAACCGCCTTTTTTTACTAAATCTTACGATGTGCGTTAATAAAACTTTTGCAAACTTTCTACCAAACACACTGTGTGAAAATTATATTTGTGCCATATTCTTACTGACAGAAAAAAAAATCGTTTAGCTCTTAATTGTCTGGGAAATATAAGTAAATAATTCTTTTTGGCTTATACTTTTTCTATGTCTAACGTCATAAAATTATTTAACAACTTTCATTCCGCATTTCCTTATCATCATCCATTTAATAAAAATGAATAATAATAACTTGGCCAAAAACAAGATTAAAATAATGTTTGTTGTTATATGTACATACATACATGTTTATTTATCAATCTGTTGTTGTTTCTTACAATTGATTTTAAAAATAAGGAGAAAAAAAGTTTTTAGTTATAAAAAAAATAAAAAATTAATAAAATAGATAAAATGAAAGTTTGACCACGAACTTGTTGGCTCGAATACCCGCGGAAACAAAATTCTAACATTTCAATTTCCTCAGTTCGGTACATTCGAAGCCATACAAGTTACGATAAGAACAGCAGCTGAATATGGTATGAAAGTCGTTTGAAATGTTTTCTAAAATTGATCAAATAAAAAAAGCTGTTTTTTTCATAAATTTTTTTTTTGCTAAAAATAGATTATTTGCTTAACTGTTGTTATCTTTGATAGAAGTTCAGTTAGTTTCAGAGTGTGATTGCCATATCAGCGGCAAATAAGAGGGTGGGGGGCCTATTAAAAGTTGAGGAATTTTTTTATGATTAATGAAATTAACACATTTCACATTTATAGGTAAGCGGTTGGTAAAGTTAAAGCAAATTTAAATTTGTATGTATGTACGAGTACATATGTGTGTATGCGCATAAGCATATCGCTCTTGTTAATTGCAAACTATAAACCGAAATACAATTAATGGGTCCCGGGCATTCAGCTCATAATATAGTCTGTTAACCCGAAATAGAGTTTACTTTGATTGTAGTTTAGTTCAAATTTGCTTGTATAAAACAAAACCTAATTTAATATCAGAGTGCCCTCCTTCGTCGGTATTGTGTAGCACAATCATCGGCGAAGTAAAATAACCAATAAAATGGCTACTAAGCAAAGCTACGAAAATTTAATACGCCTCATTAACACAAGAGGCACTGCAACTCTGCAGCAACGTGCAAAAAAGCAGAGTTGTAAAATAATGAAGGTTTCCTATATCGCTTCATAATGGGATTTGCAATACTTCCTCAAATACCTCTGAAAATGTGGCTTCGTGGAAGCTTAACACATATGTATAGCATGTAGATGGTTGAATCATATTTTAATCAGACAAAGACTAAAAATTTTGAAATAAAAAAAAAACAAATATAAATAAAAAAAAAAATTAAAAATTTTACATACAAAATTTGTTTTACAAATCTTTGTGTACCAGAAAAATATTTGTTATGAGTAAAGTTACAAGGGTGTTATAGTACCACATAACTCACCCGCATTTGCTCTATCATCGCACATTGGGTATTTGGAGCTACTTTTTAGGACAAGATTAATTTCAGCCAAAGTTTTGCACCGATATGGGTGAAAACGGAATTTAAGAGTTTTTAATGTATCTTTTAATTTTTGTAATAGTGGAAATTTTTACGAATTTAAAACGAAATGATAATTTTTTTTTTTGAAATTTAGCACGGCTAACAAAATGGCTTATAAGCCATGTAAACAAATTTTTGCTTGGAAAAGTTGTTAATTTTTCAGTGACACCTTAACGATAAACTTTTACAAAAAGTTTATACCTTTTGCTTCAACGAAGCCAAATCCTGTTTTGAAACATTATTTAAGGGCTACTCCCACGATGTCGACAACGTTCGACTTGTCGTACCCAGTAAACTTTTTTTCGGTTTTGGGCGATTTTTCAAGTTTCGGCTGTTTTTCTTATTTTTGGTGCTTTTTTCGCTGTTGGGATTTTGGCGTTTTTTAGTTTTGGCGCTTTTTTCATTTTGGCTATTTTTTCGGTTCTTGGCAATTTATTTTAGTTCTAGAGTTTATTTTTCGTTTGGCGCTTTTTTTCGTTTTGGCGATTTTTTTTCGGTTTTTGGCGATTTATTTTAGGCATTTTTTGTAAACCGGTAAACTTTTTTTCGGTTTTTGGCGATTTTTCTAGTTTTAACGATTTTTCTAGTTTTGCCGTTTTTTTTTGTATTTAATAATTTTTCGGTTTTTGGCATTTTTTTTTTAATTTCGGCGTTTTTTTCATTTTGGCAATTTTTGCCGTTTTTGGCGATTTAGTTTAGTTTTAGAGATTTTTTTCGTTTGGCGCCTTTTTTTAGGCGATTTTTTAGGCATTTTTTGTTTTGAAACATTATTTAAGGGCCAATCCCCCACGATGTCGACAATGTTCGACTTGTCGTACCCGGTAAACTTTTTTTCGGTTTTTGCCGATTTTTCTAGTTTTAACGATTTTTCTAGTTTTGCCGATTTTTCTTATTTTTGGAGCTTTCTTTCGCTATTGGGATTTTTTCGGTTTTTGGCGTTTTTTAGTTTTGGCGCTTTTCTCATTTTGGCGATTTTTTCGGTTTTTGGCAGTTTATTTTAGTTTTAGAGCCAATTTCAACAACTTATTTAAATATCAATTCATATTTAAAATTAATTTTTCCATACAAAAATTAATATAAATCGACATTTAAATATGAATTGATACTTAAATAGAGTTGGTGAAATTGGCCCTTAGAGATTTTTTTTGTTTTGGCGCTTTTTTTCGTTTTGGCGATTTTTTTCGGTTTTTGGCGATTTATTTTAAAGGTGGCGTTTTTTCATTTTTAATAATTTTTCGATTTTTGGCGATTGATTTCAGTCTTAGAAATTATTTTTGGTTTGGTAATTTTTTTTAGTTTTTTAGTTTTGGTGTTTTTTTCATTTTGGCGATTTTTGCGGTTTTTGACAATTTATTTTAGTTATAGAGATTTTTTCGTTTGGCTCTTTTTTTCGATTTGGTGACTTTTTTCAGTTTTTTATTGGCTTGGCGATTTTTTAATTTTAGAATTTTTAGTTTTATCGTTTTTGAAAATTTCAAGAGTTTTCCTCTTACGGTTTCCAAGATACCCTTTAATTTTAATTTTTGTAAATTTTAGTAATAATTGTAGTAGTCTGTATAAAAATACACTAACTTTGTAAATTTCAAGTGTCTATCAGTCCAATCATGAACAAAAAAGAAAAAGAAGGTATTATGAACGCAATTGAACTTGCTTTTTTCACTAAAAATCTTTCTCTTGCAAAACAGAAGGGAGTTTGCATAAAAACATGGTTAATACTCCATTAAAACTAAATTTATATACGTAAACATGTATTTTAAAGTTCTTTAATTTGGAAAAATACAAATAATGCCCAAATAAATCATTTATAAACTTTTTTTTACATATTTTTTCAAGTTGGTGAATTTTAATAATTTTGTTTACTCTCTCACTCAAAAAAAATGTGGAGAAACAAAATGTCAGCAAACAAGCAAAACAACTGGTTTCGTAGTACGGTGATGCCACGTATTACTCTTTTTTGTTCCCAATGAATTTATGATTGGATGAATATTTTCTCGAGAAAATTATTCTCCGCGAGAATTAAATTCCGTGGGAATATTCATGATTGGGCTGTATATATACTTGTATCTATATTACATGCTCGTTTTGGTACACCCTTTAAATTTTAATTGTCATATTATTGTAGCGACAGAGGGACAGACAAACAGACGGACCGAACTCTAACAAAAAGTTCATTATATTTCAAACTGAAGACGTCTGAAAGAAAATGATATAAATAAAAATATAACAAAAAATTGACTCATAACTTTTTTCTTAATACTTTTTATCAAGGAAAAATACGGCAGCAGTCCACGGCCAACATTATCAGAAGCTTATGCGAAGTTTATGTTTATGGAAAAAGCATTTATTTGAGCTTAAGTTAGAATTACACGTTTTGTTTACAAAATCAATAAAGTCCACCAAAATGTATATTTTTTTTTAATTACTTACTATCCCTTCTCTTCCCCATATTATGCACGATTTTCTTCTTTTTGTTTAACAGCTGATACAAAATGTTTTAATTTATATCAAAATTGCCCATAATCGTTATGCCCATAAATCGGCTGATATATGTTTTTTTTTTACAAAGACCAAATATGCACTTATCTATTTGTTTTGATATATTCTTAATCGGACTTCATTAACAAAAAACATTATTATTGTAAGTGCAAAAAATAATTTTTGGCCAAGATTTCTGATCAAAGTTCCTATTGTGCATCGAAAAGATAATTTTTTTAATGTTGAAAAATACAACAACAATCACATGAAAGTTTAATGCAAGAAAATATTCAAAGTTCCAATCATATTGAGGAAAATTTGTTTACAAATTTTCTTCTTTTTCTGGAACAGGAGCTCTAGAAAACTATATTTATTTTCTGTTGTTTATATTCTCTTGAGATGCCCGCCCACTATATTCGATATTCTTTCGAATCGTAGTAAAATTTTAGCTGTCGACAAAAAATTAAAAAAAAAATTATGTTTGTAATCATCATCACCAAATCGGGTTGCATCTACATCGTGATTAATATCTATATAAATGCAATTTTTCTTATTCTTTGAGTTAATTACATATGAAGATTGTCGTTTCTTTAAATTACCAGTACCCAAATTCATTATAAAAATGATTAAAACAGTATATGACATACAAAATAATAAATGATATGCTATCAGTTGTGTAGAATCAGATAACGTATTTGTAGATAACAATTTAGGTCAACTTTAAGTATTTGTGTTACACTGCGCAACATAAATAAAAACAAGCAAGAGTGCTACATTTGGCTGGGCCGAATCTTATAAAACATTTACGGAAGTACGTATGGAGTGTGTACATACATACATATTTGATTTGTGAGAAAAATAATGTGTGTGAAGATAAATTTAAATTTAACTAGCAGAGACAAAAACCAAAAAAGTTTACAGAGCCCATTTTGCAGTTAACAGCGGACTGTTAAGCATTTAACAGTCCTAGTAAAATAAAGGCACATTATTTCGGTTGCGAAATCCAGGAACGGGGGACATATACTAGGCCCAACAATTAATAGGAAATGTGGTCCGATATCTGAATAATGAAATTATACCAATTGGATATACAAAAGATATTGATAATAATACCGGAACTTAATTTGAAAAAAGGTCCTATTTTGGAAGGAAAAGTGGACATTGTGGGAAATAGAAGAATTCTACATATATCCCACTATATAAAAATGGTGCTCCTAATGGTTCTTTTAAGAGCAAATGAGGTCGCATTTCTGAAATCATTTTGTGAGTTTGGAAAAATGAATTTGAAAAAAGTGATTTTTGAAGCAAAATTTCTGGAGAAGAGTAGTAGTCATTGTGGGAAATAGAAGAATTCTACATATATCCCACTATATAGAAATGGTGCTCCTAATGGTTCTTTATATAGCAAATGAAGTCGCATTTCCGAAATCATTTTGGGAGTTTGGAAAAATGAATTTGAAAAAAGTAATTTTTGAAGCAAAATTTCTGGAGAAGAGTAGTGGTCATTGTGGGAAATAGAAGAATTCTACATATATCACACTATATAGAAATGGTGCTCCTAATGGTTCTTTATATAGCAAATGAAGTCGCATTTCCGAAATCATTTTGGGAGTTTGGAAAAATGAATTTGAAAAAAGTAATTTTTGAAGCAAAATTTCTGGAGAAGAGTAGTGGTCATTGTGGGAAATAGAAGAATTCTACATATATCACACTATATAGAAATGGTGCTCCTAATGGTTCTTTATATAGCAAATGAAGTCGCATTTCCGAAATCATTTTGGGAGTTTGGAAAAATGAATTTGAAAAAAGTGATTTTTGATGCAAAATTTCTGGAGAAGAGTAGTGGTCATTGTGGGAAATAGAAGAATTCTACATATATCCCATTATATAGAAATGGTGCTCCTAATGGTGATTTTTTAAGTAAGTAAGTAAGAGTAACAACATAACGACACAAAAAATCAAAATTCGAATATACGTAACCCGCGAAAATTCAAAATTCGCAATACGTTTTGAACACACCACATATAGATCGTTCTACCCACTCAAATAAAGATTTCATACATTTCTTTAAATTTTATGTATTTTTTATTTTTTAAATCAAATCCGAACGCTCTTAAAATTTTTTTTTTTTTTTTTTTTTTTTTTTTTTTAATACATATAATTTATTTATTGCATCTTCAAAAAATGAACTAACAATAAGTAATCAAATCTTAAGTCTAGATATAATTAATGTGTCCGACCAATGCCGAAAACAATTTTAGTGATAGTAGTTATTAATACAATAATTATGTACTAGCAAAAAAAATTATTCTCAAAAAGTTTCATCTGAGGTATTGCGTATTAGAGCCTTGGTGTCCCTCTTTTTTAAGCGGATGTGTCCAGTAAAGTTCAAGATGTTACGAGCAAGGGGACTAGGATGGGACTCGAGTTTAGTTAAATATTTGCCTGCGTATTTTGAAATTTCTTCAGTCACTAGTGGCATATTTAAATCACGATGTAAATTTGAATTTTTAATGTACCATGGAGCCGATGTTATTAAACGTAAAATTTTGTTTTGTCTTCGTTGGATTTTCTCAACATTTGAAGCTGAAGCAGTGCCCCATAACTGAATTCCGTAGCACCATATTGGTTTCAAAAGCGACTTGTATATTAACAGTTTGCAGTCTAGGCTGAGTGTTGAATTTCCGCCAATCAACCAATGTATTTGAGATAACTTAAGTTTCATTTGAGTTAGCTTAGAGTCAATATGATGTTTCCACGTAAGCCTTCGATCAAGGTGAATACCAAGGTATTTCACGTGAGAATGTTGAGGAATATTCTCATTGTTTATTCGAATGGGGGAACAAGTATCTCTTCTTAGGGAAAACGTTATATGGACACACTTTTGTTCATTTACTTTAATTCTCCATAAGTTCAACCATATTTCCAACTGGGTAATATGTTCCTGGAGATTGCGGGATGCCTCAGAAGGGTTTTCGTGAATACTCATACAGGCTGTATCATCGGCCAACGTAGAGGTATGGATATTATTGCTCACAGGCATATCACAAGTATATATTAAATACAAGACTGGCCCCAGAATACTACCCTGTGGGACACCGGAAGATATAGATTCGGGCACACTCATGAAGTCTCCTTCCACAACAGTAAACTTCCTATCAACAATATAACTTTCCAAAAGTTTTTGAATGTTTACTGGCAGGTATGTCTTCAATTTTAAAACTAGGCCTTCGTGCCATACTTTGTCAAACGCTTGAGAAACATCAATGAAGAGGGCAGAACAATATTTCTTTTCTTCAAATGTCTTCCTTATAACTTGCACCAACCTATGCGTTTGCTCAATTGTGCTATGCTGACTTCTAAAACCAAATTGATGATCCGGGATACACCCATTATCAGCTAAAATTTTGGAAAATTTAGTCATGAGCAGCTTTTCGAAAAGCTTTGAGATTGTTGACAGTAAACTTATAGGCCTATATGACTCAGCCTTGGTAAGATCTTTACCCGGCTTTGGAATCATTTTGATCTTCGCCAGTTTCCAGTTATGTGGAAAATACTGCAATCGCAAAATGGCATTAAAAATAAATAGCAGGATTCTTATTGCGATTAGAGGCAAATTCATCAGCATCTTGTTACTAATTCCATCAATACCTGGAGCTTTCTTCGGGTTGAGTTCAGCAATTATTTTTTGTAATTCACACAGCTTAAACCTTATGGGACGAGGGGGTAGAGAAACTACATTCGGCAAATCAACAGCGCCCGTACATGAATAGGGAGTGAATACAGCTTTTAAATGCTCAGCAAATAAGTTACCTTTCTCGCTATCGCTTCTTGCCCATCCTCCGGTCGAAGTGCGCAGTGGTGATTTAAGCTCAACGGGTCTTTTAAGATTTCTAGCAGCGCGCCATAAAGAGTAATTAGATGCTGACGTGACATCGAGACCTTCTAGAAATTTTTCTAGTAATGCTGTTTTTTCCGACGATAGCAACTCTTTGAGTCGTTTAGTACATTCTTTAAGTCTGAGTTTATTTAGGGGTGATCTGTGTTGTTGCCATTCTCTTCTAGCTCTCCTTTTTTCACATACAAGACGTTCAATATCCGCAGAATAAATTCTATTAAAGCCAGTCTGCGGATGGGAAGTAGTGGCATGTTCAGCAGCCTCTTTAATATTTTCGTTAAGATTGGCAACGTTAAATTCAATATCATCGGATGTACTTAGCTTAATGTTTTCCGTACAATGACTACTGAGATATTTTTTGAACCCCAGCCAATTAACACGACTTATCATCTTCACATATGAGTTCGGCAAATCACTCCTTAGTGGGTTAAAAATTGTAACTATTGTGGGAGAGTGATCGGAGAGATCTAGAGAGGCCTCCACGTGAGTTAGGTCCCTAGGGATATTTTTCATGACACCAAAATCTATTACATCCGGAATTTTTTGTACGTCAGTAGGCCAATAAGTGGGCTCCCCACACGAAATGACATCCAAGTCCATTTTTGAAATTGTATTAAACAACGCTCGACCTCTAGGTGTAACAAGACGCGAGCCCCAGTACGTAAAAAAATTGTCTTGTAAAATTTAACGCTTTTTGCTTTCTTCTTTGATACACAAAAAACTCGTATTAAAACAATTAATTTCCAGCTTAACCTTAAATTAACTCAGCATATTCTTGATCCTTAAAATATACACAAACCCCTAGTTAAGTGTAATTTGTAGGCTGACTTTTGCTGTTGTACGAGCCTTAACGTCTTTAAAGTTTAAAATAGGAGTAAACCAAAATAATTAGCAACCAATAACCGGCATAGTATGACCTAAGTATCATCTACAAAGTGCGTATGCAGAAGAGTTTTAATATTAAATAATATTAGAGCTGTGTCATTCATGAACGAACAAGTACAAGTGAATGAATCGGTCAAATGAACGAAGTGGGCCGATTACTTTACTGAGCTGTTTTGGCTCAGCAGTACTGATAAAAAGTACAATTGAACAAAATGAACGACCGAGCGCACTTGTTTTTTTTTTGTTTTGTTTTACTTTTTCTTGACATTAGCCTTTTGCTTGCTTTTAGTAACAGTGTGACTATTATAAAATTAATTTAATTGCTATTAATATTTCTTAAGGATTTCGAATATATTAAGTTTTTTTAAACAAATTTGATTTTGATATTGTATATAATTTTTTCTTTGTGTTTCTTATATTTTCTGTTGCTTGTTTTGATTATTTTGCTAAACAATTCATAGCAAACATACTGCATTTGTCCCTTCCTATTGACCGAATCTCAACTGTTTGCTTTCATTTTGTTCTATTTCTTGAAAAGAGCGAATGAACGAAATGAACGAACTCGTTTTTTTTTTAGAAAATTAACGAAAATGAGCGGTCATTTAAATGAATGATTTGGCACAGCTCTAAATAATATTATTATTATAAAGAAAGTGTTTTGCGCAGTATTTTGTTATCGAATACATACATAAATTATGAAAAGTTTCTCAACTGAAACAATATTTTGAAGTGATTTCCAGAAGTTATAAATTAATTTTTTTTATAGTGCTTACTTCGACTACGATACTTTTTAGGAAATATCTAAGTGGAATCTCATGCTCCATAAGGTTTTAACTTAGTAAGTAAAAAACTCAAAAATTTTAATGTTGTCGATGTAGGGTGTCAATATAACGCATTACTAAAAGAAAAAACGAGATAATTGTATACAGTTGAACCCGTATTATCTGGGTCTCTATCAACCGGCTACATCTAATATCCGGCATGCTGTCAATTTGTTTCTTGATCTCCATAATGGCTGCTTTTACCTCTATTATCCGTGGTTCTATTATCCGTGCCTATATATCTACTCGTATTATCAATGGAAAAAAATTAGATTTCATGTTCTAATACAAACAAAAATTTCATTAAAAAAAAAAAATTAAAGGACTATACATCGTCTATTTTTCATGCAAAAAAATTTTTGATGAAACAAATTTATAGGACTACGAGGGCGGTTCGGAAACTTCTTAGCCTATCAATGAAAGAGAATAGTTAGTTTTTCAAAAATATTTTTATTTTTCGATATAATCTCCTGAAACTTCAATACACTTAGTCCAACGCTTTTCTAGCAATTCTATCCCTTGCTTAAAATAGTTTTCCTTAAGGTCTTCAAAATAGTGGTTTACAACTGTAATTGCATCTTCATTTTAGGTAAAACGCTTGCCAGCATGGATTTTTTTTAGATTTGGGAACAGGTAAGTCACTTTGAGCTAAATCAGGAGAATAAGGTGGGTGGTCAAGCAACTCGTACTTTAATTCGTTGATTTTAGCCATTGTTAAAACACTCTTGTGCGCTGTGCGTTGTCTTGATGAAAAATAATTTTTTTGTGTTGTAAGCCAGGACGTTCTTCTCGAATTTGTACATTTAATTGATCCAAAAGGTTGCAATAGTACTCTGAATTTATTGTTTTATCCTTTTGCAGATAGTCAATCAATAAAATACCTTTGAAGTCCCAAAAAACCGTTGCCATAACCTTACCAGCCGATTGAATTGTTTTTGCCTTCTTTGGGGCACTTCCTCCAGCTTCAGTCCATTGTTTGGATTGTTTTTTTGTCTCTGGAGTATAGTGGTGGATCCATGTCTCATCAACAGTTATGAAACGACGCTTAAAATCCATTTTATTTCGCTTAAAACGATCCAAACAAGCTTGAGAAATGTTCATTCTTATACGTTTTTGGTCGACTGTTAACAAATGCGGCACCCATCTTGCAGAAAGCTTTTTCATCTGTAGTTCTTCATGCAAAATTAAATGGACTCGATAACTTGAGATGCCCATGATATTAGCTATTTCACGCACTTTTATTCGTCGATCATTTAATACCATATCATGCACTTTGGCTACAATTTCTGTTGTTGTTGCTGTTTTTGGACGTCCACTACGTGGTTCATCTTCAATGCTTGTACGACCACGTTTAAATTCAGCAACCCAATTTTTTACTGTTGCATATGAAGGAGCACTTTCACCTAACACATTCACCATATCATTATAAATTTCTTGTCCCGATAAACCTTTTTTATGTAAATATTTAATGACACCACACATTTCTAATTTTTCCATTGTAAAAAAATCGCGGATGCGTCTTTTGTGAACACCTGTTTCTATATGAAGGAATTGCCAGATCGAAACAAAATTTAACATGTGTTCATAGCAGAGATGGAAGTTTCCAAAACACTTAACTTTTTTCTGTTTATACCGCGCTTTTTGTGCTAGGCTAAGAAGTTTCCGAACCGCCCTCGTATACATCGTCCATTTTTTACGCGATAAATTAAATGTAAATGTCGTCTATTTTTCATTTAAAAAAAAAAATTTTATGAAAAAATTTAAGGGACGTGTTTTTTTCATGCAAAAAAATTTTTTATAAAAAAAATTTATTTTTAATTTTCATGCATAAAAATTAAAAAAAAATTTAAGGACTACATATACATACATCGTCTATTTTTCATGAAAAAAAATTTTTTGTAAAAAAATTTAATAAATTGTATATTGTCTATTTTTAAGGCAAAAAATTTAATGGACTACACATCGTCCATTTTTCAAGCGATAAATTTTTCATATAAAAAAAAAATTTTTATGAAAAAAATGTATTTTTAATTTTCATGCATAAAAATTAAAAAAAAAATTAAAGGACTACATATACATCGTCTATTTTTCATAAAAAAAAATTTTTTTGTAAAAAAAATTTAATAAATTGTACATTGTCCATTTTTCAGGCAAAAAAAATTATTTTTCATGAAAAAAAATTTTTGATGAAAAAAATTTATAGGACTATATATATATAGTCCATTTTTCATGCAAAGAATTTAATTTTAATGTAGTAAAACTAAACTATATATCGTCTATTTTACATGCAAAAAAGTTTTTTGTGAAAAAAATTTAATGGACTGTATATCGTTCATTTTTCACGGAAAAAAATTTCACGGACTAGACATCGTCTATTTTTCATGCAATAAATTAAATGAGCTATACATCGTCTATTTTTCATGCAAACAAAATTTGAATGAAAAAAATTTAATGGATAAAAATTTTTTTTAAAAAAAATTATATTTATAATAATATGTACTATTTGTGCTTTAAAAAAAACTCTATTAACCTTGTTTTTCGTTTATCCGTGCTAGGCCCTGGATAGTCGAGACTCAACTGTACAAGCAAATGAGCTATCCAACAATGTTAGAACTAACAACTTTACACATTAAAATTTAATTAGATGACAGTCTCGCAAAAAAAAGAAAGAAAACATGTGTAGCAACAAAAAGTTCAACTACCACAAAATAAATATCCTTCCAAATTACAAGCAACACAGCTTTAAGGAAAATTTAAGACCTTAAAAATATGATGATGGTAGTTAATGTGAAAGAATCCACAATTGCAAGTGTGCTGATGATGATTTAGAAGAAGGAGAACAACGATGAATAACTCTAATTAAGACACAACATATTCTCTCTTTTTTTTTTCAATGAAAACATACTGACAGAATTATAAAAAAAGGTAATTTTGATATACATACATAAGTATACACATACGTATGTATATAAATATATATATTTACACATATGCATTACCCAGCAAAAATTACTGCTTCCCAGAAGCGTTTTTGTAAGGGAGACAATGTTTACAGAATCACTTGCTGTTGCGCATGAATCAGACATTTTATTTTTTTGTTCGAGATGAGCCAGCTATAAGCAAGCTCGTACATTGAGCTTCCAAAAAGCCATGAATTTTTCAACTTAATAAAGTACTTCACAGAAGTAATAATCAGATGCAGAAGTAACTGGTTTGAAAAATTGTCTGTGATGATTTTCTACTTGGTTAGAGACCTCGCCTTACTTTAGTGCTTTTCAGAAGCATTTTTCGAAGCTTTTGTTTTCAAGTAAGCAATGCATTGCCTCCCCCAGTTGTTAATGCTTCCAAATCAGAATTTTTTTTGCTGGGTATGTATGCATTAGAGGCCTGCATAAACAGTCTTGAAATGTAAATACATACATATGTTTTGTAAATGTATTCTCGTGGCATGTATTATACTAAAGCTTAAATTAGATGTGCCATAACCATAATGCCAAAGCTATGACGATATGTTATGTCACGCATAATTAAATACAGTGTTGCCCATAAGTTTGGTACGAACAGCTGTTTCCTATGGTTATGGTTATGGCACGTCTGACTGAACCTTAAACTAATAATAATAAGCGTAGCACGATGGATGTATTGATGTTCGTGTATATGAGTTTTTACAAGCGATGTCGCGAAGACTTCTTGTCCGTAACAACCCTGCAGTTTTTAAAGTAGAAATTGACTCAAAAATTGTTAGGTATGCCCCTAATTAAAAATCGACTAGCTACTACAGTAGCCACAAGTAATGCAAGATTCTCTCACTCATGGATATGTTAATGCCTTTAATTTTTTTTTTGCAAGTGAAAAAAACTGTGCAGCAATTCCAAAGAAAATCAACAAGAAAAAAATTATTTTAAGTACATAATTATTTTGATTTTGTGTTGGCGTCAGTTACAATTGGAAGTGAACGTGCAATTTTTAGTGAAAAAAAAGTGCTTTTCTTTTAGAAAGTTAAAATGAGCAGCAGAAGTCAATTAAAACGTTGCATAAAAAAAGAAAAAGAACAAATAATTGAGAAATGTATTAATCACCCTTATCGGGAATAAAAGTTGATGTGAAATGTGTTGCCTTTCCCTAAAATTGTGATGGCCAATGTTTGCCTTGTTGTTGTGCCAGTATACTATTCTTTAATTTTGTTCACCAAATTTTGTTCAAGGAAAATATTTTACGTGAACAAAATGTTCGCCTTTTATTCCCTATAAGGATGAATAATTAACTGTTTTATCAATAGAAACATTAATTGTATTGACTAGGGAAATCACTGACGTAGGGTTATGCAGATGGTGGCAATTGACTACTGTCAATGTCATCACCCTGTTAAAATCGTCAATCATGTGCATGGCTAGTAGTTAGGCTGGTAGTTAATGGTAACGATTGGTAGTTAACGAAATAGTTAAACATTTGCTAGCTACGCCGACTGCAGGGTTTTTTTTTAAAGCAAGCACACACAACTAATGTCTATGCATGCGTGCGTTTGTATGAGAGCAGAAAAATAAATAATTCATACACACAACGTGTGTGCGTATGTATATGCATGTCGTTTGTATACTCCCCCATGCGTATGAAGAAGCAAGCATCACAAATTCTTTCGTCACGTTACATTTTCTTCTTTACCCCTATAGGCCCAACTATAATATGAATAAGCAAACTTAAGCAACTGTGCGATTACATACAATACGTATGTGTGCAACTATAATGTACTTAATGAAACTTTTCGTCAAGTTTCGTCAAATGTCATTTGCTTAAGTAAACTGCCAAACTGAACGCACGTTCCGTACGGAAACAACGGTTTATGCATTTTTTAAATTCAAATAAACAGCAGCAGAAAATATTCATTGCTATTAAATTTTTTTTTTATTGATTTTTAATTTGAAACTCAGAAAATAAAGCAAAAGTTTAATTTGCACTTATTTCTTTACAACACACATACACATGTGTTTGCTTATGTATATTCACTGTTGTATTTTTTAGTAGGCAAAGCAAATAAAACATGTAATAAATTGCTTAAGTTCATGTAAGTACATTATGGCCAACTAAAAGTCACCTCTGAAATGTTTAAGCATTTGACAGGCTTATCGTTCAATTCTGACATTAAAGTTAGAAGTCCATAGCTCGCTTTTTGCGCGTTATGCTTTACACGCGTTTCATCCTCTTGTTTCATTCTATACTTTGTTTGCGTTGAGTTACATGCACTGCTTTTCATGCGCCATTTTATTTTTGTTTTGATCAGCTGTGTGCGTTTGTTTATAAATACTTATAAAGAAAAAATTGAGAGTGAAGTGGAGTTTTTAAAAGTAATCGATAACTAATATGCAAAATTTGTTACTGAGAAAAGTTAATTAAAATACCTCGCATTAATGAAAATATTCACATATTTTATTAAACAAGTTTTTTTTTTATTGAAAAAAAGAAAAAAATTATCCACTGCAAAATAATATTTATCGATAACGTAAGAAATAAAGTATTATTTAACATCTTTAGCATTCAAGAACAGCTGACTTTCTTTCATGGTGCTTGTAACGCGTACAAAAGTAGAAAGTAGACCTATTTTTTGCTTTGAACGCGCCTACGCGTTCTGCGCTTTTTGCAACGTAACTTGTCACATACTATTACATTGATTCTACTTTTTTGACAGATGCATAGAAAGCGTAACGCGCAAAAAGCGAGCTATGGACCTCTACCTTAACTGAAGCCAGCTTATTCATATTATAGTTGGGCCTTATACCTGCAGTAACTGAAACAAATGTCTTGCCAACAGTGTTGTTTAGCGTTTGTTTTAGAAGAATTCGCTGCAGCAAAACATTTGAAAAATCCCTCATGTCTTAAAAGTTCTTGCAAGTGGTCTTTTGCAGGGGTCTAGTATGCATGCAAGTACACATGTCCATATCCCTGTACGAGTATTTAGAAATATTTATTGGGATTTTTGCATGCTTTTTTGTAAGAAAGAAATAAGCTTGATTAATTGCTTATTTTTATCTTAATAGAAAACACGAAAGAAAGTAAAAACAATTTTAGGGAAACGGAAAATAAACGACTTCGACTAAAAAGTTAGAAATTTATACACAAATAACTACTCGTACGTACTCGTATATGGGCAATTCCCAGGCGACAATGAAAGGAATAGAAAGGTCCGATATCAATAACATAGTAAAAAGATATAAGCAAATGTCAGCGAGAAACGGACGCGACAAATATAGAAGTTATGATTTGATCAGGCTAAAAGTTCGTGTCATGTAATAATTATTATTGACAACAGTGACAAAGGTAACATAGATATAGACCTAAACCAGTTTATATCTATGTAGATGTTACATTACTGTTACATCATATTACACTTATAGTATAAAATATAATTAACGTTAGAATATAAAATAATATCAAGTTTTAGAGAGAGAGAGAGAGAACTTTAGTAAATATGATTTTTTATAAACCCTCCTTTCTCACACTCTTGTGGGTAGAGTCTTATCAAGATTTTCTTAGAATTTCCCGAAGATATAGTTGACTCACCTTCATGTATCTACATACATGCGTTTGCTCAGACGTATTATATACTAAGCCCACATTAATATCCATGGCTTAATATAAGAAAGGCGTAACTCGAATTTTCTATATTTTATAGAAGAAGGGAAAAAATTAATAAAAACTAAAGCATTTATAGGCAAAAATAATTTTTTAAGGGACCCTAAATGACTTATTTTAAACTGCAACGTACTGATTTCTTGAAGGAGAATGTAATTATACGTTGGCTAGCAGAAAACGTTAAAAACGCCATTTTGAAATAAATCGAGTTATCGCCCTTTTTATATTAAGCCATCGATATGTACATATATCTATATGTACGTATTCATAGTTCTCTAAAAACGCCAGTCTTTTCTTTATTTAATAAATTTTATGGCATAATCTGATGAAAAATATAAATTAAGAATATATGTATGTTATTTAGATTTTATTTGCGAAAACTTTTTTATTATAGAACTTTGTCTCTCCCTCCCTCTTTGTCTTTTAAATAAAGTACACATTAAAGTTGTCATAACTTCATAAAAATCTTTTTAATGTTTGCAGTACGTGTTATATTCACTCGCTGTACAACAAATTGATAAACACCTCCATTTATGGCCTTCCGAAACATGCCAAAAACTCATTGACTCAATTTTGTCATAAAAAAAAACTTGATACGAGTACTAAACAATTTTTTAACATCTTTTGTTATGGGAAGTTTTTTTATTTTTTTTATTTTTTTTTTGGTTTTAACGGCTTCATTGGGCTTACACTCGAAGAAATGTGCGAAGCAAAAGGGAAGCGATAAAATAAAATTATTACCATATGTATCGATTTTAGGATAAGGAATTGTTTTGCTGTTCTCAAAAGATCATGATTCAAATCAATGCTGGCCACCGAGAGAAATGTACTCGCGGTTGTGTATGCATTTGTATAAGAAGCTGATTACGGTTCAAATGTATTTGTTATAAATTTTTTGAAGGAATCCATAATTGGGTGCCTCTTTTATATTGTAAAATGAAGGCTTCATATTATTACTATTCAATTAGTTACAGAATTAATCAGTTACGTTTTTACACTTTGTTTCGGTATTTTACCAGAAATTTCGAACAACTAAAACAAGTCTTCCATCAACATAAAATTAAAAAAAAAATTTTTAATTTTTTTGCCATATGAAAGTATTTAGCTAAAACTATTCTTGTTTTTTTGTTAAATAAACCTATTTTAAATTTCAATCAGAATTAAATTTGTATTAAAAATATTAAAAAAAAAAATCAAAAAAGACGATTCCTATCTACCTAGCCTACTACAACTATTTTTTTCTTTTTTTCTATAAAATTAAACGTATTTTTTAAAAGGATGATTCCAGGGTTGGAAAAATAATTTTTTTTGGTGTATAATAGTAACCAAGTCAAATTAATGGCTTTCTTTTTTTTTAAATTAGGAAAATAAAAAAAAACAGCTCCAGAGCTGGAAAACCTAAGCTTTTTATGGTATATTAAAGTAACTGAATAAAACAAATTTTTTTTCTTAGAAAGCAATAAATTAGTATTACAAATCAGAAAAATCAAACATATGGTTTCAGGGTTGGCAAATTTGTTTTTTTTTGTAAAAAAGTAACTAAATAAAACTACTTATTTGTTTCTGTTTAATTAATTATATTTTATATATATTAGGAAGGAGTTTATCCAAAAGTTTTTTTTTATTTCTTAAATTTTTATATGGTCACTCATTAGTCTTACTCGTACAAAGCTTTGTGATATGTTGCATATTATGCTTAAATGCAGCTGGGTAATTATTTTAGGTTGCTGGCAGATGTTTTAAAATATAAATTTAAATATAAATTTATTTATTGATAGTCGGGATCAATATAGTAGGGCTGTGTCGTTCATGAACGAACGAGTAAAATTGAATGAATCACTCAAATGAACGAAGTGAGCCGGTCATTTTACTGAGCGGTTTTGGTTCAGTAGTACTGACACATAAAAATAAATTGAACGAAATGAACGACCGATGACCGAGCGCAATTGGCTCTTTTTTTTTGTTTTGTTTTGCTTTTTCATCGTTCATGTGGGATTTTTTTGTCATTTTCTCGTTTTCATTTGCCTTCTCATATACGCAATTAAGTTATTTTCGCTCCCGCTTTTTGACTTTTATTCATTGGCCATATATTTATTTACCAGCAGAGACTTAATTGTGGCAAAATAAAAACACATCTTGAACACTTCTTAATGCTATTAAATATTAAATTTTCCAAATTCCTTATTTTATGTCACACAAAAAAATACTTTAATATTGCAAAAAAAATTTACTTTCTGATTTTTTCATTGTGTTATTTTGTTTGTTTTGATAATTTTGCCAAAAAATAACAAAAACATTGAATTTGTCTCTTTTTATTGACCGAATCAACTGTTTGTTTTTTCATTTCGTTCTTTTTCTTGAAAAGAGCGGATGAACGAAATGAACGAACTCGTTCTTTTTTACAAAATGAACGAAAATGAGCGGTCACTTAAATGAACGATTTGGCACAGCACTACAATATAGTAAAGGCTGGCAAAGTCTTTAACTTTATGGAGATTCAAGTTGCTTCAGATGTTCTTTAATAAATTGTCATTAGCAAATGCTGATCTCTGTTAGAGTCCTCTCCAATTAATTTCTACTTATTCATTTTAAAAAGGGGAAATATTAATAATGTAAAAAAAATTTTAATACAAAGGGCAGAGCTCTTTTTCGGCTTCCTGGAATTTTCAATTGTCGAGAGTTGACTGTGTATTAATTTCATTTTAGATAAAGGATTCGCGTGGATCTTCAATAAATTCAAAGTATGTTTAGTATTATAAAAATACTATTCCTATAGGAATGAAGTCAGTTATTATTACTACTGATTTTTTCTGGCCTTGCAAATATTTTCTGCGTAAAATCGATTTTCTTCATTAATATTTAGACGTACATAATTTACAAATGTAGTTAGTATGAGTAAAGGTGTCTGAGCCTAGCCATATTTCAACTTAACTCATTTCAGTTTTGGTTTTTACTTTTTATTCCCTCTCAATTATCTCCACCTTATTCCTGGCTACCAACATGCCACAAACATACATATGTGTGTGTATGTATATAATTTCTTTTACGTACACGGCCGAGCACTCAGTCTACTCAATATCTTTACAATTTAAAAAGAGGGACGGACATAAAAAAGTATTTACCATTTCTTCAGTACCTGTCTGCCATAGATACAAAAGCACACCACGGCAAATGCCCACCCACACAAGGCTTACGAGTACAACACCTGCCTCTTTAAACGATAACTATGTATGTATGGATGTATGTGTGTATATGTGTATGTGAGTTTGGCTTCGTTTTGAATTTCTCTTCTTTTTTTTCTTCATTCATTTGTTGTAATTTTTTGACCATTATAGTACGCTTTTCATCTGATAAGCTTTTTGAAGGTTCATTTCACGGCAAACTCACTCACACGCATTTACAATTTACGGTTGTTTGCTTTATCGTTTAACGTGCGGATAACAATAGCAGCATAGCAAATTGTTTACAATGGCGGTTGTAATTGGGATGGAACGAGAATGTGTGGCACAATCGTACTTTTAATAGAAGAAAAGTCAAAGAAGGCCGAAGCCTGTACTGTAAACTGTAATAATTCTTTTATCTAAGAATTATAAAATTTTTAGCAAATTTTTTCCTTTTAGGATTTTTTTTTTCTAAAATATTTTATTCAACTGTATCTTAATTATTTTTAACTTTTTAGTGCTTCAACAAAAATGTTAAATGTTTCCACAATATTAATATGTGACACATAAATCAAATATATATTCTTGGTCCTTATAAATAGGAAAGACGAATAAGCGATGTCCGTCCGTCTGTATGTGAAATCGGTTTTGCGGAACTCCCAGAAAATCTAGCGACTTCGGTCTTGAACTGATGTGTCAGAAATGATCCAAAATAGATTAGTATTGCAAATCAGCAAAATCGAAAGGATGGTTTCAGAGCTGGAAAAATTAAACTTTTTTTTGTTTTTTTTTGTTGAATAAACTTATTTTATATATCAATTATAATTAAATTTGCATTGAAAATATAAAAAATGAAAAATTCCAGGGTTGGAAAACTGAAACTTTTTTTGGTATATAAAAGTAGCCTACTACAACTAATTTATTTTCTCTATAAATTAAACAAATTTTGTATTAAAGAGAGAAAAAGATTGGTATAAGAAATTAGAAAAATATAAAACGATGATTGCAGGGTTGGAAAATGAAATTTTTTTGTTTATAATAGTAACTAGTTGAAATTATTTTTTTCTTTTCCTTTAGAATTTAAATATAATTAATGTTTATGGTATAAAAAATCAGAAAAATAAAAAACTACAGCTTCAGAGCTGGAAAGCTTAAACTTTTTTTTGCTATACATATAAAAGTAACTGAATAAAACTAATTTTTTTCTAAGAAAGGCAAAACTTAGTATTAAAAGTCAGAAAAATCAAAAATATGGTTCCAGGGTTGGAAAATTTATGTTTCTTTTAAAGTAACTAAATAAAACTAATGAATTTTTTCTGTTTAATTAAACATATTTTATATATGTATTAGGAAGGGGTTTCCAAAAGTTGTTTTTATTGCTAAAATTTTTATATGAAAATCTAATTTAAACATAAACATGGTCACTCATTAGTAGGGAAAGGATTTTCATGTAAATACATGTTTTCTGTCGTTGGTCGAAGTTCAACGTAAATAAAATATCTTTGCGAATCAACAAATTTGCGACAAAATGGCATCGATTTGTTAGTGCATATTTTTTCATATTTTAAAAGAAATACATATTTTTGCATATTTCATTATAAATGTATATTTTTAATACATTTTTTAATTTTTTCATGCTATAAAACAAATTTTGGTGTTTTTTGATTAGTTTGCAAAGTATTTTTGGTATTCATACGACTGTGTACAAACGAACAAGAGGAAAACGTAAACAATTTCAACTGGGATGAAAACTCAATTCATTTGAAAAATTCAAGACAAAAAAAAAAATACAAAAGCATGAAATAAAAGCCCTTTTAAACCCAAAAATGTTTGTGTATTTTTTTGGCGCTCTTTACCAGTTCCGTGTTAATTTTGCGTGTTGCAGCCTTTAAAGAAAAATATTCAGGGATACAAATTCCCCCACAGCCTATAGTAACTAGATGGGGAGCGTGGTTGAATGCTGTCGAAAACTAAATTTATATTAATAAAGTTAAAGAAAATTTAAATTAAAAAAAACTTAAGCACTGAATTGATATTTGTGCACCCAGAGAATGGCTTTCGTGTTGACACTATATCCCAATTAGATCGTTTTGATTCTTTAAAAGTTCAAGTAAAAAAATGTGTGCTCTAAAAGACAGAATAAGTGAAGAAATTAAAAATAAATTAGATAAAGTTATACAAAAAAATTATGCACTTAAAAAATGCAACAAATTGCATCAATATTTTTTAGTTCAAACAGCTAAAATTTAGAAACTCAATATTCCACAAACGAACTGGCAGCAGCATATTTAAATATGTTTTTTCAGAAAAAATAGTCAAAGATTTACCTTTGACAATTTAAAAAAATACTTATTCATTTACTTAAATAAAAGTTCTTCTTAACTGTATTTTGTATATGGAATACAAATGTTTGTTAACAAAACAATGGAGCTGATTTTTTTTTTTTAATTTTTTAATGTTATTAAATGTTGAAAAAAGAGTTAATAAATGCATATTTTATTAGTTTTTAATACATATAGATTTTAAATGCATGAAAATCCTTTCCCTACTCAGTAGTTTTACTCGTGCAAAGCTTTGTGATATGTTGCATATTATTCCCAAATTCTGTTGTGTAATTAGTTTAGGTTGCTTGCATATGTTTTGAAATATAAATTTGTTTTACTACCATTATGGATAGTTATTTAATTCAGTTTCTGGTGTGGGAATCAATATAGAAAATGGTGGCAAAATCTTTAACTTTATGAAGATTCAAGTTGCTTTGGATGTTGGTTAATAAATTGTCCTTAGAAAGTGCTGATCTCTGTTAGAGGCCTCTCTAATTAATTTCTCCTCATTCATTTAAAAAAAAATATTATTTAATGTAAACAAATTTTAATACAAAGGACAGAATAAAATATTCAACTACGAGTATTTCTAATATCGAAAATAAAATCTTTGAATTAAATTCTTTGGTCAAAAAATACCCATAGGTGGTCACTTACTATAAATTACACAAGAGCAAAAAATAAATGATATATTTTTCTCTCAAAACAAGTATGTATAATATACAATATGTATATACTCCATACGTACTTCGGTGAAGGGTATATAAGATTCGGCACAGCCGAATGTAGCACTCTTACTTGTTTTTGAAGTGAGTTAAATTTTTTTTGAAGTTTTCGTTTCCTATAGAAAAGTCGACTGTTTCACAGCACACTTTTCTTGAAGAATGAGTGAATTCAGCCTGGTGTGTCAGTGGCAAGTTTCTATTTCTTCGCACTTACATTTGTAATAAAGGGTAAAAAAGTACTTTCCTAACTGTAACAATTCACAATTTTTATATCACCTCCTCCTGTATCGGCAAAACAACAAATATGTATACAAGTGTGTGTGAGTTTTAAAATGTTTTGTACTCGTATATTTGTAAATATGTCATTATAAGTGAACGGTATTTTATAGTGTGTGCGTTGTTGCGCGAACGAACGTGTTGGATGTAAACTGAGTATGAGATTGTTTGTAGTTTGGTTTGTAGGCAAATTATGATATTTGCACGTATTTTGTACTATTTTGTATATCTGGGACATCTAAGTAAAAGAGCATACTTTTGTCAAGTGCTAGAGAATTTATTTAATTTTGTTTATTAGAACAACTTCTTTTATTATCAATAACTAATTAAAGGTACTTTAAACACAGTACGTAAGCAAAGGGTTCCTTTTTAAAAGAAAATTCTACATGCATTATAACATTTTTAATTTATATGGAAGTTGCCCCGCGATTGTATTAAAGTTTAAGTAACATGTAAAATATTATATTATATTATATTATATTATATTATATTATATTATATTATATTATATTATATTATATTATATTATATTATATTATATTATATTATATTATATTATATTATATTATATTATATTATATTATATTATATTATATTATATTATATTATATTATATTATATTATATTATATTATATTATATTATATTATATTATATTATATTATATTATATTATATTATATTATATTATATTATATTATATTATATTATATTATATTATATTATATTATATTATATTATATTATATTATATTATATTATATTATATTATATTATATTATATTATATTATATTATATTATATTATATTATATTATATTATATTATATTATATTATATTATATTATATTATATTATATTATATTATATTATATTATATTATATTATATTCAATAACGAATAAAAAAAGAATTATTCGAATGAATAAAGGATGAGAGATTCTATAGGAAAGAATTTTTTTGGAAAGTCTAAGAAATAAAATAATTTATTTGAAAAGATGATTTAAAAATGTATTAAACAAGTAACGATTAAGAAATTTTATTCACATAAATAAAAAAAATTATTTATTTGAATGTGTAAGTAATATACTAAAAGTTTGTTGGTATTAAAAAAAATAAGGAATTTGAACTCGAATGCGTACCGAATACAAATTTTTATTCGATTAAATAACGTATATATAAATACGTATTTAAGTGAATAACTAAAAATTTATTTTATTCGAATGAACAACGAATAAAATATTTTATTCGAACATATAACGAATAAAAATTATTTCAATGAATTACGAATAAAAAATTTAATTGCAGTTAAAAAAGTTTTCTTCAAATGGAAAACGAACAAAAATTTAAATTATTCGAAAAATGAATAAAAATCTATTGAATCATTTTCCATCTTAATTTGAATAAATAAAAAAAAATCTGATACGAATGAAAAATTTAATTTCAGTAAAAGACAAATATTATTCCAAGGTATTCCCAACAACAAAATTATTTTAATGGAAAATGAATAAAAATTTTAAACGTTCGTATAATGAATAAAAATTTACTGAACATGTTTCCGTTGTCAAGCAATTAATGATAATTTTTATTCGAATAAATAACGAATAATAAATTTTGTTCATATAATAACAAAAAATATAAAAATTTGTAAGAATAAATTATGGATAAAAATTTTTATTCTTGCATAACGACCAATATTTTTTATTCGAATAAATAACGAATGATACATTTTATTCTTATGAATAACAAACACTACACGTAAATTATACTCTAAAGAGTGAAATGACAAATCTATTCGAAAAAAATCACCAACACAAAATTTTATTTGAATGTATAAATTACAAGAACTTTAACTTTAATAATATGCAAGAACGAATATTATAATGAATAATAAAATTCATTCGAATGATGAGGGAATAAAATATGATATTCCAAAAAAAAAACGTGTACCATATAAAAATTTTCATTCCAATAAAAACGACTAATAAATTTTTCTCAATGGAGAACGAATAATATTTTTTTTCTTATGTTATTTCTGCGGGCTATTTGTGGTCAACAATTTGTCTCCAAATGTAAATAAAAATTACATAATTTTTATTTTGTTTTACACAACGTTTCGTTTGTTTTTTTAGAAGCTTCTTATTTATTATTATTGTTATTATTATTTTTTTATTCGAATAAATGACGAATAATAACAAATATTTGAATGAACAGTGTATAATAAATGTTTATTCGAAGGATTATTCGAATAAATACAGAATAAAAAATTTTATTCGAGTTAATTTTGAAATGAATAATTAAAAAACTTTATTCGAATGAGAAAGGAGTAAAATATTTATTCGAATATGCAACGAACAATCGATTTTATTCGAATGAATAATGAATTAAATTTTTCGGATCAAAAATGTGTAACAATTTGATACTAATGAGCAAGAAGTAGTAATTTTTGTTTGAAATAAAAACGAATAAAAATTTTATTCGATTGGTTACTCGAATAAATGCTGTAAGAGAAATTTTATTCGCGTTTTTGCTGAAAAAATAATTATTAAAAATTTATTAAAATGCGAAAGTACTTAAATATTTATTCGAATATGCAGCGAATTATTCGAATGAATAATGCATGAATGGAAGCAATGGTTTTTGCTCGAAAAAAAACGAATAAAAAGTTTATTCGATTGATTATATGAATAATTACCGAATAAGAAATTTTATTAGAATTTTCGCTTTTTTTTCATGTTTTTATTTGCAATCTATTTTTCAATAATAAGCAAATTAATTAAAAATAAATATTCACATGAGTCTTAACCTACATTAAGGCTAAAACATATTACATTAGTGCTCTTTAATCAGAGTACAATTATAAGTATGCAATTATTTATATGTTCACAAATTTATTATTTATTTATTTTTTCATATTTATAATGACTATTTAAAATATATACATCCTTATCTTCTGAACGGAAGGTCAAGCACATGATGCCTTTTTAGCATATGTGCTTCCTTGCATCTACTATCATTCTAAGAGTTTTTGATTGATATCGTTGAAGTATTTCTATGTTGGAGTTGCTAGCAGTGCCCCACAGTTGGATTCCGTATGTCCATATCGGTTTTAAAATAGTTTTGTATAGAAGAACTTTGTTTTCTAAACTTAGTTTTGATTTTTGTGCCAGCAGCCAATGCATTCGCTTTGTTTTCATATTTAGGCATTCCCTTTTTGCTTTTATATGTTGCTTCCACGTTAGTCTTTTATCAAGATGCATGCCAAGATATTTCACACAATCAGTTTTTGGAATTTCGTCATTGTTTAAGAAAATAGGAGGATAAATGCCTCTTCTTAATATAAAGGTAATGTAATTAGACTTTTCTGTATTAATTGAAATATTACATCTTTTGAACCAGTTCGCCATACTGTCTAGGTGATTTTGAAACTGGTTTGAGGCCTCTAATGCAGAAATATTACTCGCCATTAAGGCTGTGTCATCCGCATATGTTGCAATAGTAACATTTTCATTTGACGGCATATCGGACGTATATAATGTATTGGGTGTTTTTTATTGAGGTATAGAACTTTAAGTTGGCATCACTTTTTTAACTGGCGGCCATTTTGTCAGCTGTCAAGTGATTAATATTTAGTTTGGTTGGTTTTGAGGACCCGAATGAATCGATTCGCCACCGTGCACAGCAATTGGAGCTTTGTCCATCAACTTTATGGAAGATTTTGCGCAAAGATCTTGGCTTGCGACCTTACAAGATCCAGCTTGTGCAAGAATTAAAGCCGCGAGACCATGCAATGCGTCGTGATTTTGGTGTATGGGCCGAAAATGAGATTGATCTCGATGCTGATTTTCATCGCAAAATTTTGTTCAGTGATGAGGCTCATTTTTGGTTGAATGGCTACGTCAACAAGCAAAATTGCCGCATTTGGAGTGAAGAGAATCCACATGAGACCCTTGAGACGCCATTACATCCACAAAAACTGACTGTTTGGTGTGCTCTATGGGCTGGTGGAGTCATTGGGCCATACTTCTTCCGAAATAATGCTGGAGAGTCAGTTACCGTTAATGGAGACCGGTATAGAGCCATGATAGCCGACTATTTTGTTCCCGAATTGGATGGCATGAATGTGGATGAGTTGTGGTTCCAACAAGACGGCGCTACATGCCACACAGCGCACGTCACAATCGATTTATTGAAGGAAACATTCGATGAGCGCATAATTTCGCGGAATGGACCTGTCAATTGGCCACCAAGATCGTGTGATTTGACACCATTGGATTATTTTCTTTGGAGATATGTGAAGTCGCTCGTCTACGCCAACAAACCAGAAACGTTAGGGGACTTGGAAGCCAACATTCGTGGCGTTATTGCCAACATACGGCCCATTTTGCTCGAAAAAGTGGTTGAAAATTGGACATGTAGAATTGGCTTTATTCGAGCCAGCCGCGGCGGCCACATGCCCGAAATCATATTTAAACGTTAATGGCATAAAATTATCCTTCCAATAAAGCCAAATTGATGGACATTAAAACGATTTTCTTGTGTTTTATTTCAATTCGAAGTTCTATACCTCTAAAAAAACACCCTGTATATAGAACTGGGCCCAGAATGCTTCCCTGAGGAATACCAGCTTTTATGTCATAAATATTAGAAGTTTCATCATTTAATTTTACGTAGAAATAACGATTTTGTAGGTAGGATTTAAGGACCAAAAAGAATGGTGCAGGGATAAGCATTTTTTGTTTATACAGAAGGCCTACATGCCATACTCTGTCGAAGGCTTGTTTAACATCCAAAAAGACAGCAGAACAGTACTGTTTCGTTTCTAGAGCATTTCTAATAACATTTACGACTCGGTGACATTGTTCAGGCGTACCGTGCTTATGGCGGAATCCAAATTGATGCTCAGGGATAATATTCTTGGTGTTTAAGACTGGCTGCAAAAATTATTAAAATGACAAAGGAATTAAATATTTATTCGAATATGCAACGAACAATCGATTTCATTCGAATCAATAACGAATAACAAATTTTTTCGTTTGAAAAAAGAATAAGAAATTTTAATTGTGCGCTTCGAAATAAGAAAAACAGCTAAGATAAGTATATAGTTTTCTAAAATTTTTCATTTTCATGAAGAATTTTTCTTTGTTGTTGGTTAAGCACGTCTGTCTACATGCACATCGTTTCTGAAAAAGCTAAAAAGCTTCATAAGTATATTTATAGCAACACTCTCAACAAAATTTTATGGGAGAACGGAAACTTGAAATTCACAATAAATATTTTATTTTTTCTGCATCCACAGATTTAACATCAAATAAATTTACGAGTATTTATTTCGGTATTTTTATTATTTATTAATTTGCCATCATTTTACAGAATTAATTTATTCTAACTCAGATTTCTAAGCCTAACTTATGCAGAAAATGCCACAACTTAGAAAAAAAACGAATACAAAGAATATACAAATTAAAATGTGCTAATTTTTAAACTAAACATTCAATGTTGTAATGGCTGTAAGTTTACATAAGACTGTTAGTAAACATTACTGTTAGATGTGATTAAGGTTACCAGTCCATAAAACTGTTAACAAATGTAACAGCAGTAGGAATAACAGGTACGTTAACATAACAGTTTCAATTAAATAATAAAACCTTCATTCTATCATTTATACCCTTCTTCTGTTCGTTTGCAACACAAATATGACGAGGGGTTGTTTTAAGCGCCGCTAAATGCAATAATTATTATTATGGAAGACAAGAAGGGAAACAAACCGCAAGAAGGGGAGCCAAATACACAAGATGCAAGCAAAATAATATGAAAGGATATGAAGGCTTAAAGAAAAGCAAGCAACGCACGAAGTCAAAAAATCAAAATATGCGTAAAAGGCGAAAAACAATGAAACAATAAAATTATTTACTATCATTTGAAGGGTGGAAAACTGAATTTCATATACGAAAAGGCTCCATAAGCTAAAAAATTTCACATGAAATATTAGTTAATGGAGAGCAGCAGGAAGCGAAGGTGGTTGTTTAACTAGAAGAACGAATAAAAGTTAAAAATATAATTTAATTAATATTTAAATGAAAGCGCTTGGAATATATATACATATATGTATATATAAAAACTCAATGAATTTTGGAACAAATAAAAGTTGAAAAACTGTGTATTAATATCTATAATTTAAAAAATTTTTGTCATACGAGTATAGTGTTAAATTTTAATAAAAAGTATGAGAAAAAAAATTGTTGAGCTGTCAAACCAAAAAAAGTTTTTTTTTATTTTTTATTTTTGGTTTGGTTTGAGTAACTAACTTTGAGTAAACACTGGTGCTTTTCTAATAACCGTTAGGAAATTGCAAAAAAAGTGTGTGTAGTGGTCTCTTTCTAACCTAAAAGCGAAGGCCAAGGAAAAAATAATCGATAACTAAGTTGTAGTGCTAATGTGGCCATTATTCAAAAGCATTTAACGGTGTGTGAGAGAATTTTGACACATATAAAAAAACCAGTAAGAGAGGGAGAGAGAGAGAGAGAGAGAGAGTGTGTGTTAAAAGCAACGAATTATAGCTTTTACAACTTATGCATGTAATTCGTTATAAACAGAATAACTTATTTGAATTTTGATCACTGCTCGGGTTAAACGTTTTGACGGACTTTCCTATGGGAAATTTTAAATAAAAAAAAAATGGAAATAAATCTATGTGTTTGGAACAAATTTAAAATAGCGCGTCGTGCAATAAGTTAAAAAGAATAAAAAAGATAGCCAATATAAAAATTCAATTTAAAAAATTTAATTCAAATTTTAAAAGTAAAAGCAAAAAGTTTTTTAATAAAATTCTGTAACATCAAGTGAAGTGGAAATAAGTGTAAAATTCAGTAGTTGTTCGACTGCTGCTTGCTGGGAGAACTATTTAAAAAAAAATCCAAAGGATTTTCAATTAAAAATTATGGTAAATTTAATCATTGATAGATATTTTTAAGTAATAAAAATAACAAATTCTTGTTTAAGTTTTTTAAACATATTTTGTGGCTTCTTTCATACAACAATTAAAAAAGTCCAAGTCCAAAAGTACACACATGTAGATATTTACATATGTATGCAAGCACTCGTATGTAAGTGTACTTTAACAATTTAACATTTCTATATACATATATGTAAATGTAAATAAGTATGCATGGATTTAATCAGTTTAATATTTCAACGTTTCATTTCTTTTCTATTTCTCAATTGATTATACATAACTTACAATATATGAGTATGTATTTAATTTTGTTTGGCAAAAAAAAAAAAAACAAATTATCGCCTGGCGAAAAAATTAAATAAATAAAAAATATGTTGAGTAAGAGTTTACAGTGCATCCTGTCATGTCAACCATGCTGTTAATACTCGTAAGATATATGCCATGCTGTAACATTTATGTTATACTCGTACATAAGTGAAAGCCATACATAGTTAAATAAATCATGTTATTGTGCTCTGAGCATGAATGCATTTTGTAAATTTTTTGATTAAGATGCAAAACTAAAATTAAATATTTTATAAAAGGCTAGACATTTTTATGACTGCTTACAATTTTCTATATGAAATGTTACAAAGCAAGTTTTTTACTTTGCTATAAAATTGTGTATGTTAAGCATACATATATTCAATATTAGCAAAAGAAGCTGACTGACTTGTATGTAATTAAAACTAATTTTAATATTCTTTTATTTAAAAAAATATAGCTTATACTCCTCTAACTTGCCTAAAAGTATTTATTACTCATTCAATATCGCCAGTCTGCCACACATTGCAATTAATCGCAGGGTTGACAAGTCCGCCAACATTTTGGCATTGTCAGTATAGTTATTTTATGAAATAAACTATGACTATACAAAATATTATTTAGAGCTTATTTATGCACTGGATATTCATACAGGCCTGTCACAGAAATCGATCGAAATTGTTTTCATTACGAATTTTCATTTCGATAGATTTTGTTTTACCTTCTCCAGATTTCGATCGATTTTGTTCAATACGAAAAAGCAGCAATTCGATTGCTTTCAATTTAAATGTGGCAATATTGGGCAACGAAAAACATAAAACACATGGTTATTAGAAGAGAAAAACAAAATAGGAAAGGCACAACATTTTTTTTTTCAACTTGAAGTGAACAAAATTTAAAAATTAATACACGAAATGTCTGCAATAATTGCAATTTGTGGTGCGCAGGGACGTCAAGACTTTAGCATAAAATTACGGGGAAGACGATTGAGGGATGCTTCAGGTTCACTTTCATATCCAAACGCAGTGTATATGTTTAAGTTTTATTTATTTTTATTTGACTGAACAGAATATTTCACTTTTTACGATGCTGCATTTTTCCTTAAAGGCTTGTACTCTGTTCAAAGTTGTGAAAAATTTTCAGCACTATTGATTATTTCGCGTGAAAAATTTTACATGTACTAAATGTAGCCCAACTCGCGGTTTTTTTTATAAATTTCTTGCTTTTATTGATTGAAAGTATGCAACATTGTTAAAATTCCGTGCGAAAAAAGCACTGCTCATGTTGTTTCGCAGCTAAACTAAAATGATGCCAGACTAATTTTGCATGGAAAGACATGATTTTACGTGTTTTTCACAACAAGAACAGAGTACTACTTTTGCGAATTTATTTCGCAAATATTTCACACCAAATACTTTTATATGTAGTTTGACAGCATTTCGCACGAAATTGTGAACAGAGTACCAGGCTTAAGACTTAAGAAAATTTTATAATTTGTAAAAAAAAAATTAAATAATCCAAAAAAAAAATTTAAATAAATTGTTGAAAAACATTTTTCTTTATTGAAATAAGTTGTTTCAAACAGATTTTTGTAATTTCACATAAGGAAAATTACAATTCCGAGCATTAAATTTAAAGTGGTTTCATTTCAAGCATACATATTCTTCGTTTTTCGTTTTCTGAAGAACCTAATTACGGAATTGAAATCATTTCGATCGAATTTGGATTCTGTGACAGGCCTGATAATTTCAAAATATTTTTTTGGAAACTGCCAAAAAAAAATTTAAGTAATTCTTAAGGCACTACTTTTTAATTGCTTCCAAAGAATATATACATATATTTAATTTTTTTTTAAAGAGGCAATGAATGTCTACTACTATTACTAGGTGTTACCTTCCTTAGGAAAAGGATAGTGATAGACAAGACAAGGTGGTGAAGGCAGAGATAGAGGAAAGCTTCATTCTTTTACAACACTGTTTTTTGCAAGTTGTTTTAATAATGCAGTTTTGCAGCGCCTCTGGTGTCAATGAGGCGTATTAAAATTTTCGAAGCTGCTCTTAGTAGCCATTTTATTGGTTATTTTACTTTGCCGATGATTTTGTTACATAATGCCGACGAAGGAAGGCGCTCTGATATTCCATTAGGATTAGTGTCCACTGAAGCCGGTGTAGTTCAGTGACCAGTGCCTTATGCCTGCATCTCTAGAGCTTTTCCTACAACAACTGATACAAAGGAACACTAATTTACGTCAGGAAAATGCTTGGTGTTGTTACTTAATGACTGTCAGAGACCGGGCTCGAACCCAGAACCATCCGTTTTGTAGTCAACGTGCTAATTACTTTAGTCAACGCCATAAGTAAAAACTTATGTTAGTCATACACAAATTTGTCATACGGTTATAATTTTAGAAAATATGCACAATTTAAAAAAAAAACAATCGATTTTATTTGCAGATATTTATGAACTAGGTTAGGTTAGGTTAGGAAGGGTGGTGCTAAAACGCACCTGCACTCGGAGAGCCATTTTAGGTCCATTGTGATTACCTTCTATTGCCAATTAAAAGTAATATTTACCCCCCCTTTGCACCCAGAATTGATGCTATTATCCGTCATTAAGCCACTGAATTCCTATGATCAAGTGCCTAATGTCCTCTAGTTTATACTTCCCAATATCAGTAATGCTCTCATGGAAACGTCTGCTCAGCCATGTAAGCCTATGACGTTGCAGCTTCGGGCAGTGACAGATAATATGTTTAAAGGTTTCTGGTTCCTCTTCATCCCCGCACAGGCTACAGAAATTTTATCTGGAGTGCCAGTTTCCCAAATGCTGATTCTTGCGCTAAACGAGCAGTGGCCAGTGTTGTCAGATTTATTTTCAGCCTCCTCGCCAAATGACTTGTCGAATATCGCCAAATATCGCCAATATGATCAAAACATTAAATTTTAGCTAAAAAAATATTTTTATTTTGTAATTACATACATTAAAAATATTTTTAAATTTTAAATTCAGTAGGTAACATCTATCGTAAAATATAAAAATTATATTATTTAAGAAAAATTAAGAAAAGTGTTCACATTAACATATAAATAATGGCGTACAAAAAATACTTAAAAATAACTTATTCCAAAATATCAATCTAAATAGGATAAACTCAGCTTGAACACCAAGACAAAAGTTATTATTTAAATCTTGTGATAAAACTGAAGTAACAGTTACTTAAATGTGTATTTAAGTACACATATCATATCCTTGCAGTGGTAAGTACCGGCAGCATCGTCGTATTCATACATTCTAGGCCAGAACTCGTGCAGGCTTTTTGGTGCTTCATTATCAAAATGTTGGTTCTAATTAATAAAAGAAACTCTTCCCCACTGTATTTCATAAACACCAAATGAGATTTTGTGGGCCATATTTGTTTTTAAAACTTCTTGAATTTCAGATAAAGAGTCACAACATTTAGAATTTCATGCACGAAATATTTACGAGTATGTTGTAGAAGAAATTCATTACAAAAAAAATTTCATATTTTTAACATTATTCTATTTAATTGAAATCATAGAAATATAGCCAAAAATATCGCCAAGGAGATCAAATATCGCCAAGTAAATCGCCAATCGCCAAAAAAACAAATTCGCCAAAAACAAATTTTCATCGCCGCGTTTGGCGAGATATCGCCATATCTGACAACACTGGCAGTGACCACTCAACGCGCCTATCACGATTGGCATCGCCTTGCTATGCATGCCCAGCAGCAGTTTGGATCTTCCTGAGTCAATTTAATTTTTGACCTTATAGCCCTCGAGATTAGATTCTACAGTCGTACCTACTGCGCCATGAACTGTTGGTGCTGCTCTCTACCCAATTACTGAGTTCCCTGTAGTATTGACCTATCGGCAGTCTCACCGACCTGTCACACATTCCCTCATTTAACGCCGACCCTATTCTTGCCATTTTATCGGCAATTTCATTTCCCTCAACACTGCTGTAGCCACGAACCGAACATAGTCTGACACTATATTTGTCCATAAGCAAGTTGAGGGCTCTCCTACATTCACTAACATGTTTCGATTTGGCATTGTGTCCCTTCAAAGCTTTTAGCGCTGCCTGGCTGTCGACGTGCAAGCTTACCTTCCCACCTTCAGCTACATTCCTGGCCACCAGTTCCGTGGCCCTGAGGATCGCCCAGATCGCTACATTCATTCGGCAACCTCAAAGAACTACAAATGTTCGTTACCAAGATATAGACACTAGCCCCTGTGCCTTCCCAATTTATGCACTAACTTTCAAAAAAAATTTTTTTTTTATATTTAATCAAATTTACCTGTTTTGCGTTTAAATTCGCACGGTGTAAATTCAAAATGATCCAATCAAGAGTATTTAAAAAATTTTTTTTTGGTAATGATTTTCCAAATTCCTGGAAAAAATAACTTTGAAATATCTGTGAACAAATAAGTGACAAGGGTTAGACACAAACCTAAATAAGAGTGTCAAGCATTGCGTTAGCAGCAGGGTACGCATTTTCAGTACATTCAAATAATATTTTATGCGTTTAAATGTACTAAAAATACGTACGCAATGTTTGACGCACTGACTTAGGTTTGACTCTTAATTATCTAAAAATATTTTGAAATATAATTCATAATTTTTATGACAGGATGCTTGAGGGCTTTCAGAAGGATTCTTTAATCAGCTGCTTGCTGGTAAACCGGTAAAATTTGAGCTTTTACCTCAAAGGGGGCACGGCTGAAAGTTGTCCGATTTAACTCAAATGTTCACCATATCAGTTTTATACTACTCGTAAGTGCCACAATATTCTGCCTGGGATTTTATGCAAATTAAAAGTTGAATTTTCAATGCCAATCTAATGTATTTATATACATTTAAAAAAAATCAAATAGCTTTTCAATTTTTTACATAACTTATTTTTATTGCATTTATTTAGCTACGAGTACATATGAAAGGAAATCATAACTACGATACAACATCTTAAGTACCTATAATAAATCGAAAAAAATGTGTCATTAAATCAAGGCTGCTTAAGTACTATTAAAAACCTTGACAACTCTGAATTTCTTTTCTCGTTTCTTACAAAACAAACGTACACTGAAATGTAACGAGTGCCAAGATAGACAGACAAATAAAACCTGCACACACACACACACACAAACATACACAAAATGAAACTGTTACTTTAAAAAAAAAAACTCATTCATCATCATACTAAGGTTGCGTATTTTAGCAAAACGAAAAGAAAAAAAAAGAATGCAAGACCCAACGGCCACCAACTACTAAACTATAAAATCCAACAAATATTATTAGATTGCAATAAGAAAGAACATTGTATCTGTATACAACAAAACCGCACTTGTCATCATACTCGTTCTTTCGTTATCCTTGTTTTTCTAATGCGCTCTCTAACTCTCTCTCTCTCTCTCTCTATAATGTTTTAACATTTTTTAGTTATGCTCTCCAACTGTAAGTGTTATTTGTCTTAAAATACGCAGGTTCTTGTTCAGTTTTGTTTGGTTTTAAAATTCGAATTAAATTAAAAAAAAGTGCAAAAAGTATAAACTAAAGTACGTTGTTTTTATACCCTTCACCAAAAATGGTAAAGGGTATATATAGGTTTGTCATTCCGTGTGTAAATTACACAATATTAATATACGACACATAAAGCAAATAGGAGATAAAAATAAGCCATGTCCATCTGTCCGTCCGTCCGTCCGTCTGTCTGTACGTGAAATCGGTTTTCCAAAGCTCCCAGAAAAGCTGGCGACTTCGGTCTTGAACTGATGTGTCAGAAATGTTCCCAAATGGATTGGTTTTGAAAATCAGCAAAATCGAAAAGACGGTTTCAGAGCTGGCAACTTTAAACTTTGTTTTGCCATATAAACGCATTAGCTAAAGCTGATTTTTGGTTTTTTGTTAAATAATTCTATTTTATATTTCAATCGGAATTAAATTTGTATTACATATATAACAAAAATTCAACAGACGATTCCAGGGTTGGAAAACTCGAACTTTTTTTTTTTTTGTATATAAAAGTGGCCTATTACAACTAATTTTTTCTTTTTTCTATAAATTAAACATATATTGTATTTAAGAGAGAAAAAGATTGGTATAAGAAATCAGAAAAATATAAAAGGATGATGCCAGGGTTGGATTTTTTTTGTGTATAAAAGTAACCAAGTCAAATTAAGTTTTTCTCTTCCTTTAGAATTTCAATATAATTGATGTTTTAGAAAGAAGTTTGATATAAAAAATTAGAAAAAATAAAAAACACAGCTCCAGAGCTGGAAAACCTGAACTTTTTATGGTTTACAAAAGTAACTGAATAAAACTAATTTTTTCTTAGAAAGGAATAACTTATTATTAAAAATCAGAAAAACCAAAAATATGGTTCCAGGGTTGGAAAATTAATTTTTTTTGTGTATATAAAAGTAACCAAGTCAAATTAATTTTTTCTTTTCCTTTAGAATTTAAATATTATTAATGTTTTTGGTATAAAGAATTAGAAAAATAAAAACCTCAGCTACAGAGCTGGAAAACTTGAAATTTTTATGGTATATAAAAGTAACTAAATTAAACTAATTTTTTTCTTAGAAAGGAATAACTTTGCATTAAAAATGAGAAAAATCAAAAATATGGTTCCAGAGTTGGAAAATTTGTTTTTTTTTTGTAAAAAAGTAACTAAATAAAACTAATTTATTTTTTCTGTTTAGTTAAACATATTTTATATATTAGGAAGGTGTTACTAAGGGTTTTTTATTCCTAAAATTTTTTATATAAAAATCTTATTTAAACATAAGCATGGTGGTGATATATTTCATATTATGCACAAGTTCAGGTGTGTAATTAGTTTAGGTTGCTTACAGATGTTTTAAAATAGAAATTTGTTTTACTACTATATATTATGGATAGTTATTTAATTCAGTTTATGGGGTCGGGATCAATATAGTAAAGGCTGGCAAAATCTTTAACTTTATGGAGATTCAAGTTGCTTTAGATGTTGGTTAATAAACTGTCATTAGAAAGAGCTGATCTCTGTTAGAGTCCGCTCTAATTAATTTCTCCTCATTCATTTTAAAAAGGGAAAATATTAATAATGTAAAAAAAATGTAATACAAATTCTAATAATAACAAATGCTAATATCGAAAATGAAATCTTTTAAGTAAATTCTTTACTCCAATATCCATAGCTGGTTACTTGTTATAAATTGCACAAGAGCAAACAATAAATGATGTATTTTTCTCACAAAACAAATATATACTCCATACCTACTTCGGTGAAGGGTATATAAGATTCGGCACAGCCAAATAAAGCACTCTTACTTGTTTTATTATTATTATTTTTTTGTTAAATGTCTAAGGAGTGTGGATTTTACTGGTTGTTATTGTATGAACTTGTAGTTGTAGTAAAATGACGACTACTACCAACTTGTAAATGTATTCCAACCCCACTCACTTATTCAATAATTCACTCACTCACTCAATCACTTACTCACTATGTGTATGTGAGTATTTTATGCTCGTATCGTGTGTATTTTTTTTAAATGCCGGTTAGTTTGTAGTAAAAGACAAATTAGTTGAAGTTGGTTATTTATGGTCAGCAATTGTTTTTTTTTTTTGTTTGGGCAAACGAAAATATGGGATTATTTTCTTTTAAGTATTAATTTTTCTTAAATAAGTAACCAAAATATTTATTAAAAAAATATGCAAAGGAATAATTTTTTTTGTAAAGTAATTTCAATTTTAAAAGTTAATATTGGGATATAAATTTAAACCATTTAAACTTTATTTGAACTGGAGTTTTGTAAGATATGAACATTGGGAACATTATATGTGACCTAAGTGAGTTCGATTCTCATTTTCCTCCTCCATACTAACAAGCTGCTAATCTAACCTAAATTGTGTGTAAATTGAAAACTTTAAACTGGATCCCTGATATATTCCATATCTGGTATATGTTACAGGTGGAAATTTTTTCTTCTAGCTTAACTGAATTCCGGACTGTGGCACAAGTAGTGTTTAAGAGTTTCATCATCTTCCTTGGCAAGCTCTATTCGTACATGTTGTATCGTCAACAACACCCATACGAACGCGGTGATTTTCTTAACTCTCTGTGTTCTGTTATTATGCTAACAAAATCCCATTGTTTTGCCCCCTTAATTTATAAATCGTTACCTTAATACAGGAAGGACCTAACTCATTATTTTTTTTTTAAATCGAGTTTTTTGGTTATTTTGATAGAAGAACATTTCACATATCGAAAAATGCATTAAGAAAAAATAATGAGTTAGGTCCTTTCTATATTAAGGTAACGAACGATATGCATGTATGTATATTTTCATTTTAAAAATGTACTTTAAAAACATAAAGCATCTTTGAACAGCAAATAATAGGATATCAAACAAATGGTTGTCATGGCTACGCTTACAGGACTATATTTATTTCATGTAATTTTCCATCCCTAATTTGTAAACTAGCGCTTGTATGTACTCAATATCTTCACGAATTCCATCTTTGAGATCTTCAATGATTTGTGGGCTATTGGAATAGAGCTTATCTTTCATGTAGCCCCAAAGAAAAAAGCTTAAAAGTATTAAAGTCACAAGATATCGTTGGCCAGTTGTGATCAGATCAGGAAACTTTTAGTTTTTAAACATCGTATACATTAATTAACGTTCGATGGCGCACATCATTTACCATAGCGGTTGCTCTAGCACTAAGTCTGCCCCATCACACGTTGGGAACGGAGACGCTTTTCAATAATAATTCTTGAGTTTTCCGAGTACCAAATGCATTAACAAAGAATTTAAAAAAAATATATATAAAATTTGTTTTTCAAAAAGAATATAATCCCCCTTATTGTGAATGGCGTCGTCGACGTCACATCAAGACGACAGTAAAAGTTGTCACTTGCCTACTCTTTGTCGACAAAAATTGACTGCTGTTAACATGCTTCATTAATTTACAAAGCCTTGGAGATTAATAAGAGATTGTCAATAAGAGCCAATTGCTGCCGATAAAGAGTAGACAAGTGACAATATTTGCTGTCGTCATGATGTGACATCAACGACGCCATTCACAATAAGGGGGAATGTCTACCGAAAGTTTTTCCATGTAACCGTAAGAGATACACTATCTGTTGTGAATCCTAAATTATTTTACGTCACACATGCAATAATGGATTTATAATAATTGCATAGACTGATCAGCTGACGGTTTAAAATTAATCCTACTGTTTGGGTAAAGTTTGTTTTTGTTTCCAATTAAAGTTTATCCTTGTCATTCTGTTACATATTTCTTAACAATATCTTTATAGCAAAGCATTCACTTTATTTATTGAGATTTAAATTAAAAAAGAATAAAAACTAAAAACAAGAAAATAAATGTATAACCATTGGTTGGAGAAAGTCGGCTATTTAGAGGTCGAATAGTGTCAGAGCACAACTGGCGCCCAACATGCAGTTGTGCTACTTACCAACTCTTCTAATCGTACTGCTTAAGTCAATAAAAAAAAAAATTTTAAATTATATGACTTCATCAACAAAACTAAAGAAAGATGCCATCATCATCATCATCATCATCATCGTCGTCGTCGTACTCGTATTATCCACACCACTAATGGTAATATCTTGCTTATCAACGTTATAACCATTAACATATTTGTAGCTGCATTTTTGATGTGTATTCTGTTTCCTTTTTCATTTAAGTACGAGTAGCAATACTTGGCCGTGCTACACACGACTCACACAACTTCATAACTCGAAAGAAAAAACATTTCCAATTCTTGAGTTATGGCCTTGTTTGAGTAAACGAGCAATTTCTTTTCTAATACTCTAAGGGCCAATTTTTGGGTTTGAAATGCGAGCTCTCACACATCTCGTCTCAAACAAGTGAGTTATTTTAGCAGTCAAAACATTGAATTGATGACTCATCCCTCCGTACAGTACTGACTTGGCACCCAATGATTTCTGCTTGTTGATTAAGACTGCCGAAGAATTATTTGTAGCGTTCAAAAATCCCATGTTTTGCAAGTGCCTCAAGAGGAATGGAAAAACTGCCATGACAAATGGTTTGAACGAAGGCCCATCAAGGGGCATATTTGGAAAAACAATAAAGCCATTTTCATTTAAAAATATTTGTTATTATTTGCTATGCCCGAAATATAAATAGTAGCCCTCATCAAATAGGTAAATGGAAGATTTGGGTTCCTCTAGTATTAACAAGACCAATAAGAAAAACTTAAAAAAAATTTACAATTTCCTTTGTACCTGCAATCACTGGGAATTTATTACACTTGCATCTGCAATTGGATCAGTGTGTTCGCTACACTTTCTCAACATAAAGTTATTAATTTTTTAACCGACTTCAAAAAAATGAGGAGGTTATCAATTCGTCTCTATAATTTTTTTGGCGGTGTTACTTCATAACTCGGTTCATATTAGAACGATTGCAAAAAAATTTTTTATTGTCTGAGAGGTTATAGCTTCCCGTTGATCCCATTGCAAAAAAAAAAAAAATTGGGCGGGGACACGCCCATAATTTGTTTTATTTGATTTTATGATATTATACTTATTTGATTGCTGCAAAGCCAAGCCAACACCTATGGTTCTTGAAATTACATAATTTTAAAGTTGAGAAAATGGGCGGGGCTATGCCCCTTCAAGTATATTATTATATTTCACGTGGTGCTACTTAATCGATTTTTACGAAACTTACCACACACCTTGAGCTCAAAAATAGACACAATCTTCCATTTGAAAAATTGGGCGGAGTCACGCCCTTTGAAATTTAATATTTTATTTTAAGTGGTTCTACTGTACCGATTTTTAAAAAACCTTAACACACACCCTGAGCTCTGAAAAAAACCAAATGTTGCATTTAAAAAATGAGCGGAGTCACGCCCACTAAAATTTAATTTTATATCCCATACATTTTTTTCGAAAATCTTTGCATTGAAGTTGGTTTTTTTTTCTAAGAATTATTTTTTAAGCAAAAACAGATATTCACTATACTCGTATTAACACAATCTTATTGGCAATGAAAACTTAATTTTTTTATTAAATTTCTACTATTGCACTTGTGCTTTAGTGCATATTTACACTATGCAAGTGTTATTGCTAAGCTGATTAGTTTGTTAGGAAAGAGAGACGAGGGGAAAAGAAACTTTACTGTTCTCCTCGTCTCTCTCTCCATCAAAGTAATCAGCTTAGCAATAAGACTTGCATAGTTTAAATATGGACTTAGTGCATAACAAAATGTAAACATTAAACAACTGATCCATCTCCCATATTTCCTTATTTCCCGGGAATATTTAGAATATGAAGAGTTTTTCCTGGAAACAAATGATTGGGAAGAGAAAAAACTTACCGGAAAAATTTATTGAGTTTTGTTTCTTTGTTTTTTCCTTTGTTTTTAAATTATTTTGTGTTATATTTTTTTTACTGTTTTTGCAGTTAAAATATCTTCAGCAGAAAATATGGCAACCTTAAATGCTTAAAGTTCACTTTAATCTGCCATTAGTTAATCGCTCCCTTTTAGGTTAAAGTAAACTTATAATAATCAAAAAAATAAAAAATAAAAAAAAAGATTTATATGTCCGATAAAATCTCAACTTTAACATTTTATTGGGAAGTAAGATACTCGTTTAATAGCTAGTGAATCGTAATTCTTTCATTTATATCTATTTTATTACAAATTTAGTTTTTTCAAGTTTGAGTATCTACTTTAAATCGTACATATTTTTTTTATATTTTAAGCTTTGGCCAATGACTCATTTGTTTGTATCGTAAAATATTTTCTAATCAAATTCCCACCAACTACAACTAAACATTTATCATTTCTTTCTTTTTGGTTTGTTTCTATGCGGATATTTTTGCAGTTTAAGACGGTGTCTAATTTTACAATATTTGTAGCCTGTTTGTCTCAAAACCTTTGCAATTCTTTTATTTTTCTATTTCTGATCGGAAATGAAAAAGAACAAAAAAAAATAAAAAATAAAATAGAAAGACAACAACATGCACATACATTTTTAGTGGAGTAGGAAAATGAAATCATTCGATTGGGATTTTAAATTTATTAATTTTATTGATGCAGCAGAGAAACGATAATTGTAATGAAAAATAGAAGATTTATGTTTAAGATTTTGAGGCACCACGAACGAACTGGTTCAGGGTTGCTTAATTATATTGAAATGTCGTTTCTCGAATTTTAAGTAGCTGCAAGGAGTTTTGTGATTATAAAAAAATTTTTTTTTATTTGAAAGCAAAATCTTAGATCTTGCTATGCGACTTTTGGTTCTTAAATGCAAGAAGCACTGAAGCTCCTTCAAGGTTTTATTAAAAGAAACTTGTGAAAGCTTTTTTATTATATCAGGGTGTCTCAAAAGAAAACTTGTATTTAGTGGATTGTTTAACAGATAAGCAAGCCAAAGGTGAAAAGGAACCCTATTGTTTTCCCTACGATGTCCGTGAGTCCGTCTGTCGGTCTGTTTTTCAATTTACCAATTTAACTGTAAAAGAAACCAATTTCTGAAAATCGACTTGAAAGCTTAAAAGTGCTCTACTGCAAAACAGTAAAATATGACTTAAGCACTTTTCCCTTATTGCCACTGATATATAGAGACACTTGAAATTTTCAAAGTTAGTGTATTTTCATGTAGACACTGAGATAAAAAAAAATCTAAATTAAAGGGTATTCTATCAGTTAATGCAATTTTGACAACATGGTGTATCTTGGAAATCGTGGGAGCCAAACTCTGGAAATTTTCAAAAACGCTGAATAAAAAATTCCAGTATTAAAAAAAATGCCAAAAAGAAAAATCACAAAAATGAAAAAAAAAATCGCCAAAGCCAGAAAAAATCGCCAAAACTAAAAAAAGCGTCAAAACTAAAAAATTGCTAAACTAAAAATATTTATTGTAAACCCACAAAAAATCGCAAAAAGCCGAAAAAATCACAAAAAAAGCGTCAAAATTAAAAAAAAATTTAATAAACTAAGAATAATTATTATGAAAAACCCCCAAAAAAATCGCCAAACACCGAAAAAATCGCCTAAACTAAAAAAGCGTCAAAACTAAAAAAATCGCTTAACTAAAAATATGTATTGTAAAAAACCAAAAAAAAAAAATAAAATAAAAAATTGCCAAAAAATCTGCTAAGCTAAGTATTTAAAAAAAAACAAAAAAAAAATCCCTAAAAACCGAGAAAAATCGCCAAACTAAAAATATCGCAAAAACTAAAAAAGTGCTAAGCTAAAATATGAATTGTAAAAAAGAAATGCCAAAACCCGAAAAATTCGCCAAAATGTAAAAAAACCCAAAAAAAAAAATCGCTAAAAACCGAAAAAGTCGCAAAAAAAAAATGCAAAAACTAAAAGAAGCGTTAATACTAAACAAATTGCCAGGAACCGAAAAAATCGCCAAAAAGAAACAAATGCCGTAAGGAACCCTTCATGTGCGAGTCAAAGTCGCACTTTACTGAATTTGCTGTAAGACTTGCCGTGTGCAAGAATCAGTCCATAGAGTTTGAATTTCCAAGAGCCACGCTATCGATTGCCATATCAGGTGGTCTACTCTGTATTTCGAAACGAAAGAAAATGCTTTCGAATTTATATGTTATGAGTATTGCATTTCGAAAGCATTTTGCTTTCGTTTCGAATTACAGAGTAGACCGCCAGATTAGTTGCGTTCAGTCAATAAGTTAAACAAATATATACCTTCTTTTGAAATACCCTGTACTGGCATTTAAAAAAGTACTAAAGTACGTACAAAGTTGTAACAACTCAGATATCTGCAATTTAATTTCTGTTTAAATCTTTTATTTTTATTGGCGTTGTATATTTAGGATGTGTGTCGTCTATTTAAAACATTGTTTGTAGTAAAAACTCGTTACGTCTTATTCTCTTGTCTGCCCTTTTGTTACAACTCACATCCAGTGGTTTTAAAAATGATGTCGTCGTCGTCATTCTGTTTGCCTGAGTCAGACTGTCGTCGTCGTTCGTCGGCATCATCATTATCACCATCCTTGTACTGCTTTTGTTGTAGTTTTATATTATATTTTTTTTTCTTGCTTCATACATTTTGCAGCGCTTTGTAATGTGTGTCTTTGCTCGTATAAATTCACTCCAATTTTTCTGATGGCCATTGTTCCAGAGTTCTTGTTAATCTTTGGTGGTAAATAGTTTATCTTTTCTCTCTTTTTTTTTTTTTTTGCTTTTTCTACTATGCTTTGTAAAGCCTTTCTTAATTAAAGTATTTGTACACTGTATTTGTTTCTTTTTTTTTTGCTATTTTATGAGTTTTAGTTTCTTGAAATTATATTTATTTAGCACTATCTAGGCCAATGTTGGTCAATTGACCCTTAGCAGGGGTTGTTGACTCTGAAAGACTAAATATTGTGCTTGCATTGAAGTGTTTAAAGATGTGGGTTTTTATAGTGGGTAATAAAATTATTTTGCCATATCTTATATACACGTACTTACTTGTGTGTGTGTGTTTGTGTGTATGTGTGGGTCCCGCTACAAAAGGACAAAGCTTGTGTTTGCATGATGCATCATCGTACTAAGCAAATGTCATGATAACAAAACTGTGGGTATTTTCAACACCATTAACAATAAAATAAATATGTATAAATAAAACAATTTAGAAAAGATATTAATTTGTTACTTTACATAAGATGGGATTACATAATACATAATTGGAAAATATATTTCAAACTTGAAAAAATTAATGAGATTTTTTTTTAATTTAATGTAAACTTGTTTGGGTCATTGAAAAATACTTTTAGATGTGTGTGGTCATGGCATTTCCCTTTTTTTCTAACCATGTAATTATTTAAAAGTAGAAGCTTAAGCTTAAGCAAAATTTCATAATAATCATTACAGCTGGAGTGGATAAAAATATATTTATAAATTTTTTTTATAAGGATTTCGAAAATAGTCCTGACAAAGCTAAACTTATTTAGGCTTGCGTTAGCTAAGGGTTTTTAAAATCACAATTATTGAAACCGCATCAAGTCGCTTTTGGTAAATATTCATTAAACGATTTCAAAAAAAAGGAGGAGGTTATCAATTCGTCTCTATTTTATTATTATTATTATTTTTGGGCGTTGTTACTTCATAATTCGGTTCATATTAGACCGATAAATTTTTTTTTTATTGTCTGAGAGGGTATAGCTTCCCATTGGTTTCATTACAAAAAAAAAAAATTGGGCGGGGATACGCCCAAAAAATTTTTTATTTGCTTTTATGTTATTCTACTTATTTGATTGCTGCGAAACCTTTGGTTCTTGTACTGACATAATTTTAAAGTTGAAAAAATGGGCAGGGCTACGCCCATTAAAATCCGTTATTTTATTTCACGTGATTCTACTTAAACGATTTTTACGAAACTTACCACATGAGCTCAAAAATAAATGAAATCTTCCATTTGAAAAAAATGGGCGGAGTCACGCCCATTAAAATTTAATATTTTATTTTAAGTGGTTCTGCTGTACCGGTTTTTATAAAATTTAACACACACCCTGAGCTCTGAAAAGCACAAAATATTGCATTTAAAAAATGGGCGGAGGCACGCCCATTAAAATTTAATTATATATGCCATAATTTTTTTTTCGCAAATGTTGTATTAGATCTTCGCATTGAAGTCGGTTTTTTTTGGCAAAATTATTTGTATTCTCTTAGTTGCTACAACTATTATTAGGTTGACTCATATTTTTCTACTCCCTGAACTTAAAATAGCTGAAGGCCAAATCTGGCAACACTAATGACATCTAGATAAAATTACATACTGCACTCTGTTCTAAACCAAATTTCGATCATAGCAAGACACGTTCATAGTAATTGCTTAAGTAAAAGAATATTAAATAAAGTACTAAATTTTAAGAGGCATGGCTCTGCCACACTCTATCAAATACAAGAGTTTGCACAGTTCCTTAGGAATCGCTCATGGGATATAACTTAAAAAAAAAATATAAAAATGTAATTATACGAACACAAATCGCATGTTGCTGAATTTATTAAGCACAGTGAGTGCCCGTCCAGACTTGCAATTTTTTAAAATTTGAAATTGCATTAGTGTCCACATTATAAGATTTTAGTATTGCAACTATATATTGAACAAATTCTATTATTCAGCACAAATTTATGTGACAAATTAACAATTCTATTTACTTTTTTGTTATATTTTATGTTTTTCATATAAGTGAAGAAATAAAATTAAACGAAACGTCAAATACGAGGGGAACTATTTATACTCGTATTTCGGCAATTGGCAACACTAGTGTCAATAGCTAAAATCTGGCAACACCATAAGAAACTACGACATTTTTAGCATAAACGTGTCCGTTGATGTACAAGTGCTATTTGTTTTGTTTACAATGAGTTCAGAAAATCAATTTGGAAATTTCAAGCGAATTCTTTGGTTGGATTATTATTCACAACTTTCAACGTGGATTATCTCAACAAGAATGTGTCGATGAGCTCAGTTCCTTGCATGGCGATAAAGCACCATCAGAAACCACAGTGTATCGCTGGTATAGTAAATTCCATTGTGGCCGTAGTTCCGTCGCCGACGAATTCTATCGGGTATACTTTAAAGAAAAATTCATGTAAACCTTCTTTGTCGTTTTTCTCTATTCCCAGTTTTTGGCATATGCTCCAAACCAATAATGGGCTGACGACATATCAAAAAATCAACAAGATCGGGGAACTTTTTTTGTTTTTACTTTTGGCCAGCTAAAAGTGCAAAAAGTCACAGTGTGCAAAGCCGGCGGACAAAACTAGTTAAATACACTCGTATGTAAATAACGTACATAATTAACTTAATTATTATATTTTATCTATTCACAATATTTTAAGGTTTCCGTTACCAGCATTTGTCATTATACGAGTACATATTTTCTGGCACATACACACGCACACAGATGCAAATACACAAATTAAATTACATCACATAAATGAATAGCACAATACAGACTTTCATACATATGTACATACATACATACTTACACACCTCTACACACACAACTATGTACATACTCGTATATTTGCAAATTTTAAAGCGTGAAGACAATAAGATTGTAAATAGATTGGCGTAAAATTATAAAATAAACGTAATTACGAATAGGCTTTGATGTTACAGTTACTTATTGTATCGTATTGTTATGCTGAGTACGCATCTGGGGCATTTCTTGTGTTGTCACTTTCAAAATATGTGCAACTCGGTTCACATCATGTTTTTTGCAAGTAAAGTGTAATTTTTTAGCAACTTTCTTTTTGGCAACACTGTGATTGGCAAGTCAGCTGTTTTCGTGCATCATGTTGATGTTAAGCATGTTCAGTGTGGTCTATAATTTAACCATGAATCGAGTTAGAAATGCATAACGCTTGCAGATTATCAAATTTTATTATAAAAATGCATGCTGGGTTAAGAAAGTGTGCATCGTGCCCTTCTTCCATTTTATGGTCAGTTTGGGCGACATTTTAAGGCGCCTATTCGGAATCTTGTGACTAAATTTCGCACCAAAACTATATAATGGGTCCGCCATCTAACGTTTTTTTCAACTAGTGCTTATTTCGTGAATGGTAACACTTAGCTCATGTCTGATTTGACAGATAATTAGTTTTATTCTTCCGCTGAACGAATATGGTTGTGTGTATACACTTGAACAACGCTGGGAAATATTACGAGATTATCGATGCCGATTTTGCCAAAAAATCATCTTTTCAGATGAAGCTCATTTTGATCTTGGCGGGTATGTAAACAAGCAAAATTGTCGCATTTGGGGCACAGAAAACCCGCACGCATACATTGAAAAGCCGACGCACCCAAAACGAGTCACTGTTTGGTGCGGATTTTGGTCCAGAGGCATAATTGGGCCAATGAGCAAGGAGTGGCCGTTACAGTCAATGGCGATCGTTATCGGGCCATGTTGAACGAATTATTGTTCACAAAAATTGAAGAGGAGGATATCGGCAACATTTGGTTTCAACAGGACGGCGCTACGTGCCACACAGCCGAAGCTACACTCGATGTTTTGCGCCCTGTTTTTGAAGATCGCATTATCAGCCGCAGAGCTGATGTCGTTTGGCCACCTCGGAGCTGCGATTTGACACCGTTGGACTATTATTTGTGGGGTGCCGTCAAAGATAAGTGTTACGCCGACAAGCCAGAGACAATTGACGCTTTAAAGGACAATATTCGTGAAGCCATTGGTGAAATACAGCTGCACACAATCGATAATGTGCTTAAAAATTGGACCGATCGTGTAGGCTACTGCATGGCCAGCCGAGGCAGCCATTTGAATGAAATTATTTTTCATTATTAACCGGAAGGATTGTAATTTCAAATAAAATAAGAAATTTGAGAAAATATTCAGTAGTTTTTTTTATAGCATTTTCAAAAAAAAATTAAGTTATCTGGCGGACCCTTTAATTGAACATTGAACCAACAACACGCATGCTTAAAGTGTGGACAGAGCAAAATATCGCAGCTGTATGCGCCAATTTTGTTAATGAACGTGAATTATCGATTCGGCGCCATTCGCAGCAATTGGGCTTCTGTTACTTTTTTTCTTTTTGCCCAAAATGGAAGAGCTGGACTTGGCTGACATGTAGTTTCAGCAAGACGGTGCCACTTACCACACACAACGCAAAACATTGGCCCAATTGAGAGGCGAGTTCGGTGAACAGTTTATTTATTCAATTGGTCGCCTAGATCGTGCGACTTAACGGCGTTAGGCTAATTTTTGTGGGGTTATGTTAAGGCTCATGTCTATAGGGACAAGCCCGCAACGGTTGATGCACTGGAAGACAATATTGAAGACTTTATTCGTGAGATACCGGGCGATATGTTGGAGAGAGTATGTCAAAATTGGCCCCAGCATATGAACCATTTCAGACGTATCTGCGGTCAAAATTTACATAAAATCATCTTCAAACATTCAATTATATCGATTGCTGCGTCAAAAAATTAGTGCAATGTACGAGTACGAGGGTTGTTCAATTATGATTCAGAACATCATTCCCCCCTTGGCGGAAGAAAACATCTAGCTATAGATCTTTTCCAAGTATCCCAATTTGATCAAAATGCTTGTTGTGTCTGAATTCTTAAATGTAGATCTATTTTGTTTAATATAAAATATTTAAGTAAGCGACATGTATGTAATCTATTCTATAAAATATATAAGTAAGTGCCAGCGACTCGCAACACGATCATTCTATCGACGCAAATAAACAGTTCATACATTTCTCTACATGTTATGTGTTTTTTTTTTAAATTAAATTCGAAAGCTCCTAAAAAATCATCCAATATATGGAAAACAACGCCACACAACGAAAAATAATCGGAAATGATAAACGTTGCCACTAGTACACACCATTGCAATGTCACAAAATGCTATCCATAGTGTGTACTTGACATTACTGTTGTTTTTCTTGGTTGTTTTATTTTTCTTTTTGTGGTGTGTGTATTTCTTTTTCCTAAATATTGCACTAGTAACTACAACAACAATGCAGCATAATAAAAATAAAACAAGCAAACAAGAAGAATTTTGTATAGAAAAAAAAAAAAGGGAGGTAAAAAAAGGAACAACAACAATAAAGCAGTGTAATGCAAGTCATTACCCGGTGAGAGGCATATTTGTAATATGTATACACGGTTCACACTACAAAAGTTTTCTTTCATAAAGTATGAGTTTGTTGGTGATAGGGGAGAGAAGTTTGGGAGCATGCACTATTTCACGCTTTCCTGTACTTAGAAATTCTCTTTAGTTTTCTAATTCGCAGCTAAGAGGATGCAGTTTTTTTTATTAAGGTTTGAAGTTTTTGTTAAATTTTAAAATTTATTTTTAATTTTTGTTAACACATTCTTTTATTCCGGTTGTCAGCATGGACGGCAGTCACTTCAATTGAATGTAGAAGAAATGTAGAATTTACCAAAAAAAAAAACAAAAACGTTTCCATGTGTAGACGCGCATGAAGCTTTAAAAAGATAATTTAAGAAAATTTCAGAACGAAAAATTTCATAGTGTGAACCATGAACCATGAATCATATCTTTTGCCTAACAAGTGCACAATTTCTGCTGACATATCTGAGCCTTCGCCAGCATATTCGATGGTGTCGTGCAATTCGCACTGAATGCCGAATAATAAAAAAATATTTAAAATTTGATATTTTTTAATGAAAGCTTGAAATTACAAACAAATTTTATTTAAAATATATCAGAATTTTTTTTTGTTTAACACAAACTGCGAAGCTACTTTGGCTTATCCCCGAAGAAAACGAACTTACTAAGGACACAAAAGGGTACTTTGGCATTAATCCCGAAGGTTATTTTTGTGATTTGCCCTCTTTTCACAAGTAATGCAACTTTCTCTCAGGATAAATCCTTCACAGCTGTTACTAGAGACTAATGACGGAAACGGAGACTAATGACGGAAACTGGACATAGACAATGAAACGTTTTCATTTAGTTTGGACCAAAATATTAGTTTGCTTCTACATATTACTTTTCGAAAAACTTTTTAATAAACACCCAATTCGAGTAATTACCCACAAAGTGGCAACACTGATGTGAATGGCGCCGACCAGGCTTGCCATTTTAGCTCTTTTAGTGCTAGAATTAGCACTTTTTTTCTTCGTTTAGTACTAAAGATTTTATTTAGCATTTTTTGCACTTTTTTATGTCATTAAATTTATAAATTTTCCATAGATAATTCCTGAAGATAAATTGCGAACCAATTGATATTATATTTATTTATTAATACATATTATACAAACTAAATTTGCACAATATGGTTGCACAAATATGGGCAGAGTAACTAGACCATATGCCCAGGATGTTATTAACAGTATTTTAAAAAAGTTTTGTGACTGACTGTACACGACCTATGCCTTCACACAGGAAGTAGCAACGTGGTTGTTAAAGAAATTCCACAAAAGAACCGCAAGATTATACGGTTATCCGTGGCAGACGAAAAACTCTCGAAGACCAAAAAGCACATCAACAAGAAATAATTACGATGGCGCGAGAGCTGTTCTTCAGCCCAGAGCTGCTATTATATGTTTATCAAATTTATTTATCTTTATTAATGATGAAACAGAATAAAGTCTACAACTTTAGGGAAATCGCTCCCAAATTAATAAAGCCCATAATAACATCGTCGGCAGTAACTTTAAATGCTCCCTAATTTTTGTTTTATTTTCTTTTGTGCTTATTTTTCTTTGTAGCGTTGCTTACAAAATGTATGAAATTTATTGAAAGTATGGTAACATACAAATCTCAAAATAAAATAGATTCTATCTCACGACTGCTTTTTTGTGCCAATTTGTATAGAAAATGTGTTTATGCCGGTATTCTGTTTAATCATTTAAGTGTTTAGTATGACCGCAGTCATATAACTGAACCGCTCTGAGATACACGTATGGGTACAAATTTATTAAAGTACACCATTGGAAATACTAAATTAACAAAACTTGTTTTAAGTTTTATTCTTTTTAAGAGCTTATAGTGTTAATAAGGTTATTGATCAGCTTAATAAAAAGCACAGTCAAGGCTAAAGTGAGCCCAATACTTTAGTTGTCGGTTATACGATTATTTTCAGCAACACTATACAACGTGTGCAATTAAATTAATTAAATCGGTTTATTTGATTTATCTGGTATGTAGAAAACAAATATGTATATTTTTAATTAAATACTCTATTTAACACTCTTAAAGATTTTTTTCTTTCTTGGTATTCCACTCGCAGCTGGATTCAAAACTTATAAATAAAATATTTCAATATTATTGAATATTTTATTGTTCACATCGTTGGGGATACGCAAAGAGCTAAAATTTCGCACAATTTAGCCAACCCCATCGATATTATTATCTGTCGGTTTGACCTGTACTATGGAATGACTGATACAAATCTTTCAAGAAATATGGCGAAATTTTTCTCACAATAAAAAATCTAATATAATGCATTAAACACATTCACCACAGCAGGCCACCGACTGCAAAATGTCAAGGATAGAATACACATGTTTATATGAGAGTGATTATTTTAAAGCCGTAAAGCCCACAGGGCGACAGGTTGTTGTCCATGCTGATTTTGTCGTTGTAGTCCAATTAAACTAATTTCTATTTCTTTGGCTACAATGAGAAAATTCAGTGTTGCCAGTATAATACAAAATGTTGAATGAATGTTATCGTACACTTATTTCATATTATTTAACAGAAAAAATATCCCAAAATTGATGTAAAGCATAAATTGATTCATTTTTATACTTTTACGTCATATAAGTACATTTTGAAAGAGTAATTTAATTTTTATAAATGCGAAATATTTGAAGGTGGCAAAATACTGAACTATCTATTTATACTTAAATCTGAGGTGCAGATAATGCTGCTGTCGTCTCCAAAATAATTAAGTAGCTGGCTACGAGGCAACAAATGCCTGCTGTGGTGAATATGTGTTTAATGCATAATACTATATATAATTTTGCCAAAACATTACACAATATAATTAATTCTATATTGTTTGTTATGAAAAACTGTATTGTGCCACCTATGAACATGATACAGGGTGTCTGGTAACAGATTTATATTTTCAAACTTAAATAAAAAATGTAATTAATGACACAAACTTTTATTAAGAGCATTGAACGATAGAATGCAAATGCGAATTTTATTTTTTAAAGAGTATGTCATGCAGATGTCTTCAGTCGAGTTGAACACACTGTTCGAAACGGAGCCTTGTGTGTGTTGTGCGCCACACGCTCTGCAGTAAACTTGGTGCAATTGAGCTGATTTCTCGACGAATATTTTCCTTTAAAGCCACAAGAGATTGGAGATTGTCATTATAATAAATCCTCTGTTTGAGGTAGCCCCATTAAAAAAAAACCCTTGGGAGTTAGATCGGGCCACCTCGGTGGCCATGGGATGTCCTCAAAGCGACTGATCAGTTTTTGGGGGGAAGCAAATTCATCGTAGCTCTGGCTGTGGGTGCAGTCGCCCCATCCTGTGGTACGATGGATGAGCTCGCAGGTTTGGCAAAAAGAATTTATTAATCATGCGTCGATAATTTTCACCGTTGACATTCGTTGCCTGTCCTCGAGAATTTTTGAAAAAAATGTTGCAATTATCTCATGCGTGGTTAAGGCACGCCTGGGGCAATGCAATGGTTTTTGATGGATGTTTCAATCGAGGGTTGCTGGCTCTTGGAGACCAGTAACGGCAGTTTTGCTTGTAGACGTGGCCGTTTAAGCAAAAATAATATGTACACGTTAGCGATGATATAGAATACAAAAAAAAAAATAAAAAATTTACAATTTTATTGCAAGTGTGGCCCATATGAAATAAGAGAAACTAAAAATGTGAACTGATCTACAGCACACACAGAGTCTACAGCACACACAACAAATTGCTAAAATCAGTTCACATTTTTAGTTTCTCTTATTTCATATGGGCCACACTTGCAATAAAATTGTAAATTTTTTATTTTATTTTTGTATTCTATATCATCGCTAACGTGTACATATTATTTTTGCTTAAACGGCCACGTCTACAAGCAAAACTGCCGTTACTGGTCTCCAAGAGCCAGCAACCCTCGATTGAAACATCCATCAAAAACCATTGCATTGCCCCCGGCGTGCCTTAACCATGCTCTACATGCTCTACAGTGTAGAGCATTTTAACACTTTTATTGCTGTAATCTAGCACTTTTCCTCTTACATCTTATGGCAACACTGGCGCCGCGACGCGCCGACCTTTCCTCAGCGATGCCAACTATTTATTACCCAAACGCGCTATTCCCCTTCGCAAAACGCGCTAGAACGCACTAAATTACAACATTGTCAACTAAATATTTATAGCCAAAACGCGCTATTTTTCTACGCGCTAAATTAAATTTTAATAAAAGTCGATGTACATACATATGTAAGAGTATATGCATGTGTATTAGTAAATTCAATTGATTTTTTTAGTAGCTCTTTTCAGATTTTATAATATTGTTTCTTCAAAATTATATCCTAAATAACTAAAATCATTTAATACAGAATCAGAATTGCCTTCCAAATAATCCAAATCATTAGTTTTTATTTTTAACCAACGACAAAAAAGAGGGGTATTGTAAGTCTGTATTGTGTGTCTGTGTATTGTGCATCTATGTGTCTGGCCGTGTCCATGCACAGACCAATCGGCTGGACATATTTTGATTTAGTTTTTGCTATGTTTGAAAGGTGACTTGATCGGGAGGGTTCTTAGCTATGCTTTTTGTACTTCAGCTAGAATAGATGCTTAATAAGTTATAGAAATTTTTTTGGTCACGAGTACATATTTTTAGTTGTGAATATCAAAATATTTGCCATTTACAGTATTAATATGCGTTTTTAATTCTAACCACAGTCAGGGGAATTTTATTTGCAACAGCTGAATCATTAACCAATTTAAAAAATTTTATGACTTTTGACTACTAGAAATTGTGCAAAAAAAAAGTTAAAAAAAATATTGAACTGAAATGACTTTATTTAAGACGCGCTAATTTAGCGCCTTTTTTTAGTAAACGCGCTAAGACCAAAAAAAGCGCGTTTGGCATAGTTAAAACGCGCTAAATTGGCATCGCTGCCTTTCCTATAAATGTTTGGGAGAGTATTCTCTTATATGTACGAGCATGTATTTTAATATTTGTGTGTGTGTGTGTGCGTATGCATTTGCATTAAATGCGCTCACTTTTGTATTTAATTTTTTTTATTGTTTTTTATTTGGGAAAGTCAATTGGAACTACAGTGTAGGTTTATTATTATTTTTTTTAAATAAAATACACAACAAAACAAAAATATTTTAAGGGTTGTAGGTTTTATATATTTTTTTTATTGTATTGGCTGGACACAGCCAAAGTAGATTTAATATTGTGTTTTTTTTTTTTTTGAAGCACGAGTGGCACATAGAAAAATATTTGTGTACGTGCTGGCGCCATTGTTACTGTTTGGCTACAAATTTTTACCGGTGCTGTTGCTATTTTTCCAAATGAGTAACTTATGTGCTGTAGTAGTATTGCGTCAATTTTGGAGTCTTTAATTTTTTTGTATTGTTTTTTGTTTAATAAAATTAAAGTGTCTACAAAACCAAAAAAATTATAAATGTATGTATGTATATGTATGTATGTATGTATGTATGTATGTGTGTATGTATGTATGTATATAAAAAAGGAAATTGGGGGAAGCACAAAAAAGCAGTAAAACGTGTTGAATAATGAATGTTAGCAGAAAGACGTGTTTATTTCATTTCTTATAAGTTTATATTGTTAACTACATATTGTTATTATTTCATGTGGTTTATATTGGTTTGAAATACATAAATTATGTAACAGTTTTACATTAAATTGCTTTTTGTTTTAAATTTTTTCTTGGTCTTATATAGAAAAACCATGAAAAGAAAAGTTATTTTTCTTTTGACAAAGGGGACGTAGAAGGAATACGTTTGCACAATATTCCTATTATACATACCCTAATACATACATACATATGTATGTACATACATACATATGTATGTATGTATGCATGTTAACCGAGTTAAATTAATTTTGCTACAAATTGCTTTTAAAAGGTATTAATTTAGTTTTCTTGATTCTCTGAAAACTTGATTGCTTGATTTGTTTAGTTTCGCTACAGTTTGAAAGTTTTCCAGTATGGACTTTGAAGTTGTTGAGTTATTGTATCTGTGATGTAAATAATTCTAGTAACATTAATTTTAAAGTACATGCTTTTGAATTAAAACATTTTATATAGAAATATGGAAAGTTTTATATTTTTTTCTTCTTTAATTTTACAAAATTCAATATCTTAAAGACTTTTATATTCAAAGCCGTATAAAAATTGGTTAATTTTACTATCTTGCTTTCTCAGATTTGTGCTCAAATATTCAAATATTTGTATTCTAAAATGTCTGGAAGTAACCTAAACTAATTACACAGCTGCATTTGTGGATAATATGCAACATATTACAAAGCTTTGTATGAGTAAGACTAACGTGTGACCATGTTTATGGTTAAATTAGATTTTTATATAAAAATTTAAGAAATAAACAAAAAACTCTTGAGTAAGCCTCTTCCTAATATATAAAATATGTTTAATTAAACAGAAAAAATTAATTAGTTTTATTTAGTTACTTTTTTACAAGAAAAAAAAAACAAATTTTCCAACCCTGGAACCCTATTTCCTTTCTAAGAAAAAATTAGTTTTCTTAAGTTAATTTTATATACCATAAAAAGTTTAAGTTTTCCAGCTCTGGAGCTGTGTTTTTTATTTATTCTATTTTTTTTTTATACAAACAACATCAATTATATTTAAATTCTAAAGGAAAAGAACAAATTAATTTAACAAAAAAAAATAATAATTTTCCAACCCTGGAATCATTCTTTTATATTTTTCAGATTTCTTTTACGAATCTTTTTCTCCCTTAAATGCAAAATATGTTTAATTAGTTGTAGTAGGCTACATTTATATACAAAAAAAAAAGTTCCTGCTTTCCAACCCTGGAATCGTTTTTTTGTAATTTTTTTTATTTTTGAGAAAAATTTAATTGTGGTTAAAATATAAAATAGGTTTATTTAAAAAAAAATTAGTTTTAGATAAATACTTTTATATGGCAAAAAAAAAATTTAAATTTTCCAGCTCTGAAACCGTCTTTTAGATTTTGCTGATTTTCAATATCATTCTATTTCGGAACATTTCTGACACATTAATTCAAGACCAAAGTCGCTAGCTTTTCTGGGAGCTCTGGAAAACTAATTTCTCTTAAAGACAGACGGACATCGCTTATTCGTCTTCAATGTTCATAAGGACCAATAATATAATATTGTGGAAATTACACACGGCATGACATATATATATATATATATGTATATAAAGCCTTTAACATTTTTGGTGAAGGGTATAAACAATAGAACAAAGGTGGCTGGCTAAGTTTGACTAAATATGCATCTAAGTCTTATTTTTATTTTTATTAAAAAATCAATTATTTTAAGGCTTTTCGGTTTCAGAAAAAGTGTTTCCAAAAGGCCGTAAGTTCCATTAGGGAAAATGACAATTGGTTATTAAAATTTTTTCATGGTTCACATCCGCATTGGTTTTTCCAAACTTAATTCTAAAGTAAAGTGCAATGTCACTTGCAGCGCAATTTTTAATTTTGTCATGAGAAAAAGCGAGAAAGGCATACAAAGTGTATATATATTTATTTCAACACTCTCTTACATACATATTCAAGCAATGCTGGAACGAAAATTACAAGTCGCGAAATAGTCTTAAATTTGTAATTTGTAGTTTAACTGCAGTTATGGCTCCTTGGATTTTAGGTGACGATATACATACATAAAGACGTTTTCTTAATTCACATATAATTATCCCAATCTTTTGGCCACTATATCAATCTTATTCATTTAATAGAAATTTCGTATTGTCTTAGAGCAAACCTTGCACAAATAAATTTTTTAATTTTAATTGCACTTACGTGCTTTTACCTTTAAATTTTGGCGCCGCGCCATTTATATTATGCCGGCGTAGGCCTAAATCCACCACTGCCATTACGTATGATAATTGAGTGCATTTGCATATTACGCATACGCACCAAGTACGGTAGGTGGTAAGTCCTAGTTTACACTGTGCAAGTCTTATTGCTAAGCTGATATCTCTAATATTTCTGAAGTGCTGTGATATTTTTACAAGGTCCCATTGAAATATTTTATCTTCTTAATAAGAAAAATTTTTGTTACATTCACTTGCGTACACAAGCTTAAGTGTGCTTGACATTTAAATTTAAATGAAAATCTTTCTTAGATTATTTTGTTTTTGTTTTTTTTTTCATTTTACAAAACCTTAAGCGCTTTTATTTCATTTTAAATAAACAATTTCTTTGCCACTTAAAAAGCAACGTAGAAACAAACAAAAACAATAAGATTTTCTTCTAATCTTTTTTATATCTCTTTGTTTTATATTTCTCTGGCAAAGATATTTTTATCTTGGAAAGATTTCGAAGCAACTGGTCTAGTTTCTTAAATAACAAAAATAATAATTGTTGCTTTCCAGATAGAATTGTTTGTTTTAGCAGCAAGCAAAATTAAGATTTACGTTAAGCCGATTAGTTTCTTATTATTTTTTTTTATTAAAACATAAAAAAGCGTTTTACAGATTTTATTCAGCACAGTGGGGCCTAAACGATAATGGTCGTACTAAAATATCTTGATAATAACTTACAACTCAGCTAAAATTTAGTGGCAAATGATACACTACAGCAAATCTTGTACTATTATGTTGATATACAAAATCTTATTACTTGAAATTTTTTTAGAGGTCAAAAATGTTTTCAATCGTTGAAGCTTTAACAAAATCAGTAAATATTGAATTTGGCCTCAGAATAAAATATGTTAAGTTTTATAAAATAATTTTGCATGCATGTCGCTTGTTCGCGCTAAGCAGCTTTTGAGCCACTGTGCATGCTTTTCATGTTCTTCACTTTTCATTTTATATTTTATCCTTCGTGCGATTAAAGATAAATATGGTCTTTCATCACTTTTAGTTCAAAATTGTTCTCTACATATATAAATAAAAAACAATTTGCAAAACATGAGAAACTAATTGAAAAAATGTAAATAAAAATTAAAGAACTAAAAAGCTTTACACTGTTAAATGAAAACGTAACCTTAACATTTATTATTTTAGTTATTGTGTTGTTTTTGTTTTTTATTTCGCTCAAAGGCAATATTGAATAGCCAATCAACAATATGACGTATAAAAATATATCTAATAAATACATAATTTTGTGTGAAGTTATGCTGCCATTGAAAATAAGATTAAAGGCAGCACAAAATGTTGTTCAACTTTTGTTTAAGTATTTTCGAACTTAAATAGTTAAAAATTTCGTAGAATTTTTATTCGCTGTTTTATTCGAACAATCGAATAAAGCTCAAAATTTAATCGATTAATCGAATAATTTTTTTTGTAATTTTTGTTTGTTTTTGTTTCAACTTAAGTTAAGAATATTCCTAAGCTTGAAGCAGTTTTTCTCCTCCTTCAATCGAATAATCGAATAAAACTAAGCATAAGGAGCTATTTTGGAAAGTGTTGGCTATTATTCCACTTCATCATATCATATATTATAAGGAGGCTAAAACAAGCTAAATTAATCCAAAAAAAACCTCAATCAAACCATTTAATTTAATCAAATAAAACTAAATTTTTATTCAATTATTCGAATAAAATTTTATTCAACTTTTGTTTAACTATTTCCGAATTAAAATAATTTCAAATTTCACAGAATTTTTATTCGCTATTGCATTCGAATAATCAAATAAAACTTTAAATTTAAACGATTATTCGTATAATTTTTTGAATAGTTTTGTATTCGTTTGAATATTTACAAAATCCAAAGTAGTTTTTATTCGCTATTCAATAGAATATTTGAATGAACTTAAAGTAAAGTCGATTATTCGAATAAAATATTTTTTTTTTATATTTCTACACTCGAATAACTACCAGTAATATAGCATTTTTTTATACGTTAATCAATTCAAGTATCGAAGAAAACTTGAAATTTATTCAATCGAATAATCGAATAAAACTTAAAATGTAGTCGATGATTAGAATAAAATTGTTTTGTTAAATCTTTTTTTAATGAATATTTTCATTGTAATAATTGAATATTTTATTTCTATTAATTGCCATTTTGCATTTTTTATTCGTTAATCAATTAAATAATCGAATAAAACTAAAAATTTAATCAGTTAATTTAATTAAATGTTTTTTTTCAGTTTATTTTTGTTAACATTCGAACTAAAGCCATTCTTTTCAATATCAAAATAAATTTTTAGAATAACTTGATTATTCGAATAAAATATTTTTTATGCTTTTTTAAAACTTAAAAACTTGTTTGGCTATTGGAATAATGGAATCAATGTTCCGATTAAATTGATTATTCGAATAAAATATTTTTTAAGCTTCTTTTGGAATAATTTTGTTCCATCGAATAATTAGAATAACATTGAAACAATTAACAACTTCTAATTTTATTTGTTCGTTATTAATTTCATTAAGAGAACCGCGAACTTTTGATGGCTAGAAAACCTAAAACTAACTTGGTATATTTTACGTTCGAATAAAACTTCTAGTTTATTGGATTTGAATAATTCATTATAAATTTTCTTTTAAATTTTTGCTACAATGTTTACGAACTCGAATATTTTAGAATCTCAAAGCATTCGTATTCGCTATTCTGTCGAATAACCGAATTTTACTTAAATTTTCTTCGTTTATTCCCATAAAATTTGTTTTTAACTTTTGTTTGAAGCTGCTGAAACTCCAATAATTTACTATCTTAATGCACTTTTATTCGTTATTTATTCGAATAATCGCTTGAAAATCATAACTGATAGAAACTTTGTTTCACCATTATTCCAATAATCTTGAGTTCTTGGAGATTTTATTATTACAATGTGGACAAAGTGCTTTAGCGTTATGGATTCGAATAATCGGCTAACATTTTATTCGATTACCCGAATAAAATTTATTTTAAAGTTCGGCGATATAATCTAGAATGCAAATGCTTAATAACAATATAAAATATTTTATTCTTTACTCGTGTGCGAAAAAAGAAGAGCTAGAAGGGAATGGCAACAGCACAGATCACCTCAACATAAAACTAGGTTTAAAGAGTGCACTAAACGACTCCAAGAGTTGCTTGCATTTGAAAAAACTGCATCTCTTAAAAATTATCTGGAAGGTCTTGATGTCACACCAGCATCTAATTACTCTTTGTGGAGCGCTGCTAGAAAGCTTAAAACACCCGTCGAGTTTAAACCACCTCTGCGCACATCTACCGGAGATTGGGCAAGATGCGACTCTGAAAAAGGTAAATTATTTGCTGAGCATTTAAAATCCGTATTTACCCCAAACTCATGTTCTGGTGCTGTTGATTTGCCGAGTGTAGTTGCGCTACCCCCTCGACCCATAAAATTTAAGACGCGTGATGTACAAAAACTAATTGCTGAACTCAACCCGAAAAATGCTCCGGGTATTGATGAAATTAGTAACCAGATGCTGATGAAGTTGCCTCGTATTGCAATTAGAATCCTGTTATTAATTTTTAATGCCATTTTACGTCTGGACTATTATCCAAACAGCTGGAAGCTTGCCAAGGTTAAAATGATTCCAAAGCCGGGCAAAGATCTTACCAAGGCTGAGTCATACAGGCCAATAAGTTTACTGTCAACAATGTCAAAGCTCTTTGAAAAGTTACTCATGATAAAATTGTCCCCAACTCTAACTGATAATGAGTGCATACCAGACCATCAATTTGGTTTTAGAAGTCACCATAGCACCATTGAACAAACTCATAGATTGGTTCAATTTATACGAAAAACTTTTGAAGAAAAGAAATATTGTTCTGCCCTCTTCATTGATGTTTCTCAGGCATTTGATAAAGTATGGCATGAAGGCCTTATTTTAAAATTGAAATCATATCTACCAATAAATTTTCTGAAGCTATTGGAAAGTTATATTACTACCCGGAAGTTCAGGGTTGTTGAAGGAGACTTCATGAGTGTGCCCGAATCTATATCATCCGGTGTGCCACAGGGGAGCATATTGGGGCCAGTGTTGTATTTGATTTATACTTGTGATATGCCTTTGAACAGAAATATCCATACATCTACATTTGCCGATGATACAGCCTGCCTTAGTATGCACGAAAACCCTCACGAGGCTTCCCGATATCTACAAGAACATATCACACAGCTGGAACTATGGTTAAACTTATGGAGAATTAAAGTTAACGAACAAAAGTGTGTTCAGCTAACATTTACCCTGCGAAGAGACACTTGTTCCCCAATTCGAATCAACAATCAACTTGTTCCTCAACATTCACATGTAAAATACCTTGGTATACACCTTGATCGACGGCTTATATGGAAACACCATATTGACTCAAAGCTAACACAAATGAAACTTAAATTAACTCAGATACATTGGCTGATTGGTAGAAATTCAACACTCAGTCTAGATTGTAAACTTTTAATATACAAGTCGCTTTTGAAACCCATATGGTGCTACGGAATACAGCTATGGGGCACTGCTTCAGCTTCCAATATAGAGAGAATCTAACGAAGGCAAAACAAGATTTTAAGACATCGGCTCCATGGTACATCAAAAATTCAAATTTACATCGTGATTTAAATATGCCACTAGTGACTGAAGAAATTAAAAAATACGCAGGCAAATACTTAACAAAACTCGAGTCTCATCCTAATCCACTTGCTCGTAACATCTTGAATTTTACTGGACACATCCGCTTAAAAAAGAGGGACACTACGGCTCTAATACTCAACACTCCAGATGAAACAGCTTGAAAATATTTTTGTGCTTAATACGATATTTATGTATTATTGATTACTATCACTAAGTTTATGCCTGACACTGGTTGGGCCTAATTATTATATCTAGATTTAAGATTTGAAAACTTATTGTTAGTTCATTTTTTGAAGATACAATAAATAAATATACGCATGAAAAAAAAAAAAAAAAAATTCTTTACTCATTCGAATAATCGAATAAATTTTTAGTTTAGTTGGTTATTCGAATATGTTTATATATATATTATTATTATTATTTATATGTACGTACTCTGCTGGTAACGCAATGATTAACGCTCTTATTTAAGTAAGTTTGGTTCTTAATCATATTTAATTGAAGTTTATTCGAAGGATCGAATAAACTTTAAGACAATGTTCAGGCACATCTTAAAGAGTTCGAATAGTGTTCTTTGTTCCTTTGAATAATTGAATAAAACACATTTATTTCATTAACTAACATTAATGTAATTTTAGTTTATTTGTTTAGTTACTCGTATAAAAGAAACGAAAATTTAAAGTTCTTCCGCCTTTCAGATTTTTATTTTTCTAACTTTGAGCGCAAATATTTGATAAGCTTTTTATTTATTTTTTATTCGAATAAAGTTAAAATTTTATTCGAATATATTAGAAGTCTTATACAATTACACGAATTTTTGTGAAAACAATTCAAATTAAATATTTAATCAGGAATAATTTCTTAATCGGGCTGCAGTTGAGTATTCGTATTTTCAATTCTTACAGAATGAAGTATTTTTATTAATTAATCAATAATTTTATACAAAATTTAATAATAATAATATTCTATTTCATTAAAATGTCATGTTAAATAGCTCTTATATAGACTTGGCTGCTGATGAAGTGCGTGGCGGCACAGAAAAATGCAGGTATTTCAGCCAGCTAAAAAGTCTAGTTTAATTTTTCTTCTCTTCTTTAGAACATCACATAAATTAATAACAAATATTTCATTCTATAAGAATTGAAAATACTGAACTTGAGGCCGATTAAGGAATCATTTCTGATTGAAAGTCTTTTGAGTTCAATTAAATTTAAATATAAATCACGTAAGTTCTAATAATATATCAAATCTCTAAGTTTAATCGATTAGTGTGTAGAATAATTTTTTCAAGTATTAATCGAATAATTAACAACCTCCAGCCGCCAAAATATTTCAGGCTTTCATTTGTTTCAAAATAATGTTAAAAAAGACTTCTGCTGCAATAATTTGCAGTGTCTAGTGTTCGTTTTTTTGGTGCACTATTTCTTTTTTAGCATTTTAGTTGCTATTGTTACTGTTGTTGTTGTTGCTGTTGTTGCTGTTGTACTTTTAGAGCCCAAACATTTCCGCCAAGTAGTTATTAAGAGGAATAAAAACGCATTTGTCAGCAGGTTTCTATTTTTTATTGTTTTGTAGTTAATTTTAATTGGAATTTGGCTTTCGGTGATATAATAGCTGCTGAATATAAATGGCAAAAGGAGCAAATATATCACATAATACTCGATCGATGAGTTTATGTATGTTTGTGTATGTAAACGAGTATAAATATCATAATTTGTATATGCTTATTTAAGTTGTGCAACATTAAATTATATAAAAAATTTAAAAATCTTTTGTTAAAAAATATATTTTTTTCGGTACTTGAAATCTTAATACATTTATTACTACGTGTGTATTTATCAATTAAATAATTAAGAAGAATGCCAAGGGGGAAATAAGCTTTTTATTATAGTAAGCATAAAGTGTATGTATATGTATATTTATAGAAAGTGTAAATTGAATGCAATTTTTAAAGCTGCATTTCAATTAAGCAAAGAGTAAAATGTTAAAAATAACTTTAAGAAATTCTGGGGACATTTATATAGGATGTTTTTTATTGAGGTATAGAACTTTAAGTTGGCATCACTTTTTTAACTGGCGGCCATTTTGTCAGCTGTCAAGTGATTAATATTTAGTTTGGTTTGCCATTTCATCATGAACAGGTTGACAAAAGAACAACGCTTGCAAATCGTGCAAATTTATTTCGAAAATAATGGTTCAGTTCGCGAAGTTTACCGCAAGCTCCGTCCATTTTATGGTCGACATAATCGTCCATCAGAGCAATTAATTCGGTTAACCATGGAATTGGCCACCAAGATCGTGTGATTTGACACCATTGGATTATTTTCTTTGGGGATATGTGAAGTCGCTGGTCTACGCCAACAAACCAGAAACGTTAGGGGACTTGGAAGCCAACATTCGTGGCGTTATTGCCAACATACGGCCCCATATGCTCGAAAAAGTGGTTGAAAATTGGACCTGTAGAATTGGCTTTATTCGAGCCAGCCGCGGCGGCCATATGCCCGAAATCATATTTAAACGTTAATGGCATAAAATTATCCTTCCAATAAAGCCAAATTGATGGACATTAAAACGATTTTCTTGTGTTTTATTTCAATTCGAAGTTCTATACCTCTAAAAAAAACACCCTGTACAACGTTAACGAAGTTCATACTTGGCGAGGCGCTATTTTTGGCACACATCGTGCCATAACCGCCAAAAAAAGCTTAAGCGACATAATTTTCGAACTTAATTTTTTGATACAAATCGATCATTTTTTTTGTCAAAAAAAAAAAAAACGAGGTCCAAAAAATGTGTCGGTTAAGCTATTTTGGCGGTTATGGCTCGATATATCAATCTGGAACTGCAGCAACTCCAACACTTCGCGTCGCACTTACACAATACATACTTACACATACAACTATTATTTGCATTAATTCTTAAGAGCATATCACACTAAAAGGCAAACATTGGCGTAGAAAGATTATTCTGGGCCCATTGTTAATGTTGCCTCTCCCCATAGAATTATTAACAAGTATGAGCGCTATATTCGGCCGTGCCGAATCTTATATACCCTTCAACGAAGTACGTATGGAATATACACATACATACATGCATACATTAGTATAAATTAGGGATGCCAATCGGGACTGGTTTTTACAATCCCGGTATACAAATTCCAGGATTTCGGGATTTTTCGGGATCCCGAAATTTTTTGAGATTCAGGAATTTTTCGGGACTCTGGTTTTTTTGAACATTAAAAGACACCTGCTTTTTATAGGTATTTACTAAAAAGAGGTTCACAAACAAAAGTTTTATAATTATAAGTGAAACAATTTTAAATGTTTAGTTGAACTATAGTGAATTTTAATCAGAAATAATTTCTTAGTCAGGCTTAAGTTCAGTAATTTCAATTCTTATTGAATGAAATATTTTTTATTAATTAATGTGAGTTTCTAAAGAAGAGAAGAATAATTAAATTAGACTATAAGCTGGGCGAAATACCGATATTTTTCTGTGCAGCAACGCACGTCATCAGCACCCAAGTCTATCTACTGGGGTAGAGATTGTTATTAACATCAGCTATTTAACGCAAATTTTTAATGAAATGGAATATGAGAAATATTGTGTATACAATTATTGATTTACCTTTGGCAGGTTTTATAATTATTTCATATCACACAGTCAAAAACTGTTTGAAAATTCACAAATAATATTTTTGAAAACCGCAAAAGAAAAATAAGCGTAGCAGGCTTAGAAACTTTAACAAACCCCCGATTCATATCGAATATAAATTATTTGCTGGGGTTTGTTAAAGTTTCTAAGCCTGCTACGCTTATTTTTCTTTTGTGATTTTCAAAAATATTATTATGTGTGAACAGGGTTCCCAGATTTCTTTCGACTGACATCCCCAATTTCAAAATTTTTATCCCCAAAATTCCCCAAAAGGCAATTTGTACTAATTTTACCACTTCTGGAGATGGATCAGAAGTGTCACAACAAATTCAATTATTTTTAAAATGTATTTTAATTCGTAACAGAGATTTAAGCACTGAATTTTGTTTCTAATTTAATTTTTTATTGACTCCATTGCCGATAAAACTCGTTCAATGCAAGCGTTGCTCGTTGATACACAAAGTAAATTTAATATATACAATACTCTACCAGTTCTTTAAACGGCCATGATCCAGCGGCATCTTGATATGAACAAGCTTCTGCAGAAAACAAGGTTAAGTTGTCTGTTATTTGCATATAAAACTGTAAGCATCAGATAAGGTATAGAACTAATTGTCAAATAATTTGTGAGTTATGTAGTACACACGTGTAAACAATAAAATTAGCTGATGAGCAATCTTCCCAATGAGAGTACCTGTTTGCTTTCTACTAAACCTTATTTAAATCTTGCTAACAAGAAATGTTAACGAAGAGTTCATTGTTGCCATTTATCATTTTATATTATTTATGAATTAAAAAAGAGCAATTGGAATATGTATTGATATTAAAATATTCCGAGAAATTAATAAAAAAAAAATATTAAGTAATATACAAATCCCCAAAAAATCTCATAAAATCCCCAAAACATAAAAGTTATCCCCAATTAATTCCTCAATCCCCAAACCAAAATTCTTATCCCCATTTCGAAAAATAAATCCCCAATTTGGGGATAAAACCCCTAATCTGACAACACTGTGTGTGAATTCACAAATAGTTTTTGAAAGTCTGTGCATAAGATAAGAAGTTTGTGACTGTTCAAAATATGCTTAACCACCGGCAAATAAATTTGAATTATAAAAGATCAATATTGTAATGCCACGGTTACTACCTACACCTGGGGGAAGGTCATGATGAATTTATTTTTAAAAAACAAACAAAACAGTAAACAATTTCGGGATTGACTAAATCCCGAAAATCATGGGATTACAAAATTTAAATCCCGGGATTTTCGGAATCGGCATCCCTAGTGTAAATGTGAGAAAAATACATCACTTATTTTTTTTTTTGCTTGTGTTATTTATAGTAAGTAACCTGTGGGTATTTTATACTAAAGAATTTAATTAAAAGATTTTATTTTCGTTATAAGCAATAGTTGAATATTTTATTCTTTGTATTAAAATTTTTTTACATTATTAATATTTTCCCTTTTTAAAGTGAATGCGGAGAAATTAATTAGAGAGATCTCTAACAGAGATCAGCACTTTCTAATGACAGTTTATTAACCAACATCTAAAGCAACTTGAATCTTCATATGTATATGTGTATATTAGGGCGGCTCGATTTAAAAATCGCTCAAATTACAAGGAAAATCGTATTCTAGGGATCAAAATAAGAAACTTTGCCGAAGGAACCATACCGAGCGACTTTTGATCCGAAGGGTAAAATTTTTACAAGAAAAAATCAGCGAAATGGCTGTTTTTTTATTTTTGGAGTTTATTTTTCTCTTTAGAAATTTATTTAGTCAGAATGAAATGAAAAAAATGAATTTTACTTAGTAATAGAAAAGAAAATAAAAAAAATTATTGTTTGAAGTCTTTTTTGCTTTCAAGTCGGGCCAATTTCGCACGCTCTCTATGGGAAACCCCTCAGGGGTGGTTCCCGGAGGTGTGCCACTGGCATAGGTGGGTCGGCGCTCCAAAATTAGTGGGGGTCGGTCATACATTTTGACTCGATTGAGCAACTCTAAATGGGTCAAAGTGAGATTTTTAAAAATTTGACCCTTCGGATCAAAAGTCGGGACATCAAAATACATTTTAGAGGTATGGTTCCTTCGGCAAAGTTTCTTATTTTGATCCTTAGAATACGATTTTCCTTGTAATTTGAGAGATTTTTTTGCCTCCATACATATCGACCCGCCCTAATGTATGTATATGTAAATAAGTGAAAGATTTTGCCAGCCTTTACTTTATTGATCCCGACAATTAATTAAATAAATTTAAATAATGTTAGTAAAAAAATTTGTATATTAAAACATCTGCAAGCTACCCAAACTAATTACACAACTGAATTTGTGCATATTATGCAATATATCGCAAAGCTTTGTACGAGTAAGACTAACGAGTGACCATGTTAATGGTTAAATTAGATTTTCTTAAAAAAATTTAGGAAATAAATAAAAACCTCTTGAGTAAACCTCTTCCTAATATATAAAATATGTTTAATTAAACAGAAAAAACGAATTAGTTGTATTTATGTACGTTAAAAAAAAACAAAATTTCCAACCCTGCAACCATATTTCTAATTTATCTGATTTTTGATATTAAGTTATTCCTTTTTAAGAAAAAAATTAGTTTTATTCAGTTACTTTTATTTGCCACAAAAAGTTTAAGTTTTCCAACTCTGGAGCTGCTTTTTTCAGTTTTTTATTATTTTACCAAACTTCTTTCTAAAACATCAATTATATTTAAATTCTAAAGGAATAGAAAAAATTAATTTGACTTGGTTACTTTTATATACAAAAAAAAACTTTAATTTTCCAACTCTGGAAACATTCTTTTATATTTTTATGATTTCTTTTACCAAATGCAAAATATGTTTAATTAGTTGTAGTAGGCTACTTTTATATACCAAAAAAAGGTCCAGTTTTCCAACCCTGGAATCGTCTTTTTGATTTTCTTATATTTGTAATAAAAATTTAATTATGCTTGAAATATAAAAGAAAAGGTTTAATTAATTAAAATTAGTTTTAGCTAGTTACTTTTGTAGAACAAAAAAAAAAGTTCATATTTCCCCGCTTAAAGCTGAAAAATTGTTATTGTTTTTATAGTGTCATAGTAGGATATGACACTCCATAACATAACTCCGCCTTCTTTGCCGTGTCTTCGTTGCAATAAATTATTTCTTACTTTCTTAAGCAGTGTAAAGAAAGGTGTTAGCCATTTTATTAAACCTTTTTTCTTGTAGGCAGAGAAATATTCGTTCAAAATTTATAAAATTAAATTCCTTATTTACATGATTGGCAGTGTATATAAATAATTTATTTGTTTTTTGCTCAATTGAGCTTATACATATAAAGATTGTTGTAGTTTGTGTTAAATAACTGCCTTAAAAAAAAGAGTAAATCAATTACACTCCATGAACAAGGACATTAATTAGCTGCAACTGCAACTAAAGGGAACTGCAAACGTTTATAAATATACATACATACATATGTACAAGCAGACATACACACACGTACATACGAACAAACATACATACATATATAGAAAATTTGGGAAAATATATAGACATAAGAAATTAAATAAATTTTTTTTTGCCCTGCCCATAAATTAAGGAAATTTACCTGCAATAAATATATTTTATGAATATGAATGCTGGCAACGCAAATAAAATATAATTTAAGAAAATTTACAAGTTTGTATACAAAAAAAAATTAAATTTTCCAATGCGCAAATTATGTATGTAAATCCATTAAAAATCATACAAGTAATATTGCGTGTTAATTAAGAACATAAAAATACAATTACGAAAAAAAATCCCTGCAGCACAAAGTTACACTCCATAAATAAGCAGCATTTATGTAAATCGGTTTACCTGATGCTGTTACTGTTAATGTAATTGTTGCTGTTACTGCTGCTTCTGGCCATAGAAGAAAAGCAATAGCCAATACAAGAGAGAGAGAGAGAAACAGACACATAAAACACCACAACAAACAGGAAGAAAATAGTAATTGTACCATAAAAAATTATATATACATAAAAAAGTTCGTTTGAGCTCGATTTGTATACCCTTCACCAAAAATGGTATATATAGGTTGTGTAGAGGTTTGTCTTTCCGTGTGAAATTTCCACAATATTAATATGCGACACATAAACCAAATATATATTCTTGGGCCTTATGAATAGGGAAAACGAATAAGCGATGTCCGCCTGTCCATCCGTCCGTTTGTCTGTACATGAAATGGATTTTCCTGAGCTCCCAGAAAAGCTGGCGACTTCGGTCTTGAACTGATGTGTCACAAATAGTTTCAGAGCTGGAAAGTTTAAACCTTTTTGCAATATAAAAGTAGCTAGCTGAAAAAAATTTTTGTTTTTTTTTATTGTTAAATAATTCTATTTTATATTTCAATCAGAGTTAAATTTGTATTAAAAATATAAAAAAATAAAAAAAGACCATTCCAATGTTGGAAAACTGGAACTTTTTTTTTTTTTTTGGTATATAACAGCAGCCTACTACAACTAATTTTTTTTTTCTCTATAAATTAAACATATTTGGTATAAGGAATCAGAAAAATATAAAAGGATGATTCCAGGGTGGGAAAATAAAATTTTTTTTCTGTATATAAAAGTAACCAAGTCAAATTAAGTTTTTTTTTCCTTTAGAATTTCAATATATTTGATGTCTTAGAAATAAAAGTTTGGTATAAAAAAATTAGAAAAATAAAAACAGAACAGCTCCAGAGCTGGAAAACTTAAACTTTTTATGGTTTATAAAAGTAACTGAATGAAATTAATTTATTTCTTAGAAAGGAATAACTTTAGTATTAAAAATTAGAAAAACCAAATATATGGTTCCAGAGATGGAAAGATATAAGGAATCAGAAAAATATAACAGGATGATTCCAGGGTGGGAAAATAATTTTTTTTTCCTGTATATAAAAGTAACCAAGTCAAATTAAGTTTTTCAATATATTTAATGTCTTAAGCATAGTACTCTGTTCATATTTGTGAAAAATGTTGAGCAACATTGATTATTTCATACGAAAAATTTGACATGTAACCAATATTAAGTAGCCCTGAAACTATGCTACAATTTCTTATGTTTTTAAAAACGCCCCATGTGTTTGTTGTAAATTCCACATGAAATAAGTGCCACCTATCTTATTTCGCATGAAAACTTAAAATGTTGAAGATACATTTCACACGTTTTTCCCAAGATAAACAGAGTACTACATCTGCAACATTTTTTCATGAACAATTCATGGTAATTTTTTTTATATGTATTTTGACAGTATTTCACGTGAAATGTTGAACAGAGTACCAGGCTTTAGAAAGCAAAGTTTGGTATAAAAAAATTAGAAAAATAAAAAGAACAGCCCCAGAGCTGGAAAACTTAAACTTTTTATGGTTTATAAAAGTAACTGAATAAAATTAATTTATTTCTTAGAAAGGAATAACTTTAGTATTCAAAATTAGAAAAACCAAAAATATGGTTCCAGAGATGGAAAATTAGTTTTTTTATGTAAATAAAACTAATTATTTTTTTTTTTTAATTAAACATATTTTATATATTAGGAAGGGGTTTACTCAAGAGTTTTTATAAGAAAATCTAATTTAACCATAAACATGTTCACTAATTAGTTTCACTCATACAAAGCTTTGTGATATGTTGCATATTATGCTTAAGTGCAGGTGTGTAATTAGTTTATGTTGTGGCAGATGTTTTAAAATAGAAATTTGTATTTGTACCATTAAGGATAGTTATTTAATTCAGTTTTCGTTGCAGGGATGAATATAATAACGGCTGGCAAAATCTTGAAGGTTTATGGAGATTTAAGTTGCTTTAGATGTTGGTTGATGAATTGTCATTAGCAAGTGCTGATCTCTGTCAGAGATCTCGCTAATTAATTTCTCTTCATTCATTTTAAAAAGAGAAAATATTAATATTTAAAAAAAAATTTAATACAAAAGGAAACTATTGCCAAATAAATAAATAAAATAAAATCTTTGAATTAAATTCTTTAGTCGAAAAATACCCATTGGTTACTTAGCGCCAATTTCACGATGTCGACAACATTCGACTTGTCACTCGCTAACATTCAAAACAAAAACAAATTTTCATATTTTGTTGTTGTTTCAAATGTAAGTGTGCGACAAGTCGATCGCGTTCGACATCGTGAAATTGGCCTTTACTATAAATTTCAGAAGAGCAAAAACTAAATGATGTATTGTTCTCACAAAACAAGTATGTATGTATGTATGTGTATACTAATGTATTCATGTATGTATGTATGTATATACTCCATACGTATTTCGGTGAAGGGTATATAAGATTCGGCACAGCCGAATAAACCACTCTTACTTGTTTTTTCTTTAATTTTATTTAAATACGAGTACGTAGGTACTTGTCTTGGCAAGTATAGTTTTTTAGTCGTACTTTAGCAAATTCCCGCAACGCTCGTGATAGATTTTGTTTTATGGTCTCAAATTAAAAAAGACCGTGACAAGCATGATTTGGCAATTGTTATAGCTACAACCAAAATTGTATGTGTATTTATGTAAGTTGTATTGTAAATTTGTTCTAAGCATAGTTTTTCTTATTATTTGTTCAGTTGATATAACTCTTGAAAGGAGTTCATAGGTATTTATCAGCAGGGAAACCAGCATATGTGTGGTTGTTAAACAAGAAACTGTTAATTGATTGAGTAAGTGGAAAATTTTTTTCTATTAATTTTAGATCGAAATTCGAGAAGCTCTGGAAAAGTTTTGGTGTATAGATAATATTTCGGGTTGTTTGAATGCTTTCACTGAGTTCAAACTCAGCAATTTTAGTTGCTCAAGTTCTTAAAATTCTTTGCTAAAAGTGGTGTTATGCTTACAAAAGCAAAAATTTTGGAAAAATGTATATGTCAAAAATGTACATTTATGCACACACATGGACATTTCAATATATAAAGTTGTGAACTGCGGCACCGAAAATAATTTTTTTAATATTTTTTAAATTAATAAATACGTGTCTGAACCAAACAGTTGTTCATTAGTAATTAATGGTTACGCTTTTTTGGGCACATGGCGCACAGATGTAAACTCGGCCTTAGATGGCAAATTTTGTACAGGGTGTTTTTTTAGAGGTATATAACTTCGAATTGAAATAAAACACAAGAAAATCGTTTTAATGTCCATCAATTTGGCTTTATTGGAAGGATAATTTTATGCCATTAACGTTTAAATATGATTTCGGGCATGTGGCCGCCGCGGCTGGCTCGAATAAAGCCAATTCTATAGGTCCAATTTTCAACCACTTTTTCCAGCATATGGGGCCGTATGTTGGCAATAACGCCACGAATGTTGGCTTCCAAGTCCCCTAACGTTTCTGGTTTGTTGGCGTAGACGAGCGACTTCACATATCCCCAAAGAAAATAATCCAATGGTGTCAAATCACACGATCTTGGTGGCCAATTGACAGGTCCAGTCCGCGAAATTATGCGCTCATCGAATGTTTCCTTCAATAAATCGATTGTGACGTGCGCTGTGTGGCATGTAGCGCCGTCTTGTTGGAACCACAACTCATCCACATTCATGCCATCCAATTCGGGAACAAAATAGTCGGTTATCATGGCTCTATACCGGTCTCCATTAACGGTAACTGACTCTCCAGCATTATTTCGGAAGAAGTATGGCCCAATGACTCCACCAGCCCATAGAGCACACCAAACAGTCAGTTTTTGTGGATGTAATGTCGTCTCAAGGGTCTCATGTGGATTCTCTTCACTCCAAATGCGGCAAAATGAGCCTCATCACTGAACAAAATTTTGCGATGAAAATCAGCATCGAGATCAATCTCATTTTCGGACCATACACCAAAATCACGACGCATTGCATGGTCTCGCGGCTTTAATTCTTGCACAAGCTGGATCTTGTAAGGTCGCAAGCCAAGATCTTTGCGCAAAATCTTCCATAAAGTTGATGGACAAAGCTCCAATTGCTGTGCACGGTGGCGAATCGATTCATTCGGGTCCTCTTCAACACTTTGCTCTACAGCGGCAATTGTTTCTTCGGTGCGCACTGTTCGACGTCTCTGCGGATGCGTATTATCACATAGAGTAAACGTAGTGCGAAAACGATCCATGGTTAACCGAATTAATTGCTCTGATGGACGATTATGTCGACCATAAAATGGACGGAGCTTGCGGTAAACTTCGCGAACTGAACCATTATTTTCGAAATAAATTTGCACGATTTGCAAGCGTTGTTCTTTTGTCAACCTGTTCATGATAAAACGGCAAACCAAACTAAATATTAATCACTTGACAGCTGACAAAATGGCCGCCAGTTAAAAAAGTGATGCCAACTTAAAGTTCTATACCTCAATAAAAAACACCCAATATTTGTCTAAACGTATGAGTAATATACAATTATTTTAGGGAAATATTAGTCATACGTTATGTACCTGCACTTGCGCACTTTAATCAATTTTAGTTTGTTCTTTTTTTGCTTCCTTCAATGTTCTAAAAATTTTACTTGTTTTTTCAAATACTTCGCAACTGTATTTTCGTTTTTCTACATACACACACACACACACGTATTTACAATTTTTCGATTAAAATAGATTTTACCCAAAGATAATTGAATGTCTCTCCAACAGGGATTATAAGCCATCACAAAGGTGCCTAAACAGAAATATGCTCGTAAAATTCAAGAAACGGCTTCTCTACAAAACCCTTTCAACTTGCTGATGATGTTTACAGAAATCTAATGAAAAATCAATTAAAATCGAAGCCATTTTCTTGTGCATCTTTTGGTTTTTATTTTTCAATTTATTTATTTCTTAGCACACACATTAATACTCGTATGCGAGCACAAACATGAAAGTCATTTATGTTTGCTGTTGGTAAAATATTAAAATAGGAAATGAGACAGACAATTTGAAATTTCAATATAATTGATTTTCATTTCAGATTGTTTGGCAAATGGTGTTTTTTCTTAGAAAATTAATGTTAAGGATGTGGAAATAGGGACAGCAAAATGAGTTAAAAATTTAAGGAAGTAATAAAGTGAAAATAGTAAGCAGGATGTTATTTATATAGACACAAACATACAAACATATAACATATTTGTTTGAGTAAGAAGGCATATAAAGTGATTAAATTATAAGAAATTCTTTTTTTTTATTATAAATTTCTTATAATATTTTAGTTTAATGAATTGTAATTGAATAAAAACAGATCTTTGATCTATCTTTTGCCTTTTTCAATGCAAAGATCTGATAGAACATTTTCGAAAAAAATTTATGGTATATAAACTTAAATTTTAATGGGCGTGCCTGCGCCTATTTTTTAAATGCAATATTTTGTGCGTTTTCAGAGCTCAGGATATAAATCGGTACAGTAGAAGCCCTTAAAATAAAATATTAAATTTTAATGGGCGTGACTGAGCCCATTTTTTCAAATGTAAGCTTCTGTCTATTTTTGAGCACAAGGTGTTGTGTTAAGTTTGGTAAAAATCGGTACAGTAGAACCACGTGAAATATAATAAGAAATGTTAGTGGGCGTAGCCCCGCCTATTTCCTTCAAACTTTAAAATTGTCAAATTGCCAAAGAACCAAAGGTAATTGCTAGAATATCATAAAATCAAATAAAAAAAAAACATTTTTTTGTAATGGGACCAATGGGAAGCTATACTCGTACTCTCTCAAAGAATAAAAACAATTTACAATCGGTGTAACATGAACCGAGTTATGAAGTAACACCTCAAAAAATTGAGACGAATTGATAACCTCCTCCTTTTTTGAAGTCGTTTAAAATAATGTTCAAACGAATTCAAAATGTTCTGAAAATGCAAAAAAGGCGAGACATTAAGCTAAATCAGGTAGATATATTCTCTGCAACCCCGCCCCCCCCCCCCCCTCACTGCGCAAATCGCTGTAGTGAAACGACATCCGAAACCATGTAATTTTGTGTTTAATGTTACGAAGAACATTTTGCTCTTCTCTGTTTGAGTCCTTTTTTTTTGCCACTTTTATAAAAACCAGCTGCACAAATTATCAAATTAAAAAAAAAAAATATTTGCCATACATTTATTTTATAAGTGTTTGAATAGACCAAAACTTGAAATAAAACCTTTTAACATCAGAAATAAGTCAGAATGTCAAATCCATTTAGAGGTTAATTTCGTTCTTACTTTGTATTTTGAAATGATAGCAAATGCCTTCGTTTTGAATTACAGAGTAGACCCCCAGTAGTATTGAGGGCCTAATTTTGTAAAACGCAACGCCAAGCGTTCATAAATTTTATACGGAAAAATTTTAATTACAACAACAAAATACATACAAAATTTGTCAACGCTAAGTGTTGCGTTTTACAAAATTAGGCTCTAAATTTTTAATCAATTTCATAATGCTTAGTTTAAGTCAACCAAGATTAAAATTGTACAACAATAATTGAAATAAATTTTAAAGTAAATATTTTTCAATTGACTCACCCTGTGCCCATTTCGATGTACGGTTGAAGATTTTTTAGGGCCTGTAAAAGAAAAAAAAAATTTGGTATAGATAAAAATTTTGTAATGCACAATTTGAAAAACAAACTCAAAGCTACACAGAAAAAATTACTCCCAAAAAAAAAATGTTCAAACAAACACAAAATTTTCTTGCTTAATAACAGTTTATGTCTTTTTTTGTTAAGTGCTAATACATAATTTTCAATGCAAATGGAATATGTGAATTATTTTTATTGATCGTAATCCAATTTGTTAAATTTTTTTGTATAATGAAAGCTCACATTTTAACATCACTAACTTACAACAGTCTTGCCGTTGTGTGGGTTGTGCTTATTTTTTTCTACTTAAGAGCACCCTGTTTCTTGTTTATTATCCTAGCAGCATACGAGTATTTCACCAATTCTATTTAAATATCAATTCATATCGCTGGCCTAACATGCAAAGGCTCTACATGCACTTTTTTTTATAAATTGAAATTTTAAGGCAGTAATGTACAATAAGTAAAAATACATTGGGCCTTATCGTGGTTGACGTTTATCCATTTCAAATTTGACTATTTATAGTTGATTTAAGAAAACAAGCTATAGTTTTCTTTAATCTAGTACAATACGCCTGACTTTCGCGGCAAAATCTCCAATCACAATAAAGGGCAACGGCTGCAAAAAAAAAAATTACATTTATCTCGTTTTTGTTGTTGTTGTTGTTTTGTAGTGATGAGTAAAAGCTCTTAGTCTAATTTATCACCAGAAAAAGCTCTAAATCCCTATAAAAATTACAGTTTAACATTTTTTCTGTCAAATTGTTCAATCACTTGTATTAAAAATCGGCTAATCGATGGCTTAATATAAGAAAGGCGTAACTCGAATTTTCTATATTTTATAGAAGAAGGAAACAACTGAAAAAAAACTAGGCAAAAATAATTTTTTAAGGGACCCTAAATGACTTATTTTAAACTGTAACTGTATTGATTTCTTGAAGGAGAATGTAATTATATGTTGGCTGCCAGAAAACGTTAAAAACGCCATTTTGAAAAAAATCGAGTTACTCCCTTTTTATATTAAGCCATCGATATTCAGCTTTATCAGGAATGCCACATGTGAAAATTTCCGAATCAATTTTTTCGTTCACATATATTTCAATTTGTTATCATCAATTCCAATAAAATTAAAAACTTGCATATTTACTCGTATACTTTTTCTAACAGACAAATCTTTGTGAATTTCCTTCATAAATTATCAAAATACGAGTATTTCGCAATCGTATGGAGTTTTTGATACCCATTGTTCACACGTTCGGAAGTTTTCATGTGAAATTTTATTTATGATAAGCCTGATTATGAATGAACATGCGTCCTAAAGAAATTAAAAAAAAAGTTTAAAAATTGCCGCAATTAAAAAAAATTTCCACTTTTTTGGTGAAAAAAATTGGAAAAAAAAAATTTCCAATTTTTTTCCAAAAAAATTTTCTCAGGACTCAAGTTCATGAATACACTGTGTATCGGGTACTTTGGGCCCCACTAGGCACCAGAAGGCAATGTCAGATTTGAGCTAAAAAATTAAGAGCGCATTTATGGCAGCAAACCTCATATTTTAGGCAACGCTCATATTGAGAATTAAAAAAAAAATCCCATACAAGCTGCGACCAGCCTAATGCACATACATACATATACATACATATATGCATATATCGTTACCTGAATATAGGCAGGCCCTAACTCATTATTTTTTTTTTATAGAGATTTTTGCATTTTTCGATAAATTATAACGTGTCATAAGCGCCAAAAAAGTTTGACCGACATACTATAACTTGGAGCTCGTTTTTTTGTTTGACAAAAATACATTATAATCGATTTTTAACAAAAAATTAATTGCCAAAATTATGTTATGCTTAACCACATAATCGAAATATGCAAAAAAATTTGATTTAAAAAAATAATGAGTTAGGGCCTTTCTAAATTAAGGTAACGACGATATGTACACTAAATGAAGGGTGTATAACATTAGCATTCTTACTTCTTTCTAATTGCATTTTATTTTTTTATTTGCAGCCATGCAGCTGACAAAAAGCAAAACAAACAAATATTTATTTAATAACTTAAAGAAAGAAAAAAATATTGCCTTAACTAAAATTCAATATTAAAAAAAAATTGTGACCATATCTTTTTCTCTTCTAGGAAAACTAAATACAAAAAAATGTTTAATTGTTGAACGATGAATAGAAACTAGATATTGAACAAAGCAGAATAGTGAAACTAAAAAATTAAGAGGAACAAAAAAAAACACATTTAAAAGAAAAAGTAAGCTGCAGCAGCTGCAGCAGCATTAGTGGATCAAAAACAAGTACAAGGCAAAGCTACAAAAACAAAATAGAGAAGAAATATTTAAAACATGCTACAACCGACATCATGTGGCCCGGGGCCACCGGATAAAACATTTGAATTTAATAATAATAATAAAAAAGAGATGAAGCAAATAAAATTTCAACACGAAGTAGAAGCAGAACAACAAGAACAAGAAGAAGAAGAAGAAGACGACGCAGAGAATAGCATAACGGTTGATGATTACGTTAATAATTATATTTGTGTGGGCAGCATTGGCAATGATGACGTTTATGAAAAGCGAACGAAAAGCTATGGGCAACAGCAAAAACAAACCAGAAGCAACAATAATAATAATAACAACAACAACAACAACTGCCATTTAAAAAACATCAAATTATATTTGAACAAAACTGCAGCCACAAATATAAAAACTACTAATGCAACAACACATGCCACAAACTCTGCACTGAGCAGAGCAGCAGCAAGCTGCAACAATATTAACAACAAGAAAAACAACACTAACGCTCGCTCCTCAACAACTTTTGCTGAACTGGCAACAGCAACAGCAAGAGCATTAGCAAAAAAATTTGTTACTCCTACCACCACTTTGACTATCACAACTTCTACTACTTTTACTTCTTCTTGTTCCAGTGCTCGCAAACACATTTTTGCTTTAGCAACATCACAACCAATTGCAACAACTGGAGCAGCAACAGTAGCCGTGGCAAATGTTGCCAACATTTGGAATAAGTTTTATTGTAACTTTACAACATCTACTAGGAGAACTACAACAACTTCTATAAAATGGATTTTAATGTTTCTAATGCTTTTTAACATTTTGGCACAAACACCGCATCAAGTGGCAGCTGAAAAGAGCAAACATTGTAAGTAGCACAAACTCCTTCTTGTTTTTTTTTGCTTTTTTTTTTGAAAACAATTTTTACGTTTTTTTTCACAATTGACCAATAAATATTGATTAAAGTTATTATAAGTTTTTGTATGTACTTGTACGTTTTTTTTTATTTTTGTATAAAATTGCTCGTAATAGTTTACTTGTTATAGAAATTCGTTTAAAATTTTTCACAGAAATCACAAAAAAAAAATATAATAAAAAAAAAAATGGAAAAATATAACAAACTTTAATTTATTATAGAAAATTAGAAAAAAAATGATGTGGAAAAATGAAATAGTAAATGAAAAACTCAACGGGAGTTAGATTTATATTAGAAAATATACGAGTGTGTATGTATGTATGGGCCTTCATATGTTGTATGCGAACATTTCAAGCAAAATCAGCAAGAATTGCAATAAAAATATTGCTTACTAAATTGCCACAAAGTTATTTAAGAATTAAGAAAATAAATAATAATAATAATAAATGCCGTATTCTTGGTATTATTAATTTTAGCAAATTTTAAAACAAATTTTATATGTAATAGAACATTTACACCTGCCCGAAATCTAGTAGGCGTCAATTGAAATCTTTATAAAAATCTATACTTGATTACACCAATTTTTTTTTTTTTTTTTGTTAACATTTATCAAGATTTCTTATCCAAAACACAAACCATTGACTGAAATTTTTCCTCAGCCACAACCAAAGAACTGCAATACGACTATAGCTAATGCACACACCTTTTAGAGTAAAGAGGTTAACACTGCATTTACTCGTACATTGTCTTGAAATCTATTGGATTTGATTTGAAATATTAATCGTACTCTATATCGTTTACACTAAGCTTTTATTGACTATTTAAAGATTTCGTATCCAAGACAAAATCCTCTTTGTGCAAAATTTTTCTTAAGCTGTAATCCAAAAGAAGAAGAAGATAGCGTAGCTAATTCACTCACCTTTTATATAAATATGTTGTGCAGTGTAGTAAAAAATTAATAAAAATATTAGATTCTTGGGAGATTTTGTACAAATCTACTGGCAAAGTAGAGATCGTTTTGTAAGGGGAATATAGTAAAAGGCAACTAGATTTAGCTCGAAATCTCGTAAGTACTATAACGGCCTGGTCCATGATGTCTCATAGAAAACGTTCGATCGTTAACTTGTATTGAAAAAAAGCAATAATATAAGACATTTTTAATTAATTTTTTTTTAAACGTGATTCGAACAAATCTAGCGTTTAAATAGATTTAATTTGTATTGGAAATCTGCTTTAAATCTAATAAATTTTGTACTAGATTTTTGCTAAAATGTAAATGCACTATACAAATTCATTCAACTCCGTACTGTTTCCAACTATTTTCTAACCGACTTCAAGAAAAGGAGGAGGTTATCAATTCGTCTCTATTCTTTTTTGGCGGTGTTACTTCATAACTCGGTTCATATTAGACCGATTATAAAAAATTTATTATTGTTTGAGAGGTTATAGCTTCCCATTGGTCCCATTGCGGGGAACGCCCACAAATTTTTTTGATTTGTTTTTATGATATGCTACTTATTTTATTGCTGCAAAGCCTAGCAAACACCTTTGGTTCTTTTAAGTTGAAAAAATGGGAGGGACTACGCCTATTAAAATTTATTATATCACGTGGTTCTTTTCAACCGTTTTTTTTTAAACTTACCACACACCTTGAGTTCAAAAATACACCCAATCTTCCATTTGAAAAAATGGGCGGAACCAGGCCCATTAAAATTTAATATTTTATTTTAAGTGGTTCTATTGTAGCGATTTTTACAAAACTTAACACACACCCTGAGCTTCGCAAAACACAAAATCTGGCATTGAAAAATGGGCGGGGCTACGCCCATTAAAATTTATTATTATTTTCCACGTGGTTCTTTTCAACCTTTTTTTTTAAACTTACCACACACCTTGAGCTCAAAAATACACACAATCTTCCATTTGAAAAAATGGGCGGAGCCACGCCCGTTAAAATTTAATATTTTATTTTAAGTGGTTCTACTGCAGCGATTTTTACAAAACTTAACACACACCCTGAGCTCTGAAAAACACAAAATCTACAATTAAAAAAATGGGCGGAGGCATGCCCATTAAAATTTAATTTTATATACCATAAATTTTTTTCGAAAATGTTCTAACAGATCTCTGCCTTGAAGTCGGTTTTTTTTTTGGCAGAATTATTTACAAGCTTGTGCTTGTGGAATGTTCTCTTTCTTGATACTTATTCACTGATTCCAAAATCATGTTCAAGATAATTCTGATAAAGCTCTCTTCAAGGAAAAGAAAAAAATTGTATTACTTTGTTGGAGGTACAGAAGCTTGAATGCAAAATAATAATTTTCTTTTCTAGGGCATTTACATTGTCTGGAAATCTAGTACTTACGAGATTTCGAGCTAAATCTTGCTACTTTTTACTACATTTCCCATGCAAAACTAAATCTATTTTGTCAATTGATTTGTATGATAAACAATCAAAATCTAATATTTTTATTTATTTTTACTACCCGGTTCACCCAAAAATAAAAACGAAAAATCGCCCAAAATTTTAAAATGCAAAATCACCCAAAAAAAATTAAAAATCGCCCAAAAAAATTAAATATCACATAAAAAATATAAAATGAAAAGTTACAGAAAAGCATAAATAATATTCGTTTCTTACTGAATTGCAATGCAGAAAATCTTTATTAGGCTGCGCCGTGTCGGGAAACACCATGGTGGAGAAAATCCATAAGCCCGGTAGTGCAAGAAATCTTTATAAGCATCCAAGCAGAAAATCTTCGGCCGGGCCTAAAGATTTTCTGCCTCGCATAGTTTTCCTGCCTTATAACTCCACCTTCTCCACCTTCGTGTTTCCCGACACGGCGCAGCCTAATAATGATTTTCTCCCTCATAAGGGTTTCTTGTCTAATAAAGTTTTCAGATTGCCAGATTTTTTGGGTATATTTTTTCAGTTTATATTTTTAAGTGTTTAAAAAATTTTGGGCGATTTTTCATATGAAAAATTACTTAAAATTTGTATGAACAACTTTTTGGGCGATTTTTAAGTTTTTAATTTTGGGCGATTTTTCATGAAGACATTGTTCATATGAAAAATCGCCCAAAATTTCAAAATGCAAAATCACCCAAAAAAAAAAATTAAAAATTGCCCAAAATTTTTGAGCGATTTTTCATATAAAAAATCACCCAAAATTTTTATGAAAAAATTTTGGATGATTTTTAATTTTTATTTTTGGGCGATTTTTCATGGAGCCCTGTTCAACATATTTATAAAAAAAATGAGTGAAAAAGTTATGTGAATTGGCTACATTGCAGTTGTTTGGTTGTAGTTTTGTACATTTTTGGATAAAAAAAATCTTGATAAATATAAAAAAGTTGTTGTGAACGGTACAGATTTTCATAAAGATTTAATTGAAATCTGCTAGATTTTACGCAGGTGTGAGTGCCCCTATAAGAAGTTCTGAAAAATAAGCGGGGTAAAAAAAATTTACACGAAATGTATTTTGCGAAGAGTTTTACATTTAATTTTGTAATAATAAATATTGTTTTTTAACGCAAAAAAGCATTATATGTTTCTAAATCGTGTCTTTCAAACTGTTGCATACACAGACGATGTAGCGGTAGCAGTATCTGCAGCTGGATTCAGTAACTTTTTTGCGAACCGAAAATCGTAATATTCATTGATTTTTAATCGTTTGAAGTAACGATAATGTTATTATGGCTATGCTATTTATTGCGCGGTACAGGAGTTAGAACGTGATTTCCGTTATAAAAGTAATCGACACTATTACAGTTATAAATTTATTTTTGTTTTGATTTCTTTGCACTTAAAAGCAAAGTAGGAAAATAAACGAAAAAAATTTTTTGATTTAGTTTTGTTTCGTTCTTTGAAGTAAGTGAAACAAAAACAAAACAAAAGCAATAAGAACGATTGCTCAATTTGTTTTTGTTTTGTTTTTGTACATGAGTACAAACCAGAGAACACAGCCGATGGAATGTAAGCCGGCTAACAGCCGCCACCGGCCACAAACAATACATTAATTTAATCGCATGCCGCTAGAAAAGAAATAATTGGTAATAAATCGAAACATTTTGAAATATTTGCAGAAAATTTGCGATCATCATATAATATAATTTTATTGCATTGATATTTCACACAAGAAATTTGTTTTATATAACTAAGCAGCATAGCTATAACCGGGTGTACTAAGACACCTCTCATCTTTTTTTTTTTTGAGCTACTGTTGATATTGAAACTGCATATTTTGTTCACATTTCGTGTTTTTTATTTAATAAAATTATGTTTTAATATGTAAACACTTTGTTGTTAATGGCGCCAAAAAATGGTGACTTCGGGACGCTTAATCCCAAGCTTCCTACAGGATAAATACCCATCATAATTTGTTCATAGTGATTCATCTTTTTTATTGCTATCGCCAATAAATATGCATATTACAACAATGTTTATTAAAATATACAAAATGTGAATGAAATATTTTTTACATTTGGCTGCTATTGGTTGGTGATGCCCACACTTGAAGAGAATGAAAAATTTTTATGGAAAATATGTTACCAAATAATAAATATTAAATAGATTTATAGACACATGATAGAGTTTGAGAGACATGTATGTATGAAAGTGTATGGGATTTTATTTAACTTTGAATTTTTTTGCCCCTTTCCTTTATACATATTTTGCGTTTCACTCAAGGGTCATGTAAAAGTTTAAAGTCCATATGCACCTTAAAAAGTGCGTTTTTAGCCATATTTTTAGGACAAAAAATTTTACAATTTGACGAAAAAAATAAATAAAAAATTAGAGTAAATAACAACTTTAAGATTTACAAGAAACAAAAAATATGTACTTGGAAATAAGTGAACTTTAACACTTTAGTTAATTAATATAAATTTGGTGGCTGTTTTGGAAAGTGGCATAAGTTCTTTCAATTACGAAAACCTTGCACTCAATTTATTTAATTATTAAAATTCCACCAGGGACCAGAAATGTTGCGTTCAGTTATACAAATATAGAATTTTAATTACACAAAAAGAAATTATCAGTTTCATTTTAATTATTGCAATTGTATATACAATTTAATTAAGTCACTGATTGATTCAATTAAGTTACTCGTTGATTCAATCAGCTCTTTGATTGGTTTCTAAATAATGTTCCATTAAAATACTGATTGACTCAATCACTTGATTATTGTAGCTACGCTATTTATTGCGCGATACAGGAGTTAGGATGTGATTTTCGTGACAAAAATAATCAACACTATTATAGTTATAAATTTATTTTTGTTTTGATTTATTTATACTTAAAAGCAGAGTACGAAAATAAGCGAAACAAATTGTTTGATTTTATTTTCTTTCGTTCTTTGAAGTGAGTGAAACAAAGAGAAAAAAAAACAATGAGAAGGATTGCTCAATTGGTTTTTGTTTTTACACATGAGCACACACCAAAGAACACACAGCCGAACGGCTGTAAGCCGGCTAACAGCCGCCACCGGAAACGTTTTGAAATATTTGCGGTAAATTAGACATCATCATATAATATAATTTTATTGCATAGTTATTTCACACATGAAGTTTGTTTTATATAGCTAAGCAGCGTAGCTACAGCCGGGTGTCCTAAGAGACCTCTCTTCTTTTTCAAACGAAATATTTGCAGCTTATTATTAGTGTGGCTCATATGCCAAAGAATCGGAGAGGAGAAAAACGACAAAGAAGCTTTACATGAAGTTTTATAAAAATTTACCTGACAGAATTTTTCTGTTTTTTTACCACTATTTCCGACATATGTTTTGAAGAAAAAGGTAAATTTTTTTTTTTTTTTGAAAGTGAAAACTATTGTTTTGTGCTGCATGCACCACTTTTCTTAATTTATTTTGCTGCATACGTACTAGAGCACTGCAATGAACAACTCGAGCAATGTTCATGAGTAATTTACACTCAGTAATTTTCTCCTTCGTCTATATGAAGTTTACTAAGCTGAAAACACATGGGCAGCGTATGGTGTTGCTCGTGCAATGCTCGATCCGCTGTCAAGTTTGCACAAGAAAAGCAAGTGATTGAAGAAGTTTATTATACTTAAACTTCCTTTTTTATTTTAAGCGTTTAATAAGTTTATATTAAAACATTTAACCTGCTTCTGGTATTTGGGAGACGATGTTGTTGCCAAAATACCCAAATATTTGGCATTATAAGAGAGCAAGCTTTTAATCTCCTAGAAATGAGTACCAGTTCTGCTTTGGTTGGGTTGACACTGAGGGAGGCGTTCCGTGAACAACATACATTTATCTCATTTAGTGCTGCTTTCAACCTTTGTGATATCGTATCTAAATGGAATTGTACACCTACTAACTTTTATTACGATAATCTCTGTATAATATATAATAAATACATATAACGAAAACTTATCGTTTTTGCTATCCAGCAACACATTTAAACGATGTTCGCTGTAGGTTGAATAAAAAAATATTGATGTCATAAGCTTAAATTAATTTAGTTATTTTTTATTGTTGTTTGTGCTAGTCGAACGAGAAATAGCAACACTGTTTGATTTTGATATTGGAATTAGTGGTATCAAAATTATTTGTATGAAAATACTTAAATTCGTCTTCTTGCGAATTGTAATAAATGAAAATGACTTTCCTTTCGCTTAGAATGTGAATGAATGAAGACATTCTTTTGACGTAGTGGAAGAGCTTTGACACCAAAATCCCACTGTGCATCGCACGGCAATTTTCTCTTTAAGAGCCACTCAGACCATTATACAGGTATAAAGACTTTCATCACATTTTACGAGAAAGAAACCTAAAGACATTTGTTTCGACTGTCAAAAAATCTAACGTAAAGTTACATTTTGTGTTTACATTAAAAACACAAGTATAAAGCAAACAGCTGTTGAGTATTAACATGCCTGCATTAATCGTTGACTTACGGCGGCAGAGCAGTTTCATGAAAGCTGTGGTCGTGCCGGCCCGGGAAAATAAACGGCAGTCAGAGTAGTTGATATAAATAAGATAAAGAAAAAGGAAATACGATAATTTCGCTCATTTCAGACATGGCTTACACGAAAAATTATTCAATACAATAAGCATATTCAATATTTATAGTCGGTTTAAGACGAAGACATACACCATAAACGACGGCACAGCAACGGCGTCGAAAAAGACGACTTGTTAGTTTGTTTATTAGCTGATTTTGTAATAATGCAACTCTTATCGTTTACATAGTGTCCACACCTGATGATTTTATATCATAACTCGTAATATGACGCCCAAAGAGCAACTGTCATTTTTTTTCATTAATACCAACACAAAGGGGTGGACGTTGATGATTCTATATCATGATGAATCAAACAAATATTTGAAAAATACTTGCCAAAAGTATCTAATTTGCGTGTTGTTTAATTTTTTGCTCACAAATAATTGTTGTGCCGTCTTTTTTAAACGAAAATATTTGAATAAATAAACGTGAAATGCACAATGACACATAAAATGACTTTTGATTTCAAGATGAATTTATCAGTCCATGAGCTCTGATGATTATATCATAACGCTGCCATAATATTAATAAATCGAGTCTATACGTGATGAATTTTCATCATGATATCAATTTGACATTCGTCATGATATAAATTCATCAGGTGTGGACACTATGTTAGAAAATTTTCAAAAAATGGTCAATTCTTATGGGATGTCACATTTTTATCGTATTTTGCATTCACAATATCGCACTTGCACGTTTGTATTACTTGAATTTTTGACATGTACTCGTATTAATACAAAGTATATAAATAGTCTGAGTGGCCCTTTAAGAGCAATTTGACTGTTTCATTAATTATTGGAATATTGCCCGTTTATACTTAAGCAAATAAATAATACATTAATTTGAATGCCTCTATGAATTACAATTATTTTTATAATATTTTTTTTAATAATACTCGCATGATAGTGCCCAAAATCATAAATTATAACACTGCAACAACCATTTACGAGCTTATAAAGCAAAACCAAACAATTTCCATAAAAATCTTCATAAGTGTTTTATAGACTTCCCATACGTTTATCTACGATTATTTATAATACGAATATTGTACAAAAACCATTTTTGTCAGTTGTTTTATTTTTCTATTTCCAAGCTTTTTAATATTTTGTGATTTAATGTCCCTTTTTTTTGCAACCTTTTGCCGTATGCTGGACACATTCATGGAGGGAAAAGCGCACTGTAATGATATTTTGTTGCTTCTTTTCTAATAAAAAAAAAACATCACAAACTCCACTCAGTGAATCAGTTTATATATAAATAATGTATATTTAATATATGTATATGGAAATATGTATAATTTACTATAGTATTTTGTTTTTGTGGAAGCTATTTTGTAGCATAAAGCATGCTGCTGCTTGCCACAGCTATTGTGACTGTGAGCACTATTATTTTATGTTTTATGCTCTCACACATTTTTTTATGTGAAAAATGTCCTTTAATTTTTTTTTATTTGGGGAGAGAATTTTCTAATAGTGTAGAATGGGAAGGTTTAATAAATTTGCCTCAAATATGTTTTAAATGTTTTAACAGACCTTGTTTTATGTCTACTGATTTTTAGTGTTATACTTTTTTGTGGCAAAGTGATTTGATATATTATTAATGGCATAAAACTCGTACGCAGGTTGCTTTAAGTGTAATTTTTCTCTTTATAAAGGTTATTTTGTTTTATAGTAATTTTGATAGATGTTTTGTTGAATAATTTTGACAAAAAATCATAATCATAATTAAACATTTGTAAATATTAATTTACATAAAAGCAAAGACCGAGTAAAATTAAATGAAAACAAATCACACACATCAGTTCCATTAAATCGAAAATAGCCTACATGGTCACTTTCAAAATAAAGTCTGATATACTGACTTGGCAATACCTAGAATAAATATTTTAACTAAATACTTGTATACCTTCAAAAGAATATTGCATGAGTAAGATGATTAGCAGAATTTTAGCATTTCATGGAGAGATTATAATTGATTGAGAGATATTAGCACATGATTAGCAAAAAATTAAACACAAAAAAAAAATGCTAGCAACTGATTAGCAGATCTTTTTTTGAATAAGAGGTGATGGCAGATGATTAGCAAAATGAAAAAGGTTTACTTAGAGATTTTTAGCAGATATGATTAGCATCTGCCAGATAACTAAGATAATATTGAAAAACATTTAAATTCAATTGAGTGGCCTAGCAGAGGGCTAGGAAATGACTAGCAAAAGACTAACAACTGATTAGAGGATTTTTTTTATTAAGAAGAACTAGCAGATTATTAGCAGAAGGCTAGTGGATGCATATTAAAATTTTAGCAAATGATTAGCATCCCTCATACAATTAAGATAGCATTAGCACACATCCGATTTTAATAGATTGGCCAAAAGAGGAATAGCAGCGGGGAAGGAGACTGATGGAGAGACTTTAAGTGGTTGAGAAAAATTAGCAGATGATTAGCAGAAGGCTAGTGGATATTTATTAGATTTTAGATTAGACATCCAAAGTTAATAGAATGACCCAAAGATGAATAGCAGAGTGCTCGGTGATGAATATAAAAAGGCTAGCATTTTATTAGAATATTTTTATATTGGGAAGATTTATCAGATCGATAGCAAGAGTCCAAGAGATGATTAATAGATTATAAACAGATAAATAGCATACCCTAGATAATTAGCATAGCATTAGCAAACTTTTAACCGTAAATGAATTGACAGAAAATTAATATCAAAAGGCTATGATTAGCATAATGATTATAAGATTTTTTTTTATAAAGGCAAACGATTAGCAAAGTATTAGCATGTAATTAGCATCCTTTTGACAGCTAGCGTAACATTTACAAGCTTTCGACTACAGTTTAAATACTAGCAGATGTTTATCAGAGAGATAGTAGATAATTAGTACATTAGTTTTGAACAAGAAAAATTATCGAATAATTAGCATGGAATTAGCATATGTCTGATATAATCTAGACAATTAGCACAATATTAGAAAACTTTCAATATGAAAACTAATTCGAAGATTTATATAATGAGAAAAATTAGCAGATAATTAGCAAGCGGCTAAGAGATTATTAATAGGTTAAATACAGTTAAATGGCATACCCTAGATAATTAGCATAGCATTAGCAAACTTTCAATTGTAAATGAACTAACTGGCTGCAGAATATTATATTAATATCAGCATAGCATTTTCAAACTTTCAACCGCAAATGAACTGGCAGCATATTAACCGCAGAAGGCTACTAAATGATTAGAATAATGTACATATGTAGATGAACTATTAGAAACTATAAGAAACTAGTAGATTAGCAAATTATTAGCATCCCTTAGGCAACTAGCATAGTATGTAAAAGTCTTCAACCACAATTTAAGTACTGGCAGATGTTTAACAGAACAATAAGAGATAATTAGCACATTAGCATTTTATTAGCATATGACTAATATACTCTAGGCAATTAGCATAATATTAGCAAACTTTCAATATAGAAATTAATGCTAAACTTTCCTCGTGATATCCTCTTAATATTTTTGAAGATTCAAGTATTCCTTTCGAATAGCTTGTAGTTTCTAAGCAAGTTTAAAGCTCCTTTCTCTGCAATGCGGTGAAGGAACAAGGACACATTTGCCAATTTTCGAAACCCTTATAAGACCAGTTAAATAAATTTTTATACTATCCAAGATGTAAATAAAAACATCACCGAAATCCAGAAGTTTTGGTGTAGAAATAGATCAAATAAGGTTAACAAGAAATTTAATTTTTTACAACAACTTGTGGGATCCAGACCTAAACTATTTTCATAAAAACTTTATTAATAACATCAAAGCTTTCACTACAAGGTTTTTCACTATAATCCACTGCACACTTCAGGAACTCATTAATTGGGTACAAAGAGTTCTTTTTCCTGGAAACTTTATATTTCTCTGCAATAATATTTTATAAAAGTCGTAAAAGCTCTTGTTCATTGCGTTTTCTGCTTCTGAAAAATTTAGCACAAGCTATTGAAAATACTTTTGATATGATGTTTTTTTTTTAGTTTTAGTATAACTCAGCTACAAATGAAATAATGTTCCTTTTTACTAAGATTGAGAAGTGTCTCCCACTTTATGTTACTGCATGTTAAATCTCTTTTTTCTATTAGATTTTAAATTGGCTGCACAATGAGCTGCAAAGATTATATCAAATAATTAAATCAACGATAGAAAAGCGAAAATTGAAGCATTTTATATGGCTGATTATTTTTTGTAAATATGGGAGTTGTTGTTATAGTTCCTGTTGTTGCTGTTTATGTTTAATGCCACTGGGCCGGCCTGTGGTTTATAATTTTTATTTATTTACAGTGGAAAATTTATTACTTACGAGTATACAACAGATTTCCAAAATAACGACTTAAATTTTCAATGCTAAAGCATTTCATTGTAAAATTTTTGTTTATGTCCCTTCTTTTGTTGTCACTGGACCAAACAATGTTTATAGTGCATAATAATTTATGTGGAAAGCCATAAATACTTATAAAGCAAAAATTATGAAAAAAAAATTATATTGTAAATTTTGAAAAGAGGAAATATATTATATTAAATGTAGTGATAATGAAATGGCTTTAGTTTGCACCTTAAAATATTTATTAAGCATTAAGGTGAGTATTTCAACGCCAAAGATGCAAAATAATAGGAATTCATATTTGCTCTCTTACATTTTCTTTTAAATGTAACTTCTAATTTTCGCCTTTATTTTTATTACGCTTTGAATACGATTTATTAGTGTGTTATTAACAGTTTAATTTCGGTATGCAATTCTTTAAAACATTATCAGGATTGTCAGGGCAAATTTCTCCCTTTTTAAATAAAAATTTTTTGGTTTTCCCTATTAGGCATTTCTTGTGTGCCCTGTGGCCAAAAAAGCGTAACCACTAATTCCATTCCTGGAAACGTAGTAAACATTTCTAGAGCAAATTAATTAATTTTTTTTGCCTTTCTTGCCCCTACCCTCGTACATTTATTTTTCCCTATAGAAATAAATCATTTGATAATCACGGCAGTTGGCACATCTACTTGTCCTATAATTAAAATTTATCAAGAGTATTAAAAGAGATTCTAACTTTTTCTGGTCATTTTTGCTCGACAGCAGCAAAGAAGCAAATACAACCACACCAAAAGTAAAGTACACAAAACCAACATAATTGTCAATTAAAGTTGGAAAAAGGAGTTTTTTTACGGTTTGTGTCTGAATGCTGAAAATTACAAATTCTTCAGCAGTATGAAACCTAAATTAAGCAGCAGCCACCTTAAAACTCAGTGCCGAATACTTAAAACAACAAGTACTCCTTCCTACTCATACATAAAGTGTACTCCTACTTCAAAAACACAACTTAGATATAAAAAAATAAAAAATAAAATAAACTTTTGTAATATTTCGAAGAAGCAGACAACGACAACGATAAACTTATTAAAAAGGAGGACGAGGAGAAGAGCTTGAGCCTGAGCTTGATTCAGAGAAACCAAAGAATAATGTAAAATTTTCGTTTTATGTAAATTTGTATGAATGTGTCATCTACATGCATTATTTTATTTAAAATTAATTACAAAACTTTCAGGGTATAAAATTTGTGTAAATACATACGCAATATACACACACACACAGACACACACACACAACAGCTGCTTACTGTACTCACAGCTGACATTGTTTGTTAAGAGTATTTCATGCATGTATTGTGTGTGTGTGTGTTAGTGTACATGTTACCATAAACACATATATCTATTGTTTGTTTAACGTCTAAGGAAGGCTAACAGATTTCAAAGATACTCGTTGTGGTTTTAAACGCATTATTTTCCAATTTTGTTTCCTCCCTATATTTCATATTTTTCTTTCAATTTCCATTTTTTTATTCGTAAGTATTTCATTAGTGTTAAATAACTAGATGTGATATATTTTGTAATTAATTTGATTCTTATCATATTAATACATTAACAGTCTAATGCAACAATAATTACATTATTGATAAGCTAAAAGCAGGAAAAAAAAACTTTTTTTTTTTCCTATTATCAAAAGGCAAACTGAAATGGGAAATTCAGTTGAATCATTTGATACAAAAAAATTATAGTACATAAATTTAAATAAGCAAATAATAAATATTTTCACAAGATCCCAGCAAAATTTAATCGATTAATCGATCCTTGGCCAGTCTCTTTGAAAGTGTCCGCAACTCAATTTTATTTTATTAAGTTATTCGAATTGGAATTTTTATTCAATATTTATTCGCACAATCGCATAAGAATTTATTCGTTTAAAAGTTTATTCGCTTATTTGAATAAATAAAATTTTTCGGGACATTAAACGAATTAAAAAAAAGTTTTGAAATATTTCCTAGCTGAAATATTTAGCAAGTGTTTTTATTTGAATAAAATTTATTCCGATTAATCGATGAATAGTCTCTTTGCAGTCATTAAAGTAATTGTTTTTAGTTAAATTACATAATATTACTTAAATAAAAAATCATTATTCGGTTCTTATTCGAATAAAAATTTATTCGATAGCTTGAAAAATAAATATTTTTCTTAAATTCTTATAAAAATTAATTCTCTTTCGATTTTCGAAAAACCTTTCTTGAAACTTTGTTTTCATTCAAGTAAAATGTATTCGATTATTCGATCCTCTCTTTGTAAGTTAAGAAAGTGTCCACTTCTCAATTTTATTTTATTAGTTACTCGAATTAAAATTGTTATGCGAATAAAAAATTTTTCTGATTACACGAATAAAAATTTATTCGATTAAAAATTTATTCGCTTATTCTAAATAAATAAAACTTTTCAGGATTCTTAACGAAATAATAATAATTAAAATTTTCATTCAATATTTATTTAGGCAATCGAATAAAAATTTATACCGATTTTTCGAATAAAGATTTAATCGCTTAATTTTTTTTTTCGCTTATTCGAATAAATAACTTTTTTTTGTATCCTAAATGAATTAATATTTATATATTTTTTTAACAAAGTCTAGCTGAAATATTTAACAAGGGTTTTATTAGAATAAAATTTATTCCGATTAATCGATGAATAATTTCTTTAGAGTTAGTGAGGTAATTGTTTCTAGTTTTATTTTGCTCGACCAAAAAAAGTTTTGATTAAATTCGAATAAAAATTACTTCCCTTTCGATGTTTTTGCAACTTTGTTTTTATTCAAGTAAAATGTATTAGATTAATCGACCCTCTCTTTGAAAGTTAAGAAAGTGACCACTTCTCAACTTTATTTTAATAAAGTTACTCGAATTAAAATTTTTATGCGAATAAAAAATTTTTCTGATTGCACGAATAAAAATTTATTCGATTAAAAATTTATTCGCTTATTGTAAATAAATAAAATTTTTCAGGATTCTAAATGAATTAATGATAATAATTAATAATAATTAATAATAATTAATCTAAATTATATAGAACGCTTTTAAAAAAAGTTCTGAAGCAAATCCAAGCTGAAATATTTAACAAGTGTTTTTATTCGAATAAAAGTTATTCCAATTGATCCATGAATAATTTTTTTTAAGGTTAGTAAGGTAATCGTTTTTAGTTATATTACGTTTCATTATTCAATTTAAAAAAATATTATTCGATAATTATTCGAATGAAAATTTATTCAAGAGCATTAAATGACAATTTATTCGAATAAAAATTAGTTTTCTTTCGATTTTTCGAAAAATATTTGTCGAAACTTTTGTTCAAACAATTTTCCGTTACTCGAATAAGAAAATTTGTTTGATATATATTGGGATATTCGAATAAAAATTTATTCAATAATATGAACAAATAATTTAGTTATACTAATATTCGAAAAAAATTAGTTCTCTTTCGATTTTTCGAAAAACATTTATTGAAAATTTGTTGATATAATTTTCCCTTATTCCCTTATAATTGCACTTTTTTTCTGGAAGTTATTTCATAGAGCCGATATACGAGTACATAAGTCCCAAATTTCTTCGCCGATGAAATAAATTTTTTTTGTTGAAGGAGTGGGGGGGGGCGGTGGGGTGGATATTTCATTTCTTAAAACTACAAAAAATAAATGAAACTATTCCAAAAAATAAAAATAAATTAATAAATATATTCCAAAGTTTTGGAAGTTACTTCATAATGCCACAACTTCCAAAATTTATGAAAAATTTGAAAAAAAAAATGTCACTTTTTTTGGCGTATTTGTTTTGGGCGTTATTTCATACAGCCATGAAATGTTCAGTGCTTGTTAAGAAATAAAATTGAAAATATACAAATATTGAAAATAAAAAAATTCTCTCACTAAAATTACATTTCACTTCTGACCTTATATGGTTATTTTTATGCTTATATGTACATACGAGTATGTATGTATATATTTTATGTACCCTAAACTATTTACTGAAAACTAAAAGACACGCAATATGAACATTAAGAAAGGCCTTTAAAAAAAATAGCACTTAATGTTCATTAAGCCATGAGAGATCATGTGGAATATTACGTTTATATTATATACTCGTATTGTGAATAAACTTTAAGGTCATGCAATTAACTTTTTTTATACATACCACCAAATTATATTTAATGCTTTATTTTTCTTACACATATTTAAGGAGTTTCGATAATTACATGTAAACAATTACGAGTATGTTTATTTTATTGGAAATAATAAATGAATAAACATTCTGTCTATTTAGCTCAATTATCTCAATTATTTCTAGTTCTATTCTACTCTATTCCGTAGTAATTTTTTTTTGAAACAAGTTTCTTATTAATGTAAATAAATTTGAAAATTTGTTATTTTTGTGTCTCTAAGCATTTTTGCCAAATCCTATTTTAGACCTTAATTTCCTTTAACTATTACATTTTCAAGTTGAAAGTCTCATTAGCACTATTTTCTACTTCCTAAAAAATTGCTACGCTTTCAAGCTTGTTTTCAACATTTTTTCCATCTGCTTTTCATATAAACGAGTATGCATGTGTGTATGTACGAGTATTTATATATTTCATAACGACTAAAGGGAAATTACCAAAAAATACTTCCGCATTTTAAGTAAGTAAGTGCGTTTACAGCTGTACAGTATATATATAAATATATATATATATATATATACATATATATGTATGTATATCTTTTCTAAAGGATTCTTGTTTTTTTTGTGTCAACTAAATAAAAACAGATTATCAGTATGAACAGATTGAAATAAAATATTAAGAAACAGAAACGAAGTTAGCCCATTTCCTAATTCCATAATAAAAAAAAGTAGTAATTAGAAAAAAATCAAAAAACCCGCTGCGACCAACTTTGAATCGTTAAATATCCTAAACGGTCATTCGAAATGAAAAATCATAAGAGAAACCTAAAGATGATTTTAAAATACCTGTCGAATGATAACCATTTTGATATAGTTCGCCGACTTTTTATTTTTTTTCGTATTTACAAAATGGCGTCTGTTGACCGCCATATTGAATTTTTACTACTGTCATATCTTTAGTGACAGTCCTGGGATTCAGACAAATCGATTGACTTGAGAATCATTAAAATCAGTTTACACGTTCGGTTTATATAAGGCCGCTTAGGCTGATAAACACAATACCTTTCTATGCGTCGCGCAGTCGAGTAAAAATCAAAACTATTTCAGGAATTATAACGTTTAAAATGTTTCAATTTATATATGTGACGCGCAAAATAGAAAGGGACCTAAGGGTAAAAACCGGTTTTATTCAGGAGAGCCATCTTTGGTGTACCATCACATTTATAAAACGCGCATATCTCTGGGAGGGAACACTTTTGGGGCATGGGATCGGTCTCATTCGATGCTCAGATGTTGTCCACATCAAAAAAAAAAAAAAAAGTGAAAATTTATTTTTTTACCCTCAGGTCCCTTTCTCTATGCGCTGTCACATATATATTTTTTTTAATTTATTAATGTACATAATTAATTTTATGACAAACTTATGATTTTTTTTTTGCGTCTGAAAGTTCAAAAGCACAAAATTGCTTATTATCATATTTATTAGCTGACATTTTTATACGCTTCACGGAAAATGGTTTGTCATTCCATGTGTAATTTCCGTCCGTCTGACCGTTCGTCTAACTGCACGTGAAATCGGTTTTCCGGAGCTCCCAGAAAAGAAAGCGACTTGAAGGTCTTGAACGGATGTGTCAGAAATGGCCGGAAATAGATTAATATTAAAAAATCAGCAAAATCGAAACAACGGTTTCAGAGCTGGAAAATTTAAATTTTTTTTTTTGCCATACACTCAGAGAAAAAACAGCTTAAAATCAATAAAAACCATATCATATTAATAAGAAACATTAACGAAAGTCTAGTCATGTTGAAATTTTTTATTTCATTATGGAAAAATATTAAATTACTGTATTAATTTATTAATTTTATTTATGTTTAAGTAGCTCAATGTACATTTTCTATTATATTGAAAATTATTGAACTAATGTGACGCATTCTTATTTTTAAGTTGCAGCTTTTCCCTGAGTGTATAAAAGTCACTAATTTTTTATTTTTTTTTTAGAATTAAATTTCTATTGAAAATATAAAAATATATAAAAGAGACGATTCCAGGGTTGGAAAACTGGAACTTGGTATATAAAAGTAGCCTACTACAACTAATTTTGGCTTTTTCTCTATAAATTAAAAATATTTTGTATTTAAGAGAGGAAAAGATTGGTTAAAAAAATCACAAAAATATAAAAGCATGATACCAGGGTTGGAAAATTAATTTTTTTTTGTATATAACAGTAACCAAAACAAATTAATTTTTTCTTTCTTTAGAATATAAATATAACTGATGTTTTTGGTATAAAAAATTAAAAAAATCAAAAACGCAGCTCCAGAGCTGGAAAACTTAAAGTTTTTATGGTACATAAAAGTAACTGAATAAAACAAATATTGTTTCTTAGAAAAGGAATAACTTGGTATTAAAAATCCGAAAAATATAAAAGCATGATTCCAGGGTTGGAAAATTAAATTTTTTTTTTAGATAAAAGTTATGAAAACAAATTATTTTTTCTTTTCTTTTAGAATTTGAATACAATTGTTTAAAAAGGAAAGTTTGGTATAAAAAATTACAAAAATAGAAAGTACAGCTCCATAGCTGGAAAACTTAAACTTTTTATAATCTATAAAACTAACTGAATGAAACTAATTTTTTTCTGAGAAAGAAATAACTTAGTAGAAATAACTTAGTAAAAATCAGAAAAATCAAAAATATGGTTCCAGGGTTGGAAATTTTTTTTTGTAAAGAAAAGTAACTAAATAAAACTAATTGATTTTTTCTGTTTAATTAAACATATTTTATATATTAGGAAGGGCTTTAATCACGAATTTTTTTAATTTCTTAAATTTTTATATGAAAATCTAATTTAACCATAAACATGGTCACACATTAGTCGCACAAAGCTTTGTGATCTGTTGCATATTATGCTTAAATGCAGGTGTGTAAATAGTTAAGGTTGCTTTCATATATAGAAATTTGTTTTACTATAATTATGGAAAGTTATTTAATTCAGTTTTCGAAGTGGGAATCAATATAGTAAAAGCTGGCAAAACTTTTAAGTTATGAAGATTCAAGTTGTTTTAGATGTTGGTTACGAGTAATAAAATGTCATTAGAAGGTGCTGATATCTGTTAGAGTCCTCTCTAATTAATTTCTCCTCATTTATTTTAAAAAGGGAAAATATTATTTAATGTACAAAAATCTGTCTATCTATGTTGCAATAAATAATAAACATCTAAGAAAAAATTATAAAAATAATGACGAACGAGACTTTGTTGTCTAGTGTTATAAAAAAGTCATGAACAAGAATTTTTGTTTTAAAAGTTATTGCCTAATATGTACGAAATTTATGTTTATTTTTCTAAAAAATAAACTACGTTTTTTTTTAATATTGCTGGGATTTTTGACAGTGCAGTACAAAGAAATACTAAATTTAGCCACAAAGAAAACTAATCAAGCAACACTGACGGGTAAAAGTAATAAACGTAACCAATATCTTGTCTTAAATAGGGTACGCACTAACTAGGTTGGGGTTGCGTTAGGTTAGCAGAATGCTGGGAAAGAAGGATGCAATTTAGAGTTCAGCTCACTTGGCTTCAATACAATGATCTCTTTGTGCTACCTGTGAGTTTAAAAGAAGAAAGTGAGAGAGGGTGCTAGGAAAGGTATAGTGATAGAGAAGACAGATGGTGAAGGAAAAGAGAGAGAGAGAGGAAAGCTTCATTCTTCTACAACTCCGCTTTTTACACGTTCCTAATAATGGGGTCTTGCAGCTCCTCTGGTGTCAATGAGGCGTATTAAATTTTGAAGCTGTACTTATTAAACATTTTATTGGTTATTTTACTTCGCCGATGATTCTGCTACACAATACCGACGAAGGAGGGCGCTCTGCATTAGGATCAGCATCCGCTGAAGCCGATGTAGTTCAGGGACTAGTGTGTCTATGCCTTTAGCTACATATGTTAGCAATTTTTACCTGAAATAAACTTCACTGACAAGCGTTCACTGAATAAAAATGGCAAAGTTTGCTTGTAGGCGACATAAAGGCAGCAAGAAATAAGGGACTTCTTTTTTTGTACACAAATTATAAGGAAATCACGAACACTTGTCACAAGCAGATGTGGTGGTAATGCACGCATTACTCAATCTGTAATAATTGTGTCTGATCAAATTACCCTGTCACTTCCAAAGCAATACATTAGGCCTGTTCGGAAATACATCACTGCTCTGCATTATTATTATATTAATAGTAAATGAGCTTGTAATAAGTTTCTCTTGGGATTTTTTTATCGAAGTTTTTGATACTTAAAGATACTAAAGAAAAATTAATAGGCTTATATTCAAAAAATAATAAATAAAATTTATTTAAATTTTAATTTTTAAAGAATTTTTTATGAAAAATTTTAAGTTTTAAATTACAAACTCATTTGAATTCTTATGAATATGGGGTTTAATGTTTAATCTTAGAACTTATTCTTCCTAATTGCATTACTTGTAGTAACAATTTTATTTTAAGCAGAATTACCCTGGAGACGTTCTATAAATTATGGAGTTTTTCTTACTTCACTTTATGTTTAATATAAATATATCAAATCAACCTAACTATTAAAGGCAAAAAAAAAAAAAAAAACTAAAAATAAATAACTAGAACAGCAACAATAATAATAATAAAACATAAGGAACTATGCACTTCAATCTCTATAGACTTAACCCCAATACTAAAATATATTTTCATAGCATGCGTATATTTTTTTTATTGAAAACTGAATATAAAAACTCAGAGCGAAGTAACATAAAAACCAGTTCAATAATAATTCATAACATGAAAAATTATACTCATACGAGCACACGAACATGTGGTATTATCAGTAGAGGAAAAAAAATATATTAAGTAAAATGTCTGCAAAATGTTTGCATAAGAGAAATTTATAAAGTACAAAAATATTAACGTGTTATTTTTGATAACATAAAAATATAATCTTACTAATAGATCTTAAATGGAAGTAGAAAAATATGGTATGTATGTATTTTTAAAATATACAGTACACTCTCCATAATGCAAACTAGTACAAGAGGACTGAATCCAACTTCCATTATATTTCTATACCCTTCAACAAAAATGGTATAGGTTTGTCATTCCATGTGTAATTTCCCCCATATTAATATGCGACATATAAAGCAAATATATATATATTCTTGGTCCTTATGAATAGGGAAAACGAATAAGCGATGTCTGTCTGTCCGTCTGTCCGTCCGTCAGTCTGTTCGTCCGTCTGTACTTGAAATCTGTTTTCCGGAGCTGCCCCAAAAACTAAAGACTTCGGTCTTGAGCTGATGTGTTAGAAATGGTCCGAAATAGCTTGGTATTGAAAATCAGCAAAATCACATATACGTTTTCAGAGCTGGAAAGTTTAATGTTTTTTTTTGTCATATAAAAGTAACCAGCTGAAACTAAATTTTTTTTGTTAAATAAAACTATTTTATATTTTAATCAAAATTAAATTTGTATTAAAAATATAAAAAAATCAAAAAAAAACGATTCCAGGGTTGGAAAACTGTTACTTTTTTTGGTATTTAAAAATAGCCTACTACAACTAAATTTTATTTTTCTCTATAAATTAAACATATTTTGTATTTAAAAGAGAAAAAGATTGGTATAAGAAATTAGAAAAATGCAAAAGGATGATTGCAGGGTTGGAAAATTAAATTTTTTTGGTATATATGTAAAGGTAACCACAACAAATTAATTTTTTTCTTTTCCTTTAGAATTGATGTTTTTGCAATTAGAAAAATTTAAATTAGAAAAATAAGAAACACAGCTCCAGAGCTGGAAAACTGAAACTTTTTATGCTATATAAAAATTACTGAATACAACTTATTTTTTTTTCTTAGAAAGGAATAACTTGGTATTAAAAATCCAAAAAATATAAAAGCATGATTCCAGGGTTGGAAAATAATTTTTTTTTATATATAAAAGTAATCAAAACAAATTATTTTTTTCTTTTCCCTTAGAATTTAAATGTAATTTATGTTTTAGAAAGAGAAGTTTGTTATAAAAAATTAGGAATATAAAAAAGTTCCAGAGCTGGAAAACTGAAACTTTTTATGCTACATAAAAATAATTAAATAAAACAATTTTTTTATTATAAAAGGAATAACTTAGTATTAGAAATCAAAAATATGGTTCCACGGTTGGAAAATTTGTTGTTTTTTTTTTTGTAAAGAAAAGCAACTAAATAAAACTAATAAATTTTTTCTGTTTAATCAAACATATTTTATATATTAGGTGGGGCTTTACTCACGAATTTTTTTAATTTCTTAAATTTTTATATGAAAATCTAATTTAACCATAAACATGGTCACTCATTAGTCACACAAAGATATGCTGCATATTATGCTTAAGTGCAGGTGTGTAATTAGTTTAAGTGGCTTGCAGATATAGAAATTTTTTTTACTACAATTATGGAAAGTTATTTAATTGAGTTTTCGAAGTCGGAATCAATATAGTAAAAGCTGGCAAAATCTTAAACTTTATGGAAATTCAAGTTGCTTTAGATGTTGGTTGATAAATTGTCATTAGAAAGTGCTGATCTCTGTTAGAGTCCTCTCTAATTAATTTCTTCTCATTCATTTGAAAAAGGGAAAATATTATTTAATATAAACAAATTTTAATAAAAAGTGCAGAATAAAATATTCAACTACGAGTATTACTAATATCGAAAATGAAATCTTTGAATTAAATACTTTAGTCGAAAAATACCCATAAGTGGGGACTTATAAATTATAAATTGCACAAGAGCAAAAAATAAGTGATGTATTTTTCTCACAAAACAAATATGTGTGTTTTTTTTTAAATAAAGGAATTAAAGGAATTATTGCAGCAATTGAAAAAAAAATTAATTAATTTTTTTATAGCTCTTGTAAATTTTTATGCAAAAAAATTCCCCTTAACTCACATTTTGTTTTACTTTGAATGTGAACCATTTTTTTAGGGGAGACAAAATTCATTATCAATCTTTAAATAAATATGTCTAAAACAAAGATTTTCACAAAATTATCTGTGGCTATTAATTTTCATTCCACATCTACACTTCATAAGTCGCAGGAATACGAGTACTATGTATATTGTAATAAACATATGTTAGAAAAAAAAATTAATATATACATGTACATACGTGCTAAATGTGATGCTTTGCGTATTTATGAAGGAGGAAACACTAAGCAAACTGTAAGCCTAGTAAAAGGCCTTATCTATACATAAGGTTGAAAGTTTTGTAAGAAACTGTAAGCTTTACATAGACTGAGCTTAAGTCCAGTTTGTATGATGAACTTTTCACTATTTGTGGAAGAATAGGAATTTCAGGTACAAAAATATGTTTACCTCCTTCCCTCTCGACCGTGTAGCGAAAATTTCTGCAAGAAAACTTTCGTCATATAAACTGAAGTTTTTGCAAGCAAGATTTCTTTGTTTAAAAGCTAATAAAAGTTAAGAGAATAAAATGAAAAACTTCTGCGAGAAAATTTTCATCATATAAACTAGAACTTACATAATGAAAAATTTCATAAAATTGGTTGCATGAAGCAATTTTTTTGTTTGGTTTATATGTGGCAGTAGGAAGCAAATCAGTTCCCAAAATAATTCAGAAATTCTGGCTACGCCATTTATTTTTGTTGGTATTTTCTCTAGCATTGCTATGAGCAAATAGGAAAATACTCGTACTTGTGCAACAATTTTCATGAGGCTTTATAGCTTTTACCCGCTGTTGATCTGATATTTTGCAAACTAAACTCAAAATTGATGCATGTTTTGTTATTTGTTACTCATTGATAATGTTTAAAAAACGATAAAAACCGATAAAAAGGCAATAAAAAATTAAAAAAGAGAATAAAAATCGGTTTTAAAACTGTTTAAGCCAACAAAACCGAAACGAAAATTGCCCTAATCATCCCAAAAATGTGTGTTTTAGGAAAAGATCCGAACTAAATATAAAAACCGGTTCCGAACCGAATACCAAATAGGCGATGTTTGCCGCTGATAATTTAGCTTTCGGTGAAGCGGTTTGAAAATCTGTACCAAATTAAAAAAACCGGTTCGGAGCCGGATAAAATAATTTTGTTTGAAGCTGGTAATGTAGATTTTTATTGGTGAAAGAACTTTAAAAATCAGTTTATGCGGTTAGCAAACAAGCACTCAAACCCACCTTCACATTTATAATATTAGTAAGGAATATAAATTTGGTAATAGTGCATTTCCATTTACAATTTCTAGTAGACTGCGAGTCGATTTCCCATATAAAACAAACTCTACTTCGTCACTGGATTTTGTCAAAATCGATTTAAAATCTAGTAGAACTTAGTGATGCAACTATGGCTTTTTTGGTTGCAAATTTGTACTAAATTGTACTATTTGTGAACATAAAAAGGTGTGTGAATTGGCTACATTGCATTTGTTTGGTTGTTGTCTTAGAAATGTTCAGTAAATGGATTTTGTTTTGGATAAAAATCTTGATAAATGTCGAAAAAAAGAAACTTGGTGTAAACGGTATGAATTTTCATACAAATTTTAATAGGGCATTCATTGTCTCAAAATCTAGTACTTACGAGATTCCAAGCTAAGTCTACAAAACAAAACAAAATCAAACTTTTCAGTAGATTTGTAGGAAATCTACTAAAAATCTAACATTTTTCTTTATTTTTTACTACCCTGTACATCATAATTTTTATAGATGGTGAGTGAATTAGCTACGCTTCACACAATTTTCTATTGAAAGTGTGGGAACGAGCTAAGTCGGCATTTTTTCCGTTACAATTTAAGACTAAATTTCTAAATTTTTGTCTCGGATAAAAAATCTTGGAAAATGTCAAAAAAAAGCTTAGTGTAAACGTTAGAGATTTCGTTAAAGATTTCTAATCAAATATACTAGATTTCGATACAATGTAAATGCATTATAGTTGAAATCTGCTAGATTTTATGCGCTTGTAAGTGTCAAATAAATAAAAATAAATAAATTGCTATTGCTTGAAATGAAAAACTAAACCATTGGAAAAGTTTTTCTTATTTTTAAATAGTAATTGGTAGAAGGTGAAATTTTATTAATGTACAATAGGCCTTCAAAGCTTAAGCCATGCAATATAGTTTGCTTAATTTTTGTTAACACACGTACACGCACACACACACACACGCACGCATGTCTGCAGCTTAATTTAGCCTTCAAACTATTAGCAATTGTTGACACAAGTCGACTACATGTCATTGGAAAGAAAATACAAAAAAAAAATACGTAAACACGAGTGGAGAATAAGAAAATTAAGAAATTTCTTTCTTTGCACGAGGTGGGAAATTAAAATTATTTTTACACAAAATAAAACAAAAATAAAAGATGATGTCCAATTTTCAAATTGATTAATTTTTTATATAAGAAAAGTTTAAAAGATTCAAGCGAAATAAATTCAAATTTTTATCGAGAAAATCATAATCACCCTTATTCCAGTTGTAGACATCGACGTCATTTTAAGACAATACAAAAAAAAATTGTGGCTTGTTTACTCGCTGTCGAGAAAAGTGTTGTGCTACTGACAATCTATTTCCGTTCCCTGAGCTCTAGAAAATAGCATAAGTCTGCCAACAGGAGTCAATTGTTTTCGTCAATGGGAACACAAGCCCCAATTCTTTTTTGGTATTGTGTTAAAGTGACGTCGATGTCGACAACTGGAATAAGGATGGTTATTAATTAGACAATCAAGAATGCAAAACTGAAATTCAAACGCTCTGCATTAACAAAATTCAAAACTGCTAGAGATTTTTGTAAAATACAATTCATCGTTGCATTGAGCAGCTGCGTCCAAGCCATCAGTACAATGTGCGAGCTTTTACAAAAGAGCTTTGTGCTTTCACACTAACGAGAGCATAAGAGCCAATCAAAACGTGGCGACAACAATACTTTCCAGGGTTGAAAGATTGTTTCCGACCATTTCGTCAAATTGATTTTAAAAATTTGCCAAAATCATTTTTATGTAGTTTTTCTAAATATATGTATATTTGATAATAAATTTGTTTTTATATAACACTTTTATAGCCGTGCTATTTATTGCGCGATACCGGAGTTAGGACGTGATTTTCCTAACAAAACTAATCGTTACTATTACAGTTATAAATTTATTTTTGTTTTGATTTCTTTGTACTTAAAAGCAGAGTACGAAAATAAACGAAACATATTGTTTGATTTTGTTTTGTTTCGTCCTTTGAAGTGAGTGAAACAAAAACAAAACAAAAACAATGAGAGCGATTGCCTAATTTGATTTTGTTTTGTTTTTGCACATGAGCACAAACTAGAGAACACAGCCGAGCGGCTGTAAGCCGGTTAACAGCCGCCACCGGCCGAAAACAAGAGATTAATTTAATTGTACGCGGCTAGAAAATAAAATAAATGGAAACGTTTTGAAATATTGGCAAAGAATTTGACATCATCATACTCGTATAATATAATTTTATTGCATTGTTATTTCACACATGAAATTTGTTTTATACAACTAAGCAGCATAGCTATAACCGGGTGACCTTAGACACCTCTCTTCTTTTTTTTAATATAAATTTTTATAAAATAACGGTAAAAACATTTAGCAGAAAATCGAAAGAAAATATATATATATATATATAATATATTATATATATATTATCTCGGCTTAGAGTGTAAACCTGCTAACTCACTTCAAGCAAATTTTACAGGAGAGACAAAATACTGTTAAAATTTTCTATACATCGCTTAAGAAATTAGTCTAAAACATTAAGTGTTTTTCGAAATGTAGAGTTTCAAATTAAAATAAATATTTTAACCGGTCGGTGAGGCGTCTTTTTCTCTTTCGAATGGCATTAAAGATTCATTTGTTATAAAAATATAACAAATGAATATATAATATATTATATATATATTATCTCGGCTTAGAGTGTAAACCTGCTAACTCACTTCAAGCAAATTTTACAGGAGAGACAAAATACTGTTAAAATTTTCTATACATCGCTTAAGAAATTAGTCTAAAACATTAAGTGTTTTTCGAAATGTAGAGTTTCAAATTAAAATAAATATTTTAACCGGTCGGTGAGGCGTCTTTTTCTCTTTCGAATGGCATTAAAGATTCATTTGTTATAAAAATGGATTTAGCAGGCTTGCACTCTAAGCCGACGATATATAAATTATGTATATATTAATTATATACATATATAAAATTCTCGTATCAGGGTGTTGGTAAATGAACTCCTCTGAAACGGCTTGACCGTTTTTTAAATTTTGAAATTTTGTATGTGCATTCGGTAGATCGGAGAATAGGTCTACTCTTCATACCTCTAAGTGGACTGCGACACGCCCATACGAACGAAATATCTTATATCTTGAAAGCTATAGGAGCCAGAGTATTCAAATTTAGTAAGGACTCTTTTGAGAGCAAGGTGCGAGGTAATTACAAATATTGGTAGAATAGAACCAGGGGAAGGGGCATCAACCGTACAAAGTAGTTAATAATAATCTTCTATTTTGAAAGCTATAATAGCAAGAGTCTTCAAATTTGGTATGAGTTAATTTGAAAATAATTAATGTAAGTATAAATTATAATAAATTTGTAATAAATTTAGAACAATAAATAATTGGTGTTTTGTTATTTTTATATTCTGTCATCGTTCATCGTTCGCTGCCTCGTCATTCATATACCACATCCCAACAAACTCACAATAAGTTAGTTATTATTTTCTACCCTAGAAATTCCCTAGAAATAATTTGTGGCAAAACAACGTTTGCCGGGTCAATTAGTTTCTTATAAATTTTTCTCATCCAAATTGAAAACGCATTAATTACTATGAGGGCAATTATGAATAAAAATTTATTTATTGAAAGAAAAATTGGCATAACGCCAAATCAAAAATTTAGACGCTGAACGAACAAGTTGAAAAATCACTACGTCTGGCGAGAAATCGCCATATCTGACAAACCTGATACTTGCTGCTTACTTTGCAAAGAAATAAGAACAAATTGTAAGAGCTTTCAAAGATGTCCATGTCAAATACAGACGCAGCTGAAGAATCAAATCTTTCAGCACAAAGTGCACAGTGGTGTCCAAAAAGTTAATCAGTAAGCAATGAAAACTAATTTTGGATTGAAGTCTACTGATTAATTCCATAAGCAGGAACGAAATGCATAAAAACGTCGCTTAAGCAAAAAAAAAAAACAAATAAAGCAATCCAAAATTCCTAATACATTAAAGACCATCTTATTTAAATATCAGTTCATATTTAAATGTCGTTTTTCCATACAAAAGTTAATTAAAATCGACATTTAATTATGAACAGATATTTAAATCAGATTAAGAGCCTAATGTCAAACAAACATACTTCGGTTCTACTTATCTAAATGTAAATATTTTATTTATTCCAAATAATAAAATATAGATATGTATGTAAAAAACTTATACATTTCTAGCTTGGCAAACGTTGTAGGCAATTTTTTTTATTGTTGGTACTCACCTGAAAAGAAAAGTTTTACAATTGTTAGTTAATGCAAATAATGCTTTAATTGAAAAATTATTTTATATATTAACTGGCTTATTCATAAAAATTAAGGTTAAGGGTAAAGGTTCCCTGATGATCTGCCTTAGCAACAGCGAAATGCTCATGGGATCCCCAGCTAAGCCCCTCAATAATCAATTTCAATGTATTTTTAATAAAAAAATATTTCACTGAATAAGTAAAATAATAATTTGAGATTCTTGGTGCGTTAATAAATGTTAAACTTAAATTGTAACGATTCCCATAAAAAACACTAGAAAGTAGAATTGTTTATCAAAAAAAATTTGTTTTATAAAAATATTTTTTATAAATAAGTTCTTCACAAGATATTCTTTTAGTTTAATTAAAAATGGACTTAAAACCAAATAAATTTTTTTTAAAGTATTTAGTCCACTGTGTGTGTGGTGTCAGTTGATGTAGATTTCTGCTTGTGTATAATTAAATTAATTATTAAAGAACAAGCGACAATGGCAAGACTGTTGTAAGCTTAGAGATGGTAAAATTGAGCTTTCAGTACAAAAAAGCTTTCAACAAATTATAACACGATGAATCAAAACAATTCACATATTCCATTTGCACTGAAAAGCAGAAAAATTGTTTAAATTCGTATAAAAATAAATTGTTTGTTGTGACTTAAAATTTTCTTGTTTTTAGTTTTCTAATTTTGAAAGTTTTTCTGTGAGCATTTGAAGTTTTTTTTAGCTTTCTTCAAGAATTTTTTGGTTAAAATTTACCAAGCAGAAACGAAATGATCCTAGATGTGTTTAACCAACAACAAACAAAAAGTCTGCATACAAGGGCTTCTATTTATATTTCGGGAAATAGCAAATAATAACAAACATTTTTAAATGAAAATGGCTTTATTGTTTTTCGAAATGTTCTCCTTGATGATCAATACACTTTTGCATTCGTTCAAACCATTTGTCACAGCAGTTTTTCCATTCCTCTTGAGACACCTCCAAAACATGGGGTTTTTGAACGCTACAACTAATTCTTCGGCACTCGACTCGTAAATCATTGACCAAGCACTTTAACTTGGATATTCGGGAACAAGAAGAAGTTATTGGCTGGCAAGTCAGGACTGTACTTAGGATGAGTCAACAATTCGATGTTTCGACTGCTCAAAAATTCAATTGTTTGAGAGCTCGCATTAACATGATGAAGAATGATTCGTCTTCGGCGGTTAGTTATAATAATTTCTTCAAAGACTTGCGACAAAAAAATGGTCGTGTATCACTCAAAATTGACAGTTTTACGTTGCTCAAGCGGAACAGTGGCCACATGAGCCATTCGGTCGAAGTAACAGGCGACCATTTGTTTCACTGTGCTTCTTCTAGGAACAACTTTAGTTGGATTTTGCTCGTCTTGCTCGATTGCTGCCTTGTTTCCGGCTCATAATTATATATCCACGATTCGTCACCTGTCACGATTTTATACACGTCTTTTGAAGCACCACGCTTAAACTTTTTGATAATTTCCTTACACCACTTGAAGCGTAAGCCTTTTTCTTGCGCAATTGATAAATTATGGAGTATGCAACGAGAACAAATTTTTTTTCCAACTAAGTGTTCATGCAAAATAGAGTGTATTGAAGTGGAACTAATGTGCAAGGAGGCCTCTATCTCACAATATGTCACATGACGATCTTGCATTATCAGTTCACGATCTGTATCGATGTTTTGTGGCACAACAACCAATTTTGGACGACCTTCACGGAATCAAATTGATTTTCTGAACTCACTCTAAACAAAACCAATAGCACTTGTATGTACATCAAAACGTTGTGAGTACGTTTGTGCTAAACAAATTGTTTAAATTTATTATAATGTTGCCCCAGATTTTAGCTATTTACATTAGTGCTGCCAGTTCTCGAAATATAAATAGTTTCCCTCGTATTAAATAAATAATTTGAAATGCCAAAATCGTTATTAGTTTTGGAATAGCACTTTGAATTGTCTTTTTCTAATACAATTAACTTTTTGAACTAACCTCGTATGCACAAAGATTGTTTCTACATTCATGCTATACAACTTAGTTTTCTATTTTTTCCTCCTTTTTAAGATTTCAAATATGCCAACAACTAAATGATGTTAAAAAAAAAAATACTGTGGAAAATATTTAAGATGACAGCAATAAAAAAAAAACTATACACTTTTCCCACAACTAGCAGTCACCACTACCATCATTATCATCATCATCATCCTCATCATCATCATCGGCACACAATCAACTCAACTATATCAATATTATATAAGACTGATTGCAGGCTAAAGTCGAAAAAGAAAAATCTTAAATGTATGTAAATATAAAGATATAAATATACAATTACGCAGATATACCGCCGACAGACATACGAGTACTTCTGCACCCTGGCAAGGCAAAGGCAAGGTACCCTTCTAAGCTGACAGTCAAACTATGTTTACTTTAGTATAATATTAAAAAGATACTAAACATTTCATTTTGTGTTGCTTTTTTGCCCTTTCTTTGCAACTTTTCTCCTGCTATTCCCTCAACTTACACTTGAGATGCTGCCTCAGTTTGTCCATATCGCAGAACAGAGATATAGAGAGAGAGAAAAATAAGAAATGATAAAGAACGTAATGTTTCCTTAATGTTTGATATAATTTTTCTTCTTTTTTTTTTGTAAAGAAACATGAGCAAATTAAGATGGAAAGGCATAAAGTGACCTTTAGGAAATTTCGAAGGCAAAAGGTAATAAATAAATATAATCACGATTTTGTTTTTACTTGATTAGAAGTGCACTCACTCCTTTGCTGGGGGCTTTTATAAGCATTCAGCTCAAGGTACGGATATTTTGCTGCCTAAGTGCCATAGTTGAACACTCCCACACTCACTATTATTATTATCAAAAAACAAATGGCCATTGAAAGTATAAATAATCTTTTAGCATAGTTGCAATGAAAGCTTTTAGTTTTTGCTTTACAAAACGCTGTTCTGTATGTCAGTGATTTTTTGAATTTCCAGCCTCTTAACTGAAAAGACAATACTGTTTCTGTCAATAGGTAACTAACAGTTGACTCCTGTCAAAACTTTAACAAGCTGCGTCATTTAGTTTGTGAATCACAGCCATTACTAGCAAAGTACCGCGTGATTTGGGAAAAAATGGAAACACGTGAATTTCGTATGATCATGAAGTCTCTTTTTTTTGTGGGAGGGGGAAAGGGGGGGGGGGGGAAATAACCATCACTCAAACCAAATACTATGGGGACTTTCACCATCAATTTCAATCGTAAAAAAAGTGGTTTACTGAATTTCGTTCTGAACGCACAAGGAAGGAACATTCCGAATGTTCTGAGGGGTATCTACACCCCAAAAAATTAATAAAACTTCACGACATGATGTTGGCCGAATGTAGATTGCAGATAAGGTAGATTATAGTTTAAATTTTGAATGAATACTCATGTAAGAGAAAACTTTCCTTAAGATGGGTGCCGCGTTTGCTCACAATTTACGACAAGCGGAAATCGTGTGAAAATTTCGCAGAAGTGTTTATCGTAGTTCAACCGCAATATTAATTATATACTCATATAACAGTTCAAAATAATTTTAATAAAAAACCAATTAAAATAGTTGGGCTAGGAACTACCAGGAAGCGTTGAAAGCAATAAAAAGGTGTAAAGGTTTGTGAATTGCTTGAGGGTGATGTTGGCTGAAGTAGTTCGCACTTTGACTACCAAACCGAGGATACTGGGTTAGAGCCCTGGCTCCGACAGTCATTAAAATAACAACACCAAGCATATTCCTGGCGTAAATTAGTGTCCCTTTGTATCAGTTGTTTCAGGAAAGTTCAAGTAATGAAGGCATAGTCCTTGGTCACTGAACTAGACCGGCTTCAGCGGATACTAATCTTAATGTAACATCAGAGCGCCCTCCTTTGTCGTTAATATGTAGCATTATCGTTGGCGAAGTAAAATAACCAATAAATGGTTACTAAACACAGCTTAGAAAACTTTAATATGCCTCATTGACACCAGAGGCGCTGCATTATTAAAAACGTGCAAAAAAGCAGAGTTGTAAAAGAATGAAGATTTCCTCTATCTCTTCCTTCACCACCTTGCTATTACTATCCCTTTCCTGAAGAAGGTAACACCTAGTAATAGTAGTAGGCATTCATTGCCTGAGTATTACTTTTCTTAAAAGAAAAAGAAAAATTACGGTGTTGTGGTGGTGGGAAAAGGATAAAAAAGGCTTGTGTCGCCACTAGATGACATTGTTAATAGAGTAAAAAGAATTGTGGATTAGCTAAATAAGAGCTGATTGAATGCATGAAGCAGTAAAATGTTTGTGAACTGGTTAAGTTTCGATCGATGAGGCTTGGATTACTCAAAGGCAACTGAAATCTTGATTTATAGGTTTTGGATAAGCAGTTGTGTGCCCAGGAAAACTAGATTTTGTTGGGGAGGAAGGTTAGGTTAGCAAGGGTGGTGCTAAAAATGCACCTCCACTCGGAGACCCAATTGGGTCCATTGTGATTCCCTTCTATTGCCCATTAAAAGTAATATTTACCCCCGATTTGTACCCATAAGTGACCCTATTATCCGTCATGAAGCCACTGAATTCCTATGATGAAGCCCCTGATGTACGCTAGCTTACACTTCCCGATATCAGTAATGCTCTTATGGAAACGCCTGTTCAGCCATCTAAACGTGTGACAGGTAATATGTTCAGTGGTTTCTGGTTCCTTTTCATACCCGCACATCCTACAGAAATCTGGGGTGCCAGTTTCCCATATGCTGGCTCTTGCTCTGACCGATCAGTGATCAGTCAACGCGCCTATCATGATTCGCATCATCTTCCTATCCATGTCCAGCAGAATTTTGGATTTTTGTGAGTCAAGTTTTGGTGACATAGCCCTCGATGCTCTACAATCCTCCCTACTTCGCCATAAACTGTTGGTCCTGCTTTCTAACCAATTACTGATTTCCGTATAGTAGTGACCTATTGGTAATTTCACCGATCTGTCACGATCTTGACAGCTCATCGGCAAAGGTAAAACGGATTGTGAATTGGCTAAATTCCGATCGGTGGGGCTTGGATTACCCAAAAGCAATTAAAATGGGATTTGGGTTGAGCTGGCTTCAACTCATTCACTCGTTCATTTTTGCCATAAAAATATGATAAAACACGTGTAATTTAAATGGGTGTGCAAAAATGAGCGAATAAACGAGTTGGCCTCAGCCAAGGAAGGGATGATGAAATCGCATTCGTCTACGAGTAGAGTATTAGATATACAGCTGTCTGTTGTGAAACAATCTAAGAAGCGGATGGAGCGATTATATTATACAGAAATCATGGAATTCACCAAGAGTTATTTGAGACTAAGATAGTCGAATCCCAAGACAAGTAAAAGAACTCGAAGCTTCGCAGTTTATATTTTTTAACTATAACTTGTTAAATAAATTTTATGTTAAATGATCAACTAAATAATGTTGCCTTAAAATTTTATTAATGGTGATATATATTTGGAATATTTATAAGGTCGTTATGGCTGCAGCGGTAAGCATGTTGACTACCAAAATCTTGACCGGTGAAGCCAATTATAAACCAACAAACATTTTTCTGATGCCTGAGTCAATAAACACACTTTAATGACTACATTAAATTAAATTCATGTTGTTTCAACTTGAAAAAGCGTTGATTCAACCTGATGGTTCTTCGTATTATTTCAGTATCGAATTTATTTATATTTGTTTCAACTGGAAAAAACTTTCATTCAAGATGATTTTCCATTTCGATTTAACAGTACGGGAATGTTAAATCAACATGTAATAAAGTTATTTCAAAAGGAATTTTTTTTTGGAAATCATGCTAAATTAACATGAAAAACCCATATGAAGCAAAATCATGGACGAAAGAGGTTAAATTAAACTTATTAACATACATATATTTTAAGTTGAAATTTTTCTGTGCGTAGTTACTGATTTTTTCCGTATTCATTTCTTACTAAGCTATAACTTGTAAAAGAGTAACAAGATCCTTTGGCTCTTGTGTCTTCTGTGTCTTAATAAGGACAAAATATTCATACTATAAATCTTGCTGCCATAAAATTAAAAAAATTCTACTGGCATAACTTTACATTTAAGCCAACGATATTGAACATTTAAGCTGTTACTTCCTTCTTTGCCTGTAAGAAGAATATGCGAAGAGGGCTGGGGGGGAGAGGGGAAAGTAATGCAAAGCACAAAAGGCATAAGCCATCAGAGTTCCCCACAGATACAACTGAAATATTGAAGTAAGTGTTAAAATCTTGAAGAGTTGTTATTCCAAATGAAATCAGCTTGCATACGCGTACAAGCATAACAAATTTATAAAAGTGGAGCATAGTGCTGCCAATTTTAGTGTTTGCTATCCTAACATTTTTTTAAGTACTTATAAAAAGCTTTTTTCCCCCCAACGTTGTCTTAATGCATAATAGAATCATCAGTATTTTACCAGCGCCATTATCATCAACAGCACCATCATCACCAGCATCTATAACAGCAACAAACGTACGAGTATTATCCTGCTCATCAGGGAGAATCATAAACATTAGACTTTTGTGGTATGGGATTTTTGACGGCCGTTGCCAGTTGCAGAGTTTTTCCTTCGTTTTTTAAATAAACATTTTAGTTAGAGATTTTGCTTTAAGCAGTTTTCTATTTGTTTCAAATAAACTTATACGAGGGAAACTATATTATGTAGCACAGGAATGTTGCTGTATCCTAACTTTTCAAATTAAATCAAGTAATATGCAATGCTACGCTATGCTATTCAAATGCTACACTTTACAATAGCTCATGCTATACAAAAGACGTTCTGAGAATTAATTTATGGCACAGTAAGTGGTGGTGTATTGAAAAATTTTTATTGCATTTTCCTGTACTGGGAGATTAGCATTACAAGTCCAACAGACCAAAGTGGGTACGTAACACCTGACAATAGATATGGAGTTTAGAGCAACAAGCAAAAATATATGAGTAAAGTAATATATTAGCAAAAACTTATAACATATCACCACATGTTTGATATACTATGCCCTATTCATTGCTATAAGTAACTATCATTTATGCTAGACAAATGCTACAATATGCTAAAATAATTTGTATTTGGCATAATGGCGTTTTTAATTTTCTTTCTATAAAAAAAGTAATGCTTTAAAAACAAAAATTTTCAAACTATTCTTTAATTTTGCACCTAATATTCATCTGTATAGAACAAAATTTATATGTCAATCGGCAAATATGTAAAACAGGTAATAACTGATTTTTAAAAAAAGTTTATATTGCAGTATACTTTTGCTCACAAAGTTGTGTATAAAAAATGCTACATATACAATTTTCATTTTAATTCGTATTTATAAAAGAACGTAATATTTTTATCTGCAAAAATGACAGAATATCCATATGTGTTATTTTCTAAAAAAAAAAAAACTATAAAATCATTAGCAAAATTAAGTAATATTAGGGAAAAGGTACTTCATAGAAGTAATGCTATGCTATGCTATTCCAATGTTATATGCTTATAGATGTTATAATATTAGTTGCTATAAACCATAATAGTTCATGCTACACCAATGCTATATATTATAAAAATTAGCAAATTTTTGTAGAAGAAATAATAAATTAGCAAATCCAGCTTATTGTTTAATATGCTATTTATTGCTACAAACTAGAATAGTTCATGCTATATAAATGCTATAATATATTATGAAAATTATAAAATTTTGTAGAAGAAATATTAAATTAGCAAATCCAGGTTATTGTATGATATGGTATTTATTGCTATAAGCTATAATAGTTCATGCTATACAAATGCTACAGTATATTATACAAATTATAAACTATAACAGTTCATTCTATACAAATGCTATAATATATTATACAAATTAGCAAATTTTGTAGAAAAAATAATAAATTTGCAAATGCAGGTTATTTATTGCATGATATACTATTTATTGCTACAAACTAGAATAGTTCATGCTATATAAATGCTATAATATATTATGAAAATTAGAAAATTTTGTAAAAGAAATATTAAATTAGCAAATACAGATTATTGTATGAAATTCTATTTATTGCTATAAGCTATAATAGTTCATGCTATACAAATGCTATAATATATTATAAAAATTAGCAAATTTTTGTAGAAGAAACAATAACTTAGCAAATCCATCTTATTGTAAATATGACATGCTATTTATTGCTATAAACTATAATAGTTCATGCTACACCAATTCTATATATTACAAAAATTAGCAAACTTTTGTAGAAGAAATAATAAATTAGCAAATCCAGCTTATTGTTTAATATGCTATTTATAGCTATATACTAAAATAGTTCATGCTACACCAATGCTATATATTATAAAAATTAGCAAATTTTTGTAGAAGAAATAATAAATTAGCAAATCCAGATTATTGTATGATATGGTATTTATTGTTACAAACTAGAATAGTTCATGCTATACAAATGCTATATTATATTACAAAAATTAGCATATTTTTATAGAAGAAATAATAATTTGGCAAATAAAGGCCATTGTTTGATATGCTATTTATTGCTAAAAACTAGAATAGTTCATGCTATTTATATTATAAAAATTAGCATATGGCAAAGAACAATTTTTCCTTAATAATATGAATATACAGACGTATTATTGCATATACTTCACTCATTCATATAAATGTCTGCCAAGTGTTGGTACGTAAGATAAGATGTTATAGCATTAATTTCAATGCTCTCTAATATCAGGAGATCTAGTTCATTGTGTCTACGAATAATTTCCACTTAGCGCAACGTTTTTCATTAACATTGTTGCTAAGTTCATAAATACTTCCCAGTGCTAATCAAAATTAGCAATTAGGGAGTTTATGAGAATTTTCATAAAAACAACAAGAATTCTGTAGAATAGTGTGTCCTTTACTTAACAACTAAGTTGAAGGTGTAAATAGCATACAGCAACCCTCGTATATATGCATATTTTTATATTTAGTTAATACTTCTGAGAGCCAGGGAAATGTTAGAGAAATATTTCAAGCGATTAATAAAAGTGTTGTTGTCATTTCCATATCAAGGATTTAAGCAAGATTTAACATAAAATGTATTGCAAACTAATGTACGAGTATTAACAAATCATTTTTATGTCACTCTTTGACTCATTTGTTATTAAAAAAGCTTATTTCGAATTAGCATTTATGGTACTTAATATACCTAATATTATATGGATTTTTATTAAGTGACATATCGAAGAATTATATATTAAAGTTTTAATCCTACACTATTAAGGCTGAAAGCACATACTCCCAATGTAAAAAGACGCAAGAAAAATAAAATAACTCCCATAAAAATTTAATGAAATAAAAGTTCCAAGAAATGAAATTACTCCCAATATTTGGGTTTTATTTAATGATGCAATAGCTGCCGGGGAAAAATTAAATAAAATCCCAAAAATATTAAATAAGTCCCAAATGAGCAGAAAATCCGTGTGACAAGCGGACGGAAGGCTGACAATGCAGAAATGCTTTGGTAGTCGCAGCCGGTTTTAGACTTTGAATAAAAAAATGACGTTAGCTGATAGAAAATTTAATTCTAGGAAAAAAAAGTTAAGTACAAAAATCCCTGAAAATGCATATTTGGGAGTTACGGATCCTAGAAATTAGACGATACCCTGACGATGAAGGTATTGTACGAAACAAGAACTTGGTAAAAACTTTTTGGATGTGAACTTTTGGTCTTTTTTTCACATTTATATTTTTGTGAAGACACTTCTTACACAGTATTTTTACTTTAGTATTAGAGCTAAAAAATTACAAATAATTATTCGCAGAAAAGTAATTTGTATAAGTTTTGGAACTCTGACTGATTGCTGAGCTGGAAAATTATGTTTTTGATTTTGATAAGATAAGATTCCAAATTGTAAATTTTGTATACATTTTGCCCATAACTTTTAAGCATGATAAAGTATTTATGTATCTTAAATTTTAATCTCTTATTAATAGTTAATTTATTCTCCTACGTCCGCAACAGATGTATTCATGTTTACAGTTCTCTTCAAGCAAAAGACAAGCTCAACATGCAATTTTCTCACTTATTTATTTATATTGACTTTCAATCAAAAGTGTTGCATTTACTTTCAAACCGATAAATTACATAAATAACATTTTGCTCAAACATGCGGGCATTTCCACACATCCACCGAAAAAATTTTAATAGCTTGAAAAAACTTTGTTATATTGTACATATTTTCATAGAGAAACAATCAAATTTAACTTATATAAAAAAATTGTACATTTATACAAAACTATTTCTACATATGCTAATACAAACTAACAAAAGCGCAAATTTTTATAATTTTAATATTTCTTTTCCACGTTTTACTTACATAAACGTTCTTAAAGAGAGACATTAGCCGTAGACTCTTGCTCTATAACATTTTTCTGAGGGTTCAAGGAAACTATGTGATTGCAAATAATCACAGTGTAAAATCGCACATTTCGATGTCACGTGCGACATGGCGAAACAACATCAACTATCAGTACAAACAGAGATATTTGATACAATTAATATAAAAAAAAATTTGCTGATGCATTAGTGCTCGTGGCACCTTTGTAAAGCTGGTCACGTGCAACATTATAAGCGTAAAAATATTGTGACTTAAAAAATTTTACTTACATTAAAATAACGATGAGCCAAAAAGGCAAAAAAAAAACGAAAAAAAGAGAGTTGCAAAATAAAGTATTTCGATGTCACGTGCAATATTGAAAAAAAAACATTTGCTATCAGTGGGTCGAAAGTATTATACATGCGGAAAGCTCATCAAACATTCAGTACAAACAGAGAAAAACCTGGCTGAAGTGCATAAAGATTTGTGATCGTACTATCTTTATAAAAAAGGTCACGTGCGAAATCGTTAATGTAAAATTAAAAAAAATAGGTAAAAAACTTTGCATACTTTTAAATTATTTAAATTTAGATGAGCAAAAAATGAGAACAAACCAAAGAAAGTTGCAAAATCAAGTTATTTCGATGTCACATGCGATATTAAAAAACAACATTTGTTATCAGTGCGTCGAAAGTACTATACATACATGCGGCAAGCTCATCAAATATTCAGTACAAACAGAGATATTTGATACAATTAAAAAAAAAAGCCTTGCTGGAAAAGATAAGCATTGGTCACGTGCAATATCATAAGTGTAAAAATAAATTTTTGACATAAAATTTTTTTACTTATTTTTAAACTATTTAAATTTAGATGAGCAAAAATGCAAAATCAAAAACCTAGAGTTGCGTATTTATATGTAACGTGCGACATTGAAATTAAAATAAAAAACTTTGCTGAAATATATAAAGATTTGTAACACCTATATAAAGTTGGTCACGTGCGACCAAAAAAAACTTGTAAAACGAGCCTCACCAAAGCAAGTAACTGTTTGCAAAATCTGTAAAAATAAAGTGTCGAATGCATTGCAAATTTGGCTGAACTAATAGTTGAAGTAGAAAGCATTTCAGGTATAGCCGATTATCCAGAAATAAAAATAAAAAAAGTATAATTGCCTATTCTGAGAAAAAAAAACTGTTTTAGGTACTCGTATTCCTGATACTATTTTTATTTCAATTTGTTTTAGTTTATTACTCATAAAACTTATTTTTGTTAAGTTGGTTTATTTGTACGTTCGTAAAAAATAAAAATAAAAATAAAAGTATCGTGATGCAAGAAATGTCACGTGCGACTGTGGTTAAATTGAATTAAATATATATAAATTATTTTTGGCTAAAAACAAAATCAATGAAATCAGTGTTTTAGACGTTGACCTCCCAAAAACAACTTTTAGTTTTGTCACATGCGAATGGCTTGGTTGGTATCTTGCAGCTGTCTTGAAAAATCAAACCAAATCAATAAGTTAAGCTTATTGTTAAAACAAAAATCCGTTTTACTTTGACTTTGTCACGTTCAACATCATGGAAATGCCCATATTGTTAGTTAAACGGAACAAATGCAATAAATTTCAAAAGTTTTCGAATAAAAAAGAAATATGTTTAGTACATATTTTATACATTTAAATGACAACAATGCTTAACTTTTTTTGTATCAATACATGAAACGAAATTGTTTGTTTGAAATTGTATTTGAACGGATTTTTTTTTCTAACATATACACATCTACATGCATACATACATATGGATATAAATATGTACGCTGTGACAGTTTAACTCCTTGTTGTATGCTGCATTATATTTTATATCTCTTGTTTGCTTTAGTGTTAAAGATGTTGTTTCCCTATTTATGTGTGCGTGTGTGTGTGTGTGCATAAGAACACAGGAATGCATGCTGCTTACATGTTTAACTCTATGGTAGCAGTACGAGTATGAGTAATGCACTTGGAGTTCAAGTTGTCGTAATTCGAAACTTACTCGTACATACATACGATATTGAATGCATAAGTTGTGTCTTTCACAGATACACTGATGCTGCAGCTGCTGCCAGAAGTGTCAAAGTTGAAATAGAAAATACAAAAAACACGATTTGCCATGTTTGTATTAGTTTAAAACTGCATTTATTGACAAATAGTACATTGAGTGGTTGTGTGCTTATTTGTTTGCTTAGTAAGGATGATGATAAAAGGGTTTGTTGCAAACGTTTGTTGGTTCTACACTCGTAATTTTGATGAATTTTCCTTTTTTTTCTTCTAATGCAAAAATTTCTAAAACTAATAACTTATCGTTACATATTTTCACTTTTATTGAACTAATTAAAATTTTTTTAACAATTTACTTTTACTATGTGACAGTATTGTCACTAGGCCGTCTTAGTATCAAGCGAGTTAAATCATAAAATCATTTCTAGCTGATATAACAAACGAAATCAAAAACGTGACTTTAATTATTTGAAGACGTACATCTTCACAAATAAGTGAGGTTTTATATGTTTAAAATATGGAGCCATACCCGCCAAAAAGGCGTATGCGACATGGCTATCGATTTTCGTTTTATGATACAAATCGATATTTTTCGATTATTCGCATAATTTTCACAATATATCGAAGCTGTAATATCTTTTGTTATGATTTTACAGCGAAAATAATTTAGACATTATTATAACAAGTGGCGCTTAGGTCCTTATTCCATTCAACAAGGTTTTTGGGGAAAAGCGCAATAAAAATATTAACTTTTATCTATAAAAAAGTATAAATGCATATTTATTTTATTGCTTTACAAAAAAATTTCTTGCCGCACTATGTCCCGGTCCAGACTTGCAATTTTTGTTGCTTGCAGCAATTCTAGAATATGTGTGAGAGTGTTGAAATAGAAATGTATACTCTTTGTATTCCTCTCTCGCTCTTTTGCACTAAAAAATAGAAAGTTGCTGCAACAAAAATTGCAAGTATGGACCTACACTAGGGTTGCAGTTTTATAACGCTCAATAAACCATTGAGACTTAGTCTATAAACATTCGGGTCTTGTAAGCTTTTTTGAATTGTGGTTGAAGTCTACTGATGTGTTGCGAAATGCATCTCAAAGTGCTTTTACCAACAAAAAAAGATTAATTTAAAAAATTAATCAACTTTCCACCAACTACGGAAATTGCTTTAAACGAAAAGTTATTTGATTTTTCCAATAAAAAAAATTTTACATAAACTAAAATTTATTTTCTTAAAATTCAATTAAAATTTTATCCAATTAATTGAATCCAAGTAATTGAAAAATGTTTAAAGATTTAATTAAAAAATTTATTAGAATCAATTAAAATATTAATTGAAATATTAAAAAAAATCAATAATATTAAAATATTTAAAATATATATATATATATATATGTGACCTGCTCCACGAAAAGGGACCTCTGCGCCGAAAAGAAGTTATTGAGAAAAACGCGTTTAAAAAAAGCGCTTCGTTTTTCCGTGTTTTGCGCATGGTTATGCAACTTTTCGGCGCAGAGGTCCCTTTTCGTGGAGCAGGTCACATATATCAAAAAGGAGATGTAATAATGTAATAGTAAACAAAAATATAATTTTTTAAGCAACTATTTAGTTGAAAAAATTTAACAATATATTTTTCCGTGCTGGATTCGCTCCATACATTTTTTGTTACCACAACTTTCATCACTCGTACAGCCTGAGTAGAATTTTTTATAAAATGGCCAAGCGGAGGACAAAGATCACTCTTAATAAAATCTATTACAAGAGTACTTGAGTAGATAAAAAACAAATTACACCATGCAACAAATGAAGACTTTTGGATAAACACACAGACTGGACATTATAGGTAGGATCGATACAAGGAAAAAATATTCCTGCAATCAACAACTTTAATTGAAAATAAAACCAAAATGCAATTAAAAATGTATTTAAGTCAATTAAACTTGTGTTGAAAAATTTAATTAATTACAAAGTTCAATTGACTCAATTACATTTTTAATAAATTTTTGGTTTTCTTTTCAATTAAAGTTGTTGATTGATTTTCTGTGTAAAAGTAAGCGTAGTACAAGTGTGTGTAATTACGTCTTTATACAAAAGCTAAATATCTAAGTCATGTTTTAGACTTGGCAGTTTTTCTTGAAGCAAGTCTGAGTTTATGGAAGAGAGGGGAAAGAAGAAGGAAGAGGGGTACTGACTTGCTTGTACAGAAAAATTACTTCAATTCTCTTTTGTTATTTCATTCGCTGTATTAAAACAATAGGAAAATTTAACAAGAAACCGTCTGTGTGTTAACAAACGAGCAGTTTTAAAAGAGAATTGAAGATAACTGCTTCAAGAAAAACTGCCGAGTCTAAAACAAGACTATGACTCTTGTTATTCACAAAAAAATTGCACTTTTATAACAGGATCATTACCACGCGCAATAAATAAATAAATTGTTATTGCCTTTGAACAAAAAGTCAAGTCTCTGCCATTTCTTATATTTACATACATACATACATACATATGTATTTATGTATGTCAGTGTTGTCAGATTTATTTTGAGCCTTGTCGCCAAATGACTTGTCGAATATCGCCAAATATCGCCAATATAATAAAACATTAAATTATAGCTACAAAAACATTTTTTTCATTTTGTAATTATATTAGAAATATTGTTAAATTTTAAATTCAGCAGGTAACGTCTATCGTAAAACATAAAAATTATACTATATAAGAAAAATTAAGAAAAGTGTTTACATTAAAATGTAAATAGTGGAGTACAAAAAATAATTAAAAATAACTTATTCCAAAAGATCAATCCGGATATGTAAATAGAACTTGAACACCAAGATAAAAATTATTATATAAATCTTGTGATAAAACTGAAGTAAAATTTACTTAAATGTGTATTTAAGTACACATTTCATGTCCTTGAAGTGGTAAGTACCAGCAGAATCGTTGCCAGCCATACACTACGCAAGTTCACTGCACACGAGTTCACTGTGTAGTGTGGGGGTGGTTGTGCCATTTACGTAGTGACCTGAGTAAATATCAAAACGATTTTGATATTTCCTCAAGTTTCTAAAACTGTACAGTGAACTTGTGTAGTATATGTTGCAAACGCTCAGTTGTGTCGTGATTTTTTAAGAGTTTAAAACTAGAAATGAGCGCTGAAAAAATATTCTGAACAGAGTTCCTAGAATTATACAAAGAATCGCCTGCATTATGGAGCATTAAAATAAAAACTGCACAGTTGACTTGTAGAGTGTGTGTCACAAGCTTATTTTACTCAGTGCCAGACTTGAGCACTGAACTTGTATAGTGTATGGCTGGCATAGGCGAGAACTCGTGCAGGCTTTTCGGTGCTTCATTATCAAAATGTTGGTTCTAATTAATAAAAGAAAGTTTTCCCCACTGTGTTTCATAACACCAAATGAGATTTTGTGGGCCATACTTTTTAAGCTTCTTGAATTTCAGAACATTTTGTTTGAGATAAAGAGTTACAACATTCAGAATTTCATGCACGAAATATTTTATGTTGTAGAAAAAATTCTTTACAAAAAAAATTTTGTATTTTTAACATTATTCTATTTTATTGAAATCGCAAAAATATCGCCAAAAATATCGCCAAGTAAATCGCCAATCGCCATTTGAAAATTTTCATCGCCAAAAATAAATTTTTGTCGCCACGTTTGGCGAGATATCGCCATATCTGACAACACTGATGTATGTACCTAAATAATTCTCTGAGACTTACATTCAGTGTTGCCGTTTGAATTTTTTTTTCCGACCAAAATTTTCCCAAAATCCGACCAAAATCGACTGCTTCCGACCAAATTTGAAAATTTAATTAATATTTGTTTTTTGATGTACATTTTATTTAATATTTAAGTAAAATAAAAATGTCAGATATAACATATTTGCATTAAAGAATTCAGGCATGTAAATTAATATTTATGTAATGTAATTAATAATTAAATACATTAAAATTGTAAATTATAAGAAAAATTTTTTATTCAGTCTTTTTAACATATGTTGTTTTCATTTACTTATGTTATAATTCAGGCATGTATTAAATAAATCACATTAAAAATAAAAAGTTAAAGTTCTTGATTTTACATTTGGTTATGTAGGTACCTTTTGGCTGACCAAACATAGTGCGGATTATTCATTTTGATAATTTCTTTACACGACATAATACCGTTGACATTATTATTTGCATTATACTTCTAGTTTATTCCTTAGTTTAGTCTTTATTAGCGCTAGTGTGTTCGGCGGCGGCGAAACTATGTGGCAGAGATAACAAATTAAAAATAAAATAAGAAATATTTGAGAAACTTTTCTCGTTTAATCCGTTTTTTATAGAAGCTATTTTTTGCCAAAAAAGCATTAATGTTTAAATTGGCCAAAGTTTTTATACCACTGAGCCGTAGCAAATTCCACTCAGTAACTATTAAATCGGGATCACAGTCAACTAACTTCTTAGGGAATTTTAAAACAAGATCCAGAATTGGTAAGTCATCGTTTGAAAGTACCTTATCAGGAGTTATCATATTTAAAAGTTTTATACTATCGTTTTCAGTATATCAGTTCACTGTCACTGATCTAATATAAACGTCGTTAATAACTACTTACCCGGCATCGAAGTGCATAATTTATTGGTAAATGGTAAACAGTGTGGAAAAAATATTTTTAAGATAAAATATATGAGATTTTAAATAAATTATGCAAAGAAAAAAATAGTTTGTGATTAGAGACAAAAACCGACCAAAATTGAATTGGTCCGACCATCCGACCAAATTAAAAATTTTAAATTTTTTCCGACCAATTTTGGTCGGATCCGACCAAAACGGCAACACTGCTTACATTATTAATATTCTATCACTCTCGTTCTCTTTGTACTCTTGTTACGTTGATAAAAACCAGGGACCGTAACGGTTATAATTTTTATTTTAAAAATTACTTTTTAATCGTTATTTTGTGACTTTTATTTATTCCTCACAAAATAAGAGTTATTTTGTGATTTTTATTTATTCCTCACAAAATAAGAGTTATTTCTTGATTTTTATTTATTCCTCACAAAATAACAGTTATTTTTTGACTTTTATTTATTCCTCAGAAAATAAGAGTTATTTTTTGATTTTTATTTATTCCTCAGAAAATAAAAGTCATTTTTAAACTAATAACTGCCAGTTCATAGAAGTCAAGTAAAAATTCTTCATAATTAACACATAAGAGTTACCAGCTTGATAAATGAAACTTGATAAATGAAAGAAAAATGAAATGTCATATGGGCTTTAGCGAATAAAATAAAAACTTCGGCCCATTGGGTGGTCTAATGTACATGAATTTAATCAATTTTACTCTTTGTGAAGAATGATGCAACGCAAAAGTCTTCTGACTTACCATCATCTTCAAACGCTGAAACACCAGATGCTTTACCGTCGTCTGAAGACACAAACACGTGTTCATTATTAAACGAGTTCTTAAACTCTATTGAAGTAAATTCAGAGGATGAAGACTCAGATGGTGATCTGGAGGAGGAAATGAAAAGGGCGATAAGCGAAATAGATAATTACAATCCTAAGCCTATTGACGTGGATGCAGATGTAATGAAATATTGGGAGGAAAAAAAATATATATATCCATACCTGTACAGATTGGCACAGGTTTTGCATAGCACGCCAGCAACACAAGTCTCTGTAGAAAGAGCATTTTCTGCTCTAAAATTAATATTAACAGATTTAAGATCGAATTTATCGCCAGAGTCCATGCAAAAACTCTTATTTGTTAAATTAAATTAATTAATAAACACATTTTAAAAATGACTTTTATTTTCTGAGGAATAAATAAAAATCAAAAAATAACTGTTATTTTGTGAGGAATAAATAAAAGTCATAAAATAACTGTTATTTTGTGAGGAATAAATAAAAATCAAGAAATAACTCTTATTTTGTGAGGAATAAATAAAAATCACAAAATAACTGTTATTTTGTGAGGAATAAATAAAAGTCACAAAATAACTTTTATTTTGTGAGGAATAAATAAAAATCAAGAAATAACTCTTATTTTGTGAGGAATAAATAAAAATTAAAAAAATAAAAATCATTGCATCTATAGGTAGTCCATGTAACATGGAGTATTGTGGTATATTGCTTGTGCCAGTAGCACTTCTCTATTATTGTGATTTTTTCAGTTTAAATTTGGAAAATAATCGTTATTTGCGATCCCTGATAAAAACATAAACATACATATGTACATACACACACATGTAACACGAACGACCGAACGCCACGAAGTCATTTAAACTAAGATGATGAAATTAATAAATTACTTTTTTAACACATAAAATTATACTTAATATGAATTCTTTCTTAAAATATTTTATTACACACAAATAAAACAATTGTTGCGCTTTATTTAGATGCAAAAAATTTGACGGAAAAACCACTTGTAATTATTAAATTTTAAATTTTAATTGACTAATTTACCAACGACCGCGCACAGTTTGAAATAATTTAGGGAAACTGGTAAATGAAGAAGAAATATCAAAGAGTCCATGTTGTTTAGTGCTGCCAACTGAACGACGTTATTGGAGAATATACCGAATGCTCATACAGTACATATGTTTTTAATATTTCTTTAATGTTTTATTATTTATAAAGCAAACATTAATTAAAATTTATATTCAAGAGATTTATTATTCGACATATTGTCATAATTATATTATAAGTGAAATTTATTTGCTGGTGGTTAAGCGATGTCTATATGCATTTCATTGTTGCTTTAAAAAATCGTCAGTAGACTTCAACCACACATTTTGAACAGTCACAAACCTCTTATCTTATAAGTTACTAAGCCTACTATGCTTATTTTTCTTTTGTGATTTTCAAAAATATTAATATTTGTGAATTCTCAAATAGTTTATGAAAGTCTGTGCATAAGATAAGAGGTTTGTGACTGCTCAAAATGTGTGGTTGAAGTCTACTGACGATTTGTTAAAGCAACAATGAAATGCATATAGACATCGCTTAACCACCAGCAAATAAATTTCACTTATAATTAATTAAAATTTATATATATTGCATTTTTAGAATATTTCTAGTTTTATGCATGTACTCATATGTACATCATGTCGCATTTACATATTTTAGTGTTTTAAATATTTTTTTCAATTTTTACAAATACATATCGCTTTATTGTTAATCCTCATATCGTGTAAAAATTTCATACGAGTACAAATATCTTGTTTACTCAACTCTTGAGAGAAAATTTGAATTTTATTTTGCCTTTAAGTTCGTGTGTAAATTGAAAACTTTAAAGTCGTTTTCTGGCAATTTACATTTTTTGTGTTATGACCAGGGAAACCAGAAATATGCTTCAAAAAAATTTTTATGCGCATTCAATATGCACTAAAAATTTCAAAATATGCACTAAAAATTCAAAAAATATGCTCTTTAAAATAATATAAAGTCGATTATTTGGAAGTGAAAATCTGGTTTTAATTCAACAATTCAATGAAATTTGCATAGAAAGCAAGAGAAAAAAAAAATAAAAATAAAAAAATTTTAAATTTAAAAATTTAACTTCAACTTCAAAAGGGATCGCGATATCAGAATTTAAACTTTGGAACTGTATTTTGGAGAAGAAGACAAGATTTTGATTTATAATTGTTATGGCAATAAACAAAAAAATTTAGACTTAGATTTTTAAATAAAAATTGCTGCCTGTCACATCTAAACAAACTTTTACACATTGAAAATGTGCTTTCAACCTCAACTGATGTAATCAGAGCAGCGTTCGTCATAATGGCCAAACCAAGTTTTTATTGAAATTAATGTCCAGTTAGGATGTTAAAACACATATTACACCTATTTAGATTTAAGTTAGGAATATACAAATCAATAGCATTTATTCCAGCATTAAAATTTAGCAGAAAATAATTGGAAATGGGCGATATAAATTTTTTTTATTTTGCTTGTTTCGTTTTTCTTTCACAAAAACATTTTAAATCGTTTTTTTAAATTTTTTTCTTCTTAATTTGGATGTTAGAACACATACTATTAACTAGTATTTTCTAAATTTCAACTTAAGCAGGTGTACCTGTGTGTTTTAACATCAGAACTCAAAAGAAAACATGTGAAATCGATTCGGAAGACAGAACATACACAAAGGCCTTTTTAAAGTCCAACTTTATAAAATATTGGTTGCACATAGATACTATTGTTTTTTCACTACATGCATAGAATGTTGAAAATGAAATTTAGACGTAGAAAGGTAGAAATTTTTACCAAAAATTTTTTTCATTCAAATATTAAAATAATTTTTTTTTATAAAGTACCAAAATATGCCCTAAAAGCGTCGAATATGCTCTGAAAATTTGAAAAATGCTCCAAATATGAGTGTTAGACTTCAATATGCAAAAATATGCACTAACAAATCAATGCCAAAACTCATACAAAGTTTTGAAATAGATAAATATCTTATTTCCGCATTGATACGTCAGTCAAGAAAAAACATGCAATTGCATATTTGCGGTTTCCCCGGTTATGACATTGTCTTAGTAAAGAAGGGTTGTAAATGTTGTAAAAGATTATTTTAATATTTCACTAGATTGCCCGAGACAAAAAAAAAAAAATAATCGATGTCTAAGCTTAACCGTGCATATACAAAAACATATTCTCTAGGATTTGCCCAAATATATATGTAGGATCGAAAACACATTTGGGGTATTCAAACGGTAGTCTTAAGTGTCTTAGGTGTCATAATGTCTTGATAATATAGTTTGCATATATAAGTATGTATGTACTCGTATGCATGCAAAAGTGATGTGGTTTATGCAAAAATAATTAGAACCCATGTCACAAAATGTAGCAAATTTGTATTTGTTTCTTCTTTCATTACTAAAACAAATTTTTGCCAACAAAGACAAAAGTCAAATATATGCATTGAAGAGACTAAACGAAGCATGCAATCCCATTATTCGAACAGAAATAAAAACTTACACTAAGTATCCATGAGCCATCAAGTTGAACATGACATGAACATGACGCGTCATGACGCCGGCAGAGCAACTGTGAAAAATTCATCAACTTCTTTGGTGTGGTGAACACGGGCGATATTTATGTTCAGGCATATCAAAGTATTTTGCGGTATTTACCAATTTTGTTCTGTCTCTTTTCTTTTTATTGTAAATCATGGCGAACATCGTTGCTCAGCCATATGTTCGGGCATCCATGTAAGAGCATGGACGAAACATGGACATGAGCGGTCTCCATTAGCCATTTGCGACGTCCAACATGATGCCCATACCAAGTTCATGGCTAGTGGAGACCGCTAGTTATGAAACAAACAAGATGACTGCAAAAATAAGCAAATAAATAGAAGGAAAATTGGAAGTTCAAAAAGAGACAGACTTTTTTAATATTAAAGAAAAACAAAAAAAATAACAAATAACTCAAATGAAACTGTGTGAAAGGAAATGTTACAGCTTTCATATTAAGGAGTCCGGTCTATTTTATTTGTGTGTGTTTTGGACAGTTGCTCACCAGTGGTAAAGTTTTTGCTAAATGTATTTACGTATTCACAATTTCTTGTTGCAGTTTTTTAAAGAGTGAAAGCTTAGCCACCTTTAGAATTCTAATTATTATACCATTAAAATGTTCATAGCCTTTTTCTCCAGAAAAATTTGGATCCAAATAATTGAATAAGAAAGAAGTGTGCATGCTACGAGTACACTTACAACTACAACAAAATTACAATACCAAAAGAAACACGCATTTTGTTGGTAGAAACAAACAGAAATTAGTCAAAAACACAACAGTCTTTTGTTTTTAAAAATAACAATTACAGGGTAAACTAAAGTACAATTGCAGACGCGGCATTCATGCATGATTATAATCATTCAGTGTTGCCAATCTGTGTGTAATTAGACATAGTGTGTAATTTCTACACTCATGTGTAGGCCGCCATGTCATTAGGTTCATGTATATAATCTGTGTGTAATTCTACTTTAGGTTCTATATTTATTTTTATTTTTGTTTTAATTTCAACCTACCGAAAAGATGTGTAGTGTAATTTTCTTCAATGAGTAATTGGAGACACAGCCATGTGTAATTTCATTAGCACAAAACTAGTGTAATCATTTTAATCACAACACAAACGCTGACATTTCTGTAGCTTGTAAACAAAGTTTGACAACCTTTTGTATTGTATACCAGAGAAACAAGTCGATCGGCTCGAAGCCCACCTCGCCCCGCCGCGGGTTATTTTTCCGTTTATCCCGCCGCCGCCAATGTTCACATCGGCTCAAAACGAGCCGAAATTTTATCTGCTCAAGGAGAAAAATTTCGGAGAAAAAATTATGAAAATCGATTTTCAATTTCAATTTCAATTTTTAATTTTCTCTTTAAATTTTCATATGCTTATTTGAGCCGCCGAAAATTCTCTCGGCGTGCTGCCGCCGTTGTATATATTAACAGGCTCTGCTTGTGCTGGTACTTGGTATAATTGTGCCATGAAAGTGTGTAAATAGGTGAACGCGCTTTTTGCGCGTTATGCTTTACACGCGCTTCATCCTCTTGTTTCATTCTATACTTTGTTCGCGTTGAGTTACATGTACTGCTTTTCATGCGCCATTTTATTTTTGTTTTGATCAGCTGTGTGCGTTTATTTATAAATACTTATAAAGAAAAAATGGAGAGTGAAATCGAGTTTTTAAAAGAATTTGTGGAGTTAGTCGTAAAAGTAATCGATAACTAATATGCAAAATTTGTCACTGAGAAAAGTGTGGTGAAAAGTTAATTAAAATACATCGCATTAATGAAAATATTCAAATATTTTATTAAACAAGTTTTTTTTTACTAAGAAATTTTTTTTACTGAAAAAAAATAAAAAAATTATCCACGGCAAAATAATATTTATCGATAACGTAAGAAATGAAGTATTATTTAACATCTTTAGCATTCAAGAACAGCTGACTTTCTTTCATGGTGCTTGTAACGCGTACAAAAGTAGAAAGTAGACCTACTTTTTGCTTTGAACGCGCCTACGCGTTCTGCGCTTTTTGCAATGTAACTTGTCACAAACTATTACATTGATTCTACTTTTTTGACAGATGCATAGAAAGCGTAACGCGCAAAAAGCGAGCTATGGACCTCTACCTTTAAAGTGGAAGTACATAACACGCGTTCAATGCGCTAATGCGATACAAACTTCTGTCAAAAAAAGTTGAAATAGCGTGTTTTCAAAAGGCAAGTTGCGACGCGTGTACCGCGCAAAAAGTTGAACATTCTTCAACTTTCACGCGTTGTATACAAAATGACAACTAGTGTTGCCAGATTCACATGCTAACATACACAAAAATTATTAGAAATGAAATTTTTATTAAACATTAGATAAAAAATACATTAAACATTTAAAGAAAAATAAAACGTAAATGCAAGACAAAAAAATAGCCGACAAAGTCTTGAAATTTTACAACTAAAAAGCCTCAAAAGCGTGGTGTGTAACTTTGCATTTTTATAGTTTTAAACGTTTAACAAGCTAGTAACGCGTTGGCCTTCTTCGGAGCAGGTTCATTCGGAGAAACCCATTGTTTAGACTGCTGCTGGGTCTCCGGAATACAGTAATGGATCCATGTTTCATCCACAGTTACAAAACGCTGCAAAAACACATTCGGAAACTCCAAACAATCCTTTGAAGTTGTCACACGTTTACGTTCAATTGAGAGCAAACGCGCAGACAACTTTCTTAACCCCAGCTGATGACTTAAAATCGAAACCACACTGCCATATGAAATGCATATGGCATCAACAATCTCACGCACTTTTACTCTTCGATCGGCCAACACCATATCGTGGATTTTTTCTACATTTTCGCGTGTACTGACCTCAATTGGCCGTCCAGAACGTTCAACGTCATTTGTACTGGTGCTACCACAACGAAAGTCAGTAAAACACTTTTTTTACAATTGAAATCGATGGTGCAGAGTCCCGCAAAAAAAATAACGTTCAATGAGTACTTGAAATTAATTTTTTTTTTATTTTTAGAAAAATACACGAGGTTGTATGTTTTGAACAGCTATTAAACGCAAAGTAAATGACGACACTTGCTCAAAATTTGAGAGTAGTCTATTAACAGCTGGTGCTTGATGGAAACAGTGTTGCATTCCATATAACTATGAGGGAAGATCGAAAAGTCATTGATACGCCTTCGTACATACATACATACGAGTACTTATTACATGTGCATACATATTCCATAGTTTTTTTTTCTTTCTATGAAACTACCCTTGTAATAATAATAATATTAAGATATGTTGGCTTATAATAATGTGTTTGTATTAACTTACTCGTACATAAATGTTTGGCTTACATTTTCCTCAATGGCTTTGTGCATTTTTACAGCATCCGAGCGAGCATGTGTGTGTTTAACATGCGAGTCCGTCTTGTGCCGTTCCAAACTCCAGGCATACATACGAGTTTATACTTTTACATACATACGTGTTGTAGGTACATACATACTTATGTATGTGTGCATGTGTATGGAGAAATACGAGAATGAAATTCAGGCAGGAAATTAAAGGATTATCATGGCAAAATAGGAAATTCATTGGTTTATTATAGACAAGTGAAGTGTTGTAATTTCTATGATTACAAATCTCATATGGTTATTATTCTTTATTTTATTCTGGTTTTTGTTTTCCTTCTATTTTTCGTTAACATCCTATAGCTATGCATTATTATTTTGTATTCACACTCACATTTATGATGTGTTTTATTTTTTGCTTTTGATTTAAGTAGGATTTGTTATATTAAAATTATTCAAAAGTTATTGTATTTATTTTCAAAATGTTTATTTAAGTTTTACTTAAGGGAAATCTTATTTCTACAAATTTTTATTTGTATAAATTTATAAATTGCATACATGTGGGCATTTTCAACGAAAAAATTAAATTAAATTGCAATAAATTAAATAATTAAATTAATTATCAATTTAATAGCGAAAGAATAAAATTTGACTACAGTCAGTCTTTCATTTAAATATTCCTTTTGCACGTTTAGAATTTTACTCTCTGAAATTTCTGAGGGTACAAAGAGTCAAAAAACATAATGCATAAAAAGCTATGTCCTTGCAAGTAACTTTAAACTTTTTTTTTTTTTTTTTTTCAATGTCACGTGCGACATTGAAAAAAACATAAATACATTTGATATTATTGAAATAATAAAAGCATTGCTGACTGAAAAATACAAAAGTTTTTGATCGTGCTGCCTATGTAAAGTTGGTCACGTGCGACAGTGCAAGTGTAAAATTAAAAAAAAAAAAGATTAAGCAAATTTTATGTACTTTTAAATTTAAATAAGCTAAACACATATGGGCAATTCATAAGCAAATTCAGCTCTTATATTTGCTAAAGTTGGTTATTGTTTGTGCAAAGAAAGACAGAGAGAAAATTCTTTTTTTTTGTCGTTCGTTGGCGTAAAAAATAGATATAAATCTATCGAAGAGTTCGTCACGCATGACGAATTTCGTACGACGGCAGTGTTGTGTTCGTTTTCAAAGAAAAATTCATCGTTCGTCCCAGTTGTGTTCTTATGGTAGAATTTGTCGATTCGTATCGTGAGCTTACGAATCAGCTGACAAAATCTGTAACATAAATAAAACATGTTGCTGTTTATTTAATATGTATCGTAACGTATGTGAGGTAGAAATCTATAGAAAATTGATTTTTACGGAGCAAACGTTAATTTCTCTCTCACATACATACACACACATGTATAAAGAAAAGAGAAATACAATAACAGCTGACACGTTCGCTTGCAGCCTCACATATTTACTAACTAAAGGCTCAGTTAGCCGACTGTAATGGAAAGTAACTGCAGCGTAGGAAACAGCTGATCGATAGTTTTATGTGAAAAGTAGGTTACGTTACATTACATCTCTGTAACCATTTTCATTACTTATCACATATCAATATCGATCAGCTGTTTCCTACTGTTGCATTTACATTCCACTACAGCCTTAACATCCATATTTAAGCGATAGGACAACTTCAAAAGTAACACGATAAGAATCGACTAATTTTACCATTAGCATTAGACTGAGTTTGTGATGGCCCTTTCCACAGGTTGCTCAATATGGCTTAAAAGCGAATCTTGAGAGAGAGAGAGAGAGAGAGAAGCTCAATATCAAGGCATATCAAACAGGTACATGCATCGGGCAAATTGCTCATCCGCTGATTTTTTGTTTACACGTTTATAACGAAGAATTCATTTGACAAATACTTTTGTGCCTTGTTTGATGCATACAATATTTTGACAATTACTTTGTAAAACTATGTGAGAAGCACAGAGTTGCCACACTGTTTTCTCTAATGCATGTACCTGTAGTAAATGTGCCTTGCTCAATATGCTCATTAATGGCTTGATGCTAAAGCTATTGCTAATAGTTAGCTTTGAACTTCGAACTGTTAAGCTTTTTTAAGGCCTTATAAAATGCAAAAAACTCAAATTGAACAAATAATGAGTTAGGCCGTTTCTATATTAAGGTAACGATATGTATTTATTATGGCAACGGGTGTGAGTATCTTACTTCAATACTTTTATCCTCAAAACTTTTTCTACTTCGTTTATTAAGAGAGAGAGAGAGAGAGAGAGAGAGAGAGAAAAAATCTTTCAAACCCACATCCAATAAATTATGAACAATAACAAAAAGTATTCGTATTATATTTTTCTTATTTTTTTCACACAAACTTAGAAATATTTACAAATTTAATTAAAAAATAAATATTAAAGGAGTCTAAACTATGATACTCGTATTAACCCTTTACAATGTTTGATTGTTTAGCGGCTCTGAATAGCAGCACAAGCAAGCACTTCTAATGTACTGTCATGTAGTTGTGGCAGAAGCCGCAGGCAGCTAACTGGCAATGGAATTGGCAGCCAACAACACCTTAAGCCACTTAAGAATTCTTTAGCAAAGAAATTTTGTAAAAGTTCTAAAATTAAGCAGTTGAAGTTTTGGGCAAAGGAGAGAAGTAGAAAAGAAAAAAAAAGACAAAACCAACAATAAGAAAGCTTTTGGCCATAATTAACAATTGAATTATACTTTAATTTTAAGGGCGTTGGTTTTTTAAAAGAACTGTAAGGCTGTTAATTATACCAAACTTTCATAATTAGATTTTTGGTTAAAAAAAACACCATGGACTAAATACTTTGGTTTGATATTGAATCGAAAGCTTGTTTCATCGACTATTAAGCAAAGATTCATGATTAATTTGTAGTTCTTTGTGTGACAACAATTGAAAAATGCTTAAAATGAAATAGTTGCCAAGTGTTGCTAGTAGTCATGGTGTTTGTCAGAAATGTTGCTGTTGCACAACGTCATGATGACAATAGCAACTACATTGCATTGCAAGTGTTTTTTTTTGTCTCTTACCTTTGTTTGTTACTCGTAGTTGCGCCGATTTGTGGTAACGTAAAAAAGGACCTCAAAAACAAAGCCAGATCAAAGCATACATATATTGTCAATTACGTGGAATGAGCAAGCAAAAAAAAAAAACCAACAAATAAAAAATAACTTGTTCGATAGCTGAAAAATTAAAAAAGAAAAGTGTGGTTTCATTGGAGGATAAAACAAAAATGGTCAGATATTAAAAAAAAAACTCATTGTGCTTCTTTGTATTACGTTGCAAATTACATTTTGCCAAATCTTCTTATAGAAACTTTATTGTAGTTGGCTTAAAAGCTTAAAACTCACAGAACAAATGTGAAAGCTATGCTAGTGGGACGCAAACTTTTCAAGCATACTACGCCTATTTTTCTTTTGTGATTTTCAAAAATATTATTATTTGTGAACTTTCAAATGGTTTTTGGAAGTCTGTGCACAAGAAAAATATATATATATATATATTTTTGATTTTTTCTGATTTTTAATACTAATTTATATCATTCTGAAATATAAACTATGTTTAATTAACAAATAAAAAAAATATTTTATTCAGTTATTAAAAAGTTTAAATTTTCCAGCTCTGGAGCTAAAAGTTTTATTTTTTTTTATTCTTACTAACAATTTATTTCTTTCTAAAATTTAAAAAGAAACAAAATAGTGTTTTATTTAGCTATTTCTATAACCAAAAAAAAATTCAGTTTTCCATCTCTGGAACCATATTTTTGATTTTTATGATTTTTAATACTAATTTATGTCTTTCTCATACATAAAATATACATATGTAACTAACATAGAAATAAATTAATTTTATTTAAATAGCTTAAATTTTCCAGCTCCGGAACTGTGTTCTTTATATTTCTGATATTTATTACCAATCTATTTCTATCTAATATTTCAAAAGAAGCAAAATATTGTTTTATTTAGTTACTTCTATATACCAAATTAAAGTATATATTTTCCATCCCTGGAAACATATTTGTAATTTTTTATGATTTTTAAAACTAATTTACTTCTTCCTAAAATATATTTAATTAACAAATAAATAAACAAATTTTTATTAAGTTACCACAAAAGTTCAAGTTTTGATTTTTAATTTTTTTTTTATTTGAACTACCAATCCAGTTCTTAAATATAAAATATATTTAATTTTTAAGAAAAAGAACAAATTACTTCTACTCAGCTGCTACTATACACTAAAAAAAGTTAAGATTGTCCAACCCTGAAATCATTCTTTTATATTTTTCTGATTTCTTTTACCAATCCATTTCTTTCTAAAATATAAAGTAATAGAAAAAAATAATTTGAACTATATAATTATTTTTATATACATACCAAAAATTTCAAATTTTCCAACCCTGGAATCGTATTTTATTTTTGAATTTTTAATACCAATTTTTATCTTACTCTTATTGAAATATAAAATAGATTTAATTAACAAAAAAATTTAGTTTTAGCTAGTTACTTTTATATGCCAGGAAAAAGTTTAGACTTTCCAGCTCTGAAAACAAATCTTTGATTTTGTTGATTTTCAATATCAATTTATTTTGGACTATGTCTAAAATACCAGTGCAAAACCGAAGAGTCTAGATTTTCTGGGAGCTTCGGAAAATCGAGTTCACGTACAGACATACGGATAGATGGACAGACGGACAGAGCTTATTCTTCTTCCTATTCATAAGGACCCAAAATATATGCACATACTTTATGGGTCGCATATGAATACTGTGGAAGTTTCCCACCTTATATACCCTTTACTATTTTTGGTGAAGGGTATAAAAATATGGTGTTTCTGCCATACTTTTTTATAAACGATTTCTACTTACAATATGGGATGTACCTTTATCCATTGTATACTGTATTAGGGTTCGCTTTTCTTAATACTCGTAAAGAACTCTTTGCTGAAACTTCAATTGTTTTAACGATATGGAAAATGGTGTTGTGCTGCGGTCAGAAATTGCGCCTAGTTTCTGTTACTTTTATCTTTTCATTTTCCCTGTACATACTTTCGAAACTCAAGTAAAAACTTATAAGACATTTGAAATGTAACAGGGGAAAACGGAAGCGGAAGTGGCTTCACAACCGAAAAGAAAAGCAACTAAAATGAGGGAAATCGTTGCAAAATGAGCCCTATTGTTTTAAAAGACAAAACGCAAACAGAATTATACACACATACATACCACACACTATTTGAACACACATTAATACACACATACACTTACGATATGTGTACGTTATTACCCAGTAGTTTTGAAACTAAGCCGTAGCACCCTGTCAGAATTGTGTGCTAATTAATATCCAAAGAGTTGGAAGACTTTAATTATGTTTTACAGTCAATTATTAAGTTTTTCTATTATGTATATAAAAAATTTCAAAAGCAATTTCTTTACCCAGAACTGCAGGGCACACATATTTGCTTGCACACTTTTATATAGGCGAAATTTCCAATACTTATATTTGTAAGTGTTGAAAACAAAATTCTATGCCGCTTGTTTGCACAGGTAAAGAAAAAGAGCTGAAAGAAATCTACTCAATCGTAAATGATTTCCAATTTGAAGACACTATGATTTAATGTTAACTTACAATTACAATTACATTAAAATTCAATTATTGCAAATTGAATTTTACGAGTAGGACAACGAGATAACAATAGAATTAAAAATGTAAAAGGAATGTAAGAACATTACTTTCAAAAGTGACTTTTCTTGAAGAAATAAAAAAATAATTTAACTTTCAAGTTTCAAATACATACATACATTACTATGTACATATTTTTAAAAGGAATTCGTTAGAATTTTTCATTGGGCAAAAATCAATTGACCATAAAGAGCGAGAAAAAAGAAGAGAAGTGTCTCAGGACACCCGATTATAGCTAAGCTGCTTAGTTTTATAAAACATATTTCATGTGTGAAATAACAATGCCATAAAATTATATTACGAGTATATGATGATGTCAAATTCTCTGAAAACATTTCAAAATGATTCCATTTATTACCCATTATTTTCTTTTCTAGCGGCGTACAATTAAATTAATGAACTGTTTGTGACCGTTAGCGGCTGTAAGCCGGCTAACAGCTGTGTTCTCTGGTTTTTGCTCATGTGCAAAAATAAATTGAGCAATTTCTCATTGTTTTTGTTTCTCTCAAAATCAAAGAATTTGCTTCGTTTATTTTCGTACTCTGTTTTTAAGTACAAAGATATCAAAAGCAAAATAAATTTATAACTGTAATAGTGTCGATTAGTTTTGTTACCAAAATCACGTCCTAACTTCTGTATAGCGCAATAAATAGCATAGCTATTTTAGAAAAATTTAAAGATTTTATAAAACAGACAATAAATTAATTGTTTCAAAGGGTGCAAAAGTGTGCATATGAAAAAGTGTAATGTGAGTGATGACGTGTGTTACGAGATTTTAAGTACTAGTGTTTGGGGGGGAAAAAAATACAATTTTAAGGTTTTCATTTTAAACACAAAGTGAAAGGCTTAAGCCGAGATCCCACTATCGGCACAATGTACCGATTTTCGTGGGCTCACTGCAATAAAGTCATAATTAATACACCAAAATAGATTTATTTCTCAATTAATTCCGGAATAAGTCTAAGGTGTTGCCACAATATAAAAAAATGTACCCCTATTCCACACCAGCCGAAAAAATCTTAAGAAATAAAACAGGCATATGTTCATATAAATAAATTATTTATTAATAAGTTTCACTAACGAATAAATAAATAAATTATTCTGAGCATTCCTAACGAGCACAGAGAAGAGATAAACAAGCCTTGATTTTATAAAAAAAATGCCTTAAAGTTAACAATAAGAATAATTATAAAATAATTTTTTTTTTTTATAAGAAAAAAATGTTTGTCAACTAAAATTAAAAAAATAAAATAATTTTTTTTTTCATTTTGATCACACTGGCAGCCAGCCACTTAAGTAGAAGTTTAAAAATTTGTATGTATCTCGCCCCAACACTCGTGAGACTCATTGCAACTGTCATTTAGGCAATTAACGTTCACAGTATTTGAACTTTTTTCATACAACAATTTATATTATACGTTGCCAGCAGCAGTAAAAACACATTTAGTTCTAGGAAGAAGAACAGCAACAACATCGTTTTCCCAAGAATACAAAAAGAAATTTCTATTTTGCTTCTGCTGCTATAAAGCTGGAAAAATCATATCTTCGAGTTAGTTTAAAAACAATAAAAGAAATTAAAAAGCAATATTCTTGAATGACAGCAAGGTAGGGAGGGGGTCATCATATTTAGCAACGTAAACGTAAAATTTGTATTCGCACTTAATTACGGCAAAAATGAAAGTTGTATATGAAAAAAAAAATTTATATGAAAAAGTTTTCCACTTTATTTTAACAAGTGATTGACAGGTTAAATAGGCAAATGTCATAAAAATTCTGTAAAAGAAAGAGAGAGAGAGAGAGAGGTAAAAACTTTCTTGCTTCCTCTTAACACTAGCACGAGAATTTTTGCTTTTTTTTATCAAAAGAAAAGAATAAACTTTAGGTAAAAAATAACACTTTTCCGTTTCTGTTAAATAATAAAAATGAAAAAAAAACATTTTATTTTTTTGCAAATATTTGATATTTTCTGACAGGCCATCTTTATGGTGGAGGTTATTGCAAATAATGAATTGAAAGTTTGGCAAATTTATTTGCTAAAAAATAAAATAATTAACATAAATAGCTTGCATACTCGTATATGCAAGGCCTAGTGGGGCCTAAAGCACCCGGTACACAGTGGGGGATTTTGTTAAGAAAATGGAAATAATTCTGGAGTTTCTAAGCGAGCTGTCCGATTGTTATGAAATTTCATAAAGAATTTTAAAGGTATCACAGAGCTTAAGTCTGGAATTTGGACTATATGTCTTTAAAATGGTTGGAGCCACAAAGCCCCCAAAGTGGGCAACCTAGGGTTAATGAAAAATTAAAACCGATCCAAGCTGATGCTTTTGATCTGAAAAAAAAAATATTGCAAGTAAATTTTTTCTCTCCGAGAGCAAAAAATAGTCTGCTATTCTATATATAATATAATATAATAGTTTGGTTTCCGCCACCAGTTTAGGCAATATTCGAGAGAAAAGATTTTAATTTTGGCTTTTTAACCGACTACAAAAAAAAGGAGGAGGTTATCAATTCGTCTCTATTTTTTTTTTGGCGGTGTTACTTTATAACTTGGTTCATAGTAGACCGATTGTAAAATTTTTTTTTATTGTCTGAGAAGGTATAGCTTCCCATTGGTCCCATTGCAAAAAAATTGGGCGGGGCTACGCCCACAAATAATTTTTTTATTTGATTTTATAATATTCTACTTATTTGATTGCTGTGAAACCTAACAAACACCTTTGATTCTTGTAATTATACAATTTTAAAGTTGAAAAAATGGGCGGAGCTACGCCCATTAAAATCTATTATTATATTTTACGTGGTTCTACTTAACCGATTTTTATCAAACTTACCACACACTTTGAGCTCATAAATAGACACAATCTTCCATTTGAAAAAATGGGCGGAATAACGCCCATTAAAATTTAATATATTATTTTAAGTTGTTCTACTGTACCGATTTGAACAAAACTTAGCACATATCCTGAGCTCTGAAAAACACAAAAGCTTGCATTTAATTTAATTTTATATCCCATAAATTTTTTTTCGAAAATGTTTTATCAGATGTTTGCACTGAAGTCGGTTTTTTTGGCACAATTATTTTACCAACCCTTGGTCCACTGTTCTGCTAATGGAGATGTCAAATCTTGTTGGAAACTTATAATGAATTAAGAACAAAATTTGTCAAATAGAAAAAAATTTGGTCTCAAAAGTTTATACGCAATTTAAATTAAAATTTGGAAAAATTTAATTTTTCACCGTTTTTCTCTAAAAAAAGTGGGTTAATTATTTCGCTATTATAAACAAAAAAATTGCAAAAATACCAACCTCTTAGTTCTACTTACCCAAAAAGTAATAATATAGGAAATATTACAAAAAAAATTTTTTGTTAAAAATTTTCTTTATTGAAGGATCGTTTCGAAATAAGCCTATTTTTGTTTAATATCAAATTTAAGGCCTTTTTTCTGTCCAACTCCAAAGCTGTAACCACAAAATTTATTATGCCAACTTAAGACAAGATATGTTTTTAAATATTTCCAAAAATATTATAAAAAAAAATACAGCAAAAATACTTAAAAAATCCCATTTTTGGGATTTTGCTATTTGTTTTTGGGAATTGCCGGGAACTCAAAAACTATTTGTTCTTACATTTTGTGTATTAATTAAATTATTTTTCATTTAAAATTATTGATAAAATGTCTCACGAGCTGTAGGATAGTTTTCAAATAAGAATAAGAAGAATACAGCAAAAATACTTAAAAAATCCCATTTTTGGGATTTTGCTATTTGTTTTTGGGAATTGCCGGGAACTCAAAAACTATTTGTTCTTACATTCTGGGTATTAATTGCATCATTTTCTACCTTAACTAGCATTTTCAGTCGAAAATATTGATAAAATGGATAACGAGCTGTAGGATAATTTTCAAATACATAACAAAGCTTATACGAGTAATAAAATGTTTTGATTCTTATATTCACAATATAATGTTTTTTATCTTAATTTCTTAGGTTTCATTAAAGAATAAGGAAACTCAGCGAACTTCCACCATCAAAACTGTATTTAAAGAAATCGTTAAAAAGATGGCTTTAAAGAAGTTGCTTTGAAAAAACAAAAACAACAAATTCGCTCAGATGAAAAGTTTCTGTTCATTTTTTCCTTTTTTTCCTCAAATAATTCCCAGCTATACTTTCCCTATTTTATTACTTCTTGCAAAAATCTTAATATAATAAAAGCTTTTATTAACTGGAATGAAAACGAGTAGCAGTTCAGTAGTAAACAATACAAAAAAGTTTTACTTTAGAGAAAAATTACAAAACAACTTGAAATTTAATAAGAATACGAGCATAAGCACAAAGAAACAATCATGTTACCTTTAAAATAAAAAAGTGGAAATATGCGGCATACTTTAGAACGCTCGCTGTTGAAGGGATAATACACAGGAAATGAAAAGAAAAAAACAATTGCTTAATTAAGAAAGCAAAGATGTTCTTTTTTTTAAAGAAGTAGTTCAAAAAAAATTGCTGTCGAGTGAGAAAAATTTAAATGAAAACATTTTTTTATGCTTAATATTATTATTACACTTTTTTCCAAAACTAATATTTTACTTGTTTAGTAAAATATTAATTAATTCTTGAAAATCTACGAAAATTTATTATGAAAAAATTTTAACTGTTGCTTGAAAGCGTTTTAAATCAAGCTTAAGTTTTATATATAAACATATCCATGATGTTGAACGTGACCATGATCATACACATTTGAAGTAAAGAAAAGTCAAATTCCATTGATCATGAGTGTAACTTATAGCTTTAAATTAGCCCTATAATGGTTTGAATGCAAAAAATCAAAGCATTCTTATGTGACAAAAACAGCAATTGGTATTGCGGCCAACGATTAAAACGCTGATTGTAGCGAAACCTGCAGCAATATATAATGCTGCCAATTTTATAATGTTGTGCACTAATGTCTCTTTAAAATGGTTTTCATTTTAATCAAAAATGATTTGTATATATTTTTAATTAAATTTTAACCACATGTTGTCGCACGTGACAATTTTTTCATGGTGATATTTATACTGCTCTTTTTACGAAATTCTAGCTAAACAAGCTTAACACTTGTTAACGCACCAATAATCCCAAATTATTATTATAATTATTCAGTAAAATATTTTTTATTAAAAATAAATTAAAATTGATTACTGAGTGGCTTAACTGGTGATCCCATGAGCATTTTTCTTTTACCTGAAAATTTTCTTAGAACAACTCGAGTTATTATGTTAGAGTTTCATTTAAACAAATGAGAAGTTCAACTAATATCAAAGTTAAAACAACAACTCAATCATCAACATGTTCTTTATTTTCTTACATTAGCATTGCTGCATTGGCTGTATTGACTGCCTTTTTCAGCTCGAATTGTAGTTGTAAGAATATGCTTTTTAATGTATGGTCTTGTAATAATATTTCATCTTCTTTTAATTAATTCTTTTTTCCAGTTTTTGCTTATATAAATTTAAAAGTATGTAAAAGTGTTTAAGCAAATTTTATTTTTTTTTAATTTATCATTGCAATGTCGCACGTGACCAACCTTACCCAAAAATCTTAATTTTTTTTTAATTTACCCTCACTTTATGTATATCAGCAAGTTTTTTTTGATTTTAATTGTGTTAAATATCTATGTACTGAATATTTTGAACTTTCTGCTGCATGTACACATATCGTGCCATAATTGCCAAAAAAGCTTAAGCGACATAATTTTCGAACTAAAATTTTTTTTACCAAAATCGATTATTTGCGATCATAAAAAGTCGATTTTCTTCAAAAAAAAAAAAAAAAAAAAACAAAGTCCAAAAAATGTGTCGCTTAAGCTATTTTAGCGGTTATGGCTCGATATTACATTATATTGAGTTTTCTCTAACTATGGATAATTGTCATCAGAACTGATGAACAGGGAACTTGGCTGAATAGAATCAGTGAATTGTTATTGGGACTGACATGTGAATGACTACTTTTGGTGTAGAGCTGTGAAAAAGCATTGATGCAGTCAGGACTGATTTACGGCTTGTTAAAGGTTTTCTTTTTGGTCACTTTGTACTGAACTATACTCTTTGGGATAGTAACCAAGCTCGTTTCCCCTTGTTTCGTTTATGTTTAGAAAATTACGAGACAAAGGCACACATTCTTGGCGAGTGTATTGTGTTTTGTAAGAGTAGAAAGCGTGTTTTTTATTCTGAATTTCAGTGTTCAGATAATATTAGGCGGGCTTTCCAATCTCTGTGCTGACTTTCATCTATGGCACAAAAGATCCATCAGGTGTCGCAGTGCCAGTATTTGGAACATATCTTTTCCCTATTATAATCTGTTAGCGTTGTTCATGTGTCAATCTACTCATATTAACTTGCCAAAGTAACCTGAGCATAAATGTCAAAAAAAATCTGCACAGTATGACAGTTTGTTTCACAGTTAACACCAGTGTTTAAAAAACTGAAGTCGAAGCAGCAAAAGTTGTAAAATGTTTACTTTTCGCTGCTTTGGCTTTTTCCAACTATTAAAAATCAACCAACCAATCAACAACACTCGCAGTCGAAGCAGAAGCAGCAAACGATTTATGAACAATTGCGCATTACTTTCAACAGTCGACGATTTCAAAAGTTTGAATTTGATTTGCTGTTGCTTTTGGTTAGTTTCGGCAGTAAAAGCATAAGCAATCTTCTGTATACTTTTGTAAGTACCAAACAGTCACAGTCGAAGAAGCAAAAGCTTTTGCTTTTATAAGCTTTCTGAAGGTGGTGTTTGTCATGTTTTTGCTGTTGTTTTTGCACATCAGACAAGAGGCAAAAACAAAAACCACTTTACTGCGATTGCTTAAAACTTCTACTGTGACTGCTTGCTTCTTCCAAAAGCATAAAGACTGCTTCTACTTTTACTTGCGATACTAACCAAAAGCAAAAGCAAATCAAGTTAAAACTTTTAAAATCGTCGACTGCTAAAAGTACTGCGCAATTTGTCATAAATTGTTTTGTAATTTTGCTTTGACTGAAACTGTTGTATTTTTCAAAATCGAAAGCAGAAGCGCGAAACCAAATGAAATGAAAATCATTATAGTTTTTTAAACACTGATTAACTTAACTCCCTTTCTGAAGTTCTATCAGGCTAAGAAAACCACTCGTTACATTATATTTGAAATAAAATAGAAAACGAGAATTGCAAAAGTGAAAACCAAGAAAAACTTACAATCCTTACAATTAAGTTGGTTTTATTACAGTCATAGATTCGCCCAAAAAATAAGACTGGTAACTGAAGTTATATGTACCATACACAATTATGTATCAGATTTATATCATAAGTACATATATATATATACATACATACATATAAATGCTTATGAAAAAGAACCAAGACAATATGGATTTCATATGAAAAGATAAAATCGTTAAGAAAAAATAAAAACAAGTACTCATTGTACCACAAGTATATTTGAGTAACTACTGGTACAATAAGTATTATTGTGACTTCATGTATGTATGTATTTAAAGGACCTTTTTGTCCAATACCTTAACGAAAAAAGTTGAATTGTTGTGGTAAATTCTGCTTGCATACACCTTATATAACATGAGCCTTGATACGCATTTTACGACATGCACACGTCTTCAATGCTGTCTTGTAATCAAACACACACACACACACATACATATTGATTTGTTCTATATACTACATAGTATGTATACAAAAGCATAGTTTTTTCTTTGACTTAAACAAAAGGGTTTACATTGTATAAGGACCATAAAAGAATATAAAACTCATAAAAGTAGCAAAGTCGTAAACTAGCAATCAAGACGAGAACTTAATATCTTTCTTTACACAAACACCCATAAGAAATACATAAACTTTTTTTTTTGGGAAAACAAGGTATTACATTTATTAGTTTATGCCAGGGTAGTGTTAAAATTAGCACCAACAAATAGCTCATTACTTTACCTTAAAGTATGCTTTTAATTTCAATTTTATATTTATACTTCATAAATTAAATACTTTAAGGGCCGACCTCGTATATTATTTGAAAACACATTTCTCAACAATATTTATTCGTTTCCTATTTCCTCAAAAATAGTTTTTCCATTTTGCTCCTTATTATTTTCTCTAAAAGTACATGTTGCATTTTCCAGCCCACAAACAAAAAAAGTTTCGTTCAGCCAAGAGCAGAAAAAGCAAAATAAAAAATTCCTTAAACGAAATTCTCTTTAAATCCTAGACTTCAGGCAAAAAAAAACATAGTTTTACTTAAATTCTTATTCCAATATAATCGATAGCAAATAAGCAAATCACTTTGGCTTAAGGGTGATGGCAATTTTAAATTATTCCTGGTGTCTATATTGGTGTTCCTTCTCTACCCTGTCCTGTTCTGTCCAGTTGATGAAACGAACAAAAAATCTTTGAATCATTTAGTAATCAGTGTTCTGAGGAATTGAGTATAGTTTCTTTTATTTTTGTTGCACAGCGGGGCATAAAGGAAAGAAACTATCAAGCTCAGCCAAAACTGAAAGCTGGGTAAGAATAAAAATTATTTGAGTCACAGTTTGCTCATCGAACATGTCAGAGTTTCCTATGCAGGGTGTCTGCTAGCAGATTTATATTTTCAAACTTAAATAAAAAACGTAATAATTGACACAAAGTTTTATTAAGAGCGGATTTTATTTTTTTAATGAGTATGTCATCCAGATGTCTTCCGTCGAGTTGAACACACTGTTCAAAACGGAGCCTTTTGATCTGCGCCACACGCTGGCTCAATTGAGCTGATTTCTCGTCGAATATCTTCCTTTAAACCCACAAAAGATTGTGGATTGTCATTATAAACTCTCTCTTTGAGGTAGGCCCATTAAAAAAAAAATCCACGGGAGTTAGATCGGCTGACCTCGGTGGCCATGGAATGTCCTCAAAGCGACTGATAAGTTTTTGGGGGAAATGTTCCCTTAGCAAATTCATCGAAGCTCTGGCTGTGTGCAGTCGCCCCCTTCTTTTGAAACCACGTGTGTGAAGAGTACGATGGATGAGCTCGCATGTTTGGCAAAAAGAATTCCGTAAACATGCATGGATCATTTTCACCGTTGACATTCGTGGCCTGCCCTTGAGAATTTTCAAAAAAAAAAATGGTCCAATTATCTCATGCGTGGTTAAGGCACACCAAACAGTTTTTCTGGGGCAATGCAATGGTTTTTGATGTTTCAATCAAGGGTTGCGGGTTCTGGGAGACCAGTAACGGCAGTTTTGCTTGTTGACGTGGCCGTTTAAGTGAAAATGAGCCTTGTCGCTTCAAAAAATGGGATATACAGTGCGAAAATGCTTCATTATCGTTTCACAAAAATTTTTGCGTAAATCAAAGTCACTTTCTTTCAGCTCTTGAACGATTTGAACTTTAAAAGGATGGAACTTCAGATAATTTTTTAAAATTCCATGAATAATCCCTCTTGAAAAGTCGCAGTGAGGCTGCTCTTTTCCGTATTGAAAGTAGCGGATTTTCACGTAAACTGCTTTCAACCAGTTCAATGTTTTCGGAAGTCCTGGAAGATCGACTGGGCCCTGGCCGTGGGACATTCATAGCCAAAGCAGTTGCGCGGAATCTCTCTGCGCTCACGAACATATTAAATTTACACTCGGTCCATCACGTATTCGCCGAATACCGAACTTTGAACAAAATTGTCGACGAGCAATTGCGTAAGAATCATTACTCTTAAAAAATGTATCCACAGCGAACGCGAGATATTGGCTCGACCAGGGCGACATCATGACTAAGGAATCCGCACAATCGATAATTCCAACGGTGCCACCCTCCCTCCGCACCGTTTATTGCTTTTTGAAATAATCGCATTTAAAAATATAAATTTGCCACCAGACACCCTGTATATAAAATTTTACTGTACGTGTGTATGTCATTGAACTCCTTTTCAGCGGCTGAAGCGATTTGAATGAATTTTTTGTATGCGTTAGGGTGGCGCCCTGGATGGTTAAGATTCACAAAACTAGGACCAGGACGGCGATACAGGGAACATTTCTGCCCCTCCGAAACAATCAAACCGATTTTAATGAAATTTAGAACATTTCACAAAATGACCACAGCCATTTTAAGTCTACTCAGTTTCTTTCTGGATGCGAACGAAGTCACGGGAAAATTCTAGTACATATCGCACACTAAATCGCAACCAGTCACAAAACTCAAAATGCTCAAAGTTGTTTTGTTTTTTTGTAAACCCATTAAGTGAACAAGCGCAACAATTTCTTTTGCAATACAGTCTTCTTGAAGAATATAAAATACCATTATGTTTGTTTCTATGTCACTTACTTGCGTCATTGGTACAGTATCAACAGTTGTTTGCCACTACTCAGTGTGCGATATATAGATTTTTTTAACAAGTTTCTGCATTTAATTTCATAATAAAATTATTACACAATTAAGTGTTTACTCACATTAACCATTTCTTAATGTTTGTTTTTTTTTATTTTTATTTGCAGACTACATGCAATCGTTATGTAAAAATCACTTTCTTCAGCAACTGTATCGGAAAATTGATGGTGCCGTACTTTGGTCACAAAATGAACGTAATCTTGACTGTATCATCACCTTTCAAACGCATTCAATATTACAAAGATTCATGTTACGCTTCGATATGTTGCAATTGGATTGCAATGATCATTTGTATGTGTACGATGGTGCACATGCTGTGGCAACACCCAAGGTAAAGTACAAAAGAACGCATAACCAATAACAACATACAAAATATGTATGCGGGCTGCATTCAATACAACAACAACAAAAATACAAACACATGCACACACAAAACTTGGCTCACTCATTGTAATTTTTATGCACATTGCTCGCTCATTTACTAAAACAACGTCATAACTCAAAATAAAAGAAAGAAAAAACTAGTTTGCCAGAAAACGAATTTAAAGTTTTCAGTGTAAGCATTCAAGAGTTGAGTTAACAAGATATTTGTATGAATAACAATATGGGAATTAATTTTGTATCATTAACTCAAAAATTAAATTTTTGTAGCTACGCTATTTATGGCGCGATACAGGAGTTAGAACGTGATGTTCGTAACAAAAATAATCGACACTATTACAGTTAAAAATTTATGTTTGTTTTGATTTCTTTGTACTTAAAAGCAGAGTACGAAAATAAACGAAACAAATTGTTTGATTTTGTTTTGCGTCGTTCTTTGAAGTGACTGAAGCAAAGAGAAAACAAAAAACAATGAAAACGATTGCTCAATTTGTTTTTGTTTTGTGTTTGCACATGAGCACATACAAAAGAATACAGCCGATAAGCTGTGAACCGGCTAACAGCCGCCACCGGCCACAAACAATACATTAATTTAATCGTACGCCGCTAGAAAAGAAAATAATGGGAAATAAATGGAAGCGTTTTGAAATATTTGCGGCGAATTTGACATCATCATACAATATAATTTTATTGCATTGTTATTTAATACATGCAGTTTGTTTTATATAACTAAGTAGCGTAGCTACAACCGGGTGTGCTAAGACACCTCTCTTCTTTTTTTTTTAGTTATGACGTTCTTTGAGTAAATGAGCGATATGTATTTGAAGCATATATATACATGCATGTGCATGTACACTTCCAACAGTCCTTCATGCATATCGCTCATTTATTTGAACAACAGCATAACTCAAAAAGTTATAATAATTTTACAGAAAACGTGTTCAAAGTTTACAATTTACACCCAATTTGATGGATAAAGAAAATTTTATTTTTCGCTCAAGAGTTGAGGGAGTTAATTTTTACACAATTTAAGGAACCATCCATATCAGAATTAGTTCTGCTTCATCCAACTCAAAAATCTAATATTTTGACTTATGATATTGTTCAAGTAAATGAGCGTTGTGTACAAATTTTGAAATTTTATAGGAAAACTATTTTCTTACATGCTTTGATTTTCATTGATTTTCTTTTGGTAACCTGAAACTTTTGCTTAGAAAAAAACTTCAACCAAAAGTTTGCTGAAGCTGTAAAATTACACATTCATAAAATATTTAAAGAAGTTTATAAATTGCAGTTATAAGAACTTCTATTTCGATTTTGTGGCAATATTTGGAAAGTTCGTGTGAGTAAATGATTTACACATATGGGCAATTCCACAGAATGTCACGTACTATGTCTTTTTTCTTTATTTCTTTATATACTTTTGGGAAGCGAAAGTAGTTCTGAAATACCAGCTCAATTGCTTGGTATTCGTGCGTGACATTCGGTGGAGTCGCCCATATGCATTCTAACACGTGACAAACACTAAATTTGTGCAGTTTTATTACAGTGTTTCGTACAGCACTTTGAAAATAAGTTTGCTATAAAATTACATTATTAAATTGTTGGCAAATAAACAAACGTGAGTGAGCTACTACGACTCTACTACGAGTACAGGTTATTGCAAAAACAACAAATTTGAAGCTGAAATTACAAATAAACTTAAATGTGCTCTTACGTACTACGAGTATTAATCAAAGCAAATAAAATAAGGTAGTACTAGTGCTAAAGCAAATATGTAGTACAACAGTAGCATATCATGAATTCGGTTAGTACATGACTAAGACATTTGCCATAAGAGAACGAGTAGAGATGAGCGCTGTTTCCAAGTGTTCGAAAAATCACTGTTCACTAGTGTGACTGAATTTATCAAGTAACAGCTACTTGCTATATAATTCTTTCATACAAACAAGGAATACTAATTTATGTTTACTTTACTGCAAGCACAGCTGCTGCCTAAAATTATTTTTATATCTCCAGCTTTTGACGAAAAAAAAAATACTCGTAAGATCGTTTCAAATTGTTTTTTCTGGCAACTCTTGCTCTCACATTTTCGTCTTTGCAATGTTATTATCTCTCAGAGCATCTTCTACGACAATCAGTATTGCCATTTATTTTTTTATAGCTATGCTATTTATTGCGCGATATAGGAGTTGGGACGTGATTTTCGCAACAAAAATAATCGACACTATTTACAGTTATAAATTTATTTTACGAAAATAAACGAAACAAATTGTTTGATTTTGTTTTGTTTCGTTCTTTGACGTGAGTGAAATAAAAACAAAACAAAAACAATAAGAACGATTGCTTAATTTGTTTTTGTTTTGTTTTTGCACATAAGCACAAACCAGAGAACACAAACAATACATAAATTTAATCGTATGACGCTAGAAAAGAAAATAATGGGAAATAAATGGAAACGTTTTGAAATATTTGCAGAGAATTTGGCATCATCATACTCGTACAATATAATTTTATTGCATTGTTATTTCACACATGAAATTTATTTTATATAACTAATCAGCATAGCTATAACCGGGTGTTCTCAGACACCGCTCTTCTTTTTTTTTTAAAGAATCTTTTTTTTCTGTAAAATTTTTTTTCGTGATTTTACTCAAAGTATATTAGTCGTATTAACTAGTATTTATATTTCGGGAAATAGCAAATAATAACAAAAAGTTTTAAATGAAAGTGGCTTTATTGTTTTTCGAAATGTTTTCCTTGATGTTCAACACACTTTTGCATTCGTTCAAACCATTTGTCACAGCAGTTTTTCCACTCCTCTTGAGACACCTCCAAAACATGGGGTTTTTGAACGCTACAACTAATTCTTCGGCACTCGTAAATCATTGACCATGCAGTTTAACTTGGATATTCGGCAACAAGAAGAAGTTATTGGGTGCCAAGTCAGGACTGTACGGAGGTTGGGTTGACAATTCGATGTTTCGACTGCTCAAAAATTCACTTGTTTGAGAGCTCGCATTAACATGATGAAGAATGATTCGTCTTCGGGGGTTAGTTATAAGAATTTCTTCAAAGACTTGCGGCAAACAAATGGTCGTGTATCACTTAAAATTGACAGTTTTACGTTGCTCAAGCGGAACAGTGGTCATATGACCCATTCGGCCTAAGAAACAGGCGACCATTCGCTTCGCTGTGCTTTTTCCACGAACAACTTTTGTTGGACTTAGCTCATCTTGGAATACCCACACGATCGATTGCTGTTTTGTTTTCGGCTCATAAGCATATATAATACGTGATTCGTCACCTGTCACGATTTATACACGTCTTTTGAAGCACCACGCTTAAACTTTTTGATAATTTCCTTACACCACTTGAAGCGTAAGCCTTTTTTTTTTGCGCAATTGATAAATTATGGAGTATGCAACGAGAACAAATTTTTTTTACAACTAAGTGGTCATGCAAAATCGAGTGTATTGAAGTGGAACTAATGTGCAAGGAGGCCTCTATCTCACAATATGTCACATGACGATCTTGCGTTATTAGTTCACGCGCTGCATCGATGTTTTGTGGCACAACAGCCGATTTTGCACAATGTTCACGGAATTTGTCGGTGACGGAACTACGTCCACGATTGCATTCACTTTACCAGCGATATACTGTGGTTTTTGTTGATGCCTTATTGCCATACAAAGAATTGAGTTCATCGATACATTCTTGTTGAGATAATCGACGTCGAAAGTTGTGAGAAATAATCCAACGAAAACCTTGTCTTGAAATTTCCATTTTTTTGTTTGTCAAATTGATTTTTTGAACTCACTGTAGACAAGCTTATGCTAGGAACACAATTGGGACGAACGACGAATTTTGTCCGCGTCGTCGAATTCGTCGATGAGAGTTCGCTGCGTAAATTCATCATGTGAAGCACAACAACGACGAATTTACTCAGCGAATTTCTCTCTTATATTTGATAAAGTTGTTTATTGTGTGTGCAAAGACAGAGAGAGAGAGAGAAAATTGTTGTTTCGTCGTTCGTCGGCGTAAGAAATAGAAATAAATCTATTGCTACTTTCGCCGCGTATGACGAATTTCGCCCTACGCCATGATTGTGTGCATTTTCATATACACCAATGTGTTTTATTTTTGACGACGAATATTCGCGACCAAAAGTTCGTCGTTCGTCGCAGTTGTGTTCCTAGCATTATGCTAAAAAATGTCAAACTTTCTTATGGTGTTGCCAGATTTTAACTACTGATGCTGGTGTTGCCAGTTTCCGAAATATAAATAGTGGACCTCGTACATTTAGCTTTTATTATATTGAAATAAGTTGTTCAGCGAGATAACGACTAAAATTTAACGTTTTTATTCTCCATTCAACTTCAAACACATTCAACACTAACTTGAATAAAATGTGAAATTATTATTCACGATTGCAATTTGGGGAAAAAGGAAAATATTGTACGACTGGGTTGATAAGTTTTAATGAAATTGAATAAGTAAGTCAATAAGACGCATGTAGATGCTTTTCTCTGCTTTGCAATTATCAGTCCTTACAGTACTTACGACATTTCGAGCAAAATCTAATAGATTTCGCATAAATTACTGCAATTAAAAAGGTGTGTGAATTAGCTATATTGCAGTTGTTTGGTTGTAGTTTAGGATTAATTTCAGTCAATGAAATCTTCATGAATGTCAACAAAAAAAAAACTTGTTGCAAACGGTATAGATTTTGATAAATATTTCAATACAAGCAGCGACAGCCTTCTAATTGAATTTTGTTTAATAACTGGCGCAAAACTCTGCCCTTTGAGATAATTGATACTTCCAGTTGTTGCCAAAACAACGACATTACCAAGTTTTTATGTTTTTAAGAAAAAAAAAATATATAAAATTATGTAGATGTAAATTCCAAAACAAAGTTTAAAGTAAACTTAATACCGTGTGAACAAAAAAAAAATAAATAAAAACAAAAACAAAAACATTGAAATTTCGAGTGTCGTAAACGTTGCGAAAAACTCTTACAAAACATAAAACAGACCAAAGTAAGTGGCGTTTTATTATTACTTTTTTTTCTCTACTTTCTTGCCACTTTCTTAGTTCTTGTTGTTTTGAACTTAATAAAAGTAACGCATGCTGCTTCATATACATGTGTACATATCGTCACCTAAAATCCAAAAGGCCGTAATAGCAAAAAAAAAAAAAACTCAAAATAGACTTTTTGTTTGATTATGATATGATTAACTAAAAGACATATTTTCTTAAAGTTTTACTTACATCTGTTCCAAAATACCGATGTTATGCATTGAATAAAAAAGAACCTAACAAGTAAATAGTCTTAAATTTATAAGGTAAAAAATTTATTTATGGCCTTTTGGATTTTAGGTGACGATATATACATAATTATGTAGTAAATGTATGCGAATGGAAAAGGACTACGTGTATAAACTTCAATATTACACTCGAGCACATATTCATACTTGATATTGCAGCAGGAAAAAAAAACCTCTCAATAACAAAATCGACTTAAGTCAGGGCAATCGAGTGTAAAATATAAGCTGAATAAAAAAAATTACATTTAAATAAATTTTTAACAATGTACATATGAGTATGTATATAAAAATGTCTATTAGTTTTCGCTATATTTATGCACAACACTGTTTGTTATTCATATGTTGTTGCCTGCATTTACAATTTATTTCTTCCCACAAGGTTATTACATGTGAGCGGCTTTTCGTTCTCCACATTGCCCCCATTTACTTCGTCGTTGCATTGTCTGGGCCAACAATTTTCATTATACATATGTATATATATATAAAAGGTCCGCCATCTAACGTTTTTTTTCCAACTAGTGCTTATTTCGTGAATGGTAACACTTAGCTCATGTATGATTTGACAGATAATTAGTTTTATCCTTCCGCTGAACGAATATGGTTGTGTATACGCTTGAACAACGCTGGGAAATATTGCCTGCGATCGACTTACAGAAGATGACGATTTTGGCAAAAAATTCATCTTTTCAGATGAAGCTCATTTTGATCTTGGCAAAATTGTCGCATTTGGGGCACAGAAAACCCGCACGCATACATTGAAAAGCCGACGCACCCAAAACGAGTCACTGTTTGGTCCAGAGGCATAATTGGGCCAATGAGCAAGGAGTGGTCGTTACAGTCAATGGCGATCGTTATCGGGCCATGTTGAACGAATGAAGCTACACTCGATGTTTTACGCCCTGTTTTTGAAGATCGCATTATCAGCCGCAGAGCTGATGTCGTTTGGCCACCTCGGAGCTGCGATTTGACACCGTTGGACTATTATTTGTGGGGTGCCGTCAAGCCAGAGACAATTGACGCTTTAAAGGACAATATTCGTGAAGCCATTGGTGAAATACAGCTGCACACAATCGATAATGTGCTTAAAAATTAGACCGGTCGTGTAGGCTACTGCATGGCCAGCCGAGGCAGCCATTTGAATAAAATTATTTTTCATTATTAACCGCAAGGATTGTACTTTCAAATAAAAAAAGAAATTTGAGAAAATATTCAGTAGTTTTTTTATAGCATTTTCAAAAAAAAAAGTTATCTGGCGGACCCTTTATATATGAGTATATATGTATGTATGTACTTGTAGTCTTGCTACACTAAAGATACTACATAAAGACTTGTTGTATTCACAGTTTATTAATATATTTTTTACTTTATAGCTTTTATGATAATGCATTTCGTTTATTTATTATAGCTATGCTATTTATTGCTCGATACAGAAGTTAGGACGTGATTTTTGTAACAAAAATAATCGTTACTATTACAGTTATAAATTTATTTTTGTTTTTATTTCTTTGTACTTAAAAGCAGAGTACGAAAATAAACGAAACAAATTGTTTAATTTAGTTTTGTTTCGATCCTTGAAGTTAATTTAATCCTACGCCGCTACAAAAGAAAATAATGGGAAATAAATGGAAACGTTTTGAAATATTTGCAGAGAATTTGGCATCATTATACTCGTAGAATATAATTTTATTTTATTGTTATTTCACACATGAAATTTGTTTTATATAACTAAGCAGCATAGCTATAACCGGGTGCTCTAAGACACCTCTCTTCTTTATTTTATATTGATTATTATATTTGCTCTATTGGTTAGCTAGTGTTAAAAGTTGTGCTTTAGCTGTTCAGTTTTCCTGTGGTGAATGCACATGTGAAATCTCAGAATAAACGGTTCATTTAATTAACACGTTTAATTAAATATTAAAAAAAGAAAAACTACTTATTTTATTGTTTATAGGTCAGTATAAATAAACAAATAAATGTAATTTTTAAAAATAATTTTTTTAAATTATTAAATGGCATATGGGCAATTCCCAAGTATATCCAATATATATCTTAAATAATTTTAAGGAGTAGTATATTTAGGAAAATATGTCGAGCGATATCAATAATATAGTAAGAAGATATAAGCACATGTCAGCGAGAAACGGACGAGACAAAAATCGAAGTTATTTTTGTGCACTTATAGAAATATAAATAAAGATAATTCAGCGAAATTTTATGAAGATTTTTTTGCGAATGTGGAAATGAAGATGAAAGAAAATCGTTTATGTATAGATTTATGAAATATAAAAAATTTGACTTGATTTTTTTTAATGGGCAAAGTACAAATACGAATGCGACAAGACACATGCGACAATTTTTTCCCCACAGAACTTAACGCAGTAACTTTGCTAATATTTATTGAACTTTAATTTAAAAAAAAATTAAACAATAACAAATGAATATTCACTGCTGAAAAAGATTAATAAATTTTGATTTTACGCGACGGAAGCGAAATTAAATTATAAGGGAAAGCCAACTCAAAAAATTTCCCTTATTAGAACTCCGTTCTCTTTCTTTTGTGCTGATGCATTAGGTTATTGTTAGTAGAAAAAATAATAACCACTACTTTAAATAATCGCTAAAAAAAAGAAAGACTCAGCAAAAAAAAATACAGTCGCATATTCCGGTAAAAATTATGCTAAAAATTAAAAATTATTTTATATTTATTTTTATTTTTACCCGCGGCTCCGCTCGCATTAACCTGTTATTTTGGAAACTATACCTACTCACTGACAATGTTAAAAACAAACGAGTAAAACCGACAAAAAGGCTACAAACAAATTAAAAAACCGAATAAAAAGCAGTTCTAAAACTGCTTAAACAATCAAACCCGAAACGAAAATTGCCCTCACCAGCCCAAAAATGGCTTTTTCGGTAAAATTCTAACTAAATATAAAAAAACTGGTTCCGAACCGGATAAAAAATAGGCGATTTTTGCTGTTGGTAATATAGCTTTCTATTGGTGAAAGAATTGTCAAAATCGATTTAGCGGTTGGAAAATCCATGCCGAATATGAAAAACCGGTTCCCAAGCGCATAAAAAATAGCCTATATTTGACGCTGGTAATGTAGCTTTCTACTGCTGAAAGAATTTTCAAAATCGGTTTAGTAGTGAAAGCGTAGCAAACAAACAAACAAACTCACTTCCACATATATAATATTATATAGTAAGAATAGATCTTTCGGATTTAATTTAATTATTTGAACTCTGCCTTCCCTGTATTAAAAACAAAAGGTAAAAAAAAGCGTCTGAGCAAGCCACAAAATTAGAACATGAAACAAGATTAGAAAACAAAATTAAAAGCTGTTTGATTTGGCAAAATGTCTACTGCAAATACGTGACACAATTATTTGACAAAGAAAAGAAAATTTGTCAAAAACAAATCCCTGTAGCAAAGCGAGCAATAATGTCTAGCCTAGTCTGATTGCCGCTGTAAGCCCTTGTTCATTTATAAATTAAATACATTTTTAAATTATTTAATTTTGTTTTTGTCTTGTGTTAGATGTTTAATATTAATGAAGCAAATTTATATATTATATGGTCGCACTCCTTCAAACCTGCCATCCAATAAGTGTAGCGTATACACAGGCGTATGATTGTTATACACTGTTTGCATTTCAAATTGCTCATACGTTTATGAGAACAACATTAGCAACAGCAACACAATGATACCGCATTATTTGATTCCATACACACATATTTTTTCTACTCATTTTCGAGTGAGTACATACAATCTAATACAAGTTTGCTGTTTTTAATTGTTTTTCTTAAACTTGTCTTAGAAATATGACAAACTGAAATACATGTATGAATTTGGTAACAAATTGTCAGAGTCATGAAAAGAATTTTTTTTTATTTAAATAAATAATTGAGAGTTTTTTGTACAAGCTTTGCAGCTGAGGTAAATGTAAAGAAATGATATAACAGCGATTTTGATAGAATCAAAATGGTTCAGCCATTTTAAAATTTGCATCAGTAGAAATTTAAACAGAAATTCATTTCGAAGACTAAGACTAAAACTTAGTATTATCAACTAAGAATATTTTCTAATTTGAGTTTGCCCTGCTGTGCTTTAAATGCTACGAAGCCCCAATATTGTAAACAAGTACTTCGTGCTGGACATAAATTATACTTTTTAAAATGTTATTTTCTATCATGTCACAAAACAAAAGGAAGTTTAGTTTACGCCAGAAACAAGTATAACTTTCTGCTTAATTACAAAAGTAAAATTTTCTTTTTTTTATAATGTTTTCGACATTGATATGCCTTAAGACCTTAAAAAAATTACTTAAATAACATTGTATGCTTAGCTTTCATGGCAAAAGTATAGAGTTAATATTTTATGGAAAATTAGGAAAAGTATTTAGTCAACAAAATATATTGTAAAACCAAAAATAAAATAAAACCGAACAGAAACAAATCCTTGCAAAGCCATCATCAGCAACAGCATCAGCAGGAACCACAATAGTAAAACAAAAATATTATAAACCTTAAAATTTTCTACGTACATTTTTTGTGCATCAACAGCAGCAAACTAAAACAACAAGAATACACCAATTTGTGTTTGCAAAGTAGCTTTGTAAGATATTAAGTGTTTATACCTAAATATGTTTGTTTTATGTTGTAGTCTACAAAAACGCCAAACAACATTTACCCACATAAGCTTAAAAATACACACACACACACCTGTTAATATGTTTGCAAAAATCTAAAAAGACACATACACATTACAAAGGAAAGCATATAAATGAATATAATGCATGTTTACTGAAATGAAACTAAATATTTATAAAAGTACAGTGATGTGAAAAATGATGGAGTATATATTTGCTTTCTTTAAAAGTCATCTTATTAACTTCCAGTTAATTTAAAAGTCATTGTGGCAAAGAGCACGTGCACAGATACTTGCTGGAAATCTCATTCAGTTTGTCTCAAAATTATACTAAATACTTTGAATTTAAACAAACAAGAGTGCTTTATTCGACTGTGCCGAATTTTATATACCCTTTACGAACGTACGTGATCCTTAATTATTTTTTTAGTTATGACTAAAAATTAATAAGAAATCGTTGCAAGCTGCCACACCATATGATCATCGATTTGAAACACAATTGTGCTTCAAGTATATTTTTTATTAAAAAAAAAAAAAAAAGAATCCAACCCTGGAATCTTATCTTTGATTTTACTGATTTCAATACTAATTTTTTTCCTTATAAAATATAAAATATGTTTATATTGAATTTGTAATTAATAAATGAACGTTTATTCGTTTTGAAAGTTTAAACAGAAGTATTTACAAAATTTTCATTGACAAAGAAAATACAATTATTAATAATTCAATACATATATAATTGAATATAATCAAGTAGAAAAATAACAAGTTCATTTTCAACAGTTTCCCTGAACATTATGCAATTATTAGTAAACATATTAAATTATATATAACGAAACATTATTTTAAGCCAAACTTGTCGGTGCGTGTTTTAAATTTTTGGGAAAGGTACAGCTTTTGTTAACAAAGCAGCCAACATATTATTTGTAGGCAGGTATTTTAAAATAATTAACTTATTTTCAAAACATTCAGGAACAAATTTAACTCTTATATCAATATGTTTTGTACGTGATGAGTACGCATTGTTGAGTGCAACATGTATAGCACTTTTATTATCACAATGCATAATCATACTTTCCTTTAAATCTGGAGAAATTTCATTTTCTAATCTTCTTAGCCACATTGCTTCTTGTATAGCTGCAACCATAGACATGAACTCAGCTTCAGTGGTGAACAAGGCAATTGTTTTTTGACGTTTAGTATACCATGATACAGCACCCGATTGCAAAGTAAATAAATAGCCTGTTGTAGAACGCCTTTCGTCAATATCACTGGACAAATCTGCATCGCAATATCCTGTTAACTTGTCAGTTCCTTTAGAATATAATAAACCTTTATTGAGAGTACCCTTTAGATATCGCATTATTCGCTTGATTGCTTCCCAATGCGCCTTCCTTGGATTCCCACCATATCTGCTTAAAACATTAACGATAACATATATAATTGAATATAATCAAGTAAAAAAATAACAAGTTCATTTTCAACAGTTTAATTAACAAAGAAAACAAAAATAGTTTTATTTAGTTACTTATACATACAATATAGATATAAGAAAAAAAATTAACATTTTCCAGCTCTGGAAATGTTTTAAATTTTTGAAACTCTATACTTCTAAAAGATTAAATATATTTTATTTAAAAAGAAAAAAAAAATAAAATAAATTTTCCAACCCTGGAATCATACTTTAAGATTTTTGTGCTTGGTCATACCATTCTATTTATTTTTAAAATATAAAATAGATTTAGGTAACTTTTATACAACAAAAATAAGTCAAACTTCCAACCCTGGAATTTTTTTTTCTTATCTTTTTTTATTTTTAATACAAATTTAATTCTTACTAAATATGAAATGTATTTATTTAACAAAACAAAAAACAAAAACAAAAATTAGTTTTAAATACTTTTACATGGCAAAATAAAGTTTAAATTTTCCAGCTCTGAAACCTTACTTTCGATTAAGCTGATTTTCAATACTAATCTATTTCGCCTACTTTCTGATACACCAGACCAAGACCGGTCACTAGCTTTTCTGGCAGCATAATTTTTCTTTTAGACAAACTAGGAAATTAGAAGAAATTATTGTATGACTTCAAGTTTGTGGAAACGATCACATTTATTTTTTTTTTATTAAAAAAAAAATTATTTACATTTTACTGCTTGTTTATGGGCGCCAAAGAGGGAGGGAATTCCTCTTTCTTACAGTTACATTTGAAACAAAAACCAAAACTTAAGAGTTTGTTTTTGTTTTAAATGAAATTGTTAGAATGAACAATTTCAATTCGCCCCGGTCCAGACTTGCAATTTTAGTTGCAGCAATTCTGGAATATTTAGGAAAGCGTTGAAGAGAAAAGAATACATTTTTTACATTTTGTATTCTTCTCTCGCTCTTTTTCACTAAAACATAAAAAGTTGTTGCAACAAAAATTGCAACTATGGGCCTTTGCAACATTAGTGGAATTTATTTCTTCCCTGTTTCCCTTCTTTTTAAGTACAAACAAATTGATTTCTTTAACATATGCAAAGGCAACTAGTGCCTTGGGTATTTAAAATGAAAAAAATTCTATTATTTCCTAAATATTATTGAGCATAATAAAAAAAAGAAATAAATGCTTGTATAAAACTTTATGTATGCTAAGAGCAACAAGGCAAATAAACGTTATTATTGGCCTTCTAAAATCAAATGAGACGTGTGTTTTAATTTTTGTAAGATTAATATAATAATTAATATAATTTCCTCATGCATCATTCACAAAACTTAAAGCTTATGCTTTTTTCCAAATTCCTAAACAAATTATGTAGAGCAAACAAGGCAACAACAAAAATGTTAAGCAGTTATTGCCTTAAATATTTCTTTTACTATTTTAGAATATAAAAAAAAATTAAAAAAGAAAAGCCCAAGTACATACAAAATACTTTTATATATAAATAACAAGAGCAGGAAAATGTGTACTTAAACTCTAAAAAAAAAAGAAAAACATTTAAAGAATTTGCAACTATGGCAACATAACCTAGTTAATGCCTCAACAATGGCTGCTACTTGTAATGCTGCAACAAAGACTAATGCTTTAGTAACAAAAAATGTTTAACAAAAATTTAAATAAAGCAAGTAGCAACAGGTAAATATTTTCATGAGAAACAAAATGTATTAAATAACAACTGCTATTATTTATTTTTTATGAACTAAATCACATAAAGGAATATTTCTAAATTAGTATGAAGGCTAAAAGACACTCAAACTCATGCAGAATAACTATCATATAGAAAAGATTTTTTGCTTATTTTCATTACTGATTCCCAAGAAAGAAAATTTTATTGCGTGCCACTGTATTTTGCTCTATAAATTCCACTGTAGGTAGCTAAAGCAATGACATACATATATTAAATTTAAATACATATTATCAAACATACAACAATCATGCTCAGCCCAAATAGACCAACAACAAGGTTCTTAAGATTTTTATTTTATTTTTCTCTACACAATATTCTTGCTCCATTTCTATGCGTACAATAAAAGTTATTGAGGCCATTATTAATATTGGCAGTGATACAAGCGAAAGAAGCAAAAACAAAAAATAAGAAAATACAGCAATAGCAAAAATACACACAACTAAATCAAAAATGTTAATAAGTCCTTTTTCAGAATTTCTATTTACATAAATATTTTTATTGTTGGAAAAAGTGTGTGAGCGAAGTACACGTGTTTGTAATTATGCGTGTTTATGTGTGTGTGTGTGTGTGTGAGAGAATGTTCTCAATTCAAGTGAAACTATAAATAATCTATAAAGGCGTATGAGTTATATTTATTTGTTAACAAAGAGAGACATAATTATATCACTCATACGCCAGTTTTGTATGACAAGATATTTAACTTAAGCAGTATAGGAATTTGTAACTATCGTTCTTTTTAATATTTTTTATTACTCGCATATTTATTTGGGTCTCCTTAAATGCAGTATTTTAACCCTAATACCAGAGCACAGTTTAGTTTTTGGGTGAGTGAAATGTTGTTCACGGTCGAGTCTAGTGAAAAAGAGGCATGACAAAGTTTCCCAATGAACAGTTGTTGCGATGGGAAATAAATAAAATTGTTAAATGCCTTAGTTTCACCATTTAAAATGGCTTACATAAAAACAAGCAAGCATAATTACCAGGGTTCGCATTTTAATGAACTGAAAAATATTTAAAAAAATGGCCCCAAAAATATATACAAAATGACCTTAAAATCACTTAAAATTTATTTATTTTAATAAATTTTGTTGTGAATTACAATATATATTTTTAAATGCTATTTTATAGCTTCAAATCAAAAAGATCAACGATTAGCTGATAGAGTATTTTTGTTGATTGAAAACGTCCTTTTCAAATCGACACCCATTCACTCAATATAAAAGATCGTTAGTACTTAAATTTATGTGCAGTTTCTACAAGTAGGCAGACGACTCATCTAGAAAATTTGTATGAAAACCACTCGAGTCGGCCGTCTGGGTTGTAGAAACAGGGGGTTACAATTGTAGCTGCTGACGTCAAAATTAACTCTAGAAATGTGTGGGGCAATTTGAAAAAAAAATAAAATCCTGCTGCACTTTCTAAATGAGCCGTCCGGTTGCCATAGAATTTCAGACAGCATCTGAAGAGATATCACAAAGCTTAAGCGGGCGGAGCCACAAACCTCCAAAGTGGCCCATCTAGGGTAAATAAAAAATTCAAACCGATGCCAAGCTGATGTTTTCGATCTTATAAAAAAGATTTTTTTTTGCAAGTGGATTTTTTTATTCAAAAGCTAGAAAAAAGTCTGCTACATGCATAAGTTTTCGCTTACAGCTTGCGAAATGTTCGAGAAAAAAATTAAAATTTTAGCTTTTTTACCAACCAGGGTCCACTGTTCAGCTAATGGAGAAGTCAAATCTTGTTCGATTTAGAAAAGGAAACTTATTATGAGTTAAGAACAAAACTTTTAACATTAAAAAAATTTGGTAGCAAAACCACATGTAAGTCAAAATTATACGCAATTTAAATAAAAAATTTTAAAAAAGTCGATTTTTGGGCGTTTTTTGCAAAAAATATTCTGCAAAAATACCAACCCTTATTTTTAGTTATTCAAAAGGCAATACTGTAAGAAATATTACAAAGAAACTTTTTGTTCCACATTTTCGTTACTGAAGGAACCAGATCGTTTCGAAATAGACCTATTTTTGTTATAAATATCAAATTTAAGACCTTTTTTTTGTTTAATTCCAAAGCTGAAACCAAAAACTGTATTATGCCTTCCTAAGACACGATATGTTTTTAAATATTTCCAAAAATATTATCTGCTTCTGGCAAAAAATAAGAAGAATACAGCAAAAATATTGAAAAAAATACCATTTTAGGGATTTTACCAATGTTTTTTTTGGGGGGGGGGGGGGGAATTGCTGGCAACTCAAAAGCAAATTCTATTTGTTTTGACTTTCTGTGTATTAATTTCATCATTTTCAGCCAAAAATTTTGATAAAATTAATCACGAGCTGTAGGTCAATTTTCAAATACATAACAAAGCTTATACGAGTATTAAGATGTTTTGATCCTTATATTCGCATTTATCAATACAATCGTGCGGCTCGTTTAGAAACTGCAGAATTATTTACATTTTCTTAACAGAATCCCCCACTGTGTACCCGGGTACTTAAGGCACCACTAGGCATCAGAAGGCACCAGAAGGCACCATCGGATCGAGCTAAAAAATTAAGAGGACATTTATTTAAGACTGCGCATATATTAAGAATTAAAAAAAATCCCATACAAGCTGCGACCAGAGTAATGTACATATGGGGCTATCAGCGCAGAAGTGGAGTTTGTTTGTTTGCCTTTTGGTTGCTGTTTGTTTCTTTGTTTTACCTTGGTTCGTACGACAGCTTCCATTGGGATGATTGAGCTTTGTTTTCCACATCATAACCATAAACCCACGATTCGTCACCAGTTATGACCCTCTGGAGCAAATTGGGGTCGTCGTTGACAGAGTCCAACAACTCATTAAGGCCGTGATACACTATCAAACAAAGTCGTGCGATTTACGAAAAATTACAACCCTGGTGTGATGAATTGTTATTGTCTTTTGAAAATTTTCATAAACTCCATCATACCAGGATTGTATTTTTTCGTAGATCGCACGACTTTGTATGATAGTGTATCACGGCCTTTAGCAAAGTTCATGAGATGCTGTTTTTGATCGAAATTGAAAAATTTTGGTACGAATTTCGCGGCAACCCGTCTCATGCCCAAGTCATTGATAAAAATCGAGTGACACAAGCCAATCGATATGTCTAGGTCCTCAGCAACTTCTCTAATGGTGATTCGACGATTGGCCAATACCATTTTCTTCACTTCATCAATTTTTCGTCCGTTGAAGGGCGTCCGGCACGCTCTTCGTCGTTTACATTTTCTTGGCCTTTTGAGAACATTTTGTACCACCCATAAACGTTGCTTCGGTCCAAGGTAGCTTCTCCCTATGCCACAGTCAACATTCGGAATGCGTCCGCGCACTTAATTTCATTTTTCACACAAAATTTGAAACAGATTCGTTGTTCTATTTTTTTTTAATAGGTAAAAATCGAAGACGAGCCAAAACATTTGCAAGCAAAGCAGCTGTCAACAATTAACTGAACATTCAAAATGGCCGAAGTTGCCGGCATAAGTGAGAGACATGAGTACCAACATAACGCCACAAAAAAAATCTAAATTCGAATATACGTAACCCGCGAAAATTCAAAATTTATTTTGTGAGCTCCTCTTGTGAAAAGTTTCGTAAAAATTATCTAATCTTATATTTGCGGCAGCTTTCGCACTAAAACTTTTGCAGTTTTTTAGTTGCTAAACTTAGTTTATGGACTTTAAAAATGAAGACATCTTGCAATACAAAAAAGGCTGAAAATTTTGATACTGATATTGATATTGATATTGCTTTAAACAACTAACTTATGTGTGGTAACATTTACACTCCTTTTAAAAATTGTTACATTTTAATCCCTTTGTTGCTTTTAGTTGGCCTTGACAAACAACAAGTGCATGTTAGAGAGCATTTTTCTTTCTAACACACTAGCACGCATAGAGATGTAAAGGTGTGTGGGCAAATAAAAAATGCATGCATACATTTCAAGGTGCCATATTGTTGCGCTAGAGATTTAGGGTTAGTACTCGTACTGCTCTTGCAATAGTTATTTTCGTTTAGTATTAGTTTTTGCTTTCATTTTTGTTTTTGTTGTTTTATATATAAACCACAGTTTGGCAAAGCTCTTCTTTAACTTTCAAACTCTTTTTTTCCCCTGTTCATTTGCTTGCATTTTTTCTGTCATTTTAAGGTTTATGGTTTTTTTATATAAAAGTTTGTATTGGTATTGTTGAGCTTATACTCGTATGTTAGAACATTATTATTTTATATTTTGTGTGTGTGTGTGTGTCATGTTTGTAAATTTCAGACTACAATGGGCCCACACTTTTTATATTCAAATTTTCCATTTTAAGTTTTTAGGGTTCCGTACACCAAAGGGAAAAGGGACCCTATTGTTTTCACTACACAGAAAAAAAGATATTCCAGCAATTTACAACTTTAAATCCAAATGAAATCAGAAAAAAATATTCCAGCAATTTACAACTTTAATTCAAAATGAAACCAAAAATCAATTAAAAATGTAATTGAGTCAATTAAACTTTGTAATTGTAATTAATTAAATGTTTAAACAAAATTTTAATTCACTTAAATATAGATTTTCAATTTACTTTTGGTTTTATTTTCAATTAAAGTTGTCTATTTTGGTAATACTGTCCGTCTGTCTGTCTGTCACATGCTGTGTTCTCGAGAACCATAAGAGATACGAACCTAAGACTTTCACAGAATATGTAATGCTTTACCTGCTACAACACAAATATGTGACAGTTAAAAATTAAAGGCTGCTCTAAAGTATGCTAAAATGTTAATGTAATATACAGGCAGTTTATACACAGACACTTGAAATTTTCAAAATTTGTGTATGTTTATGCAGTCTGAAATTACAAAAAAAAAATTAACATTAAAGGATAATTTTGACAACTTATTGTATACTGGAAACCGTAAGAGGCAAACTCTTGAAATTTTCAAAACCGTTAAAATTCAAAAATCTTAATATTAAAAAAAATCCACAAAAGGAAAAAATGGTCAAAAATCGAAAAAAAATCGCCAAAACAAAAAAAAAGCGCCATAACTTGAAAAAAAATCTCTAAAACTAAAATAAATCGCCTAAAACCGAATAAAATCGCCAAATGGAAAAAAGATACATTTACACATTTACACATGTACATTTATTCTAGTCAAGTCGATTCCTTCATTAAATTGATTGAGAAAATCAAAAAAAAAAAATAAAAAAAATGATTCCTGCATTTTTAGTATTTTTTTTTTTTTGCTGCCAGTTCATAGAATCAATGTAAAGTTCTCGTCTGCCTATTTATATTGAAAATAAAACCAAAGCACTCAAAATTTGTTTTTGTTTTCAAGGTAAATAGCCAGACGAGAATTTTTACTTGGCTTCTATGAACTGGCAGTTAATAGACACAAGCTTACATACGAATCATATTTAAAACTTCAATGTAGTAGAAAATCTTAGATCATTAAACTTATTAGCTTCACAATTTGGGGATGTGAACAACCTTTCCTCTGGGAGAAGCTAAGAAGTAGTTAGCACATTGACTACAAAGCCGAATGTCCTGGGTTCGTGCCCAGTATCCAACAGTCATTAAATAACAACAACGCCCATTTTTTCTGATGTGTGCATTAGTGTCGCTTTGTATCAGTTGTTCTAGGAAAGTTCATGTGAAGAAGACAAAGTCCCTGAACTATACCGACTTCAGCAGATACTAATCCTAATGACACATCAGAGCGCCCATTTTCGTTGTGTAGCATAATCATGGGCGAAGTAAAATAACTAACGAAATGGCTACTAAGCACAGCTTCAAAAAGATTTAATACGCCTCATTTAACACCAGAGGCGCTGCAAAACTGCATTATTAAAAAAAAAGTGCTAAAAACAGAGCTGTAAAATAATGAAGGTTTCCTCTAGCTCTTTCTTCACCACCTGTCTTCTCTATCACTATATCTTTCCTAAAGAAGGTAGCATATAGCAATAGTAGTAGGCATTCATTGCCTGAGTGTTACTTTTCTTTAAACAAAAAAAAAAGCTTTGAAGCTACTTTCACTTGTCTGCAAAAATACTCAGAGTCTCCGTTAGAAATCAAACCTGCGACTCTTCGCCTACTAGACTAGTGCACCGATTACTGCCCAAAATTGCAAAAAACAAGTACGAAATACTTACTTAGAAAAAAAAACAAGAATGTAGATTAATCAAAACAATTCACATATTCCATTGGCACTGAAAATATGTGTACATATGTACAAATATAAACTGAAGTTTGCATTAACTGATGGTACACACAGTAGACCCAGCACAATAAGCCTAATGATAATAAGGCTTAGCGACCTTCGGAAACAGCATGTTAGAGCTGGGTTCAACTCGTTCATTCGTTCATGTTTGCCACAAACCTATGACCAAACCCATTTAAATTATATGGGTTTGATCTTAGGTTTGTGGCAAAAATTAACGAGTTGGAATCAGCTCTACAGCATGTTGTTCCATTTGGCTAGCGTTAGACAGAAGACTTTGAATTATTTAGAAATCCTTAAGAGTTAATTTTGAAATAGTTTTGTTAAAATTAAATTTTTATTAAAAAAATTTTTTTTATAGTAGTCCCACTGTACGAAGGCATCCAAAGTTAAGCACCTGTAGTTACAATAAACATGTTTGGTGGTCTGTACACTTGTTATTTATTTAGCTAAAGGAGTTTAAAATTTCACAAATTTGCGCAAATAATTTTGCTTTGTTTTTCTTCTTTACTAATGCCCAAAAGTTTGTATATATAGGGTCCGCCAGATAACTTTTTTTTTTTTTGAAAACAGGGCGCAAAACATCGAGTGTAGCTTCGGCTGTGTGGCACGTAGCGCCGTCCTGTTGAAACCAAATGTTACCAATATCCTCCTCTTCAATTTTTGTGAACAAAAATTCGTTCAACATGGCCCGATAACGATCGCCATTGACTGTAACGGCCACTCCTTGCTCATTGGCCCAATTATGCCTCTGGACCAAAATCCGCACCAAACAGTGACTCGTTTTGGGTGCGTCGGCTTTTCAATGTATGCGTGCGGGTTTTCTGTGCTCCAAATGCGAAAATTTTGCTTGTTTACATACCCGCCAAGATCAAAATGAGCTTTATCTGAAAAGATGATTTTTTTTTTGCCAAAATCGTCATCTTCTGTAAGTCGATCGCAGGCAATATTTCCCAGCGTTGTTCAAGCGTATACACAACCATATTCGTTCAGCGGAAGGATAAAACTAATTATCTGTCAAATCATACATGAGCTAAGTGTTACCATTCACGAAATAAGCACTAGTTGAAAAAAAAACGTTAGATGGAGGACTCTTTGTATATATATATATATATATATATACATATATGTATATGTATATGTATATATTTTTTTTTAACTAAAATTGTTCCTTCTCTTATAAACCAGTTGCTAGTTCATTTTTAAATTTTTCCTAATACTGTTGTTGTTATTGTTGCTGTTGCTGAAGAAAAACTTGAAAATTTTCAAATGCTTTGTTGTCAAAAACATACCAACCAGCAAGCATCTTACAGCAACATTTAAAATATGGAAACTTTAGTGTTGGTATTTGTTTTTTTAGAGAAATTCTGTTGCAATTTACTTTTGTATATGCAAAAATTTATATTCTATGAAAAAGAGAAACTAAAAAGAATAAAATAACTCATATAAAATGTGAAATATTTCCTCTATAGTCTTAACCACCGCCCGGAGGGGAATGCAAGTTTGCCATTGCAGCATAGAAGACGCTCAAATAACTTGCTTTAAAATATTTTCGTACCATATTCGTGACATAAGACAGACACAACAGTGCAACGACTAAGCTGTTGATTACTCATCCAACAAACCAAATTCCCTTGCAGGTAATAGCGATAAGACAGCTGAGCTGAGCTTTTTGTGATTTTTTTCAATTGAAAGCTTGTTGGTTGGACGCTTTAAAAATTTTTTTAAAAAAAATGTAACAAGAAAATTTCAGCATGAAAAATATTTTGTTAAAAAACCAATTGTAAAAAAAATTAAAAAAAAACACAAAATAAAAATCAAACTTTTAAAAATATAATATATAAAAACTCTGGTTTTGTGTGTAACAAAACATTAGCAATATATGTATGTGGTTGGTGACTTTCGACAACCACAACATCGAAAAAATAATTTTTTTCTGTAGATTCTAGGTGTTTGTAGCATAAGTAAAAAATTTTCTTTAGCGATTTTTTTAAGATTTTATGTATTAGAGTGGAAAGGGGTAAAGAATTAAGAGGAACGAAGGTAAACTATATTTGCAATAAAAGTTCCAAATTGGAAATAATTTTACAATGAAAACAATAATTGTTTGGAAATTCACAAAATTTATTAAACTTAAAACGCGGGCAAAATAAATATTTAAAAAATTGCACTACGGTAACATTGATTTAATAAAATCGTAGGGTCACTTTAAATCGGTTGTGATGCAACAGATACAATTTTTTATTAAGAACCAATTTAAGAGTTTGAAACTGATATAAGTACATACTCGTACTTGAACAACTTTATTTCAAATAGCGACAACAATATTTGGCATATTTTCCCATCATCATCATCATCATCATCATACTTTATATGATATGAAACGAATAAAAAAAAAATGTGTATAAAATCGAATAACTACATGACAAAAAAAAAATTATTCGAATAACAAATAAGAAATTTTGGGTCGAATAATGATTGATAAAATAAATTTTATTAGAAAAATTATTAAAATAGCCTAAGTCGAATAATTAACATATATAAAATATTCGAATAATGATATTATTCGTTATTCGAATTCAAGTTGTGAAGAAAAAAAAATTCTGCTCTTTCTGCAAACAATCTAAACGCTTTCTAGTTTAAAATTGCCCTGCATTTTCTAATGTACGAGTGTTATAAATTCTTAATTTAATCAACAAATTTGTGTTTTTGTGGTTTTGCTTACGAGAAATAAATATCGTATCTTTGTGCAACGATATTTATTTCATGCTAAATAAAGCAATACAAGATGTTTGTTTTAAACTACATACTTAACTATACATATATGATGAATTGAAAATTTATGTATGTATGGATTTTTCAAATAACAACAATTAAAAATGTGGCAGCAGCAGCAGCAACAATAGCAACAACAACAACCACAATAGCAACAAAACTTCAACATCATCAGCAACTCAAAACACCAGCTGAAATTATTAATATTGTTGAAATAAGAAACAGTAGCAACAGCAAAAACGAAACAAAACAAAAACAAACTTGAAAGAGAAAGTATGACAAGAAGATTTGAGTGTGTAATTAATTACTTTGCTGGCATTAACTTGTCATAGACACTAGTGCACACACACACACACACACACACGCATGCAAATGTTACTCACATGCTGCACAACAAGAGCAAGCCCATGCATGCATGCATTCATAGATGTACATATGTATATGATTGCTAGAGAATTCTAATGAGGTAAATACATATTAAAATGCCATGGTAGACCATACCTTCATCAATGTGCATAATAATTTCAGAATACAGTCGCTTGTGTGTAGACAGTGAAGTGCATTAGTGTTTGGAATAAAGACTTAAAAGTTTAAGATTTCACAACGAGGCTGAATTGAGTACAACCATGTGCAAAATTTTAAAGAACTTAGCCAGAGTTCTATAACAGAGATGAAAAAAGGCATCCTTGAGTTTAAAATATTAGTCAACTCCACATTGGCACAGAATGAAAAATTATTGCACTGTTGTGTGCTGTTGACCAAGAAGATTTGAAATGTTCGACGTCAAAGCATCTTGGTTTCGGTGTCTGCTTGTTACCTACAAAAATCAAGTAGAATCATGAGATTCCCTTTTGCTAGTCTAAGCTGCATGATGCTTAAACTGGGAAAACATTCAAAGACTGTAATTTTTTAAAGCTTCAAAGGTCAGCTTTTGTTTTTCATACTAAATACTCGTAGGTGCAATTTGATGTGTTTTTAATAGGCAAATGTCAATCATCGGAATGTCATTACCTTGGCAATAAATAGCACGTACATAATATTAATTGTTTGCTTTTAAAAAGCTTTATTCTTGTAGGTTCGAATGTTTGCAATTAACTAAAAGTTCACCAGTGCACAATTATTATGACAACACTGTTATTGAAAGCTTTTAAAACACACAATGTTAAATAATTCACTGCTGAAGTACCACAATGTTAAACTCACTGTTCTTTACACAAGACCATCTGTTTCGCTAATGTATCGCTCTTTTTGCAAAGCTTCCAGAAAAATATTAGCAACGTCCAGAAACTCAGAGCATCTTCAAACTCCTCTCAATTCCAGCATTCGATCACATCATTAGTTCGTGTTACAGTACGTTCTGTTGGTTTGTGTCTATGTACGTTGACAAAAGAGCAAGTAGAACAGCGATACCCACACAAATACATTCCCATTTATATTTGTGTTGGTTGCTCGTTTTTGAGCGTAATATATTTTTCTATTTCTATATTTTCTATATGTCTGTTAAACTATAATTTGAGTAAATTTCTGGTGTTTATTTTAAATCATATTTAATAAATCAATTTCAGATATGACATTTCAAACTCTAAAAATAGAAAATCTTGAAAATAAACTAACTTTAAAAGAAGCCAGGGTTGTCTAAAAACATGCGACTACACAACCGGAAAATATGAAGTTCCTGGAACGCAAGAGCGCCGATGGTGGCCAGAGTAGAACACTTCCTGTATTTTAACCTTAAACTCTCGCTATCTCTCTCTTTATATCTGTATCTTTTATTTTTATCTGTATCTGTATCAGTATCTGTATCTGTATCTTATCTGTATCTCTATATCTATCTTTATCTTTACCTTTATCTCTATCTCTATATCTATCTCTAACTCTATCTATATCTCTAGCTCTAGTTCCAGCTCTATCTCTATCTCTATCCCTATCTCTATCTCTATCTCTATCTCTATCTCCATCTCTATCTCTATCTCTATCCCTATCTCTATCTCTAGCTCTATCTCTATCTCTATCTATATCTCTATCTCTATCTCTATCCCTATCTCTATCTCTATCTCTATCTCTATCTCTATCTCTATCTCTATCTCTATCTCTATCTCTATCTCTATCCCTATCTCTATCTCTATCTCTATCTCCATCTCTATCTCTATCTCTATCCCTATCTCTAGCTCTATCTCTATCTCTATCTCTATATCTATCTCTAACTCTATCTATATCTCTAGCTCTAGTTCCAGCTCTATCTCTATCTCTATCTCTATCCCTATCTCTATCTCTATCCCTATCTCTATCTCTATCTCTATCTCCATCTCTATCTCTATCTATATATCTGGCTCTAGCTCTAGCTCTAGCTCTAGCTCTATCTCTAGCTCTATCTCTATCTTTATGTCTATCTCTATCTCTAACTCTATTTATATCTCTAGCTCTAGCTCTAGTTCCAGCTCTATCTCTATGTCTATCTCTATCTCTAACTCCATCTCTATCTCTATCCCTATCTCTATCTCCATCTCTATCTCTAGCTCCATCTTTTTCTCTCTCTATCTCTCTCTCTCTAGTGTTGCATTTGATTTCAAAATGTGATCACCTGGTATGAGTTCGCCTTGTTTTTAACTTTATCACAAGTAATTTTATATTCAGCCGCTAAACTCTGTGCATGCCTACCTGTTAGTAACTTTTTGGTCCACACAGACACCAGAGACAAGATGTTTTTTCGTATTGCTAGAGGACAAAAGATACCATATTGTTTCTGTTTTATGTGATGCCATAACTGGCTGCTGATCATGCTGTTAGTTATTGGGGCCGATTTTATGTTTGTTCCTCTGCAGTTTTGCGTATAAGAACAATCGTCCTACTACATATTCTAAATCCAGGCTAACCTGTTAGCTTGCACCACGCCTTGCAAGCCCCAGAGATTCTTCTATGACCTGGGATCTGTTTTCTAACTGGTTAAAAGTGATCGGCTGTTGTTATTCTCAGAGGCAGAGAGATTCTAGGGCGGCAATAGCGGCTTGGCTATCAGTTTATATGTTAGTGACAGTCGTATACATAAGGGACACTCTATGGATTCACTACTTTCTTAATAGCAAGGTTAATAAATATAATCTAATCTAATCTAACTGCGGTTATCTGGAAGTCGTTTTGAAATATGCAGAAGTAATATACCTTGTTGACTTGTGGAACCATTCTACACATTTCCTTCCAACTGGAGCATATAAATATGTATATGTATATGTATGTATGCATTTAAAAAAAAATTTTCATTAAGCGAAATATAGTTGTGTATGCTAGAACAAATATGTATGAAAAAAAGGATTTTAATATAAATTAAATTTTTTTCTCTAATTTAACAAACTTGTACACTCCTCTTAAGCCTTGCATAATAAATCTAAGACCCAACTCTGATCAATATCAAGACTTAAAAAATATTTATTTTTATAAGAGGATAAATTGAAATGAAAAAAAAAGAAATAACTTTGGCATATAAATTGCAAATTGCTTTTACGAATACTGGTATGAACGAGTAGTTGGTTGGATGGTTGCTAGATGCCTTGCTACTCATACTACTACTACTACTCATAGTTGTAGGAATTTGTGTTACAATGGCAAGCAATTGAAGTGCTAAATCTGTAATATTTTTCCGCGTAATGACAACCACAAATACACACACACGCACGCAACAACGCACAGACATACATACACACATACATAAATACCCACATACAAAAACTGGCAAGCTGGAAAGACAGACGTTTAGAAAAAATAAACACGATGACGACAATAAGCAAACATATATTCCACATACATACATACAAGTATATACATCGGAGCTGGCCACCGAGAGAAACACGAGAGAAATGTATTCGCGTATGGGTATTCATTTGTATAAGAAGCCGAGTGATGTTCGACACTCTGGTGCTACCAGAAATTCCACATTTCATATATTTATATACATACATATGTATATATATAAATATATGAAATGTGTGTCTGTTAAAAATTTATATTTACATACATATGTACAATTGTATGTTAGTAGTAGTATTATTACACATTACATTCACAAATATCAACATTCTCACTCCATTCGTACACAGATTCGCTTTCTTATTTATTCTAGTGTTCACTAAGTTACATTCGCATGCACGCACAAATGACATTTTTACATCCCTGCATACTTTTATACTTATGTATGTATGTGTGTTTGTATGAGTGCATTACCAACAATATAAAAATATGCAGTTTCTATAGTTACAAATTACACTGTACACATTCCTTTATAAGTACAGTTATGTATAGAATTATAGCAATTTGCTTAACTATTGAATGTTTCCAGCAAAAAAAAAAAACTTCAGGATTTTTAGTAACAAGTTTTTTAAAATAATAACTCATCTTCAAGTCTTAGTGTATTTCAAGCGCCCTAGTTCGAACACTGGCCAGACCCAGTCACACCAACATCATACATTTTTCTAATAAGCACTAGTGTCTATGCTGATGCAAATCGCAGTGTCCTGCTATAGCATTGCAATGAAAGTAATGAGTCTACTTAACACCAGAGATGCTGCGAGGCGGTCCTTGCATGTATTAAGTTAAAAAAATGAAGAGAGGTGTCTTAGGACACCCGGTTATAGCTATGCTGCTTAGCTATATAAAACAAACTTAATGTGCTAAATAACAATGCAATAACATAATATTACATGATGATATCAAATTCTCTGCAAATATTTCAAAACGTTTCCATTTATTTCCCATTATTTTCTTTTCTAGCGGCGTACGATTAAATTAATGTTTCACTCACTTCAAGAAACGAAAAAAAAACAAAATCAAACAATTTGTTTTGTTTATTTTCGTATTCTGATTTTAAGCACAAAGAAATCAAAACAAAAATAATTTTTTAACTGTAATAGTGTCGACTACTTTTGCTACGAAAATCACGTCCTAGTTTCTGTGTCGTGAAATAAATAGCATAGCTATGGCTATGAAAGCTCGAGTACCGACTGAAAATACTTGCTAAAATTGCAGACAATTCTACATCACTGGGTAAAAAGCAAATGTCTTAAAAATAAAAAGTTTGTGTGATTAAATTTTATTTAATTCAATTCAAGTTTGGGTATTCCTGCAAATGTTTTGATTAAATTTGTAACATTACTTATTTGTGGAAGTATGTACTTTTATTTTCAATGTTTACATTGGAAATGCAATAAAATAAATGGAAAAGTTATACATCGCGCATAATTTGATTAAAAAAATAACTTTCTTAGGCTTGTTATATAATCTATTTTTGTATAATTCGTATTCGAAGTCAGTCAACTGGCAGGCAATTCATCAGGAGCGTGCGTGAAAAAAAACATCAAGAATGTTTGCTTGTTTTGTTGATAAAGCACCGTTTATATGCATTTCGTTGCTGCTTTGGTATTTTTTATATAAAAAAAAATCATTAAAAATAATTTATTAATAATCACTTTCTATGGAGGGTTCCCGACTCCCGCCCCTCCCTTTATTTTTAGAAAATACTCATCATGATTTTAGAAAAATCGATTTTCTTCAAAAAAAAAAGTTATAAACTAATTTTGGCCTAAAAATTAAAAGTTATTTTCCTAAATTTACATGAAAACACTATTTCGCGTGCAAAAAGAAACAAATTATAAAAATGGGTAACTTTTTACCATTTTTTCTAGAGGAAAAGGATATTTTTTCTTAAAATCACTTCCGATTCGGTGATTAGGCATCGAAAAAGAGAACTTCTTGCCATGACCACCCTGTGTAAAAATTGTTAGAAATTCTCCAAACTTGCACTACTTCCGAATCGCAAACTCTATATTTCCATGACTTCTTTAGAGTGGCTCTTTTTACTGGGTACTTACAAAAGCTAAACAAATACAACGAGTTGCGTTGATTGCCAGTGTGAAAGTCCTAGTTTATACTATGCAATTCTTATTGCTTATCTAATTAGTTTGAGGGAAAGAGAGACGAGGGGGAAAGAAACGTTTCCCTCCCCTAACAAACTAATCAGCTTAGCAATAAGACTTGCATAGTGTAAACTAGGACAAAGAATGAATAATTTATTAAATGGAAGCGAATATGAAGATAAGACATGGTATAGTACAGGGTGTGCCAAAAGTTACCATGGGACTTAAAAGTTTAATAACTTTAGTTTATTAATTTTTTTTTTATTTCTTTTTCTCAGATTATATAATATACAAAATGGAAATTTTTTTACACTAAGTATGAAAAATAATGTCTCTTAAATGACCATCGTTTTCAGCTGCGTAAAAAAAATTTCCATTTTGTATATTATATAATCTGAGAAAAAAATAAAAAAAAATTAATAAACGAAAAAGTTATTAAACTTTTAAACCCCCTGGTAACTTTTGGCCCACCCTGTACAAGGTGTATTTATTAAGTGGCATCACTAAATGTCATTATGTCAAGCCAAATGTCAAATTTGGATTGCGCACCTAACGAATATTCAGTTTTGTACACACTCTGTCATGCACTCTGACAATTCTACCCTGTTTTGAAAAGCAAGATGTTAATTTATACCAACAAAGTACATGTGGTTATTGCTGTTGCAATATTTGTTGCAGAAATGCGGGTACCTGATTGATGTGCCTTGATATAGTAATTATATGCTTAATGTTACCATATTGTTACAATAAAAGTTACCATATGTATTATAAGTAGAGATGCCATCTAAGTATTTCAGGGCTGGGACTAATGTTTGAATTGCTGCCGTTGTAGGTATGTTGCCAACTACTTTAAATCAAGTAGGTTGAAGTAAACCACTCCGAAGTGTTTGCACCGAGCTTATGAGTGATGTATTGTTCGAATTTATGCATGTACCTTATAAGGTGGGTGTAGCAGGATTAAATATTCCTTAATGTCATTTTTTCGAAATTGTCAATCACTATTTGATGGATGACCCAGGAATGGAACTTGTAATCTTAAAAGCAATGCCGGGTTGCATAGATGAATCCAGTTGGATAAATATTATTTTCGAAATAATTTAAAATAAATCAACTACTTTGAGGTGATTCATTCATATGCAGAGTGTATGGTAAATCATGTATAAATTAACATGATTTGCACAAAACACCATGATTTGTTGAAATCATGCCGGTGGAAACATACTATTATCCGTGAGAGAGTAGGTAGTAATGGAAATTTGACAAGGAAGTTCATTTGAAAAAATTTGGAATAGAGTAGGGGAAAGAAAGAATGCCTTTCGTTACCCTTGAATTTATCTTGAACTCGTTTGATAAGATCACATCAATAGCAATTCATTTAGTGCGATACCTGAAGAAGCTCGATTAGAATCCAGAGAAATTATTATGGACCAAAAATAATACATCTTGATAAAAGTGCACTATATCAAACGCCTGGGAGATATTTTAAACCATAAATTTAATTTGCCCAAATTGCCCTCCTCCAATTTCTCTGGGAAGAGGGCAAGTAGGTCATCCATAGAGCAGTCTCTATGAAAGCTGCCACTCAAACTTAAAGCAGTTTAAAACACTTCTCACGGTAGCATTACATCCTTACCGGAGACTATTACTGAGTATGCAATAGTCTTGGAAACCGTGCTTGTTTTAAGCTCTAAGCAGAGTGTTAATGTTGAGGTTCAGAGTTGTGGTATTCCTCTAACTGATATTTTGGACACGCATTGAAGGCGTCTGTCTATCAAAGCAATTTACAATCCACACAAATACTGGTACTTTTTATGGTAGCTGGCATTTGGTTAGGACTCAGACCACATATCATTTGCTCTCCACTGTTTCCTTAGAAGGTTACAAGAATTATACTATTTTTAAATCACCCTACCACACAGTACATACTCGTACAATATTGTGGTATGTGTGTAATAATGATGTAAGTAATTCCTCTTTATCCTACCGCCTACATAACAATGTATTGTCACACATTTTGTGGCGCAATACAAAATCAAATAGTAAGGCAACGACAGCAACTACAGCTGCATTAATAGTAGGAAAATAATATGCATGTATGTATAAATGAGTAGTAGCACACACATTTCAATGCTGCAACAGTAGTAAGAGTAGTAAGAGTAAGACACTATGATACACAGCCACAGCATTCGGCATACTCGTTTGTATGGAGATGACGTTGCTGGTTGGGATATGATATATCCTGTGGGGGATTTTCTATTTTATCATTTGCATACAGCAAACAAACAAACATACATACATTGTTGCAAAAACACATGCCATAGATATATTTATATAGATATATACACAGACAAAAAATTTCAATGTTAAATCAACATGCAAAAATGTTGATTTGAAATCATATTTAATTTATTAAAAATAATAAGTTGTTTAGGTGCGTTGGTATTTATCTGCTACCATGCACTGTTGTGCTCAATTGCGTGACTTGTTCTTATTTTATTATTGTTGGTTTTGATGTTCATAAATAGCCGACAGAAAAGGCATTACCAGCGAAGACTTCCTGCAGCTGGCTAGAGAGCAGTATATTAGTCTTTTAGACGGAGATTCGCAGGTTCAAATCCTGCAGACAAGTTTAAGTAGCCTCGCAGGTTCGAATCCTGCAGACAAGTTTAAGTAGCTTCGCTGTAGCTGTGTTCGTTAAAAAAACTATAACTTTAATTTCAAATAAATTTTATATTAAATGCTCAACCAAATCATAATGAATTAAAACTGAATCCATTAATGATTGTATATAATTAGTGTGTAACAAAAGAAAATTTAAGATTGTTGTGTGACTGCGTTGAGTTTGAGTTCAAATCTCTTGGCCTGGGAAGTGAACTATACTTAGATCACAGAAATATTTTCCCGACAATTATGCCAACACACACAACCACATAAGTTAAATAATTAATAAAAAATAAAATTACTACATTAAATTCATGTTGTTTCAAGTTGAAATAACTTTGATTTGTGTACGTGTTCGTGTTATTTCAGCATCAAATACACATTGTTTTAAATTAAAATAACTCTGAGTCACTATAATTCTTTCATTTTGATTTAACAGTACTGGAATGTTAAAGCAACATGAAATAAAGTTATTTAAAAAGGAAAAACTTTTCTTTGAAGATTACTTTAAATCATGTTGAATTAACATGAGACACATATGAAGCAAAATTATAACCGAATTATATTAAATTATCCTTGTTTTCCTAGATTTTAATATGAAATTTTTCTGTGTGTAAGTACGTACATATATGTATGTATATGTATGTATATATACGGGTGTATACAATGACACATATTAGATGAAAAACAAATGCTTGGTACAGATACTCGTATTCAATATCATTCACATTAGTTTACTGCTCTATTTGCGCCAAAATCATCACCATCCTCTTAGTGTAAAAATATAGTGGTTCAAGCTTCATATACTACTTACTCGTAGTTGCTACAGTTTAGATGCTGGCAAATAATAATATTGATAATGATGATGATTACGATTATGATTACGTTTGCGATAGCGCTGATGCCACAAGCTGCCATATTAGTGATGGCTTCTCTGACGATAATGATGCTGCTGCTGATGTGCTTGCATATTGCAAGGATTTTCCTAATATTTTTTTTTTATATGTATTTGTTTTATTTTATTTTCTGTTTCAGCTGAGCATTGCTGAGCATTTAGATGACGATTAGTTAATGATGTTGACGTTTCAACCACACACCCTCCCCCCTCCCCAACTTTGGTTTTCATGCTGATACAACAACCGTAAATGTCAGACCATTCCTCAAATCTGAAATTTCTAGTTTCAATAGAAAAACTTTAAAATTTCACTGTCAAAGGAATGTGGAAAATATTTATGCATTAATTAGGAAAAATCTTTGGGAAAAAATAATTTTTTGCAAATTTTTTTATTGAGAAAAAAAAATATATAATATGTTTACAGGTGAGGAAAGGTGGTGCTCAGTTCGCTACATTATGATTAATATGTGTATAAAAAAGATAAAATAATTAATAGTTAATCATCACTGGTAAATCTTAAACTTGTAGAATTTAAGTTTAAGTCAGTCGTACTTGTAAACATACGCGTAACTTACAAACAAGATGAGACATATTGAAATATATTTATAACGAGCCATAACCGCTAAAATAGTTCAAGTGCCACATATTTCGGACTTCGCTTTTTTGACGAAAATGTACTATTTACGATCGCAAATGATCGATTTTGGTAAAAAAAAATTAAGTTCGAAAATTATGTCGCTTAAGCTTTTTTTGGCGGTTATGGCACGATATTATTAAGGAGGAAGTTTTTAATTTGTCTGTATTTTCTTATGCTTGTTACTTCATAGTAGAGATGGGCGCGTGTCGAATTTTTTCAACACGAGACGATTACGAATACCAAAAAGTTTAATTTATTTGTTTTCAAGAGTCACTTTTCAAAATATGGCACCGAGTTGGCACTGCTAGCTGATACTACCTGTTTACGTACAGAACTTTAAGCTTCAGAGGCCCATACAATATCAACAAATATGACGATACAAAATATTAAATTTTTTCTCTACTGGAAATTTATTCATACATATTTTACATCGTGTTTTTCGTGTCAATTTTGCTCAACACGAAACGACCCGAACACGCACGAAATCAAATTTTTTGTCACGAACACGACACGCGCCCATCTCTACTTCATAGCTCGCTAACTTTTACACCGATTTTAAAAATAATTTGTTTTTCTGACTGAGCAGGTAAAGCTGTCATTTGGTTTCATTGTGAAAAAATGGGCGGACACACGCCTACTAATATTTTCTTTGATTTTATGATTTTTTACTTCTTCGAAACATAGGACACATATTTTGCTCTCATAATGACACAATCTGGAAGTTGAAAAAATGGGCGGAGTCACGCCCATTAAAATTTGATATTTTATTTCAAGTGCTTCTATTTAAACGATTTCTACAAAACTTAAAACACACCTTGAACTCTAAGAAATACAACATTTTGTGTTTCGAAAAGTGGGCGGTGCCACACCCATTAAAATTCAATATTATATTTCACATGCTTTTATTTAACCGATTTTTACAAAACTTGGCATACACTCTAAGATGTGAGGAGGACCTAATATTGCATTTAAAAGAAGTGGGTGGGTCCACGCCCATTAAAATTTAATATTTTATTTTACGTGCTTCTATTTAAACGATTTCTACAAAACTGGGCTTACACTCTGAACTGTAAAAAACGCCATCGTACATTCAAAAAAGTGGGCGGGGTTGTACCATATATTTCACATTATTCTATTTAATTGATTTTTAAGGAACTTTGTACACACCCTTAACTGTAAAAAGGGAACAATCTTGCATTTAAAAAAGTGGGCGGGACCACGCGCATTAAAACCTAATAGTGTGTTTTACTTTATTCTATTTAACCGATTTGTACAAAACTTGGCATAAACTATTAGCTCTGAAAAATACTCAATCTTGCACTAAAAAAAGTGGGTGTAGTCACGCCCATTAAAATTTAATATGTATTATATATCATGTGCTTCTACTTAATAGATTCAAGCGAAACTTTGCACACACCTTGAGCTGTGAAAAAATATAAATCCTGCGTTTATATTAGAGGTCGGGGCCACGCCCATGAATGTTTAGTATTGAAAAATATAGACATACCTATATATGTTATATATATATATATGTATATATTCTATAAACGAAATTAATTCAATGGTTTTTTAAATCTTTGTGCAACAACTAAAGTGATTTATTAATATTTTTATTTAGTTCCTATATCAGCGCTTAAGCCTAAAATTAATATCAATTTGCTTTATTTGCGATAACAATTAATTTGAAATAAAAATAGCAACAACAAAAAAAGGAAACAAACATAAAGATTTGTTGATGCAACAACAACACACATTGTTGTTGTTTATGCGAGTGAGCGAAAATATTTTTGTGGCACAGCCAAATCCTTTAGTCTCCTTTGAAAATCATTTATTATTTAGCAAGAATGTATTGTTGAGGTTTTTTTTGTATATTCTGGCATTAGTAGTGGTAAAAGTACAATAGCACGGTTCATTTACAAGTATCTATAGCATTTGTTGCGCTTTGACTTCTTAACCTAAATATTTTTGTTCAATGTTTATGAAAATAAAATAAAAAAAACACACACACGCACAAAAAAGGAAATCCTTAGGCTTATAGTATATGTACATACAAATGTATGTGTGTATGCACTGGCGTAGAAAAGCCAGTGTATTAGGGATAAATAATTGTTATATTTCAAAAGCATATATATATATATATATATATATCTAATTGCGTCATATATTTTGACTGCACAATATACCACACAAAATTATAATAATATTTGGTATACTTGGAATTGTTGCTTGTTCTTAACCGACTTCAAAAAAAGGAGGAGGTCAAGAACTCGTCCCAATTTTTTTTTTTTTTTTTTTTGCAGTGTTACTTCATAACTCGGTTTATATTAGACCGATTTTAATTTTTTTTATTGTCTGAGAGGGTATAGCTTCCCAAGGGTGCCCCTATGGCTGAGTGGTAGCGATGCTATCCTCTCAGTCCAGAGGTCGTGGGTTCGATTCCCGCCACAGACATTGGGTGTTTTCTGCAAAAAAAAGCTAATCGCTTCGCGGGTTGTGTTTATTAAAAAATTACTCCCATTGCAAAAAAAAAAAAATTGTGCGGGGATACGCCCACAAATTTTGTTATTTGATTTTATGATATTCTACTTATTTGATTTCTGCGAAGCCTGGCAAACACCTTTGGTTCTTGTAATAACACAATTTTAAAGTTGAAAAAAGGGCGGGGCTACGCCCATTAACATTTATTATAATATTTCACATGGTTCTACTTTACCAACTTTTACGAAACTTACCACAAGCTTTGAGCTCAAAAATGAACACAATCTGTTATATGAAAAAATGGGCGGAGTCACGCCCATTCAAATTTAATATTTTATTTCACTTTCTTCTATTTAAATGATTTCTACAAAACTTAACACACACCCTGAGCTCTGAAAAGCACAAAATTTTGCATTTAAAAAATGGCCGGAGGCGCGCCCATAGAAATTTAGTGCTATATCTCATAATTTTTTTTCGAAAATGTTCTATCAGATCTTTCCATTGAAGTCGGTTGTCGAACTCCAGTTTTTATAGTGATGCATTGATATCAATCAAATTGAATTTGTCAAAATAAACTTTGTTGTGAAAGGAAATTTGCTTTGTAAACTCAAATTTTGCCGACAAGTTAAATGAAGTATCATGAGGTCTGGTAACATCAATTTCTTAAACTAGAATCTGGCTCGAAGGACCATAAATAAATATATTTAAAGTATTAATTTAAAGCTAAAAGTCTTTGTTTTGCGTTACCAAAGCAACATCTGTAATGTGCAATTAGGTATTAGAAATTTGCCAATGCTCAACACATAATTGCACAAATACTTACACATTTGTAATAAAACAGAACAGACCATTAAAAAACCTCAAATCTCTTTGCTGCAATGATGTCAAACTTCTTTTTGCGTTCTTTTCACAATAATGAAAACAAAAATTTGCCAAGTTTGTGTGGTTATTCAAACACTCAGACGACATATTGCTAAACTGTTTTACTTTGAGGGTTTGGATCCAGGAACTAGCATGCCTTTTTGTGTGTTGCGAAATTAGATTGAAATTGTAAACAAAAATTTATTTAAGCAGATGATAATGATTTAATACTAATTTGTGCAAAATTTTTATAAAATAATCGTCAACATGAAAATCGTGTTATAGGGCTTGTTTCACGATGTCAACAACGTTCGGCAAACAAATTTTTAAAATTTTTAAAATTTGTTTTCGTTTCAAATGTATGTATGTAAGTGTGCGACAAGCCGAACGTTGTCGCCATCGTAGGACAGGTCCATTACTTTATGTAACGTGTAGAAATTTTTTGAAAAACGATATTCAAACCTAATCACTCAGAAATAGTTCATAGTAAAAACTACATCGAAAACAAGATTAATTTGAAATTGTTCAACGCTGAATTTTACTTCATATGTGTTTCATGTTAATTCAGCATGATTTACAGTAGAATATAATAGGGGAAAGAGCTGGTCTAAAAACCGTTGCTGCGACACCTGATGTATCTTTTGGGTCATAGATATGTGATCTGTAAGTTAAATCAAGCTCTATATGACTATCCTTATGAAAGTCAGCACAGAGATTGGAAAAGCCCGCCTAATATCATCTGAACACAGAAACTCAGAATGAAAAACAGGCCTTTTACGGTCACACAAGACAATCCACTCGCATAGAATGTGTGCCTTTGTCTCGTCATCCTCTAAGCATAAACGGCACAAGGGTGAACGAACTAGGTTACTTTTCCACAGAGGATAGTTCAGTTCAAAGTGACCGGAAAGAAACCCATTGACAAGCCGTAAATCATTCCTGTTGAGATTCAGGATACCACTATATGAAAATGGCTGCATGAATTCTCTGGCCTGCTTTAAACCAGAAGAAGTCAGCCAATTCATCAGAGATTACGGTCGACCAGCTTACTCCACAAAATGGCTTTCAGTCCATAAATGGAGCAGCAAATGCCCTCCTGACCATGTTTTACAGTAACTTTCAAGGAAAATTTTTCCTTGTGAAATAACTTTGTTGCAGTTGGATTTAATATTATGTTACTGTTAAATCAAAATAAAGAATCATGTTGAATCAGAGTTATTTCCAGTTGAAACAGCGTAAATTTAATACTGAAATATTACGAAAGCCATGTTGAATCAAAGTTGTTTCAAGTTGAAATAGCATGAATTTAAATTTAATATAGTTGTTTTAGTTTATTAATTATTTAACTAGCTGGATGGGGTTGTTGTTGGCTGAAGTAGTTAGTGCGCCAACTACAAACTAAATTATGGTGCTTGAGAGCCTGAGTTCATATCAACATCTATGCTTATGTATACCGCAGCACCCTCTTTCGTCTATATAATAGGAATAATAATAATAATAATAATAAAATGGCTATAAAACTTAAAGAAATACGCCTATTTCGCATCAGATGCAACGACGCTATAAAAATTTAACTAAATGCACAATAGCAGAATTTTAAAAACGGAAAAAAATTATTTAATTAATTCTCTTCTCTCTACTTATCTGTCACTTCACCATCTGTACTTGCACTATATCTTTCCTAGTATCACTTAACACAAGTGTATCCCAGTGAGCTGAAATTTTTACTTTCTCTACTCAGCAACCTGCTAAATTTAACCTAAAGCTAACCTATCGGAAATTAGGTTAACTTTAAACTAACTTTAAGCTAACTATTTCGCAACTAGTACTGACTGGCACTTGGATTACTTTTCAATGTAATCCACTGACTATTTTAACATTGCGATGTCCTAGGCAGTAGTCAATTGTCTCACTCTGCATTACTTTCAGCTAACTTAAAGTTGGCTTTTTTAAATCACCTGGTAGTCAATAAATTTAAAAAATTTTTCTGGGGTTCCATCATCACACGTTGTTGTAAGATCACACGTTGTGTACTCAACGCGCTAACTACAAAGCCAAGGTACCATCTAAAATAATAATAGTAAAATGTTAATATAAAACTGAAATGAGTTTCAAAGTAGCTGAGAATAAATTTGTTGGCTCTCACCAAATTCGATTGCGTACTCAACTTAAGAATTAATTTTGGATTTGTTCTGGATGACATTGCAGTTAGCTTTTAGTCAGTCTAAGAAAAGTTAACTATTTTTGTAGTCAACCACACATTATCCGACAGGGTAACTTACGTGATTGTGTGTATTGGCAATAGGCATCTGGAAAATGTGTGTGAGTGTGGTATGTTGTTGGCTTCCCCGAACCTGCGAGTAAAAGACAGCCTACTAACCAGCAGCATGAAGTTTTCGTTGGTAATGCGAAGTTTATCGGCTATTTACACAACACGAACATCAAAAGAAGCAACAACAAGTCACACAAATAAGCACAACAGTGCACTGTAGCTTTAAAGTTTAAACGAAGTAAATAAGCACCAACACACTTAAACAACACATCATATCTAACAAATTTAATATGACATCAAATCAACTGTTTTCCATAATGAATTTACATTGGTATTTTTTTTTTCTGAGTGTTTAGTGATTTTATGTTAACTTTAAATCACTTAAAGCTAATTGTTTAAAGTAACATTCTTGCATTCTAAGTTAAGTGCTAAAATTTGTTTTCAATAAAAAAAAAAAATATCGAACATTTATATCTATCGATAATTATAAAATTCTCCAAATCATTTACTTGTCATTTTCATTACGACTACAATAAGATACCACACAAACAAATAATTACAAATAGTCATTGCAATATGGTAACTAAAAATGTAATTGTGACCAAATTCCCCACATTACAATAACTAATAAGTTCATGTGTATGTGTGTGATTACATGTTGTTGACAACTTCCGTTTTAAATTAACAACAATGAAAGGAAGAAGAAGAATATACAGAAACTGCTGCTCTCACCATTATCTTGGTATTATTGGTGCACTCTCTCTCTCTCTCACAACACACCAAAACTTTTGTGAATTTCTTTGATTTTCAAAAGCCAATAAACTTTGAACTAAATGCCGTTACGTCTTACATATTTGTTATTGTTGTAACATAATAGTATTTGTGTATTTGTAGGTTATTTTTTTTATAATTATACGAGTAACCACATGATTTTCAATTTATTTGTAAGTGTGTCATTTGGTTTGTTCCCTTTGTATATATTTATATGTATGTGTGTATGTATGTATTTTTTTTAATTTCTATGACGTTTATTTACCATTGTCATTTGGTCATCTTTTGCGGTTTTAAATAACAATTTTCATAACCTTTTCTGTGACCAGCACAAAAGAAAATTTATGAATTTTTTGCTATGAAATAAATTAGAAAGAAAAGAAGAATGATAAAATGAAAATTTCTACAATAAGGAAATGTCTGCAGCTCTACAAATTGAGAATAATTGTGATGGTGAAACGCAAGAATATTTGAAAAAAAAAAACTATCAAATGTAACGCCCAAATAGTTATCGTATTTTTTTCTAGCGAAGTTGCTTTTTATTCGATTTAATTTCTAATATCTTATGTAATATAGATTAATAATTTTCTAATTAATTTCTAATTACCTTGTATTGTATTGAAATTGCAGATTTATTCCATAGATGATGGGATTCTGAAATTTAGAGAAATTAAAAATTAATTCAAGCAACTTGTTTTCTCTATAGGAAACTTAAAATATTAAATATTAAATTCAAATATAATAATAATTAGCTGCCTGTTCATAGAAGCCATGCAAAAATTGTCGTCTGGCTATTTACATTGAAAACAAAAACAAATGTTGAGTGCTTTGTTTTTGTTTTCAATATAAATAGGCAGACGAGAATTTTTACATGGCTTCTAACACTCATAACAAGATCTACTTTACTTTTTTTTCAAGTTCAATTTCGAGTTTTCTTAAAATATAATTAGAGAAAACAAATAAACAAATAAAGTTCTAAATATGTATGTTCGAAAATTCTAATACAACAATAATTCCCAAAAGCAAGATGCATACTTATGAAAATATTAATATCACAAGATTTTAAATATTTTCGAAAATTCTAACTTAAAGTCGAACTATGCAGAAATATATTTCAGACGACCAAAATTATGCAGAATAATATTCTAATGCCAGCCAGGATCTGTGAAAATTGTATTACCATGGAGAATTTTTTAAATTCGAAACTTGCAAAAGTTAGTTTTAATAACAGCACTGGCATTATCAATTGCGAAATTAGTTCCATGAAAATCTTAAAATAAAAAGATTTTATATGTTTTCGAAAATTCGAACTATGCCTTAATAAATTTCAGAAGACAAAAATTTTCTAATGCCAATATGTATGAAAATTGTTTTGCCATGGAAAATTTTTAAAATTTCGAACTTAAATTCGAACTGAGCAAAACTATATGTATTTATATAGCAGCAATGGTGAGATAAGTACATGAAAAAATAAAAATAAAAAGGTTTTATACGTTTTCGAATATTCGAGCTTAATTTCGAACTTGGCCAAAATAAATTTTCAGAAGGTAAAAAATTAGCAACTGTATTTTCTAAGGGTAAATTTATAAAAAAAAAATAAATATTAATATCAAAGGCCGAAAAATTTCCACATGCTCGAATTTAATTAATAATACATTTTTTTTTTAATTTTTTTTTTTTTTTTTTTTTTTGATAACATCAAGTCTTATTAATTCGACTTTAGTGGTAAAGAGTTTGCTTCTTGGCTGCTTAAAAATATTATTTAACCCCATTAATAATATTTTATGTTGGCAACATGCAGGAGGGTTTTCGAAAATTCGAAAGGAAATTTCGAACTTTGCCAAAATGAACAACATTTTAATAAGGGCACTGATATAAACATTCCCACATGGCTATTATTTTTTTTACACAACAAATTTCCTTGCAAATGTTTTCGATAGTTCCAACTTTACTTCCGTATTCACAAAAATATATCGTTACCTAATATGCAAAAAAGGCGTAACTAACAAAAAATTCAAAATCGAGTTTTTGATTGATTATTATGAATAAAGTACATGTCTCGACAAAATTTTACACTTCTGCGTTAAAAAGTGATGCTTTTCTTAACAAAACTACTAGTTTGTTTGGTTTTTTTTTAGTTTTTTGCTGCTCTTGTAAAATTAAATTTTTGTTAGTTACGCCTTTTTGCATTTTAGCTAACGATATTTACATATAATTTTTATCACTGTTATTAACATATTCCAAGATACAAATTTATAGATATTTTCCTATTAGAAAGTTTTAAGTTTATTTTGAAAATGTTGCTTGTTTTTATGGTTAAGCATCGTCTTATATGCATTTCGTTGCATTTCGTTCCCGCTTATGGAACTCGTCAGTAGACTTCAACTTTAAAAATTTTTGAATTTAGCTAAAAATGCTTAATAAAGACTTTATGTGAAATAAATATACCTCGGTATTTAATGTTTTAAGTTTATTCGACATTTGAATTTAATTTCGAAGTAGAAACTTTAATAAAAATTTAATAAAAGAAACGATTTATAAAAAATTTATACACTGATGAGAAAAAACCAATAAGTATGTAGGAGAAGCCATAATTTATTGCAAAAAAACAATATATTTTACATATCAAAAATTGCACAAAACACCTTTATTTCAAATTACATACGAGTATGTACGAGTATATGAAGCAATAAATACATACAAATGTAGAAGAACCTAAAAAAAATCTTACAATATTTGCACACTTTTTTTTCAAATATTTACACGTGTATAAAAATGTCAGCTCGTATATTTTATATTGAAATTTTCATTTCTCACTTTTCCTCTTTGCTCTCTCTCTCTCTCTCTTCTTTTACAGATTGATATATCATGCCGTCAGACAAAACAAACAGTGAATTCAATATTGACACGCACCAATTTTGTTACACTTAAATATGTGACAGACAATTGGGGTACAGATGCGAATGGTTTCAAATTGGTTATAACATCCGTAAAAGATCCAAGTAAGTTATAAAAAAAATTGTATATAAAACATCGAGAAAAAGAAAATAGCAAATAACATTAGTTATTCAGTGTGACACATTTATAATTTTATATGCACTCGTACATAGAAATTAGAATAAAAATGTTGTTATCTTTGAAACAAAGCAACGAACAGGTGCATTAAGACTTGTAAGCACTAAAGCCAACGAACAAATGTGATGTTGTGTGGAAATGTAGTGTTAAAAATAATAACTAAAAGGCCCTTCCGGGGGAGGCCTTTTTTGATTTAATTTTTAATAAGAAATTTAGTTGTTTTAAAAATTTAATTTAATACATATTTTAAGTGATTATTAACTTATGTTGAAGTTTATAATTTGTCTTAATGAATTCAGTAAAGTGCGACTTTTGACTCGCTCATTTACTCAAAGAACGTCATATCTACAAGAAAATTTTATTCTTATATCGTTCTTCATATTGTGTAAAAATTTCATACAAATATCTTGTTTAGTCCTATTTTACACTATGCAAGTCTTATTGCTAAACTGCGAGATACGAGGGGAACTGAAATGTTTCTTTCTCCTCGTCTCTCTCTCCCAACAGACTAATCAGCTTAGCAATAAGACTTGCATAGTGTAAACTAGCATATACTCAACTCTTGAGAGAAAAATAAAATTTTCTTTTTCCATTAAGTTTTGTGTAAATTGAAAACTTCAAACGTTCGTTTTCCGGCAAACTGGGTTTTTTTTTTAATGAGTTATGACGTTGTTAATGAGTGAATGAGTGATATGTAATACTGTACGAACTTTAACCTGATGTAAGCATTTGTTTACAGGGTATTTAACTTTTCCAGTTTTTGGAATTTTTGTTTTTTTTTTGGCGTTTGTTCTTAGTTTTGGTGCTTTTTTCGTTTTTGCGGTTTTCTTAAATTTTTGGCTTTTATTCGTCTTGACAGTTTTTTCGTTTTGCGGGTTCATTTTAGTATAAGTTTTTTTTTAGTTTTGGCACCTTTTCGATTTGACGATTTTATTAGATTTTTGGAGATTACTTCTTTTGAAAATTTTCCGTTATTGGCGCTTTTTTCGATTTAACAATTTTCTTTGATTAGTGTTTTTTGTGGGAATTGTTACAAATTATTATTTTACTTATTAAGTAAAATATGTTTTTTTTTAATAAAAATACATTGAAATTGATTATTGAGGGACTTAGCTGGGTCCTATGCGCATTTCATTGTTGCTAAGGCAGATCATCAGGGAACCTTTACCCAAAAATTTCTTAGAACAACTAGAGTAAATATGTTAAACTTTCATTTAAGCAAATGAGAAGCTCAACAAATAACAAAATTGAAACAAGGGTGTCTATTCTGGAATACGCGTCGACTTGGTGAAAGTAACATATAAAACAAAAACAAATCTGTGCAAATGTAAAAAGTTTGTTTTTGTTTCTCATACAAAATTAACCGTTTTTAAAAGAGAGTGAAACGCGTTGAAATTCTCACGTTTATTTTATTTTAGAAATGTATGGCAAACAAAAGCAATTTTTGAAAATTTGTTCTTGTTTTAATGTAAAGTTTCACTTCTTCGAAGCGTTTTCCAGAATAGCCCCCAAGAACTCAATAATCAACATGTTTTTTATTTTCTTACTTTATCATTAATACATTGGCTGACTTTTTTTCAGCTTCAAATTGTAGTTGTAAGAGTATGTAAAGAAAATAAATGTAAATAACAACAACAGCTATTCAAGAAGTATTTTTTTGACCGGGTGCTGTCAAGTTAATAATTAGTGTTTTTTGTTTAAACTTAAATTTTCTTGGATTTTTGAAGATTTTCTTACAATTCATGTTTTAGTTTAAGCGATTTTTTCCTTATTTGCAATTTTTTTTTATTTAGCGCTTTTTTAGTTTTTGCGATTTTTTTAAGTTTTTGTTTTAGTCTTAGCGATTTTTTTAGTTTTGGGGTTTTTTTCGATTTTTTGAGGTTTTTTTACAGTACATGTTTTAGTTTAAGCGATTTTTTCCTTAATTACGAGTTTTTCGGTTTTGGCGTTTTTTTTAGTTTTGACGATTTTTTAATTTTTGGCGTTTATTTTCGTTTTGGTGATTTTTTCGATTTTTGCCGATTTTTTCTTATTTTTTTTTTTGCTGATTTTTTTACTTTAGAGATTTTTTTGCATTTTACCGATTTATTTTATTTTTAATAATATATTGGAGATTTTTTTACAATACATATTTAAGTATTAGCGATTTTTTCGCTTTTTCGATTTTTTTCGTTTTTTTGGAGTTTTTTCGTTTTGGAGACTTTTGGGGTTTATTTTAGTCCTAGCGATTTTTTTAAGTTCTGGTGCTTTTTTCTTCTTGGCAATTTTTTTCTATTATTGGAGATTTTTTTCACAATATACATTTAAGTTTTAGCAATTTTTTTCGATTTGCGGCGGTTTTTGCATTTTGGCGATTTTTTCGGTTTTTAGTGTGTCTAAGCAATTTCTTAATTTTGGCGCTATTTTCGTTTTGGCGATTTTTATTTATTTTTTTATTTTTTTTTTTATTTTTCGAATTTTTTTCTAAACATAAATTCTAGTTTTAGCGATTTATTTTTATTTTGACGCTATTTTCCTTGTGCCGATTTTTTTCAGTTTTTTGGCGAACTTTTTACTTGTAGTGAGTTTTTGGATTTTAATAATTTTTTTTTGGTGATATATATTATGTGAGTGCTTTTTTTTGGTTTTTTTTTGGCTTTTATTTAAGTCTTAGCGATTTTTTAATTACAACACTTTTCTTTTTGCAGATTTTTTTTGTTTTACATTTCATATTTTAATTTTAGCAATTTTTTCGTTTCATGCGATTTTTTTTTGTTTTTAGCGTTTTTTCGCTTTAGCGATTTTTTCGATCTTTGACGTTTATTTTAGTCTTAGCAATTTTTACTTTTGCTTACTTTACTTTTTTCGTTTTTTGTTTTAGTTTTTCAGTTTTGGCGTTTTTATCGTTTTGTGATTTTTTGGGTTTTGCCGTTTATTTTAGTCTTAGCATTTTTTTATTTTGGCGCTTTTTTGCTTTGGCAATTTGTCGAGATTTTTTATTTTTTTTCAATATATATTTTAGTTTTAGCGATTTATTTTAATTTTGGCGACTTTTTTGGCTTTTGCAAGTTTTTTTAGTTTTTTTGCGACCTCTGTTTTCTTTAAATGATTTTTTTTTTTGCATTTTAGCGATTTATTTTATTTTTGCTGATATCATTTGAGCGATTTTTTCATATTGGCGATTTTTAATTACGGCATTTTCCTTACAAAACTATATTCATTACTAAATACGAGTATTTGCTAAAAAAAAATTAACCATTTCTTTGTCTTAATATAAATGTCTTTTACTATTTCATGCATAATTACAGAACATACATGCAAGGATTTCACCTGTGGCTCAAATGGTTTTTGCATACATCCCGATTTGCTGTGTGATGGCATTAATCATTGTGTCGATAATTCCGACGAATCGGTGCATAATTTATGCCAAAGTAAGTACAAGTTAAATTCAAACAAATGAAAAAGCAAAAAAAAAAAAATTAAAACAGAATTATTTGCTTCTGTTTCAACTGATAACTAAGTAGTGAATTGGTGAGTGAGTTAAACTACTCGTATCACAACTACTACAGAGAATTTATCATTATTATTATGCTCGTGAAAAGAGCAGTTGTTGTTGCACAACATGTGTATGTATGTACATGTGTGAAATTATAGAACAGCAACAACGACTACATTTGCATAAGTGCCAGGATAAAACGAGGGTATATTTGCATAAATTCATTCCCCCCGTTTGTTGAATTTATTTTTAACCAGCAGCAGCATCCGTTTTTATTTTCTACATAAATAATTTTTGTAATTGCATTTAGTATATTACTTATTGTGATTTAAGTTGTTGCATCTTTTTTACACTCTATAACATTATATTTTTGTTTTTGTTTCGCGTTAAATGTTGTATAAATTAATTTATTATCATTTGGAATTTTATGCAGTTTGTACAAGCTCATATTAAATTTGTGATATGCATACATTATCGTCATTATTGTTGTTACCCGTTTATTTGTATTTACCTTTATCAGCAGATTTTTGTTTAAATTATAATTTAATTGATTATTAACTTATACATATGCAGTGCAGCAAGTTATGTGATATTGTTATATACATAGTTTACCAAAAATTGTAAGGTTTGTCATTCCGTTTGTAATTTCCACAACATGCATTGAAATTTTCCAATCCTGGAATCATTCTTTTTTTCGGATTTCTTATACATACTAGATAATATTTAATTTATAAAGAAAAAGAAAAAATAAGTTTTAGTAGATTACTTTCATATACCAAAAAAAAAAAATTCCAGTTTTCCAACCCTGAAAGAGTCTTTTTGATTTTTTCTGGACTTAATATCAATTTCAATCTTACTGAAATATAATAATAATCGGGCATATCACAGAGTTCAATTCAGTTCGGAAACGGAATTGCATCCACTTTAAGATGTCAAACCCTAGCCGAAGCATATCCCAGCAAACCAGTGCCCAAAAAACAGTCTGGACACACCTGACAAATTTCCGTATTCTAGTTTTTTTTTATAGACACCATGGCCGAATAATTTAAATAACAAAAAAAAACGAAAAATTAGTTTTAACTAGATATACTTTTATATACCAAAAAAAAAATTATGTATAGGGCCCGCCATCTAACTTTTTTTTCCAACTAGTGCTTATTTCGTGAATGGTAACACTTAGCTCATGTCTGATTTGACAGATAATTAGTTTTATCCTTCCGCTGAACGAACATGGTTGTGTATACGCTTGAACAACGCTGGCAAATATTGCGACATTACGACTTACAGAAAATGCCGATTTCGAAAAAAAAAAAATCATATTTTCAGATGAAGCTCATTTTAATCTTGGCGGGTATGTAAACAAGAAAAATTGTCGCATTTGGGGCACAAAAAACCCGTACGCATACATTGAAAAGCCGACGCACCCAAAACGAGTCACTGTTTGGTGCGGATTTTGGTCCAGAGGCATAATTGAACAAGGAGTGGCCGTTACAGTCAATGGCGATCGTTATCGGGCCATGTTGAACGAATTTTTGTTCACAAAAATTGAAGAGGAGGATATTGGCACCATTTGGTTTCAACAGAACGGCGCTACGTGCCACACAGCCGAAGCTACACTCGATATTTTGCGCCCTGTTTTCAAAAAAAAAAAAAGTTATCTGGCGGACCCTATATATATTTTCCAGCTCTGAAAATGTATTTTTGATTTTGCTGATTTTCAATACCAATCTGTTTCGGATCATTTCTGACACATCAGTTCAAGACCGAAATCTCTAGCTTTTCTGAGAGCTGCAGTAAACTGATTTCACGTACAGACGGACGGACAGATGGACATCACTTATTATTCGTCTTCCCTATTCATAAGGACCCATTTTAATATTGTGGGAATTACACACGAAATGACAAACCTGTAACAAACTTTGAATAAAATTTTGCTTTTAAAAAGCTGTATAAATTATTACTAAGGGTGTCTTTACATGGTAATACAATGTATTACGACATGTCAAAAAATGCTGTAGATTATACAAAATCTCATCATGAAAAAGCAAAATGTATCGAGTAGGAGAGAATACGAATAGAAAATTTGACAAGCGGTCGGTAAATGTTTATTTTCTAAACCATTTTAGAAACTTAAGTATTCTCATCACACCAGAGGTGTATTTCAAAGTAAACATTGGCAGCACTAATGGTATCTATTGAAGGTGTTGACACTTTTACAAAAACAACCAAAATCAGCTCAGGAAATTTTCATTTTGTTTTTGTAAATATTTTACGACTGCAACCATCAGCTACTTAACTGGTGCAGCAAAACCAAACAAACAATAAATAAACTTAAAAAAAATTCTATTTTGTAGTAAAATTGCATTGAAATTATAAAATGTTTTCTTTAGTACACATCTTTTATTTTTTACAATTTTCCAATTTTTGTAAACAGTGTAAACATGAAAAATACCTACAACAGACTCTTGTTCTCTTTTTTTTAACACGGAGAAAATTTCATAATATTTTGATTCTACAAAGTCGTAATACTTTGTATTACCATGTAAAGACACCTTAAGCAGTGAGTTAATTTCCCAGTTGGCCACGTCTTTCAGACATCTTTGACGACGGGTACAAGACAATGGTAAGTCGTAGAAGACATATTGAAGACAGCTCCATACAAATCGTCGACGAAATTTTCATACAAATGGCGGCGAGGTCACACAAGACGAGATGAGCGACACTGTCGCTCAGATTTTTTTTATTGAAGACAAAACGCGTGACACTGTTGCTCAGATTGCCGTCAACACGGGCTTTATTGAAGACAAAACGAGAAACATTGTCGCTCTGATTGTCCTCAACAAAGTTTTATTGAAGACAAAACGTATGACACTGTCGCTCAAATTGTCGTAAACACGGCTTTCTTGAGGACAAAACGAGGGACATTATCACTCAGATTGTCCTCAACAAAGTTTTATTGAAGACAAAACGTGTGACATTGTCGCTTAGATAATCATGAACGACGATTTCTTTTAAATTGTCGATTAGAAAACCTAATCGACAAGCAACATGTCGAACATTAATCGTCGAAGACAATATCGTCTGCGACGATTTGGCCAACTGGGTTATTTGCAAATATTTTTATTAGCAAATAGTAAATGCCACTCACGAATTATCTTTTAGCATAATTTTCTGGAATAATTAAAAAAAATATTTGGCAATTTTTTTTTTTTAATTAATAAACATTTTGCAGGCGAGACCGCTAGTACTGTGTTTGGCTTGGATATGACATGGTTCGTCATGATTGTGGTTAGTATCCTGCTGATATTAAGTGCAGCCATAGTGGGCATAACAATATGTGTGTGCAGGCGACAAGAGGAAACTAATAACCAACAAAATACAGCCATACAATGTAAATAATATGCTGCCTCATACTCTCATATTTTATATAAAACTAAATTTTTAATATTATACATTTTCTGTTTCTTTCGTTCAGTGCATCATAATTTGGCTGAGACAAATGGCTCGTCGAAACATTTGCACTACACGCATGGCGGCACACTGACGCGCGAGCACACACAATTACCGCCCACGTCGGGAAACTGGCATCACCCTGCGGGACCATACACCGGGTACCACCGCATGCAACGCAATTACTTGATGATGGCCACCAAAGTCCGTCCCATCTTATGCTTGGCAAATTTCGTCAATTAGGTCAAGATCTAAATACAAATTCAGTCAATAGTCTTGGATTGTCCCAAACCAATATCGCCGTCAGCAATGCAGCTGCTCAAAATGCGGCCAATGCCGTGGGAGCAGCCCAAAAGGATGAATGGTTTGTTTGAGAACGTTCGTATCCAGCTCAACTATTAACATTTAAATGAATTTCTATTAAGATTTTGAATTGAAATTATAACAAACAAACAAATAAAAACAAAATTACAATTATTTTTGTTGAACAAAATTTGCACAGCATTAAATGAAGTGAGTACGCGTATATTTTTATTAAAGTTATATTTATATTAAAAACAATTTTTAATAAAATTGAAATCATTCGTTTCATTACAGGACTGTTAAATAAACTTTTTAATAACAATTATTAAGTTTTTGGTGGACATCGCCCAGCAGGGTGTGTTAATAAGAGATTTAAAGTACCCAAAATCTCTTAAGCAAAAAATAAAAAATAAAACAAACAAAAAAGAGAAAAATTTTATATAAATAATAAAATTAAAACATTCTGTAAATAATTTATCTTTAATTATACAAAATTGTTTCATGATGTTTTGTTTTTCTTGTTTAATTTACATTAAATAGAAAAATAAAAATTAAAAAGATTATTAAAATTTTGCTCATTTGGAAAAAACATTAAATATTGGCAATTGCTTTTTTTGAAAAAAAATCTCTGTTATCGATAGCAAAAATTTTAAAAACAAACATCCATAAAAACTTAATGTTCTTCTGAGATGGTTCGCGAGTCTAAAAAAAAGTTCAAATGTTCGCTAGCGAACTTTTCTCAATAGTTTCTCGAATGTGTGGCGATAGCCTAGTGGATGTAAGCTAGTCTGTTAGAATGGACTAAGCCGTTTTTAAATCCTGCAGCGTAAGTTAAAGAATTAAAAAATAAATAGAATAAATTAAAGTAAAGAAATTAAAAAATAAAATGAACTTTTTTTAATTTTTTGCGCGATATCGAAATTAGTTCGAGATTGGCTCACTTTTGTTGTAACTAGCGAACCTTCGAAATCGAATGTTTTTTTAGAACAAAACTGATCGCCAGGTAAACTTTTTTCGATTAATTTTTGGGTGCGATTCGCGATAGTCTTAAACGATAAATGTTCGAGATATGTATTTTCGAAATCGATATCATTAACGAGTGTTAGTCAAGTGGTTATCAAATATAATTTCGTTTAATTTTCATAAATATATAACATAGTTTCATATCATGGAATAAATATATAGACAAATGCGTTCCGATGGTCTTTTCGGTTCACAAAATGCAATTTTATGCAATTTTAGTTTTCCTTACGTTGATAATCCAAATTTCTTACATGTTTATGCTAAACAGCTGTTTGTTTGGAAATCCTTCCATAATATTTGGAAATTTTGTAGTGCTGCCATACTTTCATCAGTATTAAATACTAGTAAGAACTTTAATTAAGCACTCGAAAAATTAAATTTATTTATTTAAAAGCATTTTAAATTTCAAACATAATTAGCTAATTATATATTTAATTATCAATTATTTAGTTATGAATACAGAGTAGACTGGTCGCAAAAATGTTTTTTCTTTAATTAATATATTTTGCACTATCTAAAATATGAGATTTGATATCATGATATAAATGCGGTCTTAATTTTTTAGCTCGATCCTACGGTGCCTTCTCGGCCTAAAGTACAAAGTAAAAAAGTGGTATAAATTCTGCAGTTTTTAAACGGGCCGTCCGATTGTATTGATAAATGCGAAATAAGGATCAAAACATCTAATTACTCCTAAAAGCTTTGTTATGTATTTGAAAATTATCCTACAGCGTGTGATCCATTTTATCCATCTTTTCGGCTGAAAATGCTCGTTTAGGTGGTAAATGATGCAATACACACAAATTAAGAACAAATAGTATAAACTTTTGAGTTCCCGGCAATTCCCAAAAAAATTCACAAAATCCCAAAAATGGATTTTTTTTTAGTATTTTTGCTGTATTCTTCTTATTTTTCTCCGGGCGCAGATAAAAGATACTTTTGGAAACATTTAAGAACATGTTATGTTTTAAGGTGGCATGATGAATTATTTGGAAAATTAAATTTGATATCTGTAACAAAAATAAGTCTATTTCGCATCGATATGGCTTCTTCAATAAGGAAAATTTTGCACAAAAAATTTCTTTGTAATATTTCTTATAGTATTACCTTTAAAATAAGTGAAAATATGTGGTGGGTATTTTTGCAAAATTTTTTTATAATAGCGAAATAATAAATAAAACGGCGAAAAATCTACTTTTTTCAAATATAACTTTTGACTTAAATGTGCTTTTGCTACCAAAATCTTTTTAAATGTTGCAAACTTTGTTCTTAATTTAAAATATGTAACTATCCTTTTCAAAATCGAACAAGATTTGACTGCTCCATTGGCAGAAAAGTGGACCCAGATTGATAAAAAAAAGCCACAATTTTAATTTTTTCTCGAATATTTCCCAAGCTGTAAGCGAAAACTTATACATGTAGCAGACTTTTTTCTAGCTTTTGGATAAAAAAAAAAAGTCAGTTGCAAAAATCTTGTTTATCAGATCAAAAACATCAGCTTGGCATCGGTTTTAATTTTTTATTAACCCTAGGTTGCCCACTTTTGGGCTTTCTGGCACCGCCCTCTTTAAATAAATATAGTCCAAATTCCAAACTTAAGCTTTTAAGCACCTTCTCAAATGATTTATGGAACTTTATAAGAATCAGACGGCCTGTTTAGAAACTGCAGAAATATTTAAATTTTTTAAGAAAATCCCCTACTTTGTATCGGGTAATTTAGGCCCCAGTAGGCACCAGAAGGCACCGTCGGATCGAGCTAAAAAATCAAGAACGAATTTATGACAGCAAACCTCATATTTTAGAAAGCGCATATATAGGGTCCGCCAGATAACTTTTTTTTTTTTTTGAAAACAGGGCGCAAAACATCGAGTGTAGCTTCGGCTGTGTGGCACGTAGCGCCGTCCTGTTGAAACCAAATGTTGCCAATATCCTCCTCTTCAATTTTTGTGAACAAAAATTCGTTCAACATGGCCCGATAACGATCGCCATTGACTGTAACGGCCACTCCTTGCTCAATTATGCCTCTGGACCAAAATCCGCACCAAACAGTGACTCGTTTTCAATGTATGCGTGCGGGTTTTCTGTGCCCCAAATGCGACAATTTTGCTTGTTTACATACCCGCCAAGATCAAAATGAGCTTCATCTGAAAAGATGATTTTTTTTTGGCAATATCGGCATCTTGTGTAAGTCGATCGCAGGCAATATTTCCCAGCGTTGTTCAAGCGTATACACAACCATATTCGTTCAGCGGAAGGATAAAACTAATTATCTGTCAAATCAGACATGAGCTAAGTGTTAGCATTGACGAAATAAGCACTAGTTGAAAAAAAAAACGCTAGATGGCGGACCCTATATATAAAGAATTCAATAATAAAAAGTCCCATACAGCTGTTGATAACAAAACTTTTGCTTAAAGAAATACATATAATTTATTGTAAAAAAATATTTATAAAAAATTATAATTATAAAATTAATTATCGATATTGTAATGATTTTAGACACAATGTGTTAAAAATTTATAGAACTAACTCTTTTTTCAAACACAAACTACCGATAACAGAGTTTTTATTACAAAAATTAAATATTAAAATTAACTTTCATTGATTTGAAATCAATTATTGAAATATCTTTAGACAAAAAAAAACAAAGAGATAGATATTTTAGCTAAACATACCTACACATATACATACGAGTACATACCTATATAAATTTCGTTAATTATTGAAAAAGAAAAAGCTTTTGATATCTAAATTAATTAATTTTAAATAAATTTTAGTTGAAATTCTTAAAAATGCATTTATGACCATTTAAAAATATCAAATTTAAAAAAAAAAAACTAGAAATAAAGCTGCAAAACAAACATTTAATTATAATTAAAACTTATTTTTAAAAACTCAGAAGATATATTAAAAAATAAACTTAAATCTAAGTTCAAATATGTATATTTAAGTTTCTGTAATATATTACATACATACGAGTATATACATGCATTAATTAAAAATTCCATTAACATAATTCCAAATAAAACCAAAAGAAATTAAGGAAACAGTATTGAAGCTCAACTATTGAAAATAAATTCAAAATAAAAAATAAAACACTAAATGTAAACCTTAAAAACTTCCATATTGAAAACTAAAAACTACCATATTTAATTAAAACAGGAACAACAACAACAACAACAAACTTCCTCCCCTCCAAAGACATACAAAAATAATAATAATACTAATAAGCAACAATTTTTTAACTAAATCAAACATTTACCATAACAACAACAGCATTTATTGAGGCGCACTTTCCCTCAATTCCATAAGAATTTTAATTTCGTTTAGACAAATTTACAAAAACAAAAAATTCTTCGTAACCTCTTGGTGTATTATTTTTTTTTATTATTACTCAATTTAAGCGTTCTTAAGCGGCCCATACATTACACAATATTATTGCATATGTTTGTTGTACATATTATTGTCGTTTTGAACTATACTTTGCAATAAATGGCACAATATTTTCAGAGCAAATATTGCAAAATTTCCTTGACAATATTGCCAGCACATTACACAATTGTCTTGAGTGGTAGCGATGCTATCCTCTCAGTCCAGGGGTCATGGGTTCGATTACCGCCATAGACCCTGGGTGTTTTCTGCAGATAGTTTTTTTAGTTTTGATAGTTGCCTTCGAATATGACATACACATGGGCAATACATATTATTGTACAATAAGAAAAATTGCACAATTATATTGCAAGTGGGTGGGCCGCTTTATCGCTTTAAAGGCGCCCTTTGCTACTTTCATTAAACAAAAAATAACAAATAAAGAAATAAAAATAAAACAGTAAATATTTTTGGCCTGTAAACCGTTTAAACTAAATCATAAATCAATTCAATATAAAAAGTTAAAGTTAAAAATAAAATATTTAAATAAATCCATAAATTAAATGAAAAATTTCCATAAAACTTATATAAATGATTTTTTTTTTTCATTAATTATTTCTCTTAAAATTAAACTTTAAAACAGTATTTTTTTTGTTGTAAAGGTAAATTAAAGTAAAATACAAAAAAAAAAATAATAATTATTACCAAAACAAAAAAAAACAAGGGATGTAAATAGTTGACAATACAACATTTTTTGAAAATCATCATGAAATCGCTTTCAGGAAGAAAAGTAAATCGTCATATATGCATCAAACATCTGGCATTTAAATTTCCTTACCATTAGCATTATATAAATATCATCTAAATACATTTCATTTGCTCATATAATTATTATTCTCAGTTGAAATTAAGTAAGCATTTGCAAAAAAAAACTTTCATTGATTCAAGAAATTATAAATAAAATGGCTGTTATTCTTCTTTCTCTTCTTCTTCTTTTCTGCTTAACAGCTTGAGAAGCAAAAGCTCCTCTACAAAATTTCTCCAAGATGTTCTATCATTTGCTAACGTTCTTATGTATTTCATTCCAACTCTTCCAGGCGCTCTGTATATTCCTACATAAGGTTCTTTTTCAGCACTTTTTAAGCCGTCCTTCTTTTTCTTTTTTTTGCCTTGCGAGTTCCAGTACACAACTTTCCAGTCCGCCTCCATTTTACATTTTATTCCTTTTATATTCGTTGTTATGGGATCAATATCGCACTTACGTTTAGACTTTTCTTCAGAGAAAAAAATAATGTTGCTGCAATAAACACTTTAAATTGAAAAGAAAAAATAACCAAAAATCAATTAAAAATTTGATTGAGTCAATTAAACTTTTAATAAAATTACATTAAAATTTTTTATTGAGTTAATTAAACTTTTAATTAATTTAAAATAAAATTTTTAAATTTTTAATTAATTTTTTTTAATTAAAAGCTCAATTGACTCAATAAAATTTTTAATTGATTTTTGGTTTTTTTCTTTCTTTTCAATTTAATGGTCGCAGGACCATTTTTTTGTTTCTTTTTTAAATATTTTAGATTTTTAATTAAGTTTTTTTAATTAAAGGTTTAATTGACTCAATAAAATTTTTAATTGATTTTTGGTTATTTTTTCTTTTCAATTTAAAGTGTTTATCGCAGGAATATTATTGTTTTTTCTCTGAAGGAAAGTTTAAACGTAAGTGCGATATTGATTTATTTTTTCTTTATTTTTTTTAATTAAACGTGTTTGCTTATAGCAAACGTCAACTTCTGACTAAAGGCCGGGGCACAATGAATCCGTCATACGTTAAAATTCGCCTTTGCCAACTGACATTAACGCAACAATGGAGAAGATTGGCACAATGAGTACTTTATATACGGAAGCATTTGAACAGCTTCAATAGGCTGGTTCTCCATTTTATTAATTAAATTCAACTTTCAACACAAAAACCTAAATCGGAACATACCAAAAAAACCAACCAATATCTCTCAAACGTTTAATGTATGACGGATTCAATGTGCCCCGGCCTTTACAGACATGCATACATACACAAGTATAAAGCAAACAGAAAGCCCACTTGACCTGAGATTCAATATAAACGAATGCTAACTAAAGCCCCGTTCAAACTATTACACAAGTATTAATACTTTCATCACATTTTATGATACAGGAATCTAAATACATTCGTTGCGACTGTCAAAAAATCTAACGTAAAATCACATATTGTGTTCAGACCATCACACTTCAAATAAAATGTGTAATACAAGCAGAAAACAAAACAGCTGTTCAATGAAAATGTCTGTGCTATTCATTGACTAGCGGCGGCAAAGCGGTTTCATGTAGGCGGGAACGTGCCGGCACTTGAAAAAATTCAGCAGTTAAAAATATTCTATGTAAATAACAGAAAAAATGAAACAATTTTAAATGAAAAAAAAATGAGAAAAAATTTAAGAAAAGATATTACAAAAACGTTAAAAAATTACGTCAACGAAATATACTTCCATACGATTCACTTATTCAAAATTTTGAGCCGATATACATGTAACAAAACATAACATCAATGACGACGCGCTTGGAAATTTGGTTTGTGTGAAAATGCAACCCTGATCTAATGAAAAGTCTTATGGGATGTCAAAATTTTTATCGTATTATTTGCCACTTTGGTGAATTTGAATTTTTGACAAGTATAAATACAAAGTATAATAGGCTGAACGCGGCTTAAGGGCTAGTTGTTTACTAATTAGTTAAACTTAGTTTAACATACGTTTGAGTTAACCAAGAAACAAATTTAAAGGGGGCTTAACCGCCCGTGCTGTTTTTAAGTGGTGGATTAACAGTTGTCTATTTAGTTAGAAATGCCATACTTTATTTTCAATATAGATGTGGTAATCTTGAAAATATTTTACGTAACTAGGGCAACACTTAAAAAGCAATGTGGCAATTCTTTAAATTTATTTAAAAAAAAAAACTTCAATAAGTGAATTCTGAGCTTTTGCAAAATAAAAAAAATAAATAATATGGACTTAAAAAATAGTGACGCTCCAAAAATAAAACCAAAAGAGATCATAAAGATCATAGACTTTATTTCCAATTAATTCTAAAATCAGCATACACAGACCCATGATACAATAATACAAGGTACTTGCACGACTACAACAAAATTGCAACACACGCATTTTGTTGGTAGAAAGAAACAGAATTTAGTCAAAAACAGATGTCTTTTGTTGTTAAAAATAACAATTACAGGGTAAACTAAAGTACAATTGCAGACGCGGCATTCATGAATGATTATAGTCATTCAGTGTTGCCAATATGTGTGTAATATACAGAGTGTGTAATTTCTACTCACATGTGTAGGTCTGTAATTAGATTCATGTATAATCTGTGTTTAATTCTACTTTGACTTCTATTTTTGTTTAATTTTGTTTTAATTTTAACCTACACAAAGGATGTGTAGTGTAATTTTCTTCAATGTGTAATTGGAGACACAGCCACATGCAAATCCATTGGCAACACTGTAATCATTTTATTCACACACATACACTAACATTTTTGCGGCTGGTAAACAAAGTTTGACAAGTTTCTGCATTGTATACATTAACAGGCTGGGCTTGTGCAAGTACCTTGTATAATTGTATCATGTTAAACGAGGTTCTCTGCAAGAACTCCAATTCATTATACACATAAAAATTATTTGCACGTGTTTTTATCTCTCTTATTTTTCTCACAATTGTCCTATCTAAATTATTTTGGTTTCATAATCACTAAAATCTTCGTAAGATCTTGTTATGAACAAGCATCCATTTTATTTATGTATGAATATATTTATTTATTAAATTTTTTTTAGTAAAACTGATTTTTTCAATTGCATAATATTTATTTCATATACATATTTATCATTTGACAGTTCTGACTAAAGTTTAGCTGAGCAATGTTGCTCGGTTAAACATAGATTATTAACTAATTATTAACTAAATAATCTTTATTTGAAAAACAAAATTTTAAGTTTAAACTACAGTTAACTGACAAGTAGAGTTTATGTTTATGTTAAAAACTAGCTCTAAAGCGAAGAAATTTCGTAACAAAATTATTGGATTTGTTCGCGAATTTTAAAAAAATCAAATGTTCGCTAAGACGATAGTTTCTCGAATGTGTGACGATAGCCTAGTGGATGTGTGCTAGTCTGTTGAAATGGAGTTACCGTGTTGAAATCCTACTGCAGCGTAAGTTAAAGAATTAAAAAATAAAATCAATTAAATTAAATTAAATAAATTTAAAAAAAAAAATATTTCTTTTTAATCTTCTGCTGCCTTTTTGCGGTGTCGAGAAATAAGTTTGATATTGGCTGACTTTACATATTGCTAGCGATACTTTGAAATCGAATGTTCTGAGCGGCAGGTAAACTTTGTTCCATTAATTTTTGAGTGTCATTCTCAATAGTTTTACACGATAAATGTTCGAGATATATACAAAATAAATGTCATTAACGAAAATTAAAAAAAAGAGATACTATTTGTATTTCCTTCTCCATCTTTCTTACAGCAGAATTGCGAGTCGATCAACATAACTCGACGTGTATGAGTATTTTGACAGCTATTAGTTGTTTTTTTTTGTACGTTTGATTTAGATTTTTGTGTTTTGTGGGAGCAGGAGTAAAATAAAACTGAAGACATAAATAAAAAAAAACTTAAGTTTAATTAATGAAATGGAAAACAAACCTATAAAAGCTGCTCAAATGTTTCCGTCAACTAATAAATTCATTCTGTCAACTTCCTCCGTCACTGCGTTAATGTCAGTTTGAAAAAGGCGTCATATAACGTATTAAAGATTCTGTGTGACTCGGCCTTAAGTCTTCGCAAGTAGTTCTACAAATCGTTTTTTATTTCGCAAAACTATAGAAAAAGTTAAAATAACACATGTTTTATAACCCAAAAACTCTAAATAAAACTTTTTGAATTTAATAAATCATTTTTTTTAATCACTAATTTTATTATACATATAGTCGACATCATTTCATAACAAACATACATACATACACACATACATAGCTGCATACATACATGCACATTTACATTAAGATCGTCATAACACACACCATTTTAAAATGGTTAAATTTATACACCGAAAGAAATTTAATTGAAATCAATGCAAGTCAATTGTGCAACTAAACAAACAAAGACAAGTTTCGAATGTCATGTGTGACAACCATCTTGACATTTACATGCGAGTACATACAAGAAAAGTATAAATTTAAATAAAGTTGAAACAAAGAAACTAACAACAATTATTAAGTAAAACATAATGACAATACATAAATACAATTTATTAAAACCGAACAACAAAAAAACTTCTACCAAACAACTTTTTTTCTCGTTATTTTTTCTACTTTTTTAACAAAAATCTACGAGTAGGCAAAAATAAAACAATTAAACAAACATACATAAAAACATTTTTTTATAAAATATTAACAACAACAACAACAACTAACTAACTAAACAATGTTTACTAATTGCTTATTTATACTTTTTTATATGACGTTTAAAATAACTAACAAAACCAAAAAAAAAGAAAAAATTTATAAAAGAAAACACAGGTAAATATTTTATAGATCATAAAGAAAAATACCAGTATTTGGATTCAGTATATTTATTCGTTTGGGATAACGAACGATAATGTGATTCTGTTCTTGTATATCATGTGGCATCCCTGCATGCGAAATGGCAAAATAATCGAAAATCACTAAGAAGAATTAAAGAAAAACTCAATGAATTTGAGCTGGTTATTTTATTTTTTGTTTTACTTCAACCGACAGGGAATATCGTTAAAATATATTACTGAATAGCAAAGTCGAAAAATTTTCATTATATTTATTACAGCGATACAATTATCGTACTCGTAATAAAAGCTACTGAATCCAGTTACAGTACTATAACAAAATTTAATAAAACTAAATTAACATATAATAATAATAATAATAATAATAAAAATCAAATTATCTAAATTAAATTAATTTTCTTTATCTCTGTCTTTCTCTTACTCTCGACTTTTTTTTCCAAATATTTAACTAAACAATGAAAATTAGTACTACCCGCCGTTTATAAATAAAACTAGTGAGAAAAATTAATAATAATTATAATTATAATAATAATAATAATAAATTCAAAAAGGAAAATATTTTCGAAAGCTGGAAAAAATCAATTAATATAATAAATAATAACAACTTAAATTATATAATGTGATGTTTACATAGAGAGCAAAACATTTATAAAATTAATCAAAAAAAATGGTTCCCTTTTTAATAATTTAACTTTAATTTTTTTTATAAAAAATATCAGAGAAATTTCAGATGTACGAGTAATTCATTAAATACTGTGGTAAATTGTTTTGTTTATTTAATGTGAATCCAAAAATATATCGTTTTAATGACATTGTATGGCCTTCATTTTATAGTAGTCTGGCAACTTTGCTTTTACACTTTAACGTATGTATGTAGTTGTAAAGGCTCAGTTAGCCGACTGTAATGTAATGTAACTGCAACAGTAGGAAACAGCTGATCGATTTTGTTATGTGAAAAGTAATGTAAATGGTTATAGAGATGTAATGTAACGTAACCTACTTTTCATATAAAAATATCGATCAGCTGTTTCCTACATTACATTTACATTACATTACAGTCGGCTAACTGAGTCTTTAAGCTCAGTATTTTCAATTCTTATTGAATTAAATATGCTTATTAAATAATGTGTTTTTCTAAAGAGAAGAAAAATTAAACTTCAATTTTTAGCTGGAGAAAATACCAGCATTTTTTTATGCAGCCACGTACTTCCTGAAAAAAAAAACATGTTCAAAACTACGAATGAGAAAACCAAAGAGAATTTAAAAGTACATCACAGCGCGTATACTACATATATCATTATTCTATCCTTTCTCTGACCAACAAACTCACACTCTCTGAAAGAAAAATTTCACAGTGTGAACCGTGACTAGCACTTTGGAAGCCCTTGAAGAGATAAATTGAGAAGAAAAGTCCTATAATCTGAAAGTTAACTTTAAGCATAAGTATAAATTTTTCTAATAGCTTTAAATGAATTTATAATGCTAATTTTAAGTCCTTTTGAAGCTAAGTAGTAATACAGTAAACCCCGGTTAATTACCTCATCAAAAATGTCATGATCTTTGGGGTAATTATCCAGGAAAGGTATTAAAGCGAAAACTTTTAATTGCCTCGAATAGGTAATTGCGAGAATACGCTTAAACACCTTTAGATATCCATTTATCCAAACTTGAAATAAATTGAAACAAAATGCACATACATGTGAATCGTGGCCCCAGAATCGTTTTGCTCCACCGACCATTCTTAATTAGGTGTGTAATATATATATTTTGAATAGCTTCTTTCTGAATCAGAAAAGCGTGTCACGATTATTATTATGGTTTCTGAGATACTAAGCATTAATTTTGCTCCATATATCCACTATTTTTAGGTTTAATAAGTATTGTTTTGCTGTACACCCTACTGTTTGGCGATTGCGTCAAAAACGTATGATTTAAAGTTAAAGACCGGGGTATAATGACTCCAGCATACGTTAAACTTCGCCTTTTTCAACTGACAGCTAAGTTGAAATACATGGTTTCGTATGAGGTCTGTTACATTCAGTACGTGGCCGTTAACGCAAAGTACAAAAATTGGTAAACTTTTAACTTTTTGCGTATGTTGAGTAGTTTGACAGACATTGGTTGGTTTTTTGGTATATGCTGATTTAGGTTTTTGTGTTTTGCGGCAGCAAAAATAAAATAAAACAAAATAAATAAACGAAATAAATGATTCAACTTTTAATCTAATGAATAAACCTATTGAAGATGCTCAAATGCTTCCGTATATAAAGTACTCATTGTGCCAGCCTTTTCCGGCGCTGCGTTAATGCAAGTTAAAAAAAAGCGAAGTTTAACGTATAACGGATTCATTGTGCCCCGGCCTTAACACTTGTTTTGCATAATTTCTACAAGAAATTAATAATAAAGAACTAAGGTGTCGTAAAAAAAATTCAACGGCGACTGTTAAGGCTTAGTTAGCCGACTGTAACGCAATGTAACAGTAATGTAGGAAACAGCTGATCGATAGTTTTATATGAAAAGTAGGTTACGTTACACTACATCTCTATTACCATTTTCATTACTTTTCACATAACAAAATCGATCAGCTGTTTCCTACCGTTGCAGTTAAATTACATTACAGTCGGCTAACTGAGCATTAAAGCAAAAACATCATCACTTATTAACTTATTAAATACTAAAATAAAATAAAATAAAAGAAACCTTAATTATGCATGTTTCAGTATATAACAGATATCATTTAATTTCATTCTTTATATTAAATACACTTCAATTACTTGTCTTTCTTGTGTAAGTGTTAAAAATATTACGGCGGCGGCTTCTTGGTCGGCAGTAAACGATCGACTTATTGCTCTAGACAGCAAGAAAAATAAATAAAACAATAAAATTCTCAACTCACAGCAGTAAAGTATACGTATGGGGCACAAAAAGCTACTTTTTGAAAATAAATTAACAAACAAACCGTTATATTAACTTCTAACTTCATGCGTGAAAATTCACAAATATTTCAAAGAGTTCACAAATTTTTCTTCAAAACATGTGTCGGAAGCAGTGGTGCAAATACAAAAGATATATGTATTTTGAGAAAAGTTCATGTAAACCTCCTTTGTCGTTTTTATGAGGCGACGATACGTATTTCTTCAAATAAAATATTTTATTATACATATAACAAAAACAATTCATATTACATATAAGGTGCATATTTTCGATTACAGAGTTGCATAAATATGTAGTTAAGTAGTTTTGAGCAAATAAACGAGGAGATTTTAGGGGAAATTTCTTTTTGGGGTAAAATATTTCTGGGTAATAACGCAAAATGGGCAATCAAACGAAAATTAGTTAAGGTACAGGTCCATAGCTCGCTTTTTGCGCGTTACGCTTTCTATGCATCTGTCAAAAAAGTAGAATCAATGTAATAGTATGTGACAAGTTAAATTGCAAAAAGCGCAGAACGCGTAGGCGCGTTCAAAGCACAAAGTAGGTCTACTTTCTACTTTTGTACGCGTTACAAGCACCATGAAAGAAAGTCAGCTGTTCTTGAATGCTAAAGATGTTAAATAATACTTTATTTCTTACGTTATCGATAAATATTATTTTGCCGTGGATAATTTTTTTTCTTTTTTTTCAATAAAAAAAAATTCTTAGTAAAAAAAACTTGTTTAATAAAATATGTGAATATTTTCATTAATGCGATGTATTTCAATTAACTTTTCACCACACTTTTCTCAGTGACAAATTTTGCATATTAGTTATCGATTACTTTTACGACTAACTCCACAAATTCTTTTAAAAACTCGATTTCACTTTCCATTTTTTCTTTATAAGTATTTATAAACAAACGCACACAGCTGATCAAAACAAAAATAAAATGGCGCATGAAAAGCAGTGCATGTAATTCAACGCGAACAAAGTATAGAATGAAACAAGAGGATGAAACGCGTGTAAAGCATAACGCGCAAAAAGCGAGCTATGGACCTCTACCTTTAAGCGTAGACTTTTGTACGAAAATGAGTGTAAAAAACGTATATTTAATATTTGGGGGGAATAAGTGATAAAGGTTTTTAACCGATGGGTAATTAAACGGGGTGTACTGTAAATATGTTTGGACATTACTCATGCAATATGGCTTACCATTAACACTATTTATTATATGATATTAATATTAATATCTTTTTAATAAGTAAGTTTATGTTAATTGTGTATATGTTCATGCATAAACGTACGTATGTATATTCTCTTATTTTTTTATATTACAAATATGAGAACTAGAAAATTAAATTATCCCCTGTTTCTGCAACCCAGAAGTACGACGACTTGAGTATAAAATTTATATGGAAGACACTCGTATTTTTTTTGGAGTGACTTTCATACACATTTTCAACACGAGTCATCTGCCTTACTTGCAGAAAGTGCACATTAATGTGTGTTGTAAGCAAAATGCATATACAAAATGTTTGATCTTTTTATTAAGAAAAAAAAGAAACAACTAAACTAATGCAATTGTGGCATGTCCTTTAAAGGTTTTTTTTATGATAATAAAAATTAGTGAAAACAAAAATTTAGATTTGTGGAAGGAAATTATTGGAAATTAGCAGTTAAAAAGAGACAAATTTTTCTTTATTACAAAAATATACACACAGCATATATTTTTAAAAACTTAACATACGGGTATTTTTTGCAAAGCCTATTTTATTTCTTTATTTCTTTTTGAAGATTTGGCTTGTTTTTATGGTTAAGCAATTGTCTATATGCTTCCTGCTTTTGGAACTCATCAGTAGACTTCAACCCAAAAAATTTTTGCTTAACCATAAAAACAAGCCAAATCTTCAAATTAAATAAATAAAGACTTAGGGCCAGGCCCACGATGTCACCCACGTTCGACTCGTCGCACAGTTACATTGCAAACAACAACAAAATTTTAAAATTTGTTTTTGTTTTGAATGTAAGTGTGCGACGAGTCGAACGTTCGTGACATCGTGAGACTGGCTCTTAATGTCAAATAAACTTATGTACTTCGGTATTTATTTCTTTTTTTTTTAATAAAAGTAAATAATTTAAGTTTAACATTTGTTAACGCACCAATAATCTCAAATTATTAGTTTACTTATTCAGTAAAACATTTTTTTATTAAAAATACATTGAAATTGATTATTGAGGGGTTTAGCTTAACTTGACTGCACCCGGTCAAAAATACTTGTGTGGCAACACTCTATTCTTGAATAGCGGTTGTTGTTATTTACATTTATTTTCCTTACATAGTGTTCAAGGCGATTTCAGTTTTAGGTGACCTTATCACTACAACAATACAATTACAGAAAAAACAACATGCGGTTTGCATTTTGGTTCAAATTGCTCAATTTGGCATCAACAGCTGATAATCAGCCGGCGGAAAAGGTCACCTGATACTAAATTCGCCATGATAGTGTCCACACCTGATGATTTTATATCATAACGCGTAATATGACGCCGGCAGAGCAACTGTCATTTTTTCATTAATATCAGCACAAAGGGGTAGACGTTAATGATTTTATATCATGATGAATCAAACAAATATTTGAAAAATACTTGCCAAAAATATCTAATTTGCGCGTTGTTTATTTTTTTTAGTCACAAATAATTGTTGTGCTGTAATTTTTAAACGAAAATTGTTTAATAAATAAACGTTAAATGCACAGTAACACATAAAATGACATTTGATATCAAAATGAATTTATCAGGCCCTGAGCTCTGATGATTATATCATAACGCTGCCTGCCATAATATTAATAAATTGAGTATGTAGGTACGTGATGAATTTTTATCATGACATCAATTTGACATTCATCATGATATAAATTCTCTCAGGTGTGGACACTATGTTACATACTTCTCATAACTATAAATCGAGCTGAAAAAAGTCAGCCAATGTAGCAATGGTAAAGCAAGAAAATATAAAACATGTTGATTATTGAGTTATTGTTTCAACTTTGATATTTGTTAAGCTTCTCATTTGTTTAAATGAAAGTTTAACATAATAACTCTAGTTGTTCTAAAAAAAAAAAATTTGAGTAAAGGTGCCCTGATGATCTGCCTTAGCAACAGTGAAATGCGCATAGGACCCAGCTAAGCCCCTCAATGTATTTTTAATTTAAAAAAATATTTTACTAAACAAGTAAAATAATAATTTGAGATTATTAGTGCGTTAGCAAATGTTAAGCTTAAATTGTTACAATTCCCATAAAAAACACTAAAAGTAAATAATATTTAAAATTCAATTTAAGTTAAGAAAATTTTAAGTTAAACCCTTATGAAAGAAAGTCGGGGTACAGACTTGCAATTTTTGTTGCAGCAATTCTTGAATTAAATTGAAACATTTGGTGTTCCTCTCTGGCTTTTTTTTTTCATTAAAAAAATAAACAGTTGCAGGTCTGAAACGTTACAATATTGTTGCAATTCCAATAGTTGAAAATTATATTAACAAAAAACAATTACAATCAATTTTTATCTTTAAAACCAGCAATAAATTTCGACATAAACAACAAAAATTCAATTAACCAACAAAAGATATTTTAACCAAAAACCACAAAATATAAATATAGAAAAATAAATTTTAATAATATTGATGAATATGGAGCAGTTACAATAGTCAATATTAGTAAAAAGCATTTGGAATTAACTTAAATGAAATATAATACTTAAAAAAAAGTTTAAAAAGGCACTAAAAGCAAATAAAGTAGTGACAAAAAATATCTAGATAAACCCAACACACAAAAATCTTAAACGATAGTAATTAGATATAATTAAAGAGATATTTATTGAAAATAAACTTTCGGCATAATGTAAAAAATTACCAAAAAATAATTAAAATAAAACAGCAAATATCTCCGTAAACAAAATATTTATTTTAATTGAAAGTAATGAATTCTGTAATTAAACCAGCATTTTAATTGAACAGATAACAAAACATATTAAAGGCCCTGACTCAATATGCTAAACAATCGCACGAAGTACTCAAAAAAATTTTCAAAATTTTCATAGACTCCATCACACCAGGGTTGCATTTTATCACATATCGCATGATTGTGTAGGATAGTGTATCACGGCCTCAAGTAATTAGCATTTAAGTGTACAATTTTGGTTACGCCGTTTTTCAAACAAATTTCTAATAATTGCTAAATATGACAAAATTTCTTCTTCAATGTCTGTTTTAATTTCTAACAAAAATATTTAGCATCTAGTTTGCGATGTGTAATCAAAGTTGTACATAATTAATAATTTTAAAAAAATTTTAAACATAACAAAACCAAAAAAAAAATATTTTTCTGCAAGAGAAAAAATTTATACTTATATTTCTTTCAATGTATTTTTTTTTCTTTTTAATTTAACACTTGGCGTATAAATAAAAAGAATATAATATATATACATATATACATATTTGTAATTGTATCTAAATATTAAATAATTATTAAAATGAAAAATACCATTAATGATTGTTTATAATTAATACTAAAAACACTCTTAAAGGCAGAAAGAACTTAATATAAGTAAAGAAGAGTCATATACATAATTATAATTAAATTAAGGAGATGATGATGATGATGCTTTAGCTTTGTGTTAAATTTAATGTTGAATGTAAAACTCAAAATTATAATTACCAAAAAATAAATAATAAAAATAAATAAAACAAAGAGTAAATTTTAAATTTGTAATGGTACTGTATGTTAAATATTAACAAATTGACATTGAAAAATTTAATAAAACTAATTTAAAGTAATAAATTAAATGCATTATAATAATAATAGTAATAATAATAATAATAATAATAGTAATGGTATGATTAAAAATGAAATTTAAAAATGAGTCAGCAAAACACTACAATATAATTTTAAATAAATTATAAAAAAAATAACAAATTATACAAACCAAAAGAAGAAATAAAGTAAATCAATAAAACTGAAATAAAATAAAATATAATTGGTTTTATGTCTGTGGTTGGGTGTTATTATTATGTAATTCCCATCGAAAGGAAATATTAATAACCTACAAGGTCTAACAGTTTTCTTTTCATTTCAAATTGCATCGCTACTCCCTGTTTTCCAATTATTCGAGATCAAAAATTTTCGTTTAAAATATTGTTAGGTAAATGGCCGCGAACAGAGCTAACGTAAAGGTTTTTATTTAAAAAAACATTTCGTCGGTTGGTTATTGGTTTGCTGCAGACATAATGTATTTTGAATATACTGTGTCGCAAACCAGTAACTAACCAACGATTTGGTAAGCAAAAAGAATTTTTCTGGGGCAAATCACGGCATTCGATACGACTCGTAATTTAGAGTTTATATGGAAATATTATTTTAAAATTACAAGTCGTATCAAGTTCCGTAATTTTCCCCCTAAATTATTTAGCTAAAGAACTAAATGCGCACACGTACGCACAATGTGCATTCCACATACAAGCAAACATAAGAACTATAACAACAACAATAATAGTATAGCTTCTGCTTGTTAAGACCCTGCAGTCGCCGTAGCTAGCGAATGTCTAGCTATTTCATTAACTAAAAATCGTTACCATTAACTACCAGCCTACCTACTAGCAATGCACACGACTGACGATTTTAACATTTTACCTTTCTAAAAGAAAATCACTTTTTTTTACTAAAAATTACACGTTCACTCACCACGAACTTCCAACTGTAAATGACGCCAACACAAAATCAAAATAATTATGTACTCAAAATAATTTTTTTCTTGTTGATTTACTTTGGAATTACTACACAGTTTTTTTCACTCGCAAAAAAAATTTAGGTTAAAGGCATTAACATTTCCATGAGTGAGAGAGTCAAAAGGCGAACTCTTGCATTACTTGTGGCTACTGTAGTAGGTAGTCGTTTTTTCGTTAGGGAATACCTAACGATTTTGAGTCAATTTCTACTTTTAAAACAGCAGAAGAGATACACACCCATACACACACACACAAAGTGCAAGCACATATGGTAGACACAACTCTGCACAGAGTATTACCAACATAAAAGTCGTTACACAGCAATTCTGAAATTCAAAATAACGGTCAATAGATTTATCCACAAACTCCTAGAAACAGTAACGTGAATTTTCCAGATTGTGTAAGCAGACTGTTTGATCACTTGGTTACCAATAGGAAACGACAGCACAGATGGTAACCAGGGTTGTCAGATTTGGCGATTTTTTGCTAGAAGTGGCGATTTTTCAACTTGTTTGGCGTCTGGTACTCTGTTCAACATTTCACGTGAAATGCTGTCAAAATAAATATAACAAAATGGCACGAATTGTTCATAAAAAAATGTTGCAGAAATAGTACTCTGTTGATCTTGGGAAAAACGTATGAAATGTATTTTCAACATTTTAAGTTTTCATGCAAAATAAGATAGGTGGCATGGAATTTACAACAAACACATGGGGCGTTTTTAAAAACATAAAAAATTTTAGCTAGTTAATATTCTTACATGTCAAGTTTTTCGTATGAAAAAATCAATGTTGCTCAACATTTTTCACAAATTTGAACAGAGTACTATGCTTAGGTTAGGTTAGGAAGGGTGGTGCTATACCGCACCTCCACTCGGAGACCCAATTGGGTCTATTGTGATTCCCTTCTATTGCCCAAACAGTAATATTTACCCCCCTTTTATAGCCAGAAGTGACCCTATTACCCGTCCTTGAGCCACTGAATTCCTCTAGTTTACACTTCCCGATATCAGTAATACTTTCATGGAAAAGTCTGCTCAACCATCTAAGCCTATGACGTTGCAGCTTCGGGCAGTGACAGATAACATGTTCAATGGTTTCTGGTTCCTCTTCATCCTCGCATATCCTATAAAAATCTGGAGTGCCAGTTTTCCAAATGCTGGTTCTTGCTCTGACCGAGCAGTGACCTGTCAACGCTCCTATCAACACCAGTATCGCCTTCCTATTCATATGCAGTAGCAGTTTGAATCTTCCTGACACAAGTTTTGGCCACAAGCACCTTGAGACTCTACAATCCTCCCTACTTCACCATGAACTATTGGTCCTGCTTTCTATCCAGTTACTGAGTTCTCTATAGTAATGATCTTTCGGTAATTTCACCGACCTGTCTGTCATTCCTTCATCTCATACCGACCCTATTTTTGCCAGCTCATCGACAATTTCATTTCCCTCAACACTGCTGTGGCCAGGAATCCAACATAGTCTGATACTATATTTATCTATAAGCAAGTTGAGGGCTCTCCCACAGTCACTAACAAGTTTCGATTTGACAATGTGTCCCTTCAAAGCTTTTAGCGCTGCTTGGCTGTCGACATAGAAGGTTACCTTCTCACCTTCAGCTACATTCCTGGTCACCAGTTCCGTGACCCTGAGAATCGCCAAGATCTCAGCCTGGAAAACGCTGTATTCATTCGGCAGTCTGAAAGAACTACGAATGTTCGTTCCCAAGATATAGACACCAGCCCCTGTGCCTTCCACCATTTTTGATCCGTCTGTAAAGACTGCACTTCCCTCACATAGCTTATCGGATTTGACCCAATAGTTCCTATCCGGAATTACAATTGAGGGTGTTCTACTAAAGTCGATTTCAGCGACCTTATAGTCCTATAACCCAAGTGTAACGGATCCCTGATCACTAAAACTGATCTCATTTAAGATTGATGTGTGACCTGTTATTCCTATCCTCACCAAACCTGTTTCTACGAGTCTAAGGAGACTGCTAGTCGCCGTTACCACCACAAAGTCCTCTATAGGAAGTAGATGAAGAATGAAGTCCAAGGCAGCCTGAGGTGTGCTCCTCTGAGCACCTATAATACCCATCGATGCACATCTCTGAACCTTAGCTAGTAATTTCCTGTGACTTTCCTTCCTCAATGCCTCCCACCATACCACACAACCATAGGAAATAACTGGGCTGACAACCGATGTGTAGATCCAGTTTACTATCTTCGGTTGCAGACCCCAGTTCCTGCGTGTTCCTTTTCCAAGAAAGCTTGCTATCTAGGAAAACACCCAGGTATTTAGCACCCTCTGCAAGTCTCAGCTCCACCCCTCCCTCCCATCCTGGGCAGTACAAAGCTTTCTACTTTGTATCTCCTGGTGAAGAGGACTAGCTCGGTTTTCTCTGGGTTGACTCCCAATCCTTTACTGCTGGCCCAGGAGGATAGATCGCCCAACGCCGACTGCATGACTTCACTGATAGTGGGAAGAAACTTTCCCGTTACCAGTAAAACCACGTCATCCGCATATGCTCCTGTCAAAACGCCTAAGAATTGCGTTCATTGCCAACAACCACAATAGAGGTGATAAAACTACTATGCTTAAAGGCCGTGATACACTATCATACAAAGTCGTGCGATCTACGAAAAAATACAGCCCTGGTATGATGGAATTTATGAAAATTTTCAAAAGACAATAACAATTCATCACACCAGGGTTATACTTTTTCGTAGATGATAGTGAGTCATGGCCTAAGTAATGAAAATCTGTGCAAAAATATTCATTTTATTCACAATTAAGGCAGGTAGCCCACTTTGACAAACATTGTGTAATCTAGGCCAGGCCAAGTTCCGGCTTATGCACGCAGTGTGTATATTTACGCGAAGCCGTTCATCGTGTTTTTATCACCAAAAGTAAAAACACAGTTTTTTCTATGACAATCTACAAGAAATAGCGTGAGTTTTAGGTAAAAATAAATATCAGCAAGTATTTAAACAAACAAAAATCAAAAACCCTACTGCGATCAACTTTGAACCGTTAAATATCCTAAATGGTCATTCGAAATGAAAAATCATAAGAGAAACCTAAACATGATTTCAAAATACCTGTCGAATGATACTCATTTTGATATCGTTCGCCGACTTTTTATTTTTTGCATATTTACAAAATGGCGTCCGTTGGCCGCCATATTGAATTTTGACAACTGACATATCTTTGGTGACACTCCCGGGATTAAGACAAATCGATTGACGTAAGAATTATCAAAATTGGTACACTCGTTCGGTTTATATAGTGCCGCAACGCAACACCCATATATTCATACAAACATACATACATACATGGACTGATAAACACAATACCCTTTTTTGCGTCGCGCAGTCGGGTAAAAATGGATTCCTCGACCTAAAAAGCAGTAAGATAGCATAGCTGCCCTGGATAATAAAAACAAATAAGAATTATTTTATCAAATATTTAAATATTTTTTCTTGTTACACAGCCTTCCAAAATCAACAACTTCAAATACGTGTAAAAAATCTAGCACTAAACTAAAAAAAAAAAAACCTTGAGGGTTTTCTTATGGAAAACGTCAACTTTCAATTGCTTTTGGTTTCATCCCATTACCACTGTGTAATCAATTACATTCAATGTACTTTTTCAAATATATATATTTTAATCAGTGTGTACGTTACTGACTTTAATTATTTTATAAATTATTTGCAAGCTTATTCTATGTAGTATCTATGTATATCGGCAAGTTCTTATAACACATAAAAATTTTCAAAATAACGGCAAACTCTTTAATATACAAATGAATCATGCACTAAACGTACCACACCTGGAGAAACTGATGAAGCCAGCTGTTCAGCCATTAACTGAACACACGCACACATAAAAACACAACATTTGCAACAAAAAAACAAAGAAAGCCATAAATCCAACCTCCCGAATTAGATATTTGTGTGTTTTCTTTCATTTATTAGTATAATAAAATTAACTTACAATTTAATAAATTGAAATAAGTGCAGAGTTTCGTCTTCTACGTGTTGTAAAACGAGAAATGAAACAAAATTTGGATAAACGTGACTTGCGGCCATTCATTTATGGTGGCTTGGCATCAATAACAGCGGAGTTTGGTAAATTTTTCCATTATTTTTGTTAGAATTAAATGGAAACAAATATGTTTTCCAATGGTAAAAAAAATTAAAATACATGACGCAATAGAAAAAGTGCAATAAGTATAATCAAATGAAATAAAAGCAACAGATAATAGATAATCGTGTCATTATTAATAATGCATACATGCATACACACAAACTTGTGTACATATTAACAACAAATAATCGCTCTACTACGTTAGGGACATCAGCGATTTCGTAAGGCAAACGCCAAACAAACTTCTAATTCTAAGTGCACTATAGAATAGTACACTGGTGGTCAAAACTAATAGAAATAAGAAAAGATTTTTTAATGAAACGTTTAATAAAAAGAGCCTTAAATCCAATTAAGTACCAGTTCAAACCAATAAATCCGGGGTGTGCTGGAAAACGCGTGATTTGGAAACTCCATATTTCTACATTCGAAAGAAATTATTCACAATACAATTATTCCAAGACACAAAAAACTGTAAAAATTTTAAAATAAAGAAGCTTTTTTCAAAGATTTTATTTCCAAAAATTTGGTTTTTTAATATTGAATGAATTTAATATACCAGCATGTCACAAATTTTGTAGTTACAATTCCTCCGAAAAGAAAATATTTTAAGATCTTAAGCCTGCATCGCACTTTCGGCACAATGTACCGATTTTCGTCGGCAAATGATACTTATTTTTCACCTGAAATATAAGGACATATTTGGGAACAAATCAAGTTTAGGGGCACCTCCCAGAAATTAAAAAAAAGTATGCTATCATATAGAAAATTAAAAAATAAGAAGAAAATAATAAATAAAAAAGTTGGCGGCAACGCTTAGTTTCCGAGTTATGGGCCTCTGAAGTTCTAGTAAAATATTCTTATCATACGGTGTTTTCAAACGAATATGACCAATATTGGTATCTTAAAAATTAAAAAAGTACCCTATCCTATAGAAAATTGAAAAATAAGAAGAAGAAATTAAATTAAAAAATTGGCAGCGAGGCTTAGTTTCCGAGTTATGGGCCTCTAAAACTTTAGTACAGTATTGTGAGTATGTACCTATAAGGTTTTTTTTTAAAGATTTTCTCCACCATGGTGTTTCCCGAGACGGCGCAGCCTAGTAAAGATTTTCTGCATTGCAAGGTTTTCTGGCCTACTAAAGTATTCTTGCATTGCCGGCCTTTGGCCGGATTTAAGGACTTTCTCCACCATGGTGTTTCCCGAGACGGCGCAGCCTAGTAAAGATTTTCTGCATTGCAAAGTTTTCTGGCCTACTAAAGTATTCCTGCATTGCCGGCCTTCGGCCGGACTTAAGGATTTTCTCCACCATGGTGTTTCCTGAGACGGCGCAGCCTAGTAAAGATTTTCTGCATTGCAAAGTTTTCCTGCTTACTAACGTTTTCCTGCATAGCTGACCAAGAGTTATTTTTACCATTTCATGAAAGGAATTCTTAAAAGCTTTAAGATGATACCAATATTGGTCATATTCGTTGAAAAACACCGTATACATACTCACAATACTGTACTAAAGTTTCAGAGGCCCATAACTCGGAAACTAAGCCTCGCCGACAATTTTTTAATTTAATTTCTTCTTCTTATTTTTCAATTTTCTATAGGATATAGTACTTTTTTAATTTTTAAGATACCAATATTGGTCATATTCGTTTGAAAACATCGTATGATAAGAATATTTTGCTAGAACTTCAGAGGCCCATAACTCGGAAACTAAGCGTTGCCGCCAACTTTTTTATTTATTATTTTCTTCTTATTTTTTAATTTTCTATATGATAGCATACTTTTTTTTAATTTCTGGGAGGTGCCCCTAAACTTGATTTAAGCCCATATTTGCATCACGCTGTATTGGTACTAGAGCCATATAGACTTATACGGGAATTAATTGAGAAATAAGGCAATTTTGGTTTATTACTTTTGACTTTATTGCAGTGAGCCGACGAAAATCCGTACATTGTGCTGACAGTGGGATGCCGGCTTAAGCTGCTGTTCATTTTCATCAAACTGAAAAATATTATTAAAACGATAATTGTGTGATGTAAATATATGTAAATGTTCATATATATAGCAATGTTTCCTCAAGAAATAAGATATGTACTCGTATTATAGCTATTTCGCTTTCGTACGGACTTAGTTCTGTAACATGATTGATAAATGGGAAAAAGTTCTTTTCTTTATACGCAACATGTTAAAGTTTTAATGAATGCACGCGACTTAAGCTAAAATTGAGATAATTTTCCAATTTAAAACTATACCTTTGCACAATTTATTTTATATATGTGACTTTTTAAAGCAAAATTACTTTTAGCTTATTGTATTTCAATATGCGATTTCTTTTGGAATAAAAACCTAACTTGATTTCGATCTTATAAATTCTAAATTTATATTTAGGGCCCTTCAATTAATATGGCCCCGCATGAAAGTAACATTTTTTACAGAAAAAGAGTTTAAAAAAATTGCTTAAAGCTTAAGGGTGCTAAATTAGACTCAAGTTAATTTTTAGAGATTTTAAAATATGTGCATGGGGGCCAGAGTAATAATTGAATATGGTGGCGAAGAGCGTGTTAAAAAAATTTTTGGGAAACAAAAATATTGGGTGTCGGTCAGTTATTTGACTTCTCTAGGGACACTCTGGGACTAGTTGGGGCGATGGGGGGTAATTGTATAAAAAATAATATTTTGTATGGGAACCCCTTAAGGAGCGCAGATAGGGGCTTGGTATGTTGCTAAAAAATGTATTGTGGAAAATATTAGTGTGGGTCTGTGTTAAGTTTTACCCCTCTAGAAACATCTCAGGGACAGTTGTGAAGCTTTTTTTTATAGATTTCGCTTCATTTTTCCCTAGTTTTAACCCCGATGAGGACGCATTTGCAAAAATTTTAATTTCCAAAAAATATGTACATTTAAATATTTGCATAGTAACCCAGCAAAAAAGCATGACAAAAATCTGGCTGAATCATGGGTTCAAGTCATGACGAACCGGTTCGATTTAGGGGAAACATGCAGGAGTTTTACATTAACATGTCATTGGAGATCCTGCGTTTGTGCGGGAATTTAAATAAATTTATCTCCAATTAAATGAATGACTCGAACTAATGCATGTTCGTTCTCTGATTCGAAAACGTTTTCATAGGTTAAAAAAAATACTTTTATAAGTCGCTTTCGATAACGAGCTGATTCGATCACGTTCTTTCAGTTTGAAATTATGACATTTGATATCGAGCCGTATTATTACATTGTTCGATAGCGTATGCCATAATCTCAAACTGAAGAACGTGATCGAATCAGCTCGTTATCAAAAGCGACGATTATACCCCAGATGTGAACCCGTGCATGTTCCTTGATTTTAAAAATGTTTGAATGTTAATTTTTATCACTGCCACTGTCACAATGCCGAATTTATTCGGATTTGGGAAAGTGTTAAACATGAATTTAATTCATGTAATGATTAAGAAGGTGTGAAACCTTAATTTTTTTTTTTTGGTTCTGCTGGGATTATGACAATATGACCTTAAGAACTACCGTTTGAATACCCCTAATTTTGTAAATAAAAAGCTAAAAAAACTAATACTCTTTGAATTAACAGTTTTGACCACTACTGTATATAAAATGTATTGTGTGTGTGTATGTTTGTGCTCAACTTCCTTCCTTCATAATTGTTCTAAAACTTTCATGTTTGTTATAGCGGTCTTATCATTCAAACTATTTGATTTATTTAATTACACTAGTGTCGTATTACAATAGCTTTATTATTTACATGATAATTTTGTTTATTTATTATTTATTTATTTATTATTTTGTATATTTATTCTCGTATTTGTGTTGTTAGGCACTTTTCCAATTGATACAACAAAAACCCGCCTCCAGGTACAAGGGCAAAAAATTGACAAATCATTTGCACAATTACGGTATCGCGGCATGACGGATGCATTTATAAAAATAAGCAAAGAAGAGGGCTTGAAAGCGTTATATTCAGGGTAAGTGATTGTTTTGTGAAATTATCGTGCTCAAATATATTGGACGCTCAATTAATTAATTTTTTTTTCTCTCTCTCTCTCTCTCTCATTTTGTATCATCAAATTTAGAATCGGGCCGGCAGTATTAAGACAAGCTACTTACGGCACCATTAAATTTGGCACTTACTACACATTAAAAAGTTTAGTTAGCGAACATGGTCTACTGGTCGATCCCGATACCGGGACAGAAAGAGTATGGGGCAATGTAATGTGTGCAGCGGCTGCCGGTGCCATATCATCAGCTTTAGCCAATCCAACCGATGTATTAAAAGTACGCATGCAAGTGCATGGGAAAGGTTCAATGCAGAAGAGTCTGTTTGCCTGCTTCCATGACATCTATAAATATGAAGGTGTAAGAGGGCTATGGCGGGGTGTGGGTCCTACGGCCCAGAGAGCAGTGGTTATAGCTTCGGTCGAATTGCCGGTATATGATTTTTGTAAATTGCAACTAATGGACTATTTCGGCGATGAAATGTCTAATCATTTTATGTAAGTCTTGGGAAGATTTTTTTTTTTATTTCACAATCCTTAAAAACAAATATTTATGTATGTTTATATTATTAGTTCGAGTTTTGTGGCCAGTTTAGGTAGTGCCATTGCCTCCACTCCCATAGATGTTATACGTACCCGCCTCATGAATCAGCGACATGTTACAGTAGCCAATGGCTTGACTACAACAGTATCGTCTCCGAAAATATATAATGGCAGCTTAGATTGTGCCCTACAGGTATTTATTTTGTTATCTTGTGTATTACAAAGTTCTTGTTTTCTATGCAGCCCAAAAATTCAAATTTCCTACTTACAGACTGTACGAAATGAGGGTTTTCTAGCTTTATATAAAGGTTTTATACCCACTTGGGTGCGCATGGGTCCCTGGAATGTTATATTCTTTATAACATACGAACAACTTAAAAAATATTAATAATACATAAACGCTCAATTTAACGGACGTTTAATGGTTGTATGGCTTTTTCTATGTATATCTGCACATTCTCAAATTCTCAAAAACCCTAAATACAATTAAAGCAACAAGCTGTAGTAAACGAGGAATCTAATCGTCGCTTACGATAACGAGCTGATTCGATCTCGTTTCTAAAATTTTCGATTATGGCATTCGCTATCGAACCATGTATGAAGTTTATTTTTCGATATTGAAAAAACGTATACGAATCAGTTCGTTAACAGGGCAGGTGTGTAGTAACATTGACATTGCATGGCTGTTAAGTTTATTAAAGAACAAATATATTAAATGAATAGTTAGTACAAGCTTAAACACAAAAACACCTCACTAGATATATGTATCAAATTATTTTTATTTTAATTATACTAGATTTTAAGACACTTTTACCAAATTATCATTCTCAAATTATGTATATCTTTCATCTTATATGTAACAAATAAATATTGTTAGTTAATAAGTAAAATATCCCATCTATATAAATAAGAATAAGAACAATGTCATTGTAAAACTTACAAGCTTTACTATCATTTCCAATTAAGTTTATCTTAAGTAAAATTGTGTTTTTTTTCTTTTCTTTTTCTAATTTTATTCTTATCTTATTTTTTGAAAGCATTCATGACTGTTTATTTTAATGGAAAAATGCATTTTGTTAGTTAATTGCTTTTTTTTTACTAAATAAGGCATTCGAACTAATTTAAATTGAAACCTCCAAGTTTTCTTATATAATTAACAAATACTCTTGCTTTCTCTACTTGTATTTATACATGTGCATATCGTCACCTTAAATGCAAAAGGAAGTACATAACTACACTTTTATATATTTTGCAGGAGAAACAAAAAACGTTACAAAATCAATAATAATAAAGTTTTCTTCGAAATTTATTTGTAGTACGGATACTTATTTGTTTTTTAACCATTTATTTCCTTTTTATATATATTTAAGCTTTTATGCTAGTTACATACGTTCTTTGCAATAAAAAGTAGTTGCATTCGTAATTACGTCCGTTTGAATTTCTTTAATAAAGTCGTAAGTGAAATTTATTTGCTGGTGGTTAAGCCATGTCTATATGCATTTCATTGTTGCTTTAACAAATCGTCAGTAGACTTCAACCACCAGCAAATAAATTTCACTTACAATATAATTATGACAATATTTCGAATAATAAATTTCTTGAATGTTTAATAAATTCGTTATTTTTGTTCGCAGAGGTCTAAATATTTGCCTGAACATGTAGTTTGATCAAATGAATCATAATCAATAAAAAATTCGATTTCGAATTTTTGTGCAGTTAAGTCCGTTTGCATTTGAGATGACGACATGTATTTCGTTTTAATTTAAAAGTATTTACCTTAGCATTTCTTAAATGAATGAAAAATTCTTTTTATACATATTTTTATTTCATATTAAATAAATTTAATTGATAATTCGAAAAACTAAAAAAAAAAACTTCGAACAAACCAAATAAATACTTTGTTTTCGTTTATACATATGGGCAGTTCCATAGAATGTCACGTACGTTGCCCAATCAATTAAGATTGTATTTCAGAGAAAATTTAAATTTTTCTTTATTTCTTCTGGTAATTTTGAGGAGCGTAAATAGCTCTACCTTTGGTAAAATATGTGGAAAATTCTAACCGCATTGATCTGAAATACAAGCTTAATTGATTGGTCAACGTACGTGACATTCTGTGGAATTGCCCATATGTATGTATGTATGTATAAAACTTAAATGGTTAGACCTTACATGCTGGCAGTTTCGTGATAAATCCGCTCATTTGGGTCTTGGTGGGTCCCGTTGAAGGTTCTCTTATCTCGGATGAATCGGATAACTCTAAGTCATGCCCCATTGATGTCAATTCATTAGAACATCTGCTAATTTTGCAGTGATTCTGTATTGAAATTATTTTGTTGAAAATTGTTCACACTTCGCTATCATGTGGGTCAAATTATGCAAATATTTTAATTTTTTTTTTTCAAAAATATCAGTTTTTTTTTAATTTTACAAATGTTTGACAAAACCATTGCAAAAATTCTTAATGAATGAAAATATTAACCCCTCCGCGCTTTGAATCAACAATGACCCAATCAAAAACTTTACAGCAAAATATTTTTGATTGAGTTATCTTCGTTAATGTTTTCGGTCATGAAATATTTTTAAAGTTTTTATTTTCGAAATTTCTAGAAAAAATAACTATGAAATATCTGTGCAAAAATAAGTGTCATTATGACCCACATGACCCACAAGGGTTAATTTTCAAAAAAAAAAAAAGTTTATGAAATAATTTAGAATGTCACAATTGTCGATTTTCTGTAGAATCGGTTTAAAATTAACGAATTTTCCAAATACATAACTACTGGGAGTCTACTCTGTAATTCGGAACGAAAGCAAATGCTTTCGAATTCTAATATTAATAACATACAAGTTCGAAAGCATTTTCTTTCGTTTCGAAATACAGAGTAGACCCCCTGGTAAATCGGTGAATTTTGCAAAATTTTAAACTTTCACTTTCACAATGGGGCACCTAAAATTTTCACCATATATTTTTTTATATACTAAGTGCCACAATATTCCGCCTTGGCTTTTATGAATATCAAAAGTTATAATTTTCAGTGCCACTCTACTGCACAGTGGGTCAATTCCGGCCGAAAATCTCTAACTTCTTCATTTATATTTACAAACAGCTTAAATTTGGCATTCTTGTTAGAAATTACAAGAAATATTAAATATACACATGCAGGGCTTGGCCAAATAATTACGCACGTCTCAAATGTCATTGTAGAGATTCTTGCAAATAAAAAATATTTTGTATACATAATGCTACCCTAGCGATTTCCACAAAACAGGAAACACTATGCTTAGGAAAATGTTCAAAATTTAACATAACCGCATCCCTTGAGACTTTGCACACACCTTGACGTCCCCTATAATGATATTATTCTGTGCACGGAAAAGTGGCCAGAGCCACGCCCTTTAACGCTAAATTTTTGCATTTCATATGCTTCTATTCAACCGATAGCAAAGAAACTTGGTATACACCTTGAGCTCTTTTAGCAACATATCAAGTGTTTGGAAAAGTGGGAGGGGGCCACGCCTACTAAAATATAAACTCCGCGCTTTTGCTGTAATACAATTTTCATATATTTCTGCTGGTAAATATAATAATTTTTCATTTAATTGAGGAAAATCTCCCAAATTATAACTCAAAATTAATTATTTAAAATTTCGGGCCACCTAAAATTTTTTTTTACAAAATTTTTATCTTTTTTTTTTATTAATAGTTGCTCTTGCAGCACAAAAGTAAAGACCCGATTATGAATTGGCAACCCAACTTTTGTTTTGTTGCCATTTGCCAACATGTTAATAAGTATGGCAAACGGCAACTAAGTCCCGGTTTACACACGTCATTTTTGTTGACGAAGAAGAATATATAAATATGTATCTTCTTTTTTACCAGCTGAATGAAAAGGTGATCAACAAAAGTTGACGCGTGTGAAGCCGGGACTAAGAGATATTAATTTCAGTTGCCAAACACCTTTTTTAGACACGTAAATTTTACTTTGCAAAGTCTTAATTCAGCTGGGAGAGAGAGAGAGATGAGAGAAAGTATTCCTGCCTTTGTCTTTCACCCAGCAGAATTAAGACTTTGCAAAGTAAGCTTTGCGTGTCTAAAAGAGGTCTTTACTCACAGTAGATGCTGTAATTCTAAGTCCCGGCTCACACAATTCAGCTGCAAGAAATACACAGAATAAAATACAAATATCTCTTTTTTCTTACAGCTGAATTAAGAGTTGATCTACAAAAGTTGAAGTGTGTGAGCCGGGACTAATATATTCAATATATTATACTTCGTTACCTTCATCGAAAAGTAATTCCACTCAACTAATAATTTTTATGATGAGCAATTTTTTAAAGGGCTCGCTTATATTATTGAAGCCTGGTTTATATTATTTTCAGTTGTCATTATCATAATCATATTTTCGCAACTGGAGAAAGTTACCATGCAGAAGACTGACTTTAATTCCAGTTGCGTTGCCAGTTGACACTGAAGCAACTGAATTTTGATTGCCGCCCATATCGCGCCATAAAATAATTGTTATTGTTTATGGCACTTAAAAGAGCAAAATAAAATCATTATTCAACACGCGCCTTCTTATCACTTGATTACTTTGAATTAATAAGAAGTCTAACACAAACGACTTGAGTATATTAACCAGTTTCAGTATTAATATTTTTCTAGATTATCAACATATTTCTTTGACATAAGTTCTCTTAATCTCCTTTAAAATTACTATTTTATGCAAAGAAGCCATAAACTATTCTTTGCCCCAATGCTGCAGTACTATTCTTGTACAAAAGTGAAAAATTCACATTTTGCAATTCGCATCAGTTTCGTTTTATTTCATCTTTTGTGTCTGTCAAAAGATGAAATGGTTTCTTGCATAAAAAATGCACATGTTGATTATTGAGTTCTTCTTTCAACTTTGATATTTGTTGAGCTTCTCATTTGTTTTAATGAAAGTTTAACATAATAACTCCAACAGGTGGGCCAAAAGAAATCATTCTATTGGAAGATGCTCTTATTTTCGCAAATGGCGGCCAATGTCAAATCTGTTTTGACATTTGTGAACTAGACAGATGTGGAATACAAGTGAACAAGCCATGGAGCGATACACTCCCCAAAAACGCGGAATAATCGTCTCTATTTTTTCCCGTTCGCCTCATCTCTCGTTTTGGCGATTTACACTGGCCCGCAAGATCACCCGATTTAACCGTCCCAGACTTTTTTTGTGGGGTTTTTTTTAAGTCTGTCGCCCGAAGTTCTCGCTTAAGTAATGAAAAATGCCATAAAACGAGCAAACAATTGTGACGGCGCCCATTTGGCCGATAACATCTATCGAATCGAAGTTTTTCATTTAGAGAAAAAAATGAGAGCCAAACCACAAACAACGGATGACTTCTTTTGGCCCACCTTGTAGTTGTTCTAAGAAATTTTTGGGTAATTATTGGGTGCAGAATGCACTAGCATCAGTGAACTGCGCATAGGATCCAACTCAACCCCTCAATAATCAATTTCAATGTGTTTTTAATAAAAGTAAAAAAATATTTTACTGAATACTTAAAATAATAATTTGAGTTATTAGTGCGTTAACAAAAAAAAATACTCAGGGCTAATAAATCAGTGAAAGTTTAAACGCTGGTTTAGTTGAACTAAACACACAAAAAAGTAATATGAATGAGTTTGTAATATTAATTAAAATATTTGTAATATTAATTAAAAAATTAATTAAATTTTCACCTATAAACAATTTGATAATATCAATTAAGTTTTTCCACTCAAATTAATTAATACAATTAAAAATTTAATTGAATCAATTAAATTATTAATTGAACACAATAATTGGTGAATAAACTGCATACAATGATAAATTTGTATGCAGTTTAAACTCAACAGCAGTAGATCAGTGAACCATACATTATGTGTAGTTTAAAAAATAAAATTGGGGCAGGACTAGAATAAAAATGTCAAAAAATCGCTGTTTTGCAGCAAACTATCAATACTTTGCACAATCAAAAAGGCAAAATATATATTAAAAAAAAAATTAATTAAAGGTCGCCAAATTTTACTGAGAAAGAAATTATATTGAATAATATTCAAAATATATTCTGCCATTCGTAAACGAATGAATTTTGCAATTATACCAACAATATATAACATTTATTCGGTTATTCGAATAAAATTTATTCGAGTAGTCGAATAAAATTTATTCAGTTATGCCAATAATATTTAACATTTATTCGGTTACTCAAAGTAAATTAGTTCGGTTATTCAACAACAAAAATGTATTCGGTTATTCAAATAAATTAAATTTTTTTTTTAATAAGACCAGCACTCAGGGGATGACCCCTACTCATGCAATGCATTGTGCTAGAAATAGGAAAATAGGTTATAGGGAGCAGTGTCTGTGGACATTTGATTTAAACTTTCTCACGCTGGTAGTGACAGGAAAGATCTCCGCAGATATGTAGTTGGTTCCACATACGAACAGTGCGGCTAAAAAAGGAATTCTCTCTGTAATGCGTAGTGCGATTCGTTGGCCAATCGATCACAAAGGGATGTGCTCTGAATGAGGCACGTGTGGTGCGTATAAATGTGCGGGTTTCAGGAACAAGTTCCCTAATTTCATTAGAAAACATTCCGTTGTAGTAACGATAGAACAAGGAAATGCACCGCACATTGCGACGATGCTCCAATGAGCTTCTTCGCCCTCTCCTGTACGCAGTCGAGCAGCCCCAAAATAGACTTTGAAGTGCCGGCCCATACATGAGAGTTATATTCCATTTTCGGTCGGATATAAGTGGTATAAATAGCAAGGAATTAGATGGGGGTGAAATATCGTTTGCACCGTTTCAAAAACCCGAGGCACTTGAATGCTTCTTTTGCAACTTGAAAAATGTGTTCAGTCCATCGAACATCACACTGTATTTTCATGCCAAGAACATCAAGAGCATCTGATTCCTTAATACTTATTTATACCCCCCATAATTACAGAGGCAACAGCATTTTCGGTCATGCGTCTATGAGTAACCATACAACATTGGGTCTTACGGGCGTTAAAGTCATTCAAAAGTTTTTGCTAAATCATAGTTTAAAGTCTCATTCATTGTTTGTCGCATAGCCTCAACCTGTGGCATGCTAGATCTATTGCTGAATGAGAAAGAATGGCAAATGCTGCTGTCGTCCGCAAAAGAATAGATAGGGTTGAAAGTTTTGCACAGTAGGTCATTTATAAAGATAAGGAATAGAGTTGGTGAAAGAAGGGAACCTTGCGGTACCCTGGAATTTAACTTGAACTCATTTGATGAGCTCCCATCCATAACAACTCTTATAGTGCGATCCCTGAGGAAACTCGATAAGAAACGAGTGAAGTTATTACCGACACCAAGGGCAATACATTTTGACAAAAGTGCGCCATGCCACACTCTATCAAACGCCTTGGAGATATCTAGAGCCACCACCTTACTTTCGCCAAAATGCTGGATTGAATTACACCATTTCTCCGAGAGGAGTGCAGGTAGGTCTCCCGTAGAGCGGCCTCTACGAAATCCATACTGCCGGTCGTTAAGTAAGCTGTTGGACTCCAGATACCTTACAAGATGGAAATTCACCATACTTTCTATCACTGTGGAAAGTGCAGAACATATTGCGATTGGACGATAATTTTCAGGGTTAGTAGCTTCTTCTTTTTCAGGGATTGGCGTAACATTAGCAATCTCTCAACACACTGGAAACTCACCAACATGGTACAAAGCTCTGAAGAGGTTAGCTAATGGACGTGCTAGCGTCGAGTAGCACTGCTTCAAGACCAGTGCTGCAATGCCATCCAGCCCGGGAGACTTGTTTATATTGAGCTCCGACAAAACCCTTTTTACTGCCCGAGCTCGAAAGAATATCTTAGGCATAGTAGTTGATACTCTCTCTAGCATAGGCAGAGGCTGATTGCTTTCCGGCAAGTAGGAATTACTTGCAAACATTTCAGATAATAAGTTAGCTTTATCAGCCGGGTCTGTGAATATTAGGTCGTCCTTTAAAAGAGGCGGAATTGAAGAGCTAGCATTATTCTTTACTCTTTTAACTCTTTTAACCAGAAGCTCTTACTACCCCGAGGGGCAGCAAGAACTTTAGCACGGAGACGATTCTCGTAAAGAGCTTTTTCACGTCTCAGTACTTTGGCACACGAAGATCTCGCCCTTTTGCGTAGCAAATCAGTATCGGCATTTTGATTACTTCGCCAAATACTGAATGCTTCCTCTCTAGATCTGACTGCATTTTTGCATGTCTGATTAAACCAAATTTGCTCTTCGGGCTTAATCGGAATTTGTTTTGATGGTATGAAAGCTTTCATGCCCATCAAAATTATACTTTCAAGCATTTTGGCCATGGCATTGACATGATTGTCAAGAAAACATAGTTTCCAATTAAAATGCCGAAAAAATTCGTTGAGCTGAGCCCAACGAGCCTTTTCGTAGACGTAGATGAAACGCTATGAAGTGCTGAGAACGAAAAGGAGGCTGAAATGGTACAGCGATCTGAATTACCGAGAGGTGCATTAAAACACTTATTTCATACTTATCAGGGTGTGAAGTAAGAAAGAGGTCGAGTGTATTTTGTTGGTGCCCTTCAACACACGGAATGTGTGTTGGTTCATTCACAAGTTGCACTAGGTGATTATGTGCTGCGAACAACTCAATATATTGGCCTTCCCTAGTTGTATGGCTCGAATGGCGAAGCCAAGTTGAATTGTGAACATTGAAATCACCAGCAATAACGATTTCACTGTTCGGAAAACTCTCTAGAATCTTCGATATGGATTCAGAAAGGGCATCGAAGCCAGTAATGGTACTTTGGACTTCTGTAAACGAATCCGAAATGCAAACAGTGTGCCCAGATTTGGAATTTAACCCAGAGACAGCAGCAGACATGCCTAGTGATTGCTTGCATTGGTACACAACTGCGTTGCGAATGTACATTGCAAGTCCCCGATGAAAATTAAAAAGCGATAGTAGGTGATAACTAGGTATCTGAAAATCCTGTGGATCCACATTATTCAGTTATAGCAATAATATTTAACATTTATTCGATTGTGCGGATTTGTTAGGCACGATGTCGCAGTGGTTGCGTGAGCATCGCGCGTTCGCTGTGGAGACATTTTTTAAGAGTAGTGATTCTTACGTAATTGCTCGCCGACAATTTTGTTCAAAGTGTGATGGACCGAGTGTAAATTTAATTCGTTCGTGGGTGCAAAGATTATGCGCAAGTGCTTCGGCTATGAATGTCCCACGGCCAGTCGATCTTCAAGGGCTCCCGAAAACATTGAACTGGTTGAAAGCAGTTTACGTCTAAATCCGCTACTTTTAATACGAAAAAGAGCAGCCTCACTGGGAAATCGTTCAAGAACTGAAAGAAAGTGACCTTGATTTAGGCAAAAAAAATTTTGCAAAACGATGTTGGAGCGTTTTCGCACTGTAAATCCCATTTATTTTGGAGCGACAAGGCTCATTTTCACTTAAACGGCCACTACAACAAGCAAAACTGCCGTTACTGGTCTCCAAGAACCCGCAACCCTTGATTGAAATATCAAAAACCATTGCATTGCCCCAAAAAAAACTGTTTGGTGTGCCTTAACCACGCAGGAGATAATTGGACCATTTTTTTTCAAAAATTTTCGAGGTCAGGCTATGAATGTCAACGGTGAAAATTATCGACGCATGATTACGGAATACTTTTTGCCAAACCTGCGAGCTCATCTATCTTACTCTTCACACACATGGTTTCAATAGAATGGGGCGGGCAACTGCTCTGGCTGTGAGCTTCGATGAATTTGCTTCGGGAAAATTTCCCTCAAAAACTGATCAGTCGCTTTGGGGACATCCCATGGCCAACGAAGTCGCCCGATCTAACTCCCATGGATTTTTTTTATGGTGCTAGCTCAAACAGAAAGTTTATAATGATAATTCCCAATCTCTTGTGGCTTTAAAGGAAAATATTCGTCGAGAAATCAGCTCAATTGAACCAAGTTTACGGCAGCGTGTGGCGCAGAACACAAGGCTCCGTTTTGAACAGTGTGTTCAACTCGACGGAAGACATCTGGATGACAAACTCTTTAAAAAATAAAAATGCTCTTAATAAAACTTTGTGTCATTTATTACGTTTTTTATTTACTTGGGTGTCACACGATCAAGTTTTCATTAAAATTTTAAAATTTCTCTCATTTTTTTACCAATACACTCACACTTTTAAAACTTGCTGAGAATTTGCTTTCAAATTTCCGTTCAATTGAGTGTTTCAAGTTATAGTCAAGAAAACAGCTGATTGCAGTGTTTTCCTCAAATTTTGCATTCTTGCTGAAAAACTTGCTTTGAAATTGCGTGCAGCCTACGTCACATCTTTCAATTTTTGTGAATTTTGACAAGCAGTATGTGTAAATATCTTGAAAGAGAATTGAAAAAAAAAAACTTGATAGTGTGACTGCAGAGTTAAGTTTGAAAATATAAATCTGCTACCAGACACCCTGTACATATGCACATATGTAATTATATGAGAATTTTTTCCTACTTTCAATGAGGTGGTTTACACGAGAACAATTTTTAAGCCGCACAATTTCATCTGACATAAAATGTATACGTATACACAGCTTTGTGTGTGTTAGTGTTTTTTTTTTTTATTAATTTGACTTTTGACTTTCGTTATACACATTTCGAAACATACGCGGAGGAAATATGGCGATAATAAATGACGAAGAATTGGCAATTATTTTAGGAGGAATTTCAATAGCCTGTAATTTGGAAGCTGGCTCATTAATTGTGGAAGCAGATAAAAAATAAAGAAAAGCTACAAATTTGTCAATATTGATAGCAAAAAATCAGGAGTCCCTATAAGTTATTCTTAAAAGTGAAAACAAATTTTTTACTTGCAACAAAAGAGTGTACGAAATAACTATTTTTTGGGTATAAGATGTTAACAAGATTTGTTCGGTACACTCTTAGCTATATATAGTTTAGAGCTAGCTGAATAAGGTGTTGGCCAAAAACTGAGGACACAATTTTCTTAGGGCGCACATATTTTCTAAATCTTTGGAGGCCCATAAAAAAACTGATCACCAAATTCATGAAACTGAGTATAGGGTTTTATTTACTACCCTTTGGTAATACTATCGAGCCTATACTGTCCAGTCCGTGTGCATTTATTTAATAATAAACTGCCTTCTTCATAAAAAAATATTTAATGCTTATTTAGCTTATTTAACTCTTAATTGAAATATTTCCATACAAAATACGTTATTTAAGCTTTGTATAACCATCAAATATTTTTTAAAAATAAGGCAGTAAATATTTATTTTAATAAATCCATATCTATTTACTAAAAATTAAAATTATAAAATTGTTTTTAATATCTTTTATGAATTCGTGTGAAGATATGTTTATAGTTCTAAATAGTTATACTATTCACAATTATATTTTGTAACTTCCTTTTATAAGAATTAAATAAAATCTTGTTCATGTTATTTCCATATGATTTATTCAACACGAAAAAACAAGGAAGTAAATAAACATTTTTGAAAGAACTTCGATGAAACATAAAAACTATTATTAAACTTAAAAAAAAAATGGTTAAATTAAAAAATTTTTTTTAATCTTAGGTCTGTTTAAAGTTTTGTTGGCGTGACCAACCAACCGCCTTCTTCTTTCAAATTCATGTTTCCACGACGATGGTCAACTAAAAACGATATACCAGTGTTGCCAGAAAATGATGATGAGAGAATGCTAAATCGGTCAAAAAATTCTGCTAAAATGTTCTACAGAAGAAAAGTATAATGCCAGATTTAAATGTAGAAAAAATTATTGAAATTGCTTTGAATTTCATGTTTATACAAACTTATTAGTATTTGCAGGTATTTTTAGAGCACATACAAATATAAAATAGTTAATAATTAGTTTTTTTTTGGAAATGTTACAACTACGTTTAAAATTTTGTTAATTATAAATACATTGAAATTTATCATTGAGGGGTTAGCTGGATCCTATGCGCATTTCACTGTTTCTAGTGCAGATCATCAGGGAACTTTTATCCTGCAATACATGTACATTTATGAGAAAAATCCTCTATACAATTTTTTATTTTCAACAAATTCTGAAAGAAAGCATCTAGCAGAATTTTTTTTTAACTAATGAAAATGCCAGATCTGGCAGTGAAAATGCCAAAATGGCAACAATGCTAAATACGCTCTCCCACGCAGAAAAATACAATGGGGTTAACGTTGGCAAAGCGTTTCCTAAGGTGGTTCAAACGTTGGCAAAACATCACAAATTCTACTTTTGAAGTGTTGTGCCAACACACAAATGATAACCTCATGATGGGGTTGCCCAACTATTTTTTACGTCGTTGGCTAAACACTATGAAAACCACAATTTAAGTGCTTTGCCAACATAATTTTATTGTTAAGTGTAATATATTCCCAATACTTCAAACTCAAAAATGAATATGTTATCCAAAAATGTTAAGCTTTTTTCAGCTAGGCAGTTTTAAGCAGAATTCGTTTTAGAACCCAATAATTTCATTAGCACAGGTATAAAGAAAAACTTTCAAATGTTAAACCTGATATGTATATATTTTTTTTTAATTATTCTTACATAGGTATACAACTGAACGAAAAACTTTAAAATTTGAAATTTTGCTTTTTGTTGCGATAAGCTAGCCCCAGGTTTTGTTAAATGCTACAGAGGTCACACTGGATTTTTTCCTGCGAAAGGTGTATCGTTAAGGGGAGACAGTCACGCTCATATTCATTTAAAAATAAATCAAACCCGCAACATCACTTATCAAAAAAAGATAGCCCACTACTGGACATTATTAATTTCGATCCCATAAAACACGTCGTTATTGATGAAATGCACATGCTTTATCTCGGAATTAGTAAACAATTACTTCCAAAGCTAACTGTAAAATAAATTCCTTCTCTTATATTTCACAAGAAAATGTATCAGCACTTCAACAGAACTTACTAATGGTATCTAACAATATACCTTTTCAGTTTGAGGAAAGCTACAGAATTCCGTTTCTTCTTGTTATATGCTGTTGCAATTACTTTAAAAAAGGTATTAGATGTTGAAATGTACAAAAAAAAATTTATTTTATTTACTTCGTATTTTAGTCAGGCATATTAAATTCAAAATACGTTGAAGAATTGTTAAAATCATTTGATGAACTTATGCCACGATATTACGGCCCTAATTCGCAATCTATGAATATACATAATGTAATCCATATGCCAGATGATGTAATTAACTTAGGAGCTCCTTTATCACAATTTTCAGCTTTGACTTTGAAAATAGTGTGGGGCATTTAAAGTCAATTGTTAAATCAAATACAAATCCAATAGCGAATTCAAAGGAAACTGCACATTTTCCATACTAACAGTTTCTCCAATAATATACTATTAGTAGGTATTTCCTTTTGTTAAAAATAGAAAACAATCACAGTTAACTCGAAAACACTATTTTCTTTTGTCAACATTTATGGCTATAAAATTACAACCGTTCCTCCCGATAATATCTGTTGACTAAGTAATGGAAATATCATGGTTATATCAAAAATTTTTATTAGCAAACTTTCTGTAAACAAATGTGATATTTACTCAAAAGGCAATATATTTAACAATACTCTTAATTTTTTACGTATCCAATGTCATCCAGGGACCTACGATTATGTATAGTTGAAGATTTAGACCAGAGAAAAGTTGAAATAGAGCTAAACATCGAATATGTGACATGTATTTTTACCAAATGCCAAAATAAGACAGTTGCTATCACCCTTTTACATATAGAACTTAATGTACATTAATATAAAAATAAAAAAAAAATAAAAAAATAAAAAAATTAAATTTTTTAAAAGCACTGGCAAATAATTTTTCAGATTGCAAACCGTAACGTTGGCAAACCGTTCTGGTTTCTTGAGTAAAAGTACTTTCCCAGTGCTAAAATTTTTGTACGGTTGGCAATTTCTGCCTGGGCTGTTTAAAAAAAACGCCGAACCTGTGATTTCGCAAGTGCATATGTATTGGTTTTGTGCTGGTAACGCGGGGTTGAAGCTGGTTGAAAAATGATGCCAAATACAAAACCACTCTCTTCACCGAATTTGCCAACAAACTGGCATGTTGTGCCAACATAATTATGCCCGTGTAAACTACCTCAATTGTTCATGTTTTCAAGTACTCACTGTTGATGTTTTTAAGTTTAAAGCTATTTAAATAACATGTTAAAGTGTTTTAGTATTAAAGCTTCAGCATGCAAATATAAAATTTTAAAGTGAGCTAATAAATAATAGATTCAGATAGACGTCATAACAAATGAGAAATACCAAAAAAAAAAAAGATGAAATATTAGACATCATCATCGATAACCATAAGAAGAAAGCACAATTCTATTTTTTTTTGTTTTCAATCAAAAACAAAATTAAAAATCAGCTTAAAAGTGGATATTCCCACCATTTGCTAATTTTTAAGCATCAAAACAAAATAACAACAACAATAACACAAACACAGCAGCCAAAATCTGCACAATCTTAACAGTTTCTGATGTACTAATTTGAATAACGCACGTATTAATTAAATGGCATAATTTGAATTTATGTACGTTATTCATAAGAGATTTTGGCCAAATATTTCTCTGGCCAATTTAAGGCGACAGAATGGTAAATTTTGGTATTTGAATTTTAATTTTATGTCAAATAGTTTGTGTTGTCTGGCGTCTTAATGACGCCAAATTTTATGCTTAGTTAGATGTAGACATTCAGCTAGAGCTTAGAAATATAGAAATATGTCGTCGCTTGTATAAATATATTATTAATCTTTTTTTTTTTTGTTGTTATTAAATTCTCGTTTTAATGGCAAATCTATCGCATCTTACTATTTTTGAGAAGTTAAGCCGTGAAGAGAGGGAGTGAGAGAGAGAGAGAGAGCAAAAAATTCGAGAACTTGTATTAGGAAAAATAAATTTTTGCTTAAATATTTTTAGAAAACTGGCTTTATAAATTTTTATTATAAAAAAATAAGAGACGAATGGATATTATTTTAATGATGTCTATCAAATTTGTTATCTTTTAATTGGCCACTAATGGCAAATTACCATGACAAATTACACGATTTAGGAAAACATCGCACAGTGCTGCGATACCATAAAACGATGACACAAAAATATAAAGTATTTTCGTACAGTTTCCAAATATAAAATATTTAAATTTAAAACAAAAATCCATATGCCAAAAATACACGGCCTTTTGTATGACAAAAAGTTAGCAATAATTTTAATTAGCAGTAATTTCTTTAATTTGATTTTTTAAATACGAGGGCGCATCAATAAGTCCGTGACTGTTTTAATGAAACACAGTTTTTTTTTTTTTGCAAAACAAAAATGTATTTTTCAACATAATCTCCTTTTAACTCAATACACTTAGTCCAACGTTTGTCTAGTTTTTGTATTTCTTCCAAAAAAAAAAGGATTTTTCAAAGTCCTTAAAATAGGCATTTGTTTGGTCAATAATTTCATCGTTGGAGCTAAATCTCTTTCCACCGAGCCATTTCTTTAGGTTTGGAAATAGGAAGTAGTCACTAGGGGCTAAGTCAGGAGAATATGGCGGCTGAGGTACAATTTCGTAGCCCAATTCATACAGTTTTGCACACGTGTGCATCCGTGCATTATCTTGATGAAAAATAACTCTTTTTTTGGCCATATGGGGTCGTTTTCTTTTTAAATTCTCATTAAAACGGTCTAATAAGTTGACATAATATTCTTGGTTTATTGTTTTTCCCTTTTGAAGGTAATCGATGTGGATTATCCCGCGTGTATCTCAAAAAAACTGTTGCCATCACCTTATTGGCCAACAAACTTACCTTGGCCTTCTTCGTAGCAGGTTCATTCGGAGAAACCCATTGTTTAGACTGCTGCTGGGTCTCCGGAATACATTAATGGATCCATGTTTCATTCACAGTTACAAAACACCGCAAAAACTCATTCGGATTGCGGTTAAACAACACCAAACAATTCTTTAAAGTTGTCACACGTTTACGTTGATGGTCAATTGAGAGCAAACGCTGCACCCATCTTACAGACAACTTTCTTAAACCCAGCTGATCACTTAAAATCGAAACCACATTGCCATCAAAGTGTATTAATACCAAGTGGCCTTATCATTACAACAACATACATACAAATTTGTTGTAGGATAATTTTTATTTGAATGTTGACAGTTCGGGTTAAGATTTTATGCTGTTTTCTATGGAGTTTGAAGGATGGGGTTAAGTCAGCTGACGATCAACAATCTCACGCACTTTTTTTTCGTGGACTTTTTCGACTGACCTCAATTAGCCATCCAGAACGTTCAGCGTCATTTGTACTTGTGCGACCACAACAAAAGTCAGTAAACCACTTTTTTACCATTGAAATCGATGGTGCAGAGTCCCCATAGTATTTATCGAGCTTTTCCTTGGTTTGATTGACGGTTTTTTTTCGCAAAAAATAATGTTTAATGAGCACTTGAAATTCATTTTTTTTTTCTATTTTTAGAAAAATACACGAGGTTGTATGTTGTGAACAGCTGTTAAACGCAAAGTAAATGACGACACTTGCTCAAAAATTTGACAGTAGTCTATTACAGCTGGTATATGATGGGAACAGTGTTGCATTTCATATAACTACGAGGGAAGTTTGAAAAGTCACAGACACAGTCGTAAGATAAGCTGAGGGAAATGTCGAAACTTTCCTAAGAATGTTGGTTGTCTCTGGCAGAGATAGCCAAACATTTGTCGGTTACCCTTAAATGGGCACATTGATGGTAGTAATAGGACAAATGCCCTTGCTAAAAGCACTAGTACTCAATCAAAAAATGCGAGGATCTGGGATACTGGAATCCCTCTCAAGGGAGTGAAGAAGATAATCTCACACAAACGTCAACCAATTGCGTATAAACAATTTAAGAAAGAACCCACCTATAATGCGACAAGGAAAATATGGCCCGTAAGAAATCCAAAGAGAACGAGTTTTGTATCAAGCAGGGCTCAGATTTCGGTGAAAAGTCATCGGTTTTCGCAGATTGCTGGACATACAGAAATTCCGTTTAAACGATTTTCTTTAAGTTTTTTTTGTAATTTCTTAGTACATTCTAGTTGTTGATAATTTTTCCATTTTTTACTTTTTGAGTAAGTTTTTCATTACTTACTTACTTTTTTAGCTTAACAAATTTTTTACAAGGCTCCATTATGAAGAAAGCATTTAAAGCTTTTTTTCTAGATACATTTACCATTAATTACCACCAGAGAATGACAATAAGTACTCAAAAAAAATACAAATAAAAAATAGTCATAATTTTTGCAGCGCAAACAATTCGTACGCTCACATATTTTCTCTTAAGCAACTAGAACTATAGCCAATTCACACATACAAGACCATCTCTACTTCGTTTATGCGAAAAACAAAAATACGCTACAACTAAAAATAAAAAGGCACATTCACATCAAGCGCATTCACTCTCTCTCTCATACTTATAGTCAGAGTATGCTTATACTCAGACTATTAAAATTTAATCGTATAAAAAATAAACGCATGATACTTGGGATATTTATGCCTCATTTGCCACCGTATACATACATTTGTGTATATAAAATGTAAGTCTTGTTTTAGACTCGGCAGTTTTTCTTGAAGCAGTTCTCTTCAATTCTCTTTTAAAATTGCTCGTTTGTTTACACTCAGACGGTTTCTTGTTAAATTTTGCTGTTGTTTTAATACAGCGAATGAAATAACAAAAGAGAGTTGAAGTAACTTTTCGGTACAAGCAATTCAGTACCCCTCTTCTTTCTTCTTTCCCCTCTCTCCCATAAACTCAGCCTTGCTTCAAGAAAAACTGCCAATTTTAAAACATGACTAATGGAAAATGTGTACGTGTGTATGTGACTGTTTGAAAATATGCTTTATGTGTGTGTGTAAATAAAATAGCCCTGTATATAGGCATATGTAGCCGATTAATAGTCAGAGTATTTTTTATACTCCTGCGTGTGATTGTAGCTTATATAGTCTTTCAATTTTAGTTAAAGTTGTTTGTGCTGCGTAATTTAAAAAATGCGTAAAAACATATGTAGTTGTTGGATGTTTATAGTTATACGTATAGTTGTCGGGTACCAGGTCTCATGAATAAAACACGAATAAGTTATTATTAACAACTATTTGAATATAAGTTTATTTAATGAAATCTTAGATTGAAAAGTTTATCTTTGAAATATAAAAGAGACTAGAACGCTTCAGCTGTAGCTGTAAAGATTACTCTTGGTACGATGTTCTGCTTTCGTCTGTCAAATTTCGTTGACGAGCTACCAGATGTCTTATTTCCATGAGTCAAAACTCTTGCAGCTGCCACATCCAATCCCTCTTCAGTGACAATATCATGTACTGATTGGAATAATGTAGGTTGTTTATTTTCTTGTCCAGATGGCGTACTTTGGCTGTAGTTAGACAAGGACGAGGGTGTACTTTGTGAAGCAAATGTCGAACTTTGTTGTGTATCATTAACCATGAAGGCCGGCTTCAATCTGTCAACAGAACCATCAATATGTTTTTCTTTGACTGGATATGGTAAACAATCGGTCTGAACTTCGCTTCACTATCTCATGGGGACCACTATATGGAGTTTCAAGAGGTTTCCGTATAGCGTCAGTGCGAGGAAACACATGAGTGCAATCTTCGAGTTGTTTAAAAACAAACATTTTGTTTTTCTTATTATGATGAGCAGCTGTTGTTGGTCTCAATAAAATAAAATGTATTCTCAGTTTTAATAAAAATTCTGCAGAATCAGTTGGATTAGCAGTTTTGTCGAAAAAATCATTCGGAAGGCGTAACGTGCTGCCGTATATACAAGTCAGATGGTGCTGCTCGAAGAACTGCTTTAAATGATGTTCTGAGTCCAAGTAAAATAGTTGGTAGGATTTCAATCCATGATATCTCAGAGTGATATATCAGCGCTGCTTTAAAAGTTCGGTGCCATTTTTCGACCATCCCGTTCGACTGCGTGTGATAAGCAGTTGTTCGTGTGCGTTTAGCTCCAGTGAAATTTACGAGGGCTTTGAATAAATCTGACTCGAATTGCGTACCCTGGTCTGTTGTTATGGTTTTAGGGCAGCCAAATCGCCATATCCAGTGTGACCAAAATTCTTTAGCAATTGTATCAGCTGACATATCGTTTACTGCTTCTGCTTCGACTGCGACTGCGACTGTTGTGGATTTTCACAAGCAGAAGCAAAAGCATTGGTTGATTTTAAACAGTTGGAAAATACCAAAGTAGCGAAAAGTAAAAATTTTACAACTTTTGCTATTTCGACTTAAGTTTTTTAAACTCTACAAAAACTTACCCCTACAGTGGGAACAAAGAGGACAACCTTCAATTTTTTTTCTTTTTCGTTTTGTGTTGTGCAGTGTTGTTAGTTATTAGTAAGTATGTGTTAATTATATTATACAACAGGGAACTCTATTGACAATTCGCTTGTTCCCACATACCAATTAACATAAAAATGTTTATTAAAAAACCAGTACCAATAATTTAAAAAAAACACACACACACATACAATAGAAGAAAAAAGTACCGCTATAATTTCGTAATTAAAAATAAATAAATATTTCAAGTACTTATTATTTGGTTTAATATGTTTGGCCTGCTATAAATTAATATTTAAAAAGTTAAAATGCAAATAATTGATAATTTCGCATTGAAAATATTTTTTAGCAAAAGAAAATATTTTCATGAACGAATTTGTTAGACGTGCGCCACAATAACAAGTCAAGGTAAAGGCAGTGGGGAGTTGTTGTTTGAACATACGAGTATTTTCGTTAAATGATTTTGTTTATTCCCAATATTAGTCATCATCTTAAGTCTATTTTGCTCTACATATATCTTTAATAGCTGCTATTTCAACGGAAATTCCAAATATTTAATTTTAATTATTAAAACGCATTAATTTTTAAATAACAATAAAAATAAATATATGACATTTTGCATATTTTTAATGGGCCAAAATTTGTAATAAAATTATGTATGTATGTACGAGTATGTAGATCTGAACATCAAATTTCTGACGTTGATCTCTCTCCTTCTCTCTGTCTCCCTCCCTTTCTTTCTCTATTTCAGCTGAATTTTGTTGATTTCATTGCCATAAACTTTTTATGACGTTGCAAAAATGTTTGCTTTTTGGTTTGTCTTTTATTAAAACAAAAATTATTTTTTTTTTACTGGAATGTTTAGAAAGTTAAAAAAGTTAATTTCACATTGTGTGTGTGTGTGTGTGTGTGTGTGTGTGTTTTCAAGTGTTTTGTTGTTGCTTAAACTAATTTAGGATAAATTGGGAATTTCCCAAACAAACAAAATATTCAATAATGAAGTTTAACTTTTACAGCTTGTACAAGTCTCTTTTTAAAAGAAAAACCTTTCATTTTATTTTGATTGTTTTTTGTAATCTTAAAGTTCGTGTCTTAACAAAGTAATAATAAAAATAAATACAAAAATAAAAAAAACTTGCGTCACGAATTTCTATTAAGCTAAAGAAATGGGTTGATGGCATTTTGTTACATACATAGATAACAAGTGCTTAATTGTATGTATGTAATTTTTTGCTATAATAAATAAGTTCTTTTTAGGGCTCCGTACACCAAAAGTGAAAAGGAAACCTATTGTTTTCGCCACGATGTCCGTCCGTGCGTCTGTCTGCCTGCCACAGGCTGTTTTCTCCAAAACCAGAATATGTAAAACTTTGGCCGCTACAACAACAACAACAAATATATGACAGTTAAAAATTATAGGGTGTCCCAAAACGAGCAACGTAACATGTTGAAATCCTAATGTAATATACACACAATTATTCTGGCATATAGACACTTGAAATTTGAACTAGACCCATTAACACTGAAATTTAAAATATCAAAATTAAATTTCAACATTCTTAAGCAACATTTTATTATCGGATCGCAAATTTCCCAGATACAGATTTATTACCCATTTTTTGTTTCTATTTGGAACCACTGTGGGCCGCCATATTGAATTTTGACTACTGTCATACCTTCTTAAAACCGCTTCTTTGCCTCGCCCAGTAGGATAAAAAAAATTTAATAGCTCATCATCAAACATGCTTAAAAATAAAACAATTTTCCATAAATTAAGATTGGTAGAGTTTTTACGACTCATAATATCTAACTTGCAAAAATCGTGTTTTAGTCTTGTTTCAATAATTAACAAAAATATGTGGGTGGGTAAATTTTAGTTCATGTACTCGTATCATAAAATTTTAGGTATGAAGTTGTCATCCTTTAGCATTTATTGTTGTACGTAAAATACAAACTTGAGACATTTTCCGCAGAAGAGTTCTTGAATATTCAAAGAAAGCGAATGTACTCGTGTGATATTTTTTATGGTTGGATCACATCATCGGCCTATTCTTAATTTAAACTAGCAAACCAAAACAACTAAAGGGTTTTTCATTAAGTTTTTTCCCTTGTGCGTGCAGTAAATATGTATGTCGAAAATTTTTATTCGTTTGAAAAGCCTATCGATGCTTGGCCAACATTCAAGCTTCAGTTAAATCTCTACCGATTGTATAAACACTGATTAAAAATCAAATTCAGTAAAGTGCGAGTTTGACTCACACCCGAAGGGTTCCGTAAGGACACTACATACATATGTATGTATGTAATACTATACGTACTTTTACCTTTATAATAGAATATCTTAACTGATGTATTTTTTTTTTTTAAATTTAAGTACCTGGTAAACTTTTCTTAAATTTTTGGAAATTTTTTTTAGTTTTGATGCTTATTCTTATGTTTGGCACTTTTTTATTTTGGCGATTTTTTTCGGTTTTTGGCCATTTACTTTAGTTTTAGTGGTTGTTATTTGTTTTGGTGTTTTTTTACTCTAGCGATTTTTTTTCGTTTTGACGATATATTTCGGTTTTCGGCGATTTTTTTGTTTTGGCAACTTTTTTTAGTTTTGGCGTTTTTTTTTTTTTGCTATTTTTCGGCTCTTGACGTTTTTATATACATATTTGTCGTTTTTTCGTCTTTGGCGACTTTTTCGGTTTTGGCGTTTTTTTTTCATTTTGGTGATATATTTCGGTTTTTGACGATTTATTTTAGTTTAAACGTTTTTTTTAGTTTTAGCGTTATTTTTAGCTTCAACGATTTTTTTTTTGTTTGACGATATATCTCGGTTTTCGGCGATTTTTTTCGTTTTGGTAATTTTTTGTTTTGGCGTTTTTTAGTTTTGGCGCTTTTTTCTTTTTTTTTTTGCGATATTTTCGGTTTTTAACGATTATATATATATGGCGTTTTTATCGTTTTTTGCGATTTCTTTGGTTTTTATTTACATATTTCGGTTTTTGGCGATTTATTTTAGTTTAAGCGTTTTTTTTAGTTTTAGCGTTATTTTCAGCTTTTTTAGTTTTAGCGTTATTTTTAGCTTCAACGATTTTTTTTATTTTCCCGGTTTTCGGCGATTTTTTTCGTTTTGGTAATTTTTTGTTTTGGCGTTTTTTAGTTTTGGCGCATTTTTCTTTTTTTTGCGATATTTTCGGTTTTTAACGATTATATATATTTGGCGTTCTTTTCGTTTTTAGCGATTTTTTTGGTTTTTATTTATTTCGGTTTTCGGCGATTTTTTTTTCGTTTAGGCGTTTTTTTTTAATTTAAGAGATTTTTTAGTTTTGGCGCTTTTTTCATTTGGGAATTTTTTTCGGTTTTTGGCGATTTTTCTTTTTGGCGTTTTTTTTTTAATTTTGGGATTTTTTAGTTTTAGCATTTTTGAAAATCAGTAGCCGCATATTGCATATGACTAATGTATACCGCTCACATGTCCATGTTTCGTCTATGCTCTGACATACATAGATGTCCGAACATGTGGCCGTTCACCATGAGCTTGGCCATCAAATGTCATTCTCTGTTTGACAGTTTCATTCTCATAATAAAATATAGAAATAGAGAAACTCTACAATAACACGGTACATTGTGCCGATAGTGGGATCCCGGCTTAATATTTACAAAAAATCCATTTTCTATTCCTGATGTTTGTTTGGAATAAAACTTAGTTCCAGTAAATATTTTGTACCGTTCCAGTTAATTGTTTGTTGCAAAAACTCTGTATAGAGAAAAAAACACACCACAGCAAGCACCAAGTTTGTCTATCGGCTTCTTTTCGGCATTTACATGTACGCAACACGATCAATCAAAATAAACAACAACAAGAGCACAACAGCACATTGTAACTATCGGCAAGCAAGATAAACACACCCACACACTTAAATAACAAATTCTGTCAGCTGAACTCTCCTAAATTTAAATTGCTACAAAATTGTTATCAGAATTTACAAAATTATTTGTAGGACCGCATTCATACAAAATATTTACTGGTTCAATGAATTGTGTTACTGAAAATTATATTTTTTTTGTGCTTCCCGTAACAATTGTTACAAACTCGTGCTAATTTTTAAGTAAACGACTGTAAGATCTTACAATATTGTCAGATCTGGCAATGTGCTGACAATGTACTGGCAATCAAAAATTAGCAGCAAAAGGTAGATTTTCAGTTCACACGGTTGTATCAAATTTGTCAGAAAATCTTAAAATTTATTGCCAGACGGTTGTATGACAATAAATTCATCTGACAATATCGTCAGTCGAAAAATTGTCAGTTCAGACGGTTGTCATATACAAAAATTTTCAGATCTGTTGTTTTGCGTTGCCAGACTCAAAGAATTTATTAGAAATTGTTAAATATCAATCCCTTTTGGTTGTGTTAAATGTAAAAAGTGAAAATTTAAATTATTATGAACCATAAAGAAGCAATTGCAATGATTTAGTCGGCATATATTTTTTTATTTATATTTTCTTTAAAATAAAGCGTATGCAGTGTTGCCCATAGAAAGAATTCTCTTACAATGACGCCATTGTCAGATGCATAAAGTTCGCACATCTGACAATATTAAAATGTCTGACAAATATCTGACAATAATTTTACAATGTGTTCACACGATTGTAAGATGTCTGACAATTTGTTGAAAGCTACTAGTCTTGCAATGAACTGACAATGCTTTTTCTGGCAATGATGTCAGACAAAAATTGCCAGTTCACACGGTTGTAAGAAATTTTTAGCACATTTTACTAACAATATTGTAAGATCTGACAATCGTCTGTACATAGCTGGAATTCTCTTTTGTTGTTTCCTTCGGGTTCACACGGACGAAAATGTTGCAAGCATATTTGTATATGTATGTATGTACATATACATATGTAGAAACAAATATGAAAACAAATCGTGTCGCCGAGTACCGAACACTAGACTTTAAATTAACGGCCTGGCCCACGATGTCGACAAGAAAGTTTCTTTCGCATACTTACATTGAAAACATAAACAAAATAAGAGAATTTGTTTTTGTTTTCAATGTAAGTAAGCGAAAGAAACTTTCTTGTCGACATCGTGGGCCAGGCCGTAAATGGGTTTGATCATTGGTTTGTGGCAAAAATGAACTAGTGAACGAGTTCGACGCAATTCTACCGAACACAAAAACGATTCTCTCTTCCTCACCTGTAAATTGCTATCAAACTTAATGTTTATCTTCCAAATGTTTTCGTGTCTAAGCGCATGCATTAAACACATTCAGCACAGCAGGCTACACGAACACACGACTTCAAATGCCGCTAGCAGCATTTGTCGCCTCGCAGCCAGCTACTTAATTATTGTGTAGACGGCAGCAGCACCATCTTCTCCTCATATTTAAGTATACATAAATACATAGTTCAGTATTGCCACCTTCAAATATTTCGCATTTATAAAAATTAAATTACTATTTCAGAATGTACTTACATGACGTAAAAGTATAAAAATAAATCAATTTATGCTTTACATAAATGAAATAATTATACGATATCATTCATTCAACATTTTGTATTATACTGGCAACACTGAGTTTTCTCATTGTAGCCAAAGAAATAGAAATTAGTTTAATTGAACTACAACTACAAAGTCAGCATAGACAATAACCTGCCGCCCTCTTGCCTTGCTGTCTTCAAATGAATCACTCACATATAAACATGTGTATTCTATTCTTGACATTTTGTAGTCGGTAGCCTGCTGTGGTGAATGTGTTTAATGCAGCAGACATAAAAAGTTTTTGTATTTTTAAACCAATTTATTTTCTAACCTCAAATTTTTCCAGCCTAGAAGTTAATGATCAGTTATACATAAGTATACATATTTTTTAAGTAACAATTACTTGTATAATAAAATTATTTATAGTTTAAATTAACATAAGAGTTCTATTTTAAAACGATGAGCCTTTTTTGTGTTTGTTATTATTTGGCCATCTTTTTATCTATTTCTAAAAGTTTTAAAAGAAATTCATTCGGCCTTCACTCAGGTTAAATTATGCAAAGATATCAGTTTACAAGATTTTACCACATAATTAAAAAAAAAGATATTAAAAATTTTTTTTTTGCAATAACTTAACAGCTTAGCCAATAATTAATTCGTTAGTCTCAAAGTTGCCAGCTTGATATCCTTTTCAATGTATAAGATTTTTTTTCTCACAACAGTGAATTTGATATTGCAGCAAACAGTAAAGCGAGATGATAAAGAAAAGCACTGGCTTGCTGGATTTAATAACTTTTAATTAAAAAAAAACGCATAGCTATAATATATATATATATAACGAAAATTTATACTTTAACGATATGCGCTCTCAGTTACAGTGAAAAAGTAAAATCGCAAGCTCAAATTAATTTAGTTTTTCTTTAAATATTCTTTGTGCTTTTCGCTTGTTTTGACATTTTGTATGCAGAGATGCCACATGATGTACAATTAAATGGTGAGTAAAAAATAAATTTACACTACATATTGCCAATGAATAAATATAGCGATAAATATTACGATTTAAGGCCGTGATACACTATCATACAAAGTCGTGCGATCTACGAAAAAGTACAACGCTGGTGTGATGAATTGTTCTTGTCTTTTGAAAATTTTCATAAGCTCCATCATAACAGGGATGTATTTTTTCGTAGATCGCACGACTTTGTATGATAGTGTATCATGGCCTTTACTGATACAGGTCTACAGGTTTTGAAAATATTTTAAAAAAATTTATCGTGGACTAAGCAGATCTAGCTGAATTTTGATGCAATAATTACCAATAGATAAACTCAAGTATTCCTACAAGCCATTATCTACTGATATATAAGTCCGTGACTTTTCAAACTTCCCTCGTTGTTATACATATGAAATGCAACACTGTTCCCATCAAGTACCACCTGTTAATAGACTACTGTCAAATTTTGAGCAAGTGTCGTCCTTCACTTTGCGTTTAACAGCTGTTCAAAACATACAACCTCGTGTATTTTTCTAAAAATAGAAAAAAAATGAATTTCAAGTGCTCATTAAACATTATTTTTTGCGAAAAAAAAACCGTCAATCAAACCAAGGATAAGCTCGATAAATACTATGGGGACCCTGCGCCATCGATTTCAATGAAAAAAAAAGTGGTTTACTGACTTTTGTTGTGGTCGCACAAGTACAAATGACGCTGAACGTTCTGGACGGCCAATTGAGGTCATTCGAAAAAATCCACGATCGATCGAAAAAAAAGTGCGTGAGATTGTTGATGCCATAGGAATTTCATATGGCAATCAAAGTGTATCAATATCAAGTGGCCTTGTCAGCGCAGCTGATCGTCAGCTGACTTAACCCCATCCTTCAAACTCCATAGAAAACAGCATAAAATCTTAACCCGAACTGTCAACATTCAAATAAAAATTATCCTACAATAAATGTGTATGTATGTTGTTGTAATGATAAGGCCACTTGGTATTAATACACTTTGATGGCAATGTGGTTTCGATTTTAAGTGATCAGCTGGGCTTAAGAAAGTTGTCTGTAAGATGGGTGCAGCGTTTGCTCTCAATTGACCATCAACGTAAACGTGTGACAACTTTAAAGAAAATGTTTGGTGTTGTTTAACCGCAATCCGAATGAGTTTTTGCGGCGTTTTGTAACTGTGAATGAAACATAGATCCATTACTGTGTTCCGGAGACCCAGCAGCAGTCTAAACAATGCGTTTCTCCGAATGAACCAAGGCCAAGGTAAGTTTGTCGGCCAATAAGGTGAAGGCAACAGTTTTTTTGGGATACACGCGGGATAATCCACATCGATTACTTTCAAAAGGGGAAAACAATAAACCAAGAATATTATGTCAACTTATTAGACCGATTTAATGAGTATTTAAAAAGAAAATGGCCCCATATGGCCAAGAAAAAAGTTATTTTTCATCAAGATAATGCACGGGTGCACACGTGTGCAGTCTCAATGGCAAAACTCTATGTATTGGGCTACGAATTGTTACCTCATACGCCATATTCTTCAGATTTAGCTCCTAGTGCTTACTTCCTATTTCCAAACCTAAGGAAATGGCTCGGTGGAAAGAGATGTAGCTCCAACGATGAAATTATTGACCAAACAAATGCCTATTTTAAGGACTTTGAAAAGTCCTATTTGGAATTGATACAAAAACTAGACAAACGTTGGACTAAGTGTATTGAGTTAAAAGCAGATTACGTTGAAAAATACATTTTTGTTTTGCAAAAAAAAAACTGTGTTTCATTCAAAAAGTCACGGACTTATTGATCCACGTAGTAAAGTATCTCACACAGTGTTATTATAATTTTTTTATTACACCATATTTTCACCAAATGTGTTGGGAGTTCCGTGATACTGAGAAAAAATTGTTATAGCCGTTTACCGTGAAAGCAAAATGTCTGTAAACAATCGCCTTAATTTATTTATTTATGCATGTAATTTATTTATTTGTTATAGGCCCTCAACCTGAAATGTATGGCTATTTTGTAACAACTGTTAACTAACAATACATTATGTGTAGTTTAAAAAGTAATATTGTGGCAGCACTAGAATAAGTGTCAAAAAACAGCTGTTTTGCAGCAGGCTATCAATTCTTTGCACAACCAAAAAGGCAAAATATTTCAAACATTTTAATTAAAGGTCGCCAAATTTTATTGAGAAAGAAATAATATTTATGCTGGGCGATGCAGAATAGTATAAAAGAATGATAGAGATAGACAGTTAGAAAACAGGTCGAAAAAAATCTGAAGAAATAGTAGAGGCTTGGAAAAAGCCATATGGTCTGTAAGTAACAAAACCATATGGCCTGCATTGGTAGTTTAAACGCCCAATTTTATGCGTTTACAAATGGTTTAAATACTGTACTGGTTTAAACATATTTTAAACCAAAAAATAGAGATTAACTTGCACTGATTTATCAGCCTTCAATTCGACAAAGATTATTTATGAGTCATCATGCATAATTTGAGAGAAGAAGATCTATTTTAAATGATGATCGCTGATGAGCAAGCACTGTGCAAGGTTCTTACCTTAAGTCTTTTGTTTTGACAAACTAATAAAAATAGGCAAAAAAAACCATTTTAATTGTTACAGAGTACCACTCATCACATACTCATACATACCCAGTCGGATTTTTATTAGCTAGCTCAAAATATGGGTGACTTTTTTCTAACTCATTTACAACTAGCTTCTGAACTAACTCATAAATGATACAGATGAGAGTCAGTTGTTTTTTGCACAACTGTCTTCTTCCCGATAAGTATTGAACTAACTTTAAGCTAACTCAAAACTGATGTAGAGATTAGTGAGTTGTTCTCGATAAAATTTGAGCTAACTCAAAGCTGATACAGAGATGAGTCAAAGTTCAGCGAGAAGATGTCAGCATAAAATGCATATTTATGTTATCTTTGTGCCGTTTATATTTTATATGACGTGACAAAGTGATCACGGTTCGATACACGATCTCGTTTCTTAAAAAATAATTTAAAATTGTTTAAACTTTAAGCTGACTGAAAAATGTCAATCAATAGTAAGTTAAATCATAATTAACTAAAAATAACTTTCTATTTTTTTTTTTTTTTGATTTGGCACAAGCTAACTCCTAATGAACCAACTCATGGTTAGTTCAAAACTGATGCACTCGTCCTGCGGCCACTCAATGCTAAAACTGATCACTTTTAACATGCAGAATGAGTGTGAATTTTAACCAACTCTGAATAACTTTTGGCTGATAATTCAATAGTTTTGAGTTAACTCAAATTCCCACTGGGTACATACATACATATGTATGTATGTGTGTACATAAATAATTTGCTGCAATCAATAAATGAAAGAGATCTATTTTAATTGATGATCGCTAAAATTTTTGTTATTTAAGAAGATGTTAAAAATAGGCCCCAATGTTTATGTTAATAAGGCAAATAAAATCCCATCCAAAATTCATTCTAATTAAATTTTTGTTTTTTTTTTTATTTTTTTTGAAAGATAAGAAAATTAATCACTAAAGCAAGGCATGTGGGCATATATTACATGTGATATTTTATTACAAATCCCACCATCCACTAACGGCGGATTTTAGCGCTCAAATAAATTAATTTTTATTTGAATTTATATCCAGAAGCTTCCTCCCAATTGTTTGTTTTTATTTCGCCATTAAGCAAATTTTTTCCATATTCTATTACGCATTGGGGCGGCAACATCAACGAGTTGTGATCGTCACAAACACAATCTTATGAGTATCATACCAGTCGCAGAAATTATTGCGCAGCTCATAACACATTTCCATATAGAAATAAAAGACCTTTGCTCACCTCAATGATAAGTTAATGCGACAGAAAGTAGAAGAATTTATGTCAGTCATTTTGACACACACACACCCTGTTAATAATTCTGAATTTTATGTGCATATTATATGTATAATAAATTGAGAAAATAACAAAGTCTTGTAAAAATAGTTGATTTGTTTCATGACTTACATATATTTAAGAAGAATTAAATAATTTGACCTTGTTATACTACTTTTTTTACTTCAACCGACAGCAAATATCGTAAAAATATGTTACCGAATCGTAAAGTCGATAAATGTTCGCTATATTTGTTATAGCGATACAATTATCGTAATAAAACAAAAGCAGCATCCAGGTACTGTACTGAAAATCGTAATATTTATCGATATGTTGATTCGTTTGCAATAACGATAACGCCATTCTGCAATTTATTTTTTACGATAGTCTGCAGGTGTGCTTTTCTTAACATTTAATTTAGAATTATGGCATCAAAAAAAAAAAACGAAAAGCACAAAGAAACTAAATAAGTTTGAGCTTGTGGTTTTACTTTTGTTCCTGCAACCGGCAGCGAATATCATTAAAATATGTTGCTGAATAGCAAAGTCGCTAAATTTTCCTTATATCTATAAAAGCAATACCATTACCGTAATACAAGTTACGGAATCCAGGTACTGATGTAGGCATTTTTTCCAACTTTTTCCGTTTTTCTGCTTTTTTCGGTTTGTAGCGATTTTTTCGGTTGTTTTACAGTTTTAGCGATTTTCTTAGTTTTAGCGTTTTTTTTTGTTTTGTCGATTTTTTTCGGTTTGTAGCGATTTTTTTCGGATGTTTTTACAGTTTTAGCGATTTTCATAGTTTTAGCGTTTTTTTTTTGTTTTCCCGATTTTTTTTTGGCTTTTGTGGACTTTTTTCGGCTTTAGGCGATTTTTTTAGTTGCGGTGATGTAGGCATTTTTTCCCCGCTGTTTACGTTTTGCTGATTTTTTTCGGTTTGTAGCGATTTTTTTCGGTTGTTTTACAGTTTAGCGATTTTCTTAGTTTTAGCGTTTTTTTTTGGTTTGTCGATTTTTTTTCGGTTTGTAGCAATTTTTTCGGATCTTTTTACAGTTTTAGCGATTTTTATAGTTTTAGCGTTTTTTTTTTGTTTTGTCGATTTTTTTCGGCTTTTGCCGATTTTTCGGTTTTAGGCGATTTTTTTAGTTTCGGTGTTTTTTGCATTTTAGCAATTTATTTTATTTTTGGTGGTATTTCTCATTTAAGCGCTTTTTTCATTTTGGCGATTTTTTGTTTTGTCTATTTTTTTTTACTTTGTGATGTTTTAGTTTTAGCGTTTTTGAAAATTTCAAGAGTTTTCATCTAGTCAAAATTTCATTAACTGATAGAATACCCTTTAATTTAAACTTTTTTACAGTAGTGTTAGTTGGTGTAGTGTGCATAAAACTACACTAACTTTGATAATTTCTAGGGTCTATATAGAATTGTCTGTATATTACACTAGCATTTCATCATTTACATTGCTCGGTTTAGAACACCCTTTAACTTTTAACTGCCATTTATTTTTCTGTGAAAATTTCAGGTCCGTAGCTCTTACGGTTCTCGAGAAATTAGCCTGTAACAGACAGACAGGCAGACAGATGGTCATTGTAGCGAAAACAATAGGGTTCTTTTTCACCTTTGGTGTACAGTAAAGTAAAAATAACAACAACAACTATTGATTGCTTGCGCAAGAATGAAGTGTTGCCACACAAGTACTTTTCGACCGGGTGCAGGGAAGTTAATAATTGGTGTTTTTTGTGGGGAATTGTTACAATTAAGTTTAATAACTGTTAACACACTAATAATCCCAAATTAATATTTTACTTATTCAGTAAATTATATTTTTCTGAAAAATACTTGAAAGTGATAAAAAGTTGTAACAATTCCCAAAAAAACCAAAAATACAAATTTATTTATTTTGTAAATTTGCTACAAAATTCCTTATCACAGAAAATTTAAAATTTTTTTATTGAATATATGATAACGTTTACATAAACGCCATTTTGTTATAGAATGAAATGATGTGATGTTGACACTAAAATGACGACTGGAATAAGGGTCATTATTATAACTTGCCATTAGTGAAAGGTAAAATTTTATTGGATGGATAAACACTTTTTCATTATTAAAACTTCACTTTAACCAAAAGTGAGCGATAAGTTAAAGGCAAGTTCACCCTACCTGTAACTTTTATCGGGAGGCTTTTTCATTTGAAGTTGCCACACTTTCTACTTTATAAATTACAGCCACATTTATTTCAACAAAATATGACACAAAACAAAAACAATATAACACAAAACACATAATAATATAAAACAAAAAAAACAAAAGAATTGACAAAATTTTGTTCATTATATTTGTAATTTGGCAAATGAGCAAAAGCAAGTTGCCACTTAGTATTTTTAACAATTAATATCCACAGAATCCACAGAAATGTTGCCAGCAAACAAAAATTGTATTATTTAGTTTACCGGACAGTTGTAATAATATTATGTTTTCACTACAAGTTGAATCACAAGCCTCGCTTCATCAATCATGCTTATGAATCAAGCTGTTTACACGGCGCATTCGTGCTTCGATTGGCATTTTTATGTATATTCACACATACTCGTACATACGTATCATACGCACTTGCATTTGATTTGTTTTTATTTGTTTACACACCCATACACGTATAACTATTTTCTTTTAACTGCTAGTTCAGTTAACTGGCTGGTTAAACTGCGATAAAAGTTAGGGAAGATAGCAATTTTACGTAGTTCGCAAGTAGATGCATATTGAATCTATGTACTTGATTCGCTCTCATAATTTTGTATGGCGAAGCAAGTTGATTCGCTCATGATTGGGGTGTGAAGCATGAATAGAGAGCGAGCCATAAATCGTGGAAATATTCTATAATGTAAGAATTTTAAAGGTCACTGTATAGTTCAGTTTTGCTAAACTTAGGATTAACTATCCGGAACTTTATCGTCAAGTCATAATAATGGCCTTAAGGGTGATTAATTTAAAAAATACCTTGACGCATACTAGGTTTAATTGCAAAATGTATTTTTCAGCTGAACAAAAAATTTACGTTATGGAGTGCAAATAATTTTCTCTTTACGCAATGTGTCATACAAAATGATTATAAATCTTTTAAAAGTAAATATTTAAATGGCATAATAAATGCCGAAAGTAAATACAAAAACACATGCAACAGCTTCTGTTTGTTGGACAAAACAAAAAATACCACATAAAATTGTGTGAAATGTTTTACTTCTACACGTACTACTTATATGGACTCAAAAGAAAAAAAAACAAACACCCATACATAAAACTAAAAAGCTGCACTGTCGTCATTCATTGTAATGGACGTTATAAAATATAAATATTTATTGAAACTCCATAAGAAGTCATTTAATGAATTGAAATTGTGCTCATCAGGGGAATATTTTCGAAATTAATAATCATTTTCTAAAACATACATACATATGTACATATGTATGTATCAATTTATTGTCATACAACCGTCTGGCAATAAATTTTAAGATTTTCTGACAAATTTGATACAACCGTGTGAACTGACAATCTACCTTTTGCTGCTAATTTTTGACTGCCAGTACATTGTCAGCACATTGCCAGATCTGACAATATTGTAAGATCTTACAGTCGTTTACTTAAAAATTAGCACGAGTTTGTAACAATTGTTACGGGAAGCACAAAAAAAAACAAAATATCATTTTCAGTAACCCAATTCATTGAATCAGTAAATATTTGGTATGAATGCGGTCCTACAAATAATTTTGTAAATTCTGATAACAATTTTGTAGCAAATTAAATTTAGGAGAGTTCAGCTGACAGAATTTGTTATTCAAGTGTGTGGGTGTGTTTATCTTGCTTGCCGATAGTTACAATGTGCTGTTGTGCTCTTGTTGTTGTTTATTTTGATTGATCGTGTTGCGTACATGTAAATGCCGAAAAGAAGCCGATAGACAAACTTGGTGCTGTGGTGTGTGTTTTTCTCTATACAGACTTTTTGCAACAAACAATTAACTGGAACGGTACAAAATATTTACTGGAACTAAGTTTTATTCCAAACAAACATCAGGGATAGAAAATGTATTTTTTGTATTAAGCCGGGATCCCACTATCGGCACAATGTACCGTGTTCTTGTAGAGTTTCTCTATTTCTATATTTTATTATGAGAATGAAACTGTCAAACAGAGAATGACATTTGATGGCCAAGCTCATGGTGAACGGCCACATGTTCGGACATCTATGTATGTCAGAGCATGGACGAAACATGGACATGTGAGCGGTGTACATTAGCCATATGCGATATGCGGCTACTGATTTTCAAAAATGCTAAAACTAAAAAATCCCAAAATTAAAAAAAACGCCAAAAAGAAAAATCGCCAAAAACCGAAAAAAATTCCCAAATGAAAAAAGCGCCAAAACTAAAAAATCTCTTAAATTAAAAAAAACGCCTAAACGAAAAAAAATCGCCGAAAACCGAAATAAATAAAAACCAAAAAAATCGCTAAAAACGAAAAAAACGCCATATATATATAATCGTTAAAAACCGAAAATATCGCAAAAAAAAGAAAAAAGCGCCAAAACTAAAAAACGCCAAAACAAAAAAATTACCAAAACGAAAAAAATCGCCGAAAACCGAGAAAAGAAAAAAAATCGTTGAAGCTGAAAATAACGCTAAAACTACAAAAAAACGCTTAAACTAAAATAAATCGACAAAAACCGAAAAATATCACCAAAATTAAAAAAACGCCAAAAACAAAAAAGTCGCCAAAGACGAAAAAACGCCAAATATATAAAAACGCCAAGAGATAAGAAAAATAGCAAAAAAAAAAAACGCCAAAACTAAAAAAGTTGCCAAAACAAAAAATCGCCAAAAACCGAAAGTGCAATTATAATATCAGTAAGCATTGGAAAGAATTCGGAGTGAAGTCTAGTTCTAATGTTAATATTGAAAACAAGCAGATGGTAAAATACTTAGGTATTCACTTTGATAAATTTTTGTATTACAACAAGCATATCGACTTACAAATAATAAAGGCAAGAAAGTCTTTTTTTATGTACAGAAAGAAAGTTGTTTTTTTCCAGATTTATAAATCCTACTGTTAAAATAATTCTATATCAATCTGTCAAATTTGGTACAATATTGCATCATCATATATGGAAAAAATTAGGGTCTTCGAGCGGAAATGCCTTAGAGCATGCTCATCTCTCTATAGATCACCTACTACTGACTTTAAAAAATATATCTCTAGCAGGAGGCTATACAGGCTACAAAAATAAGCAGAATTGATAATTTTATAATACATTTAATTAGAAACCATATTTTAAAGACTATGGAATGCAAAGCAAATAACCTTATTATGGCTCCGTACTATGTTAGTGAAGATTATATAGAGAAAATTCGCCAAAATGGGTATGTTCCACCTGAGGCATTTTTATACTTAGATAGCCAAGGATATATCCAAGATGATAGAGGCATTCCGGTTTTATAACACATACATCGGCGAGCCAATATAAAAGCAATAGATAGCAAGCATATTACAGTAGAGAACAAAAGATTCGATACAAGTTTGTACTTGAGGAATAAATATATGTTAAAAGTATTGGTGGTTAGACCGATAGGGAGCTAACATTTTTGTTCTTTTACCTCTTAACTACGTTCCTTTTTATCATTATAAAATACTGAAGTAGTTTTTTCTTTCAACTATTTTTCCTACAATAAAGAATTTAAAATTATCAATGTACATACGAATATAGTACTCACTAATCTATTTATAAATATTCTCAAAAAGAGTACATACCTTCTAAATGTAAATGTACTGGAGTGCTCGAATACGGGACAGAGTATATATAATATATAAGATACTATTTGTTTATTTGTAGTTTATTTATAAAAAAAAAAATAAAATTTTGTTAAATAAACATTAAAAAAAAAAAACGAAAAAAAGTAATTTGTTAGAGCAAATTCCAAGAAAAGATTTTTGATTTTCAAACACATTTTTTATGAGCAACCATAAGCCAGTGTTAATGGTATTTTTGTGGTTGGCTTTTTTTTTTTTTTTTTTTGAAGATTTTCGCTTTGGCAACCAGTGATGCCAACTATTTATAACCCAAACGCGCTATTCCCCTTCGCAAAACGCGCTAGAACGCGCTAAGTTACAGCATTGTCAACTGTTTATAGCCAAAACGCGCTATTTTCCTACGCGCTAAATTAAATTTTAATAAAAATCGTTGTATTATATTATATTAGTAAATACAATTAATTTTTTTTAGTAGCTTTTTTCAGATTTTATAATAGTGTTTTCGAAATTATATCCTAAATAACTAAAATCATTTAATACAGAATCAGAATTGCCTTCCAAATAATCGAAATCCTTATTTATTTATTTATTTTTATTTTATTCGTCAGACTTTTTGACAACTTATATAAATTGTCGAATAGTTTTGCGATTCAAATGCTTCTTGTACTTCAGCTAGAATAGATGTTTAATAAATTGTATTAATTTTTTGGTCACGGGTACGAGTACATATTTTTAGTTGTGAAATTTCAAAATATTTGCCATTTACAGTATTGAAATGCGTTTTTATGTCTCACCACAGTCAAGGGAATTTTATTTGCGACAGCAGAATCATTAACCAATTTAAAACATTTTATGAATTTTGAATACTAGAAAATTGTTAAATGTATTCAAAAAAAGTTTATAAAAATATTGAACTGAAATGATGATGACTTTATTAAAAACGCGCTAACTTAACGCTTTTTTTACTAAACGCGCTAAGACGAAAAAAGCGCGTTTGGCATAGTTAAAACGCGCTAAATCTAGCGCGAAACGCGCTAAATTGGCATCGCTGTTGGCAACATTAACTCGTAGATAAAGTTTTAAACGCCTTTCGCAATTGTTATATATACATATAATTTTGTTTTTAGCAAGTTATAATTGTTGTTGGAATTGCGAAGAATTTTTCTACAACACAACAAAACGTTTGGTAATTTGCGGTTTTACACTTCACACATTTTGATTTTATAATCCATCATTCTTGCATAATAGAAAACCGCAAAACGTTCTATTAATTCTTTATACTTAGATGTGAAATGAAGTGTTTATTTGAAGTGATTGGGAGGAACATTAAAGTTTTGACGTTTGTTGCAGCTCTATGTGATTGAAAATTTCGCTCTAATTAACAATAATAAATAAAGACTGTACAACCGGATTTTAACAATTGACTGCGGCAGGGGAGACCAAAAATTCACACTACATACTGTCATTGGTGTAGTTGGGAATTTTTCCTGGAGGGAGGGAGTTCATTATGACTAATTTTAAAATAACTAATAACAGGCAATTTTTTTAATAATTAAAGACTACATAAATTTGTTTAAAAAGGTGCTTCAATTTTTATCATATACAGACAATAGAAATTTTCCGAGTCATTGCATTTTTATACAGACAGCAACAATTAACATTAAAATTAAAAAAAATTATAATTACAGGGTATTCTATCAGTTAATGTAATTTTTGGAAACCGTATGAGGCAAACTCTTGAAATTTTCATAAGTACATATGTATATTTTAGTTTTAACAACAACACAAACATCCTTTAGCTTTCACAGTTTATTAAAGCTTCTACTGCATATATTTGCATATTTTGTCATATACAGCATACTTTTGCATATTTACTATATACTACTTAGACATTTAATATGAAGTAAAATAAGCAACGTATGGGTAATATTAAATAACTCCATATTTAACAGTTTTTAATTTTTCTTTTATTATTGACTTAAATTTTGTTTGGAATTCCTTCAAAATAAATGTAAAAAAAAAATCAAAATTAAAAAAAAAGAACTTGTTCCACTAGTCAATTTAAATATTCTTCTTAATTAATTGCTACAAGTTTGAATATTTCATTTAAATTATCTTACTGAAGTTACTGATAAAGCTTGTCATTTAATCATTTGAACTTCAAATTTTAATTCGTTTTATTATTAATTTGCTTTCGCATTCCTTTTCATTTCTTCTTGGGAAACCCACTGAGATTTTATCAATTCACACCTACTGGTTTTATCACTTTTATTTTTGTTTTTTTTGTTTTTAATTTTGTTTTTTTAGGGAATTTCTCAAGCAAAACGCAAACAAATTAATTAAAATCTTTATTTTTATACCCTTCACCAAAAATGGTAAAGGGTATATCATGCCATAACAGCGAAAAAAAAAAGCTTAAGCGACATAATTTTCAAATTTAATTTTTTTACCAAAATCGATTATTTGCGATCCAAAAAAAAAACGATGTCCAAAAAAAAGTCGGTTAAGCTTTTTTGGAAGTTATGGCTCGATATACATATGTATAGGTTTGTCATTCCTTGTGTAATTACTACAATATTAATATGCAACACATAAAGTATATATATTCTTGGTCCTTATGAATATGGCAGACGAATAAGCGACGTCCGTCCATCCGTCCCTTCGTCTGTCTGCACGTGAAATCGGTTTTCCGGAGCTCGCAGAAAAGCTAGCGATTTCGATCTTGAACTGATGTGTCAGAAATGGCCCAAAATAGATTGGTATTGAAAATCAGCAAAATAAGAAAAAAAAACGGTTTCAGAGCTGGAAAACCTAAACTTTTTTGGCCATATAAAAGTAACTAGCCAAGAAGTAATTTTTTGTTTTTTGTTAAACAAACCTATTTTATATTTCAAGCAGAATTACAGTCGAATCCGCTTTAGCGCAACACGCTTTACTGAAAAAAATCGGATTACTTAAAGCGATACAAATCCCCGCACTGATTTTAAACGCAGCTAGTTTTATTCACTTCGCTGTAGCTTTACTGAAAATATTGTATTACTGAAAACCAAAAGCAAGCCCACAACTACGTTTTGTATGAAACTTACTTCGCTTTAGTAAGAAAAATAAACAATGACAAATTTATTTATTTTGTATTTTAAACTTTTTTTTTTGTTTTAAAAATAATTAAAAAATATGAATATGTTTCTATGAATAATTTTTTTTTAAATAAAACTTTTACGTTAAATTGACGTAAAAAATATACAGATTTAATATAAAAAATATTGTTTTACTGATTTTAAGCAGTACGCTTAACTGTAACAAATTTCAGTAATCCGAACTACGTTTTATAGAAAAAATCGGATAACTGAAAAAAAATTGGGTTTTGGTTATTTCCAGTAAAACGGAGTATTAAAAATATAAAAAATCAAAAAAATAAACTATTCCTGGGCTGGAAAACTAGAACTTCTTTTTGGTATTTTTTTTCTTTTCTCTATAAATTAAACATATTTTGTATTTAAGATAGAGAAAAATATTGGTATAAGAAATCAGAAATATATAAAATAAATGATTCCAGGGTTGGAAAACTAATCAACTTAAATGTTCTTTTCCTTTAGAATTTAAATATAATTGATGTTTTAGAAAGAAGTTTGGTATAAAAAATTAGCAAAATAAAAAGTACTGCGCCAGAGCTGGAAAACTTAAACTTTTAATGGCAGTAGCTGAATAAAACTAATTTTTTTTCTTATAAAAGGAATAACTTAGTATTAAAAATCAGATAAATCAAAAATATGGTTCCAGAGCTGGAAAATTTGTTTTGTATTTTTTTTTAAGTAACTAATTAGTGTTAATTAATTTTTTCTGTTTAATTAAAAATATTTTATATACTCAAGAGTTTTATTTTTATTTTTTAAATTTTTATATGAAAAAGTAATTTAACCATAAACATGGCCACTCATTAGTCTTACAAAGCTTTGTGATATGTGGCATATTAAATTAATTAAAATTAATTTAAGTTGCTTGCAAATGTTTAAAATAGAAATTTCTTTTTGTACTATTATGGATAGTTATTTAATTCAGTTTTCGGTGTCCGGGATTAATATAGTAAAGGCTGGCAAAATCTTTAACTAAATGGAGATTCAAGTTGCTTTAGATATTGGTTAATAAATTGTCAATTGTCAGCCAATATTTTTGTTAATAATTTTGCTTCAGTGCAGTAACTTAAAAAATTATAAAATATTATTTCAACAAATAAACATCTTCATGTTGGATATCATGAAATTACTTTCTGCAAAAACATGTCAAATCTAGGAATGCTAGGAATTTTTTTAAATTTTTTAATTTTTTTAGCACTGGCCACAAGCTCAATATTATTTCAAAGAAATTATTTTAAGCTCATAAATTTTGAATAACATCTCATAGTGATCCACTGCAATTAAAAATTCAAGAAAAACCCCAGTAAAAATATTTGTTGCTAACTAAATAATGTCTTTAGTGGAGACGACCGCAGAAATTACCATAATAGGCGAAAATTTTCAAATATTTATGGTATTTTTAGACCGCATGATTAAACGTTCAAAAAAATAGTGGCGCCATAGAAATTTATAACAATAAATCAAATAACGCAAAGTTACATGTGTTTCAGCATTATAAATCTTAATTCAATTAATGTATTTTTATTATTTTTATTTGTAAAAAAAAAATCAACTACTGCCAGAAATGTATGAAATATGTCCACTTTTGGAAATAAAATATTTACATATGTAAGTCTGAGCAGATTTGAATTTTTACATGTTAAATTTACACTGTATAACAAAATCTAGCAAGCGTGTTTCTTCTCAATTTACAAATGTTATGGTATTAAGGTTTTAAGACCTAAATTCCAATTACAGATCGTTCATATGAAATTTCATACCATGTAGAAAATTTTTTTTCTCTGTGTCCGGGAAGACGAATATTTTTGAAATAAATAGGAAGTTTTTACAAAATTTAAATTGATTGCTTTGCATCTATTAACACATTCGGCTGCTTTGCGGGAATTCCTGTCATTCACTTGGTCATTGAATAAACTAATTTCAGGAATTCCCGCTAATTTTTAGATCGTATTTTTCAAACTTTGAAAATTTAAATTTTTTAACTACTTCTGCCTTCAGAAAAAATATTAAAAACACAAAGGGCCTTATTTTGTAAAACACAACGCTAAGCTAAGTTGACAAATTTTATAATTTTGTAATGTAAATTTTTCCCATATAAAATTTAAAATTTCCATACAATCATTGGGAATTTAATCTATTTGCATCTGCAGCTGGCTCAGTTTTGCTCCATTTCATTTGCGTAAAATAACTCCGTTTGCTTGCGAATGATTACATTGTTTATATTATTTTTTATTAAAGCAAAAAAAATATTTATATTAACACACAATCTTGTTGGCAATGAAAACATAAAATTCTTAGTGAAGTTCTTTTTTTTTTTTTTAATGATTTGAAGTTACTACCTTTACTCTCTTCCACCCCTTGTTATTACAAGGGATGGGAGATTTTATTTGGCCGAACACAAGGGTTATAACGCCATCAACAATTTCTTTATTTGGGAGCCTCCTCCGAGAAAATTCCAAACGACATATACCGTCGCATATGAAGCCGGTAATCCCAAAATTCTTCTCCTTATATGTCCAAAAATTAGTTTTTGTTTGGTTCTCCAACCAATTTCCAAAATTTATTCTTTATACTAATTGTTTTTGCGTGTGGTTAATGGAAACCAACGGGATACCGCAAGGAGTACCGCTAACCGACGCCAACCACTAATCACATGCGGTGTGAAACGTAAAACTCTCGATGGCCAATAAACAACAGTGGCCTGGTTGCACTTAAGAGATAATTGCCAACGACGCTTGATGTTGACTCGCCCAGAGCTGCTTTACGAATGAATTAAATTTCTTAAATTTCTTATTGCCGAACTCTTGCGTTGTGCAGAATACAATGTAAACATTAAACAGCTGATCTATATTTTTCCCTTTCCCATAGTTGCTTATTTGCCGGCTATTAAGAACAAGGGAATTTTTCCCCGATTGGGAAAAGAAAAAACTCCCCGGGAAAATTCATAACTGGGCTGGATATGTATCTTTTTCAATTAGAAGCGTCTTCATAGCGAGTCTTCAATTGCGGAAAAGTTAAATTGATTCCGTGCTAAGCTTAATTGAAGCAGTTTTATAATTTTTCAGAAATCTTGACTGCAACATAATGTTCTCTTACGAAAATATCTACAGCTGGACGATTTTCTATGCAGTCGAATAACAACATTTTAGATTCATTTTCAAAACACATTAATATACTAAGATCTAAAGCAACTACAACATCTTTCAATTCAATACAAGACTTCCGCTTTTGAAACTAAAATACATATTAGGCCCATTCATAGATTATTTAAAAAAAAAAAACACTAGCAAAAGAGCTGAAAATGTTCTTGAAATAAAAATGCACAAAGAATGTACAACTTGTTTCTTAAAAAGTAAATCTTGGATTTGGAGGAAAAAAAACTTCAATATTTATGTTAAACAATGAAAATTATAAACAAATTATGGTCAATAATAGTTAGTTATAAGGTTCTTTAGATTTGAGCTTGTTTCGCATATAAAGAAAGTACAGGGTGTCTGGTGGCAAATTTATATTTTTAAAGACGATTATTTCAAAAAGCAATAAACGGTGCGGAAGAAGGGTGGTGCTGTTGGAATTATCGGTTGAGTGAGCATCGCGCGTTCGCTGTGAAGAGTAATGATGCTCGTCAACAATTTTATTCAAAGCTCGGTATTCGGCGAATACATGATGGACCGAGTGTAAATTTAATTCGTTCGTGGGTGCAGAGATTCCGCTTAACTGCTTCGGCTATGAAAATCCCACGGCCAGGGCCCAGTCGATCTTCAAGGACTCCCGAAAACATTGAACTGGTTGACAGTAGTTTACGGAAAAGGGCAGCCTCACTGGGACTTCCAAGAGTGATTATTCGTGAAATTTTAAAAAATATCTGAAGTTCTATTCTTTTAAAAGTCAAATCGTTCAAGAACTGAAAGAAAGTGACTTTGATTTACGCAAAAATTTTTGTGAAACGATAATGGAGCGTTTTTGCACTGTAAATCCCATTTTTTGGAGCGACAAGGCTTATTTTCACTTAAACGGCCACTACAACAAGCAAAACTGCCGTTACTGGTCTCCCAGAAACCGCAACCCTTGATTGAAACATCAAAAACCATTGCATTGGCCCAGAAAAACTGTTAGGTGTGTTTTATCCACGCATGAGATAATTGGACCATTTATTTTTTTTTTTTTTGAAAATTCTCGAAGACAGGCGACGAATGTCAACGATGAAAATGATCCATGCATGATTACGGAATTCTTTTTGATAAACCTGCGAGCTCTTTCATCGTACTATTTACACACATGGTTTCAACAAGATGGGGCGACTGCACACACAGCCAGAGCTTCGATGAATTTGCTTCGGGAAAATTTTCCCCAAAACCTGATCAGTCGCTTTGGGGACATCCCATGGCCACCGAGGTCGCCCGATCTAACTCTCATGGATTTTATTTTATTGGGCTACCTCAAAGAGAGGGTTTATTATAATGACAATCCCCAATCTCTTGTGGCTTTAAAGGAAAATATTCGTCGAGAAATCGGCTCAATGGAACCAAGTTTACTGCAGCGTGTGGCGCAGAACACAAGGCTCCGTTTTGAACCGTGTATTCAACTCAATGGAAGACATCTGGATGACATACTCCGCATTTCCATTCTATCGTTCAATGCTCTTAATAAAACTTTGTCCCAATTATTAAGTTTTTTATTTCAGTTTGAAAACATGAATCTGCTACCAGACACCCTGTATTATTGTCCTATCAGCAGACAAAACATTTTATTATATATAGCAGTAATGCAACTTGTAACTGGCCTTCAAGTTGTAAAATTATTAATAAAACATCACGCCACTATTCAGGGCAATCTCCTCAAGAAGTTAAAATAAAAACAAACTAAAAATTAAGTTGTAATACTTTTGCTGTAATTTATGAGGAACATTAATTAATGATTTTTTCGTTTGAAATAAATTCTATTTAAATAAATTTAATTACTTAAGTAGCTGTTTACTTAAAATTTGTCCACAAAAAATAATTACAAGTTTTAGTTTTTTTTTTTGAATACAATTTTAAGCTTTAAATAAATATGTTCTTAATTAATATGGATTTGTGATTTGTGACCTCTTAATGTCAGAGAGACACAAGTGCTATAATTTACAATTTTATACAAATTTAAATGTTCATACAATTTTGATTGTGTTTGTATGGAAATTCGATCGATATCGACATACATATAAATTTGTGTAACCAACCACGGCGTAATAACAGTCATGCGTATTTCAATTTAATTGATTCAATTAAAATTTTCTCTTAATCCACGTCTAGCAACAGTTTCCATTAATCTGCTTAATTTATTCTATACAATTTCTAATTTATTATGGTCAATATTTCTACTAGTGAGTTGCTTAATTTTAACAATAGAATAATTGATTTTGGTTTTATTTACAATTCAATTAAACATTTTAACTAAAATAATAAATATTTTTGATTATATTTTTAATTGAATACTAACTGATGTCCGGCCTTCAGTCATGGTGAAACCCAAAAGCCCTGCAAGCGGTAATCGGTTGAAGTTGTAGGGCCAAATTCAATGAAATCATTGAAATTCGTGGTATCCGCATATTTGTTGAAGTAATTGTTTTTTTTATTTTTGCAATTACGATAATTGTTATCAATAAAATTTAATAATTTTAATTGATTTGTAAAATTTAATAAACATTTCCTTAACTTAACGGTTTTTTTATTTTAGCGATTTTTTCAGTTTTTGGCGATTCTTCTAGTTTTATCGGCTTTTTTCGCTTTTAACGATTTTTCCAGTTTTTGACGATTTATTTTAGTTTTAGATTTTTTTTTCGTTTTTGGCAACTTTTTTGATTTTTTGGATTTATTTTAGCTTTAGAGATTTTTTTTAGTTTGGCGCTTTTTCTTTTGTTTTGGCGATTTTTTCGGTTTTTGGCGATTTTAATTTGTTTGGCGGTTTTTTCATTTCGGCGACTTTTTTCCGCTTTTGGCGATTCTTCTAGTTTAGGCGGCTTTTCTTAATTTTGGCGCTTTTTTCGCTTTTGGGGCTTTTTTCGGTCTTAGGCGGTTTTTTAGTTTTATGGATTTTTTTAAGTTGGCGATTTTTTCAGGGTTTGGCGTTTCTTCCAGTTTTAGCAGCTTTTCTTAATTTTGGCTTTTTTGATTTTTTTTCGGTTCTTGGCTTTTTTTAGTTTTGGGGTTTTTACCGTTTTTTGGAGATTTTTTTGAGTTTGTCCGATTTATTTTGGTTTTAGAGATTTTTTTCCGTTTTTGGGAATTTTTTTGATTTTTTGCGATTTATTTTAGCTTTATATATTTTTTTGTTTGCCGTTTTTTTCGTTTTGGTGATTTTTTCGGTTTTTGGCGACTTTTTTTAGTTTTAACGATTTTTTTAGTTTTGGTGTTTTTTCTGTTAAGCAATTTTTTCCGATTTTTGGCGCTTTTTTCATTATGACGATTTTTTTCCTTTTTGGATTTTTTCGGTTCTTGGCGTTTTTTTAGTTTTGGGGTTTTTTCCATTTTTGGAGATTTTTTTCGATTTTTTGCGATTGATTTTAGTTTTAGAGATTTTTTTCCGTTTTTAAATATTTGTTCGATTTTTTACGATTTTTTCGCTTTAGATATTTTTTTGTTTGGCGCTTTTTTTCGTTTTGGCGATTTTTTCGGTTTTTGGCGACTTTTAAGCGATTTTTTTTAGTTTTGGTGTTTTTTTAAGCGTTTTTTTCGTTTTTTGCCTTTTTTCGTTTTGGGGTTTTTTTATTTTTAGACTTTTTAGTTTTAGTGTTTTTGAAAATTTCAAGAGTTTGCCTCTTACGGTTTCTAAGATACAGCAAAATTTCTAAACTAAATAATCGAAATTACATTAACTGTTATAATACCCTTTAATTTTGATTTTTTAATTTCAGTGTAAAAATTTCAAGTGCTTATATATGTACATACGAGTATGTATATACGAGTATATATATGTATATAATTGTCCGTACATTACATTAGGATTTCAACATGTTTCGTTGCTTGCTTTAGAACACACTTAAATTTTTTACTGTCATATAGTTTGTTGCTGTACTGACGATTCTCGAGAAAACAGCCTGTGATAGACAGACAGATGGACAAACGGACATGGCAGCGAAAACAATTTGTTTCCTTTTTCTTGGTATATGGAACTCTAAAAATTAAGTTTAATGAACGATTGATTTTTTGCCATTTACTCTTATGCCTTTTTGGCTTTTAAGCTTTTATTTGTGTACCATAAAATATTGTTTTAAAAAATTAAACCATTCAATTCTACCAGTTTTATTTACGTATATGGCGTTTTAACATTTCATTAATAAGTCGTAAAAATTTATAATAAAAAAACTGTATAAAACTTAATCTACACTCTAGACAAATACATTGAATCGACAGTTTTACGCTGATAAAATTTTTAGTATAAATATGAAAAAATTCCTCGAAGGTGTAAAATCGCTTATGCTGGCAAAGTTGTTACAGCAGATTTTGACGAATTTAATATGTAGATACCTAATTATTTAATTTTAATAAAATTACTACAAATATAAAGAGTATACAAAATCTTTTCCATAAAAAATTTATTACTTTTGGATGTAGAGATGTAAAATCGGATTTTCATTGGCGGTATTCGATGTTTGATGCAAATTTTCGTGCGTTAGTGCAAGTGCAAAATATCGTAGCTTTTCTTTGGATTGTGTGTGCATTTTGCTGTTGGATTTTAAAGAAAAACTACTATATTTTGCGCATTTGCACTAAAGCAGGAAAATTTGCATCAAACAACGAATACCGCCATTGTTTTTTTTTTTTTGTAAATCAATTTATGATTTTTTAATGTTTTTATTTTATTTTAAATTTTGGTGATAAAAAACCTTTTTATGTAGTTTTTCTCACTACTTTCGAGGTTCTTATCGCTTTCGCATTAGAACTATTTTTAATCGTCTTCAAAAAAAAGGAGGAGGTTATCAGTTCGTCTCTATTTTTTTGGCGGTGTTACTTCATAACTCGGTTTATATTAGACCGATTGTAAAAATTCTTTTTTTTTTGTCTGAGAGGGTATAGCTTCCCATTGGGCGCATTGCAAAAAAAAAAATTGGGAGGGGACACGCCCACAATTTTTTTTATATTTAATTTTATGATATTCTACTTATTTGATTGAAAGGTGTGGTTCTTGTAATTACACAACTTGAAATTTAAAGAAATGGGCGGGGTTACGCCCATTAAAATTGATTACAATATTTCATGCGGTTCTATTTAACTGATTTTTATGAAACTTACCACACACCTTGAGCTCTAAAATAGACACAATCCTCCATTTAAAAAAATGGGCGGAGTTATGCCCATTAAAATTTAATATTTTATTTTAAGTGGTTCTACTTTGCCGATTTTTACAAGACTTAACACGCATCCTGAGCTCTGAAAAACACAAAATATTGCATTTAAAAAATGGGTGGAATTGGCCGACTATCCCACACTAAGCGCCGCCAAGTCGAGAGCAAAATGATCCGAAGCGACCTAAACATTTTTCATCAAACCGAGTGGAATGGAGAAAGTTTGTTGTGTACCTTTGTTCCTATTAGAAACCACAGAACATAAGGTATATAAACATATGTGTACATATGTATATGGGCTATAGAATTGAATTTTTTCGAATTTTTAATTGCTGTATGTTTTTGGCTCGTTAAGTTCTACATTCCTTATGCTTCATCTCTAATGTTAAGTAACAAAAAGTCATAAGAATAATTAGCAAAATAATATGACTACATTAAATTAAATTCATGTTGTTTTAACTTGAAATAACTTTGATTCACTATGATGATGCTTCATGTTGATTTAACTTTACTGGAATGTTAAAGCAACATGAAATAAGGTTATTTCTAAAGAAAACAATGTCTTTGAAGATTTAATGAAAATCAGGTTGAATTAACATGAAACACATATGAAGCAAAGTCATAGCCAAAAAAAAAATTTTAAATTAATCTTGTTTTCTGGGTGTACGAGTATTTATGTTTATATATCTGTCAGTATTGTTGCTTACATTTCCATTAAACATTATCACCGATATTCGTAAGCGATTGTTAAAGTTAAAGCACTTTTTTAAATAGATTTTCTTATACAAACATGCATCTGTTAAGCCAACATAAACTTTAACAATCGCTTATGAATACCTGCAATAAATTGACGTCATCTCATTAAAAAATTCTAAACCCTTCCAAAAAAATATATATAAATATATTCTGCCGTTCATACCACTGTCACTACTTAAACCGCTATGGAAATTCTTCCTGAAGCATTAAGAGAAAAAAAAACAGCATAAAAATTGTATAAACTAGTTTGCCATAATCAAGCTTAAGAATTTATTTATGTACATCAGCAGTATCTAAAGAGTGTGCATTATAGTGCGCGCAACCACATTAATGTACGAGTATGCATGTAATTTCGTAAGGTAATGACGTCAATATGTTTTGCTATGATTTTAATCTGATGAGTTTTTTTTTCTTTTTTCTTCACAAAAATTTGATATTAAAATCATTGGAATACCTGCTGTTATAAATATATTAAAATGATTATTTTTTTTATTTAAATGCAACTTGAAAACCTTAAACCTTATCGAGTGTGTGTGTTTGAGCCTAAAGTCGTTATATGTATATAATTGAACTAAAAGAAAAATATTTTATTGAGTATGTGATAAATTTAATGTGCTTAAAGCCTAAAAGAAGCTTCAATTATTTCAGCGATTTCTGTATGCTTACATATAAAAAAATAAAAAATTCAATATTCTTATATCAATTAGCAAAACTGTAGTTACTTTATTTGATTTTTTTCTTTTTTAACTAAGCGTAGTGATTTGATTTCTAACGATTTAGCAATTCAAGAAATTGCGCAAGCGTGCAGCATTTTTTTTTTTATTTTACACACCCACAGTTAACAATTTAAAAAAAAATTCATATTCATTGTTAATTCATCAGATATAAATGAATTGACATTTTGAAAGGTTAAAAGATTACAAAATTGGCAACTTATTGTAAACAACAATTACTTATAGTTCAAAAAAAAAATAAGATGAGCCAACAAACCCACGCGATTGATGATAGAAAATATTCAAACAATAAAAATGCTAAGTACTTAATCGATTACAAATACTATATCTGCGACTCCCATGCTTTTATATCCTTATAAGGCATAATAATTAAATAACTCATTAAAACTAACTTATTTAAAGGGTGTACCAGAATAGCTGACATTTTTTGATATTAAGAAAACATCAAAGCGTACGCTTTCTTTAATTTCAAGAAATATAAAAGACATTTCTATACCGGGGGCAAATTACGGCACTCGTTACCGAACGAAATTACAAAATATTTCAATAGAGTTTATATGGAAATATTTTTAAATTTCGAACCGTATCGAATGCCGTAATTTGCCGCCTGATTTCCATACTGATCTCGGACAATGTCTTAGGCATGCATGCACAGAGTTTAGGGCTGGATTATAATGACTTCTAGATACGAATGAGGCATTAACATACTTCTGGGTCGCTTCCCCAGACAAACAAGAACATGAGCTCTCTTGAGTTTAGTGTTGCTGGTATTGAATTGCAATAGAGAGCTGCGGTTATATCGATGGTAGGGAATACGCTTAAGCAACATTTTATTTGCAGCACAATGAACAGAGGTGTTTAAGGAGTCCGATATTCTGAATGTCCCCCTTTGAAAATCGAATGCTCCGTAACGGTCCTTTTTCGCTTTTTGATATCGATTGTAACAATGATGTAGATGTAGACATTTATTTAAAAAAAATTTAAGTATACGATAAACTTTTTTCGCTTTTTTCAGTTTTGGCGCTTTTTCGTTTTTGGGTTTTTTCGGTTTTTAGCGTTTTGTTTTTTTGTTTTTAACGATTTCTTCGGGTTTTGGCGATTTATTTTTTGTTTTGGCGACTTTTTTCGATTTTTGGCTCTCTACCATCGCACATTGGGTATTTGCACAAAATTAATTTCAGCCAAAGTTTTGCACCGATATGACTGAAATTGAAAAAGTTAATAGTGGAAATTTTTAGGATGGCCACGATATAAAAAAATTTTAAATATTATATGTCTTGAAAGCAAACGGATAATTTTTTTTTAAATTAAGCATGGTTAGCAAAATGGTAAAAAAAATCTTGCTTGGAAAAGTCGTTAATTTTTCCGTGCCACCTTAATGATAAATTTTTACAAAAAGTTTGTACCTTTTACTTCAACGAAGCCAAACCCTGTTTTGAAACATTATTTATTAAGGTCCAATCCTGCGATGTCGACAACGTTCGACTTTTCGTAATCGGTAAAAAAATTTTCGGTTTTTGGCGATTTTTCTTATTTTTTGCCGTTTTTCTTATTTTTGGCACTTATTTCGCTGTTGGGATTTTTTTTCGGTTTTTCGCGATTTTTAGTTTTGGCGTTTTTTTTTAATTTTGGCGATTTTTTCGGTTTTGGAAGACGAATGTAACCTCAAGAGATTTTGTTTTAGTCTGGCACTGTTTTCGTTTTGGTGATTTTTTCGGTTTTTGGCGTTTAGTTTAGTTTTTTCTTTTTCATTTTGACGAATTTTCAGTTTTTAGCGATTTATTTTAGTCTGAGAAATTTTTTTTTAGCTTTCGGGTTTTTTTTATTTTTACGAATTTTTCGGTTTTTGGTGATTTATTTATTTTTAGTCTTAGAGATTTCTTTTCGTTTTGGCGATTTTTTTCGTTTTGGCGATTTTTTCGGTTTTTGGCGATTTTTTTAGTCTTGGCGTTTTTTTTCATTTTGGCAATTTTTGCGGTTTTTGACGATTTATTTTAATTTTAGAGATTTGTTTTTTCGTTTGGCGCTTTTTTTTCGGATTGACGATTTTTTCGTTTTTTGTCGATTTTGTTCGGTTTGGTTTTTAGTTTTAGCGTTTTTGAAAATTTCAAGAGTTTTCCTCTTACGGTTTCTAAGATACAGCAAGTTGTCAAAATTACATTAACTGATAGAATATCCTTTCATTTTTATTTTTTAAATTTCAGTGTTAATTTAGTGTAGTCGGCATAAAAATTCATTTGGAAATTTCAAGTGTCTATAGAGAATTGTGTGTATATTACATTGGGATTTCAACATGTTTCGTTGCTAGCTTTAGAACACCCTATAATTTTTAACTGTCATATATTTGGTGTTGTAGCGGCCAAAGTTTTGTGGAAATTTCAGGTCCGTAGCTCTTACGGATGTCAAGAAAACAGCCTGTGACGGACAGACAGACAGACAGACAGGGTACGGAACCCTAAAAAGTAATTATTGCATACATTTTCTATAATTAGTTTATTAAAGAACTATTTTTCCAATTACATGTAATTGTAGTTGATTTTTTTCGATTGCAATTGTAATTGTAATTTAAATTTTTTCCACCACAATTAATTTTAAATGTAATTGTTTTTTAATTAATTATTAAGTATTTATTTTTCAAATTATGCATGTGTAATTGTAATTTTTTGCAATTACAATCACATGTAATTGTAATTGAAAGTTTCTCCACCACAATTAGTTTTAAATTTAATTTTTTTTTTTTGTTAATTTACCATTTAAAAAAATGTAATTGTAATTGAAAAATTTTAATTGTAGTTATAAAAATTTTTGTAATTAATATACAATCAACTACAAAATGTAATCATTACTGGCCAAGCCTGGAAAACACACATACTACACGACCTATTGGAAATATCACAGATTTCAATAGCGCGACCGACCACTGCATCTAGCTTAGGACTTGAGCGAGTAGAGTGGTGGCTATCAAAACAGAATCTCACAGTTCTACTTCATTACTTATAACAAATCTAGGACATGGTTATACAAAAAATTAAAATTTAAATTAAATTACTTAACCTCTAAAATTGCACATTTCAGGTCATCGTACCGTACTTTAATGCTGTCTAGAAGTCATTAATTTTTATGAGAAAACATAAAAAACACACATAACGCCCTAGTAGAGACATTACCATTCAGTTGTGAAAAATATATGAACAACTTTTTCAAACTTTATATTCTTTAATGACTTTTAAAAATATTAATTGCACTACGTTTTGCCTAAAAAGGAAAAACCTCAATAGAATTTCGAGAAATAATAAGATTTATAGGGCAGCGCTAGCTAAAAGCCATGCAGGGTATGTATGCAAAAGCTCTATAAATTATTTGATTTTTTTTTTTTTTTCAAAAAACGAAAACAAAAACAAACATTTTTTTAACCGGTCTTTTTGTTGACGAAAATATAAAACAAAAAAAGTTTTAAAAGGCAAACGGAATAGGAGAATTTTTTTTTTTTTTTTTTTTTTTTTTGAGAGAGAGAACTTTGAAGTGTATGAGAGGTATTTTTTGCAAAGTTGTTTAAATATAAGCGTCGAAGTAGAGACTTGAGCAGTAGTGAATTCAAACTCAAAGTGTGAACACCAAGTAAAGATACAAATTTTATACTTAAAATAAAATTAATTTTAAAGTATTTTTTTGAAAAATATTAAGAAAACTAATTAAATAATCAAAAAAAAATTTGAACGTCTTTTTAAAGAATTTCTAAGAAAAAAGTGTATTTTTTTTTGGCAACTAAAAAACAATATTTTTTATATTATAAAAAAACACAAGAAACTTAAACAACTTTTAAAAGAAAAAATGGCTTATACAAAATCATATTGCTTAACTATGACCGGTGTGGCTTTAATTGTTTTGATGGCAGTTTTACAAAGTTCTACCACGGAAGCAGCTGTGTACTCCCAACGTGCCTTGTTTCATCCTGGTTAGTATTTTTTAGAAAAAAAATTATAATTAATTAATTAGTTATGTTGTTGTTGTTTATAATATGGCTTGTTTAGATACATATTTATTATGCATATTTAATATAGAAATTGTTAAATAATAAGTTAAGATTACAAAAAAAAATATATAATGAAAAAAAAAGAGTTAATTGCCAGTGAAAAAGTACAGAGTGTCATGAGATATTTGATGAGTTCAAATGATAAAAAAACTTTGTTTGAATTTATTAAATACTAGCTTTTACCCGCTTCTCCGTTTGCGTTGATCTGATATTTTAGAAACTATGCTTAAAAGTTATTAATGTTTAGTTATTTGTTACTTACTGGTAATTTAAAAAAACCGAATTAAAACTGGTTTCAAAATTGCTTAAACAATCAAACCCGAAACGAAAATTGCCCTATCCAGCCCAAAAATTTGTTTTTCGGCCAAATCCGAACTAAATATTAAAAAACGGGTTCCGAACCGTATAAAAAATTTGCTATGTTTTACGCTGGTAATATAGTTTTCCATTGGAGAACGAATTTTCAAAATCGGTTTAGTGGTTTGAAAATCCATACAAAACATAAAAAAACCGGTTTCGAACCGAATAAAAAAATAGCATTTGTTTTACGCTAGTAATGTATCTTTCTTTGGTGAAAGAATTTTCAAAATCGGCTTAGGTGTTTGAAAATCCGTGCCAAATGCATATAAAAAAACCGGTTTCGAACCGGATAAAAAATGGGCTATGTTTTACGCTGGTAATATAGTTTTCCATTGGAGAACGAATTTTCAAAATCGGTTTAGTGGTTTGAAAATCCATACAAAACATAAAAAACCGGTTTCGAACCGGATAAAAAATAGCATTTGTTTTACGCTAGTAATGTATCTTTCTTTGGTGAAAGAATTTTCAAAATCGGCTTAGGTGTTTGAAAATCTGTGCCAAATGCATATAAAAAAACCGGTTTCGAACCGGATAAAAAATGGGCTATGTTTTACGCTGGTAATATAGTTTTCCATTGGAGAACGAATTTTCAAAATCGGTTTAGTGGTTTGAAAATCCATACAAAACATAACAAAACCGGTTTCGAACCGGATAAAAAAATATCATTTGTTTTACGCTATTAATGTAGCTTTCTATTGGTGAAAGAATTTTCAAAATCGGCTTAGGTGTTTGAAAATCCGTACCAAATACATATAAAAAACCGGTTCTGAACCGGGTAAAAAATGAGCTATGTTTTACGCTGGTAATGTAGCTTTTTATTGTTGAACGAAGTTTCAAAATCGGTTTACCGGTTTGAAAATCCATACAAAATATTAAAAAAAACCGGTTCCGAACCGGATGAAAAATGGGCTATGTATGTTTGACGATGGTAGTGTAGCTTTCTATTGGTGAAAGAACTTTCAAGTGGTTTGGGCGTGAAAGCGTAGCAAACAAACTCACTTTCACATTCGTAATATTAATAAGGATATCTGTGGCAAAAAGAAAAAAGAGCTTAAGTCGAGATAAGCTGATTTTGAGTTAATGTCATATATGTAATCTACCTACTGCAAAAGTACCTCTGGGCAAAAACTCAATAACTTTGCACTATTTTTCAAGAAGTTATACAGCAACGAAATGCTGCTTATCTTTCTTCCACTTATAATCTCTTATGGAATAATTAGAATTGTGTCCAACAGCTCTTTTTGAACTAGTTTCAGAGCGTTCGAATCAAAAGTTGTTTTGAACCCATGTAATTTACATTACATCTTAGTTCTGCTGTTGGACACAACTCTAGCAATAATAGCTTAATTCGTCGTATACTTCGGTATATTTTGAATTAAATGTATTATTTTTAGGTGCAGAATGATGGTTTATTGAAAAAAAAAATTCAAGTGAATTTAACTGTAAAAGAAATAAATTTCTGAAAATCGCCTTGAAAGTTTAAAAGTGCTCTACTGCAAAACAGTAAAATATGACTTAAGCAGTTTTTCCTTGTTGCCACAGTCATAAAAATAAAGAAGTGAAGTAGTTTTGTAAAAAAAATCAATAAAAAAATTTTTTACAAATTTTTCTAATTTTAATTCTTACAATAATTTTGCATACAATGTCTGCATGCAAAAGCTGCTTATGTCAACGTTGTCTACAACGTCAGTGACCTCATTTCAAAATTGTTTAATAAATTTCAATTATTTATGTACAACAACAACAAAATATGTGCATTGAAATTCTTGACAATCATTAACAGTTATACAATTAAAGCTATTTAAAACGACCTTGACCAATAGTGACTTTTTTTTTCTCTCAATTCATAAGCAACTTAAATTCCTTTAAACTACAAGTATAATCAAAAAAAAAATATATATATATTTTTTTATAAGCTGATGCTTCAACATTTTTCACAAGCTTAGTCAGCATTTTAAGGCTTGAGTTGCGTTGAGTTGAGTTTCACTTGAGTGTTTATGACGTCTAGAGTGCGGCCGTTTTAAGGCTTTTGTTTTCGGTTTATTTGTGTGCAGGAAATTTGCTTATTTGCACACCATTTTTGTCAAAGTTATTTTTAGTTTTAATAAGTAGTTTTGAATTTTATTTTGGATTGATATGAAGTCATTGAACGTTTTATTTTTCTTTTTACACAGTTTAATGAAATTTTGTTTTCTCTCTCTCTCTCTCTCTCTAATAGTTTCTAAGCTTATACTTTTTTTAAACTTTACTAAAGTATTCATAAAAAAAAATTTTCACACAACCAATTTTGTGTGGAAATTTGTTTAATAGACGTTTTTAAAACCTAAATTATTTATTAGTATTTCTAAGCTATTTGCCATATCATAAAATTATATTGTTTAAATTAAATTAAACTTATTTCACACCCCCAAAGCTTCTTTTGCTACGTCAAAGAGTTGAAATCTTTTATAGTGTTTAAGGCCTTTTTACCAGCTTTAGTAAGGAAGCAAAAGGAATAAATATGTACATATACACACACGTACATTTAAGTATTTAATTTCGGTTTTGTTTTCTTAACAACTTTTTTTCTTTAATTTAGATCTTACTCACACTTTATTTATAGTTCGTTACTTTGCTCACTTTATACTGGTTTGAAAATGTAGCAAAAAATACTTTTACGTGACTTCAGAGGAATGTGGGAGTGTAGACAAAAGCTATCTTTAAATTAAATATACTTAAAGCATGAGGTAGGGCGTTTAGAAAAAAACTTATAAAAAATTCATTCCAAGTTTTGTGTGACAAGTTTTTTTCTCTTTTTTTTAGCTTGCAAAGTATGTCTACAGCATTTGGCGTCTAAAAAAAACCAAGCCTTTAAAAATATAATTTGAAAACATAATAAGACATAAGTTGTTTAATGAATAATAATGCTAAACATAAAAATAGTAGAAAAAAAATAGGTTGCTAGCAAAAAAAAAATACAAATGGCCAAAATATATAAAATCTTAAATTTAAGCAATTTGAAAAATTACATGCAACATTTGTAATTTAATTGAATGTTTTTTTTTGTTCTATACAAAAAAAAACTCTAAACGTGTCCCACATAACTAACCTCCCATTGAACATTGAAACATTAAATAAATAATAAAAATGTTTACAGCTTTTAGTGAAAAGCTAATAAATTAAAGAATTTCAATTGTGTAAAATTGTATAAAAAATTATACATACAAAATCAAAGAGTTTTCAAGCAAAATTAGCACTCGATTTTTTTTTAATGCCTTTTAAGGCTTTACGAACAATATGGTTTGAAATTTGTAAAATAATAAAACATTTGTGTCATGCCTGGCCCATAAACAACATAACTTTAAAATGCAAAAATTAAAAAATTCAATTGCCTAAAACTATTTTTTATAACACGTTTTTTTTTTTTTTTTTTGCTTAGACTTTAACGTTAGATTGTTTCATTTAGTCTCCCAGCTAAACACTACTTTCGAATGCAAAATCACGAAATATTTATCAATTAGCTGGAAAAAAAATAAAATTTCCTTCCTAAGCTCTTAACGTAGATTTGTTTATACTTTAAATCAATTTATACTGACGTTTTTTAAACATCAGGCAGGTCGCTTCTTACATTAATAAAACAATATGCTGGCTTTTGAAAGCATATTATCTCGAAGCAGATGAGCAAGCTGTGAAAGAAAATACTTAATTATTGACGTCAACCAAAATGTACATACATACATATGTATGTATGTATGTATGTAGTTAAAAACAAGTTTTAAAAAAGCAGCAGTAGTAGAGAAATGACTGCGTAAGATAGATAGATCTACGTAGTACAATGAACTAGAAAAAGTTGTATCTGCATATACTACATAGTACATATATGTAAATGCGCGTACATACATTTGCTAAGAGTCTAAAAGACAAGACAGACAAAAACACTAATTCATTTTGCCATGCAGATTTTTTGGAAGGTCGTTTCTGCTGTATAGTACTATCTACAAATGTATATTGTTAAAACATGTTTAGTTTAGTTTTTTTTTTATAAAAATTTTTGTGCTTTTGTTTATTTTAATTTTTATACTTTGATGTTAATTAATTCAAAAATGAGTGTTGGGTTTATTTGTTTTGGGGTTTATACTCTGGGGTTTTTTTTATAATAATAAGTTTTAACAAATCGCTAATTGATTGTGTTATTTTATGCTCTGTTTCAAATATTTGCGTTTTTTTTTCAATTTGTTTACTAATTCATAATTAATTTTGATTAATTGAAAAACTCTCAGATCACAGATGTTTTGCGTTATAAGAAATAAATACATAAAATTTTTTATATTTGTTAACGGACTTGAAGAAAAAAAAGGAGTAGCTTAATTCAGTTGTATTTCTTTTTTTTTTTTTTTTGAAATTGCTTTAAAATCTAGTTTCTTTAAATATTTGAATAAGCGTGTTTCTTTTTTTTTTTTTTTTTGTTAAGAATGTGTTAAAATAGCTTGTAGCTTGAGTTTTTTTTTGTTTCTATTAAATACTTCCTTAAGCCCCCAGCTAGATTGTCACGTTTTAAAGCTTGTAGCTTAAGTCTTTTGTTTTGCATTAATATCTATTGCCTTGATGTAGCATTTTTGTCTTAAGTCTTTTTTATTTGTTAAAGCAGCCCTGTGCTTTAAGGTTTGTGGCTTAAGTCTTTTGTTTCTATTATAATTCAATATAGCAGCCATATTGTTATGCTTTGAAGTGCGTGTCTTAAGTCTTTTATTAGTTTCAGTTCCTCTTACAAAGAAAAAAAAACGTTTGCATCTTAAGTCTTTTGAATTTAACACACTCAATCGCGCCATTCATTAAAGGTTTGGTGTTTCAGTCTTTTGTTGTTTATTTTCAAATATGTATGTATGTATGTGTGTATATTTTTTAACTTCTAAAACCTTTACACATGTACTTAAAAAAAAATAAAAAAAAAAAATAAAATTCAATGAATAATTTCATTAATGAAAATTAAATATGCATATAATTTATTACACACAATATTACTTCCTTATTTCTTTATTTTCTGTTTAATGTAATTTTTTAAATAACAAAAAGCCAATCAACTATAATTTATTTGTATGTATGTATGTGTACATTGTACACATTTTTTTCGTTTAGTAATATTTTTTTGTTTGAATTTCCTCTTTACTATGGTTACTTATGGGTTTTTTTTTTTTTGCTTCATTTTTTCCAGCATATCCCGGTAAATGTTTTGATAAATTTACAAGACGTGCCCTGCTGCCGAATAAGGAATATAGACCTAAGGGCATTTGTGCTGCCTTCACATGTGACATTGAGTTACAAATTATAAATATTGAAACCTGTCCCAGCATTGAAATGCCCGGCTGCGAAGAATTGCCCGTAAATCCTTCATGGACATTCCCCAAATGCTGTCCACAATTTAAATGCACAGATTTTAAAACTGGCAAAGAAATTGTGATCTCAGTGTAGTAAGCTTTTAACAACAAAAATAAAAAATTAAAAAAACAAATCCCATCATCATACATCAGCAAGCAATCAGCAACAAAAAAAATACATCCACAACAAAACTACGTGATTTTTATTTAAAATAAAAAAATATTATATTAATATCTCTATACTATAGCTTGTAAAATGTATGTATGTATATATATGTAATTCTTTTTAATTTAAATTGTATGAGTGTTTGTTCATCATGTTTGATTTTATAAATCATTTATAAGCGTCTTATCATTATCTCGCCCTATGTACTCTTTTAAATTATTTATTGATTGTTGTATATTTTCTATTTCATGAATTAAATTTTTTTGTTTTAACATTATTTTATATTTTTAATTTATTTATTTTAATTGTATATATTTATAAATTTGCTTCCCATGTGTGCTTGTGTAATATGTACGTTTGTTATATCTTTTTAACTTTGTAATTAATAATTTTTGATTTCCTTGATTAAGTTTTTAATTACCTGAATTGATGATCTTTGTGTGCGTTTTTAGCATACTTTATAAATATTGTAGGAAAAAAAAAACAAACAAACAATTAATTATGTAAGTTTTTTTTTGTATCGATTTAAAAAAATAATAATTAGTAATAAAAAAATATAAATTTGAAAAATCCATGTTTTGATCTTAATTTATTTGATGGTACAATTTTTAAGGAGGACAAGACAGATTTCAAAAATAAACCAAACTTATTAGAGAAAAGTAAAAACAAAATTATTCAAAATCCAATTGGCATGTCTATATGCATTTCATTGGTGCCTTGCCAAATCATCAGTAGACTTCAACCGCACAGAAATTTCAATTAAAATAAGCTTATGACAAAATATAAAATAATAAATTTCTTAAATTATTCAAAATCTTCATGGGCCAAAAGAAATCACCCTATGGGAAGATGCTCTTATTTTTGTAAATGGCGGCCAATGTCAAATCTGTTTTGACATTTGTGAACTAGACAGATGTAGAATACAAGTGAACAAGCCATGGAGCGATACACTCCCCAAAAACGCGGAATAATCGTGTTGTGGCGTTCCCGGCTCGCCTCATCTCTCGTCTTGGCGATTTACACTGGCAAGCAAGATCGTCTGATTTAACCGTTCCAGACCTTTTTTGTGGGGTTTTTTGAAGTCCCGTGCTTGCGTGAACAAGCCCGAGACCCCGGACAACATTCGACACGAGTGCGAGAATCTGTCGCCCGAAGTTCTCGCCGAAATTATGAAAAATGCCATAAACGAGCAATCAATTGTGACGGCGCCCATTTAGCCGATGATATCATCTTCTCGACTTGACCAATAAAATCCTAAAGGCTCAAACAAACATAATCAAAAAACAGAATCGAAGTTTTTCATTTGCATAGAAAAAAAATAAGAACCAAACAACACACAACGGATGACTTCTTTTGGCCCAACTTGTAGAAACTATCAAACCAGCATAAAATAGCGGACACTAACTCCATTTTAACCGAGAAAAAGAATTCAGCAGATATTAATATTTATATAAGATCAGATGGGCGAAGTAGCTTGAAAAAAATGTAATAGTCCTCATTTAACACCAGAGCAAGCAGAGTTGTAAAAGAATGAAGCTTTCCTCTATCTCTTCCTTCACCACCTGTCTTCTCTATCACTATGCCTTTCCTAAAAGAAGGTAACACCCAGTAATAGTATTAGGTATTCATTGCCTGAGTGTTACTTCTATTTTATCAACAAAAAAAAAAAAACAAAAAAAAAAAAAAAGAACCGGCGGTATCTTTTTATTTGTGTTTCCTCATAATTCCTTCAATTGTTGGACGATTTCAAAAATGTATTTTCTGTAATTTTGTGCCATTATAAAAAATGTGGCCAGAGCCACGCCCACTAAAATTTATTTTATAATTGTTTGTATTCCTACCCATCTGATATCTATCTTAAGCTCTTACACATGTACACAATCTAATGTGTGGAAAAGTAGGCCCCTTAAAATTTAATATTCAGCCCGAGTTTTTTTTTAATTTTTCTCTTTTCTCCAATTATGAATTTAATTTTTTCTCTTTTTTTACCAAATGCGGGATGAAAAACGCAGCTGAACTTCTTTTTTTTTACTAAAAATCTTTCCCTTCCGAAACACAAAAGCGTTTACTTAAAAATATAATAAACACTTGATTAAAATAAAATTTATATAAATAAAATAATATTTTATAGTCCTTGTAGTTCGAAAAACACAATTACATTAATGATTAAACAGAATACCGGCATAAACACATTTTCCATACAAATTGGCACACAAAAGCAGCCGCAGAAAACAGACGTGAGATAGAATCTATTTTATTTTGAGAGCGTTTTTTTTTTCTTATGCTCTCACATATAAGTACTCATTCTCTCAAAAATGTTACCATACTTTCAATAAATTTCATACATTTTTTAAACAAAGCTACAAAGAAAAATAAGCACAAAAGAAAATAAAACAAAAATTAGAGAGCATTTGAAGTTACTGCAGACGATGTTATTATGGGCTTTATTAATTTGTGAGCGATTTTCCTGAAGTTGCAGACTTTATTCTGTTTCATCATTTACATATTTTTTCAAGTTCTTGAACCTCTATAATTTTGGTTATGCTTGCACGCAAAAGAGGGAGAGAACAAAATGTCAATAAACAAGCGACTTCGTAATGCGGTGATGCGACTTATTACTGTTTTTCGTTCCCAAGGAATTTATGCTTTTTTCTTCTCGAGAAAATTATTTTCCGTGAGAATCAAATTCCGAGGGAATATGCATGATTGGGCTGATTGAATTTCATGAATTTTTATTTATGGAACGGCATGATCTTATACTTCTAAAAGTGACTGCAGCCACGCCCATCAAAATAGTTTTTCATTTCATTTTAGTAATTTTATTTTTTTATTATATTTTCTCGCCACCAATTCCTACGAAAGTTGACACACTCTTTAGGATTTTCCAAAAATAAAACATTGTTTGAAAAAGTGTCCCTTTAAATCCATCAGTATATTTTATAAACTTAAGGTCCGGTCACACTTTGAGAAGCATTTGTCCAAAAAAAAAAAGCGTAGCCACTAAATGCAAATGAAAAACCTTTTGCTTCGGCCACGTGTTCATTAAGTTAGAGTTTCCAATAATGTTGAACTCTATGACATTATCTATTATTTATTTATGAAAAAACTGTTTAGCTTAATAAACAGCTGTCTGATTCACAAGGTTTTTCCATTAGTATTTAATTGTTACTGGTTGTAGGGAAGTAAAAGAAGAGGCAACGACGGAGGTTAATTTTAACTACTTGAGGGAAACTCAATTAGGTGGAGAAGTGGACGACATAGTGAGCCGTATAAATCACTGTCTCTGGTGAATATCTTTAAGATCAGCTTGCTTAGGAGGTTTATACCGAAAGGCTGGAGAGAGATTAGGTTCATTTTTATACCCAAGACGAGAAAAGCACTCTCCTCAAAGCCGAAGGATTGAATGATCGATTGATCTGCATCTAGTGGTGCTCAGCATGCCTATCAAAAGGGCAGGTGTGTTGAGAGTGCACTTCACTTCATGTTGTAGAATTGCAGCACATAGACTTTGAGGGAGCCTCTAACAACATTAGCATAGAGGCTATTAGGGAGTCGCTGGAGACACTCAGGATTCACAACTTTCTGGTCGAGTGGATAGTTATCATGCTTAGCAGCAGAATCATCAACTCGAGTATTGGAAGGGCTTAACTGAGGACATTAGTGACAAGAGGTACACCACAGGAAGAAGTTCTATCACCTCTGTTATGGTTGCTGGCCAGGAACGCAATTCTTAGGCATTCTGACAGGAGCGGCTTATGCGGATGACATGGTTTTACTGGTAGCAGGAAGGTTTATTCCCACAATCAGTGAAATCGTGCAGTCGGCATTGGGAGAGCTATCTTCTTGGGCCAGCAGCAAAGGACTGGGAGTCAACCCAGAGAAAGCTCAAATAGTCCTCTTTGCCAGGAGATACAAAATAGAAAGCTTTATACTGCCTATGATTGGAGGCGTAGAGCTGAGACTAGCAGAAGGGGGCGAAATACTTGGGTGTTTCCTATATAGCAGGCACACAGGAAAGTCTAAAGAAAGGGGGTTCAATGCTTACTACGAATTCAGGAACTCCATAGGAAGGAACTAGGATTTGCAACCGAAAGTAGTAAACTGGATTTAGACAGACCGGATTTTGTAGACTGGTTATTTCCTATGGTTGTGTGGCATGGTGGGAGGCATTGAAGAAGTAGAGTCATAGAAGATTGCTTGCTAAAGCTCAGATGTGCGCCTCGCTGGACATCACATGTGCCCAGAGGAGCACACCTCCGGCTGCCTTGGACGCCATTCTTCACCTGCTTCCTATAGAGGTCTTTGTGGTGAGAATAGCGACTAGAATATTCCTTAGACTCGTTGAAGCAGGTTTGGTGAGGACAGGAGTAACAGATCACACATCAATCTTAAATGAAATCCGTTTAGTGGTCCGAGCTCCGTAATGCCTGGGTTCACGTACTATAAGGTAATTGAAATTGATTTTAGTAGAACAGCCTCACTGGTAAATGGGGGATATTACAAGGGATGGTGTCTATATCTTGGGAACGAACATTTGTAGTTCTTTCAGACTGCCGCATGAATGTAGCGTTTTCGAAGCTGAGACGGAGTTTGTGGCTGAACGGGAGAAGGTAACCTTCTACTTTGACAGCCAGGCAGTGCTAAAAGCTTTGAAGGGACACAATGTCAAATCGAAACTTCTTAGTGACTGTAGGAGAGCCCTCAACTTGCTTATGGACAAATATAGTGTCAGACTATGTTGGGTTCCTGGTCACAGCAGTGTTGAGGGAAATGAAATTGCCGATAAAATAGCAAGAATAGGGTCGGCGTTAGGTGAGGGCATGTTTGACAGATCTCGGTGAAATTACCGATAGGTCATTACTACAGGGAATTCAGTAATTCAGAGAAGTAGGGAGGATTGTAGAGCTTCGAGGGTTATGTGGCCAACACTTGACTCAGGGAAGATCCAAACTGCTACTGCATATGAATAGGAAGGCGATGCGGATGTTGATGGGAGCGTTGACTGGTCACTGCTCGTCCAGAGCAAGTACTAGCATTTGTGAAATTGGCACTGCAGATTTCTGTAGGAGGTGCGAGGATGAAGAGGAACCAGAAACTATTGAACATGAAAATCAGGCGTTTTCTACTAGATTAAAGAAAAATGTAGTTTGTTTTCTTTAATCAACTACAAATAGTCAAAAACGCCAACCACGATAAGGGGGATTATCTGCGATTGCCCGAAGCTGCAACGCCCTAGGCTTATTGGCTGAGCAGACGTTGCCATGAGGGCATTAATGATATCGGCAACTGGATAATGTCAGGGGCTTTATCATGGAAATGCGGTGGCTTAATGACAGATAATTGGGGTTCTTCTGGATACAGTTGGGGGTTAAATCACAATGGACTCAACTGGATCTCCGGGTGGAGGTGTGTTCCAGCACCTGCCTTCCTAACCTAATCGTGGCTGAAATTCATAAGCACGTAAATACACTTTTTGAAATTTTATAGGAGACAGAAGAAACAACTAAACCAAATTTTTCAAGTCACTGAAGTAAAGTTTCTGTATTTTAATTTTTAATTCGGCTGATTGTTACGATGAAGGTTTGAAAATTTGTAGGGACATGTGTTTTGATGTAATACCCAATAATCAATTAAAAATACGATTTTGATTTTTATTATTTTATTTTATTTTTTTTTTTTTTTTGTTAGTAGTTTTACATTCGTAATGGGCCCAATTACGAGTGTCGTATTTCCACTACGACTACGACGATTTTGTGCTAGATTTAAAAAAAAAATGCTGCAATGTTGTTACGTCTAGTACAAAATGGTCGTAGTCGTAGTCGTAGTCGATATACGACACTCGTAATTGGGCCCCATATATTTATTCACTATTATATAAACAATTTTAAAAATTTTTAGTTTTTCATTCTTGAATTCATGTATACACCATTAAGAATAATAGCCCGTTCAGCGTGCCACCAAATCAATTAGTTTCATGATTTCGGCAGAAATCAAGTTGAATTTAAATAATTTCCCATACATTTTGACATTTTACTTAAATTCAACGAAATTAATATGAAATTGCAATGGACAACGCTGTATTTGTATGAAAAACTCCTTTTTTCCAACCATGAAGATATTTCCAACAACGAGAAACAACAAAAAATTGAATGCGTCAATTTGGTTAGAAATTGTTTTTTTTTTTATTCAATATAAAATAAAAATATGAGTAAAAACCATTATATTGAAAAATATTATCGTGTGAAAAGCCTATTTAAATGTGAAAAAGCCTTTATTCAACTGAAAATAATGCTCCAATGAATGCCGCAACGAATCAGATGTTTGCGAAATTAACTCAAATGTCATTTAGCTCCAGCATGAACACTTTTAATTTCGTTCGTAATTTCATCTTGAAAAATAATTTCGTGGCACGCTGAACGGGCTGGGCTATAAAACAATTTATTTAATTTTGGTAATAAAAAATCATTTTATTTATTTGTATAAAATTTATATAAAATTTGTATAAAAGTTACCACGTTATGATTTAATACAATAACTTTACTGCAATTATATTTATGCATGCAAAAAATATATGGAATATAATAAATAATTTCATCATTGCCATATCTCCAAAAATTAGGTTTTCCATTTAATAATGCAAAATGATTCGTCATACGAGTATCGTATTTGTTATTTCGTAAAGATGTTGAATTTTTTAATTGAAAATTTTAAATTAATTTTCTGCAAAACTTGACTTATGACTATGTTGCAATAAACAGGTGGAAGACATAAACAATGAGACGACTTAAAGACAAAACAATGAGATTCCCAAGGATAAATAGAAAAACATTTTTTTCTGACAAAAAAAAAGCGATGATAGAAGTAGTATTTGCTTTTAAATAAACTCTAGAACTATTTTGAACTCTTTTAGAAACAAAAAAAAAACATTCATAAATAAAATATGTATTGTGTAACAAACTATCTTTAGTTAGTATTTTTGGGATGAAGTTTAAAAATGTCAAGTATTTGAATACATGCTTGTTGCTGGGCTTTAGGCACACCATACACGCTTCAATCCAATTGGCAACTGAGTCGGTTTTTGTCCAAATCAAGGTGTGTATGGCTCTGTCAATTGATTTGTTTGGCAGTTGTCGGGTTGGTTGAAGAAAAATCAAAAGGTTTTGATTTTTTCAAGTTGGCTAGTAAGTCTTTCAATTCGATTGTGCTTTGTGTGTTCGAGTATCCTGATCAGATGTCAAAATGTATGTTTATACATAGTTTTCTTTTACAAAGAAAGAGTTAAATATGTTTAAACTTGTATTTAATTTGAATTGAATCCAATGAAAATCTTTCAATTCAGTTTATGAAAAGTGTGGCCAATTGGAAATTGAATTGAAACTTGTATGGGGTGATTTATAAATAAAATATAGGTAACTAGTTCTTAATATTTTTTCTTAAGCTATTGGACGGATTGGATTCGGTACAGTTACTCTTAATTTAAAAAGAAAAATTAAATTGCCTATATAAAATTTTAAAAATAAAAAATTATGTCATAAAGGCACTTACGGACTTAATTGGTACAGCTATCAAAAACTGGAACTTTGTGGCATTCATGTAAATATAACAGCGTATGTCGATTTTTTGTTAATTTTCAGTTATTAATCACCCTTATTGTGAATGGCTTCGTCAAAGTAAATATTGTCACTTGTCTACTCTCTATCGGCAACAATTGTCTCTTATTGACAATCTCTTACTAATCTCTAATGGCGTTTTTTTTTCTGGTAAAAGTGTAACATTTTTTTACTTTTTATTACAAAAAAATACAATTTAGCTTTCGTTTAAAGAAAACATTTAAGCTCGTAAGGGATGATACAATAATTTCTGTTAGAAATACTGTATCAAATTTATACTTTGTATTCAATATATATTCTTCATCGAGTAGTCTATGAATTTTGTGATTTCATATTTTACTTCTATGTAACTTGTTCAAAGTATTTTAAGTCAGTTCGTAAAATTTCTTCTTGTTAATTACATTGATTTTATACAAAATAAAATTACTTCTAAATATATCCAACAATTTCTAATAAAATGTATAATTCAGAAAATCATTTTATTGCGAATTTTCATTGAAAAGTGTAATAAATGTAAAATTTTTTTTTCTAGAAAAGAAAATGCCATAAAGGCTTTGTAAATTAATGGAGCATGTCAATTGTTGTCGGCAAAGAGTAGACAAGTGATGTGACGTCGACGACGTCATTCACAGTAAGGGTCTGATTTCGAGCACTTTACATACATAAATCTAAAAATTTAGGAAATAGCATAGCGTAACTTATACATTTATTAAAATAGTTTTTAGTATTAAATGGATTTTTATCTTTTAACGTAAAAGCACATAAGTATGCGCGTTCTTTCCAAACTTTTTTGGATGTATTTTTCATCCACAGTTTAGATTAGATTTGGATAGAGTGAGAATTTTTATTCCTGTAACAATTTGAATAAATTGATTTTGAAACCCTTTTACACATGAAGACCACAAAATAAAGTTCCTAAAAACATTACACAAAAATTTCGACACAACTAAATCCTAAGTAAAATATTACTTAAACCTACTAATAATATACTTATCATTGCAAGTCCTGACACTGTACATGACCTCAATAATGAGTCGGCACTGTTGCAGCGATGATCCAAAAAGCAAAAACAAAATTCCACATCACTAAAATAATCACGCTTCACATCATGTTCCTTAATAGTGTGATTGACATAGTTGGCTAATCGTACATCTTTGGCCGCTTTGCGGCATCCTTCATATTTATCGGCAGGTATATCCGTTCTAAAACTTAAAGCACTTAAGCATTCACGTATTATGGTCCTCTGGGCTAAAAAGTAAATCAGTAACGGACTTTTAATAAATATACATACATACATATGTACATATTTAAATTTCCAAGTTAAACAACAAACCTCCGCGTTTTTCGGTTACTTTTACACAAATATCATCAGTTTCAGGACATTTTTCTCCCAAGAAACCTATACCGCGCCAATTAAATTTTTCGCCACAACCTGGTGTGGCCGAGGTGCACCGGTAACACCATATCGTCAAGCCTATTAAATACATCCATATGAAAATGTCTAGTACACACAAAGCAATAACTTTGAAAGAGCGCCGTAACTCAAAGAAACGAATTTAAAACTTTGAATTTATTAAAAATTTAATGGCAAAATAAATGTAATATTTCCTCTTAAGAGGTGAGTATACAAAATATTTGTGTGATATACTATTAACTAAAAAACGTTTTTACGAGTTATGACTCTCTTGCAGCAAAGGATGCATACAAAGTGCAGTTCGTGGTTTCTTACCTTCTTTTATTGTTAGAGCGAGAAATATTAGCACAAAACACACCAATTTATTCATTTTGTTTTCAAGTTAATGAAGATTTCTCTAAACGCTCAATATTAAGGAAACAATTACAAAATTTCAATATAAAAAAATATAACAAATTGCAAAATAATGAAAAACACTGCATAAATATATGGGCGTAGTCGTACAAAGTACAAAGTTCTCGGTTTACAAATTTATGACGCCGTTGGAGTGTAGTAACGCCTTAAACAATTTACAGTAAGCCTGGCTTATGAGAAACAAACTGTAAAAGCACCAAAACGTCATTTTATCACACCAAAAATGAACACAATTAAAATAAGTAATTACACCAAAATATTTATTCAAAACTATATTTTCAATAACTCAAAGAAATTTTCAAAACTAGAATTGCATGTACATATAGATATTCACCATTTTACAAATATGGTTCCAAAAATACTAGCGAAGGAAATATACTCGTACATAGTTTTTTATTTTATTTAAAAAATGTTTTACAAGCGCTTAAAGTCAGGGACCATACCGGTTATACGTTTTAATTTAAAAATTACTTTCTAATCATTATTTCTTGAGTTTTATTTTTTGCTTACAAAATAAATGTTATTTTCTGAGTGTTATTTATTCCTCAGAAAATAAAAGTAATTTTTTGAGTTTTATTTTTCGCTTTGAAAATTCAAGTAATTTTTCGATGTTTTTTTTATTCCTCAGAAAACAAGTTACATATTTCTGAGTTTTATTTATTCATCAGGAAATAAAAAAAAATTTTGACGTCAATAACAATTACTTTTTGAATTTATTTTTTTGAAAAAGTTTATGTTTGAATTGTGGAAAGGTCATTTATTGAGCTGAAATTAATATTAACCGATTTAAGATAGAATTTATCTCTAAAGTCCACTCTTATTTGTTAAACTGATTTGTTTATATTTTATTCAGTTTAAAACTTACATATCTTTTTTAAGCAAAATATGAAATTAAAAATAATCTTCATTTCCTGAGGAATAGCTAAAACTCCGAAAATCGAAAAATAACTTCTTTTATTTCATGAGTAAATAAGAATCAACAAAACTCAGAAAATAATCGGTCGAGTTTTTTAATAAAATTTAAACAAAGAAAAATTAGTGCATCTAAAGGTATTCCATGTAACAAAGATTATCTTGGTGTATTCCATGTGCACGTAGCACTCCTCTCTTACGGTCCCTGAACGAGATTTTTTCCTTTAAAATGAGTCTTATTTCGACTTATACATTTTTGTATTATAGAAAAGATGAAAGATTTTCTTTAATCTGGAGAAATATGTATGTCGAAATCTGAGTTGAATGCGATACTTAAATTCACTTGCCGTAATAATGTTTAATATGATAAAGTAAAATTAATGTATGCACAATTAAGAGTTTTTAAAAGTTTTTTGTGACAATTCTTCCTCAAGTGAGTTAAAATCTCATCATTGTACATTATTAGCTTATTTATTATACATGTTTTTATATGTGTATAAAGACAAAAAAAAATAAAAATTAGAAAAAATTCAAAAATCTAGATTTCAAAAAAACAATGAGTTATGTTTATTAAATATAACATTTTATTAAAATGAATAAATTGCTGTTACAAGAAGGAAAACAAGTTAAGCTAAACTTCCATATTATTTGGAAGATTTTTAGGACCACGAAAATCATATAAAGCAACTTGTGGATTCTTATCAATATATTCTTTGTAAACTGTAGCCAATCTTATACACTCATCAACCGATAACTGAAAGGGTCTGAGTGTGTCTTCTACATCTGCCATCTTAAACAATTCATAGCACATTTGTTCTCTTTGCTCCGGCGGAAACAGTGTAGCATAACCGCGACGACAATATTTTTGACGCATATTAAAAATGTGTCGTACAACCTTCTCCACTAAAGGAAACGGCAAATCAGTTTTCGGCTGTTTAAGCGGAATTAACTTTACAACACCCACATCTACTTCTGGTTTAGGCACAAACGCTTTTCCTGGTATGGTAAATTTAAGTATTGGTTGCGTCCAAATTTGTGACATAATAGAAAGACGGCATCTTTGCTCATGGCCTAAAGGAGCACATATACGATCTGCCACCTCCTTTTGAAACGTCAAAGTCATACAAGTATCAATGCGACGGAAAGCTTGACGTCTTAAAGACACATCATGTATCCAGTTGATGAGCAATCTGGTAGAAATGGAAAATGGCAGGTTGCCTATTAAATGTAAACGATGAGAAATATCATCTAAATGTTTCTCAATATCAAAACGTAGAATGTCGGCAATAAAAATATCCACTTGCAAATTTAATGGTTTAGTGCAGTCACTTAGAAGTTCTAATGTTGGCATAAATCTAGCATCTTTCTCTACTAGAACTAAACGTTGAGGTTGTCTACGCAAAATAGAACGGGTAATGCCACCCGGACCAGGACCAACTTCTAAAACAGTATCATTCGAATCTATATGCCCAGCACTTTTCACTATTTTATCTGTTATACGCTCATCCATTAGGAAATTTTGTGATAATTGTTTTAAAGCTTGCAACTTATACAATTTCACCAAATCTCTGAGTGTAGGCAAAGGTGGCAAACGCACGCCAGTCTTCAGTATCCGTGCAGCAGCTTCAGACATGTTTGCTGTAATGTGTCTTTATGGTAAATAATATTTATCATAAAAAATCAAAGTTAAACGTACTTTTTATATATTGGTTACGGCAGAATGAATTAATTGATATCGCCCAGCAGTTTTAATCAAATATTAGTTATACAACAATTTTTTTTTTCGTTTATTATCTTACAAGTTATAAAAATTAAAGTATGTACTTTTGTTTTAATTAGCAACTTTTTTGGGTTCATCAAAATCATCCAAAAATCTTTCTTGTTTTACAGAGAATATGGAATAGGCATATATACCCAAAACGGAGCTAACCAAAACACCGGCCGTAATCAAATTGTTACGTTTAACGCGTTGCAATTTTGTGGCTCTTTCGAAATTTTGTTCTTCAATCAATTTCATAAATTCAAGCTGGGCCCTATCAAGTTTTGGTGCGTTTTCGCCGTATTTAATTTTAGGTAATTCCTTATCAGTAGACATACTTTTTCGGTGAAAATGCTATTTAAGTTTTATGAATATTTATGCAAACTTATTTTTTAACACCACATTGATGAATTTAATGCAAATCCAAAAACTTACGAAATTTTTCTCAGAAAGTCAGCTGATCTTTGTATTTTATTTGTTCTTACAGGGCGATTCATGTAAATAGGATATGAAAAAGTGATGCCAGATGGGCAATACTGCACTTGGCTGAATAGCATACACTAGAAATTATTATTCTGTGCTGAATAGGTCGATGGGGAAATGTCAAGGTTCACAACTACGAATATTGCGTTTGGCATATGCATAAATATCTATCGGGATAAAGTTCCAGTTGTTCACTTAAGAACGAAGCTAATATGCATGGAAGTGTCTATTACAATTGCTTGAGTTTCAGTTTAGTTTATTTTTGGATTGTGTCGAAATTTTAAAAAACTCGCGAGCTAATCTAAGATGAAGGTTTCGAAACCGGAAACTTGGTGACCAAGATATAGGACCAAAAAGTTTCAATTAAAATTCTTAGATTGAAGGATTTTACACACGCAAAGTTTGTTTAGCAAAGTTTTGAGTTTTTAGAAGGGAAAAGAGAATGTGGACTTTCTTTTCCCATCTCTCCCACAAACTCAAGACTTCGCAAAATAAACTTTGCGCGTATGAAAGCCGTCATTATAAAAGGCTTTAACCACATGTTTTTATTTTCAACAGCGTTGGTACTCTTAACCTTTTCGTAGGTATGTATGTAAATATTTAAATTCTTAATTACTTATTAATATAACAACGAAATAGCACATGTTTTATTTTAAAACTTTAGCTCATTCGAACTTTTTATATCATATCATTTTGTTTCGTTACACGAAAATACATATATTCGTGTTTGCGTTCGCAATTGTATCATTGAAAATTTTCCGCTACCGGCGTTATTTTGCTGCCTTCAAACAGTTTCAGTTGTTTTTCAAACGTGAACGCGTATAGTTGTGTGATTGGGAAAATAATAATTAACAAGAAAGTGTAAAGAGACAGTGGAATACGAACAAGAAAGAGGCGAAAGGAGAAGCAAAACAAAAACCAATAACGAGAAAGGAACGCGGTTTTTACACAGCGCTTACATATATACATACATGTAAAAATATATGTATATAAAAACAGCTACATACATAAAGAAGTACGCTAAAAGTAAATAAATTCGATTTTTTTTTGTAAAAGAAACAGTTGTAATAAGTAATAATAAATGATTTTAATTTAAAACGGCTAACGTCATTTACATACATATGTACATACATTCGAAGTGAAACAGCGTGCAATTGATTAAGCAGAAAAATTAATTAAAAGGTGCTTCGTATACAAAGTACATAATAGAAAAATTGCAAATTTCTTTCTTGATTCCCAATAAAAAAATAAAAAGAAAAAAAAAATGCGGTAATAAAAACGGCACATTGTTTTTAATTTGTCTTTTTTGCGAAATGTCGTTTTGCGGGGGAGAGTAATAAATGATGTGTGCGTGCATGTGTCTTGATTTTTTTTGTTTTTATGAATTTTGAATGAAATAAGGGGTAGTAGGGTATAAACAATAGAACAAAGAATAAACATTACATGTTGTTTAAATTAAAGTGTTAACATTTCTTAAAAATTTTCATATCTTTTGTTTCGTTTCATTTGCAAGCAGCATTTTATATTATAAAGTCAACAAACGTTAAAAAGCAACAAAGTACAGTCTAATAACCAACGACAGCGGCAGCTACAAACATACATACCTATTTACGTACATATTTATAAAGCAATAACGAATACAAGTATATACTACATACATCCATACATAAAGCAACAGTTCTCCAATAAGAATTTTTAGTAATGGTTTTAACTAATATTGAATTATGGGCCGCCGATGGTTCATCTGGCTCCTCGCTGCCCGTAGATTTTGAATCAAACAATCCCCATGCACGTCATTTAAATCCGTTTGATCCACGTGTTGTTCCACAAATAAACTCGAATTTCAACCATTTATCATCCAATGGTTATTATGGTTTCTCCTACATAAATGCGGCTCACGATACAGAGATAAACAATAATAACAACAATAACCACATCAACAACAACAATAACAATAGTGCAATACATAATTTAGTGGCAAATGATGACATGAGTACTGCATTCACAGCAATAAGAACAACAACAACGCCATCTGCCATACAACAAACACATGCTTTGTCAGTTGACTTTGGCAGCTCTGCTTACGCAGCCGGTAGCGCTACGAATGTTGCACGTTGTAAAAAACGTTTCTTCGTTACGAATGATGATAATGATGTCTCAGGCACAAAAAATAAAAACTATTACAGCAATAACTGCGAGGTTGCTGCAGCTAAACGTTGCCGTTTTGACGATGACTTCTCGGCTCAATATTGTAATGGTAAGTCAGTCATATAAAAATAAATTTAGTGGCATTAAAAAAATATCAATATGCATATCGTTAGCTGAAATGGAAAATTATGTAACTAATTTTTTTTTTTTTAATTTTAAAGCATATAAAAAAACTAAACAAAATTATTTAAGTGACTACCTAGCATACTTTTTTAATTTTTAATATGGCTGATTTTTATGATAAAAGTTATAAATTTTGTGAACACATGCGTTTCGTTGTGCTAATACCCAATAATTAATTTAAAAAAATAGGTTTTGAATTTTTTGTTGGTTACCTACATACATATGTGGTTTTGCATATCAACTGACTTACTACATACATACATACATACATGTGCTCATACATTCATATGTAGGGAAGTGTGTAACCAAATAACGGTTTTATCCAATACTCAGGTTTCCCTTTCTAAACAAAAACAAATGAATTGAAAACGTACCTGAGGTGCACAAACTTTGATATTTGAGCTAAAATAAGGTTGCTGTTGGTACCTATGTATGTATGTATGTACATACATATCATTCAATTAATACTCTTAAAACATACGAAAAAATGATCGAAAAAGTAGTCAAAAATCAGTTAGAAGATTATATGGAGAGACACAATCTTCTGTCGAAATACCAATCGGGCTTTAGAAAAAAGTACTCTTGTGAAACAACAATTAACTATGTGATAAATAGATGGAAATTTATGAAGCTTGATAGTAAAATACTTGCAATTTTTCTAGATTTCAAAAGAGCTTTTGAGACAATAGACAGAGATATACTAATAACAAAAACTTTTTAAATACGGGATACAAAATAATGAACTGAAATGGTTTCAATCATATCTTTCAGAACGTAGACAAATAACGAGAGTGAACAATATTGAATCTACTCGTAGTACAGTAGTGAATGACTTTGGTGTACCGCAAGGTTCAATCTTAGGGCTTAATTAGCGTGTTTTAAATAAAATTTAAAAAAAAATTTCCCCTTTTTTTTTGCTTAAATTTAACAATTTTCTAGTATTCAAAACTCATAAAATTTTTTTAATTGGTTAATGATTTAGCTGTCGCAAATAAAATTCCCTTGACTGCGGTTAGAATTAAAAACGCATTTTAATATTTTGAAATTTTACAACTAAAAATATGTACGCGTACTCGTGAACAAAAAACGTTATTTAACTTATTAAGCATCTATTCAGCTGAAGTACAAAAAGCATTTGAATCGGAAAACTATTAGACAATTTATATAAGTTGTTAAAAGTTTGAAAAATAAAATAAAAAATTAAGGATTTCGATTATTTGCATTATTTAATTTAGCGCGTAGGAAAATAGCGCGTTTTCGCTATAAATAGTTAACAATGCTGTAACTTAGCGCGTTTTGCGAAGAGGAACTGCGCTTTTGGGTTATAAATAGTTGGCATCGCTGATCTTAGGAGCATTGCTATTTCTGATATATATACATATGTATGTACATTAATGATATCGAATACGTTATAAAAAAATGTGAAATTGTTCTTTATGCAGACGATACGCTGATTTTTACAGAAGAAAAAACATGTGAAAAGTGTTATGAAAATCTAACAGGAGATATATGTATGTAGAAATAATAAATAAATGGTTAAAAATTAGCAAAATTAAATGAAAATAAAACTAAATTAATGGAAATAAAACTAATTATTCGCAATAAATAATATTATAATTGAAAAAGTCACAGATATTACGTACTTGTGTTTCTTAATTGATAACGAATTAGAATTAAAAGATCACATAGAATGCATTTTTCAAAAGTATCGGTAATCACAGCAATAAATATATACTACAGTATTATTAAACCATATTTCGAATATGGATCCACTATTTTGTATACATGCTGCTCAGATCAACAAATAGGTATAAAGACTGCAAAAATTACAGAATAGAGCAATGCGAACAATATTAAAATGCAATCGACTTACACCGAATTTTTTGATGGCAGTATTTAAAATTATTTTTCAGATTTTATTTACTCATTGTTTCAACACCGCAAATGTATGTCATTTTAATTAACATTTTAATTTTTCGCTCATGGTTTTTTAAATTTTTATTGTTATTAAAAAAAAATTGAAAGGTTTTAGAAATTCATTCGGTGAGGAAAGTTTTTGTTTCAAACTGGCTTTGTAATCAGTACAACATTCCCCATAGCGCAGTGCCTGTCAAATTTTTATTTAAAAAAAGTTATATGCCTAATGTACATATGTATGTATTAATATTTTTCATGTGTGTTATAACATTTTTATGGCTATTTAAATTGCAAAAATAAAATGTGTAAAAAAAACATTAACAAGCAAACAAACCGCAAATCACATCTGATTCACAGTTTTAAAAATTTTTGAAGGTCAATCTTATTTCTTTTATTTTATTTTTTATATTGTAACGTGCACAACCGTAAATGAGTATGAACTCATCTACATACATACACACATACGAGTATGTAAATATACATATTTGTATGTGTGCACAAAACAAAAATACAAAACGGGAGATACGAAATCTTCACTAAGAAATGGACATAAACATAACAAACAACGGTTTTTATGTTGCGATAGGCCCGAAATTAATCCCATATCCTACTTTATAGTGCCCTATAAACATTTTTACTTTTATTTCGTATATTTGGTTATTTATGTACCTAAATGATTTTACATTTTTTAATGAGGAACTAAAGCTATGTATGTATGTAATTTCGGGAAGTTTTAATCATGGAACGGTAGACTTAGAAATAATGAATTTTCATTGGGAAAAACATTCACCATGAAATCGAAATACATTGCACATATGTTTGTATGTATGTATGTAATACCAAAATAACCAGATTTGTAATTTAGTAAAAAACGAATATTTCAACTCATTTTATTATAGAATAAAGAAATGGTTTATCTTTAGAATGTAACCATGAGTTTGAAGAGTTCGTTAATTCTTGCAAGTGATCCTAAATGCCACCAAGTGATACATTGTATAACCCCAAAACCATAAAGCTATTTCCGCTCGTCTGGAATTCTGTAAAAAGAGTTGGCATTGGACCATAGAGGATTGGAAACGGGAGTTATTTGCTCCATGAGACTAAAATTAACCGATTTCAAACTGATGGGAAAAAGTTCTTCTGGAGCAGACCTGTAATGCGATTCAACTTAACTTTTAACGATCCGACAATTGTAAGTTTTGTCTATACATTTTGTCGCTTGCAATAACGATTGTGTGATTCTGTAACTTCTTTTTAACGATATATTTTTGATATTTTCTGTTGATTTTTGTCGATAAAATTAACAGCACATAAATTATTGTCGCTTAAATAATGACACAGCTGACATTAAGCTACAGCGAATATCGTTAAAAATGTTACTGAATAGCAAATTCGATAAATTTTCGTTATAATTATTTTAACGATGCCGATTATCGTTAAAAAAGTTAGCGAATAGTACATACTACTGATGAGGCTATTCAAAAGCATCATTTGCAAAAGACTGTTAAACATGGCGGAGGTCGCTTGATGACTTGCGAGTTTTTTCACGTGCTGGCATTTACATTTTACGATATCGAGCCTTATTTTCGATTTTATAGTAAGCGACAAAAATTAAAGTTTTCAGGACAAGTTTTCTTTTATAATATTCAAATATGTTTTATACATATGTTTATGTAAATTGTCGCTTACGATAAATTTTTACAGCCAGCATCTTAAAAGTAATCAACAATTTTGGCATTTTGATAATTCTAAACTATGGGTAGGCCATAAAATTTTAATTTCAATAAAAAAGTCTATTTTCGAAAGCCTGTCGCTTACGATAAAATCTAAAAAAAAAATGCTCGATATGTACGTTGTACATATCGTCAATACCACTTGAAACTATCCAATATGCACAATTTGTTTTTTAGATTCGTTATCTTGGTAACCTAATTTATACGATATGCCTCGTTTCAAAATGCTGAAATTCTTCTAGACGTAATAAAAAATATTTTAAGCCTGGAAATTTTAGGAATACGCCGACTTTAAACTCACAATTACCGGATGTTTGCGCTTTTCTGAAAAGTACAAATTTTGCATATTGGATACTTTGGCGTGGTAGGGACGATATGTACATTAATACAGAAAGGCCCTAACTCATTAATTTTTTTTGAGATGTTCTATCGAAATATACAAAACAACTCGATTTCAAAAAAAAAAAAAAAATTAATAAATAATTTCTATATTAAGGAAACGATATATGTAGATATCGCTGCTAACAAGTAGAAAGGCCCTAACTCAAATAACTGTAACTTTACAGGAGAAGCTAAAAACATAATAATAAACAGTACAAGTGCTTGTAAAACGTCTTGATAAAGCGTTATTTTTTACACTATTGTCGAGGTGTATTTGTGTGAAATGTATTGGAATCACTGAAAAACTCAATTTTGTGAAAATACGTGTTAGGGCCTTTCTAATTGTTAACAGCGATATGTACGTATCATACCCATTAAAGTTATAAAAAGAAACTAACAATCTAGTCTATCTTATTTAATTTGTTTCTTATTTCTTATGTATGTATGTTATCTTTGTTTGCTTAAAAAATACGCATTTTATAACTTTAATTATTGATAATAGACTAGAATTTATAAACTGCCATTAGTTTCCTTATTGGTTGATGGTCGTTATCATTTCTTGTGTTTCCTTTTTTTTATTGACACATTTTTTACACATTTTAGTAAAAAAAAATAAATACATATCTACATATGTAGATATGTACATATGCATACATATCGCTCGTTTTGTAAAACAACCTCATAACTAAAAAAAACAAGTTTGCCGGAAAATTTACAAACAACTTAATGGAAAAAGGAAATTTATTTTTTTTCTCTCAATAGTTTAGTATGCAAAGTATTTGTATGAAATTCTTACACAATATGAATAAGAATCCAATTTTTTGAGTTATGACGTTTAGTAGATGAGTGATATGTATCTACTGCTGAAAGTAGTGCATTTGTACCATTTTCAAATATAAAAAAAAGTTCAACTAATAAAATTTCAATAATTTTTCTCGAACGCCAATCTTCAAAGTATGTTATACAATAATATTAAAGGTATTCAGGTATTTTTGTTTAAATTTCCATTTTTAAATTTACTAACATCGTTGACTGTGAATACCACCTGTATTTGTTAATGAAAACTCAATATGAGCACATTGTTCTTCATAATTTTTGAAAAAAATAAAAAATTATAAAATTGCAATATTTATTAATTGTGCTATGCAAATGAAAAGGAAAATTTTTAAATATTTTTTGGTTAAATGCCAAACTGTAAATGGCCAAATATATATTTGGGGTTTATTTTTTTATTTTTGGAAATTTTGTAAATTAATAAAATGAATAATCGTAATGAGAAATCTTAATTCTTCTATACATACATACATATACATACATACATATATACATATTTACAGTGGCTCCAACGCATAATCGGACAAGAGTTTGACTGATGTACATAAATGCTCTATAAACAGTAAGAAAATGTAGTTAGAGTAGGGCGGTTTTTTTATTTTATTTAAATTTCACACACTTTAGTCTTACAACAACACAAAAAAAGTATATTTTTTCAATACAACTATTAATTTTAAAACAAAAACTAAAATAACTAAAATTTTAATTTGAATTATTTTTATTTTTATCGTTAGAAAAGTTGTAGTTTTTTTTATTATCCACAGATGTAAGTATGTGAAGTGTAAATAAAATCGAAAAAAAACAACCTTAAATAAATTTTGTTTTTAGTTTCGAGCACATTTTCATCAGCCACACTCTTGTCCGATTATGCTGCGTTGGAGTCACTGTATTAATTTTTATAAACACCTACCCAGTCAGCATGTGATAAAAAAAAACTGATTAATCAGTTCTGCGCTTTAAATAAGGCTCAAAATTATTCCCAGAAATGCTTAGAAAGTGATTTCTTTAAAAAACAAAATGTACAGAATGTACGCAATCATAAATTGATCACGCACATGCTCGAAATGTGACTGTTTGAATCATTGTTTCGCAAGCGATTGTAAGCACTACCACAAACTGTCTCGGAAATTATTCGAAATTGATCCAGAAGCGCTAGTCATAAAATACTCTTTTAGAAGAGTGCGACTAGGTAACATTTTCTCCCGAATGAACATTAATTTTCGACTCGAAAATGGGTTCATAAATGTGCCCTTAATTATGAAAGTGGTATAAGTCATATACATATTTCTTTGGTCGACTTAGTTTTTGAAGTCGGTTAAAAATAAAAATTAATTTGGCTTAAAAAGCGATACGAACTTTATCCTGATCAAATCATAAATATAGAAACAAATGAAGTTCGAACAATAATAATTAAAATTAACTGAAATTAATAGCCATGGGCCTGTGGCAAAAAAAAACTAAATAAAAATATACTTATAGTATCAAACCAAAAAAGTTTGTCCTAAGTAGAACGAAGCTAAGCAAATTAACTAACATGTGCATAATTAGTAAAGAACAAACGACAATGGCAAGACTGTTGTAAATTTAGAGGTGGTAAAAGTGAGCTTTCATTACAAAAAAGCTTTCAGCAAATTGTAATACGATGAATCAAAACAATTCACATATTCCATTTGCAATAAAAGTTGCGTATATAAAGCAGAACCACACACAGTGGACCAAACACAAAGAACGCTAATGAGGAAGGTGTAGTGGCCTTCGAAAACAGCCGGTTGTTCCGTTCTACTACGTGTTTGTCAGAATATTTACAACTGCTCATTAATAATTATCACATGTAATTTTTTCTTAAAAAGCGATACGAACTTTAGCCTGATCAAATCATAAATATAGAAACAAATGAAGTTCGAACAATAATAATTAAAATTAACTTAAACATTTTATTACTTCTAACCTGCCGAACTATTCAAAAAAAAAAAAAAAAGTTTTACCATAAGTCGCAACCAGTAAAATACATACGCATATCTTATCCCCCAACGAATTTAATTTCACTGATTTTATTTATTTATTTATTTATGTATTTAAACGCATTGTCTGCAAATTACCTTGAACTTTGCAGACTACTTAGCATAATTTAAATTTAAAACAAAAGATGGGAAAAAGTACGAGTATAAAGTTTAGTGTTACAGTATATTTTATAATTTCTAAGTGTACTCGTGGTTTATAAAACACATAAATACATACATACTCGTACATATGTATATACATACATATATTTTCATAGTAATTAAGCTATTTTTGTTTAAAGTAGGTCATGGGGCACGTAAGCATAGCAGCCAGCAACGTTGCTGTTCGTTTCATGACGCTAACGTCTTGTGTTTTAATTTTAATTAGCAACATTTTACTAAAAAACAAAAAAAAACACACGTTTTCAGATGTCTCAATAAAAAACAAAAATATTACAATCAACAGACATGAGAAAATTTTTAGATTTTAGTCTTTTTTTTTTTTGTACAGACTTAATTTATTGCACGGAGAATTCATTTTAGTTTATTTACGTATGTACGTGTATGTATAAATTTTTAACAGAAAATTTATTTTATTTACAGACTTTTTTCAGCTACCTTCAACACAAATTGCTACACAATCGTGCTTAATGGATACTGAAGAAGGCATGCAGCAGTTACAGCAACAACAACCACATCAACAGCAGCAACAGGTAGATGTGGCAATGTTTGAAAACAGTACTAACCAGAAATATGAACAAAAATTAATCCCGCAATTACAAAATTTAAATGCTCAGCAACAGCAACAGAACAGCCAACAGCAACTGCAATCTCAGCAACCGCAACAGCAGCAGCAGCAGCAACAACATTTATATCATCAGCAACAACATTATCAAGGTCACTTACATCGTGCTAATCGAGATGTTAGCCGTTGCATGTTATCTCATATGATTTAGTTTATTTAACTTATTATCTGTTGTAGATTTTAAAAACAAAACAACTCTAACGCAATCACACTAAAACACAAAATAAGTTACAAAAAAATATAATTTTTTTTTGTTCGTTCAGCAAAGTTTTGCTTAGTGAAAATACTTTTTAAAATTCCTCATTTTTTTATCTTTAGAATAGATATTCTTTCTATTGAGCTTGATCTACTTTTCAAATAGACAGACAGCTCCAGATAGATTAATATTCATTCACACAAGTTCACTATCGAAAGCCTGGTACTCCGTTCGAAATTTCACGCGAAATGTTGACATAATCCATATAAAAAAATTTCACATGAAATATTCACGAAAAAATGTTGCAAAACTTGTACTCTGTTCAACTTGTGAAAAAATGTATGAAATCTATCTGGCAACATTTTCTTGCAATCTGCGAAATAAAGGCAGAATTAGTTTGTACGTGCTGTTCTGTTCTGAATCAGCTGTTTTGTTTCTGTTCAATTGAAAGTCTGTGTGTGTGGTTTGTTTTTCCTGTTTCGTTCTGTTCTGTTGCGGACAAATCTGTAGAAAATAGAATTCAACGTTAAGTGACAGCCAAAAGTGTGTATGTATTGGTTTGTTGTGATATTTTGTATACAACTGAAATCAGTTCTATAGGTTGCCAGCTGATTCCTTGCACAGAAAAAGTAATTGGAAAATATTTTATACAGAAAAGAACGGCACAGAACGACAACGAAAAGTAAAAACTAATGAGGCCTTAATGTGACTGGCATTTATTTCTCGTGAAATATTGCCAGCTGATGTTTATGTTTACAAAAGTCGATCAATGTTGCATACTTCTAACCAATAAAAACGATTATTTCTTTTTTTGGAAAAAGTAATATGGGCATCACTTGTTACGTGTCAAATTTTTGAAGCGAAATAATCAATGTTTGCTGAAAAATTATCACAACTTCGAACAGAGTACTAGGCTAAATATCATACTCGTACAATACAGTCAAATGAGCACAGTTTCTTATAAAAAAAAAAGTCTTAAAATAGCCATAACGTAAATCCTGTCTTACTTGATTTATGCGATGATTTGATGATTTAATAAATTAGGCTCATGAAAATGTTTAATTCCCTAAATGGAAATTTATTTAGGTTGAATTTCTGTTAAGGACTTTCGGAAAGGAACTGGGGGTTTACTCTGTACTGAAGAACTCAAAAATACTCAAACCAAAAAGTCGAGTATTAAGTAAAGAGTACAAAAAGAAGTAGAAAAGAGAACGTGATGGGATATGAAAGTTGATGCTATCGACTCTGTAAACCGAATCTTATTAAATTTCTCGTTTTCAAAACGAAATAAAATTTTTGGTGTTCTCTAATTTTGAATTCACACAGTTTTACTCGGTTTTAAATCGAGTAAGCACACCTGGTCGAAAGTAAATCGCAAATGCTATTGCAAGTGTTCCAATAAATCACCGAAAAAACGTCAAAAAAGAAAAGGTATTTACAATATGAGTGAGGTCCTTTGTAGCAAAATTACAAATAGCCATATAACATGAATAATTTTTATTCGAATAATTTTTAATCAACATGTATCAGTTTGAAATTTTTTTATTAAAAAAATTTTATTTAAGAAAATTTATTAGAGTAATTTTTATTTGAAAATTTTTTATTGAAATAATTTTGAAATCAAATTTTTATTCGAATTTTTTTTAAAATATTTTTTTTCCAATTTTTTTTCAACTCCAACTACTATACGCGACTTATTTTATTCAAATATTTTTCATTCGAATTATTTTCGAATAGTTTTTTTTAATAAATAATAATCGATTGTAGTCCTTTACTAAATTTTGTTGTAATTCTTGTTCGAACAATTTTTAATCAGCTGGTTTCAGTTTGAAATTTATTTCATTACAACAGTTTTATTTGAGCAATTTTATTCGAATAATTTTTATTGAAATAATTTTGAATGAAAAAAATTGTTATTCGAATAATTTTTGTTTGAAATAAATAAATAAAATTAAATAATATTTTTTTGGAATAATTTTCATTCGAAGAACTTTCGCATAGTCTTTGTTTTAATAATCTTTCTTTATTCGTTCTAATTACTTTAGTAATTTTTATTCTAACAATTTCTATTCAAGCAGCCTTTAATCAGCTAAATAGTTTAATTTCAAAAAATTTCATTTGAAGAATTGCTATTAGAATAATCTTCATGCGAGTAAGTTTTATTCGAATAATTTTATTACACTTATTTTTATTAGAATCTTTTTTTTTAACAAAACATGAAATTACTCGATATAATGATTTCTAATTTTATTAAGCTTATGTATGGCGGCCTCCTCAGGAAAGTATTATTGTTTTTTATAATTATTCTGTATCTGTTTTGTATCTTTCTGTTTTTTGATTGTGAACACCCTGTGTGTAGTGTATTAATGAATTTTGTATTTTTAATTACAAAAGAAGAACAAGCTACATACAAATTCTCTCAGAGAGCCTCTCTCTAAATACAACATTTTAAAAACATTTAAAATAAAACTTTAAAAACAACAAATCTCACACTATTGTATTTAATATAATAATACAATCGATACAAAGATACAAGACGTTTTGTGAATTAAGGAAAAATTAAATAAAAATTATAAACCTGAAGAAGCCATACAAAGAAGTGGCGAAATATCGAAATATAAAGAAAAAAGAAATTTATATGTATAAAAACAAGAGACCGACCTTAAGCTTAAACAAATTAGAGATTATTAAAATTACAATTACATATGGATATAAAATTATTCGAATATTCGAAAATATATTTTTGCTCTAGAACATTAATTTCTGTCATTTTAATATTCGGAAACTGCAATTGGTCGAACTCAACATTGCAAAACATAAACTTATACCTACGCGACTTTGTTTTTTTTAATTAAGTAATTATTAATCTAACAGATTGAAATTTGTTCCATGTTAAGCCTGGTACTCTGTTCACAATTTCGTGCGAAATGCTGTCAAACTACATATAAAAGTATTTGGTGTGAAATATTTGCGAAATAAATTCGCAAAAGTAGTACTCTGTTCTTGTTGTGAAAAACACGTAAAATCATGTCTTTCCATGCAAAATTAGTCTGGCATCATTTTAGTTTAGCTGCGAAACAACATGAGCAGTGCTTTTTTCGCACGGAATTTTAACAATGTTTCATACTTTCAAGCAATAAAAGCAAGAAATTTATAAAAAGAAACCGCGAGTTGGGCTACATTTAGTACATGTCAAATTTTTCATGCGAAATAATCAATGGTGCTGAAAATTTTTCACAACTTTGAACAGAGTACCAGCCTTTATAAAAAATCGTTGCCAGCTATTACAAGGGTATTTTAAAACATGTTAATTTATGACTACAACTTGAATACCCCAATTATTTTTCGCTTTATGGAAAACGAACGCAAGTTAAGCACAAAATAAGTTCTTTTGGAATGTAATTTGTAACATACATATGCCTGTGAAGTGAAGTTCATTTTATAATTTTTTTCTTTCGTTTTTGTTTGTGTTTCTTTAGCAATTTGTGTACCTTATTTAGTTTAATAATATTAAAACCATGTACTTACATAATTCAATTTTAAGTATGTAGTTACTAAAACATCAGCAATACTTTTTTTTTTTTTAATAATTTAAAGTATGTTAAAATAATTGCAAACAAATGAATTTATATTAAGCACAAATATCATATGCATACATACATACTTACATATGTACATACATATGTACATATGTATGTATGTAGTGTATTTTTTCATAATAAAAAATTTATAAATTAATAAATAATGCAAAATAAACTTAAATTTTGAATTAGTATTACAAAAGTCCTAAGTTGAAAAAAAATATTGATTTATTGTTAAAAACTGCAATCTGTTGTTATTCAGTGAATGCACAAAAATACATTTTTTTTATTACGAGCCGAAATTCATTAGTTTTACCCAAACCTAAGAAGCTTTTTAATTAACTATAAGACGTAGTTAGCGTTCGTAATTAATAAAATTTAATTTGGTGTAATAGTAAAATTAATATTGTGAATCGTTTTTTAGCTTTTGTTAATTATTATTACAAATTATTTTTATGTATTATTTGATCATAAAGATGCAGTTTTCCAATTCACGACCTATTGTATGGTCTCTTATTGCAACATAGTCATATCTCAAAAATCAATTTTTAGAGTTCATAACACAGTACAACACATAATTTTGGGACTCAATTCTGAGAATTGCTCTAAAAATAAGAACTTCTGCATCATTCGTTTTGTCAAGATGGCTGCATTACACTGTGCTCGAAATCGAAACTTTTTTTTTTTGTAACAAGCGGCGGACCTGGTGGGTAAACCTAATTCGAGTACGCTGAATCCAATGGTGCTAATTACGATTGAAAACTTGGTTAAAAGCACCTAAAAATCGCAATTTTCCCAGTTTTATTAATTATCAATAAATATATATTGAAAAGATACGTATTGATGAACTTACGTCCTAAGAAAAATTTTTGGAAAAAAATTAAAAAAAATTTCGATTTTTTTTTTGTAAAAAATGGCAATTTTTTTTAATTGGGGGAAATTTTTTAATTTTTTTTTGCAATTTTTTTTTCATAAATTTCCATAATATATTCCTTTAATTGATATAAAAATGAATGAATGGTAGAAAACTGGGAAAAATTGCGATTTTTAGGTGCTTTTAACCAAGTTTTCTATCTTAATTATTTTTTAAACAAGAGCCAACCTAAAAAAAATGGTTAACATTATTGGATTCAGCGTACTCGAGTTAGGTTTACCCATCAGGTCCCCCGCTTGTGTTACATTTTTGTACCAGCGCAGTGTAATTTAATGGCCATTAGGCCATACGAATTTGAAGATGTTCATTGAAATATGTATGAAAAATCTCACGTTGCTGTTTTAGCTTTTAGTCTAAATTTCTTTTGCGTTTGTTACCCTAAATGTCCTCTTTCACCCAATACTAATTATATGCGAAACGGTCCATTAATTACCGAGTTCTATGCCTTTTTCGGAAAAGTACGTAAAATTAAAAAAGAAAAATCCTAGCAACACGGCAACACTGGTAAGATATCACTGTTCATATAATTTACCAGTGTTGCAGTGGCTCGAAGTTAAAATTTCATGAAGCGATTTCCGCAATTTATTGAATATTGGAATCCGCCTTTGGCGCTTTAAAGAAAAGTATACTTAAAAAAACACAAATGTGCCGAAAATTTCTGGAAATGTGAAATGGCCATTCGAAATAAATTAAACTGGCACAAGTACTACAAATTTGAAAAAAAAAATCAATAATATTATAATAAGTCCATATTTACACTATGCAAGTCTTATTGCTAAGCTGATTAGTTTGATGGAGAGAGAGACGAGGGGAACAACAGTAACGTTTCCCCCCTCGTCTCTCTTTCCTAACAAACTAATCAGCTTAGCAATAAGACTTGCATAGTGTAAATTAGGACTTACAGACCCCCTAAGGTCTACTCTGTAATTTGAAAAGAAAGAAAATCCTTTGGAATTAGCATGTTATTCGATCGAATTTTTCGATAACCATAATAATATGTTCCACGATGTCGACAACGTTCGACTAGTCGCACACTTGCATTTGAAACAAAAACAAAATTTTAAAATTTGTCAACATCGTAGGACAGGCCCTAACTTGGGTGTCACACGATCAAGTTTTCATTCAAATTTTAAAATTTCTCTAATTTTTTTTACCAATAAACTCACACTTTTAAAACTTGCTGAGAATTTGCTTCTAAAATTTTCGTTCAATTGAGTGTTTCAAGTTACAGTCAAGAAAACAGCTGATTGCAGTTTTTTTCACCAAATTTGAAATTCTTGACAGCTTTCAATTTTTGTGAATTTTGACAAGCAGTATGTGTAAAAATCTTGAAAGAATTGAAAAAAAAACTTGATAGTGTGACTGCAGAGTAAAGCAAAATGCAAAGTTTTTCTTTCATATATAGTAAAAACAGTAGAATTTGAATAGAAAAATTCGCAACCTTAAAAAGGCAGAAAAACACACAAATTCGAAAGAATATAAATTAATTTCGAATTACAGAGCAGTCCCCTCCACCTGTTTAAAAAGTTAGTTACTTTAGCGTACATTAAAATGCTTTACTAACTATAGAAATTTCTTTCTATGTTTAAATGAAACTTATCTCAATTTAAATATATCTCTCTTTTAAGAAATATATGTATGTACATACTTTTTGCTCACCTTAATCATAAAACAATGATAAAAATATGCTATACTATAGACATTGGCTAAGAAATATTATTTTTTATGAACTCTTTGTTTTTTTTTCTCTTTCATTTTCTTATTTCTATTACAGACATGCAATTTGCCACAATCAAATGCCACTTCAACCACAACAACAATTGTGACACAATAGCATTAAACAATCGTACATGTAAAATTGATTTAAAGAAAAATACTGAAAATGTTCACAACCCAAATTTAACTAGTTCAATACGAGTACGAAATGAACACAATAAATACGATAATAATGATGATCATGATGATGATGATGATGATGGTGTTGCTGCCAATGACTTTTTTAAAGTAGATGATGCAACGTTATTTGCACAACTACATGGCGGTTGCTTGCATCATCATGAACATCATCAGGCCAACAGCGCTGTTTCTTTTAGTGAGGATTATATTAACAAAGCAGATGCACTGAATAATCATTTACAAGATATTAATTGTTACCAAGAATTTTGAAAATACTTATTGCATATTAAAAATAATTGACAAAAATGAATCATACCTAATGTGACTTAACAATAAAAATTAAAAATAAAAAATAAAAAACTGTAATTGTACCATTTGAGTGAATTCAACATATCGTTAGTTTTTGTACACAACATATTGTATTTTTTTTCTTTTCTTTTTTTATAACAATTATTTTTTAACATTACAAAATGTATGTATGTACCTTAAGGCAGGGTCGGGCGAGGCAAATACATAAGTCTGCAGACTAAAGGCACTAATTTTTTATTTTTTTGCTTATATTTTGAGAGTAAAATCAAATGCATTTACATATGTATGTATGTATATAAAAATTTTCAAACTTCATTTCATAGAATTTGAAAATTGCTTATGAAATATTTGACACGTCTGACCATAGCTTTTTACTTTATTTAGCTTTAATTTGAAGAAAAAACAATATTTAAAATGAATGGTAAAATTTAGTACAATTATAATTTTGTAATATGTTTTTGAAATAAAATTTAATGGAAAATGCAACAGCAATGTGTTTTATTGAATTGAATTCAGATTGGCTGGTGGTTTTGATTAAAAGTTTGTCTTGATTCTAGCAAATTGAATCACTGAGCCAAAAGTGAAAAAGTGGTCATTTTATTTTCCCTTAGATGTCAACACACATTTTTACGTAAGTTTTTTTACATCGCAAGTATGAATTTTTCAAAAAGAATTGAACGGGTCTACCTTATATGAAAATGCCTGTAACAGGGGGCCTGCTTTGTGTTTCGAAACGAGAAAAAGTGCTTTCGAATTTTTATGCTATTAACATTGCAATTCGGAAGCATTTGTTTTCGTTTCGAATTGCAGAGTTGACCCCCTGATCTAACCCCCTTTATTGTGGTTAGCGTATCTCAGATTCGTTTAAGATGTTATTGTAATAGATTAAAGAAAATTGCCAAATTTTTTCTTGAATCTATTGCCAATATGCAGCTGAAGCCGAAATACGCTAATAAGGCCTTAAATTTTAATTTATATTTCTTATTTAAGCATATATGTACATACATTTAGGGTGTTTTTTACAGAGTGACACAAGTTTAAATCATAATAAAGCAAGGAAATATAGCACTGAAGTAGCACTGAAACTTCCAACCACAACGAGCTGCCTTAAAAACAAAACCTTTACCCGGCTTCGTCTCACGCATACAAAACTCACCCACCAGCATCTTTTATCCAGAAATCCTCAGCCCATATGCCCATTTTGCAACAACTCATCCCTAACCATTACCCACCTATTGACAACATGCGCCTCTCTAAGCACAACCCGTCTTAGGCTGTGCGGCACTGATGACATCATTAAACTTCTAAAAATCCCATCTGAGCATAATATAAATAACACAAATCTTTTTTTAAATTATCTGAATATTCAGCACAAAATATAATTTCTGCAGGTTAGATTCAGCCCCATATTTTAATATAAATAATTACATAGTAAATAATTTACCTATTTTATTATCCCTAAGCCGATAGCCTTTGCTGCTAGTGCTTTACAGTTAAAGATTTATTATAATTTTAATTGTAATAATATCTAAGTAATAAATAATAATAAATAAATAATATTTTTAATTCATTCAGTCGTTAAGCAGCTCTGGGTTGAAGAACAGCTCTCGTGTCATTGTAATTATTTCTTAAGTGCGGCCAGGTTTATGTGTGTTGTTTGGCCTTCGAGAGTTTTGCGTCTCGCTCGCACTGGTTGACTGATCTGCCACGGATAACCGTATCTATATTCTTGCGGTTCTTCTGTGGAATTTCTTTAACAACCACGTTGTTACTTCCTATGTGAAGGCATAGGTCGTGTACAGTCAGTCACAAAACCTTTTTAAAATACTGTTAACATCTTGTTGGGCATATGGTATAGTTACTCCGCCCATATTTGTGCAACCATATTATATACATAAATAATATTTTGTAATTGTTTTGACTTGAAGTAGTACCTGATCTAATAGAATTGTTCAATTCCAATATACATACATACATGTATGTATGAAAAAGTGTATAGTTTATTTTTGACGAATTGTGGACGTTTTCGGATAATTATTTTGACGATTTTGAAGATTTTTCTCTCGGAATTTGACGAATTGACCCATATTTCATCTGGTAACTATGATGCCAACTCAAAGTTGTGACACTCTAAAGACAAACACCTTTATATATTTATGTAACAATGTCTAAATTCAAAGTCGAAATACGGCAACCATGATAAGGGAGCATTTGTACAGAGATTTTTAGGTGTACGTACATACATAAATACATTTGTACATATAAACTATGTAAAACATTTCTAAATAAATTTTCATATAAAATTTATTTTAAAAATCTTTTACACGAGTTGAAAAATTTATAGTCGCCCTGTGAAAGACAGGATGAATAATAACAAAAAATAAGTGTATATTTTTAAGTTTTTATATGATTCACTCTGTGTGAAGTGGGACACACAACGTACACAACTGTTTAATTTTTTTTGCTATGGCGAAATTTGTCACAAGTTACAGAAATTAAGCATAGAAAACAATTTCAAATGGTTATTAATAAATTTAAAAGAGAAAATCAATATTAGATGCTTACCTTTTTCCCATATCTGTGTATGTTTGTACGTATTTACACTTTTTTTATATCTCATTATATTTATTTATTTACTTAATTTTGTGTGGCTTATTCTCCATCTTTATTATGTATTTTTTTATTCACATATTGATATTTTGATTTAGATATACATAAACACATACATATTTTAATTTATTTTATTCCATTTTTTATTTTATTTATTTTTATTTTTTTTTACTGTTCCCCTCGTCTCTCTCTCCTTCAAACTAATCAGCATAGCAATAAGACTTGCATAGTGTAAATATGGACTTACATTTGGTATTTTTTACAATTTTCACAATTTTCTTAAGACATGAACCTAATTTTAACTAAAGCTCTTTTTGACTTTAATGCTTTTCAAGACATGAACCATTTTTTTTATTAGCAAAGCTCTTTTTAATAGCACATATTATGGAAGATGGGATGCCACATAAAGCTTATTTTTAAAGCCTTTTTCATTTTAACTTTGATATTTACCTCATACAACAATCCTATGACACTTAGTACAATCGCATCGAGCAAACAAACGAACAAACAAATGCAACCAGTGCATCGGCTAAAGTAATTTTCCGCAGGGCCACATGTGGCCCATTGTGCCACATTTTGCATTAATGACGAGAACATCGCAACATTTGCTTTTCCTCTCAAATAGCCCTTCCAACAACCTTGTAGGTTCTATACTTCGATAGAAAGAAAATAATTTTATTTTAGTTCAGTATTAATTTTTGAAATGAATTTTTTTCAAGATTATAATTATTTTTTTTTGTGGCTAGAACTGAAATAGCAGATTATTCATTTTCCCATTAAGTGGGCTTTCCAACAACCTTTTCCCTCATTTGGTTGTGTGCTTAGATAAAAAAGCACAATTATTATGGAGTGCTCAGGATAGGCAACAAATAATTTCAAAGTTGAATTTCCTACTATGAGAAGTGGACACCATTTAATCAGTTGGTACTTTTGGGATTTAACTAGAATATTGCCTACAATTCTAAAAAAACAACAAGAACCTTATGAGAAAAAGAGGAAGAAACAAAAAAGGAAAACAACAACACCGCCAACTGAGTTTTTTGTGTCTTTTGATGGATATTGATGCTGAGTGCACTCGCACCGAAAAAGCAGCGAACTATGTGGATACGTATGGTAATGATTTGCAAATACATACGAACATACATACATACATACATGTGCGTACATATGTATGTATGTACGCATTTATTTCTGCCGTTAGTTTGTTTTTTGCAATTGAACAAAGGGTTTATTTTACTTACATATGTATGTATGTACATACATACATACGCGACGATATTTTAAATGGCGAACAATATTTTATATGAATTTATACGACCGAACCGAAAATTGATACATATTAGTTAAATTAATTAACACTTTTTAAATTAAAACAAACTTTTAAAAGATTTTATATATATTTATATGCATACATAGTACATATGTACATATGTATCTATGTATGTACATTTCACTTTATATGTAAGTGCATACAACACCACTGTGTGCCACCTGCATCTTCATTATTTTATTTTATATACATATGTACTTTGTATAGGTACATAGTTTTTATTTAATACTTTTCACTAAAATCACTAAAAAAAATTGCAGCGGCCATTTTACTTTTATATTTTGCACATAACAACTTCTTTCTAATTAAATTAAACTTTATCCGATCTACGACGCGAACCCCGGCAAAACATTCTGAAAACTAAATGTAGCTAATAAGAAAATAATTCTTATTACTCTTATTGTACTCTTTGAGTATCGACACCTGTTGTTGTTTTTGTTTATCAAGCGAAGAGCTTGCATGTACAGTGCTCGCCCCACACGATCGCACGGGTTGGTTAAAAGCGTATGTGGAAGGAACTAAGCTCCCTTTAATGGTGGGTAACCAAAAAAAAAGAAATATAAAATAAAATCGTCATCCAAATGTGTAACGAAAATGCCAAGTAAGAATATATAAAAAATATAATAATAATAATAATAATAATAATAATAATAATAATAATAACCAGGAATAATTTCTTCATCGAGCTTAACTTATTTCAATTCTTATAGAATGAAATTTATATTTACAAATTAACTAATAAGATTTTTTAAAGAAGAGAAGAAAAATTAAACAAAACTTGAGCGGTTGGATATGGCGACATTTTTCTCTGTCGCTACATAACTCATCAGCACCCATGTCTATCTACTTGGGCAGAGATTGTTTGTTAACAACAACTATTTATCATGAATTTTTATTGAAATGGAATATTAGAAATTATTGTATTGTTATAGCTAAATATAACTGTTTTTGCTTTAAACGAAAATTTTAAAACGTTATTAAAATTTGACCTTTAATGTATTGTATACATCACAAGCGACAAAAATTAAATTTTGCAGGAGAAAGTTTTTTTATAATATTCAGATATGTTTTTGTATGTAAATTGTCGCTTACGATAAAATTTTACAGCACGTATCTTAAAAGTTATCAAAAATTTGGGCATTTTGTTAATTCTAAACCATAAAATTTTAATTTCAATAAAAAAGTATATTTTCGATAAAATGTCGTTACCGATAAAATCGAAAATAAGGCTTGATATATTGGTTCCTTTAGCTTCTTATATAGAGCATATGACATACATATGTATGTATATAAGGCTGTAGTAAAATGTAATGTTTTTGTGCATATGTGCATATACATACATTTTATTGTTTTAAGTACATATTACACTTTTTTAAAATAAAATAAAAACAAAATACCTTTTTTCGGCTGCATAGGACTAACAACAATATAGTTAGTTATATACAATTGCTTTATTAACATAAATACCTAGTTCTTTTTTTAACTAACCAAAAATTAATGTACTATCGACGACTTCAATTAGAGATTGTGAATTGAGCAACATCATAAATACAACAATATAAAGTGTAATACGTGTATGTTGTGATATAAAATAACATAATGGGCCTTATTGCAAGTGTCGTATTACGACATTGTAACCTTTTTTCTTTAATCTAGTACAAAATCGTCGTAGTCGTAGTCGAAATACGATACTCGTAATTACGTCCAATATATTATACTGAGAAAGAAAAAGATGTTTTTGTATTACTTCGACACAAATCCAAAACTTGAGCAAAAAACTTGATTTGTGTGGGCTAGTTATAAAGTGGCAAAGCGAATATAAACTAATTTAATGAGACACAAACTAACATAACATAATATTTTGTTATGTCATATTATGTTATGTTAGTTTATATAACATACAACACATTGCATAGCACTAGCTTATCATTAGATAAAAAAGCCGCCACAGCTCTCAAGTGAAAGCGTTTTACGGGGTTTGCTTTGACATGGAATAATTTTCCGTCATTCATATTTAAGAGGCATGCTCTCGACCAGCTTTCCAAATGCGAAAGTTTTGTAAGTCTCAGTTGAATTGAATTATGTATGTTAATTGCAATGCTTTTAACATATCCACCAATCTTAATTGTAAAGTTTTTGAGCATATAATTTTAATTAGGGATGCAACCGATACCGATACCGATATATCGGTGATACTGCTGGTTTTCCGATATATCGATATCGGCGATATTTTACTGTCGATACGCCGATACTTCTTATATTTTTCTTTAGAGTTTTTTGAACAACTGAAACTGAAATGTATTGACAATTTTTATGATTTTAGAAAATAAACAGTATGACATTCAGTTTGAATTGACTCATTGACTCATTCAGTTTGAATTGACTCATTCAATCTTACACTGTTATTTTGTGAAAAACAATAATTAATTTTTTGTTAAAATGAATTGAAATTCAATTATTTTTTTTAAGTATTATTAATATCAATTTTAAATCTTGAGCCAATCTAAACTGAATGCCAACGTTTATTTTGTAAAATCATAAATATTGCAGACGTTTTGTTGTTTAAAAATTTGAAGTTGAGAAACTGAAATTTACTGAAAATTTTGATGATTTGAATGGCTCATTAATAAACACTGTAATTTTGTATAATAGAAGAATTACTCTACTTGAGTTTTGTTAATTTTTACTTGAGCTCAATTTAAATATGCGTATCGGTATCGGAATCGGTATCGGCGATATTTATTTTTGAGTATCGGTATCGGATCGGCGAAATGGCGTATCGTTATATCCCTAATTTTAATATTAAAAAAAAATAAACAATGTAGGAATGACAATCTCCTACTATTTTGAAATCGATTAAGGATCTTGTTACGTAATACGCAACAATAAATAAGCTTTGACATATTTTATATGGAAAAAATTTAAATTACGTAAAAAAATCACATAAAAAATTTGTCAATGCTTAGCGTTACGTTTTACTTAATTTTTTTTTATAAGAGGATGTGTACAATACGTATAGTTTAATTCTCTGTCCGACTGTGCTATCCCGCCACTGTACGTTGTTTTTTTAATTGAGTGAAACTTATTAACGCCTGAACGTATGCATCAAATATGGCTATTTCAAAAGATATTCGGCTGTGAGTAGGGATGCCTGACACATTTTTCGTAATCCCCAAATTCGAAAAAATATTTCCCCAAGAAATCCCTTGCCAAAATATGTATACCTTGACAAGAGTCTATGAAAAAGGGTTATTTTCATTAAATTTATATAATATCGATTTTCTTAAAAAAGTTAAGTTCGAAAATTATGTCACTTTAGTTTTTTTGGCGGTTAAGGTTCCATATTATTCAAAGAATTTCGTCGATTTTTGTCAAAAAATTAATAAAATTATGTCGCTTAAGATTTTTTGGCGGTAGTGGCACGATACTATATATATATTGTTATTTAGTGTACAATAATATGCAATCTTATATGCATATGTAATTATAAATTTATTTCAAAAGGTTATTAATTCCTTAACTTTCTGACCTGACTTCCTGAAATTATTTTGCAATTTTTTCGTTGGCTTAAGCTCTTGACAGCAGATTTAATTTATATTTACATTGCGAAGATTTGCTTTTGCGAAATTTATTATCTAAAATGCACGTGCATTGCTTGTTGGTATAGAAAGCCTAGTAACGACAGTTTGAAAAAATTTTTTATAATGATGATGGCATTCCTAAATTTAAAAACCTTTGGCCGAAATTCCATTAAAATTGGCGAAATATAACTTTCAAAATATTTATTGCATTTGGTAAATGTAAGTTTCGTTTCATTGAATTTGCTCTCACACATCAAAAGTTTCTTTGTGTTTTTGAACTTAAGCAATATTTGATCATAGCGTGTTTGGTCTGAGTTATTTGACTTATATATTTTTTGATACATTAAACATTTACGATTTCCAATAGCTATTTCTACGACTACTGCATGCACTTGGCTTTTAATTTTAAACTCTCATCACCTACCAAATTAGAACTTGGTAACCAACTCCCTTTCAAGTTCTGATCCGAAGTCTACGCCAAGTCACGATAGTAATCGGTACGAAAAAATTCAAAAATTCAAAAATTTCATTAAACCATCATTTCCATCATCGTTCCAAGATGCACAACAAGTGATTTTGAGACTTTCTTCCATAAGAATACATCAAATAGTTTTATATAAGAAATACCGAAATATATTTATTTGGCATTCAGTCTTTAATGTAATTGAAATCAAATGCATATAAACTTTGCTTAAGCAAAAAAAAAGCAAAAATTCTAATCGAATAGTTTAAATTACAAGAAACAAAATTTTAACGAATTTCTCAAAAATATCCAATTTTTTTTTAATAACTCCAATAAAAACCCAACGGCCCAAATTAAAAGTTTTACCCTTTTTGTTATGAAAGTTCCCATAATTTGAGGTAAGTAGCCGAATTTGGGCAACCCTAACTGAGAATCTGATCTGGAATATGTAATAAATCGCCTCAGTTGCCAGATGTTTAAGAGAGGTAATCGTCTAATTTCATAGAAAAATCGTTGAAATCTCAAAGTGGTGCAAAAGTTCTTGTTTTTATTGAATCAAAACACAATAAAACAATTTTTAGTTTATAAAGGCCTTATAAAACAAATTTTGTATGAAAAATTGTTTTATAAACCTCTAATAAATCAAAAATATTTTATGTAAATAAGGCCATAAGTCAAAAAAAAAATTTACATTGTTTTGTTTACATAATTTGTTAATTTTTTTGAACTAAAACTTTTGCTAGGGGCTCTTTCGTGTTAGTTGCATCTATTAAAGGCCATGATTCACTATCCTACACAATCGCGCGATCTACGAAAAAATACAACCCTGATCTAATGAATTGTTTTTGTCCTTTGAAAATGTTCATAGACTCCATCATACCAGGGCTGTATTTTCTCAAAAATCGCACGATCGTGTAGGCTAGTGTATCACGGCCTTAAACAATAGTAATTTTAAATATTTTGATTTATATATTTATTTATTTTAAATAATATGTGTGCTTTTGCAAAAATTATGCTAAAAAATTTAAATTGCTTTGATATCAGGTGATGAATTTGTATTTTTTGCAGCTAATTTTTTATTTTCATTTAACTGTATATATTTAAGTATTATAACGATATTTTAACAGCAGAAATAGTGATGAAACTCCTTGCAGTTTCTTAATTTTTGATGTTTATTTTGTGATAATTAAAGTGCATAGAGTCCGTTACTTGGAGCTTATCGGTTACTTTTGGCTTAACAAAATATATATAGATATGTAGACAAAACAAGAGTAATGTATTATTTTTTCGTCTTTTCTATTTGAAAAACTGAATTTTTAATCAATTCGGTATTTGAATATTGAAAAGTGCCTTTACATGTAAATCATGTCTTTTAACGCAAATAGACTTATTCTACTAATCCAAATTTTAAAAATGTTAAAATGGTAACTGAAATGCTAATGAATTGGATTAAAAACAATTATAATTCTACAATGTACAATGTATTTTTTTGATGTCAATATGGAATAAATATTTTTTTATAAGACAGATCAATTGAAAAGTATGAAAAATAAACATTATATTGACAAATATGCTTCCAATCTCAGCAACATTTTTATTAGAATAAAAAATCTTTTCAATCTTTTTGTAGCTACGCTATTTATGGTGCGATACAGGAGGTAGGACGTGATTTTATTAACAAAAATAATCGACACTATTACAGTTTTAAATTTATTTTTGTTTTGATTTATTTGCACTTAAAAGCAGAGTATGAAAATAAATGAAACAAATTGTTTGATTTTGTTTTGTGTCGTTCTTTGAAGTGACTGAAGCAAAGAGAAAACAAAAACAATGAGAACGATTCCTCAATTTGTTTTTGTTTTGTGTTTGCACATGAGCACATACTGTAAGCCGGCTAACAGCCACCACCGCCCACAAACAATACATTAATTTAATCGTATAATTTTATTGCATTGTTAGTTAATACATGCAGTTTTTTTATATAACTAAGCGGCGTAGCTACAACCGTGTGTCTTAAGATACCTCTCTTCTTTTTTTTAATATTATTTTAGAGCCGACCCTTAACTTTGGGTACACAACTTGTCGTGTAAATTTTTCCAAAATTTGATTAAATTCGTTTATAATATATCGCTTATAATGTAATATATCTACTTTACTTTTACAGCTTTATACATAACGAAAAACTGACATCAAGTTAGCATAAGTAACGAAATTAAACGAAGTATTAAGAAATACTTCCATACAATCTGACATTAAAAATCAGCGCAAAATGTAGTTTTAATCCACTATTAAATCTAAGCGTGAGTTTTAATGTAAAACTGTATGGCAAAACTCGTTGAGACCATGTCCCATTTCGCCACTTATGCTATGCTGTTAGACTGTTTTAGTTAATACCACAAATGATTTTCAAATAATTTCCTATTTTAATGTATATGTTTGATGTCACCATATATTTTTTTTATATTTGACCTTAAAACACTTCCTTTATGTTATTTACAGTATATTTTACATAATCTTTTAGAGCTTTCCAGTTCCTAGTAAACTAATTTTCAAATAATTACCTATTGCCAGTTTAATGTTTTTTTTATATCATCCAATAATTTTTCTTACCTACTACTTGGTTTCCTTTAAAAACATTTTCTTTACCTTAAATGTATAACAAAGCTAAAATTTCTCAAAATCGTCTAAGTCACGATAAATCGTCTAATCTGGCAACCTCGCTAGACAGCAATCTTGCATGAGAAAACCGGTTTTGATAGAATTGAGAATTTAGTGCAATTAAAAGAAAATTGTCGCAGTTCTACATAAGCGCTACAACAACAAGTGGCATAGAAGTTTGTCTTATTTTTAGTTGTTTATGAAGTAATTCAACTTTACCTTAGCGAATTTTTTATTTCAGGTATCTAATATAATAATTTTACTATTCAAAATTGTATAGAGCAAAAATTTAAGTAAAGATTAAATTTGCCACATACTACTAAAAAATTACATGAATATTGAAATCAAATTAGATTTTTGATTTTATACAAATCAGCATTTAGTTACAGCAGGATTTGCATTAATATCTATTAAACTCAAAGTTGTCATATTTAAGATGAATCTTTAAGTACAAAGTTTTGAATATGCTTAAAAGCTGTTAAGTTGTTTCCTGTAAAAAACAATTTTGAATTATGGATGCAGCTTATGGCAGTTTTTAATTATTGAGAAAATAATTCATAACCAAACGAATAAAAATTTTTATTTTATAAAGAAACTGGGTTTAACTTCACTCTAACTAGTTCTGGAATTAACAAATCAATTGTACTTTATGTTAAATTTCATTTTGACTGACAAGTACATATTTGTTGAGCAACTTTTGAGTTCATGTGCGAGAAATGGAAATTTTATGGTTCTCCTTTTCATTATATTCTCTTCTCTTTTCCATAAACTAAAAGTTTCTCAACGAAAATTGCTGTGTGTGAACCAAGTCTAACAGTGTTTAATTGCTTTGTACTCCTCTTTAACTACTGCGTTGTTAAGAAAAAAATACATGCCCTTGAAATAAAATTATAAAAGCATCTCATTCTTTGTATAAACCTGCAGTCAAGTATCACCAAATCATTACTTTTGCTGATTAGTTTAGTGGCTCTTTGGTTACTCCGTCATCCAACCATCCATGGCTAGTGCAGAAATCTTGTACTAAGGTAATCAAATGAAGAAATACTGAAACGATAAAATTGTACTAGCTAATCTCAGGTGCATATGTCAACATGTGATTGCATGAGAACTTCCAAGTCAGCGGTCTTAAGGCTTGTTTCAATGTTAAAAGAAAAAGAAAATAACATTTGGGTGTAACCTAGAGCCCTGTCTTGTATCAATCCAATTTTCGACATTTTGACTTTCTTCGCTTTTCACAATTTGGCCGCAATAAGATTTTCCGGTGGTCCAAGTTTGATCTCTTGACACGTGTGTACTCGTATGTCTTTATGTATACTAATACTATAAAGCTGAGAATTTTGTATGTTTCTATGTTTGAATGTTTTTTTTATGTTTATAAATAATGGAACTTTCTAAAGGACATAAGCTATATAAGGTTCTACTAAAGTGCTTAGGATAGGGATAGGGTCATCTTAAAACACATCTATTCAAGCAATAGTTTCCATAGGTTTTTTATTTCTTTAACTACAAACAAGAGAAGGACATAGGGAGGATTACTTCCTCTCCGAAAATATTTAACCAATTTTTATGCAATTGAAGTCATAGATAGATTAGCGTAAATAATATGTATTTTATTTAAACATAATAAATTAATTGAGGGTAAGACGACGTTTGCCGGGCTCAGCTAGCTAATAATAAACATCATTTGTGCATGTGTGTACACAAAAAAAAACGCAATAGAAAGTTTTTTTCTTTTCAAGCAAATTTAAAATGCTTTTTTGCCACTTTTGTGCAATAAAAATATTTGTGCCGTATTTATATCAGTTGAATTGAAATCTTCTTATCATTCAATTGAAATATTTCATAGTTCACGTGTGAAATGTTTACGCTTAAGTGTGCACAAAGAAATCCTCATTATATTTTCTGTTTATGAAGTAAGAATCTAGTTCTCAATAGGAAATACTATGGTTGAGTCCATAAAATAGAAAATCCATGAATATATGATGCAAAAAGAAATAGAATGTGATTTTAATTGTATCGTTTCATATTGTGGAATGGTTAGTGATACTGGTAATGTTATCGGTAGAGAATTAGAATATTACATTTCCTATAGGGCAAGTACATACATACATAAGCATATACATACATACATACATAAGCATATCATCATATTTGCCTAATTCACAACCGATTGTCGGAGCTGCAGGTCGTACATGAATTGTAATGCAATAAAAATATTGTTTATAAACAATATTTGTAAATTACAAAAAATGTTTGTACAACGCACGACTCTGACAAAAGATTTTAAATTGTGCAATTATTATTATCAATATGAAATTAGAGAAACCAAATTTTTTTTACAGACATTAAACATTTTTAGATACACTTTAAATTTGAAAATAAGGCCTGCTGTAAAGCAAACACGCTCCTTGTTCTTCTGTTACTATTTTGCATGTAGAACTGCGACTACTTTACATTAATCGTTAAGTTTGAGAGATGTGATTTCTGCTATTAAAAAAAACATTATTTTAAAACTTGATTATTTGATGCCTATTTTAGGGAGCTAACTTTAATAGTTCTTCATTAGGGTGGATCTAATTTGATGCATAAATAAGTTTTCATGTATGTTAGGCTGTTACAATACTTTATTAAACTACAATTTATATTATTGATTACGCGTAAATTTTTTTAACCCTGAAATGCTCAAGGGGTCATTGTGGTCTTAGTTTCAGCTTAGGCTAACATGTATCCAATATATTGTTTTTTTTTTAACTCATATATTATTATCTTATAACTTTTGCATATAAGCCGTTTTTATTAAACTAGAACTAGATTTTTTTCAAAAATATTTCAAACTTAAAATATGTAGATATTACTTAAATGTCTGTCTCCATTTATATATGGCATATTAAGGAATATTTTAGCTGAGCTATATTTATATAATTGTAAGCAGCAAGCTGGCTACGATATCTAAGTATGCCATATATGTATTCTTCTAGAACAGAGCTAAATTTTGAAAGTTTTAGCTTTAAGCTTAATATTGAATCTGTTTAAAAAGTTAACTCTGGTTGTATTAGAATGGCAGTCAATGTTAACCCCATTTCATTATGGGATAATATTTATGCTCTCAAAGTATGTTGAGTGTTCTACATAAAAAATAAGATAAAAAGTGTGGAAGGAGCCCGCAATACAGGAAACGAAAATCCATCTAACTTGGTTAGGTTGAGAACTAAGTTTCCACATTATATTTTCGTAAGTTTTTCAAATTTAATCTGTAATTACATACTTGATATTCTTTCTATAGAGAAGATTTTCCGTATGATTCAACTAAGTGCTAGAAACACAAATAATGCACCAGTATTTAAAGATATTCCTGGCAAACTTTACATGTGATATCATCAACAACACTCACGTAAGTCAAATGAATATCTAACTCTGTATGTACGGTAATAGTGTTTTCTGATCTCCTTTGGCCTTTTTTAGTATCAGAATCTCGTTTTGTTTCTTGCCCAGAGTTTTAGGCAGTAGAGTTCTAAGCAATTAATCTCTTAAATCAATATTTAAATATTCTCATTGCTTTAAGAAGCAAGGAAACATTTTTATTACATATTTGAAGAAAACAATTTGACTTTAAATAATTTTTTTAACGGACTAGAAACATATTTATTACCTTTAAACAATTCTTTTAGTTTAATATATGAATTTAATTTGTTACTACTGTTTTAAATTAAATACCTATTGGCTGAAAATATACGAGTATTTTGTGCCCTTGATTATAAAAGTGGTCTAAGTCATATATTTCTTTAGGCGAGGTATTTAGTAGATTACATTTACTAAAATCAAAAACTATTTTTATATTATGTAACATTTTAAGAAATCCATTAGTTGACATATTACATAGTTACATCTCAGTTAAAATTTTTACTAGTCTCGATTAATGTGTATAAATTTATTTAATATTCATCAAATATTTACTGCAGTTTTTTTTACAGATTGATTTAATATTTCGAAGCAAAAAATGTCACTTTCATAATTAAGGGCACATACATATGTACATATGTATATGTATGAATGTCAACATAACTTAAGCTAAGTTGTTTTTGCAGACTCATTTTAATTTAAATAAAAACATTTCAGTACTTTGGTTTAAACTAAAAAGTGCAAAATTTAGAAATAGCTTTTCTTACATAATAAATAAAAAAAATTATATTAATATAAAGAATGATTTTGTATTTTAAAGTTTTTGTAGAAAAATCCAAGTTAGGTAAAAATTATTTTACAAAAAAATGTAATAGGATGAGCAAATGCAGTTTAAAAAGTTCAATTAACATCTTTTCATACGTTCAAATTGTTATTTCGTTGTGAAATATAAAATACTGCAGAAGCTACTCCACAGGGCTTTAATTCCAACTTGTAGATTTGTAATATTCGTAAGACATTTAATTAGTGTATAAGATATTTGTATCATTATAAACAGTCTTGGCAGAAAATTATAACGGGAGAATGCAAAATCTTACATTGTTTCTTTTCTTTTAGCAGTTTTGTGAAAAACTTAAGCGCTTTTTCACAAAAAATTTGCTAAATCTAGCAGTAAAAATTCGAAAATGGCAACAATGCTTATCAAAAATGGCATATGAATTAAAAAATTTCATATTTTGACTTACGATGTTCTTTAAGCAAGGGTTACATGTGCACTTAAATACATACATAAATATCTACATACATATATAGAAGATATACATATATAGTTATTAATTTTCATGTACTTGAATTTTATTGTAACAATTTTAAATTTCCATAGGTACAACCTTTGACCACGAAGCATCATATATATATCATCATGTTTTCCTATATTATAGGAGTATTTACTATTTAGATCACATTCAAAAATATTACTCCACTTTATAAATGCATACTTATCCGTGCAAAGTAGGTCCTCCTTAATATGTATGGATTTAGCGGGAAAATGTAAGTGCCATATTTGTTTTAATGAGAGAAATGAGAAAAAATCAGTAATCAATTTAGTAATTGGAAAATCTTGGTCGCGTTCGGTTCGAAGTTTCGCAATAATGCAAAATATGTGAATAAAAAAGTGTAAATATGTACATATATATAATATACATACATACATAGGTATGGTATATAAGCCAAATTAATAAGTGAAATTTACTTATTATAAATTAAGTTTATTTGATAAAAAAAATGAAGAGGCAAATAAATGCCCACATATAATAAATCAAAGTGTGTTAATTTAATAATTTTTTTTTTGTAAAAGAAGATCCTAAGTGTAAATAAATATGTAAGGCTAATTATATAATGAAATAGAATTTCGGTTCGGTCGTTTCGTACATACATATGTAAATCTAAAAAAATGTTTCCAGTAAGTACATAAAATAATATCACATACATCCATACCTACATACATACTTACATACAGAAATGCTTTTACTTTATTCAATTGCAAAAAACAAACTAACGGCATATAAATAAATACGTATGTATGTATTTACATACATACATACATACATACATGTTCATATTTATCAACATAGTTCTCTGCTTTTTCGGTGCAAATGCACTCAGCATCAATACCCATCAAAAGCCACGCAAAAAGAAATCTCTTTCGACGGTGTTGTTGTTGTTATTTAATTTTTTTTGTTTTCTTTTTTTCATATAAGGTTGTTGTTTTTTTTCTTAGAATTGTAAGCAACATTCTAGTTAAATCCCAAAAGTACCAATTCATTAAATGGTGTCCAGTTCTCCTAATAGGAAAGTGGAAATTATTTGTTGCCTATCCTGCAGCACTCCATACTAATTGTGCTTTTTATATATCCAAGTACACAACCAAATGAGGGAAAAGGTTGTTGGAAAGCCCACTTAACGGGAAAATTAATAATCTGCTGTTTCGGTTCTATGAATGTTAATATGGATAGGCAACATATTAATTTTGTCTAGCCAGAAAAAAAACTTTTTTATAATCTTGTTTTTGGGTTGCATTAGTAAACAAAGAATTCATTTGAAAAACTAATACTGAACTAAAATAAAATTATTATCTTACTATCGAAGTACAGAACCTCTAAGGTTGTTGGAAGGGCTATTTGAGAGGAAAAGTAAATGTTGCCATGTTCTCGTCAGTAATGCAAAATGTGGCACAATTGGGCCATATGTGGCACTTTTGGATGTTGTACTTTCTAAGCTACATATTTCGGCCCTTTCAGCTCAAAATTCAACTAACTATATACATATGTATGTATGTACTTCAAATCTTTGAGTACATTTTTTAATATAGTTTTCTCCCTGTTTCAAACACTACTTTTATTTCCAACAATGTTTTGATTGTCATATAAAAAATTTTCACTCGGTTCGGATGTCTGGTAGAAGTGCTCATTTTTGAACAAATGTATTAACGAAGAGTTCCTTAAGGGCCACTCAGACTATTATACATGTATAAAGACTTTCATCACACTTTACGAGAAAAAAATCTAAAGACATTTGTTTCGACTGTCAAAAAATCTAACGTAAAGTTACATTTTGTTTTCACACCATCACACCTCATATTACATTAAAAACACAAGTAGAAAGCAAACAGCTGTGTAGAATTGACATGCCTACATTAATTGTTTACTTTCGGCGGCAGAGCAGTTTCAAGCAAGCTGTGGTCGTGCCGGCCTTTGAAAATAGAGGGCGGTTAAAGTACTTGATATAAATAAGATAAAGAAAATGAAAATACGACAGTTTTGTTTACTTTCAGGCATGCCTTACACGAAAAATTATTCAATATTTATATCGGGTTTAAGACAAAGACATATAGCATAAACGACGGCACGGCATCGGCGTCGAAACAGGCGACTTGTTCGTTTGGATTTTGTAATAATGCAACTCTGATCAGATGAAAAGTATTATCGTTTAGAAAATTTTCAAAAAATGGTTAAGTATTATGGGATGTCAGATTTTTATGACATTTTGCATTCACAATATCGCACTTGCACGTATTATTTGAATTTTTGACATGTATAAATACAAAGTATAATAGTCTGAGTGGCCCTTTAGTGTGTGTATATAAAAACTTTCTTCAGAAACTAACAGGAAATTATTGTAAAATGTGTGCAAACTTGTGAAAATTAATTTAGCCGATGCGCTGGTTGCATTTGTTTGTTCATTGCGCGGTTCGTTTGTTCGATGCATTTGTACTAAGTGTTATAGGATTGTTGTATGAGGTAAATATCAAAGTTAAAATGAAAAGGGCTTAGAAACGAAGCTTTATGTTTTAGAATGTATTAGGTAGAAGGTGTATGTAAATAATAAGAGCTTTGATAATAATAAGAAAGCTGTGGTGTAAAGTCAAAAAGAGCTTTAGTGAAAATGAGGTTTATGTCTTGAAAAGGAATAATAAGGTTCATGTCTTAAGAATGTATGAAAATCGTGGTGCATAATATAAAATATAATAATATGTTGAATAAAATTATAATAACTATACAAAAAATAAAATAAATTAAAATAAAATAAAATGAAATTTAATCAAATCAAATAAAATAGAATAAAATAAATTAAAATAAAATATTAAATAAAATAAATTAAAATAAAATAAAATGAAATGAAGTGAAATGCAATAAAATAAAATAAAATAAAATAAAATAAAATAAAATAAAATAAAATAAAATAAAATAAAATAAAATAAAATAAAATAATATAAAATAAAATAAAATAAAACAAAATAAAATAAAATAATAAAATAAAATAAAACGAAATGAAATGAAATTAAATAAAATAAAATGAAATAAAATAAAATGGAATGAAGTGAAATAAAATAAAATGAAATGAAATAAAATAATATTAAATAAAGTAAAATAAAATAAATGAAATACAATAATATTATATTAAATAAAATAAAATAAAATAAAATAAAATAAAATAAACTAAAATAAAATAAAATAAAATAAAATGAAATGAAATGAAATGCAATAAAATAAAATAAAATAAAATAAAATAAAATAAAATAAAATGAAATGAAATTAAATTAAATTAAATTAAGTGAAATGCAATAAAATAAAATAAAATAAAATAAAATAAAATAAAATAAAATAAAATGAAATGTAATGAAATGAAATTAAATTAAATTAAATGAAGTGAAATGCAATAAAATAAAATAAAATAAAATAAAATAAAATAAAATAAAATAAAATAAAATAAAATAAACTAAAATAAAATAAAATAAAATAAAACAAAATAAAATAAAATAAAATAAAATAAAATAAAATTAAATAAATTAAAATAAATTAAAATAAAATAAAATAAAATAAAATGAAATGGAATGGAATGAAATGAAATGAAATGAAATAAAATAAAATAAAATAAAACACAATAAAATAAAATATGTATAATAAAATAAATTCTCTATACTATTTACAGAATTAAAATTAAAAAAAAAATAAATAAGATAAAGTGATTAGTTATTAAAAAGAAATAAATATATAAAATAAAATTTAGAAAATCAGAATAAAAATATGCTATTGATAGATATGTGTTTATAATATTGTAATTATAAAGAGAAATCAATTTAATAAATTGAAAAAATAAAAAAAATCAATAAGGAAAAATGTGTTTATATAAATAATAAAATGAAATAAAAAAGTGTTATAAAATTAAAGAAATAAAATAAAAATATAATATATAAAAATGGTGTGTTCATAAGCGAAAGACAAGTGTGAAAAAGGTAAGCATTATCAAATAATTTTAAATTGTATTTGCTTTAATTAAATTTACTATTAATTTACTATCAAACTAAAGAGATACCAAAGACGTAATATTTTTTTATGGACTGAACTGAAATTTTTGAGTTTTAAAATATCCAATTATCATTGCTTCAGAAATATTGACAATTGTATAACATTAATTCACTAGGGATTCTTTGATAGAACGAACTCATAATAAAAAGTAAATTAAAAAGTAATTTTTTTTTTGCTTTATGCATTTTAAATATGTCGCTGCAACATTGTGTAGCTTCTGCAGGAAAAATAATATCTATTTATAATCTGTTTTTGAGGTTCATACACTCAGATCGAACAGAAAATCAGAAAGTCTGCTTTTGTTTTCAGTGTAAATTATTGAACGAATGTATACGTTCGATATCGTTGAACAGTCTTTATGTATTTATGTGTGTATGTATGTGCTATTTCACACTATGCCTTTTTACCCTGCCTTGTTTTGATAATTTTCTTTTAAGTCCCCTACGAAAAGTCACGCACATTTACATTAAGAATTTTTTCTTCATGCCTTTTTGACAATTATATGAGTATACACGTTTAATGCTGAGAGTACGAAAAAGGCAAAAAGAGAAGTAAAAAATCACCTCGAATTTTCATTACGTGCCTTTTGTTTTAAGGCTCAGTTAGCCGACTGTAAAGGCTCAGTTAGCCGACTGTAATGTAATGTAACTGTAATGTAGGAAACAGCTGATAGATATTTTTATATGAAAAATAGGTTACGTTACATTACATCTCTATAACCATTTTCATTACTTTTCACATCACAATATCGATCAGCTGTTTCCTATCGTTGCAGTTACATTACATTAAAGTCGGCTAACTGAGTCTTTACCCCGCAAGCATTTCACCCCTCTCACCAACAAACTATAAAAGCCTGCCTGCACAGGCAAGCAGAAAAGGCACATTGTAAATTGCGTCTATGTGCATTTCTATTGATATTTTTTTACATTAATATATATGTATATTTTTTTTTTTTAAAAATTTCTTCCACTTTAATCCTTGAAAAAGGAATTAAAAACTTGGAGTTCTTCTAAGTGCTTCTAGGAGCAAATTATATTCTTCGAAACCGAACGAAATTTCCAAATATTTCATACAGTTTTGCAAATTCGTTCCCGATAAGGAAACAATATTATTTTCAATAAATATAAACATATACAAATTTATTAGGTTTGCATATAAAAAATTATACATAATAGTCATAAAAATTAAATGCACTTTAGTTACTTTTTTTTCTTCCTAAAAGCAATAAAAAATAGAAAATTAAATTAAATCTCAGCTGAGGCGCGATCAGCACCATTTTCAACATTTATATAATTTTCCTGAACATCTTTGACCATAAAATCGACCAAATTGCCCAAATCATACTTATGGCGCCAATTCCAATCACGCCTGGCCTCCGAGTCATCAAACACTTGTGGCCAAGAGTCGGCAATCAATTGGCGACTATCCGGTTTATAGGTTACATGTAAATTGGGAACATATTTACTGAGCTTATCCACCAATTCTTCCGGAGTAAATGACATGGCAGTAACATTGTACACACGACGTCGAAGTTGCTGCGATGGGGTGCGCATAAACTCGAGAAGGGCTCTTAAAATGCATTAGTTATTATATCAAATTTTATGGGAAATACTCGTATATGTATGTATTATGTAGCTTGTACCTCAAACAATCCTCTATGTACATCATGGGTAGACGGGTATCTGGCCTTAAATAGCACTGATATTTGCCAGTTCTCAAAGCCTCATGGAAAATAGCCACTGCATAATCTAAAATGGGAGACAGAAAAAAATAGCATAAATAAAGATTGAATAGAACCCAGTGAAAAAAAAAGAAGAGAGGTGTCTTAGGACACCCGGTTATAGCTATGCTGCTTGGCTATATAAAACAAGCTTAATGTGTGAAATAACAATGCAATAAATTTATATTAAGAGAAAGGCAAATTCATATAAGATATACTCAGCTCAATTCGCTTTGCTAAATTTATACTTCAAATCGGAGATATGTAAGCAAAAGGCCGCCCGTGGACACTTCGTTATGCTCTTATTTTCACATATTTTTTCACATATTTTCAGCATGCATTTTACTCTCTTTCATATTATATACATATTTGTATGTGTTTGCCTGACTTTGCTTTAAATGTAAAAAAATGTAGTGAAAAATGTGTGTTGACATCCAACGTATATTCAAATTACAAGAGGCAAAAATAGTCACCTGATCCCTTGCGACCACCTAATATGACTTCGCCTTGATTACGAGTATATGATGATATCAAATTCGCCGCAAATATTTCAAAACGATTAAATTAATTTATTGTTTTTCAGTCGTAAAGCAGCTCTGTGCGAGTCAACATCAAGCGTCGTTGGCAATTATCTCTTAAGTGCAACCAGGCCACTGTTGTTTATTGGCCTTCGAGAGTTTTGCGTCTCACTCGCACTGGTTGACTGATCTGCCACGGATAACCGTATATTCTTGCGGTTCTTCTGTGGAATTTCTTTAACAACCACGCTGCTACTTCCTATGTGAAGGCATAGGTCGTGTACAGTCAGTCACAAAATCTTTTTAAAATACTGTTAATAACATCTTGGGCATATGGTCTAGTTACTCCGCCCATATTTGTGCAACCATATTATGCAAATTTACTTTGTATAATATGTATAAATAAATAAATAAATAAATAATTTATTGTTTGTATTAGCCGGCTTACTGCCGATCGGCTGTGTTCTCTGGTTTGTGCTCATGTGCAAAAACAAATTGAGCAATATTTCTTATTGTTTTTGTTTTGTTTTTGTTTCACTCACTTCAAAGAACGAAACAAAACAAAATCAAACAATTTGTTTCGTTTATAACTTTAATAGTGTCGATTATTTGTGTTGCGAAAACCACGTCCTAGATTCTGTGTCGTGAGATAAATAGCATAGCTATAAAAAAAAAATGGAAATTCGAAACAAAATATGAATTTAGTGCTTCCCAAGCACATTTTAAGCTGACTAGTTAAAAAAAAAACTTGGTCAGTTAGGCCGTGTACACACTGTGGCATTTTGTGACAAATATGGCAAAAAATAGCAGTGGGAACTAGTGGCAACGTTTGGCATTTCCGATATTTTTCGTTGTGTGGCATTACCATACAAACTGTTGATGTATCTGATGTTGTCAGCACTGCAGACACAAAAATAAAATGTCAGCGTGGTGACATTTTCTCGCATTAAGTATGTATGGATATACAAATTTAAATGCATGGAAAACTAAAAAGAAAGTGCAAAAGTACAGGACGCATGACATGACTTTCAACTTATGGAGGTTCGTGAAGCTGTATGGAATCATCCTTGAGGCATTTATAAGGATAGAAATACAAAGGAAATTGCATGGACAGAAATTTTGGTGGAATTAGGCTTCATTCATACGAAATTTTTAAACCAACTTGAGTCCTGCTTCCGTAAACTGGAATAGAGAGTACAATAAAATCCTTTGGTAGCGCGAATATTAAGCCTTGGTATTTTCCACCACTTTCTTTGTTGTTTTTTAGATTTTCTTAATTTTTTTCTTATTATTTATAAACACACGGTGGCACTAGCCAATTGAATAATTTTGCGATTATCTATTTGTATAAATAATAATTAACAAACAATACGAAAAACGAAGTCTCACTAAATGCAATTATGTCAAAATTTGTTCTTGATGTAGACAATGATACCGTATTGCCATTTTTTAGGGATGGGACTTTTTCCTGTCACAATCACACAACAAAATTGTATGTCATCGAAAAATTTGATGGGAACGGCACAGCACACATATGAAAAGGACACCACAAAATGACAACACATGAAATGCCAGATGTAAACTCGGCCTTAGAATATTAAAATGTTCCTTGTGCAATTTTACAGAGAACTGCTTAACACGTACTACCTGAAATGTATGTATGTAAGTGTGAATAAAGGCTAAGTTAGCCGACGGTAATGTAATGTAACTGTAATGTAGGAAACAGCTGATCGATATTTTTATATTAAAAGTAGGTTACGTTACATTACATCTCTATAACCATTTCTATTACTTTTCACATAACAATATCGATCATCTGTTTCCTACTGTTGCAGTTACATTACGTTACAGTCGGCTAACTGAGCCTTAAGTCAGTGGCACCGTCCATAGGAAAAAGTTTGTATTACTGTTTATCATGAACGATATAAGGGAACTGATATCGGTCCTAGTTTTGTTTTAATTTGTTCGTAATAAAAATACACATTCAAATAAATTAAAACATTTGGAAATGTATACAAAGGTGATTTTCATAAATAATTTCAAAATAAATAATAAGTCCTCGTCCAGACTTGCAATTATTGCTGCTGTAATTTTTTAAAATTCTGCTTTGAAATTGCATTAGTGTCCATGTTATTTAATTATGTATTAAAAAATTATATTGCACTACAACTTTCCCTGAAAAATTAACAATTCTATTTACTTTTTTTGTTGTTGTTATATTTTGTGTTTCTCATACAACTGAAGAAAGAAAATATATAAATTAAAACGTCAAATACATTTAAATTAACAAGTGTGAATTTCCAAAAAAAAAAATTGAATTTTACTATAAATGCACGTGAGCAAGGCGAACTTATCTTATCTTGTAAACTTACCCGTAGTACCGCCACCAGGTGGATCACTGGAAATAACACCAGGGAAACGTAAACATCTAAAATCTAAACCAAACTTATGATAATAATACTCTCCAATCAATTCAGCGTGAACTTTGGAAACACCATAAATGGTACGAGGACGTTGGATCTATAAGTCAAAACAAAAAATTTATAAGCTTATGTCTCAAAAATGCATGGAAATTAAAGAGTAACCTACTGTAACATTTGGCGTTGGATTGCGTGGACTGTCGGGTCCAAATGCACCAATAGTACTAGGCACAAATATGCGTAAATTATATTGTTTAGCAAGTTCAATGACATTATGAACGCCTTCAATGTTGACTCTAAATAAAAGAAAGAAGTGAGTGAATTTTATTAAATAGTTTAAAGCAAATGTAATTGGTAATTAAGAAAAGGAAGTTTCAACATTATAGAGTTGTTGTGTTAAGAGTAATAAAAACCATTATTTTTTTTAACCGACTTCAAAAAAAGGAGGAGGTTATCAATTCGTCTGTATTTTTTTTTTTGACATTATTACTTCATAACTCAAAACATTTTAAAACGATTGTAAAAATTCTTCTTTTGCTTGAGAGGGTATACGAGTAGCTTCTAATTGGTGCCATTGTAAACTATGTGGGCGGGGATATGCCCATTAATTTTTTTATTCGATTTTAAAATATTCTACTTATGTGATTGCTGCGAAACCTAGCAAAAACCCTTGGTTCTTGTAATTACACAATTTTAAGGTTGAAAAAAATGGGCGGGGCCATGCTTATTAAAATCAATTTTTATATTTCATGTGGTTCTTCTTAAGAGATTTTTACGAAACTTACCACACACCTTGATCTCTAAAATAGAGACAATCTTCCATTTAAGAAAATGGGCGGAGTCACACCCATTAAAATTTAATATCTAATTTTAAGTGGTTCTACTTTACCGATTTAAAAAAAAAAATTAACAAACACTCTGAGCTCGCGCATTTAAAAAATGGGCAGAGGTACGCCCATTAAAATTTAATTTTATATTTTACGTACTTCTTTTTAAACAGCAGATTTTCAAAAGAAAATATTTTTTAAGAGTTTACTTCCAGTTTGGTCCCATTTTTCGAAAATGTTCTATCAGATCTTTACATTGAAGTCGGTGTCTGTTCGTAGTTTTTAACACTAAACTTGGTGATCGGCAAAAATGTAGAATTACCCATAAATTGTTGCAAAACAAATTGGGTGATTGTTCATCGACTTTGGGCGACTCAAACTTTTTAGATATTTGGGAATTTGTTCATAATGAATAAATGCCAAATTTTCAAAATTTTCAAAAAATTTTTATGCGATTATTAATTCCAGACTGAATGTTGGGTTATTCTCAATGTGACCAGATGGATTTTGCAAAAAGCGGGACATAATCGGTCAAAAATCGGGATTTCGAAGAAAATATCGCCAAAAAGCTGGATTTAAAAATAAAAATCTTTTAGAAAGCGGGATGTGTAATATGAACGCACACCAATGTTTGCCAGTAGATTTCTCGACAAAATACCTACACATGCTAAAAAAAACGATTTTTCCCTACACGTTGAAAAAAATTCCCCTACAAAAATCTCTACGGCATGAATGACAACAATGTCATTCAAATAGAAGAAAACCATTAGTTGTAAAAAATATAAATATGTTCAATTATTAGTGTTTTTTGTGGGAATTGTTACAATTTAAGTTTAAAATTTGTTAACGCACTAGTAATCCCAAATTATTATTGTTTTACTTATTAAGTAAAATTTTTTTTTTTATTAAAAATACATTGAAATTGATTATTGAGGGCTTTAGCTGGATCCTATGCGCATTTCACTGTTTGCTAATGCAGATCTTAGAACAACTAGAGTTAATATGTTAAACTTTCATTTAAGCAAATGAGAAGCTCAACAAATAACAAAGTTGAAACAAGAACTCAATAATCAACATTTTTTTTATTTTCTTACTTTATCATTACTACATTGGCTGACTCATGATACAATTATACAAGGTACTTGCACGACTACAACAAAATTGCAACACCAAGAAACACACGTATTTGGTTGGTAGAAACATACCTATAATTGTCAGAAGCAGATGTCTTTTGTTTTTAAAAATAACAATCACAGGGTAACTAAAGTACAATTGCAGAGGCGGCATTCATGCATGATTATAGTCATTCAGTGTTGCCAATATGTGTGTAATACACAGTGTGTAATTTTTACTCTCATCTGTAGACCATGTAATGAGATTCATGTATAATATGTGTGTAATTTTACTTTGTGTTCTATTTTTATTTAATTTTGTTTTAATTTTAATCTACACAAAGCATGTGTAGTGTAATTTTCTTCAATGTGCAAATTCACTGGCAACACTGTAATCATTTTATTCACACACATACACTAACATTTTTGCAGCTTGTAAACAAAGTTTGACAACTTTCTGCATTGTATACATTAACAGGCTGGACTTGTGCAAGTACATATCATGGTTTAAGCTTAAAATATTTTCAACGAGAAGTTTTAGTCCATTTAAGTCCACATACATAAACAAGGAGTTCTGCTATTAAACAACAATCTGTACAAAAGCTGTTTTGTAAACCTTTTGGAAATGCATTTATTTTGTAATATTTTTGTAAGTATTAATTTTGAAAACAACACGTTACAAAAGTAATTCAAAATTTTTAAAAGACACCCATTTATAGACAAAACATCATTGTTGTGTGTTGCAGGAAATAAGTAAATATGTATGTATGTATGTACTCGTATGTATTTCACAAGTAGAAATATACATACATATATACGAGTATTTGGCACGCAATTTATTACTTAAGTTTTTATTTAACTCATTCATTTGTGTTTAGTTTGTTGACAAAACTACCAGTGCAATATAAAATAAGTCACATTTATAGGTTTATAAGGCAATAAACCATACAAATGGTGAAAGTAGTATTTCATATGTGTACATACATACAGACAGATATAAATATATACATACATACATACCTTACCGCCAACGGCACATTTTGTTCACCTACTGCACTCAATAATGCTGAAAAGTGTATCAACCAATCGATACGATGATCTACTACAATCTTTTGTAGGCCTTTAAAATCTAAAATATCGGCAAATATATACGGCCCGCTTTCAATGACCGATTGACTAGGTTTGATGATATCGGATAGAATGATATTGCTATCCCCATACTGTGAACGCAGTAGTTTGGCACACTCAATGCCCAATTGTCCCAAACCACCTAAAAGGAAGAGGAAACTTGTTATTATACAGACTCAATTAATTCAATCAATTAACTTAAAAAATATAACTTATGAAGCTGTTTTACAAAGTCATCGATTTTTCATAGTGGTTCTCAATTTTTTAACCGACTTCAAAAAAAGGAGGGGTTTATCAATTCGTCTGTATTTTTTCTTTGACATTGTTACTTCATAACTCGGTACATTTTAGACCGATTGTAAAAATTTTTGTTTTGTTTGAGAGGGTATAGCTTCCAATTGGTTCCATTGTAAAAAAAGTGGGCGGGGATACGCCCATAAATTTTTTTACTTGATTTATGGTATTCCACTTATTTGGTTGCTGCAAAAGTTAGCAAACAACTTTGGTTCTGGTAATTAAACAATTTTGAAGTTTAAAAAATGGGCGGGGCAACGGCCATGAACATTTATTATTATATTTCACGTGGTTCTACTTTACCGATTTTGGTGAAACTTACCACACACCTTGAGCTCTAAAATAGACACAATCTTCCACTTAAAAAAATGGGCGGATTCACGCCCATTTAAATTTAATATTTTATTTTAAATGGTTCTACAGGGTGTTTTTTTAGAGGTATAGAACTTCGAATTGAAATAAAACACAAGAAAATCGTTTTAATGTCCATCAATTTGGCTTTATTGGAAGGATAATTTTATGCCATTAACGTTTAAATATGATTTCGGGCATGTGGCCGCCGCTGCTCGCTCGAATAAAGCCAATTCTACAGGTCCAATTTTCAACCACTTTTTCGAGCATATGGGGCCGTATGTTGGCAATAACGCCACGAATGTTGGCTTCCAAGTCCCCTAACGTTTCTGGTTTGTTGGCGTAGACGAGCGACTTCACATATCCCCAAAGAAAATAATCCAATGGTGTCAAATCACACGATCTTGGTGGCCAATTGACAGGTCCATTCCGCGAAATTATGCGCTCATCGAATGTTTCCTTCAATAAATCGATTGTGACGTGCGCTGTGTGGCATGTAGCGCCGTCTTGTTGGAACCACAACTCATCCACATTCATGCCATCCAATTCGGGAACAAAATAGTCGGTAGGTGGCGAATCGATTCATTCGGGTCCTCTTCAACACTTTGCTCTACAGCGGCAATTGTTTCTTCGGTGCGCACTGTTCGACGTCTCTGCGGATGCGTATTATCACATAGAGTAAACGTAGTGCGAAAACGATCCATGGTTAACCGAATTAATTGCTCTGATGGACGATTATGTCGACCATAAAATGGACGGAGCTTGCGGTAAACTTCGCGAACTGAACCATTATTTTCGAAATAAATTTGCACGATTTGCAAGCGTTGTTCTTTTGTCAACCTGTTCATGATGAAATGGCAAACCAAACTAAATATTAATCACTAGACAGCTGACAAAATGGCCGCCAGTTAAAAAAGTGATGCCAACTTAAAGTTCTATACCTCAATAAAAAACACCCAATACTTTACCGATTTTTACAAAACTTAAAACACAACCTGAGCGCTGAAAAACAAACAATCTTGCATTTACAAAAATGGGGGGAGCCACACCCATTAAAACTTAATATTATATACAACGTGCTTCTATTTGACCGATTTTTAGGAAACTAAGCACACACCCTTAACTCAAAAACAGATACAATCTTGCATTGAAAAAAGTGGGCGAGGCCGCGCCCATTAAAATTTAATATTATACTTCTCGTGCTTGTACTGAACCGATTTTTCCAATTTTTACAAAACTTGGCTTAAGCACCTTAAACTTTCAAAAAGACACAAATTTGCATTCAAAAAAGTGGGCAGAGTCACGCCCATTAAAATTTGATGCTTTTACTTTACCCACTTTTACGAAACTTGGCACAGATATTGAGTTCTACAAAATACTAAATCTTGTGTGCACAAAAGTGGGCGGGACCACACCCATGAAATGTTAGTGTTAAATTATATGTACTTCTACTTCTCCGATTTCCACCAAACTTGGCAACCAGTTTCGCCGCTTATGCCGAGTACATACTATGGCGTTTTGTGACATCGCAATAGTGTGTACTAGTGGCAACGTTAGTCATTTTTGATAGTTTTGATTGTGTGGCATTGCTTTCCATTTAAAAAACATAATGTGAAAGCCATTGCACACATTTTGAAAATGAAAACACAAGAAATGCCAGATGTGTACTCGGCATTAGAATGACATAATTTTGTGTTTAAGGAAGTGGGCGGGGCGATGATGCCCATTAAAGATTAATATTGTTTATCACATACTTCTACCGGACCGATTTTTACGAAACTTGGCACACACCTTGAGCTCTGAAAGTGATGCGAAGTTGAATTTAGAAACGGAAATGGGCGGACACTAATAGAAATATAAAATTGGCACTAAAAGCTCAAAAATAAAACCTTAAAAAAAATTAAACCCATTTCAAAAATAAGCACTAAAATGTTAAAAATAATTTAGATTCAGTTAAATAAAACATTATATCGTCCCTACCATGTCAAACTATTCAAATATGCAAAATTCGTTTTTTAGATTCGTTCTGAAATTCTCGCAGACGATAGATAGATGACAACTCAATAAGAAATATTTTAAGCCTGGCAGTTTTAAGGATACGCCGTCTTTAAGAAAGAGGTGCGAAGTAATTCAAGATATTGGTAGAATAGGACCAAGGGAAGGGCCACCCCCCCCCCCCCCCATACAAGGTAATTAATAATAATCTTATATCTTGAAAGCAATAACAAAAAGAGTCCTCAAATATGAATATATGCAAATGAATTAAAAATATTGCTAGAATAGGACCAAGGGAAAGGGAACGCCCCATACAAAGTAATTAATGAGGGCAATCATGAATAAAATTCCGCGAGAAATTTTCCCGGGGAACAATTCCAAACAATAGCAAGTAATAGGGAAAATAAAAAAAAATCCAATTGGAAAAGGGAGAAATTTCTCGCGGAATTTTATTAATGATTGCCCTGAATAATAAATAATCTTATATCTTGAAGTCTATAATAGCAAGAGTCTTCAAACTTGATATGGACTCTTTTAAGGAAGAGGTGCGAAATAATTCAAGATAATGGTGGAATAGAACCGTCGGGGGGGGGGGCACTCCCCATACAAAGTAATTAATAATAAAATTATATATTGAAATCTATTACAGCAAGAGTCATAAAATTTGTTATAGAGTTTTTTAAAAGCGAAGTGCAGAGTAATTCAAAGTATTGGTAGAATAGGACCGCGGTAAGGGGCACCTCCTATACAAAGTATGTAATTATAAAAATCTTATATCTTGAAAGCTATAAAAGCAATAGTCTTCAAATTTGGTATGAGTTAATTTGAAAACAATTAATATAAGTATAAATTATAATAAATTTAAAGCAATAAATGTTTGAAGTTTTGTTTTTTTATATTTCGTTATCGTTCACAACACGCCCCGCCTCTATCACTCATATACTACATCCTCACACACTTACAATGTAACAATGTAAGTTAGTTATTATTTTCTACCCCAGAAATTCTCTAGGAGTAATTTATGTGGCAAAACAACGTTTGCCGCACGCAAAGAAAAGATATGGTTGTAGCATGGTTGAGAAAACAATATTATTATAAGTGAACATAAAATTCACGAAACGTCGGGAAAAGTATGTAATAAAAATTGAGTTTTTATTGACATAAAACAAGATAGGCCTCACCAGCTAAATAATAAAAAGAATTCTATTCACAACCAATTTGATTTGGCCAAAAATAAAATATTAAAAAAAATAAAAAAATAAAAAAAAACAACAAAACAATATTATGTTCTCCAAAACAAATGTGTGGTCATTGAAAACAAGTTATTGTTATTTTAAACATTACTTGCGTTACGATAAACAAAGTAATGTTTGAATTTAAATTACATTATTATATTCATAAAAAGTGTGATATGGTTAAAATTTAACAATACAGTTTTATTAAAAATTTATGACTACAACATAATTTGTATTATTATGTAAAAATAATATGATGTAAATAACAATGTTATCCAAAACCATGCTATATATTTTTAGTTTCAAAAAAATCTTTTTCAGAAATATCTTCTGTCAGTTCAGTGTTTCGTTTGTAAGATATCGGTATTGCACGCGTAGTGTTAAATAAATTAATAAATAAATGAAGTCTAAGCAAGAGGATAGATGAATAAATATATACAGGGTGGGCCAAAAGTTACCAGGGGGTTTAAAAGTTTAATAACTTTTTCGTTTATTAATTTTTTTTTATTTTTTTTCTCAGATTATATAATATACAAAATGGAAATTTTTTTTACACTAAGTATGAAAAATAATGTCTCTTAAATGACCACCGTTTTCAGCTTCGCACTGATGAGCGATTATGATTATGAGTGATGAAGCTCATTTTCATTTGAATGGCTTTGTTAATAAGCAGAACTGTAGGTTCTGGGGTTCTGAAAATCCAAGAGCCATTCATAAACGCCAATTGCACCCCATTAGGTGTACAATATGGTGTGGGATCACATCTGAAAATATCATTGGGCCTTACTTCTTCGAGAATGAAGATGGAAGTGCTGTAACCGTAAATGGAGAGCGGTATCGGTTTATGATAGAAAATTTTTTACGTCTTGCTCTTGAAAACATACCTGGTATGTGGTTACAGCAGGACGGAGCCACTGCCCGCACTGCCCGAGACACAATGGCACTTTTAAGTCAAATTTTTGGAGAGCGAATAATTTCCAGAAATTCGGAAATAATTTGGCCCAGCGCGATCGCCAGTTTTGACAGCACCCGACTATTTTCTTTGGGGTTATTTGAAGTAGCGAGTGTATGTGAACAAGCCAGAGACAATCCTTGAACTCAAGGCAAACATTGTTGCAGAAATTTGAACGCTACAGCCACAAATTTTGAAAGATGTTATGGAAAATGCTCTAAAACGAGCCCATCAGTGCGCAGCTGAAAACGATGGTCATTTAAGAGACATTATTTTTCATACTTAGTGTAAAAAAATTTCCATTTTGTATATTATATAATCTGAGAAAAAGAAATAAAAAAAGATTAATAAACTAAAGTTATTAAACTTTTAAGTCCCATGGTAACTTTTGGCCCACCCTGTATATACATATATTTTTTTATACATGCGTGTGTGCATTTCGAGTATACGCACATATTTGTGTAAGTACACGTGCACATACATATATACATTTTATATCAACAATATTATTCTATATATATTTCGACGCACAGCTGTTTTAAATAAAAGATCTACCAATATATGGTTAAAAAACAAATTATTATTATTATATAGAATAATACTGTTGTAGTATTTAACAATATTATTATAATATTAGAATATGGTATGGTTATTCTTAATTATATTTTAGTCACATCTAATAAAAGTATTGTCATATTTAACCAAAATGTGATAACTTTGAACAATACTAAGATAAGGTTTAACAAAGTTAATTGATATTGTAGATAATATTATTATTAACTCAGATAATAATATTACTAAAACTTTGCTTTTCTATTGACAATAATATGATTTGACTGCAACCATATAATTCAATCATAGTATGTTGCTGTTTGATTATGGTTACCTCAACCATATTTTTTCTTTGCGTGCGGGTCAGCTAATTATACTATAAAGAATTATATGTATACTCCCTCCTTAAACTGCATTTGAATATGATCAGTCTCCTACTGCATAATGATGTACATACATATGTACCCATAATTATGAAAGTGGTCTAAGTCATATATGTATTTCTTGTGTCGAGATATTTAGTAGATTACATTTGAACAAATCTAAAAATACTTTTATACTGCGCAATATTTTAATTTAGAGTTGTACTAGTCTTGATTAATATAAATTTATTTTATATTTATTAAATATTTATTGAAAATGTTTTAAGATTTTTTCATATTTCGAAGCAAAAATTTATATCACTTAGACCACTTTCATAATTAAGGGCACATATATACATATAGTACATATTTTTATTGTATACATACATACATTTTAGTACATATATTTTAGTTAATCATTCTGAAGTATGGCGTGGTATACATATACTCTTACACGTGCTTATTTAGCTGATTTTTTGGTCATCTTAACCTTGAATACTCGCAAAAATCTACTTTTATGTATAAATATTTTTAAATTATATACCATATAGTATATTGAATTTGTCTTTTTTTTTTTGACAGAAGTCAGAGAGAATTTAAATATTTATTATTTATTTATAAATATACAAAGTAAATTTGCATAATATGGTTGCACAAATATGGGCGGAGTAACTAGACCATATGCCCAAGATGTTATTATATTTTATAATTATATACTTATGTATTTATTAGGTTGTCCTAAATAAAAAAAAAGGTTGTCAATTTAAAATTGTGACGTCATAAGAGACCAAGGTGTGTAAAAAATACTTTTGAAGTCAAATGGCTAGCAGAATATAAATTTTGCATAAAGGTGGTAGAACTAAGGGGCGCAGTTGCGCCTACTTTTTAAACCATGATATTGCATCACAATAAGAGCTTGAAGGGTGTTTAAAATTCTACGAGAATCCGTGGAGTAGAAGTACATTATACATATATAAAATTAAATTAAATTAAATTATATAGGCGTGGTTGCGCCCACTTTTTCAAAGTTGTATTGCATAATTTCACGTATTCAAGATGTGTGCAAGATTGGGTTAAATGACTTTATGTGATCAATTTAATGACCATTACACCGCCCGGTCCAAGCGACAACTATATATTTCCTCTTAGACGAAAAATTAATTTTGCAAATCAATTATCAAGCAACGTACACTCAGGGAAAATTAGCAATTTATAAATTAGAACGCGTCATATTAATTCAATAAATTTCAATATAATAGAAAAATTATATTAAAATACTAAATATACTTATGTATTTATTAGGTTGTCCCAAAAAAAAATTTTTTTTAGATTTTTCGGAAGAGCTTTAGAGCTCACACAAGTCGAATTTTTGCCAAAAATTAGTTTGCACAGACGTGCCCACAAGTTTTATATTCGATTTTATAATATTATACTTATTTGATTGTTGCAAAGCGTAGCAAACATCTTTAGTTCTTGTAATTACACAATTTTAAAGTTGACAAAAATGGGCGGGGACATGCCCATTAAAATTTATTATTATATTTCACGTGGTTCTACTTAACCGATTTTTGCGAAACTTACCACACACCTTGAGCTATAAAATAGACACAATCTTGCATTCAAAAAAAAAAAAAAAAATGGGCGGAGTCATGCCCATTAAAATTTAATTTTATGTTTAACGTAGTTCTGCTTAACCAACAGATTTTCAAATTCTTTTGCTTGAATGTTCTATCCAAGGTAATTTCATATTCTCTTTGAGAAATTTATATTTTAAATATCAAAAAAATGTACTGAAAAATGTGTGTTGACATCCAACGTACTCGTATATTCAAATTACAAGGGGCGAAAATAGTCACCTGATCCCTTGCGACCACCTAGTATGAATTCACCTTAGTTCTATCAGATCATTGCTTTGAAGTCGGTTTTTTTATAGGCAGAATTATTTAACATAAATACGTACATATGTGTAATATGTTTTTCTTTTAAATCCCAAAATTTGGCAGGCAGCGTGCGACAAGTCGAACGTTGTCGACATCGTGGGACAGGCCCCTAAACTGATACTTACTAAAGAAAAATATAAAATTTTCTTTGCTGTGATACGAATTTTCGATGTCGAAAATATGCTGCCTGCCAAATTTTGGGATTTAAAAGAAAATCATATGTATATGTAAATGTGGAAGTGAGTTTGTTTGTTTGTTTGCTACACAGAAAAAAATTATTTTGATATTTGAATACGAAAATCGTTGATTCAATAAAAAAAATCTTTTGAATTTTCTGTGACGACGATTTTTGCATTTTGATAAATAAAATTGTATGCACTTTTATTGAAAATAAATTCAATAAAGAAATTTAATGAATCAGAGAAAAAAGTTGTTGACTGAAATTTTATTTTCAGTGATAATTGTTAGTGTGTGTGTTGTGTGTGGATGAATGTCTTGGCTGCGATTAAAACTAAATGTGTTTGGGACGAGTCGAACCGGCAACCTCTTGACTTATAGACTAACGTAGTACCGGTTCACACACTTCAACTTTTGTTGATCAACTCGCAATTCAGCTGTTAGAAAAAAAGAAATATTTGTACTGCTGAACTACGAGTTGATCAACAACAGTTGAAATGTGTGAACCGGGACGTACTTACCACTCAGCTAAAGAGCAAATCGTTATTAAATACGCAAATAATGAATACAGGCAAAACATGATTTCTTATGTTTCTTCTACATGTGCGCATTGCGTTGATATAATTTGAAAATAACTTTGTTGAGTAAAAAAAAAACAAACCACGACGTTTTTCGGCTTCTTGTCGGAATTCACACGTACGAGTATACAACACGAACAATCAAAATAAACAACAACAATATCAGATCACGGCGTTGGGTCAATCAACAAGCAAGATAAATACCAACACAAACAAATTAAATTAAACGATATTTCAAAATGCGCGGTATTGATAAAATATCGTATTGAGTTATTGACAAATATTATTGAAATTAAAATTTGTTTTCAATAACATGGTTTTATTGAAAATAATTCTTGTCTATTTTTTTTCTGTGTACGCTTTCACGCCCAAACCATTAAACCGATTTTGAAAGTCCTTTCACCAATAGAAGGCTACATTACCAGCATCAAATATAGCCTATTTTTATCCGGTTCGGAACCGGTTTTCCTATATTTGGTACGGATTTTCATACCGCTAAGCCAATTTTTAAAATTCTTTCACCAATAGAAATCTACATTACCAGCATCAAATATAGCCTATTTTTATCCGGTTCGGAACCGGTTTTCCTATATTTGGTACGGATTTTCAAACCTCCAAACGGATTTTGAAAATTCGTTTATAAATGAAAAGCTACATTACCAGCGGCAAACATCGCTTATTTTTTAACCGGTTCGGAATCGGTTTTTTTACATTTAGTTTGGATTTTTTCCGAAAAACACATTTTTGGGCTGGTTAGGGCGATTTTCGCCCTACCGGTTGTTATTCTGTTTTTTTTCAAGTTTTTTGTCGCTTTTTTCTCGATTTTTCTAATTTTTTTTAACATTATCAGTGAGTAACAAATAACAAAACATTCATAAATTTTAAGCATAGTTTCCAAAATATCAGATCAACTCGATCGTTTCATTGAAGACATCGGATATATGTACATACACATATATCTATTATAATTATCCATCTTAAATTTTCAAAAGCAATAGCGAAATTGGATCCGCCTTTTTGAATTTTAAGCATTCCACTTTAAGTTCGTAATCAGCGACCGCAAAAACCTTTGAGTAACGATTTGATAAACTTACAAACAAAAACTCATCCGCCATACTGGATACGCCATTTGGGATTTTTAAAATCTAATAACAGATTCGTAATCAGCGATCCCTAAAAGTGACAAATGAGTGACGAGTTTCATTACATTAATTGCAGAAAAGTTTGTCACTTCGAATTCCTTTTTCATTATTTTTTTTTATCAAAAGTGTATTTTGAAGCTAATTTATGACAAAACTAACGCAGTTAGAAAGATGCGGTTTGTTGCATTAGAAAGAGCTATACTACACTATTCTACTATAAGAATCGATTTTTTCGTTCCTTTTAATTTTTCTTGTCGACGCTGTTTTAACTAACTGACCTAACTGACATTTTTTTGAAAAATGAGTTAAGTCCTTTACTAGACTTTATAAATCATAATACACCTTGTCTACAATTTTCATGACTGTAAGTATTACTGTTGTGCCTATATATGTAAGTAAAAATATTTCACACGCATCCATAAGAATGAATGTATAAAACATCTATAAAAGCTGCTCTCCTGTTAAATTGTTAAAATGTTAGTTAGGTCAGTTAGTTAAATCAACGACGATATATGTATGTATATGTATGCATTTTTTTAATTAACACCACTGATAAGCAAAATATTACGAGTATTTAAGTATTTTACACAACTGATTTTTGAACAAGAGTTAAGGCTCAGTTAGCCGACTGTAGTGCAATGTAACTGTAATGTAGGTTACGTTACATTACATCTCTATAATCATTTCCGTTACTTTTCACACAACAATATCGATCAGCTGTTTCCTACTGTTGCAGTTACATTACATTACAGTCGGCTAACTGAGCCTTTATACGAGAAGTTTATGGCCGTACAGAGCGTCATAAATCCATAATATAAATCCATAGAAACGCTTTTAGGTTGTTGTATAGTATTTTTGTAACAGGTTTTAAATTACATACATACAATGAGCGTATGTATATATATATTTATTGTGTGATTGCCACATTTTTTTTTTTTTTTAATTTAACACCCACCAGTAATTAAAACCTTTGGTGGACGACCCATAGTTCCATTATGTACACAACGCCTTAAAAACTCTCCCGTTTTTGGATTCAGGCGTCCTGTACTTACGGTGCTTTGCACCACTGACGTCAAACACTTTCGAAACATTTAAAACAAACAAAAATAATAATAACAATCGTTAAGGAAATCAATTTCTCACTATTTATTTGCTTGCATGCAATGAAAATGGACTCGTTTTAATAATTTTTCCAAAAGTAAAATTCTACAACCGATGTCGACTGAATTAAGTATTCAACTGATTTGACTTTTTATTTGAGATTTTCATCATTTTCTATTAACATCAAAATTTGTCTTGAGTTTTCATGTTGTGCGAATATGAATGTGTGTCGTGATATCTGAGTTTGACTTTTTCTTGTTGTTGTTGTTGTTGTTTTTCAATATAGAACATGATAATTGTCTGACGTTCGCTAATAAATAATTATCATCTCCATCGTTACAAAAACAAAATCATCCCACATTTCCATGAATTTTTTTTTAAATGAAAAACCTCTAAAATCTTATAATAAAAAATAAAAAAAATGAACACACAAACAAATTGTGCCCCCCTAAAGAAGGCACAGACTCTACGAATCTTTTATTCTATTAAAGGGTCATTTTAAACACAGTGAACTCACGAAAACGTGTACAAATTTTTATAACTGAAATTATTTTTGTTTTTTTTTTGTTTGTTATTTCAGAATTAAATACACCCAGAGGAAAAATGATTTAAAATTAATAAAATCTACATTGATTAAAAAAAAACATTAACGAAAGTCTAGTCATGATGAAACTTTTTATTTCAATATTAAACAATATTAATTTGTTTTGATAATTTTAATATGGAATTAAATACAGAAATAATATTTTTCGGCACTGAATTAATATTGAACTCTTATGGAACAGTATTGTCGTCTTATTGATATGATATGGTTCACACATTCATTTAAATTGGTGTCATTTAGATTTTAATATGATTCTTATTAATTTAACATTTTGCAATTTAAATTTCAAACTAAACTGAGAATTTAATGAAATAAAAGTCTTAAAATAATATGTTAAGACTTTAAAACGATATTGATTCAATGTAGTGCAATAAATAAATCGAATCAACATTAACTGGAAGTTGAAAATTATTGATTTATAAAGGGTCCGCCATCTAGCTTTTTTTTTTCAACTAGTGCTTATTTCGTGACTGATAACACTTAGCTCATGTCTGATTTGACAGATAACCGCTGAACAAATATGGTTGTGTATACGCTTGAACAACGCTGGGAAATATTGCGACATTACCGATGCCGATGTTGCCAAAAAAATCATCTTTTCAGATGAAGCTCATTTTGATCTTAGCGGGTATGTAAAGAAGCAAAATTGTCGCATTTGGGGCACAAAAAACCCGCACGCATACATTGAAAAGCCTACGAGGCATAATTGGGCCATTTTTTTTTCGAAAATGAGCAAGGAGTGGCCGTTACAGTCAATGGCGATCGTTATCGGGCCATGTTGAACGAATTTTTGTTCACAAAAATTGAAGAGGAGGATATTGGCAACATTTGGTTTCAACAGGACGGCGCTACGTGCCACACAGCCGAAGCTACACTCAATGTTTTGCGCCCTGTTTTTGAAGATCGCATTATCAGCCGCAGAGCTGATGTCGTTTGGCCACCTCGGAGCTGCGATTTGACACCGTTGGACTATTATTTGTAGGGTGACGTCAAAGATAAGTGTTACGCCAACAAGCCAGAGACAATTGACGCTTTAAAGGACAATATGCGTGAAGCCATTGGTGAAAAACAGCTGCACACAATCGATAATGTGCTTAAAAATTGGACCGATCGTGTAGGCTACTGCATGGCCAGCCGAGGCAGCCATTTGAATTAAATTATTTCTTATTATTATTAAGAAATTTGAGAAAATATTCAGTAGTTTTTTTCATAGTATTAAAAAAAAAAAGTTATCTGGCGGTCCCTTTAGTATATATTTTAATATAATTTTTCTATTATATTGAAATTTATTGAATTAATATGACGCGTTCTAATTAATTAATTAATTTTCGTCTAAGAGGAAATAGTTGTCGCTTGGACCGGGCGGTGTAATGGTCATTAAATTGATCAGATAACTTCATTTAACCCAATCTTGCACACATCTTGAATACGTGAAATTATGCAATACAACTTTGAAAAAGTGGGCGCAACCACACCTATATAATTTAATTTAATTTAATTTTATATATGTATAATGTACTTCTACTCCACGGATTCTCGTAAAATTTTAAACACTTCTTCAAGCTCTTATTGTGATGCAATATCATGGTTTAAAAAGTAGGCGCAACTGCGCCCCTTAGTTCTACCACCTTTATGCAAAATTTATATTCTGCATTTGACTTCAACAGTATTTTTTACACACCTTGGTCTCTTATGACGTCACAATTTTAAATTGAGTGTGAGTGAGTGTTTGGTGTTTGAAAAAGTACCTGGACTTGCGACTATTAAACATTTAGGGCCTAAGGGACTATTCACATATTATGTAACGCTATTTTTGGCAGTTTTTATACCCCTCCTCCACCCCCCTTAATTCCGCGTTTTACAAAATTTTCGAAACCTTAAAAAATTGCAATGCAATTGGAATATGAGAATTGTTGTTTTTGATATTTTTCGTGAAAGCTCAAATTTACCATCAATTATTTACAACAACTGCATACAAATAACCTCGTTTGCGTTTTCGATTACTTAACGTTTTCTTTGATGTTTACGTTATCAAGAGTTCACTGTATTCTGCTGGCGTGTTTGCCATATTATTTTTTGAGCACTTATGTAGGCATGTATGTATGTGTGTATGTATGTATGTACGTATGAATGTTATTTTGAGTTGTAACAAGTGCACATCTAGTGAATACATATTTATTTATTCCATATTGTCGCTAAATGTTATTTCATGTTTTATTGGCCTTAATTATTTTTTGTACACGTGTTAGTTGAGGCACGGTGAGACTAAGCAAACATTTGCCCTATAAATCGTAACCATGAAATACTAATGAAAATCCTTTAGATTCAGACAAGTGTTTGGTTAAGTTAGACAGTTTTCAATAATATTAAGATCCTATGTCATGGACTATGTATCATAAATTTTGAATGATAGTTTTCAGACTATCGATCATGTTCGACACTCAAACCTTCATTCAAGAAAAAAATTAGACACACAAACACAGAAAAAACACAAATTGGATGAGCATTATTGCTAACAACATTTTTTTATAATGAATTATTTTAATGTTTTCTTATTTTTAACAACTCCTCGTACGACATTGTCTTAATATTTTGTCTTTAACATCACACACAGCCTAGCATTTCATAAAAATAGGTAAATTCCTTAAAAAAAATAATTTTCCGCTTCCATCTTGTGTTGTTTATGAAAAAAAAAAATATCTCTTGACTGACGCTTTTTGGTACACACTATCAGTCAAAAATCAATATGGCCGCTGACTGTCACTCAACCACAACAAATTCTGTGTTTGACTGTTGACTGACGAAATTCGTGTTCACACTATCGATCAATGTAAAATTTGAGCAAAACTGTCACTCATGTCTGAATAAAAAATATTTTGCATTATTTTTTAGTGGTTACGCTTTTTTTTTTGGACAAATGTTTGCCAAGTGTGACCGTACCTTTTTTTTTTTTTGTTTCAATGAAATGGTGTAATAAACGACCGGCTTTTCGCATGAGAAATGTGCTTCAGAGATTCAACATAATTCAAGCAATCAAACACATTTTTGTCAGTATAAACCCAGCGGGAAAAAGCAGGAATATGGATGCCTTCTAAAAGGCCTCTGCACTCCTTCTTTTGGATGTACAAGGCCTGCTCGCTCCCTTCCATAGTCATATCTTTTTTACACACGTTGTCATTGCGAGGTAAGCCTTCCGTTCTCGGTTTTTTCGCAGATATTCCAAAAGGCCTTCAAATTAATGGCTCTTTAAAGGCCTTCAAATAAAGATCATATTGAAAGGTGTGTAATAAAGGTTTCCAACTGCTGGGGCAGTGTTGAAATACAAGTAAAATAGTTGTGAAAATATATTTTTTATATGAATATAAAATATTTTCCCAACTGTTTTACTTGTATTTCAACACTTGTAAGTTTTGAGAAACAGGTCCGAGGTATTCAATATACACATCCATACATATAGTGTTTTGACGTTTATTTTGTGATCAAAAGGGTCGAATATATTGAAACGAGACTTCTGAAAATAACAAGAAGACACACAGTATACATATTACTGATCGACCAAAACAACTGTCTTATTCAACGTACAAAACTCAACTGAAATGATTTACTCTTTCTTTCCTTAAAGGTAGAGGTCCATAGCTCGCTTTTTGCGCGTTACGCTTTCTATGCATCTGTCAAAAAAGTAGAATCAATGTAATAGTATGTGACAAGTTACATTGCAAAAAGCGCAGAGCGTAGGCGCGTTCAAAGCAAAAAGTAGGTCTACTTTCTACTTTTGTACGCGTTACAAGCACCATGAAAGGAAGTCAGCTGTTCTTGAATGCTAAAGATGTTAAATAATACTTTATTTCTTACGTTATCGATCAATATTATTTTGCCGTGGATAATTTTTTTCTTTTTTTCAATAAAAAATTTTTTTAATAAAATATGTGAATATTTTCATTAATGCGATGTATTTTAATTAACTTTTCACCACACTTTTCTCAGTAACAAATTTTGCATATTAGTTATCGATTACTTTTACGACTAACTCCACAAATTCTTTTAAAAACTCGATTTCACTCTCCATTTTTTCTTTATAAGTATTTATAAACAAACGCACACAGCTGATCAAAACAAAAATAAAATGGCGCATGAAAAGCAGTGCATGTAACTTAACGCGAACAAAGTATAGAATGAAACAAGAGGATGAAACGCGTGTAAAGCATAACGCACAAAAAGCGAGCTATGGACCTCTACCTTAATACCTCTGTATTTGGTATTTTTATATGCAATTTTGTTTCTTACGGCATCTGAATTCTTTTGCTTTGGCTTTGCCAAAAAAAAAAAGCAAAACAAAATAGTTTACTTCTTCTATTCTCCCTTCTTATATATAGAAGGGAATGTGTATCCCATCTTTTTTTTTACTAAAGAGCCGAAATCTTCTATGAGGCCTTCTTCAGAAGTTACATAATAATGTTAAATGAGTCAAAAACATGAATTCGTTTGCTTTTGTTTTGGCAAAATAACAAAACAAAAAATGTTACCCCTTCTCTTTTCCCTTCTCATAGAACGGAATGTGGAATGTGTACCTTATCTTTTATGCGGAAAAACCGAGGCCTTCTATAAGGCATTCTTAGCAGTTTGATTTAGAATGGTAATTGAGTCGAAAAAATTCCTGAGCAGGCCTTTAATAAGGCCTGAAGTAAGAAGGTCTTCTTAGTTTTACCGCTGGGAAAGTTCAACAAACTTTTTGATATATTTACGAGTACATACATATTAAACTTTTTGCTGTATTACATATACAAACATACACACATACATATGTATGTAGGTATGGAAGTGATTTTTATTGTAGTTTTATGTACTTAAATTATAGAGGCCCATTGTTCGGCGTAATTTTTGTTATTTCCACAGTTTTTTTTTTAATTTCACTGGCTTAGCGCCAAATTATTGTGGCATAATTTTGTGAAAAGCCTTATTTGTTGAAGATATGGGCGCATAACCATAGTCAAAACAAAGAATACCGTGTCTGTAATGACTTTCGAACGTTTTCAATTAGAATGAAAATTTCCGAATCGCAAAAAAGAAGATTTGGTGTCTGCAATCCACATAATTTTTAACTTTTTCGAACTAATTTTCGAAAGGCAATTTAGAAACGGTTATGCAAGAATGCAATGGGTACACAAGCTATGCAGTATTAGTTTTAGTTTTTTATGTATAAAATGTATGAAATAAATAAATTTATATCCAGCGCGGCATACTTCCGAATATTTTTGCAAAATTGGTTGCTAATGTGCGAATGTTTTTCATATCCCCTTTTCTATGTATTAAAACCAAATATTGGGTGTTTTTTATTGAGGTATAGAACTTTAAGTTGGCATCACTTTTTTAACTGGCGGCCATTTTGTCAGCTGTCAAGTGATTAATATTTAGTTTGGTTTGCCATTTCATCATGAACAGGTTGACAAAAGAACAACGCTTGCAAATCGTGCAAATTTATTTCGAAAATAATGGTTCAGTTCGCGAAGTTTACCGCAAGCTCCGTCCATTTTATGGTCGACATAATCGTCCATCAGAGCAATTAATTCGGTTAACAATGGATCGTTTTCGCACTACGTTTACTCTATGTGATAATACGCATCCGCAGAGACGTCGAACAGTGCGCACCGAAGAAACAATTGCCGCTGTAGAGCAAAGTGTTGAAGAGGACCCGAATGAATCGATTCGCCACACATTTGGAGCACAGCAATTGGAGCTTTGTCCATCAACTTTATGGAAGATTTTGCGCAAAGATCTTGGCTTGCGACCTTACAAGATCCAGCTTGTGCAAGAATTAAAGCCGCGAGACCATGCAATGCGTCGTGATTTTGGTGTATGGGCCGAAAATGAGATTGATCTCGATGCTGATTTTCATCGCAAAATTTTGTTCAGTGATGAGGCTCATTTTTGGTTGAATGGCTACGTCAACAAGCAAAATTGCCGCATTTGGAGTGAAGAGAATCCACATGAGACCCTTGAGACGCCATTACATCCACAAAAACTGACTGTTTGGTGTGCTCTATGGGCTGGTGGAGTCATTGGGCCATACTTCTTCCGAAATAATGCTGGAGAGTCAGTTACCGTTAATGGAGACCGGTATAGAGCCATGATAACCGACTATTTTGTTCCCGAATTGGATGGCATGAATGTGGATGAGTTGTGGTTCCAACAAGACGGCGCTACATGCCACACAGCGCACGTCACAATCGATTTATTGAAGGAAACATTCGATGAGCGCATAATTTCGCGGAATGGACCTGTCAATTGGCCACCAAGATCGTGTGATTTGACACCATTGGATTATTTTCTTTGGGGATATGTGAAGTCGCTCGTCTACGCCAACAAACCAGAAACGTTAGGGGACTTGGAAGCCAACATTCGTGGCGTTATTGCCAACATACGGCCCCATATGCTCGAAAAAGTGGTTGAAAATTGGACCTGTAGAATTGGCTTTAAAACGATTTTCTTGTGTTTTATTTCAATTCGAAGTTCTATACCTCTAAAAAAACACCCTGTATATATTGGTTTAAATTTCCGGATTAGGTAGATGAGATATCAAGCCTAGTTTTAAAAAAGATTTTGTTTAAAATAAATTAATTTTATTGTGGAAAAAAGGCGATTCTATTTACTTTCACGTTGCTTGGTGCAGTCGAAAGTAAAACGAAAAAATTATTCCGAAGTGAATGTCAGGACACCAAAATATGCGGAAAAGATTCACTTTCACACGGATGTGAAAGTCATGACAGACACGTACTTTTAAGTATTTAAAACCAGTATTACCATACAAAATACTGGTTTTAAATTCTTAAAGTATATATATACATATGTATGTACATAAAGAGTTTTTTTTTAGAGTGTCACAACTTTGCTTTATTTGAGCACCCATTTAACAGCTGATAGTTGCTTTTTATATTAAGGTAACGATACATATGTAATTTTAAATGAAAAATAACTTTGAACATTTCAAGTGTTTATATACATAATTGTAGTAGTAGTAGTATTTATTTAATAGTATTATATATACTTTTATTTATTTATTTTATTTTATTACAAGCTGTGATGAGTATTATCAATGTTCAGGAGTTCAACAATTTTATTCTTAAAAACATTTGAATTAGTTTCAACTTTAATGCTGTTTGGAAGACCTTTATAAAAGAGTGACCTCTGCATCCCTACATTTATAGCTCTTTGTATCCTAAAGTTTTCAGCATTTCTTAGTGGATATGGTTGTGTTTCTCCAACAAAGCTCAGTTGTTCAGTCAGGTACTCGGGTGCATTACCAGTTTTAATTTTTTGTATAAAAATAAGCGTATTCATTTTCATTCGATTTGGTATATCAAACCATCTTAAAGTTTCTAGCATGAAGTCTATTCATGTGTAACGATTACATTTTAATATTGCACGCATTGCTTTATTTTGCAGCTTTTGAAGTCTATTTATTTGGTTTGCTGTACAGCTTGTATATAGTATTGCTGACATAAATTCAAAATGAGGTTTTATCATCACATTGTATATATTTATTGCTGTTAGTATCTCGATTTTATTTCTAATACGTTTGAAAAAGCCGATTTTTTTACCGATTTTTCTACATATATATTCAATATGTTCTTTAAATGTTAAACTTTTATCTAGTATAAATCCGAGATATTTAATTTGAGCAACGTTCTCTATATTTTTGTTATTAATTCTAACTACTGTTTCATTGTCCACATTTATTTGCATTACTTTAGTTTTGTTTTCATTTAATTTGAGTTTATTCATTTTCAGATATATATTTACATTATTCATATCATATGTGTTAAATTATTTTGACATTGCTCGTCTGAGCCCGCTTCGGTATATATCAATGTGTCATCTGCGTAAAGAACAATTTCACATTTTTGCAGCACATTAGGTAAATCATTTACATATATAATAAACAACAGTGCTCCTAGAATTGAACCTTGCGGATCACCAAATTCATTCTTTATTGTGTTTGACATTATATCATTTACTTTAACCGTTTGCATTCTGTCAGTAAGATACGACTTAAACCACATCAACTCAATTCCTCTGATCCCATACATGTAAAGTTTTTTTTATCAAAATTTCTCCGTCAATGGTTTCAAACGCTCTCTTGAAATCCAAGAAAATTGCCATAATCTTATTGCTCTTGCATCTATTCTTCCATCTGTTAACAACATAGCTAACAGCTGTTTCACATGAGAATTTTTTTCTGAATCCAGATTGATATTTTGATAAAATGTTGTTATGCTCTATATACGTCTCTAGTTGATGTTTTACGACATTTTCCAGGATCTTTTCACATATTTTAAGAGTATTTATCGGACGAAACTCTTCACAATTTGTCGTTTTTGATACCTTTTCAATAGGGGTTATTACAGTTGTTTTCCAATTATCAGGAAAAATTCCTGTTTCCAACGACTTATTTATTATAATCATTAGGTTATTTCCGACAGTGTTCCAATTATCAAGTATAATTTTGATTGATAACTTGGTGTAGTCTGGTTTTCCATTCATTTTATTACATATTTGTCTCAGCTCTATTAAATTTACTGCACGGAAATGAAATGTCAAGTTTATCACAGGGATTTGGTTCGCATATTGCAATTGATCTATATCTGATCTAATCAGCTTAATATATACTATCGACAAAATAGTCGTTGAATTTATAAGCTATGCTATATTTATCATTAATTTCTTCTTGATTAAATATCACAGTAGTTATCACAGATTTGTTTTTCTTTAATATTAGATTTTTTATTGCTCTCCACATGGATTTTTGGTCGTTAGCGTTACTTATTGTGCTGTTAATAAATTTATTTTTTTCATAATTGCTTTTATTCTTATAGATGTTGAGAATTGTTTTGTAGTTGTTCCACGCTCTGACTGTATTATCCCTTTTAGCTATTTGGTATTTTACTATTTTTTCGCGTTTCATATCTCTTAGCTCTTGTGTAAACCACTTGTTAACATTATTTTTCTCTATGATTTCTTTCATGATTGTGAATTTTTTTATTGTCTGTAAATTACGTAGGATTTCAACTAGAGATGTAACGAATACCAGTTTAGCGAATAATACATTTTATTTTTTGCGAAAGCGAATGCGAACGCGAATGCAAAAAAAATCCCATGAAAATAAATTTGTATAAGAACATGAAGTTGTATTATATAGTACATTAGATGTACTACATATAGCATTTTATTTAAATTGAGTCTTGAATTAAGCAAATATTTATTAATTTATTAAAAATTCTTAAAACAGAAAGACATATGAAATTATGTATGTATGTACTTATATTAAAAAAAGTATAGATAATAATTAAAAATAAATTTACAAAATGTTAGGCAATCAACCCATTCGTACTTTCGCCCTACAGCCTGGTACTCTGTTCAACATTTCATGCGAAATGCTGTCAAAATACATATTCACCCCTATTCTGCGTTTCGTTTCGAATCGAAATTTTCTCCGTTTGGCAACTTTGGTATTCTGTGTTCCGTTCTTCGATTTCTCTTTCGATTATATGTATTCTGGATTTCGATCGTAACTACGTTTTTGTAATGGCTTCGTTAGTCTAATCGTATCGTCTTACTTTTGAAGTTGTCGTATCGTTTAAATCTGTATGTTAGTCAGTAAAAACGTGAGGCTGCCAGCGAAAGTGTCAGCTGTTACTTTGCTTTATACGTGTGTGTGTATGTATGTAAGCCAGAAGTTGACGTTTGCTACGTAAAAATCTATTTTCTGTAGATTTTTACGTAGCAAACGTTGCCAACACATTTTCAATAAGCATCAACTTGCTTATTAAATGTTACGGATTTTGTCAGCTGACACGCAACAGCACGATACGATTTCAGTAATTCTACCATAAGTTGTTATTTTAGTGACGGAGCGTCTTTCGATTTTTGTTTGTTTAGCTTCAAAAAGTGATTAATTCAAAAAATAATGTTATTATTAAATGTAATAGATGGTTTAATTAATGATCTACACAATTTGTTTTGTTTTTTTGTACTGAAATGTGATTTTTTTTATTTATTACAAGTAGAAATCATCAACAATAGAACAGTATAAAAAGTAAGAAAATGTGATGGCAACGAAAGACGTATTTTCTGCAGATTAATTTAAATTGAAACAAAGAAACTTTATTTTTGTGTTACAATTATGTATAAAAAATTAAAATATCTGCTCCGGCGCGACAGGATTCTTCACACTGGAATATTTTTTCTATAAAATATGTACCTCTTGCTTATTTTATTGTTTTTTTGGCCTTTCAGTAGTTAACTTGTAATTTGTTTTAATAAAAATGTTCACAATATTTAATTCTTCTTTGTTTTAATTTTTAAATCACTGGTTTTTTGCACTAAATTTAACTTTTGTTTATTTTTTCTGTTTCACACGTTTCATAGCAAAGCAGCTGGTTTAAACTAGGGATGTAACGATACGCCATTTCGCCGATCCGATACCGATACTCAAAAATAAATATCGCCGATACCGATTCCGATACCGATACGCATATTGAAATTGAGCTCAAGTAAAAAATTAACAAAACTCAAGTAGAGTAATTCTTCTATTTTATACAAAATAAGTGTTTATTAATGAGCCATTCAAATCATCAAAATTTTCAATACATTTCAGTTTCTAAGATTCAAACTGCAAAACGTCTGCAATATTTATGATTTTACAAAATAAACGTTGGCATTCCGTTTAGATTGGCTCAAGATTTAAAATTGATATTAATAAGACTTAAAAAAAAAGAATTGAATTTCAATTCATGTTAACAAAAAATTAATTATTGTTTTTCACAAAATAACAGTGTAAGATTGAATGAGTCAATTCAAACTGAATGAGTCAATGAGTCAATTCAAACTGAATGTCATACTGTTTATTTTCTAAAATCATCAAAATTGTCAATACATTATTTCAGTTTCAGTTGTTCAAAAAACTCTAAAGAAAAATATAAGAAGTATCGGCGTATCGACAGTAAAATATGGCCGATATCGATATATCGGAAAACCAGCAGTATCGCCGATATATCGGTATCGGTATCGGTTGCATCCTTACTTAAAATCATTTTTGTGTTTTTCACGTTTGTTAATCGTAAACTATTTTCGTAAAAGAAGTACAAAATTTTTTTTAGCTTAAGTATTCGCTTAAAATATTCGCATACATTTTAGCGAATGCGAACATTCGTTACATTCCTAATTTCAAAATATTACGTTGCTCGCTTCAGAACACCCTATAATTTTTAACGTTTATATACATATATTTGCTCCTGTAGCGGCCAAAGTTGTACATATTCTATGAAAATTTTAGGTTCGTAGCTGAAAAAAAAACAGAAAGCAGCCTGTGTGACGGACAGACGGACATACAATAAGATCCCTTTTCTACCCTTAGGTGTAGGGAAATCTAAAAAACGCTACAAGTAAATAACAATTTTATTAAAATTTTTTAATTTTTCATATTACTTTTCAGAAATTTTTAAATTGAGCTCTCTCAGCCGCCGCTGCGCCTCAAGGCAGAAGGTAAGTTCTAAGCTAAATACACAAAGCATATTCATTCATATCCATACAGAAGATTTCCATAAAAATCACGCGACCGGCAATCTCATACGTGCCTACAGCACACACATACTACTACATGGATGCGTACACATACATACATACATGTCCATACATAATTCGTATTTAAACAGCAAAACAAAAATTTTGGCAATTTAATTTATTTTAATTGTAAACTGCCGATTGATCTTAATTGAATTAACCTTGAATCTGAAAGTAAAAATAATATCTTTAGAAAAATGATGGCGAAAATTCCAATGAAAGCGACATTTAGATATCTTTATGTACATATCGTCACCTGAAATATAAAAGGCCTGTTACGGCCAAAAAATTCCAAAAATTTCAAAATACATACATACACTTTTTGATTGATTATGAATGTGATTAACCAAAAATACGAGGTGTGTTCAAAAAGTATCGCGAATTTTGAATTTTCGCGGGTTACGTATATTCGAATTTTGATTTTTTGTGGCGTTATGTTTGTGCTCATGTCTCTCACTTATGCCGACAATTTCGGCCATTTTGAATGTTCAGTTAATTGTTGACAGCTGCTTTGCTTGCACGTGTTTTGGCTCGTCTTCGATTTTTAACTTGGTTCGTGCGGCAGCTTCTATTGAGACGATTGAGCTTTGATTTCCACGTCATAACAATAAACCGACGATTCATCACCAGTTATGATCCTCTGGAGCAAATTTGGGTTGTCGCGGACAGAGTCCAACAGCTCATTAGCAATGTTTATGCGATGCTGTTTTTGGTCGAAATTGAGCAATTTTGGTACAAATTTCGCGGCAACCCAATCGATATGTCTAGGTCCTAGCACGAGCCAATCGATATGTCTAGGTCCTCAGCCACTTCTCTAATGGTGATTCGACGATTGGCCAATACCAATTTCTTCACTTCATAAATTTTTTCATCTATTGTTGAAGTGCCCGGGCGTCCGGCAATTTCTTCGTCTTTCACATCTTCTCGGCCTTCTGAGAACATTTTGTACCACCGATAAACGTTGCTTCGGTCCAAGGTAGGTTCTCCGTATGCCACAGTCAACATTCGGAATGCATCCGCGGCGCGCTTAATTTCGTTTTTCACACAAATTTTGTTTGTTCCATTTTTTAATAGGTAAAAATTTAAAATTCGCGATACTTTTTGAACACACCTCGTACATCTTGCCTTAAAATTATACTCACATATGTTCAAAAATTCCGATTTTATTCATTATTCAATTTGGCACCTAAATTTATAATATTTTCTGCTTCTCCTGTAAAAAGTAAAAGGTGTACTTACGGCTTTATGGATTTTAGGTGACCATATACGAGTATACATACACACATATGTATTTAATTTACTTAGCGTTACCTAAAATCCAAAAAGCCTTAACTGTACTTTTTTATATTTTTACTGGAGAAACGAAAAACCTTCACCCTTATTCCCCCAATTTTTTGGTATTGTATTGACATGACGTCGATGTTGACAACTAGAATAAGGGTGCTTATAAATTTAAGACTATTTATTTCTTAGTAGCAGGAGCGTGCGTGAATAAAAAAATCACGACTTTTTGTCTGTTTTGTTGGTTAAGCACCGTTTATATGCACTTTGTTCCTGCTGCGGTATTTCTATAAAAAAAAAAATCATGTTTATTAGTCAATTAATAATTACTTTGTAGGGCGAAGGGGTATCGGTTTCCTCCTCCTATACCGCCAAGCTTTTGGTGGAACATATAGTTTTTTTAAGAGTTATCCACATCGAAGTTAGTGTACCTCACTATTGTAGTTCAGAAGATATAAGGAAAGTAATAATTACTTTGTAGGGGGGTACCCGCCTCCCCCTTCCTATACCGCTAAGATTTTCTTAGAACATGTAGTTTATTCCGACAGCCTCCCATATAAAATTTAGTAATCCTCTCAATTGTAGTTGTAGACATATGAATTGTTCCGCGAAAAGGAGGCATTTGGCACCATTGTGCGTCGCGGCAATTGCTGGTTTATTATAAATTATTGTGAGAAAATTATTTGAAATCGTGAAAAAGATATGCCGTAGATAAATTATTTAAATTCTGTTTATTTTTTAACTTCATTACAGACAGCACGACAGTTTACTCTAAGATTTTAGTTAAAAACGTAAACGTGCTATCAAATTATTTTTATCATACCGAAGTACAAAAAATCTTGTGAATTACATAAAAGCTGGAAGTCCCACATGAGGTCTCAAAACGGTATATGATTTACAGAACAGGCCTGATAACATTATATACATATATTATAAACTACGATCTTTTCTTTCATAAAATTAATATTAAGTGGCACGATGGATAGACGGCAGTACTCGAATTACGTAAAATCTACATATACTCGCCACCATTATTTTTCGACATCTCTCCTACATTGTGCTGAATCATAATCACATGTAATGAAGTGAGAATTTTTGTGTTGCACATAGCGTCATTAAATCCTTGACTTTCTGTAATCAATTTTTAATCTCACAAATAAAAAATAATCTCATAATGTAATGCAATTATTTGGTAATAAAAATAAATTCCTTTCTTCTGAACATTAACAATTTAAATCAATCACTTAAAAACGTGATTATTTTTTATATGCAATCACATACATTCATACACACACACACACACACATATGTATGCATATACATATCGTCACCTAAAATCCAAAAAGCCGTAACTGCACTTATTTTTTTTACAGGAGAAGCGAAAAACTTTACAAATCAGAGTAAAAAGTGAAGAAACAATATTCGTGTTTTCCTATAATGGTACTTATGGCAAGAAGGCCGTAAATGCATTGATTTTTTTTCAATAAAAGTAAAAATAAGAAGCATATTTAATCAAACTATATTTCTTACTTTGTATTCCTTTTGTTTTGTACATAAAATATACAAAATTCATTAGAATTATTTAAAATAATTCTTCAAAAAAAAAAAGACTTCAATGCAAACATCTGATAATGGTACTTATGGCCAAAAGGCCGTAAATGCATTGATTTTTTTTTCAATAAAAGTAAAAATAAGATGCATATTTAATCAAACTATATTTCTTACTTTGTATTCCTTTTGTTTTGTACATAAAATATACAAAATTCATTAGAATTATTTAAAATAATTCTTCAAAAAAAAAAGACTTCAATGCAAACATCTGATGGATCATTTTCGAAAAAATGTATGGTACCAAACTGGAAGAAAAAAGTTCTGAAAATCTGTTGGTTAAGAAAAAGTACGTGAAATATGAATTAAAATTTTAATGGGCGTGTCTCCGCCCATTTCTTAAATGCAAGGCGGTGTGTCTTTCAGAGCTCAGGGTTTGTTGTTAAGCTTTGTAAAAATCGGTAAAGTAGAACCACGTAAAATAAAATATTAAATTTTAATGGACGTGGTCCCGCCCATTTTTTTATATGGAAGATTGTATCTATTTTTGAGCTCATGCTGAGTGGTAAGTTTCGTAAAAATCAGTTATCATAAATATAACAATAAATTTTAAAGGGCGTAACCCCGCCCATTTTTTAAACTTTAAAATTTTGTAATTACAAAACCGAACGTGTTTGCTGAGGTTTTGCAGCAATCAAATAGGCAAAATATCATAAAATCAAATAAAAAGAATTGTGGGCGTGTCCCTGCCTAATTGGAAGCTATACCTCTCAGAAGGAATTTTTACAATTGGTCTAAAATGTTCAGAGCTTTGAAGTAACAGTGTCAAAAAAAATAATACAGACGTTTTTTGAAGTCGGTTAAAAAATTACAGAAAAATTCATTTTATTAAAGGGTCCGCCATCTAACGTTTTTTTTCAACTAGTGCTTATTTCGTGAATGGTAACACTTAGCTCATGTCTGATTTTACAGATAATTAGTTTTATCCTTCCGCTGAACGAATATGGTTGTGTATACGCTTGAACAACGCTGGGAAATATTGCCTGCGATCGACTTACAGAAGATGCCGATTTTGCCAAAAAAATCATCCTTTCAGATGAAGCTCATTTTGATCTTGGCGGGTATGTAAACAAGCAAAATTGTCGCATTTGGGGCACAGAAAACCCGCACGCATACATTGAAAAGCCGACGCACCCAAAACGAGTCACTGTTTGGTGCGGATTTTGGTCCAGAGGCATAATTGGGCCAATGAGCAACGAGTGGCCGTTACAGTCAATGGCGATCGTTATCGGGCCATGTTGAACGAATTTTTGTTCACAAAAATTGAAGAGGAGGATATTGGCAACATTTGGTTTCAACAGGACGGCGCTACGTGCCACACAGCCGAAGCTACACTCAATGTTTTGCGCCCTGTTTTTGAAGATCGCATTATCAGCCGCAGAGCTGATATCGTTTGGCCACCTCGGAGCTGCGATTTGACACCGTTGGACTATTATTTGTAGGGTGCCGTCAAGCCAGAGACAATTGACGCTTTAAAGGACAATATTCGTGAAGCCATTGGTGAAATACAGCTGCACACAATCGATAATGTGCTTAAAAATTAGACCGATCGTGTAGGCTACTGCATGGCCAGCCGAGGCAGCCATTTGAATTAAATTATTTTTCATTATTAACCGGAAGGATTGTACTTTCAAATAAAAAAAGAAATTTGAGAAAATATTCAGTAGTTTTTTTTTATAGCATTTTCTCAAAAAAAAGTTATGTGTTATGTTATATGTTATGTTGAATTTATAACTTTTATTTTATAACCTTATTTTTATTTTTATTTCAATAATCGTTAGGAATAAAAGTTATAAATTGAACATTTATTTTAAAAGCAAAAACAAAGAAAAAAAGTTTAGAAAACAATATGTACCATACATACTTGTATGTATGTGTAGTTACTGCTTTTTTGGCCTGCACATTTGTTGGCAGTGTAGTTACGGCCTTTTGAATTCCGTTAATCAAATCGTTATTTTTTTTAACACATGCGTGTACAATTTTAGGAAAAGTTGTATTGTTGTTATTTACATCATTATCAATCAAAAGGTATATTTAGAATTTTTTTTGTCAGTTACGGCTAATAATATAATAAATATACATACATACATGTGTATGTATGTATATGTATTTATTTATTTTTGTTTACCATAAATTTTTTTATTGAAATCTGTTATCAGTAAAATAATTTATATTGTCAATGTAAACAACAAACATTTTCAATAAATAACTAATTGATTGGACGTGAATTTGATATTAAAATTATTTTCTAAAATAAAAGCTGTACACAGTAAAAAAAAGTTTTGGATTAATTTTAATAACAAGGCAGTGTATACACCTGAGCTGCCAAAGTAGCAACAGAGTGCCGAACATCAATCGGCTTCTTATACAAATGCATACACATACGCTAATACTTCTCTCTGGTGTTTATGTATGTACATATCTGTATATATACATAATTTTTATTCATTAATATATCAATAAAATATTAAAAAAAAAACTTTATATGTATGTCGACATCAACAATTCATCAGATCATTGACCAGTGTAGTTGTGGATGGTATAACAGCGTCGTGAGGTGTTGTAACTTGAAAAATTAATTTTTGCATGAATAACCAAACGTGTTCGGAAATTTTTGGATATTTAGTATTCGATCCTAAAAAACAACGAAAACACACTTCCACTGCCCGCAAAGGATTCTGAAATATATGTCGTCTACCAAAAAATTCCAAATAGGCGAAGTTAATGGCCTTGCTGTCACCCAAAAATTGAATTTTAGGCTGTTCATCTAATTTTATACGTTTCGCAGTATGATAGCTGCCATCGAGATCCTGCTCGTCTTTTACGAAATTCTAGAAAAGTAAAGTTTTTGTAATAAAAAATTTATAAGCATGTTTGTTTGTGTGTCTGTACTTCAAAATATATTCGCCCTCATGGTTATTGGCGATTTTCGTCTTCTATTTCGACATTGTATAAAAGCAAACAAGATTAAATACCGAATGTATTTTTTTAAGCGACTTAAAAAAAGGAGGAGGTTATCAATTCGTCTGTATTTTTGTTTTTGACATTTTTACTTTATAACTCGTTACATTTTAGACTGATTGTAAAAATTTCATTTTTGCCTGAGAGGGTATAGCTTCCAATTAATCCCATTGTAAGAAAAATAATTTTTTTTATTTAATTTTATTTGATTGCAAGTACCTTCTTCGGTTCTTGTAATTACAAAATTTTAAAGTTGAAAAAATGGGCGGGGCTACGCCCATTAAAATGTATTATTATATTTCACCTGGTTCTACTTAACTGATTTTTACGAAACTTACCACACAACTTGAGCTCTAAAATAGACACAATCTTCCATTTAAAAAAATGGGAGGAGTCACGCCCATTAAAATTTAATATTTTATTTTAAATGGTTCTACTTTACCGAATTTAACATAACTTATCACACACCCTGAGCTCTGAAAAACACTCAATCTTGCATTTAAAAAAATGGGCGGAGGCATGCCCATTAAAATTCAATTTTATATTTCACGTACTTCTTCTTAGCCAACTGATTTTCAAAATTTTTTTTGTTTGAAAGAGTTTACTTCCCCTTTGGTCCCATAAATTGTTTTTGAAAATGTTCTATCAGATCTTTGTACTGAAGTCGGTTCTTTTTTTTTTGGCAGAATTATTTATTTTAAACGTAGTACAAAATGTCGAAATTTTAAGTCGAAATTCGCCAAATTATTTTTTTCGTTGGAACTACAACACGACAACTTACCTTGTTGTCGTAAATATCATCCCCCTCCTCTTTAATAAAGTTCTACAAAGATAAATATTTATGGCCTTATTCATAAAAAATAATTTGCTTTTATAAAAAGGTTAAATTAATTAAACTTCCATACAAAATTTGTTTTATAAAACTTTTATAAACCAAAAATATGTTTTATGAATAAGGTAGTTAGAATAAAAATTAGTAGTTTAAATACGGTAATTTACATCTGACAACTTATTGCCAAAAAGCTCGAATACCGTTTTTTATATTTAGGGTTTTGCGCCTGCGACAAAAGTCAAGCGACATTGGAAACTCACAGTGTAAACAAAGTAGCAGCAATTTTAAACTCGCTGCCGTAAATGTATATTTCTTTGTTTCGCATATGAGAGGTGATCTAGCTAAAAAATATACAGTTCATAGTTTAAAATGGAACCCCCTACAAAATACCCGTTAGGTAATTATACGCCATAAAATACTAAAGGCCTTATTCATAAAAAATATTTTTGATTTATAAAAGGTTTATGCTCGTAAAAGAGATTTCCATAAAAAATTTGTTTTATAAGGCCTTTATAAAACAGAATTATTTTTTATGAATAAGGCAGAATAATAACTGTAGCAGGAACAAAAATTTCAACATAAAACCGCCCTAAAAGAATGCTTAAATATATTACCTTGCTATAAGAAATGAATGACTCCTGTACATCGGATTTAGTTCTTTGTCTTGAAGTTGGATGCAGGTACGGTATAAGTAACAATGCCAGTGCTAATTTTGAATCTGAAAAACGAATTATAAACATAACAACCCCCAATATTATAGATACATATCGCACTTGTTCCTCTACAACATGAAATTTTGCAGTTTTCACTTTTTGCAAGAAAATAATATACAGTGGCCTCTACTTTTTCTTGATTAAAATTTATCCTTTGAAAGTTATGTAAATACTAGTGTTGTCGTTCGCACAATAAATATTCGAATATTCGAACAATTTTCTTTACCTTTTGTATGATAAATGTTTGAAAATTTGTAGGAACATGAGCTTCGCTGTAATATCTACCCACATTGTTTTTGCAAAAAGCGGCACATGATCGCTCAAAAAGCGGGATTTTGAAGAATATACCGCCAAATAGAGGGATTTAAAAATAAATCACAGGGCAATCTTGAATAAAATTCCCTGAGAAATTTCTCCATTTTCCAATCAGAATTTTTTTGTTTTCTCTATTACTTGATATTCTTTGAAATTGTTCCCTGGGAAAAATTTGTTGCGGAATCTCATTCATGATTGACCACAATAGCGAGATGTGTAATATGTATACATTTCGTATGAACTTAAGAAAAACAGTTTCAGTTTTTACAGTTTCTTACATTAGAAAATTTTAATATTGTAGGGAAATTAAAAAGTTTTTCGAACAACTCCTGAAATCTCGAACTTCAAGAAATTCTGAGTATGCACGTGCTTGGAGAACTAGTTGGACATTAATATATCGTCAGCCCATTATTGGTTTGGAGCATATGCCAAATAGTCGGAATGGAGAAAAACGACAAAGAAGATTTACTTGAAGTTTTCTCAAAGTATAGCCGATAGAATTTTTTTGGTATTTTCACCATCGCTTCCGACACATGTTTGGATGAAATGTGCAAATTTTAGTGAACTTTGATAAATAAAGTTAGAAGTTAATATTACTTTATTGTAAAATTAAAAATACCCTGTTGTGCCGCATATACCACTTTTCTTAATTTATTTTCAAAAATAGCTTTTTGTGCTCCATACGTATACTTTACTGCTGAGAATTGAGAATTTTGTGGTTTTGTTTATTTTTCTTGCTGTTCGAAGTTGTGAAAATTTTTCAGCAACATTGATTATTTCGCGTGAAAAATTTGACACGTAACAAGTGATGCCCACATTACTTTTTCCAAAAAATAATCGTTTTTATTGGTTAGAAGTATGCAACATTGATCGACTTTTGTAAAGATAAGCACCAGCTGTCAATATTTCAGGCGAAATAAATGCCAGTCACATTATTTCGCAGATTGCAAGAAAATGTTGCCAGATACATTTCATACATTTTTCACGAGTTGAACAGAGTACAAATTTTGCAAAATTTTTTCGTGAATATTTCATGTGAAATTTTTTTATATGGATTATGTCAACATTTCGCGTGAAATTTCGGCTGACCAAGAAGCCGCCGCCGTAATATTTTTAACTGTCGATCCGCTTACACACTTACACAAGAAAACAAGTAATTGAAGTGTATTTAATACAAAGAATGAAATTAAATTATTTCTGTTATACTTATCAAACATGCGTAATTAAGGTTTATTTTTTATTTTAATTTTTAATAAGTTTATATTAAAACATTTAATTGGCGGCTGCGCCTGGGCGATGATGATGATGTTTTTGCTTAACAGTCGCAGTTGAATTTTTCTTAAAGACTCAGTTAGCCGACTGTAATGTTATGTAACTGCAACGTAGTAAACAGCTGATCGATATTTTTATATGAAAAGTAAGTTACGTTACATTACATCTCTATAACCATTTTCATTACTTTTCACATAACAATATCGATCAGCTGTTTCCTACTGTTGCAGTTACATTCCATTACAGTCGACTAACTAAGCCTTAACATAGCGTCTACAACTGCGATTAACTCTGACATAATATGTGAGAGAACGTCGGCAGAATAACAAAAATAAAATGCCGATATTTCTCTTCATCTCATACAACAGGACAACGTAATTCTACTTTTCTTATAACATTTCATTTTATGCAAATTCTTATCGAGTTAACATGTATTATTTTTGTATAATTATATATTTTGTTTTCACTTTTTCGCACAAACTTTAATTCACAAATTAAATTTAACACATTTGAACATATAAAATCCCAGAAATATTGTCCAAAACATTGTTTTTCATTTATTTTAAGAAACACTCACACATGCATACGAATTTATTTTCATGTACGTGTGTTTTTTGACAATTCATCTCATAAGATTGTTGTTATGGGATTTCTTATAACAACTCTCTCATAAAAAATCTTATAAGATTGAGATAACACTAATATGAAGTCTACACGTAACATAACTCGCTCTGCGATTGAATTTGACGATCTCATCTTACATATTATGTTAGGTGTAGACCCTATGTAAGGCACCTTCTTTTTTTATTATTCATTTCTTATCGAAATGAAGCAAAACAAGAGTTAACTTTACTTCGCATGTTTTTGTATGAAGAATTTGACGCAAACGTCAAACTGTAGCATGTACAGCAAAACAATACTTATTAAACCTTAAAACAATTGAAATGGAGCAAAATGAATGCTAAATATCTCAGAAACCATAATTAATTTTGCGAAACACGTTTTGGATTCAGAAGGGAGATGTTCGAAACATATGTACAGTGTGTTTTTTAGAGGTATAGAACTTCGAATTGAAATAAAACACAAGAAAATCGTTTTAATGTACATCAATTTGGCTTTATTGGAAGGATAATTTTATGCCATTAACGTTTAAATATGATTTCGGGCATGTGGCCGCCGCGGCTGGCTCGAATAAAGCCAATTCTACAGGTCCAATTTTCAACCACTTTTTCGAGCATATGGGGCCGTATGTTGGCAATAACGCCACGAATGTTGGCTTCCAAGTCCCCTAACGTTTCTGGTTTGTTGGCGTAGACGAGCGACTTCACATATCCCCAAAGAAAATAATCCAATGGTGTCAAATCACACGATCTTGGTGGCCAATTGACAGGTTAACCGAATTAATTGCTCTGATGGACGATTATGTCGACCATAAAATGGACGGAGCTTGCGGTAAACTTCGCGAACTGAACCATTATTTTCGAAATAAATTTGCACGATTTGCAAGCGTTGTTCTTTTGTCAACCTGTTCATGATGAAATGGCAAACCAAACTAAATATTAATCACTTGACAGCTGACAAAATGGCCGCCAGTTAAAAAAGTGATGCCAACTTAAAGTTCTATACCTCAATAAAAACACCCAATATATACCCCATACCTAACTAATTTTTTTTTAAATGGTCGATAGGTCAAACCAAAAAAAATCATTTTTGTGGCATATGATGTTATTTCAATAAGTCCTTCAAATGAAAAAATACGGCTGGATCCCTCCTTGTGATATAAGTGTATATGTATACGAGTATATTAAAAATAAAACAGTTTTTTGCCTCTACTGGGAATTTGTAAGTTTTGAGTGGAACCCATTTCGAGGAACAAGTGCCATGTGTACATACTTGTATACGAGTATGTAATTATAACTTACCTTCCTCCCAGGTATTTTCTATATCTCTCAAGATATCCCTAACGGCAAAGTCTTTTAACTTTTCAGCCTTATTAATTATTTTGTTGTAATACAATTTCCATTCGTAAATGTTTTTCGCAGTAGGATATAATAGTGTGAAGTCTATCTCAAACTATATTTAAAATATTAAATAATAGTTTAAAAAAAAAAATAAGAGAAATGCTCCCACAAACTTCAGCCACACTTACCAATTCATAATTTTTTTCATGCTGTAATACTTTATATTTTTCCATATAGTCGATTGTTTCTAAATTTTCATACGTCAATTCAATCTTCCTCAAGTTATGGGTTTTTCTCCAGATTTCCAATACTAAATTCCAATCAGCACAGCCGGATTTTAAGATTTCCAAGTGACTTTCATCCACATCGCTGTCACTCAAAATACTCGAATCATCTGAAACTTTTTTTATTTGTTTGATAATTGTTTTTATTTTTGTTTGCCTACTTTACAAAAGCCATAAATTTTATTACCCACTGTTGGCTGCGGCTTGTACTTAATACGTCTTCGTATCACGCCAGATGAGCTTAGGCGTACCCGCTTATTGTTATAGGCATCGTATAGTTTTCCTTTTGCTATATGTCCCTTTCTAAATGGCACGTAGTAGGTTTCCCTTACCTCGGAGGGAAAAATTTCAACTATGGAGTCCGCCAATTGTATAAATTCTTCTCTTAGTAGCCTAAAAGTTAAAAACATTAGCTTTTGATATTGAACTACATAAATTGTTAGAGAATATAGATGCAAACGTTGTTTCTGGATTGCCGGTGAGTATTGAAGATATTATTGTCTTTGCTATTCTTATGCGGTGCTTGTTTTCCAAGTTGTTGACCTTTAACAGTTCACTTATCTCGGGAATAGATTTTATAGCCTGGAAGAGTTTTCAATTGTAATTTATTTTCAAAAGTTTTGGTATTAGATCTATCAAAATGATGGCAAACGAGGAATGTAATAACACAAAAAATATCAATCTTCTAAACACTGATACTGGTAATAACTTTTTTAATCATTCGGATAATCGAATAAAAACTCACAATTCATTCCACTTTCTTTTTTTAATTGTAATTCTATTGAGTTCTTGTTTGTACCTTGATATTTGTTGAACTTTTCATTTGTTTAAATGGAAGTTTAACATAATATCTCTAGATGTACTAAGAAATTTTTGGGTAAAGCTTTCCTGACGATCTGCATTAGCAACAGTGAAATGCGCATAGGATCCAGCTAATCCCTAAATAATCAATTTCAATTTTGGGCTTATTAGTGCGTTAACAAATGTTAAACTTAAATGATTATTTTTTTTTAATGATGAATTGTATGACATCTTCTGTTAGAAAAAATACTTTAATTTTTATTATCAAATAAATAATTTCATTATTCGTAATTGAAACATTTTGTTCATTCGAACTAAAATTAAAAGAAATGATTAAAAAAAACTCTTATTCGTACGCCAATTAATAATAATAATGAATTATGGATTAATCTATTGAAATTAGAAGGAAACCATCTCTTAAATTTTATCGCAAAATTAGTAGATTTCTTAATGCAAAAAGGAAAATATTCTTTGTAAAATGAAAAGAATACACTGAACCAGTTTGCCCAAGATTAATCAGGCTTGTGAAGCAAGTGATCAACTAAACAATTTCATTTCGTTTGCATGTACAAATTACATATATATCGTTACCTTAATATGGAAACGCCATAATTCATTTTCTTTTTAAATAGAGATTTTTGAAGTTTTATATACTCATACATTAGCAGCCTTATGAATAAAAAAAACTGCCATGAAGTTTGCATAAGTGGCAAAATTTAACATGATATTAACGACTTTTGCCACACAATTTGAGCTTAAAAATCAAGCTGTTATTTAATAGTGTGTTAAAACTACATTATGCGCCGATTTTTAATGTCAAATTGTATGGAGGAACTCGTTCGCTAACTTCATGCAAGTTTTTTTTTCTTATATGTACATAAGGTTGTAGATGTTATTCTATCGAAACATACAAAAATCTCCACTACAAAAAAAATGATGAGTTAGGGCCTTTCTATATTAAGGTATGTATGTAAGGATATGTATCTGTTTGTATATTTTAATTATCTGGCTGTATACATACATGCATATGTCAATACAAACATACACATTGAGCCTTTGCTTCCATAAAGTCATAACTCAAAATAAACTTGTTTGGCAGCAAACGATCTTAAAATATTTAATTTACTAACAATTAATTTACTTAACAATTTAATTTACTAACAATTAATTTACTTAACAACTTAATGGGAAAAGAAAATTTTATTCTTCTCTCAAGCGTTGAGTATACAAGATATTAATATGAAATTTTTAAACAATATGAATCATCAAGATATGACAATTCAGGTTTTTTAGTTACGGCTCCATTGCAGCAAATGCTCGATATGTACATATTTATACTTTAATTGATTTATATCATGCTAGATATTAATTCCAAATTACATGAAAATTTAAACTCTACTTACACTCACTGAAGGTATTTTCCTTGGTGAGCTGACACATTTTTCCGGTTCTTCTTGAGCTTTGCCTGAATAAGAAACAAGCGCAATGTAAATATTGTATTTTGTAGTACATACATACATATGTATGTATGTATGTACGTATTATTACCTGCCTGCATACCTGTTACTTTAATATCCAAAACAAAATCCAAATTATTTATATACTGAGCCACGAAGGGCACAAATATATTCTGCTTTACAATGAAATCTTTGGAGTAAACTTGAACTTCTAAGTACTTTGGTATGTTGTATGATATTTTTACTAAAAGTAGACAAATCAAAATTAAAATACTATTATGGCAAATTAAACAAGTTGTTAGGTTTACTTACCCTCTCTTAAAAATGAATTATAACTTTCGTCACCATTGAAATTTACACCAACTATTTCCTTTTTATTTTCATACGTAGTTTTTAGCAATTTAAATCCGTCCATTTTATATTTTTCAATATACAATCTATGCAGGTATACACAATAAATTTTGTCAGAAATCTTTATTAGTCAAACAATGACGCTCTGCAACTTGGCATTTTTTTAATCATAATTTTATCTTTATCAACCATACAAAAGTTGAGAAGAGCATAATATGATAGGCAGAATGCATGGCCATATACAAAACATAGCATTATAAGCTTGTAGTCTCTTTTCATCATAGGAGCACAACAAAGTGCACTTGCAGAAGTAAAAATAATAAATGACAGCTGTTTTTTTTGGTAAACAAAACACTCGTTGCTCTTATACATACATATGTGCATTGATATGTGTGTTTAATGTTGAGTTGCCATGCCTCTCTTTTAGACTAAACCATAATAGTGTAATTTTTTACTATACAGGGTTGGAAGTTTAGCACTAGTATACACATTAGAATTTGATTTATATTAATAACATTTGTTTTCTAGTATTCTCAACTTTAATTGGGTATTAATTGTAATAGGATTTTATATAATACTTTATTGCATTTTTATTCATGCTGCAGTTGTTTAATATGTTGTTCTTGAAAGCAGTAAAAATATTAAATATTAGAGTCATCCTGTGGTACATTCGCAGCTGTTGCAGCTGTGCATGTACACGTACACCCAACAAGCAAAAAGTCAGCCGTTTAAATTAAACCATTACCAAAGATAACCCGATATTCGAATGTAACATTTTATTATTATTATTATTTCTTTATTTAGCATTTCTATTGCTATTATAACAAAATTTTTAATTAATTCTTTAATACAAAGAGAGAGAGAGAGAGAGAGAGAGGAAACAAAATATAACTAAGTGCCAAATAGATAGGTTTCACATTAAAATCTTTGTTTAACATAGTTAATTATATTACGTTTAAATATAAAAATATTAGTTTCATTTTTAAGGCCCTGAGGCAATTCATTGTAAATTTTAAGTCCCTTATAAAATATAAAGTTTTGACCAAAATTTGTCGAGGAAAAAATAAGCCTGAAGTCATTCGCATTTCTTAAATTATAGCGCTGTACATTTGCAACATTTACTAAATAGCGGTTTAAGTAGATCGGCATCATTCCATTTTTTATTTTAAATATACAAAGTAAGGTGTTCATCACCAGACGTTGATTTATTGAAAGCCATTGCAGTGTCGATAACATGTGTGTTACGTGTGTTAATCTATGGCATCGTAGGATACATCTCATTCCCTTATTTTGTAGCTTCTGGAGCCTGTCTTTCATTTGCTGATTTCCCAGAAACAGTACGGTTGAACAATATTCGAAATGTGGCTTAATCGTTGTGTTGAAGATATTTACTGCACACAATTGATATTTTATATGTCTCCTCTGTGCTTTCTACAACTCTGGTCTCCTCTGTGTTTTATATCTTATTCTTCTCAAAAAAACAAATTTTTTTTGCTATCTTTTTGCAAACATATTCAAAATGAGGTTTGAAGCTTAAGTTTCTATCCAATATTATTCCTAAATATTTAATTTCATTAACTCTTTCAATTGTTTCGTTTTCAATGCGGATATTCATATCGGTCTCACCTTTTAATATCATTGCCTTTTCGATATTCTTTAGGTCTTCATTTATTTTTCTAACAGAGTCGTCCGGATTATCTCCACACATATATATATATATATATATATGATGATATAAAATGTTTTATGAAATTTTATCAAATTTCGTTCGGTAATTAATCTAAGACATCAAAAATAGTTGAACCTATCAAGTAAATGTAAGCAAACATATAATTGTAATAGTACGTTTCCACTATGAACAAAACAAGTTGTTTTTCTCAAAACACTTCGAAGTGTTTCCATTATGCCTTTTTGTGTTTTGTTTATACGAATTTTCGAAATCAATTTGATTTTATTGTCAAAGCCGCAAACCTTATTATTTAGATTAGTACATTTTTCACTCAATTACGTACATAAAAATTATATATACAACTGTTGTGGTTTGTGTAATTGCTTAAAAAATTTTATATTCTATATTAGTGCCATCTTTTATCAGCATATTCCGGCTTTTTTTTTTTTTTTGAAGTTTCAGCCAGCAACGCACTGACAATTTTTGTCATGTTTTGGAGGAAAACAACTTATTAGAGCAGTTTTGCTGATATGACAAATGTATGGGAAAACAGGTAGCGAAACATTGGTTTTGGGCAAAACAAGTTTTCTGGTCAAAAAAAAAAAACTTTTGGATTCTGATTAATATTATATCATGAATAAAGTTGTTACATAGAGTCCACACCTGTGGAATTTATATCATGATGAATGTCAAATTGACATCATGATGAAAATTCATCACATATAGACTCACTGCCATATTTATAAAAAATACTAGCTGACCCGGCAAACGTTGTTTTGCCTTGCAATATGGTGTTTTTATCATCTACTTGAAATGAAACAAAATGAAACGTACTTATTTTCGTGAAGTATACTCACACACCACGTACTTGCGCCGTTGTAGTACATGCTATGTATCAGAGATGGAGCTGTATGTGAAAAATGATTTTCCCTGTTTTTCTGATTTTCTCTTGAAATTTTCTTTGCTATAAACCTCACGGAGCCCGATACCTTTCCAACGAATGCAAACCCGTGGAAATCGGTTTGTGCGTTATGGAGTTATAGCGTCAGGAAAGAAAACCCGACTCATTTTTATATATTAGATTTCAAGTTTATTAAGCGCTTATTTGACGTTTTTCTATGGGAAATTTGTCAAATAAACCTGTAATAAGCCTAAAATATTTTTTATGAATTAGACCGACAATTTACCAGGTAGACGAATACTTTTTCTGGGTACATTACAGTTAAAAATAAATGATTTATTGACACTTGACAAATTGTTTTAAAATGTAAATGCTTTAGTTTTTATTTAGTTTTTTCCTTCTCCTATAAAAAATTTAAAATTTGCGATACACCTTTGTTATACATATTATATTATGTACATATGTATGTATAGTATATATGTACTAAGAACTGATTTTGGTTTTGTAATTTATACCTGTTTGAACTTATTTTGAGTATTTTCTTCAAATTAATTTTTAAACGTACATACACCCATACGTACATACATATGTATGTCCATATTTATGTATGTTTTCACCATTTTACGATTATTTTTGTACAAATCACCCAAGCGCATTAAATGACGCGTCTTTATACTTTTACGTGAACATTTGTATAGACAATTTTTGTTGGTTTTATGTAATAAATTCGTTAACCTCATATTCTTTTAATATTTGTAGGCAAATGCTTTTTTGTTTTGTTTAAAAAGTGAAATTATACGAAAAAGTTAACGTATTAAAGTTTTCTTTAAAAAATAGTTTTGCTAATTTACGAAGTTAGAGAAATTGTTGGCATACATACATACATAAGTATTTACGAAAATGTATGATAAGAATAATGGGAAATATTTCAGAAGAGAATAAACAAAAACATGTATGAATTAAATTTTTGTATGGCGCAGCTCTACTGTGCGCGAAATGGTTATATACTTTTCATTTTTATTTTTTGGTTATATATTTTTTTATAAAAGTATGGCTTGGAGAGGAGAAATATCTGCCCTCCGAAACTAACCAATCGATTTTTATGAAACTCAAAATATACACACAACTGCGTCATAAATTAATTCCGAGCGGACAACGCCATTAATATCCGATGGTAGTAAAATTTTAGTTGTCGACCAAAAATTTAAGAAGACATGACATACAAAAGACAGAAATTTCAGTGAAAGGAAAGTTGAAAAATCGCTACAAAAAAATTTAATAATTTAAATAAATGTTATAGCTATGCTATTTATGGCACCACACAGGACTTAGAACGTGATTTTCGTAACAAAAATAATCGACACTATTACAGTTAAAATTTTGTTTTTGTTTTGATTTCTTTGTACTTAAAACCAGAGTACGTCCTTTGAAGTCAGTGAAACAAAAACAATGGGAAACAATGGGAAACATTACCCTGGTTTCTGCACATGAGCAGAAACCAGAGAACACAGCCGATCGGCTGTAGGCTGGAAACAAACCGCCGCCGGCCACAACCAATACATTAATTTAACCGTACGCCGCTAGAAAAGAAAATAAATGGAAACGTTTTGAAATATTTGAGGCGAATTTAACAAAATCATATAATATAATTTTATTGCACTGTTATTTAACACATTAAGTTTGTTTTATATAGCTAAAGGCCGTAATACACTATCATACAAAGTCGGGCGATCTACGAAAAAATACTCCCCTGGTATGATGGAGTTTATGAAAATTTTCAAAAGACAATAACAATTCATCACACCAGGGTTGTACTTTTTCGTAGATCGCACGACTTTGTATGATAGTGTATCACGGCCTTTACCGATTCAGATAAAATAATAATGTAATAATTTTTTTTGAACTCGTAAATTCATAAGAATTTTGTACTGTATCACGGCTTTAAGCAGCACAGCTATAACCGTTTGTCCTAAGACACCTCTCTTCTTTATTTAAGTTAACGTGTCGGCTGCTTTGTAAAGGGTGGTTGAAACTACGAAAATCTCGCGTTTTCGACGAGGAACATTTTTGTGGAACATATTAATACTCTAATTCTTCTCTCCGTATGGCTCTTGTTTGTCCCTTTCGAATAAGGATACCAAAAAGTATGCTTAAACGGTTTGAAATGCTCTATAAAAATATTTGCCATGCAAATCCTTCCATTACAAGTTTCTAAATACCTCTAATCGAATTAAAACTTAAACACCAAAAATAAGTCAAAACTAAAAATATTTACAAGGATTAATATAAGTTGCGTGTTATATCTTAAAGTTAAAATGAATTTCGAACTTTGGTGTTAATTTTTAACCGAATGTATTAAAGCATTAAACTTTTATCTATATTATAATTATAATATGACAAGATTATTAATTTTGTTGTAGTATTAAACAAAACTGTGATGCTCTCTTTCATTCAACTTCTCGTATATTATTTTTATATATGTATTATAATTATATATTTTCTTTAACTAAAATTTGTTTTTATTTATAAGACTACTACCACAGTTAAATCTATTAATTGAATAAAGAAACTATTACTAACACAGACTTCAGGAAAATTTGATAAAAAAAAACCTCTTACCTGAACTTTGAAAATGTTATAATGAAATTTATTTAAAAAAAAGCTCTAGAAAGATTCTTTTTATTTTCAAACTTTATTTCTATCTATAAGTGAAATTTATTTGCTGGTGGTTAAGCGATGTCTATATGCATTTCATTGTTGCTTTAACAAATCGTCAGTAGACTTCAACCACACATTTTGAACAGTCACAAACCTCTTATCTTATGCACAGACTTTCATAAATGCATATAGACATCGCTTAACCACCAGCAAATAAATTTCACTTATAATATAATTATGACAATATGTCGAATAATAAATCTGTTTTATTTCTATCTAGCTATATTCATTGAACATAAAGAATCGATTACTTACATTCTACAAACGAATAATGCTTAGGTTAATTTTTAAAATTGTATATCTTTTAGTGTTTTTCCCATTCACCTTTCACACACTAGAACAATTGTGCTGGCATAACATGCCAGTTTGTTTGTGAGAGGGGCCAAGAGAGTGGTTTTGTGATTGGCATAATTTTTCAACCAGCTATAACCCCGCATCAGCAGCACAAAACCAATACACACACAACTTAAAAAATAGCAAATGTTAAATGAATACAAAAAGCACTAATACACACAAAGCTGTTTGCACGTATACATTTCTATGCCATATGAATTAGTCTCGTGTGTTCTAAAAAGAACAAAAATTGTGCGGCATAAAAATTAGACTCGTGTGTGAAAGGCCATTCTCAAGTTCATAACTATCATAATAACGAGTATACAGTACATGCATACATACATACATATACATATGTGTGTGTACGTACATATGTATACTTAACATAATCGTTTGAATTTAAACTTAAATATGTAAAACAATTTGTTTCCATTAAATTAAACACCTTAAATAATATAACCTTTATAAGGTTTTGAAATCATATCGAGCCATAAGCGTATTAAAAGCTTAAGTACAAAAAACAAAACTTTGCAGGAGAAGTTTTTTTAATTTAATTATCTTGGCTGTTATTTCAGTTAATTTTGGTATTTAAGTGTTAACGGTATTTTTGTCTCCCTGATGACCTCCTGTACATATATCGTCAGTCCATTATTAGTTTGACCCACCGACCATTAAAAAAAATGAGTTAGGTATGGGGTATATAATGTACATATATGTATATTTCGAATATCTCCCTTTTGAATCCAAAACATGTTTCACGAAATTAATTATGGTTTTTGAAATATTTAGCATTAATTTTGCTCAATTTTAACTCCATTTTAAGGTTTAATAAGTATTGTTTTGCTGTACATGCCACAGTTTGGCGTTTGCGCCAAATTCTTCATACGAAAATATGCGAAGTAAAGTTAACTCTTGTTTTGCTTCATTTCTATAAGAAATTAATAATAAAAAAAGCAAAGTTAAGCAAAAACATCATCACCGAGACGCAGCCGCCGATTAAATGTTTTAATATAAACTTATTAAACACTAAAATAAAATAAAAGAAACCGTAATTATGCATGTTTTGAGTATAACAGAAATAATTTCATTTCAATCTTTATATTAAATACACTTCAATTACTTGTTTTTCTTGTGTAAAGGCTCAGTTAGCCGACTGTAATGTAATGTAACTGCAACAGTAGGAAACAGCTGATCGATGTTGTTATGTGAAAAGTAATGGAAATGGTTCTAGAGATGTAATGTAATGTAACCTACTTTTCATATAAAAATATCGATCAGCTGTTTCCTACATTACATTTACATTGCATTGCAGTCGGCTAACTGAGCCTTCACTTATGCCTACAATTTCAGCCATTTTGAATGTTCAGTTAATTGTTGACAGCTGCTTTGCTTGCACGTGTTTTGGCTCGTCTTCGACGACGGGCGGTTTGCATGCTATCAGTGCAATTTTTATACACATGTGACTTTTTATGGCCCGTCTATCAGAAACTGCCGGTGAAGCGAATAAAATAAATACTTTCGGCAATTTGGGTGGTCTAATGTGCATGCAAGTTTTTTAGAAAGGGCTGATATCTGTTTAAGTCCTCTGTAATAATTTTATTTTCAATTCTTTCAAAAATAGAAAAATAATAATAATGTCCAAAATGCTGAATAAAGGGCCAAACGGTAGAAAAGTACGAGGGCGGATCAATAAGTCCGTGACTTTTTAATGAAACAGTTTTTTTTTTGCAAAACAAAAATTTATTTTTCAACATAATCTCCTTCTAACTCAATACACTTAGTCCAACGTTTCTCCAGTTTTTGTATACCTTCCAAAAAATATGATTTTTCGAGGTCCTTAAAATAGGCATTTGTTTTGGTCAATAATTTAATCGTTGGAGCTAAATCTCTTTCCACCGAGCCATTTCTTTAGGTTTGGAAACAGGAAGTAGTCACTAGGGGCTAAGTCAGGAGAATATGGCGGATGAGGTACCAATTCGTAGCCCAATTCATAGAGTTTTGCCATTGAAAAAGAACTTTTTTCTTGGCCATATGGGGTCGTTTTCTTTTTAAATCCTCATTAAATCGATCTAATAAGTTGGCATAATATTCGCCTTTTATTGTTCTTCCCTTTTGAAGGTAATCGATGTGGGGAAAAAATTTAATTTTTTGGCTGTATGTAAAATGATATCTCTTTTGGCAATGTAAAATTATTACAAGTTCGCTTTAGCATAGAAAGAAACTGATGATGGCGAAGCAAGAAATTTGACTACAAGCCGCCGGCTACAAATAATTTTTTAAAAGCACATTTTTATATAGAACAATATTCTTGTAGCAAAAAATTTTATAATATGATGTGAAATGTTTTGCAAATTAAAATAAACAATGCATTTTTCACAGTCTTACTACATTCAAAGGCGGTAAAAATCGATGTATTGGGTGACGGCTCGAATTTTCAAATGCGACGCCGCGGCGCGCCGGTGGTTTTACCTTTTATGATACCATGCTCCTTATTTGCTGATTGTCAAAAAGTTATGTGATGTGTCAAAAATTCCATTAGCCCCTGGGGATAGTGAAATTTTATTCACCTCAGAAGTGTAAAAAATTTACTTACAATAGTACTTTGCTACCGTTTGGCACAGGCTCTAAATATTCAACTATTGGTAATATCGAAAATAAAATGTTTGAATCAAGCAATAGACCAAATAATAAATAAAACAAACACGTATGTTACTACGTTTATACGCAGGGCTTATTTGCAAATAAAACTGTAAATTGTTGCCATATTATTGTTTTTATTGCGACTTATTAATTCAGAAAAATATTCACGATTAACGCACTATTTGCAAATAAAATGCTTGAGGTTGCCACACTTACAAATGTTTGCTAATAAAAAACAAAAAATTGGTAAATATTGCACAAAAAAACATTGATAAGGTAGGATCACACGATTGCCGTAAATAAACCAATCTGACCTAATTTTTATTGTGGTGAATTGGTGCACAATAATAGAGTTGTCCCAATCAAATACGTTGCAGTCACATGATTGCCCCACTTTTTAAAAATTTGATTGCCACAAATTTTCGAAGAATGAATTTGTGGCAATTATTGCCGCATCCTAGTCATACGATTGGACTAACTTGCGGCAACACAAACAAACAGCTGTCGTGGTAGTTTTAAGTTTGTTTTGTTTTACGTGCAAATAGTTTTCTTTTAAAAAGAAATACTTTTTGTCTGTTTTATTTGGTACGTGAAAATGTTTTATTCGTTTAAAAGAAATAAAATTGCCTCTGCTTTGTATATTTTGTGGTCATTAAATATACAAAGCAGAGGCGATTTTCGTTCTTTTAAACGAATAAAAGCTAAATATATGGGTTAAAGATTGGATCACAGTTCCATGTTAACGTTTCAAATAAGTTATAATTATACATAAAGTAAGTTGAAGTTTACAGTACTTACAAAAACACTTCAAAAATTGTCGCGTATTGGCTTCTTTGATTGCCGCTCGAGAACACAATAAATATTGGTGCATTTTTAGCATTTTTATTGGGGCATGGTTGTCTATCAATCGTTCACACGATTGCCGCACCAGAGTTGCATTGGATTGCGTCAAATCACCACAATATTGTTCTCGATTGTCGTATGGGACAAAAAATTGTGAAATCACACGATTGGCATATAAAATGGAGCAATAATTGGTACATTGCGTCAATCGTGTGATCCTACCTATAGAAGAAAATAACGGCAATAAACACAAATGATTATTTGTTACTTTATACATTTTTATACACAATTTTTTTGTAAACATACGTAACTTTTCTATAAAAGTGCTACCAAGTTTTTGTACACTTAATATGCCGTATAAACAGTAAGTTAATTTATTTGCAAATAGTGCGCCTATAAACGTAGTATGTATGTAATGTTTGCATTTATGCATTTACTTCATACGAAGTCGGTGAAGGGTACATAATATTCCGATAATCCGAATAGATCACTCTTACTTGTTTTATTTTCAAAAGCAAATTTTAGCTTAAGTGACAAGTTGCTGTTACAAAAACTGTAAACAAAAAATATTGTGTACTTAAGCTTAAATTGTGTTTTACTATAAAATTGAAACGGTATATCCTTTGGCTGTAAAATTTTGACAGATAATGCCAACGATAACAAGTTACTGATTTTTATAAAAAAACGAATTTCGAAAATCATGTTGGTTAAGCTTCTTTGGCGGTAATGGCTCGATGTCATTATTTTCTAACACACATTTATAATAAAAAAATTCCTATCATAAATTTAAAAATTGTATAAAAAGATGATATACTACATACATACATACATATGCAGCTATAATTTAAAAAAAAATAATCATTGAAACTACTCGCATAATGGCTCATTTAAGAAATTAAATAAGAAACTTTTTCGTTGAGCCAATTTTGAAAGCGCATAAAATATTGACAAGCAATTCTTTATGATGTTCATAATAGCACTTTTACTACCAAATTAAAGTTAAAAGAAATATTTAAATAAAACTTACGTTTTCAGTACTTAGGAAAAGATCACATACTTACATATGTGTGTGATATATGTACTTATGTTAAATAGTGTATCTAGTTATTCGACTCAAACGAGTAATCGGTGTCTATTATGTCAGTTTTTCCATTAAAATATAATGTGTTAAATGTAAGACTGATTTTTAATGCAATTAATTAATAATTAACATATTTATACATAAATATATCGATGGCTTAATATAAGAAAGGCGTAACTTGAATTTTCTATATTTTATAGGAGAAGGAAAAAACTCCATAAAAACTAAAGCATTTACACGCAAAAATAATGTTTTAAATGAAAATAAGTACTCGTACTTTATTTTAAACTGTAACGTACTTATTTCTTCAGGGCGGATGTAATTATACGTTGGGTACCAGAAAACGTTAAAAACGCAATTTTGAAAAAAAATCGAGTTACGCCCTTTTTATATTAAGCCATCGATATATATGTATACATACATGAAATAATTTTAAATGTTTAGTTGAACTATAGTGAATTTTAATCAGTGTATACATACATATTATATTATTTATCTATTTCCTTTAACACAATATTTTACTCGTAAATTATAAAATTAGAGAATTTCTTCTTCTTCTTCTTCTACCTACAAAAAATCAAAGTGTTTTAATAACATTATGACTTTTGCACGGAAAACGTTGCCACTATTTTGTTCCTCAGTTTGGTAATACTACATACAAATTCTGCCAAAAAATAACCGACTTCAATGCAAAGATCTGATAGAACATTTTGGAAAAAAATTTATGGGATATAAAATTAAGTTTTAATGGGCGTGCCTCCGCCCATTTTTTAAATGCAAGATTGTGTGTTTTTCAGAGCTCAGGGTGTGTTAAGTTTTGTAAAAATCGGTACAGTAGAACCACTTAAAACAAAAAATATTAAATTTTAATGGGCGTGACTGCGCCCATTTTTTCAAATGAAAGATTGAGTCTAATTTTTAGCTCAAGGTGTGTGGTAAGTTTCTTAAAAATCGTTTAAATAGAACCATGTGAAATATAAAAATAGATTTTAATGGGCGTAGCCCCGCCCATTTTTTCCACTTCAAAATTGTGAAATTACAAGACCCAAGGGGTTTGCTAGGTTTCGCAGCAATCAAATAAGTAGAATATCATAAAATCAAATAAAAAAATGTGTGGGCGTGTCCCCGCCCAATTTTTTTACAATGGTACCAATGGGAAGCTATACCCTCAAATAATTTTTACAATCGGTCTAATATAAACCGAGTTTTGAAGTAACACTCCCAAAAACAAAATAGAGACGAATTGATAGTTCCACTCAAAAACATCAAACTCAATTAATGTGAGATTAACTGCCAGTTTATAGAAGCCATGTAAAAATTCTCGGCTGTATATTTATATTGAAAACAAAAAAAATTTTGAGTGCTTTGTTTTTGTTTTCAATATAAATAGGCAGACGAGAATTTTTATATGGCTTCTATAAACTGGCAGTAAGTTAATTTTCAGATTAGCTAATTAGAGAAATAAACTAGGTTTAATCTCGAGCCCAAAAATTGGCCCTACGTAAGAGATTTTTTTTATGATTATGCAAGCTTTTTCCCGCGGCTCCGCTCACGTTGATCTGATATTTTGAACAATTTATTATAAAAATTATGTTATTTGTTACTCACTGAGAATATTAAAAAAAAAACGATAAAAACCGACAAATAGGCGATAAATATATTAAAAAATAGAGTAAAAACCGGCTTCAAAACTAGTTGAGCAAACAAACCCCAAACGAAAATTACCCGAATCAGCCCAAAAATGTGTTTTTCGGAAAAAATCCGAACCAAATATACAAAATTCGGTTCCTAACCGGATAAAAAATAAGCTTTGTTTGACGCTGGTAATGAAGCACTCCATTGAAAGAAAGAATTTTCAAGATCGTTTTAGCGGTTTGAAAATCCGTACCAAATAAAAAAACCGGTTTCAAAACGAATAAAAAATTGGCTATATTTGACGCTGGTAGTGAAGCTCTCCGTTGAAAGAAAGAATTTTCAAGATTGGCCTTGCAGTTTGAAAATTCGTACAAAATATAAAAATCCGGTTCCGAACCGGATAAAAAAATAAGCTATGTTTGACTCTGGTGCTTTGGCTTTCCATTAGTGAAAGAATTTTCAAAATAGATTTAGCAGTTTGAAAATCCGTACCAAATATAAAAAACCGGTTCCGAACCGGATAAAAAATAGGCTATGCTTGACGCTGGTAATGAAGCTCTCCGTTGAAAGAAAGAATTTTCAAGATCGTTTTAGCGGTTTGAAAGTCCGTACCAAATAAAAAACCGGTTCCGAACCGAATAAAAAGTAGGCTATGTTTGACGACGGTAAGGAAGTTCTCCATTGAAAGAAAGAATTTTCAATATCGGCTTAGCTGCTTGAAAATCCGTACCAAATATAAAAAACCGGTTTCGAACCGGCTATGTTTGATGCTGGAAATGTACTCGTAGCTTTCCATTGGTGAAAGAATTTTCAAAATCGATTTAGCGGTTTTGGGTAGCAAACTAACAAACAAACTCACTTTCGCATTTATAATATTATTAAGGAATAAGGATTAGGGATATTGATTATTCAAATAAAAAATTTTTCAATTTATATTGGAAATAAATTAACTACACTACAGTTTCAACTCTCCTCCCTTGTCTATAGCTTTTTTCTTTCTAAATAATCTAATGTCAAAATCAATTTAGTGTCTATTTCACGATATCGAAAGAAAACGTTCGACTTACAAAAACGAATTTTCATATTTTATTGTTATTTTCTATATAAATTTTCAGTCTAAAGTTTTCTTTCGATATCGTGAAACTGGTACATAATTATTTTTATTGTTTTGTGAATTTGTCGCTTTCATTTGAAGGAAAGTGACTCTTTGAAATTGTTTTCTTTTATAATTTGAAAACAAACTTTAAGCATTTTGATTAGAACTGAATCGAGCTCGTTCAGTTGTCCATTTTAGATATAACAAACCTATGATAAAACCTATTTAAATTACAGGTTGCTATAAAAGATTCGATTCGATTAATCGATTAAACTTGTTATAAAAACAAACACTTGTCACCTTCTTTTAGAAGCAACAGAAGTTTAAATTCACGACTTTTGGCTCGTTACACCTGACGTATTTATATACTATACATACATATTGTTAAAAAACAATAATATAAAAAAAACCTGCCACAAGAAAGCAAGATGAAGAAAATTTTTAAGTAATCCAGCATGAAATCCAAACAAGATGTATGACGAACTTGTATATTTTTAATGGAAAACCGTTTCCTCTATTCAGTACACAAAATAGTTTCTTTCAGTTTCGATTTTGTCTTGGAAGTACTGGAATGGTTAATATATACATACGTACATACATATATGAGTAGTGTATGCTAGACAGGTGTTTCATAAAGTGTTGTGCATAATACATACTTCCAAAGCACAGTGTTTTGAGTGCAAATTACTCGACTGTAACATTGAAGAAGCCAAGCAAAAATATCATCACAAGAAGTTTTGAAGCCAGTATGTTGTGTGTAAGCGGAAAATAAGCAGTGTTTTATTTCATAAATTAAAAGGAGAGCTGACTGAAGCAGTTACATATATTTTTTCCTAATTTTCTGTTTTTGTTGTTGTTGTTTCCAACAATTTGCTGGAGTAATAACTTGGCAAATTTTGATAAACATTTGCAGTCTTGACGAGTACTTCAAACGTAACGGTTTAAATTTCGCATGAAAACTTAACGAAAGGATTAAGGACTACTCAGCACACGCAAATGAAAATATTGAATATATTAAAATATTGCATGGAAAGGATATTTCTTATTGACATACAATAAAGTAAAAGTTTGGCAAAAATTTATAACCAATACCAGTAATAAAACAAACCAAGAAACAAAACAAATTAATTAAATACCATTTGAAAATTGTGTTGAAAGCGAATTTGTTATATAAATGAATTAAGGCAGAAAATTTATGCAGCCAACTAACTAACTAATGTCCAATTAGCCCAGTTAATAAGTTGGATTTTTCGTTTCTTTTAAAAAAAAATGCAAACAGTTTTTATTGTTGTGTAACAATGGTTGAATAATAACACTGTGCTAGTTCAAAAATGTAAAAAAAAAAGGGGGCCTGGTAATTCGACTAAGATTGAAAACTTGGTTAAAAGCGCCTAAAAGTCGCAATTTTTCCAAGTTTTCTACTATTCATTAATTTTTATATCAATTAAAAGAACATATTATGGATGAACATGCGTCCTAAAGAAATTTAAAAAATTAAAAAAAATTGCCTTAAAAAAATTGGAAAAAAATTTTTAATTTTTTTTCCAAAAACTTTTCTCAGGACGCAAGTTCATCAATACATGGCTTTTCCGGCGATATTTATCGATAAATGGTATAAAACTAGGAAAATGGTATAAAACTAGGAAAAATTGTGACTTTTAGGTGCTTTTAACCAAGTTTTCAATTTTAATTATTTTTTAAACAAAAAAAAAATGTTTATATTTAAAAATGTTTACCACCATTGGATTCAGCGTACTCGAATTAGGTTTACCCACCAGGTCCCCTGCTTATTACAAAAAAAAAGTTTCGAATTCGAGCACAGTGTAATTATCTTAGTTAAAAATAAAAATATTCGAAAAACATCAAAAAAAGTGAAAAAAAATAAAACAAAAAGGTTATGGGACCTTTTTAAATCGTTTCCTCGTGTGCACTTACTAAATGGATATTAAGGATTCATGTTGAATGCTTTTTTTTTTAATTAAATAAGAAATTGTTAAAAAATTAATCAATTAAAGCATTAAACGTTTTGAATGTGAAAAAGTAAATTTTTTATGGCAAAATATTTGGTGAAATAAATTAAAGGCATAAATTATTTTATAATATGTGTTAAGCGAGATTCAAATATACAGTGGGTAACAAAATCGGCAACATGTTTTCCGAAATTGCCTAAATATATATATTAATATTTCTGTTCAGCCACAAATATTAGAAACATTTATTATCATCATCATTTTAGCACTACAGCTCGGGGTGGGTCTTGGCTGCTTTCAATTTTGCTCTAAATAAATCACGGTCAACTGCAATCATTCTCCAGTTGCTTAAATTTATATTCTTGAAATCGTTTTCAACACCGTCACACCATCTCAGCTTAGGTCTTCTTCCCTCTGGCACCAGATCCATTATCTGTTTCGTGGGATTTGAATTATCGAATCTATGTTGCTAGTTTAACTTCATCCTTCTTTGACAGCGTCCAGGTTTCACAAGCGTATAATAGCACAGGTAATATGAGGGTTTGGCCGACTTCCGAAACGCAAGTTGCAATGCATAATTTAAAAAAAAATGCGTATGCAATGCTAAACATGTCTTAAGTGCAACCTTGCGTTGCAGACATTTTTTTGCATTTTATCAGCATTTAGGAACGAAAATACTTACTCAGCCATTGCAGCTCAAATGTTTGCATACAAAATAAAAATGAGGCGCGATTTTAGGCTCAGTTAGCCGACTGTAATGCAATGTAACTGTAATGTAGGAAACAGCTGATCGATATTTTTATATGAAAAGTAGGTTACGTTACATTACATCTCTATAACCATTTCCATTACTTTTCACATAACAATATCGATCAGCTGTTTCCTACTATTGCAGTTACATTACATTACAGTCATCTAACTGAGCCTTTTGACAGCTGCTACTCATTAAAATGAGTTGCTAAACGATTAGGAACCTTGGACGTTGCCAGAAAGTTTACATATGCATTTACGAAGTGTATGCATTGTAAATATTCATTGCAACTTGCGATTCGGAAGTCGACGTTTTATATAATCTCGTTTTCGTGGTTCTCGACAGCGATTTTGTAGTAAAATGTCTTCTTAAACCATAAAAACACCTACTGGCAAAAACACAAAAATTAAGATGCGTGTTTGGACAATTTACATACATATATTGGAATACAAAATTATCTTATTCGATTTAACAGTAATTTTGACAATTTTGCTTAAAACCGGTGCCACAATTCATCCATGTTAGTAGGTGGACTTCTGGACTTAGCCAACTTACTTTGTAATTCGAATCGAAAGAAAACGCTTTCGAATTTACATGTTACAAATTCGAAAGCGTTTTCTTTCGTTTTCTTTTACATGTTATTAAGATACAAATTCGAAAGCGTTTTCTTTCACTTCGAATTACGGAGTAGACCCCCAGAACTTTGTGCTGGCTACTTAAATGTGTGATAAGTTTGATTTTGGTGCCCGATGTCGACTATTTTCGCAGTACGCTTCCGGTCTACATCTACAGGGGGCCAACATTCCACCATGTGAAACAACCCCAAACCATTAAGCTACTACCATGCTTAACAGTTTGCTTTACTTGTCCACGTAAAATATTGAAGTTTTTCTTGAGGATGATGTCAAAAATAAGCCCTTCCATCTGATTAATTTTGGTCTCATTGGACCATATACATATGTAATTATTTTCAATTCCTCTATCGTTCAGTTACTTCGTTCTTTGCAAAATTTAAGATAAGCTTTAGCATTTCGCTTTTGACAAAGCAGGCTTAATGGAAGCAATCACGCCTATTTGTATAAAGCAACGTCGTACTGTCCACACACTTGTGTCAAGTTCTAGCTGAGTAGTACCTTTCCAAGGGGTCTTACATTGATTTTTTTTTTTGCAATACTCGCTCAACAGCAGGGAATCTCCAGCGGAAAGCTTACGGGCCGGCCTCCAGCATTCACATCGCCAACAAAATTTTGTCTTATTTTACATTTAGAATCGTTTGTCGACCTATCCCAGCAAAAATATTCGTCTACCTGGAAGCAGGTTGGTAAGGGAGAGAGAGCACAACTCTCGCTTACCAACCTGCTTCGGTATCACATGATTTTTGTTCGTGATGTCCTGCTTGGTAAGACTCCAGGTATGAACTTCTGTATGCATATAGGATGTGCAGAAAGAAGCCCATACTTCATGCCTTTTTCATATGTATATACATATGTAATTAGAAAATTTGCTCTTTAGATCAGAATTTTATATCTACTCTTAAGATTAACTTACAATGCTTTATTTTTTTTATATTTAATATATTTTAAATACAATAAATCAACTACATTTGGTAACCGCATTGAATCAGGAGTCGATCCCTAGACCACTACCCACTGAACTACCGAAGCGGAGATTTATTTTCGTACACCAATCAATTGAAAAATAAAAAAATACAAACTCAAAGCAAAAATTTCAATCGCATTCAAATTTTTATCCACGCAAGCGAGAGAGGATGCACTATAAAAAAACTTTACTATTTGAGTGTAAGCAGCCGACTAACTTCGTAGTGTTTGTGTTAAATTTCATCATTCGCTTACGTTATTGCATCCTCGTAAGGCAGAGAGGATGCACTTTGTACTTTTCCGCGCTTGCGAAGCTCTTCTCTTTTTGTCTTAGTGCTTACTTGTACCAAATTTATTTTCGATATTTCTAACTTTTTCTTTAACGTCGCCAGGTAGTTTTCGCATTTTTAAATGATTGCAAAAAAACTTGAACTAATTAAACACTAACCGAAACAACAAACAAAAATTAAATAAGGCAAAGTGTTTATTCTGACTCGCTTAAGGTGGAAGTACATAACATGCGTTGAATGAGCTAATGCGATACAAACTTCTGTCAAAAAAAAATTGAAATAGCGTGTTTTCAAAAGGCAAGTTACATAAAGAAGTTTGCGACGCGCGTACCTCGCAAAAATTTGAACATTCTTCAACTTTCACGCGTTGTATACAAAATGACAGCTAGTGTTGCCAGATTCACATGCTAACATACACAAAAATTATTAGAAATGAAATTTTTATTAAACATTAGATAAAAAATACATTAAATATTTAAAGAAAAATAAAACGTAAATGCAAGACAAAAAAATAGCCGGTAAAGTCTTGAAATTTTACAACTAAAAAGCCTCAAAAGCGTGGTGTGTAACTTTGCATTTTTAAAGTTTTAAACGTTTAACAAACCAGTAACGCGTGGTATGTACCTCCACCATTAGAGCAACATCAATATTCCAGTCGTGTAGCCAGTGTTGTCAGATTTTTTTCCGACATATAGGCTGGTACTCTGTTCGAAGTTGTGAAAAAATTTCAGCAACATTGATTATTTTGCGTGAAAAATTTGGCATGTACTAAATGTAGCCCAACTTTTTTTTATAATTTTCTCGCTTTTGTTGCTTGAAAGTATGCAACATTGTGAAAATTCCGTGCGTAAAATGTACTGCTCATGTTCTTTCGCAGCGAAATTAAAATGGAATGGAATTGAACTGAGTACCACTTTTGCAAATTTATTTCGCAAATATTTCATACAGCGTTTCGCACGAAATTGTGAACAGAGTATCATGCTTATTGCGCCAAATTGATTTTAAATGTCACCAAAATCAATTTCATGCAGTTTTTCTTAATAAATAACACTTTTTTTAATATAAATTTTTATAAAATAAAAAATCTCTTCCTCTCTCTCTCTCTCTCTGCTATAAAAATTGACTTTGTTACATATGATAATTTCGCCCAGAAGAGTCTAATGTAATAACAGACTTTCGAATAATTACTTTATTCGCTTACTTGTCGTTTAATTTAAAATATAACGTTATACTAATTAGTATGGCAGCGTATGGAAAGTATTCAGGTTGTGTGCAATTTAGAATCAAGATTTAGTTTCATTTCAAATCACATAATATGTACTCAGATTAAAGTATCTGAGTTAAAAAGTTATCTTCATAAAAATATGGATTTTTTTAGCTTATTTTGTAGATTTTAAAACATAAAAATACAACGGCAAAACATTTAGATGCGCTTAAGCATTAAATTCGTAGTAAATTGTTTCAGCAAAATTAAAAATTAACGTACAATGTATGTGGCATACGAGTATGCGTAGTTAGCTTGATAAGTTACTTATTTTTTGCATTATAATCCAACTCAAAGTTGTTTAGATTGCTACGAAAATAACGCTCATTCACTCAAATAATGTCATAGCTCAAAAAATGGAATATTTGAGTTAAGGCAGAATTATTTTGTACGTGCTGTTCTGTTCTGAATCAGCTGTTTTGTTTCTGTTCAATTGAAAGTCTGTATATGTGGTTTGTTTTTCCTTTTTCGTTGTGTTCTGTTGCGGACAAATCTGTAGAAAATAGAATTCAAAGTTTAATTGACAGACAGCCAAAAGTGTGTATGTATTGGTTTGTTGTGATATTTTGTATACAACTGAAATCAGTTCTATAGGTTGCTGATAGGTAGCTGATTCCTTGCAGAAAAAAGTAACTGGAAAATATTTTATACAGAAAAGAACGGCACAGAACGACAACGAAAAGTAACAACTAATGAGGTCTTTAATGATGCAGAATTAATTCTCATATTGTTCTTCATATTGTGTAAAAATTTCACATAAATATCTTGTTTACTCACCTCTTAAGAGGAAAATTATATATTATTTTGCCATTTACCGTTTTCTGTAAAAAAATAAAAAATTGTGTTATGACTCTCTTGCAGCAAAGGCTCTATATTTAAACGTACAGTATGCAAATATATGCAGAGTTTAAAACTTCTAAGAGCAAAATTCTGAATGACTTCGATTTAAAAAAAAAATAAAAAAAAATAAACAGATGGACAAAGAGAAAACAATTACAATATTTCTTTCCCGGATAAACGACGTAGCCGGTTAATCGAATCAGGGATAATCGAGCCTTACTGTAGTTTAAAACATCTAGGAGCAAAATTCTAGTGCAGTCTTTTATAGATAAATAAATAGTTCCACTTCAATCGCACATTTGCCAAAAATTACTTCCTTGCGCCTTGTTGAAACAGTCTACTGCAAAAAACACTGTGTGACAAAAATTAATGAAGTGGAAATACCAGGGATGTGTACTATTTCTCTGCAAGCTATTGTCGAGTTTTTGAAATTTTTCAAACACCCCCCAAAATATCTTGAGTTAAGTGTAAAGAAACCGGTTCTTCGTAACCGTATGCACTTATTACTCTCTAACTAAATTGAATATCAACCGATTTTAAATTTATAAACGGATTTAGAAAGCAGAGACTGAGACCTTTTGAATCATATACTCGTACATATATTTTATTTCAGTAAATTTCAGTTATTTGTGTGTATTTTTTTACCAAACATAATTTTTTGGGTTTTTTTGTCACTTTCCTACTTCGGATTCGTTCTTAGGCAGTATTTTTGTAAAAGAATCATACTATTTATAACTTTATTTATAAAACATAATTCATTACGATAAAAATGCAGGATTGTGTTAAAAAGTCAGTTAGAAATTAACTGAGTTATTACATATTTTATTAGGCGAACTTTTGTTAAAAAAAAAAACTACTTGCATATTGTGTTTCGTGTTCTATTTATGCGCATTCTGGGTATTTAAGCTTCCAGGATGATGAAAGTAAAATTTAGCCAACATAAATCAACACATAGTACACAATTGGTACAACCGTGCACGCCAAACTTTTTGCCTTGAGAGCCACATTTTTCACATACACCAACCTTAAATTCCGCTGAAGTAGTTAGCACGTTGACTACCAAAACCGAAAGTCCCGGTCTCCCACAGCCAGTAAATAACAACACCACGCATTCTCCTAATACGCATTAGTGTCCCTTTGTATCAGTTGTTGTAGGAAAGTTCAAATGATGAAGGCATAGACACTGGTCACTGAACTAATACTAATCCTAATGTTAACATCAGAGCGCCCTCCTTCGTCGTTATTGTGTAGCAGTATCAACGGCGAAGTAAAATAACCAATAAAATGGCTACTAAACAGAACTTCGAAAAACTTAATACGCCTCATTGACACCAGAGGCGCTGCCACACTGCATTATTAATAAATTCAGTAATACACCCAGAGAAAAAACAGCTTAAAATCAATTAAAACCATTTGGATTAATAGGAAACATTAACGAAAGTCTAGTAATGTTGAAATTTCTTGTTTCAATATGGAAAAATATTAATTTACAGTATAAATTTATTAGTTTTATTTATTTTTAAGCATCTCAATATACATTTTCTATTATATACAAAATTATTGAATTAATGAGACGCGTTCTTGTTTTTAAATTGCAGATTTTCCCTGAGTGTACTATACGAACAATCAAATATCTTACCTGATGTAGACCTTTTAAAAATAATAAGTTTATGCTGTTGTTCTTATTTTTGGCGTTTTTTTCGCTTTTGGGATTTCCTTGCGCTTTTTTCATTTTGGCGATTTATTTTAGTTTTAGCAATTTCTTTGGTTGTTCGCTTTTTTGGTTTTGGAGCTTTTTCATAGTTTATGCGCTTTTCTAGTTTTGGCGATTTCTTTCTGTTTTATCGTTTTTTGTTTGTTTTTGCAATTTTTTCGGTTTTAGCGACTTTTTCGCTTTAGCGATTTTTTTCATTTTTTAGTTTTAGCATTTTTGAACATTTCAAGACTTTGCCACTTACGGTTTCCAAGATACAACATCTTGTCAAAATTACATAGTAAAACTTACATTAAAGGGCCACTCAGACTATTATACTTTGTATTTATACATGTCAAAAATTCAAATAATACGTGCAAGTGCGATATTGTGAATGCAAAATGTCATAACGAATGGTAAATAATACGATAAAAATCTGACATCCCATAATACTTAACCATTTTTTGAAAACTTTCTAAACGATAATACTTTTCATCTGATCAGAGTTGCATTATTACAAAATCCAAACTAACAAGTCGCCTGTTTCGACGCCGATGCCGTGCCGTCGTTTATGCTGTATGTCTTTGTCTTAAACCCGATATAAATATTGAATAATTTTTCGTGTAAGGCATGCCTGAAAGTAAACAAAACTGTCGTATTTTCATTTTCCTTATCTTATTTATATCAAGTACTTTAACCGCCGTCTATTTTCAAAGGCCGGCACGACCACAGCTTGCTTGAAACTGCTCTGCCGCCGAAAGTAAACAATTAATGTAGGCATGTCAATTCTACACAGCTGTTTGCTTTCTACTTGTGTTTTTAATGTAATATGAGGTGTGATGGTGTGAAAACAAAATGTAACTTTACGTTCGATTTTTTGACAGTCGAAACAAATGTCTTTAGATTTTTTTCTCGTAAAGTGTGATGAAAGTCTTTATACATGTATAATACTCTGAGTGGCCCTTAACTGATGGAATACCCTTTGATTTTTATTTTTAATTTCAGTGTTAATTGGTATACTCTGCATAAAAATACACTAAATTTTAAAATTTCAAGTGTCTATATAATATAATTGTCTGTATACGAGTATTACATTAGGACTTCAACATATTTCGTTGCTCGCTTTAGTACACCCTTTAATTTTAATTTAACTGCCATATTCATTTAAACTATATAGTCTATTTATATTATTATTTTATTAGTTCGATATTTCGTTAACCTTTGGTTAACTTCTTCAGGATATTTTTATTTGTGAAATTAAATTTTTCTTTACTCCTTTCAATTACAAAAAAAAAAAAAAAAAAACCAAAAATTAGATAAAAGAATTTAACTGCCATATATTTCTTGTTGTAGCTATCAAAGTTTTGCATATTCTGTGAAAATTTCAGGCCCGTAGCTCTTACGGTTCTCAAGAAAACGGCCTGTGATGGACAAACGGACAGATGGCCCAATAGGAACCCTTAAAAATCGAAAATCTAAGTTTTTTTGTTTCGAGTATTTGTCCTAAAATCCGTTGTTTTGATTTCGGTTGAAACCGAACTGCAAACCCCACTTGTTCTCCATTCTTTTAATGAAGTATAGGTATCTCCTTAACAAAATTTTTACCTCTTTCATAAGAGGACAAACCTTGCAATCGAACAAGAAAACGCTACGCTGAGTGGCTGAAAAGCTATTAAAAGCTTTATATGTGTATAGTGTATCTTTATATGAAAAACTTTTCGAACTATACACCTAGAAAGAAAATCTGTAGTAAAAACATTAAAAAAATCGTACAACTGTCTTGTAACAATGACGAACAGCAGCACGACAAAAATTTCAAGGTTCGTTAGATGCAATCGACTATATTTATTCGGTACAAAGAACGGAACTTGCTTGATGTTACCATTTGTATATATACATACATACATACATACGTACATGCTACCAAGCCTCACTTAAGTAGATGTACATACTAATGCATTTACATATGTATGTATGTACATATGTACAAGCGTGAATATATTTGAATGAACTCACATACTTGTATTTTTTTAGCTCTTTGAACATGCGCAGGTGTAAACAGTTTGAAAAACATCATCGATTGCAAAATGTTTACGAAATATTGTACAAAAGCAAAACAAACTCCAACACCCCACAGACTTTAAGATACATACGAGTACATACTCAATTATGAACAACCAGGCAAGCTAACTTTCAAAAAATGTTCATTGTTCGTTCAATATTTAGATTGAAGTTAATAAATACATGTGTATATACATACATACATATGTGTACGTACATACGTACATAACTTTAGGCGTAAATATATTCCAATATGAGGGCCAACTTACAAGTTATTTTCAAACATAAACAACGCGGAATTATTTTTGCTCTTTAGTAACTCCTGCAAGAAATTTATTATTCAACATATTGTCATAATTATATTATAAGTGAAATTTATTTGCTGGTGGTTAAGCGATGTTTATATGCATTTCATTGTTGCTTTAACAAATCGTTAGTACTTCAGACTTCAACCACACATTTTGAACAGTCACAAACCTCTTAACTCAAATAGTTTTTGAAAGTCTGTGCATCAGATAAGAGGTTTGTGACTGTTCAAAATGTGTCGTTGAAGTCTGAAGTACTGACGATTTGCTAAAGCAGCAATAAAATGCATATAGACATCGCTTAACCTCCAGCAAATAAATTTCACTTATTTAGTAACTCCTCTTGGCAGCTGATTATAATAAACTGAAGTTTGATTTCGAAATGGAGTAGGCCCAATTAAATGTATATATGTACATATCGTTGCCTTAATATAGAAGGGTCCTAACTCACTATTTTTTTGAAATAGATTTTTTTTTGGTATATTTCGATGGAAGCACATCTAATGCATCGAAAAATGCAAAAATCTCGATTTAAAAAAATTAATGAGTTAAGGGCCTTTCTATATTAAGGCAACGATGTATGAGAGTTGCTTTCAATATTTTACAATAATTAATTTATGGCAATAGTTTAAGTTAGGTTAGGTAAGGTTGACAGTCAGAATCCCGGACTCACTTAGAGCCTTCTGATCCATGGTGATACCATGGAGACTCTGCTTATGCGGGGTCTCCACCGTAGAACCAACAAGATCTAAATATAAGGCTACTAATATATAGCAGTTCAACATTGGCAACTTCAAAAAATACCAAGATCTCCCATAGTAGAAATTCTCTTCCCTCCTAGTCCAGGGCAGTGACACAGAAAGTGCTCTAAATTTTCCTCTTCATTCATGTCTTGGCAGCTACGGCAAAAGTCACTGTATTCGACCTTTAACCTTTGCGCATGCCTACCTATTAGATTTGTTTCTTCTTCAGTCTTGCGCCTAAGTCTGAGCTTGCAAGAGAGTAGAGCTAAACCTACTTCGGAATTTGGTTAGCATAATAACAGGATATACAGAGTTAAGAAGTCACCTGGTTTGCATGGGTGTTGTTGACGATGCAACCTGTACATGCCAGGAAGATGATGAAACTCTCGAACACTAGTTGCGTTACTGTCCAGCTTTCAGTCAAATTAGAAGACAAATCTTCCATCTGGAAAATTTACCAGATATGGAATATTTTAGGGATTCAGTTTGGAGAAACCTAAGCAAATATATTAAGGAGACTAGGTTCCTAGCCTGGGTATCTCCCCCATATCTCTTATTAAGGGCACAAAATATGCTATAAAAGCTTAAATGTACTCCGAAGCGAATTGGATCAATATTGATTGCCCCTCTTTTCAACCTAACAGGGATTTAAGCGCCATAATAGCTGCTCGAGTATCAGTGTACTCGTACATATTAATTAATGTCGCTGAAGTGACATTCACTCTCAACCAATCCGCAAATAAATTTCTTTAAAGCAAGCATCTCTGCGTGGTATGCACTGCAATACGAAAACCTAATGTCCCGGGGAAGACTACGTATATATTTATATGGCAGTAATATTACGTCAAATTTAAAATCAGATTTTTTTAATCTTTTAAAAGTCTAAAATCAAGGCGAATACATACTAGGTGGTCGCAAGGGATCAGGTGACTATTTTCGCCGCTTGTAATTTGAATATATGTACGTTGCATGTCAGCACACATTTTTCAGTAATTTTTTTGACATTTAAAGTAAAAATTTCTCAAAGCGAATTGGGATGAGTATACCTTATATGAATTTGCCTTGGTGTAAAATTTAAAAAAAAAAATTCTTTAGTCTTCATAAGAAGGAACACATGAAGACGAAATATAAACAACTATAGGAAATCACAGATGAAGTGAAGATGTGACGATTCCACAGGTTGCAGCAATGGCGGACAGTTCAGCAGATAAGAGAAGAGATTCTCAGAAGGAAACGCCTCGCAACGTGTAATTTTTAAATTCTGAGTCTCGATGAAACTCTAATCGTTTTGGCGAATAGTTGGCGTCATTATATAAACAATGCCAAGTTTATAAATAAAAGGGTTCACTGGCTCATAAGACAGGTTGGGCTATGTGCTAATAACTTACACTCATAAAAAACAGATTATTACTGAAACCCCAATGGCGTTCTATGTTCTACTACATGAACTTTCTTCTAATTAATTCACAGACTTTGTGTACAATTATTATGAATACAGGCAATAAAAAAATGCTGATACAACTGCTAATTGTTTTTCCTAGGGAGGCAAAGTTAATGAAACTAAATCTTAAAAACTTTTATTTTCTATGGCTCCCACAAGAATTAATTTCAAGAGTATGTGGTGTTTAATGTTAGAAAGGGTAAGGGGGCAAGTTATGGTGAACTAAAAGAATACTTAAATCTCATCATGGACATTGATAAACCCCTTGTAAGTCTTGAAGTTTAATAGGCACAACCGTATGGAAAATTTGGTATGTTGTAATAACGCAAGTAATCTCTGGCGATCTTGACCTTTGGCCTTCACTCAGGTTATCCGATAACTGCACAGTGTTAAAATCACAAAACTATTCCATAACCGCAGGTGAAAAAATATACAATTTTAATCTTAGAGACATTATGAGAGCAGTCTGGCCGCCGTCAAGGGTTCTTCATGACATTTGCAACAATCTTAGAGAAACACAAAAGGATATTAATATAACTTTAGTTAAGTTGGCAAGCAAGATTAAAGGGCGCGCTCCAAAGAATGGTATTGTATAATATCGCTTATAAGCTTTGGATGGAAGTCATTTGTATTCTCGTTTAACATGATACGAACGGTTTTAACCACGGTGGGCACCGCTTCGGCGAAGAGGAAGACTGCATCCAAAACATTCTCTGCTACTATCCCTTCTCAAAGGTATATTTTTGAACAGTCGTTTGTTTCAGTTCCTGGATTGACTCAGAGAAGTTACACTTCCTAACATTTAACCTTCAGATAAAATTCACTAGTATTCTCGGTTGGAGTTGGCTGAAGTAGTTAGCACGTTGACTACAAAACCGAACGTCCTGTGTTCGAGCCCGGTATCCAACAGTCATTATAAATAACAATACCATGCATTTTTCTGATGTGCATTAGTGTTCCTTTGTATCAGTTGTTGTAGGAAAGTTCATGTGATGAAGGCGTAGTCACTGGTCACTGAACTATATCGACTTCAGCAGATACTAATCCTAATGTAACATCAGAACGCCCTCCTTCGTTGTGTAGCAGAATCATTGACGAAGTAAAATAATCAATAAAATGGTGACTAAAAACAGCTTTGAAAATTTAATACGCCTCATTGACACCAGAGGCGCTGCAACACTGAATTAATAAAAACGTGCAAAAAGCGAAGTTGTAAAAGGATGAATCGTTCCTCTATCTCTTCCTTCACTATCCCTTTCCTAAAGAAGGTAACACTTAGTAATAGTAGTAGGCATTCATTGCCTGAGTGTTACTTCTCTTTAAAAAAAAAACATGCTCTTTAGCAGATGCAAGTTAGGTTAGGTTAGGTTAGCAGGTTGCTGGCAAGGATGTGTGAAAATTTAGGGTCCAGCCCAGTTCCTCAGTGCTCCCCATAAGTAAGGAGTAAACATAGAGTTAGAGAAAGGAAGGGAAAAGAGGAAAAAGGTAGATGTAGAATGAAGATCATTAGTTGCTAGAGGAGAAGAGAGAGTGGGTCGGGAAAAGATGCATGTTAGAACGAACAGGTTTTAACCACGGTTCGGCGAAGAAGAAGATGCAAAATTTTCTCTGCTACTGCCCTGTCCCAAAGTTATATTTTTTGGCTTCAGTGCTCGGATTACCTCGGAGACGTGGCACTTCCTAATCTCTAACCTGTGGATGGAAGTCACTTGCGTTCTCGGTCAAAATGATCAAGCAATGCTAAGCGATTAGATACATGTTAGAACGAACAGGTTTTAACTACGGTGGGCATTGCACTAGCTGTTTCGGGAAAGAAGAAAACTTTATCCCAGAACTTCTCTGCTAATGTCCTGTCTCAAAAGTCTAGAAAATTAGCACTATTTAGCTTCAGTATCTGGATTGACCTTAGAGAAGTGACACTTCGTAATATTTGAGGCCTTTAAATGGTTCTGAAAGGCATTCAGTACCCGTGTTCTCTATGATCTCGGTAGCATGAAGGGCATTTCAGAAAACCAAAGCGTTTTAAAAGGTAGTTTTAAATGCCAGATTTTCTTGTTATTATGATAATTTTTTTTTATATCAAGGTCGCTTTTAAGTTTGACCTCGTATTCAGTAACGTATGCTTATTTTATATTCAGCTTGTTTTTCCATTTGTATTTAAATTATTAACAATTTAAAAAAAAAATATTTCAACATTGATGTTATTTAATATTATTTTACAACAACTTAAGACGCTTCCTTTGCAATAGCAACAATTTGCACAATATAACAAAAAAATAAATTATTAAGATCTGTTGAACGTTTTTAATTTGCTGCTGTTGTTCAATGACACACTGTTTCTCATCAAAGATTTTGCCATGAAAATGTTAAACATTAGGAAGCTTCCATTGACGGTACACACGAGGAAACTTTCTTGGGTGTCAATAATGCGTACTACCCACATGTATGTATGTATGTATTTCAGTTTATTTACAGATAAAATGTTGCAACTTTTGTATTCTTCGATTTGTGAAATGACTTGCAGATAAGGTCAGCAAGCCAGCATGAAAAAAAGACGTTGCATACGTTTGACCCGGACCAAGAGTCTGTGGCTAGGTTTTCTTTATAATTGTTTATTTTATTGTTGGTTTTTAAGTTATTTAATATTTAATGTGAATGCAGAGGTTGGCATAGGCTGCCCACCTTCCGAAGCCATACTACCATGTCGATGTTCCTTGAAGGGAAAGGAAATACAAATTTGGTAAGTTTCAAGTTTAAAAAAAAAGCGCACAAAACTAAGCGGGTAAAAATATCAATATGGAGTCCTAAAATCTGGAGCTTATTCAAAACAATCACGTTTCGAAAGGCAAGCACTGCGAGCCGTTAAGACGCTGGACATCTTAAGCACAAATTACCACCAAACATAAACGGGAGCACCCAGTTTCTTTGCTGTACGTATGGGTTTAAGTCATGCATAATTCTCTGTCAATTTTTAGGATCTTTATCCTTTATATCCAAAATAGTCACTAGCAGGGAATATCGGTTATTCTTAGAGGATATTGACCTCTTAATCTCACTCATCTTACCTGCTCAACATGATCATCGTATTACAGTGGAGATCACTCCATAACCGAAGCAGCGAAAAATCTACAGACCCTCATCTTAGAAACTATCACTATAAATATTTATGTGGACGTTATACAGATGCCTTACAATGAATGTGCAAGCGTGGCTTCAGAAGTGGATTGAACGCTCCAATAAGTTTAAAGGTTGACTCATTTAGGAAACGCAATGATCCACAATACCATGACTTGTTAAACTCTAATGAATGAAAATTAGTTTAAGTTCATCCACTTGCAGTCTTGTTTGACATCACTGAGGGACACTGTGGCTCGAAAATATATATCGAAGCGGAAGCTGCTTCGTCGAAGAATAGTTGGTTATACGGCTTCTTTGCGACTGATCAAAGCTGAACCAATTGTTACTTTCCGAACCTGGATTTTCTTGGAGATTCCTACAGTTGGTCAGGAGCAAATTCATTGTTGATTTGACAGAAGCAGTACATAAACAGGAACGAATAAATATTCCTCCTAACGCAGATTTTAACCTAAATCACAGACACCTCGTGAATAATAACCACGCTAAGACAAAGTATTAGGGCATTTACACCCTAACAATCAGATTTGATGAAGTTATTTCGATCTAAATGGGAATTTGGCTGAATTAAACCAGTGAGTTATCATTATGGCGGCGGACGACTGCCCTTACTACCAATAGGTTAGGTTTAGTAGGCAGCTGGCAAGGAAGGGTGAAATTTAGAATCCAGCTCACTTGAGTCCAATACAATGATCCCTTTGTGTTACCTGTGAGTTGAAGAGAAGATAGCGAGAGAAGGTGATACAGAAGACAGGTGGTGAAGGAAGAGATAGAGGAAAGCTTCATTCTTTTACAACTCTGCTTTTTGCACGTTTTTAATAATGCAGTGCTGTAGCGCCTCTGGTATCAATGAGGCGTATTAAATTTCGAAACTGTTTTAGTAGCCAATTTATTGATTATTTTGCTTCGCCGATGATTCTGATACACAATGCCGACGGAGGAGGATTAGTATCCGCTGAAGCCGCTGAAGTTCAGTGACCAGTATATATGCCTTCATCACTAAAACTTTTCCTACACTAATGCACATCAGAAAGATGCGTGGTGTTTTTGTTTAATGACTGTCAGAGATCGGACTCAATCTCTGAAAATTGTTATCAGATTTGATGAAGTTATTTCGATCTAATGGAGAAGTGTTACCTTTCTCAATTCAGCTCAAGACAAATGGGGCAATGAGCCCACCTGCGTGATAGCGAGAACCCTTTGGCCTCGCCTAAGCCCCCACAGAACTAAAAACCTCATGAACTTCACTATTGGCCACACTGGCCGGCCACTGCACTTTCGGAACCCATGCTAAACTTATGGGTATCCCGTACAGTGTATACTGCCCCAATGGTAATGATGAAGAAGAGGAGAGAAGCATTTCGCATCTGGAGGATCTCTGTCTGCTATTCCTTGGCAGATTATTCTTCAGTTGCCTATACGAGTTATCGGAAAAGGACTCAAAAATCTTTTTTATTAGGAGCAGCGGCTGGTATGGCCATTAACACCCTTTTATAAGGTGTGTACACACATGACCCTTTTCCGGACCTACTATCTCTCTTTTCCTCTAGTAACTATTCATCTATATCTACCTCTTTCATGTTTATCCCCCCTTTCTCTACTTCCATATACTGTCCGACTTACAGGTAGCACAAAGATATCATTGTATTGAACCCAAGTGAGCTGGACGGTTAACTTTTATCTTTCACCAGCAACTTGCTTACCTAAGATACACTTTAATACTAAACGGTTGCTTGGTGTGCCATGTTCAAGAGCTCCTCTGATTGTGAGTCCCGCAGCAGGATTTTTTTTAACTATCCTCAAACAACCCCGCGAAACGATTAGCTTGGCTGCGAAAAACACACAGGGCCTATGGCGGGAATCGAACCCACGACCTTTGGACTGACAGGCTATTCCGGCATTTAAACCTATAAATATAGTTCAGCTGCACAGATAATGATTTTTATAATATAATGCTTCCCGGCTTTAGTTGAGCAGTCTCTGGGCATAAAATTACACTAAAGTTCTAAATTTTTTTTCTCACTATGTTTTAGGTGCTCGCACAGCAATTTACCCCAGATAATGGATGGCATTAAAGCTGTTGAGCGCAACATAAAAGGCCCCATCGATGAACTGGTGCTGGAAAATAATCAACTACCCGCTCTGCCAGGCCGTTTCTTTGGATCCCTGCAAATTGTGCGTTTAATGTTGCGCTACAACAGCATTGAGCGTGTATCGAATGGCTGGCTTAATGAGCTGGAAAACTCTTTGGTAGAAATTTATATTGTAGAGCCACAGCTTAGAAGTATACCGGTAGAAAGCTTAAATGGTATGATAAATATGGTGGCAATCACCATACAAAGTGATGAACTCAAACATTTGCCCAATTTTTCGGGTCTTTTGAGTTTAACTTATTTAAGTGTGCAAAGCAAGTCCATGACGGAGTTGCAACCGCATTGGTTCAGACATTTGCCGAAATTGCAAAATATTCAAATAACAGGAGGAGAGCATCTGAATCGTTTAGAAAATGGTCTCTTTGATGGCTTGATATCATTAAAGAATTTGGATTTGAGCAGAAATGGCATTAATTGGATACACTTGAGAGCATTAAGCAGATTGCCGAATTTGGTGAGTTTGAAATTGTCGTACAATCAAATAAGTGATGTGGGCATGGTGGGACGCATAATCAAGGATTTGGAGAATTTAAAAAAGTTACGCTTGGATCATAACATTATCAATATTATAGAGGATGGTTCGTTTGTGGACTTGCCTCATTTAAGTGAGTTGCACTTGAATGATAACAGAATTACGGAATTGGAATATGGTGCTTTTCTACGTACCACCATGCTGAAAACGATATATTTGCATAACAATCACATTAAAAGAATTCATCCGGAGTCATTTTTGCAAGCCTCAGGCAGTGGCGTGGAAATTATGTACTTATATAATAATGAGATTGAACAAGTTGCCGAGTTAAGATCATTATTGGAAGCTTTGCCGGCCTTAAAGTTTTTGGATATAAGCAATAATTTCTTAAGGGATATACATTTTGGTGCTTTGCGTGGCCATGGCACTTTGGAGCAGCTGCACGTGAACAGTAATCTATTAAGAAATATTGAAAGGGATGCTCTGATGGCCATGCCAGCCTTAAGGGAGCTGCGTTTGAGAAATAATAGTTTGTCTCATGAGCTGTCAATGCCATTTTGGAATTTGCCTGGCCTAAAGGGCTTGGACTTATCACTGAATAGCTTTAGAACTGTGGACTCTTTTCTTTTGGCTGGTTTACCTTCTCTGCGGCGCTTGGACTTAAGTGAAAATGGCTTAAGTAAATTAGATCCTACAACTTTTATACACAACAGCATGCTGGAAACTTTGAATATATCTGCCAATGAGCTGGTGCTAATGCATCCATCAACTTTTCGCACTTTGGATCGTCTGTTTGAGGTGGATTGCAGTTTTAATCAGTTAATGGAAATTATACCTGGTCTGCCAAAAATCGTCGAGAGAGTTTCAGTGCGAGGCAATCTGATTTCTAGTCTGCCTCAACTGGCAAGTAAAACTTTAAACTTGCCAAACTTAAGAATGCTGGATTTAAGTCTTAATCGTTTGGAACACTTGCCCAACTATGCTTTTCAGGGCACCGTGCAATTACGAGTGCTCAGTTTGGCCAATAACCAACTAAGAACTTTGGATGACACAGCCTTCATAGGAGCTTATCGCTTAGAACTGCTGCATTTGCAAGAAAATCAATTAACAAATATAGATGAGCGTTGTTTCTTGCCTTTGTCTGAACTAAGAAATCTAAATTTGCACTCCAATAAACTGGCGGTTATAACAGATAATCTATTTTCAAATAACAGCAAGTTGGAACAACTGGACTTATCACACAATAATATAAGATCTATAGCTCCTGCAGCCTTTGAGTCACAGAAATCTTTGGAATATTTGGATTTATCTGGCAATGCCTTAACCGATATGTCAATCTCTCTAGCAAACTTAATGAATTTAAAGGACATTGACCTGAGTTACAATCAAATCGCACATATTCACAGCGAGGTAGTTTCAGCTTGGCGACAGGTAGTTGAAGTACGTCTCTCGAATAATTTGATTAACGAACTTAAGCACGGCTCTTTTCGCAATTTGCCCAAGTTACAATATCTGGATTTATCAAGCAATGAAATAGGCCTAGTGGAGCCAGGTGCTCTTAAAAATCTACCCGATTTGCAAGAATTCGTGCTGGCCGACAACAAGTTGTCCGAGTTGAAGGATCATGTTTTCGAGGACTTGCCGAATCTACTGGCCTCCCACTTTCAATACAATAACCTACGTTTTATATCGCCCGAGAGCTTTTTCAACTCACCCTCTATGGTGTTTTTGAACTTATCAAATAATCACTTCCGCAATATGGACAATATAGGTTTGCGTACGATGCGTAATTTGGAAGTCTTGGATTTGTCTACTAATGGAGTAAAAATGGTTTCCACCATGCCTCTAAAATCTTTAAATTGGTTGGTGGAATTGAAAATTGATAATAATGAAATTTGTAAGATACAGGTGAGATGCAAAAAAAAAAAAAATGATTTGACTTGGGCATAATAATTAACATTTTGAGAATATTTCTAGGGTTCTCCTTTCGAAACGATGCCCCGCTTGAGAGTGTTATCTATGCGCAATAATCGTTTGCGCACAATTAAAGAGAGAACATTTCGAAATTTAAGAGGAAATATTGCCATCATAGATATGGATGGTAAGTTGAAAAAAAACTATCAAGTTTGTTCGAAATTCCGAACTAAAATTGCTTTCAACTGGAACTTGCCTTTCAAGTACTAAATAGTGAAACGAAAAATAAGTATTTTATTGAGGAATGGATCAATGGTCTTAGATGTTTTCATATTTTCCATTCTGATTTTCAGGTAATCCTATAGACTGTACCTGTGAAATGCAATGGCTTTCGGTATGGTTACAGGAAACTAATTTCCCCTATCCTGGGCCTAAATGTCAAGATGGACGCCTGTTAAGAATGTCACGCATAGATAAAAATTTATGCAGCACTTTTAATGAAAATAATCCACGAAATGGTCTTAGTTACAGTGAAAGTGAGGCCAGCAATCATTTGCCACTGCTTAACGAACATGGCGATGTATTCCAAAGGGACTTACATGAGGATTATAGCGAAGAATGCGATGCTTTGGAAACTCCAGCAGCGGAAAGACCATTGGCTGGGGAAAGTGAATATTTTTATGATCAATATGTGGACTATCCACCTCCCAATGAGACGGTGAGCTCCCAACAACACGAACAGCCCTCTTCTTCTAGTTCGCACATTGAGTCTAGTAATACGATATTAAATCTGCATAAGAAACCGACAGTATCTACACCTATAAGCTCCAACATAGATTTGAATAATACTATTTTAAATACAAACTATTTTAAAAAGAAACCAGCATCAACGCCCTATTCAACATCTTCGCCATTTACTTTCTTCGGTTACCCCATACCCAGTTTGAGTTTGGGAAGATTTTTTGGAGCTAACCAGCGAGGACGTAAAGATAGGGGCGACAATGGCAACACTGCAGCAACCACTAACATAATGAGTAGCAGTGAAATGCCGGTCACACACCGCATGCACACCGGGTGGGGCAAAGTGCGTATGTTTCAACCCAACAGTGCCGAGTTTGAGAAATATTTAAAGGATAAAGACGAACGAACCGAAAGCTATAAATATGTTGATGTGCCTGGGTCTAAAAGATTCATGGAAATATCCTCAGATGAGACTTCGGCCAGTTCGGAAAATCCTTCAGGTGTTTTTAAAACCGGCTTTAGGCTACCAACCAGCGTGGAAAAAGGAGGTTTTAAGCCTATAGTTCCCGAAAATAATGGAGGATTTGTGCCTGTTCATGATCCTGCCAAGAGGAGGGGCATAGTAGAAGTTTTAGCCTCGTCCTCTTCAAAGATAAATATCACAAATCGTTTAACACAAAACTCTGAAAATTCCATAAATAAATTTAGGCATACAATTCCATTAACAACCACTGAATCTTCTACCAGTGAAAATGTCGAAACAAATACTTATTATGTCACCGAATCATCTACAGAGGAGACCACAACATATCGACCCATAACACGTAACCAGATTAACACCACACTAAAACCTAAAACATCATTTACCGAGGGCTCCAGCGGGACAACAACTACCAGCACTACTTCCAGCACTAGCACAACCACAACCACAACTACGACTACTGAACCGGTCAATACCACACCCCAAGATTCTTATGAAACCGAACTATATGATGAAGATATGGAAGCTCAGTCAGTGGGCATGCTAAGACCACCACCTTTTATACAGAGCACTACGTCTGAAACCATATTATTAATACCGCCACCGGAAGAATTGGTTGAACAAATCAAAAGGCAATCTTGGATTCATACCACACCCAAAGAAAGTTCCCAGGAATCTAACAGCAATAACTATCTTAGTAGCATAACCTCAACAACTTCCAGTACGGCCATACCATCACCTATTTTCACAACGCCCACCTCGATTCCTTTGCCCTACCTACCGCGTCCTCAAGGAGCAGCCCGCTCAACTATAACCAAAGTCTACACGCCACAAACTCTAAATCATCATTTGCCCACTGCTGAGGAATATCAAAGGACTACACCCAGTCTCACTTCGAAATCGCATCAAACCGAAGAACCTCAACTAACTGCGAATGCTCAGAAACGTGATGAGCAGCAGCCTATAGATCGAAAGGATGGCATGGACTGGTATTATGAAAGTTTTAAGAAAACTCGCAAAAGTGGAGCAATAAAACCGGTTTTCAGTGATTCAAGTTTTCAAAAAAATTCTGCCGTTAGGGGCAGTATATCGTACGAGTACTTTTATTTAGTTTTAATTTATTGCAGCGTATGGAATTTGCAAAATCATTAAAATTATTAGTAGATTTAAAGATATTTGAAGAAGATTTAACATGTATATAGTCTTATGTACTTCTACAATCCCACTATCGGCACAATGTACCGATTTTCGTCGGCTCACTGAAATAAACTCATAAGTAATAAACCAAAATGGCCTTATTTTTCAACTAATTAAGATATAAGGACATAATTACATCACACACCGCATTGATAATAAAGCAGTATAGACTTCTTCTGGAATTTGGTTTATAACTTATGACTTTATTGCAGTGAGCCAACGAAATCGGTACATTGTGCCGATAGTGGGATCTCGGCTTAAGAATTTTAAAACTTAAATTATTGAAATAAAAAGTTATAAGTTTGAGTGAAATGCGAATTTTATATTAAGGGTCTTTTCTTTTCTGAAAATTAGCACAACATTTGGAACTTAGTCAAGAACTTAGAGCCACTTTAAAACTGCTTTTAGAAAAGAAAGCGTCAAATAACACGCGTTAAGAAAAATTTTATATATGGGCATTTCCACAGTCATGTTACGTCAACGAGCAATTAATGTTGCAATTTAGTGCCATGCTGTTTGTTTTGTTCCTATATTTTACTAAATGTAGAGCTAACTACGTTCTAAACTAATATCCAAAACAGAATATAAAACATACGTTTTTCTTTGAAAAACATGCTACGTCACCAAAAATCGTAACGTGACAAAAAGTGGAATTTTCTGTTGAAGTACTCACTCACATACACACCAGATTTGTAAATGAATCATTTATTTTTTAATTAATTCGCGAATCGTTCATGCAGTGGATTAGCAAATTTTGAATTAATTCTTTTCACACAAAAAAAAATTAATTGAATGAATTTTGAGTCAATTCAAATGAATTTGGTAAAAATGAATTGCAATTCATTTCCAATTCAAATGAATTTGTCAAATGAATTGCAACTCGTTTCTAATTCAAATGAATTTGGCAAAGTGAATTGCAATTCATTTCCAATTCATTTGAATTGAATTGATTTTGAATTAATTCAAATAATAAAAATGTGAACTAAACTAAAATGAAATTATATTGAATATACATACATAACTAAGAAGTCAATGCTTACTTCAATTAAAAACAGGAAAATAAATGGTCTGTAGTTTTTTAAATTCGTATGAGTGATGGATGATACGTTATGTTGCTTAAGAAAATCATACACTTGATGATACGTTATTTTGAATTTTGCCTGAAAAATTCTTTTACTCATATGTAAAATAAAAATCAATTTTGAATTTTTTGATGATACGTCATTTTGCATTTTAGGTGACGATATATATATATATATATGTTTATCCAAAAGTTATTAGAACTGCATAATTACAAACATTCACAAATTTATTTAGAAGTCTACTTGCGACTGCGTCGAGTCTTAAGCTTGTAGTCCCGTAGTGGTCGAAATTCGACTCTATTCACCGCTTCTATGAGGTGCAACGAAGTCGCAGGCTTGCTGTATATATGTACATACATATATATATTCACCCTTATTCCAGTTGTCAACATCGACGTTACTTTACCAAAAAATTGGGGCTTGTCCACTCGCTCTCGAAAACTATTTTATGCTAATCACAGTCTATAAAATAGCATGAGCCTACCAACAGTACTCATTTGTTTTCGACAACAGGTAGACAAGCCCCAATTTTTTCGTATTGTATTGACGTGACGTCGATGTTGACAAATGCAACTCGCAAGCTGCTCAACCGATTTCAATGCAACACACTCGTATATTAAGGATGTTGATGAGATACTTACTTCATTTTGTTCCAATATTCAGACTGTACAAATTTCAAATGAAATAAATTTTTTATACATACATACATACATATATGTATATACCCATTACAGTGATGCTGAAAAGTATAAAAAGAAATTAAATCAGTTGTAATAATCATTTTTATTATGAAGTTAAAAATTTTGAGTTTGAAAACTTTACGGCTGCTTAATATTTTCTTGATTTAATGGCTCCTTGAATTTATTTTAGAGGAGTTTTAATTGTGGCTTCTATTGTGCACGGTGTCTTAATTTAATTAGCTACTTTATAAAAACTTTAGTATGGACATGAACGAGGGATAGATCATTAGTGTTTTCAATCTTTTTATGAAATAAACATTTCTCGTGAACCAATAGAAATTACACATTTTTAAGTAAACAGGTATGTATGTATGTATATGTATTCCGTATCTTCATGAAATTCAACAGTTTTTTGTTGAATCTTGGTTTTTGTTATTATACATTTTGCAAATTTCATGCAGAATTTTCGATAATTGCTCGCAAAAATTAAAAATAAACATTCCTTCATTTGTATTATTAATAAAACAAAAACAACTTTATAACAAACATGTGTTGCCACATCTATGGCTTAAGATTTCACCACTTGGTTAAGTTCTGCCATATGTATGACTTAAGATTTCACCACTTGGTTAAGTTTTGTTTAATAAATGGCAGCGCTGTTGAATTATTACCTTAAACATTTATTTAAATTATAAATTATTATGAATTCATAGAAGTTGTATAAAAAATATTGACAAAATTAATATAAAAATAAGGATATTTGCTGAATATTTAATGTTGATGTTTTAGTTATTCAATATTACCAGTTCAAATTTGAGTTAATACGGAGCATCATTATTTTTATAACAGTGGCAACCTTCGTTTTATACCATTTTGATTGAAACGAAACAAATAGGGGAAGAAAAAAGGGTTGCATTGATATAAAAGGCGGTTAATGCAGGAAAATAGCGCACAGTTCAGTGAAAAAAGCTAAGAAGTTTCTTGAGTTCGTGTGGATCACTTGCCTCTGGCTGTTGCGTGCGGAAAAGAAAACATAATTATAGACGTTGTGTAGTTTAACAAGTAGAAAAACATAATGAAATAATCTTCCGTTGAACCAATACATCGCCACATCATTACCAATGTAAGTAAATTAATTTATGTAATTAATTATTCATCAATAATTAGCTGATAAGTTTAAGGCTTCTAATAAATTTTCACTTTTCATTGAAACTTCGGGTATTATCCAAGTTCCTCAATTGAACCATAACGTTTAATGCTCTATACTTCAGGCGTCATCCATATCAAACTTCTTTGTTTTTTGCAAATTTAAAAGCATGTAATGAAATGTTAGAATAGGGGAAACATCTGGTCCAAAGACCGGCACTGCGACACCCGATGGTTCTTTTGTGGCATAAAACAAATGAAATGTTGATCGCCTTTATAGTAAATGTGTATACATATGTATAAAAGTGTGCGTTTGTTCAGTTGCGTATGATCCGCCGAACTAGCAGAAACTGCTGGCAGAATATTTTTGCTCTGGTTGGGTATTTTCTGTGGCTGTAGGGTGCAGTGGCAGAATACGGCATTTTGCCTTAAGTTTATTATCTGAATAACTGTAAAGCTAGATATTTTATAATTTGAATGTATGTACCAATTTATTTCTTTTGAAAGTATAAAATATCTTTAATTTAAAGAGGAACGGAAAAAATTATTTTTAGTTGGTTACTTTTAAATACCAAAAAAAAATATATATTTTCAAGCTCTGAAACCGTCTCTTCGATTTCAAAATCTCTAGCTTTTCTGGAAGCTGCAGAAGAGCGATTTCACGTACAAACAGACGGACAAACGGACATCGCTTATTCGTCTTTCCTATTCATAAGGATACAGAATATAAGTATATACACTACATGTATGTGTATGTATATACAAATGTATATACATACTTTATCGGTCGCATATGAATATTGTGGAAATTACATACGGAATGACAAACCTATATATACCCTTATCGATCGACAACTTTTATTGTAAATAACAATTTGTGAATGCAAATACTCTCATAATTAGACTTGTGTCCAACAGCTCTTTTTGAACTAGCTCGTTCTGTTGGACACAAGTCCGTTCAAAAACATCAATGTAAATTAAATGGGTTTGAAACTTTTGATTCGAACGCTCTCAAACTAGTTAAAAATGAGCTGTTGGACACAACTCTACTTATAATCAGGGACAAGGACTTCATGCGTTTAAAAAACGTATTTTAGGCGGCTAAAATATGACATCAAAAACGCAAAATATGCACTAATAGCAATAAATTTTTTTTTTCAAAAGAAAAGTTTTCAATTTACATACAACTAAATAAAGATATAAACATTTTTTCTTTCCTCAAGAAGTGCGTGTACAATCCTTTTATATTAAATTTTTACATTATATATGATAAATGGTATAACGATTGTTTCTACATTATTAACTCCAAACACGAATTTTTCGAGATATATTTACATATATTGCAGTAAGGGAGCTATACGTAAATAGAAAAATAACAGCGTTGTTATTGATTTATTATCATTTAAAAATTTTATATTTTCGAATGTGAAGTTCAATTAATTTGTTCTTAGAAAAAGGCCTTGCAACGTCTGTGGATGTAATCTCGGCTCAAATTTAAACGGTTCTTTTTATATAATCTTATATGTATATTTATTTAACTCAACCATTACAATGAATTGAATACTAGCTATTAGATTTGTTTTTTAAATCCGTTACCATTTTTAAAAACAATATCAAGTTTCCGCAGAATTGTTTCACTACTTTCGGCTTTAATAGCAGACAATTTCCTCTTGAAATCATCAAAATGACAACTTCCATTAAATTTGGTAGGTGTACGAGTATGTGCTGGTATAATCGTTCTACAATTCAAGTGAATAAATTTGGCAAAAAACAGTTTTGCATTATTAATTTGTAAACAATATTTTCAAAATTTGATTTTTTGACTAAATACATGACACAAAACCATGCATTTATACCAAAATATGAATTTTCAGCAAAATATGCAGCAACAAATCGATGCCATTTGTACGCAAATTCATCGTTTCGCAAAGATATTTCGTTCTTGCCATTATCAGGGTGAACATGCATTTGCATGAAACCCTTGTCCCTGCTTTATAATACATTAAAAAATCACATGAAAATAAATTTGTATCAGAACATGAAGTTGTATTGTATACGTATGTACATAGATGCATTTTCGGCCATGTCACAGAGCTCAATTCCGTTCGGAATCGGAATTCAATCCATCCCATTTTTGTATTAGATTGTGTCTAAAAAAGAAAACTAAAATACGGAATTGAACTCTGTGAAATGGCCGTTTATTTAAATTGAGTCTAGAATTACAAAATTCAAATAAATAAGAATATGTAAATAATGATTAAAAATAAATTCACAAAATGTCAGGCAAGCAAATCAACGCATTCGTACTTTGGTCCTAAGTAGAAAATATTTTCAATCAACAAATCAAAGACTGCCTTTTATTAAAAAAAACTGAAAAAATGTTTCCAAACAACGCTTGATTTCGATACTTATCTTCTTTTTCAGTGCGCTTTAAGTCCCTGTGGAGCATAGGGCCTTACGATACTTATGCCAACCTATTTATAGAAGAGTTTTCCACCATAATTTTAAAGCTTTGTTGGGAATCTTTTTCACGTTGCTTAAAATCATTTTCGTGTTTTTTACCCTTTTTAATCGTAACCCATTTTCGCTAGGTGCATCATTTTTCGTGTTTAGTATTCGCTTGAAATATTCGCATATTCGTTACATCCCATCCCTATACATAAATCTGTAATTCACTATAGACAAAATGGCTCATGTATTTAAAGAAAGAGGTATGTAGAACATAAATACAATTTTCTTTCCGGGTCGTAGAAATTATAAGGGTGTAGTACCCTTGATACTTACTCTCTGAATTACTGAATTTAAGCATTGGCAAGCACAATTAAAACTGCAGGCAATATTTATTTTCTCCTAAAACCATGAGTTATTAATTAACTTTTATAGTACCTATTGAAAATTTATTTTTTCTTTCTATATTCAAGCCAAGGCGTATAATTGCACCATGATTTAGGTTTTACTTACGTAAACCTTATTAGGTGAAGGAAAATTATCTCAAATTTGTGTTCATTTTATTTATACTGTTGCATAAGGAATTACAAATTACGTATACTCAGTAAAGGCCATCACATCCTGTATTTTAAGTAGACCGGCCCACACTGCCAACTTGCTTGCAACCTTTGCATTTAGTGTCCTTTTAGGCAAGCCTGATGTTTGTCAGATTAAGGCTTTTTCGAACTATTTCCAAAAGCCAATCAATGCTTTATCTCTTTGGGTTAGAAGCCACATTTCATAAAAACGTTTTGATGTACTGCTCCGCATATTATCCTAAAACATTTTATAAAATGTGTACATAGTTAATTTGTATTTAGCCAAAAACTATATATTCGGGTATGTTCTGTATTCCACGTAATTAAAACATGCGGAATTGCCATAGAATTGTTCTTGGAAATGGGTATTTATAATAACAATGCTATGGCAATTCCGAGATTTAATTTCACGTGGAATACGGAACATATCCGATTATATATAAATAAATTTAATGATCGATCAGTTGGTGGCTGTGAGTAAAAATATTTCCTCAACAAAATTCAGTTTTTGGTTATGAAGTTTGTCATCATTTAAGTAAATTTGTATGAAGATACTACAACTACACTTTCCAGTTCTTAATTTAAAAACATATTAATGGAATAGAAAATTTTATATTTCCCTGAAGTGCTGAGTATACAATATTTGTATTAAATTTTTTCATCTTGCAGTTATGACGTTATTACAGCAAACGAGCGATATTTATCAGGGACGGCATTGAGAATTTTAAAATTGCACCAAATTATAAAAATTGTACTTTTTCGACTTCAATTGTACGAAAAGATTTTATTAGTTCAAATTTCATACTTTTATTTGTTTTTATTAAAATAATTGACTTTGTTCTGGCTACCGAATAGTTTTCACAAATTTGCTTGTAATTTGGGATATTAAAGCATATGGTTACACGTGTTTGAGTTGAAATTTAAAATATACAAATTAATAGCATGGGCTCTGCTCCATCATCTGAATTTAGCAGAAAAAATATTCGGAAATGACGAGTTCACATTTTTTGATTGTCTCACTAATCTTTGCTTTCACAAGACTTTTCCATTGAGAATAATATTAGTTTCATTGTTCAAAAGTGATATAGGATATATATTTAGAAAAGAAACTGGATAGCATGTGTATTATTCAACATTTAAAAGGAAAATTTGATACTTACCCTTTTCGGGAATATTGGTTAAAACGACAGGACATAACTTGTGCATTGAGCTTAAAGAAAATCAATTGGTTAATATACATATAGTTAAACTTGTTACATATGTATGCAATATTGTTAAAATATTTAACATTTGTATATGGTTCAGTTGGTGATGCATGTTACGAAAATTCCTCAATCTTATTCAGTTAAAGGTATGATTTTTTTCATCAATTATCCATATACTATATATAATTTATATTTTTACACCAACTTCTAGGCTAAACTCACCATTTAAAAAATAAATTAAGTTGCGTATATTGAAACAAGTCCATTCTGTTTGAAGATTTCTATGGAAAAGAAATATTACTGCAAATTAGCTCACGTGCTCAACTTTTACACAGAGTCGTGTAAATACGCACTACTAAGCATTAATTAGTAACGTAAATACGGCCTGTTATTAATGACCCAGGAAGAAGATAATTTTGTAGTAACGCCATATGTTCTGAACGCTGCAGCCACACGTTCAATAAATCGCTTTCAATTTCATTACACATATTGTGTGTCAAAATTACTTGAAACTGATAGCAATGAGACAAATTGATAGTCAATTTCATTTTTTAAATGCCACCGACGAAGAAACCATAGACTAAGATTCATATTCTGTGGAAGAAACAACGCAAATTGGTAGCTTCAATCAATTTTTGCTGTGACCAGCTGTTCACATTGAAAATTAAATTGCCATATAAATGGATAGATGAATTTGAAAGCAATCAAGGCCTATTTATCAGGTCAATGCAATCGTCCTGATGATATTCTGTGTTTTCGTGTTTAAACTGTCAAAAGTTGTTTGCAGCATATGATTTAGTTCATGTTTGTGTTTGACAAATTAAACATTAAATTGTTTTTTTATTGCTGTGTTTTTATAGATATGCATAGACCTTGAAAGGAATTTAGTTGCCAATTTAAAAAGTTTGAGTGTGGTAAGGCCGGGGCACAATGAATCCGTCATACGTTAAACTTCGCCTCTTTCAACTGACACAACGACGGAGAAGGTAGACACAAAGAGTACTTTAAAAACGGAAGCATTTGAACAGCTTCAATACGTTAATTATCCATTTTATTCATTAAATTCAACTTTTTTTTATTTATTTTGTTTATTTCTTTTGTTTTATTTTATTTTTGCTGCCGCAAAACACAAAACCCTAAATCAGAACATACAAAAAAAACCAACCAATATCTGTCAAACTACTCAACGTACGCAAAAAGTTAAAAGTTGACCAATTTTTGTACTTTGTCTTGACGGACACGTACTGCATGTAACAGACCTTATGAGAAACCATGTATTTCAACTTAACTGTCAGCTGAAAAAGGAGAAGTTTAACGTATGACGGATTCATTGTGGCCCGACCTTTAGTAAAACAGTATGAGTGAATTGCAAATTGAATGGAATTGAAAGGCAAAAAATTGAACGTGTGGATCCCAAGTAATATACATATCGTCGGTTGGTTACTGGTTTAATGTATGGAACATTTAAAAAAAAATTTAGTTATTGATTGATTATATATGAATAATGTGTCCTCTTTCCAAATTCATTATCAGTTTTCCGATATCAGGAGATATAGAGCTGCAATATTGCGCCATTTCCACAATTGTTATATATTTTAGAAATTGTTTTACAGCACTCAGCAATTTTTTGTATCCAACGTAAAAGTATTAATATTGTTATTAGCAATTGTTACGATGTATACAATGCATATTCTACTCAACGAACGTGATTCAAAGCAAAATACAAAAATTTTATTGTTGTGTTATGTTTTAATCAAATGAAATTGATATTTATTTTTTATTAATAAAATTTCTTTGATTGTAATTATTTTTGTTGAACACTATGGTTGGGGGACCAATAAAAGATTCCTTTTTTATAATTAAAATTTTTATATTTTTATAATGAAAAATTTATATTTTTATAATTAAAAATTTATATTTTTATAATTAAAAATTTATATATTTTTAAATAACATATTTTAATTTCACATGAATCGGCATTATTAACACTAAGTAATATATGTGTAAGTTTGGCCTTTTAGGCTTTATATTACTTTGAATAAACAAATAAATAAATAAAAATAAAAAATAAATACATTCAAACTTCCTTTTATATCTTCCGTTGTTTTTTCTTTAAATGTCATGTTGCATGAATAAAATTGATATTTTCTACTTAAATGTATACAGTAATTTAACCTACTTGAACAAGTAGTGAAAAATATTGTTGTTACGATTGTGGCATGCCTTAACAAAGATTTTTGTCATTTTTTCTTTAAATCCTAATAACTTTTCATGTTGGATGTAAAAAGTTTATCAACTTTAAGTTTGTCTAAAAAACATATGTATATATTTCTTTTATTTTTAAACAAAAAATTCTATCGCGTATTTTTATAAAACTAATGAACTAAACATTCTTCGTCGATTTTCTCGAAAACACATTTTTGTTCCATGCATCAAACCAGTAACCAACCCACGATATATTAAATGTGTACAAAATTCAATCGATTATTGGCGAACCAAATAATCCATTGCTTGTTTGATTTTAAGATACTTTAGGCCTAATTTGGACGATTTATAATCATGCAATTTTTATTTTTCTTTCTTAGTAACTTCTAAAAACCTCTTGTATGTCTGAAATTATATATGTATGTAGTTCATGTATATTTATATTTCAGGGCTGAATTTTTGAAGTACAATCGGTTACAAGGCATATCAAACAGGTACATGCATCAGGCAAATTGCTCATCCGCTGATTTTTTGTTTACACGTTTATAACGAAGAATTCATTTGACAATTACTTTTGTGCCTTGTTTGATTTAATGTGACTTGTGCGTTTCTCTCTCTTTTAAAAACTTTGAATTTGTATGTTACACGAAAACAAATTATTTATATATGTATGTATGTACTACATATTCAGTTTTGTTTTTGTTTTCCATGTAACTTTCACCAAGTTGAAGTGTTTTCTAGAATAGACACTTTTGACTAATTATCTACCCGATTCCTTAAAATTTAACTAATTTGACGTCTACTTGGAATTGGGAATTTTTGTATATTTTATTAGTTTTAAGTATTCTGTAATTCATAATTCAAAACATAAAAAAAATATAATTGAATTCTATAAATAATGAAGTGACCTTTTTTAAATCAGATTGAAAGCAAGATTTTGCTGATATAAATATGATCATTGACAATAGCTTCCTACGTCATAAAAGAGATCGTTTTATGTGTGAAAAAAATTAGAAATTTTTTTTGGTGCTATTTTTGCAGGTAAATTCATATTTTTTTTTACACATTTTTAGTTTTAAGTTTGCATTTGTTAAGCTCTTAAAATCAATGGTAAAATTTTAAATGATTTCTATTCTGTTATGGGGTTGCATTGCCAGAAGAGGATTTAAAGAGTTTGTTTTAATAAGGAAAGTCGCTGCTTAACAGTTTATCCCCTATGAAACGACATATACATATGATGAAAATGACACCTCACAATTAAATAAATTACAGCAATATAAAGTTATTTTTAATTGTTTTGTGATAATAGCTTTTCAACATTTTATACGGCTCTTGATGAATACTTGTTTCTTTTTGCGGATTTCTTTATTGCTTCGTGTGAATCGTTGTGTATTGACAAGATATTTTACATATTACAATTATTCTACTTCGGCAACACTGGCACTCATCACGTTGATACTAAATTTTGCAACTGTTCAAACATCCAGTTCATTTCTTTTCATTTGTTGGAAGCAAATTTTTATTAAAATATTATTTTTTCTGCAAAATTTGTCCAAACCAAGAAGATATTTCTGTTAAAAATGTTTAAAACCAAAAGAAAAGCCCCACAGCTTTTATATAAATAAGAATAATCAAGAAATAAATTGAAAATTACAAAAAGGACGGCGATTAGAGATAAAGCTGAAACGGCATACATAAGTATTTTTGATAATATTATTTAACAAAAGAATAAAATGATGTCAGCTACTAATATCAAGCCAGTCATAACACCCTCACAAGGTACTATCAACTTTGGAGTTTCATTGCTTTCAAAGTGCTAATCTTTCTTGTACATAAATACAGGTGCCTCCGCCTCCTCTTTATTGGGCAACTTATCGATTACAGCTGAAAAGAACAAACAATGGCAAAGGGAGCTGTTAATGGAACGAATACGTTCTCATTCCTCACAACACAAATCGTTTCAAGAACTTTCAAAAGGTATGCGCATGGGCATGTTGGAAAAACGCTACCCTTTGGACGCAGTGGAAAAATCTAACCTACAAAAATGTTTGGACAATATGCAGCACTGTATTAAAGTTACTTCCAGGCAGGGTTTAGTCGAGAGACTTGAAAGTCTTTCGCGTCAATTGAGTCTGAAGTTTTCGGATGACACTAAAGCTCTATTTATATCGACCGACATGTTCTTTCTCGAAATTCTTTTGGACTCGAATGGTTGTTTAACGGATGTTAAAGTGCATCATGAATCCAAGGCGGATCAACAGTCTTGCAGCGAATTGGTCGAATGCCTTAATCGCGGAGATTTTGCTGATTTTACGGCCCAACTGGAGGGCTTTTCTTCAATATATCAATTGAATGCAGAATCAAAGGTGAAAATTAAGGCTTACGATGCCATGCAGGCCATGGAAACAGATTTATATAACATCTTTCAAATGCAAAATTTTACAAAAGACACTCAACAAGTTCTACAAGATTCTATAGTGGGTGTAGTGTTAAAAAGAAGAGGTGGTCATCCCATGCGTCTAGTGTATTTTGTTTCCCCCTACGATTTATTATCTTTGGAGAACAAATCCTTGCAGCCTCTTACTTTGGAAAATTTAAAAAACAAGCAAATTGGTTTTAGTGTAACGGTAAACTTAGAAGCATCTTCTGCCAATAAGCTTCAAATATTGCCCACAGTAACGATAGCTAAAGAACCTCAAACGGGTGCTGATGTGCCAGTTTTTGCGCCTCTTAATCAAATGAACTCTATGCTTCTACCAGCAACATTTGTTTTACGTCTTAATAAACCCTTACCAGTGTGTTTTAATACACTTCGGTCTATGGGCTTATGCTCGAGTAGTAATGTTGAAACAAATCCTATACCTTCATCCCTGGAAGCTCAACATAAGTCGCCTATTGTAGCGAACATCATGAGTCTTATAATACAAACTGCTTCAGAACAGCTAATGAAATCATCACAAAAGGGCTTATTTGTTTGTCTGCCCGATCAAACTCATTGCTATTTTTTCACCGAAAATAAGTTGTTAAAGGTATGTCTGTCTGTCGGCTGCTGTTTTTATTATCGATTTTAAAGGCACTTATTATTTTCTTTTGTTAATATTATACCTAGTCGACTTTAATACATTCGGTGCCATTTACGGAACCTTCTCAAGTGCCAAAAATTTTAGACTTTATTAAGAAAATGGCTTTGTTTTACTCGCTGTTGGCTAGCTGTGTTCGACCTCAATCTAGAATGGGCAATGGTAAGTAAGAAAATAAGGTTTCGATTATCATTTGAAAGTTACCATTATTATTATTATCATTTGAAAATTATGTAATACTAAAGAGCTAGATTAAGAGAACTAACTGATTTTATTCTGATTGGACTGCAATCTTTTTCAAAATGTGTCTACAGTCGAGCATAAACCACGAAAACAATACGTCTAAACAGTTTTTAGGTATGCTTAGCTTATATATATTTCTGACTTTTGTATTCTCATCAAGTTTACTATATTTTATATGCCTAGATGATTTAACAGCCACTTGCGTTAAAAAATTTCAACTAAAAAAAGTCGAGAAAATTGTGATTTTGTTTTTAATGTGAAAAGATTGGTTACAAAATATTTTGTTTTAATACTGCTGCATGAATCGTCTGGCAGTGGTTCATTGGCGAGAGGTGTAGAGAAATGTACGGATTAGACCTTGAAGCACAAATTTAAAATCATTGTTACAATCTGACATTTTCCTGTCTTTCCGTTATGCCTTATGTATGCTTAATTTACGACAACACTGTATCGAATTACCCTTCAACAAAACTCCCTCAGTGTAAACGAGGCTTTAGGAATGGAAATCAAAGAAAAAGCAATGATTGTCGCAGGGAAAAATCCTGAATCTAAAAATCGTCTTTGATTGCATTGAACTTAAAGGGCAATAATGGAAACTTAATCTTTTAGATAAAGAATAGGATTTAAGGTTAAAACCGGATTCAGCAAAAACCGGTTTTAGCATTGAAAACCGGTTTAAAGATATAACAAACGGAAACAATAAATTGTATATTCATAAGAAAAACAAACCGGTTGTAGTTAAAAAACCGGATTGTAGGTAGGAAACGGGTTTCAGATAAAAAAAGATTTCAAATAAAAACCCTTGATGTACATAAAAACTTGTTGCAGATTAAAAACCGGGCTTTAGATAAAAAATCGGTCTTAAAAACACCCGGTTTTCTTGACTTCAAGAATTAAAAATAACAAAGTATGCTCTGTATTTAAAAAGCCACCATTTTAAAACGTTCAACGCTGTAACTCCGAAGAAAAATTTCATCCGGTCATCTGCAGCGATGCAGAAAATAATTTATATTCTGCCATTGTCGGAATCAAGACTTCTTTCTATATATACGTACATAATTATAATCGGTCAGTCGAACTTCATAAACAATCGCTTTTATCGGGAATACGAAGCAAACATTTTGTTCACGAAAATGTTTCCCAAATGGTGAACAAAATTTGAAAATAATGCACTGACACAACAACAACTCAAAAATCGGCGATTACAATTTTAGGGAAAAGGGAAAACATTTCACGTGAACCTTTTTCCGGATAAGGGTGAATAATTTTGCTTAAAATACCTCGTTTTTATGCTTAGGGTCCGACAACCATGTGCTATAATGCGAATCAGCGTGTCCCCATGTTCTTATCATGGATCCATTGTTAGTTATTTTGCAAAATAATTTTAACTCCGATAGAATTTCGAATTGTCGAACATTTCCTGTCAAAATTTGCGAATATTTTCTTTAAGTCTTTATACATAAATTATTGGCAAATTATGTAACTAACGAAACCTTTTATCCTGTCACAGACATGGACTCTACCACAATACTCGAGGTAAATGCCATTTCGTTTCAACAAATATCAGTTGCTCTACAACATCCATATGAAGAATCAATGGCAACGGTAGAATTTGATTTACGCAGCGGCTTGCCCCAATGCACAATCTACAGCATTAGCAACAATTATGATTTATTATCTCTTAAATTAACTAACGTTGTACAAAAATGTCTCTCCATACCGGTGACGATAAGAGCTCTCTTAAGATTTTGGGACCAGGAACGAATAAAAATGTTTCAACGCAGCATAGGGAGCGGTTCAACGAATACTGGTGGAGGAAGTAGTGGAGCAGGAGCGGGAGGAGGAGGTCTGGGTGTTAACGCAAACATGAGTAGCGTGACGGGAGGTGTAAATATGTCTGGTAATATGGCCAGTACCTCACACAATGCTTATGGAAATTTTAATATAACTGGCGGATCAAATGACCCGGGTGGCGGCGGCGGTGGGAGCGGCATAAGTGGTAGTATGCAAATGTTGGCCAATAATACAACAGGTCAGCAAAGAACCCAATTACAGGCTGCTACATCGGGATTTTTAAAATACAAAAGTGGAGAATTTAAACAGGAGGATTTTCATGAGAGCCCAAAGAGTCAAACTTTAGCTGAACATGCTGCTTCAACGTTGATGCAATCTAATTCAGAAGTTAACTCTTTGGGCCAAACACTAACTCAACAACAACAACAACAACAACACCAAATACATTTGCAACAACAAACTTTTGAGCGAAAGATTGCTGCTGATCATGAAATCGCCGACAAATACAAAAACATTTGGAAAGATAAAACACCAAATCTTAAAAATACCGTCAGCATTACACCCATCAATGATACCTCCAATAACCACACAAATACGTCTTCTAACAACAACAACAACACCGCTTCATCGTTGGATGTCAAGCGTACAGGTGGCATAGAAATTATACCCTTAACGGGACCAAACAATAACAATACTGGATCTAATTCTAATGTTACTCCCACAACCATAACGATTACGCCCATTAATGCAGGAGCTTCGCCTTCTTACATGGGCAACAAAGAGAAGAAATCTAGCTTGGGGTCTGCGACATCCTCAACAGTTTTGTCTACCTCCTCGAATAAGCGCTCCTTGGATGCGCCTGATAATCAAAAAGATAAAAAACGCAAGAAACGTAGAGATGACTCGCCTATGGGACCACCGGAAAAAATATTTTCACGACAAAATTCACCAGCCGGTTCAAGTGAGGCGGTCGCTACGGCTGTAGCTCGTAAATTCTCCTCGCCGTCTTCATCGCCCAAGGGATCTTCGGGCGGTCTGTTGGCCTCCTCAGCATCTGGCTCATCGCTATCGGCACGACCCAGTCCCAAACATTCTCCCGTTTATAGCAGTCCCAAACATAATACGGCCTCCAATAGTCCCAAATCTCCTTTTGGTACACATTCTCCCAAACATGGTTCGTCTGGTAAGCCCAGCATGTCCACCCTAAAAAATGCCACTGCTGCCAGTCCCAAAGGAGATAAAACAACTTCCACCTCAATCGCCAACTCGGCCAACTCGTCAGTACTTAATACGGCTGCTTTAGTACGCTCCTTGCAGTCCAATTCTTCATCCTCAGCCACGGCCAGCACTGTAGCGGCTGCAGCAGCTGCTGCTATGGCTGCTCTCAAAAATAAAGACAAATCATCGTTGCTCAATTCGTCGGCCATAAGCACGGCTGCAGCTGCTGCAGCAGCCGCTGTTAAATCCAGCATGGGCGTAACTTCTATGCAACAGCTAAAGTCTTCCGTTACCGGTCTTAATCATATGACGGCTGCTGCGGCGGCTGGTTTTGGAACTTCAAGTAACCCCAATGCTACTTTGGATCTGAACTCAGCCATGCGCAAAAGTGTAGCCGCTGCGGTAAGTTATGTAACAGTTTAATTAATTTAATTTTTTTTTTCATACATATACTTGGTTTGGCTTGCATATTACATACATATATACGCATACATACATACATACATATATGTATTCATTTTTCCACTCTTTAATATTACAGTTAATATAATAAATAGTATTTACATATTTACACTTGTTTTCGGAAATTCAAACACAACATTTTACATGGATGGCTTTAAGTGTAATAAATAAAGGCTTTTCGAAAATACTTTGCTTAACCTTAATAATCATTAAAAATTATTTTTTGTTTTGCTATTAAAGAATTTATTGCATGATACACATACATATTACCATACCTAAATACATACATATGTACATACATACATACATATATGTATATAAAAAAACATATCGTCGGTTGGTTACTGGTTTGATGTATGGAACAAAAATGTGTTTTCGAAAAAATCGATGAAGAAAATCGTAAAAATTTTTTGTTTAATAATAAAAGAAATAGATACATATGTTTTTTAGACAAACTTAAAGTTGATAAACTTTTTACATCCAACATGAAAAGTTATAAAAGGAAGTTTGAATGTATTTAATAAAAGAAATTTTATTAATAAAAAATAAATATAAATTTCATTTGATTAAAAAATAACACAACAATAAAATTTTTGTATTTTGCTTTGAATCTCGTTCGTTGAGTAGAATATGCATTGATATATGTACATCAGAACAATTGCGAATAACAATATTAATACTTTTACGTTGGAAATGTGCCACATATCCCAAAAATTCTCCATTGCGGTAAAACAATTTTTTAAATGTTCACCAATTGTGGAAATATCTCCTGATATATTCAATATATCGGAAAAGTTATAACGAATTTGGAAAGAGGACACATTATTCATATATAATCGATCAATAGCTCAATTTTTTTTTAAATATTCCATACATCAAACCAGTAACCAACTGAAGATAAGCCATACTTTTCTCGGCCGCGGCGTAGCTGACTAAAATTATCGACGGCTCGGCCCAGCCGGATGTGAGCCATCATGGCGTAGGTCGCTGCCTTAATATCTTCAATCAGCTGCTTTTGACATACGAGCCTCCCAAGCCAACAACAAAATACCATATTGTTTTTATTGTTTGTACTTTGTTGTAGTATTAACTTTACCTGTCATGAATTTGCCTTGCATCAAACCAGTAACCAACCGACGAATTGCGCAGTACTTTCAACAGTCGACGATTTCAAAAGTTTGAATTTTCATTAAAAGCATAAACATTCTGTATGCTTTTGTAAGTACCAAACAGTCACAGTCGAAGAAGCAAAAGCTCTTGCTTTTAGAAGTTTTCTGCAGGTTCAGTCAACTATTTTGTTTTGTTTTTGCACAGCAGTCAAGAGGCAACAACAAAAACCCCTTTACTGCGATTGCTTAAAATTTCTACAAGCAAGAGTTTTTGCTTCTTCGACTGTGACTGTTTGCGACTTCCAAAATCATATAGACTGCTTCTGCTTTTACTTGCGATACTAACCAAAAGCAAAAGCAAATCAAATTAAAACTTTTCAAATCGTGGACTAATGAAAGTACTGCGCAATTGGTCATAACTCGTTTTGTGATTTTGCTTTGACTGAAACTGTTGTATTTTTCAAAAACGAAAGCAGAAGCAAAATCAAATGAAATGAAAATCATTACAGTTTTTTAAACACTGTACATACACATGTATGTATACGTACATAAATAAAAATCAAATCAAATCAAATCGAAAATCAAATGACGTTCGATGGTAATTGCATCACTTAAGAACGGTTGCATCGATTCCTCTGAAATTGTTTTAAATGTTTGTCATAACCCAACTTAGGCTTTGAAGGAAAGAAAAATTTACCTCTCTCACTTTTAAGCCCAAATTGTTAAATTTATCCAAAACCGGAGAACGGCTGAAACGATTTGTAAATTTTTTTTAAATCGTCATAGCAAATATTTATTTTGAAATATTGTGGGAACTAAACATTGTAAAACACTAGAGGTTTTGTAGGAGGTTAATCAATCGATCTAATATGTAGGTTATTAAAAAACAAAAAGTCGGTATAAAATAAGTGGGCGTGGCTCCTGCCAAATACAAATTTCTTTTTTATTTCGGAATATATTTGCATCTAATGCAGCAACAAGCGTGAAATTTTGTATGAGTAACGGTTTTTATACGAAAAAATTTCCATAAAGAGCAAAAAATAACGGAATTCCCGGTTGGCCTTGTAGATCTTTTACATCTTGTAGCGTTGGTAAATTGTTCGTGTTTTGCTTTAAATTTACTAATGCCGCCCATACATTACACAAGTTCACTGCACAAGTCTGGCACTGTACAGTGTGTTTGTCTAGTGTATTATTTTTATTTATTTTATTTATTATTTACTCGTATAAGTTTTGCTACGGCAACACTTATACGGGTATAACATCTGGCAACTTTATTGTTCTCTACGTTTTATTATTCTCACCACTGCTCTTGTACGTTATTTTACAGTTAAGCTTTGTTCAGACATTTTAAAAAATGGCAACTCAAAAATGTAACAGGTTTTAAGGGATAACACACTAAACAAAATCTAACAATTAATAAACATTCACATTGTATGTTCTTTAATATTATTTATTGCAACAACACTTTACTAACGTTTTCTTCTGTTTGCTTTAGTTTAAACCTAAAAGAAATTTGCTTGCTAAATTATTTAAAATTTTTGTGTGTTTCTTGCAAGAGTTTAAATTTAAAGCACAGCGAAAAAGATCTTTTATAAGTTTTTTTGTAAAAAGTTTTTTGTTTATATTAATTTTAGCACGGTGTGCATTTGAATTTTTCTTTTTGACGAAATTTAAGTTTCTAAATTCAAAAATTATCTTTGTCATCAATGCAAATGTTTTTTCTTTTCTCTCTTTTTTTTAAAAAAAATAATAAAAACAAAAAACTATAAAAAATCCTGATCTTTGATGATGAAAATCATGTCTATCAAATTTGTCAGGTTAGTTTGATGACGTCGACAGCAACTACAGCAACAATATCAACAGTCTCAGTACAGCCACCCTTACAGGAGCAACAGCACAAACACAAACATCCATCAACACCAACGCAGCAGCCACTTGGCAACAATGACTTAATGAAATTGTCTTTATCGCCATCTCTAGTGCCAGCTGATACTCCAAATAATAGTGGTGGCATCAACAGCAGTGGCAGTAGTGAGTATATGGTGAAATCATCCCAAGAAGGTTTAAAGTTAACCATAAATAAGACATCCCATAAATCGTTAGGGTCGTCGAAAGCGTCTGCGTCCACGAAGTCATCTCAAGGCTCAGTGGCTCAGTCTTTAACCGGTTCAGCGTTCTTTAACAAGAAACTACATACAGGTCTCAAACCGGGTGTTAATAGCGGACCAGCTTCTAAGAAATCAACAAGTTCTTCCTCATCAAAGTCACCTTCATCTTCATCATCATCCTCATCATCATCATCCACCAAACACATATTTCAAAAGTCTAACTCATCTGGTAGTTTAAGTACAAAACTAGCTTCTAGCAATAGTTCTAGTAGTTATGGCCTTTCTAAAAGTCATAGTACAAATTCCTTTTCCGATATGCGTAGATCATCAAAAAAGTCCCACAGTGCATCAACATCACCGGCATTGCCAACATTATACAATTCCTCCGCGACAGCATCAACGTCTCAGCCAGCCACGCGTGTGGATCATCACGCCGATATGATGAAGATCTTACAGTATGCCTCACCTATAATGGCAGCCAGTATGGAGGGTTTTATGAAGGGCTTAAATTCAAAGTTTCAAATACCCAAACTATCGCAGCGTAACAATAATTCTAATGCCAACAGCACAAATTCTGCTGCTACAAACTCTTCAGCAGTCACAACATCTGCCACAACAGTGTCCTCCTCATCGACCACAAATCAAAATTATTCTGCCACGTTTAACAAATCCGCAGATAGCAAACGTTTAAGTCCGGCTTTGCTGCATAATAACCAATCCTCTTCGGCTTCTATGCACATTTCGAATAGCTCCGGCCCTTCATCTTCCACTTCAGTAGCCATTTCGATGACCAGGCCGAAATTCTCCTCCTCATCGCAGACATCTGCTTCAAGTCACGAATTTCTTAACACTGTTACAAAGACCACTAATTCCAATTCCTCTCATGTCGATGATACACTGTTGGCAACATTGGCGGCGGGTAAATGACATTGCGTTACTCCCTATTCCTTTAAAATTCTTCACAACTATTGGTCTTTGTATCTGATTAATACATTTACTATATATAGGACTATATACTTATATGTATATATATATTATGCTGGTTGGAATATGATTATTGTTAGTTTTGTTTTAGTTCATAAAATATATTTTATTTTGCACAAACGTTTTTCTGCCTTAATTTGTTAAGAAACAAAAATTGTAAATCTTTGGAAAATATTGTTAAAAAAAATGTTTATCTTTTGGAAAAGAAAGTGATTAAAATTATATTAATTATGAATATCTCTTTTCATCTTTCCACATATGCAAGTAAGTATAAAAGTAAGGTCTCGCCAGGTGGCATCAAGGGAGACTGGAAAGCTGTTGAAAGAATGGAATGGTACAGGGTCTTGCAAGAGGCATTTCAGAACTTTGACAGTTGAAGCTACGGCTGTCAAATGAGTTATCATTTATTCAGTATGTTTTGCCAAATCACCATAGACGGATGTAGGGTTCAACAACACGTACAAATAATAAAATTGTTTTATAAAAATGTGTGGTATGTTTGGGCAACGTTCCGCGCGCTTCATTCATTTTACGATGATGACCATTTCTGAAAGAATGGGTAGATCAACAAACAAAATGACTGAATTCGGAAGAGTACCAATCCACATGAGATCCAAGAGCGTTACTGTTTCGTATGGACTTCGAAGCTGGCGGCGTTAGCGTTCCATACATCTTTGAGAACGACGTTAGCCTGGCCATCACCGTCAACGGCGAGCGATGATTATCATTTGCTTGTCAAAATTGAATCATTTGGACACCAAAAATATCTTTTTTCAATAGAAATGCACTACGTTTGACACAGTTTATGCCAAATTGAATATCCAATGAACCAATGGCAACCGAGATCGTGCGATTTGACTCCCTTATGCTTTTTCTTATGGGTTTTTTTTTTAAGTCTCAGATGTTTACGAATAAGCCACAAACCACTGCGGTCGTCAAAGCCAACAACCCATGCCATCGTTCAAATTCAGCCTAATTTATGCGGCAGCCTCATGGAAAATTTGACATTTCGGATGAAATAATCAATCCTCGTAAGTCTTACACTGTTTGGACGGCATGACATTATTAACAGCCAAAGTATTTAGTGTCCTCAATTGCTTTAAGTTAGGTTATGTTTGAATGGTGACTAGCTTGGTATTGATTACCATAATGAAACCTTTGAGTCCTCGAGTTTTAAACTCTCGATGTAACGTCGCGTAGCCTGCAAAAAACCAGGTGCCACAAAATCCCTGCTCTGACCGAAGAGTGCTGACAGCTAAATGTTCCCTAGACCTCTTCTGTTCATATCCAACAGTAGCTAAGATCTCGCCAGTGGTCACAAGGTAACCTTCTACGCCGACAGCCAGGCAGCGCTAAAAGCGTTGAAGAGACACAATGCCAAATAGAAACTTGTTAGTGACTGTAGGAGAGCCTACGAATTGCTAATGGACAAATACAGTCTCAGACTATGTTGGGTTCCTGGCCGTAGTAGTGTTGAGGGAAATGAAATTGCCAATAAGCTGGTAAGAATAGGGTCGGATTTAGATGAGGGAAATCGGTGAAATTACCTATAGGACATTACTACAGGAAACTCAGTAATTGATTGGAGTGCAGGACCAACGGTTCATGGAGAAGTAGGGGAGGATTTTAGAGTATCGAGATCTAATTGTGCAAAACTTGACTCAGGAAGATCCAAACTGCTACTGGATATGAATCGGAAGGCGATGCGAGTCGTGATAGGCGCGATGACTGGTCACAGCAAAGACCAGCATTTGGGAAACAGACACTCCAGATTTCTGTAGGATGTGCGGGGATGAAGAGGAACCAGAAACCATTGAACATATTATCTGCTATTGCCCGAAGCTGCAACGCTTAGATGGCTGAGCAGACGTTAACATGAGAGCATTAGTGATACCTGTAAGTGTAAACTGGCGGATATTAGGGGCTTCATCATGGGAATTCAGTGGCTTAATGACAGATAATAGTGGCACTTATGGGTACAAAAGGGTGTCAACAGAAGGGAATCACAAAGGATCTAGTTGGGTTTCCGAGTGGAGATGTGTTATAACACCAACCTTCTTAACCTAACCTAACCTATGGGCAACTAGCCAGCGGTACTCCAGACCCAATAGTCCCTATGCGGAATTACCATTGAGGGTGTTCAACGACCTTATAGTCCGGGAACCCCATGTTTACGGGTCCCTGATCACTAAAGCTGATCTCATTTAAGACTGAAGTGTGTCCTGTTACTTTTGTCCCCACCAAACCTGCTTCAACTGCTTCAACAAGTCTAAGAAGACTTCTAGTTGCCGTTCTTATCACAAAGTCTTTTATAGGAAGTAGGTGAAGAATGACGTCCAAGACAGCCCGAGGTGTGCTCCAGCGAGGCATAACTCTTAACCTTAGCAAGTAATTTCCTTCCTCAATGCCTCCCACTAAAACAACATAACCATAGGAAATAACCTGCCTGATAACCGATGTGTAAATCCAGTTTACTACCTTCGGTTGCAGACCCCAGTTCCTTGCTATGGAGTTCCTGTGTGTTCGGTTCAAAGGCCCCAGCAGATCCTTCCGTAAACCATTGCAAAATTTCTGGGTATACCTGGGAATCAGTAGTCTTTCACACAGGATAGAGACTCGGAATCAACTCCCAAATCTCAGCTCCCTCCAAGATATTGCGTTTAAAATCGTGGACAAAATACAAAGTTTTCATGCATGTGCCAAACATTTTCTGACGATAATTGATAGTTTGAGAGCTCGATGTCTGGTATTATCCACTGGCACCATGATGGCAACTCTTGACCTTAACCGGTATATTAAAGTATCTGTTTCCTTGTAATTCTAGATACAATTTCGAGAGCTTACTGGCTTCCGATATATCACATGGGCTTGTAGTGCTACGGCGAAGTCTGTAATAAATGATGTGAACTGCGTGTCAAAATGGTGTGAATCCGTCCGCATCCTCTACGCCGTTTGAATTGTTCCATACTCGTACTAATGACATCAATGGTTCTTCCAAATATAAACGAGACTTTTCTTAAATCTGTGTTTTCTTCAAGTCCAACATGGACTCAACCATATTAGAAAAAAATCTTCTATAAACGAAATATACAAATAAAATATTACAACCAACTATCGCCCTTATTTATTGTCAATGTTGTTTTTTCTCACGCTGCTACTTTTAGGGTCAAATATGTATCTGTCTGCATGTGTTGCTTGTTTATATCAAGTTAAGAGCATTTGCGACATGGTTCGAGATTTTATATTAATTCATGTATTTAAAACAACATTTTCATTTTAAATCTCATTACGTCGAAAACAAGTTAATTGTGTTGCTAATTTACAAACACATTCATTTTCCGCCATCTGTTTTCTCGCTCGCCTTTTTTTTTGCGGCAATTGAATGAATGAAGTCTTGTTTTTTTCCATTAATTTGGCTTTTTAAACGTAATGATGTGAATAAGCATGTTTAAATAGATACATTTTAATGTTGTTTTAAATGAGAGATAATTATTAAAGATTTTTATGGGTTACTAAAAAAAATATATATAGGGTGTTTTTTTAGAGGTATAGAACTTCGAATTGAAATAAAACACAAGAAAATCGTTTTAATGTCCATCAATTTGGCTTTATTGGAAGGATAATTTTATGCCATTAGCGTTTAAATATGATTTCGGGCATGTGGCCGCCGCGGCTGGCTCGAATAAAGCCAATTCTACAGGTCCAATTTTCAACCACTTTTTCGAGCATATGGGGCGAAATTATGCGCTCATCGAATGTTTCCTTCAATAAATCGATTGTGACGTGCGCTGTGTGGCATGTAGCGCCGTCTTGTTGGAACCACAACTCATCCACATTCAAGCCATCCAATTCGGGAACAAAATAGTCGGTTATCATGGCTCTATACCGGTCTCCATTAACGGTAACCAACGGTCGACCATAAAGTGGACGGAGCTTGCGGTAAACTTCGCGAACTGAACCATTACTTTCGAAATAAATTTGCACGATTTGCAAGCGTTGTTCTTTTGTCAACCTGTTCATGATGAAATGGCAAACCAAACTAAATATTAATCACTTGACAGCTGACAAAATGGCCGCCAGTTAAAAAAGTGATGCCAACTTAAAGTTCTATACCTCAATAAAAAACACCCTTTATAAGTAAGTATTAAACGATGAATTGCTTTTCCACGGTCCTGCCAAAAAGGTCGTAAGATGTGGGCGATTAACTCTCAAGGGAATATGTATTGTTATTTGCGACAAGCAGGAATAGTTAGAATAAAAAGATTTTTGTTCAAGAGAGCTTGCAGGAAAATTACTAATATACATATTTATGTTTATATGTATGTATGTATTTATGTATGTATGTATGTATGTATGTAGTGAAATAATTTTTATTTAAGGAATTAGAAAAATTTATGCCCCCATTGTCGCTCTTATTCAACTCGGTTTGGTCCCACCCAAGGTTGTCAGTTTTATTTTGACTTTTGCCAATAATATATCGAACCATAACCGTCAAAAAAGCTTAACGGACATATTTTTTGGAGGTCGTTTTTTTTTTTTTTTTACGATCGCAAACAGTCGGTATTTGGTAAAAAAAATTAAGTTTGAAAATTATGTCGCTTAAGCTTTTTTGACGGCTATGGCACGATATCCTCGACATATCGCTCATTTACTTCAATAGTTTCACAACTTAAAAAAAAACTAGTTTTGGAGAAAACGCATTTAAAGTTTTCAATTTATATACAACTCAATGAAGAAATTAAAAAATATTCTTCTCTCACGAGGTGGTAGTAGAAGCTATTAATGAAATTATTACACAAGATAAAATACGAAATGCAGAATTATTTTGCATTATTAACTCAAAAAACGAATTTTTTGAGTTATGACACTATTGAAGTAAATGAGCGATATGTATTTTTTAGGCGAAAAGGTAACCTATTGTTTTCGCTACGCTGTCCGTCTGTCCGTTGAAATTTTTACAAAATATGTCGAACTTTGACCGCTACAACAACAAATATGTGACAGTTAAAAATGAAAGGGTGTTCCAAAACCAGCAACGAAAAATGTTAAAATCACATGTAATATACAAATAGATACTTGAAATTTCAAAGCTGGTGTATTTTTATACAGATTACACCAATTAACACTGAAATTTTAAAAATTAATTAATTAATTAACTAATTAGTTAATGACAACTTGCTGTATCTAGGAAACAGCAAGAGGCAAATTCTTGAAATTTTCAAAAACGCTAAACTAAAAAATTCCACAATTAAAAAAGCGCAAAAAACCGAAAAAATCGCCAAAGCGGGAAAAAGCGCCAAACTAAAGAAAAAAATCTAAAATTAAAATAAATCACCAAAAACCCAAAAAATCGCCAAACTAAAAAAAACCAAAAATAAAAACCCCCAAAAATTGAAAAAAAATCTAAGAAAAATCGCTAAAACTAAAATAAATTGCCAAAACAGAAAAAACGCCAAAAATGCAAAAAAAACCCCCAACTAAAAAAACGCCAAAACTAAAAAAAACACCAAAATCCAAAAAATTGGCAAAATTAAAAAAAATCGGCAAAACCAAAAAAAATCTCAAACTAAAATAAATCACCAAAAACCAAAAACTGAAAAAAATCGCCAAACCGAAAAAAATCGTCAAAAACCAAATTGGAAAAAGCTCCAAACTCAAAATAAATCTCTAAAACTAAAATAAAACTCCAATAAAGCCAAAACTAAAAAAGCCCCAAAAATCTAAAAAAATCCCAAAAACTAAAAAAAGGTAAAAATTAAAAAAAATACGCCAAAACTAAAAAAAACACCAAAATCCAAAAAATCGCCAAAATTAAAAAAAATCGGCAAAACCAAAAAAAAAAATCTCAAACTAAAATAAATCACCAAAAACCAAAAACTGAAAAAAATCGCCAAACCGAAAAAAATCGTCAAAAACCAAATTGGAAAAAGCTCCAAACTAAAAATAAATCTCTAAAACTAAAATAAAACTCCAATAAAGCCAAAACTAAAAAAGCCCCAAAAATCTAAAAAAAATCCCAAAAACTAAAAAAAGGTCAAAACTAAAAAAAAAACGCCAGAAACCAAAATAAGTCCCAAAAACAGAAAACGAATGCCAAAACTATATATATATATATATATATTCGGCCATGTCACAGAGTTCAATTCCATTCTAAAACGGAATTGAATCCACCTCAAGATATCGAGCCCTAGCCGAAGTATACCCCAGCATACCAGCGCCCCCCAACAGTCTAAACACAACTGATATATTTCCGTATTTTAGTTTCTTTTTTAGAACCATCTCCTACAAAAATTGGGTTGATTGAATTGCGTTTCCGAACGGAATTGCCACAGGATGACATGGCCGATTATATAGGCTAAAGTTCGTATAGTATTACAGATGTAGTGTCGGTATGGAACCCTCCGTATGCGAGTAAAAGCCGCACTTTACTGAATTTATTTTCATTTATACATGTCCAAATTGCTAAAATTTGCCAAATATACATAGAAAAATGTAAAGTTTGAATTTAACGTTTTAAATTTTATACATAAAATACCAAAATAAAAATAATTTAATTTCATATCAACTTTAACGTTTCTCGAAACATATTCATGGCCAACAAAATCTCCAACTAAATTATAAATCGCCAAAAATATCGCAATGTCGCCAGATCGAAAATTAGGACGCCAAACAAGTTTTAAAATCGTTACATCTGACAACCCTGTTTGATCGTATGGGAGTCAACCCAACTCTCACACTAACACAAAAATTTTTTACTTGACATTTAAATTGTGGGACGAGCCAACTACAAACTCAAGCGTTATTTCAGTAGTGAACGGCAATACCAATGGTTGATTTTCAGCCGAATAAAGTACAAAGTTGAGTTGATAACGAAAAATTTTATAAAAAGAAATTTCAAACAAAATTGGTTTCCAGATGGTTTCTTAATTACTTTGCAATCGAATGATTTGTTTTCACAATTTTTAAATAAAATATTCATGTGTATATCGTTACCTCAATATAGGAAGGCGCCGCCAACTCATTATTTTTCTTTAAATTTAATTTTTCGATACATTAGATGTTCTTCTATCGAAAATTACAAAAAACTCGATTTGAAAAAATGAGTTAGGGCCTTTTTACATTAAGGTAACGATATTTAAAGGGCATTTTTTAAGGTTAGAATTTACAATCCTACACAATCGTGCGACTTTTGAGAAAGTACAACCTGGTATGATGGAGTCTATGAAAATTTTCAGAAGACAATAACAATTCATCAGATCAGGGTTGTATTTTTTCGTAAGTCGTGCAATTGTGTAGGATAGTGAGTCATGTCCATTAATAAACATTATCTCCATAAACTATTTTATTTATTTACCTATTTTTTAATCGACACCCTTCTTTTAGGACACCCTGTTGTAAGTTGCTCATTTGCAATAAAATTCGTCTGACCATATTTGAAATATCTTAAACGTTTTAGGCTATTTAATTGTGAGTTGCTTAACATTTTTCGTCAAAATTAAATTACTTGAACTTGTGTTTTCTTTTGCCTTTTGGAAATATTTTCTATTGATCCAATGCATACATAAGTGTCCTCAAAAGTAAATATTTGTTTTATCCTCAAGTGATAAATTTCAAAGGGTTCTGTCTATTTTTCACAATGGCAAATAAATATAAACGAGCAAAATTACTGTATTAAAAAAAAAATTCAATTATCAGCTCATTCCATATTGTTTTAAGAAATATACAGTGTGTCGCATAAGTATTATTATTTTTTAATTTGTAATGTAAAACATTAAGGAAAATTTAGTATATTGAAGATTCAATTTAATCAGCTCATTCCATATGTGTCTTAGAAATATACAGTGTATCACATAAGTACTGTTTTTTGTTTCTCTAATTTGTAAAGTAAAACAAAGAAGGCATTTTTTGAAGGCTGCGGAGTGAAATATATTTTAACTTTTCTGCTGAAATATTCCTAAAAATTAGAATACGGCAGTTAATATTTTAGAAAAAGAAATCATCAAATGTGATGAGTCACTACCTGTTTCCACAAGCCAGGCAGTCAACACGTCTAGAAAATTTTTATGAAAATCACTCAAAAAAATTTGCAATTTTCATATAAATCTTCTACTCAAGCCGACCGACAGCATTGTGGAAACGGGAATTAATCACTTTCGTTTGAGAAACATTTTAATCTTCTTCATATCCTTAAACGGAAATATTACGGGTTAAAATGTTGTGAAGGCCCAATTTATAAAAATTATTAAGACCTAATAAAGGGTTTATAAAACAGATTTTCATACAAAAATTTTCTTATTAAGCCGTTATAAATAAGGCAGTTATTGTTTTGAGTAAATTTGTTTAAAATTGTCTTTTCAAATACAACAAAAAGGCAAATTTAAAACTTTGAATCAATATCACTTTTTCTATAATAAAAAAGAAAAAGAAATTGAAAGAAAAAACAAATATTTACAAAAACTGAAAAATAAAAATTCTAAAGTTCGAAAACATTTGTGACTTACTGTATAGTTATTAGAGAGCAAACATAGGGATGATGAATTCTATATATAAAAATGTTGATTGTGTTTATTTAGGATGAGGAAATTAATAAAAAATCAACATGCTTAAGTAATGATAATAAAGTTTTAACTTTGCACAGTGGGACCGATAACACAAATAGTGGTAATTACACTTTTGGAAAAACTCAAGGACTAGACAGTATAGGTTCGATAGTACTAGCAAAGCGCAATAAAACCCTATACTCAGCTTAGCTAGTTTGGTGACCAATATTTATATTATGGGCCTACAAATATTCTGAAAATCAGTGGGTTCGGTTTTTGTCGAACAGCTAATTCAGACCTGATGATACCGGTTAACGATATATGACAGTAATATAGCTAAGAGTTCGCCGATTTTGCGGCAAAAAAAAATGTTTTTTCGTGCACTTTTTGCAAAAGTAAAAGAAAGTAAGTTGTTTTTTGACTTTTTTCAGAATAACTTACAGGGACTCCAAATTTTTGTCTAACAATATTTGGCATAGTTGTAGCTACAGTAAAGCTGAACAGCTTGTGTGGAGAGATTAATATCATTTGAACGTGTCTAGGCACCCTAATAGCTCATACAAACCATAATTTTTTTACCTTGGCCTCTTTTTCAACCTAATCTAACTTTTCCTCAACTCAAGTGAAGCTGCCTAAGTTTTTGTTTTACATTTAACTTATGTTCAAGTCTCTAAAAGTATATTTAAGTAATTCCCATCTATTTGGCTGCATAATTAATTAACAACAGCATTAAAATTGTTACATGATGTAGCCTCCCTAATTAATCTTCTTTCCTACTGCTGTACTCTACAGTAAACAACAATTTGCAAAATTAACTCAATATGGTTTAATGGAAAGACAAATCAATTTTCTTCGAACCTGAAATTATATTTTACTATTTATATATTGGAGAAAAAGGTCATTTTAATTTTCAGCAGATGGGAGGATATTAAATTTTTTTTTTTTTGTAAACAAATATTAATGCAGGATTTGTTTGAAAAAAATATGCACGTAATTTAAATTTTATGGAAATCTTGCGGTTGCTGGTTAGACTTAAACCAAACAAATTTTATTTCATTTGTTAACGACTGAGATGAGAAAACAAAGAACAGCTAAAGGTCTAAAATATGCTTTTGAGGAAGTTTTCTTTTAATTTGGATTTTAATGAGAGACAAATTGTTTTCATTTGCTAAAAAATTGCTAACATTAGCTGCCATATTCATAAAAAAATATTTCAGGTTTATTAAGCGCTTATTTGACATATTTCTATGATTAATTTGTCAAATAAACCTAAAATATTTTTTATGAACTAGACCGTAAATCTTCAAGAATGAATTAGTTTCCAGTGAAAAAAAGAGCTTCCCAAGACGGAAGTAGTGCAAATTCGTATACCTTACTAGAATTCTAATATAGTCTTGTCATTTTTTTTTAACATTTTCTTTCATTTTATCTCACAAAACTTAAACGTTTTTGATTGTGATTAACAACACTTAAAATTAAAAAAAATTTCTACACTCAAACTCTCAAAACAAAAGTATTCCGACTCCCCTTAATATGCAATTTGCTGCACACATCCATTTCTTTCATTCATTCTTCTCTATTAATATAATAATGAGAATTAAAAATATTTTAAAAATAACTCGTATATAAATTTTTAACTGCTGTAAACTATTATTATTTAGCTTTTTCTTATATTCTCTTCTACTTTTATGTCATCACTTGAACCGCAAATCAACACCCACACACACGCTTCGTGTGCTGTTCGCGTGTCATTTTAGTAATTATTAACTTAAACTTAACTTAAAATTCGATAAAATCGATAAAGTGCATATAGTAATTAAAAGGTTTTAGTAAGCTAAACAATATAATAGTTTTCTACGAATACGTAGGGCTCCTTGTGGTTATAGGAAAAATATTTTTGTTTGTAACAAAGTTCGAAAGAATTAAAAAAAGCCAACTACTTAAAAAATGTCTTTATATTTCTATTGTTAAGGCAGTTTTGAGGTAGTCAAAGATAAGCAAGGTAAAACTAAATGCATCACTAGACATGCCAAAAACAGACGTTATATTCTACGCCCTCGTCATTTATTGAATCAAACAATTGCACCAAAAGGATATATAGGTCTTTACACAGGAATATCAACTTTTTGTCCCGTGCGATACCAAACAAATATGCTTGGACTTTTTTTTTCAAAGAAAACGAAAGTTTTTTTTTACTTCTTTATATACATATTTGTGTAGGCAGTCAGCAATATTTCCACAGGAATATCAACTTTTTGGACCGTGTGACACCAAACAAATGTGCTTGGTTTCAAAAAAAAAAAAAAAAAAAAAGAAAACGAAAGTTTTTTCTTTTACTCATTTATACATTTGCCTATAAACGGCCTCAGCAGCTCAATATTAGGTAAAATTTTGAGAGAAAATCGTGTCATCATATTGTTCTGAAATACAAGCTTAATTGCTTGCTGTCGCACGTGACAAAAAAGTGCAGTTTCCCGTGGAAATGCCCATATGTATCTTATCTGTCCAAAATATTGTTTATATAAAGGACTTTCTAACAAAAGGTTTAATTTGCTATATAAAAAAATATTTGTAAGCGAAATCATCTGATGTTTCTTTATAAAAAAAATAAAAAATTAGGAAAGTGCGATTTTGATTTGCAGACGAAGGTGTCCTTACGGCCACTACATATGTAACACTATACGAACTTTAGGCTATATAATCGAATATCTTACCTGATGTGTACTTTTCTTAAAAAAAATTTAAGTACCCGCTGCACTTTCTATTGGCGACTTTTGTAGTTTTAACGCTGTTTTTCCTTTTTGCGATTTATTTCGGTTTTTGGAGATTTTTTTTTAGTTTTGACGTTTTTGCATTTTAGCAATTTTTTTAGTTTAGGCGCTTTTATTTTTGTTATGATGTTTTTTTTCGCGTTTTGACCTTTTTTTTTGGAATTTTTAAAATTGTTGGCAATCTATTTTAGTTTTAACGTTTTTTTACCTAGACCGTTTCTTTTGTCTTGGCGATTTTTTATTTCATTTTAGAAAATTTTCTTGTTTGACGGTTTTTTTCAGGCTTTGGCGTTATTTTTTTGTTTCGCTTTTCTTCGGTTTTTTTAGCTTAGCGTTTTTCTGTTTTGACGATTTCTTTCGGATTTTGGCGATTTATTCGTTTATTTAATTTTTTCAGTTTGGCAACCTATTTTAGTTTTAAATATTTTTTTAGGTTTTGACGATTTCTTAGATTTTGTTTCCGTTTTGGGATTTTTCCACCTTTCGGCGTTTTTTTAGTTGTGCCGTTTTTTCGTTTTGGCAACTTTTTCGGTTTTTGGCGATTTTTTCGTTTTGGCGATTTTATTGTTTTTTGTTTTCATTTTTGGGATTTTTTCGGTTTTCGGCGTTTTTTAGTTATGCCGTTTCTTTTTAGGTTTTTGGCGATTTATTTCAGTTTTAGAGATTGTTTTAGTTTCGGCCCTTTTTTTGTTTTGGCGATTTTTTAGTTATGGCGCTTTTTTTTTGGTTTTTGTTTTCTTCTTTTGGCGTTTTTTAGTTTTGATGTTTTTAAGTATTTTTTTTTTGACTTTTTCGTGTTTTTTTTCGTTGGGCGATTTTTTTCTTTTGGCAATTTTTTTGTTTTCGTGTTTGAGATTTTTTCAGTTTTCGGCGTTTTTTTAAATATGCCGTTTCTTTTTCAGTTTTTGGCGATTTATTTTATTTTTAGAGATTGTTTTGTTTCGGCGCTCTTTTTGTTTTGGCGACTTTTTCGGTTTTTGACGATTTTTTAGTTTTGGCGCTTCTTTCGTTTTTGTTTTCGTTTTTTTGGCGTTTTTTAAGGTTTTTGTAATTTTTTCTTACCGTTTTACAAGATGCAGCAAGTTGTCGAACTTACATAGTAAAAATTACATTAACTGATAGATTTTTTTAAATTTCAGTGTTAATTGGAGTAGTAGTCTCTGCATTACATTACGATTTCAACATTTTACGTTGCTCGCTTTAGACCACCCTTTAATTTTTAGCTGTCATATATTTGTTGTTATAGTGACCAAATTTTTATATATTCTGTGAAAGTTTTGAGGTCCTTAGCTCTCTTATGGTTCTCGAGTAAACAAAATGTGACAGACGGACAGAGTAGCGTATGTCATTAATAATGGAAATTTCATGAAATTTTCCATCGCCAATTAATTCCTCGATATCTTCTGGTATTCCATCTTTGAGTTTTTGAATTGATTGTAAGTAATTGGCATATACTCGTACCTTAAATTTTATGTAAGCCCAAAGACGAAATTCACAGAATATATGAAGCAAAATATTTAAAATATTTAAAGCTTTAATATGTTTTTACAATTTTCGTCGTATAAAAGAAATGTCATCATACACATTATGACTGCTAAAACGATACCAGTGTGTCCTTTCCATATTATATAATTAGATATAAAAAAAAGATAAATGTAATTTATAAAAAGGTATACACAACAACAACTTATCAAGTTATAGAGAAACTCTATTACAGTTCACTACCCAATATCCTTATTCTTGTTATTTAGGCAATGAGGAAGATTTCATTAAGTTTCTTTTACCCTTTCTTGTAAGCCATTATAAGCAAGGTTTATTGGATTTTACCATTTTTATTTAAAGAAAAAAAAAAAAAGTGTCAATATTTGGTCGTAGTGTTCAATCATAGTCCTCCTATTGCAAAAAAAATTGTGTTGAAGGAAACTGAAAATAAGCAAGCTGCCAATTTGTTGTTTCATATTGCGTTTAAGAACGAACATTGATACCTTTGATTGATAGACATGTGCTACTTGAACAACCATCCCCAATGCATGATGGTGCGGCAAGAATATAAAGGAAAAAAAGGTTGAAAGTATGTTAAAATAAAATATGCTGGTGCTGTACTAGCTTTTTAATTCGAATTTTGCACTTTATTGTCTATCCTGTTGCTTTAAATTTAAAGATGTGAAACATAATGTTTTTGCTGAAAGATAAATTGATAAAACATTTTTTACTTTCTGCATTTTTAGGGACACTTTGAAACAGAAATTTTAATAATACGTACTGAATATGCTTTGCATGTGCACATATAAAATGTTTAATGTACTTTATAACAGATTATTACGAGGGTACTTAATTATAAAAAATGTGTACATCAGGTAATTTATTTGATTATATAGGCTAAAGTTCGTATAGTAGTAAATATGTAGTGCCCGTACGGAGCCCACACAGTTGCAATTTACTGAATTTATTTTATTTTTAAGGGGCAACATCTTTATCGGCAACGAATTTGATGATAGATCTGTATCTAAAAGTACACATGGGCTTTATGTATATGTATTTTTAAAAAGTATAACCAAGAGGGAAAAGGGGGCAATATCCTCCCTCCGAAATTATCCAACCGATTTTCATGAGTTTCAATACATGCATAAATACATAAATCTGGGGCTTTAAAATAAAAAAAAAACTAGGACCGAAAGGGGGAAATTTCAGCCTCTCCGAAACTATCCAACAGATTTTTATGCAATTTAAAAAGTAGATACAACTGTATCCAAAAGGACACACACGCCTTATAAATTTTAAAACTAGAATAAAAAAGGCGACAGGCGGCAATTTCTTTCTCTCTCTCTCTCTCCAAATTTATCCAAGCGATTTGGATGAAATTTGAAACTTTGATAGATATGCTTTCAAAAATGACAGACCGCAGGCCGTATATTTTAAGGCACACAGCCACACATGATATTCACGTATTTTTCCATTTTACTATTTTAGCCATAAGGAAAATTTTTATGATTTTTTTTATTGGGAATTTTTTTTTATTAAGGGTGTTTTTTATAGAGGTATGCAACTTTGAAATGGAATAAAATACAGATGAATTTTTTAAATTGACATGAAATTAAGTTTATTCGATAGATAATCTTCTGGCACTATAATTTAAATATGACTTCTGGCATATCACCGTCACGGCTGGCTCGTACATAGTCTAATCTGGAGGTCCAATTTACGATAACTTTTTCCAATATTTGTGGCCATAACGGCCAAGTGGTCAATCGTTGTGGGCTTATCGGCGTAGACTAGCGACTTAACATATACCCTCAAAAAATAGTCAAATCGCACGATCTTGAAGGCCAAATTCACGGGTCCGAAACGTGAAACTATGGGTTTACCAAACGTTTCCTGCAATAAATCAATTGTGGCTTGAATTTTTGCACGCAAACCAAGATCTTTTTTTCGCAAAATCTTCCATAAAGTGGATGTAAATATATCTAGTTCTAGTTCCCATGTATGATGGCGGATAAACTGATTCTTCCTCTACATTACGCTCTACAGCAGCAATGACTTCTACTGTACGCACTGTACGACGTCTGTGTATCGACGTTAACCAAATTAATTGGTCTGATGGACGATTATTTTGACCGTAAAATGGACGTAGTGCGCGATACGTATTTCGAACACAACCATGATTTTCAAAATAAATTTGCACAATTTGGCAGCGTTGTTATTTTGAAATGCCAAACCAAACTAAACATAAATCACTTGACAGCTGACAAAATGGCTATCAGTTAAAAAAGGTGTTGCCAACTTAATATTTAACCTGTTTAGGAAAGTATTAAACATTATTTCTTAAAAATACACCGAAATTTATTATTTCAATGTATTTATTATTTGTACAGGCGTTAGGTCCTACTTCCTTTTTGTGTAAATGTCAGGTGCCAAATGATTTTCCTCTGTATTGTATGAATTCCCAGTCAGCATGTGGAGGATTGTTTCACCAAACTGAATATTTTTCGCTTGCCTTAGACGATCAAAAACTGATTAATCAGACTCGAAAATGATTCCCAGAAATACTTAAAGGTAGATTTTGTAAATACGAGTACAAGCGTTTTTTTTTCGTTTTAAAATTTGATGGAAAAAATATATGTATTTTTTGAAACGAATTTTCGTTATTTTTCATGCAAATGTGAAACGTTTAGAAACGAATTTGTTTACAAAATCTGTCTATTAGAAAGTGATTTGTTTAAAAAACAAAATTGATCACACTAATGCTCGAAATGTGGCTGTTTGGAGCATTGTTTCGCAAGCGATTGTCTGTCTCGAAAAGGAGTAGCAATTGATCAGAAGCGTGAGTCATAAAATATTCTTTTAGAAGATTCGCTTCTAAGGTACCATTTTCTCTCGAATGAACAGTCTTATTCGACTCGAAAACGAGCGAGAGCGAAAATGATTAATTTAATCGCGCGGAGGAGTAAAAAAGGCTCGAATTTGATTATTAATTTCATAAAATGCTGACTGGGTTACGAGTAATAAAAGTGCGTGCATGTAGGTATGTATGTATGTGTTTATTTAAATATATGTATGTATGTATATGTGTTTCGATATTCACATATTTTTGAATTAACATGTGTATAACAATTCCAAATGGTTGTATGCTTCAATAACTCTTAAACATATTAACTGTCAGCACAAAATTATACAAATAAAATTGTACGCATAAATGATAGTGGGTAATATAAGTTATACCACACCCTAAATTATAAGCAGGGAAACCGCAAATATGCAATTGCATGTATTTCTTGGGCCACATATTAATGCGGGGACAAGCTATTTATCCGTTTCAAAACTTTTTATGAATTTTGGCATCGATTTGTTAGTGCATATTTTTGCATATTTTACCCTTTGAAGCATGTTTTTGCATATATCAGTCTAACACGTATATTCTTAGTATATTTTGTAATTTTTAGAGCATAATTTACGCTTTTAAGGCATATTTTGATGCTTCATAGAGGATTTTTTTTTTGTTTTAATATGCTTACAAACTTATTTATTGTTTATTGCAATAACAATTATAAATAAAAATCTTGTCTTATATAACCAAAATACAATTCCAAGGACTTAATTCTGATATCGGGATCTCTTTTGAAATTGAAGTTAAATTTATACGAGATTATCCAAAAAAATTAATTTGTATTATTTGCTTTAGTCAAAATTTGTTTTTGCAATTTTGTTTTCACATTCTCTTCAAACCCAAATTATTTACGGAATTCACAATGAGTATATTAAAATTTTAATGTGGCAACATTGTGCCATCTCAATTTTTTATTGTGAGCAGGCAACGATATAAATACACATACTGTGTATATCAAAGTCAGGCAAACACACATACATACATACATCTTTATATTATTTACATATTAGTTTATAATATGTGAGAGAGTAAAATGCATGTTTGTACGAATGCTTATGAGAGACTGAATTATTTTCTTCCGTATGTACTAAAATAACAAAATTTGTTAAACTAGAAATTATTGTTGCATAAATTTTTCAAAATAACTTTTGTTCTGCGAAAAATACAAATATTTTTTTACCAACTACAGCTTCGCTGACAGTTTTAAAATGTTTGGTTTAACATTACCATATTGCCATAAAGAAAATGACATGCTTTTTATACTTTTAAATTTGCCACCTGGTAATAAATTTGATTTACACACAAACAAAAACAACAAACTTGCCAGACCATATTAAAGTATTAAAGTTGAAACGTTGCAATATTAAGACACATTTTAATATGCTATTGTGAACTCCCTAATTGTTTTTAGTTCGGCAGTTATTCTTTGTTAATTTTTTCTTGTTGTTTCCTTTTTTTCGTTTATTTTATTTTTGTCTTATTTTATATAAATTTTTAAGTTATAAATATATTTTCATTTACAATTAAAACAATTTATTTTATTTTTAAGAGCATATTTTTTGAGTTTTTAGTGCATATTTTCAAAATTTTAGTGCATATTGAATGTACATAAAACACCTTTTTTTAGAGCATATTTCTGGTTTCCCTGATTATAACTTAAAATGCAATTCACTATTATAAACTAAAATGATTTGAGATCTCCAGTTGTCATAGAAAAATACATCATTTGATTAGGCCAAAGTTCGTATCGCTCTGTAAGCCTCATCAGTATCTTTTTTGGAAATCGAACTCATGACACTTGGACATAAATAAAAAAGTATATATTAGGAAATACTTGGGCACACAAATACTTCATTTACTTCATTTGTCATGCCATCGAAGTCAATATACAGGGTGTTTTTTTTAGAGGTATAGAACTTCGAATTGAAATAAAACACAAGAAAATCGTTTTAATGTCCATCAATTTGGCTTTATTGGAAGGATAATTTTATGCCATTAATGTTTAAATATGATTTCGGGCATGTGGCCGCCGCGGCTGGCTCGAATAAAGCCAATTCTACAGGTCCAATTTTCAACCACTTTTTCGAGCATATGTTGGCAATAACGCCACGAATGTTGGCTTCCAAGTCCCCTAACGTTTCTGGTTTGTTGGCGTAGACGAGCGACTTCATATATCCCCAAAGAAAATAATCCAATGGTGTCAAATCACACGATCTTGGTGGCCAATTGACAGGCCCATTCCGCGAAATTATGCGCTCATCGAATGTTTCCTTCAATAAATCGATTGTGACGTGCGCTGTGTGGCATGTAGCGCCGTCTTGTTGGAACCACAACTCATCCACATTCATGCCATCCAATTCGGGAACAAAATAGTCGGTTATCATGGCTCTATACCGGTCTCCATTAACGGTAACTGACTCTCCAGCATTATTTCGGAAGAAGTATGGCCCAATGACTCCACCAGCCCATAGAGCACACCAAACAGTCAGTTTTTGTGGATGTAATGGCGTCTCAAGGGTCTCATGTGGATTCTCTTCAATCCAAATGCGGCAATTTTGCTTGTTGACGTAGCCATTCAACCAAAAATGAGCCTCACCACTGAAAAAAATTTTGCGATGAAAATCAGCATCGAGATCAATCTCATTTTCGGCCCATACACCAAAATCACGACGCATTGCATGGTCTCGCGGCTTTAATTCTTGCACAAGCTGGATCTTGTAAGGTCGCAAGCCAAGATCTTTGCGCAAAATCTTCCATAAATTTGATGGACAAAGCTCCAATTGCTGTGCACGGTGGCGAATCGATTCATTCGGGTCCTCTTCAACACTTTGCTCTACAGCGGCAATTGTTTCTTCGGTGCGCACTGTTCGACGTCTCTGCGGATGCGTATTATCACATAGAGTAAACGTAGTGCGAAAACGATCCATGGTTAACCGAATTAATTGCTCTGATGGACGATTATGTCGACCATAAAATGGACGGAGCTTGCGGTAAACTTCGCGAACTGAACCATTATTTTCGAAATAAATTTGCACGATTTGCAAGCGTTGTTCTTTTGTCAACCTGTTCATGATGAAATGGCAAACCAAACTAAATATTAATCACTTGACAGCTGACAAAATGGCCGCCAGTTAAAAAAGTGATGCCAACTTAAAGTTCTATACCTCAATAAAAAACACCCAATATTAATTAATTCACTATGAAATTCTCTATATTATAACTATTTTTATTTGCTTAAATTTTAAATTTTTTTTTGTCACGCTGAGCAAACAACTTTTTTTTTCCCACTGTATAGCATAAAGTATAGAAATGTATGGAAATACATTTGCTAGATATTTCATGTGCATGCATACATATCTAAATAAAACATCAAATGGAAGTTTTCGATGACAATCAAAGGCTTCACTGACTGTTTGATTGATTCATAGGAATTTGTAGTTTCCAAACATTTCTATGGTGTGTACATACATTTGAAACTAGAACAAATGTTTGCATTGAAAACTTTTTGTTTTGCTACTCCATGACTTTATTGTGACAGCATGATAATATAAAATTTGTTTGTTTTTTGTTTGTTTTTATTTTATAAATTGGAAAAATATTTCTCTTTTTTGCTGATGATATTTCAGGCAGTGGAACAAACTACTGCCATACAAGTGTATTAAGAAAAATTGAAAGAAAATGAACACATGGTTTAGTTATATTGGAGTCTAACATAAATAATCGAACTTTGGAAATGTAAGTGACACTGTCACAACAACTATAACCACAACGTTAACGATAATAAAAAAATGGAGTTGATTGCAAAAAAAAAAAAAAAAAAAAAGATACTAAAAGTGTGTCTTTTTTTAATTTTTAAACCGCATGCAAATCTATTCCATGTGTGTATGAACATACATAAATGAAAATCATAGGAACGAAATTTAATTTTAAACCCCTCAATAATCAATTTCATGTATTTTTATTAAAAAAAAGTATTTTACTTAATAAGTAAAATAATAATTTGGGATTACTAGTGCGTTAAAAAATTTTAAACTTAAATTTTTTTTATTTGAAAAAAAAATTATGAACTAGTTAGCACGTTGATTACAAAATCGAAGGTCCTGGTTTCAAGCCCGATTCCGAAAGTACCACTAAATTTTCTGATGTCCATTAGTGTCACTTTGTATTAGTTGTTGTGGGAAAGTTCAAGTGATGAAGGCATAGTCACTGGTCACTGAACTATACCGGCTTCAGCAGATACTAATCCTAATAAAACATCAGAGCGCCCTCCTTTGTTGCGTAGCAGAATCATCGGCAAAGTAAAATAACCAATAAAATGACTACTGAAACAACTTTGAAAATTTAATACGCCTCATTGACACCAGGGGCGCTGCAACACTGCATTATTCACAAAAGTGCAAAAAAGCTTTAAAAGAATGAATCTTTCCTCTATCTCTTCCTGCACCACCTGTCTTCTCTATCACTATCCCTTTCCTAAAAAAAGTGACATCTAGTAGTACAAGGTGGACCAAAAGAAATCACCCTATTGGAAGCTTCTCTTATTTTTGCAATTGCAAATCTGTTTTGACATTTGTGAACTATACAGATGTAGAATATAAGTGAACAAGCCATGGAGCGATACACTCCCCAAGAACGCGGAATAATCGTGTCTATTTTTTCCGGGACGCCTCATCTCTCGTTTTGGCGATTTACATTGTCCCGCAAGATCGCCCGATTTAACCGTTCCAAACTTTTTTGTGGGGCTTTTGAAGTGATTACGTGAACAAGCTCAAGACCCTGGAAGCCCTCAAGGACAACATCCGACATGAGTGAGAGAATCTGTCGCCCGAAGTTCTCGCCGAAGTGATGAAAAATGTCATACAACGAGCCGGTATAGCAATCAATTGTGACGGCGCCCATTTGGCCGATATCATCTTCTCGACTTGACCAATAAAATTCTAAAGGTTCAAATAAACATAATCAAAAAAACAGAATCGAAGTTTTTCATTAAAAAAAAATGAGAGCCAAACAACAAACAACGGATAACTTCTTTTGTCCTATCTAAATATTACTTAATTAAAAAAAAAAATTGGGTATATTTTTACGGTTTTTCACGATTTTTTTTTTGGTTTTTGGGTTTTTTTATTTTTGGCGTTTTGTTCTTAGTTTTGCCTCTTTTTTTTCTTCGAATTCTTTTCGGTTTTTGCCGTTTGTTTTTCGATTTTGGCGTTTTTCGGTTTTTGGTGATTTATTTTAGTCCTAAAGATTTTTGGGGATTTTTTTTCGGTTTTTGGGAATTTTTTAGTTTTGACTCTTTTTTTCGGATTCTTTTCGGTTTTTAGCGTTTTTTCGTTTTTTTTGGCGATTTATTTTAGTCTTAAATGATTTTTGGCGATTTTTCGTTTTGGCAATATTTAAAATTTTGTGATGTTTAGTTTTAGTGTTTTTTAAAATTTCAATAGTTTGCCTCGAAACCGTAAGTTTCCAAGATTTAGCAAAATTTCAAAATTACAAACTCAATTGATAAAATACCCTTTCATTTTGATTTTTTAAATATCTGCGTTATATATAGACAATTGAAAATTTCAATTGTCTATATATAATTTTCTGTATATTACATTAGGATTTCCAGATGTTTCGTGGCTCGCTTTAGAATACCCTTAAATTTTTCACTGTCAGTTATTTGTTGTTTTAGTGGCCAAAGTTTTACATATTCTGTAAAAATTTTAGTTTCGTAGCTCTTAGGGCTCTCAAGAAAACAGCCTGTGGCTGACAGACGGACAGCGTAGCGAAACCAATACAGTTCCTTTCTACCTTTGGTGTACGGAACACTAAAAATCATCATTTATGGCAAAAACCGTCTAATTGAAAAAAATCGTTAAAAGCGAGCAAAAATCGTGTAAACTCAAAATCCCGTGTGCCCCTAAAATATAAAGCCTGTGCGTTCTTTTAGATGCATATCTATGCATCTATGTTATAAATTTGATCAGAATCGACTGGATGGTTTCAGAAAGTCAGAAATTGCCCCTGTCCCTGACCCCTTCTTGGTTCTAGTTTTGAAAAAGTTTATAGCTTTTGAGTCCCCTATTAATTAGTGATAGAAAAAAATATTTTACTTTCCCATAAAAACACATTGATAATTAATCAATTTGATTAAGAAATTATTCCTTGAACAAAAATTCATTACAACTCAAATAAGAGTAAATAATAATTATTATGAAATTAGTTGCCAGCATTCAGTTTGACGAGCTTTGAAGTCAACAACTTTTTAATTAAAAACAGATTGTATTAATCAATGTAGAACATTTTCATTTCCCATTCTGGCTAAAAATTATTCCGTGAATATTGTCCTAAGGTATTTCGCAGAAATAAAATTGATGCGAAAGGGAAAATTAAATTACAATGCTATACAACATTGTATTGATATAAAATGCTGTGCTTAAATATGTATGCATGTTTGTATATTAAAACACAGAATAGGATATACGTATTTGAATAAAAAAATGTTGATATTGTTATTTATGGGATGGATACCCAGCAACTTTTTCTACATTCAATAACCGACAAGGTCCCTGGAAACCTCTTATATTTTTAGACGCACACACGGACATCATAGCGAACACAATAGGGCTCCTTTTCACCTTTGGTGTACGGAACCCTAAAAACGATCCCTTAAAAGTATCGATTACACAGTGTGACAAAAAAATAACTGTGGCGTGTTGCTATTTTTCTGGTAGGTATTGTCGAGTATAACAATAATCTGTATTTGAAATTTTCCAAACACCTCCAAAATCTTGAGTTACGGGCAAAAACCCAATTTTTCGTAACCGTATGCACTTAACAACCTCTAACTAAGTTAAATATCAACTAATTTTAAATTTGTAAACGGACTTAGAAAGAAGAGACTAAGACCTTTCAAACCATATATATTTTGTTTCAGTAAATTTCAGTTATTTGTGTGTATTTTTTTCACCAAATATAATATTTTCGGTTTTTTTTGTCACTTTTCTACTTTGAGTTCGTTCTTAGGCAGTTTTTTTGTACTTCAACCATACTATTTATGACTTTATTTATAAAGCATTATTGATTAAGAGTAATTCGCAGGCTTGCGTTAATAAATTCCTTAGAAATTTACCGAGTTAGTAAATATTTTATTAGAAGACTTTTTGTTAAAAAAAAAAATTCCTGCATGATGTTTCTCACGTTCTATTTATGCGCTTTCTGTGTATTTAAGCTCTCAGAATGATGAAAGTACAATTTAATAGACATATATCAGCACAAAGTATAAAATTGGTACAACAGTGGTTGCCAAACTTTTTTTCTTGAGAGCCACATTTTTCACATACACCAATCTTGCACTCTGTGTAAAAAAGGGTAGAAGATTCTTAAAGCTTAAAAATTAATTGAAAATCAGACAAATTTAAGTTTATTGATCAGTAATACAAAAATTTTAGCTCCCAAATTAATTTTTTTTAATTAAAAGTTGTCGTATTTCTAAATATTCTAGATGCAGTGGAAACAAATTCTTTAGCATACCACCGCGGTGCACAACCATGAAATTTACTGTGTGTGACCCAAATCGATTTCTGCTCCATGAAAAAAGGTTTTGCAGGGAATTATTGTTAAGAATCATGAACTTGTCCTAAAAATAAATATTTATAAATTTTAATATACAAATCGAAGGAAAATATCGAAATTATGCAATGCAATAATTCAGTTCGCCTGCAAAAATAAAGTGAATAAAACCAAGGGAAAAGTGAAAAAATTCACGTGAAAAATATTAATCATGATAAGGGGAATCAAAAAAGGGAAACATTTTGTGAAAAGGGAAAAAATTTCGAGGGATAAACTGTTCACGACGGCGGTGATTAGTCCCTTAATAAAAACGCCCATAAGTATGCAATACAATAAATAAATTCCTACGTATGAGCAATATTTTTTAAACAACACTGAACATTAATCATACGCAAAGAGATATCAGTGCCAGCGATGCCATTTTAGCGCGTTTCGCGCTAGATTTAGCGCGTTTTAACTATGCCCATCGCGCTTTTTATCGTCTTAGCGCGTTTACTAAAAAAGCGCTAAATAAGCGCGTTTTGAATAAAGTCATCATCATTTCAGTTCAATATTTTTTTTACTTTTTTTTGCATAAATTTAACAATTTTCTAGTAGTCAAAACTCATAAAATTTTTTTATTTAATTTTTTTTTTGATTCAGCTGTCGCAAACCAAATTCCCTTGACTGTGGTTAGAGTTAAAAACGCATTTTAATACTGTAAATGAAAAATATTTTGAAATTTCACAACTCAAAATATGTACTCGTACTCGTGACCAAAACAATTTATGTAACTTATTAAGCATCTATTCTAGCTGAAGTACAAAAAGCATTTGAATCGCAAAACTATTCCACAATTTATACGAGTATATGTAAGTTGTTACAAAGTTTGACAAATAAAATAAAAGCTAAGGATTTCGATTACTTGGAAGGCAATTCTGATTCCGTATTAAATGATTTTAGTGATTTAGGATATAATTTCGAAGAAACAATATTATAAAGTCTGAAAAGAGCTCCTAAAAAAATCAGTTGTATTTACTAATACACATATACACACATCGACTTTTATTATAATTTAATTTAGCGCGTAGGAAAATAGCGCGTTTTGGCTATAAATAGTTGACAATGCTGTAACTTAGCGCGTTCTAGCGCGTTTTGCGAAGGGGAATAGCGCGTTTGGGTTATAAATAGTTGGCATCGCTGATTCAGTGCCTCGTTTCTGTAACTTGTGAGACGAGACGTTCTCCCATCGAGAAAAATTAAATAATTATGTCTATTTGTTGTCCTATTTTACACAGGGTTAATCATATAAAAACTTAAATAAAAAATATCAACAAATTTATAGTTTTTGTCTTGCTCAGCTTGTGTTTCGCAGGATGATAAGAATTTTTCGACTCCAAAAGTTCTCACATTCCTTACAGAAACTAGGCACAGATTGGTTAAAAATACATATGTTGGAGCCACAAATAATTAATAATGTATTCCAATGTACTATCAATTACTTATACGATTTATAAATCTAAAAACATAATTACAATAGAAGTAACTGATTCCCTTTAGTTTTAATAACTATGTTAAGATATTGTTAGACACGCAACCGAATTAAATATGAATTAGACAGTTGCCTTAGTGAATATTGGCTTTTGAAATAAATGAAACTATGCTTGTAAATAACATTTAATTAAAAAAAAAATATATATTCATTTTCCGACGTACTGAAATTCTATGGTAGTAAAATATAACAAAACTTTAAAATTTAAAAAACGCCCGATATGTCAAGAAAATATGTGATATCTTCTAAACGACTGGACCGATTTTCTTCAAGCATAGCCAAGAACACTCTCGATCAAGTCACCTTTCAAACAGAAAAAACTAAATGAACACTACAAACTTATAACACCCCTTTTTTTGGTGGGTGTTGGGGGGGCTAAAAGTAAACAAAAACAAAATAATTAAATAAACCAAGTCACGAGCAAAATATTTACTTTTTGTTTGAATTTTGAAATATCATTTAATTAATTCTCAAAATAAATTCACAGGCATGCACATGTTTTGATTTGCTAAATTGCATTTTCCAATATGAATATTTATTACAGTTTTAAATCATAAACAAACAAATGAAAGTTTGAAATGTACAAATGCAAAGAAAATATACATATATGGGCATTTCCACAGAAAAGTCCACCTTTTGTCACGTGACGTTGCTTGCTGTAGGCTGTTTTTTTCTAAAGAAAAACTTATATTTGAAATACTTTTTTGCATAAAAAGCAAGGAAATAATCGAACAGCATTGCTCCGAAATAAAAGCTTAATTGCTTGGTGGCGTAAAGGTGGATTTTTCTGTGGAAATGCCCATATGGTTAAAATTTTTTGCTCAATGGATAGCGAAATTAGAAAAATATTTCTTGCAAAATAGAAGTACTATGTATGTTTTTTAAGTAAATGCCTTTTTTTTGGAACAAATTCCATAATAAATTTTATATAAGATTACGTAGGAGAATAGTATTCAAAAGCCAAACATATGAATAACATGTTATTCAACAGTCAACACAATCCTTTGCAAAATTTAAAAGAAATTCAAAATGAAAAACCGACATAAAAAAGTTATTAAGAAGACAAATAATAATATTTTTGAATATGAATGGAATTTCGAGAATACGAATAATTCACAAATGAAAGACGAAAAAAATTATTTAAATTCCAGAAACAACTTTAATGCATTATGAAACATTATTATTTTATTTAAAATCATCCGGCAAATAACTGACTGCACTGTGGAACAATGAAAGGTGATGTTTTGCATTATGCACAGTGGTACAGTGTGAAATTATTCTAGTATTCTGATTTCTTAGAAAAAAATTTTAAAGTGAAGAATTTTCTGTGTTTGATTTTAATTATGTTAAGGTTCTTATTTAAAAAAACAAATAATACCAAAGTAAATTGTAGATATTTTGACAATCACTAGCAGAACGGAACAATATACTACTTCATCATCTGCGTTCTTGTATTTGCTTCACCGTGTGTGGTGTCGGTTGATGCAAATTTCAGCTTTTTCAGTGCAAATAGAATATGTGAATTGTTTTGATTCATCGTATTACAATTTGCTAAAAGCTTTTCTGTAATGAAAGCTCAATTTTATCATCTCTAATTTACAACAGTGTTGCCATTGTTTTATTTGTTCTTGACTAATCATGCGTGTGTCTTAATTTGCTTAGTTTTGTGCTCATTAAGACAAACTTTTTTTTGGATTTGTCACTTTTAAGTACATATATGGTTTATTTGTGCTATTAATTTAATAATATATTCTGTTACTTAAATTTTTCTTCCACTTATTTTTTATTCTGCTCCACTGTGCAGTGTATGAAAATGTTGTACTTATACTCAGTTTCGTACTCATACTGCAACTGACAGTTGCAACAATGAAACATGAAAAAGAGCAGTAAAACTTTTTACGTTAAACTTATAAAAAAAGACAGCACTGACTGAGTGCATGGCAAAAGTATGTAAAGAGCAACAAATAATAAATAAATTTTTTCATGTTCTTAAATAACTGACAAAAACATGTAAAACTCGAATCAAAAGTTTTAGTTCATTTTACATAAAATAATACGAGTATATGAAAGTAATCTAGTTTCAACTCTATGGTTTTACATTAATTAAATATTTTGACTTTAATATGAATCATTTACTCTTGTTCACTTAATTTTTAGCGATAGCAAATTATAGCTTCCTTTTCACTTTTGCTTAACTTTTGTTTTTGCAAAATACCTGTGGATAATCTATACTCTTTGCAATTATAATAAAGTTAAGGTTCAGAGAATAATTAATTATAATAATTATTTTTTTTATAAATTCATTTGATTTGCTTATTGATGACTTTATAGCCCATCAAACTGAGTGCTCTCAGCTGTACATAATTTTATCACTTGCCCACGATTTTTATAATTTTTATTATTTAACTGCACCAAATGAATTTTGATTCAGAGAATAATTTCTTAATCAGGCTTAAGTTTAAAATTTTTCAAATTCACTTCTATAGGACACTTTGCTATGCCCGCGGTGTAGTCCACTCGGAATTAATTTTTGACTAACTACATTTAAGAATAAAAGTAAAAGAGGAAAATGAGTACCATTTACAGCGTTTAATAAATGCGACAACCACTATCAAATTTTTTTCAAGTCCAATTCTTCTTTCAAATTGATTCAAAAACGCTAAAATATATAAAACATCAGTAAAGTCCGACTTTAAGTAGCACACGAAGGGTTCCGTATGGACTTTACATACATATGTATGTATGTATGTATGTATGTATGTATGTATGTATGTATGTATGTATGTATGTATGTATGTATGTATGTATGTATGTATGTATGTATGTATGTATGTATGTATGTATGTATGTATATTTCTAATACTACATCAGCTTTATTCTATATAATTTTAAAATGTACCCGGTAACGTTTTTTTTTGCTTTTTGGCGATTTTTTTAGTTTTGGTGCTTTTTCTTAGCTATGGCGCTTTTTTCGTTTTTGGGATTTTTTTTCGGATTTTTTAGTTTTGGCGTTTTTTAGTTCTGATGTTTTTTCGGTATTTGGCGATTTATTTTAGTGTTAGCGATTTTTTAGTTTTGGCGCTTTTTTCGTTTTGGCGATTTTATTTGGTTATTGGCGTTTTGTATCCTTTCTTAATTTTGGCGCTTTTTCCGTTTTTGAAATTTTTTTCCCGTTTTTGCCACTTTTTCGTTTTGGCGTTGGTGATTTTTTTGGTTTTCAGCGATTTTTCAGTTTGGTGCTTTTTCTTAGTTTTGCGCTTTTTTCGTTTTTAGGATTTGTTCAGTTATTTTGCGTTTTTCAGTTTTGGCGTTTTTTCGTTATTGGGATTTTTTCGGTTGCGTTTTTTTAGTGCTAACGAATTTTGCGTTTTGGCGATTTAATTTTCCTTTTGGCGATTTTTTCGTTTTTTTTTTTGCAATAAATATTTTTAGTTCTAGCGTTTTTTAGTTTTGCCGTTTTTGCGTTTTAGACAGTTTTGACGATGATTTTTTTAGTTTTAGCGCTTTTTTCGTTTTAGCAATTTTTTTCGGCTTGTTAAGATTTTTTTCGATTGTTTTTTAGTTTTAGCGATTTTTTTTAGCTTTGGCGCTTTTTTTCGTTTATGCGATTTTTTTTGGGCTTGCCAATTTTTTTAGTTGGCGCTTTTATTAGTTTTGGCGATTTGTTCGGGTTTTCGGCGTTTTTTTAGTTTTTTTTGTGACCTTTTTACTTTTGATGATTTTTTTTGCATTTTAGCGATTTATTTTATTTTTGGTGATTTTTTAATTTTTGGTTAGAGAAAGTCAGGAATTGCCCCTTTAACCGACACATTTTTTAGACCTCGTCTTTTTGATGAAAATCTATTATTTACCATCGCAATTGATCGATTTTGGTAAAAAAATTAAGTTCGAAAATTATGTCGCTTAAGCTTTTTTGGCGAATATGACACGAAATTATGGAAAATTACATACGAGTAACAAGCTAAGAAAACTCAAACAAAAATTTTAAATTCACAACAACCATTTTTATTTGATTTTGTATCAGTTTTAATTTTAACTTAATAATTTAATAAAATTTTTTTAATAATTAAAGAATTTAATACATGCTTTAAAAAAATTTCAAATAACCAGTACTCATATTTATTTCCCCTCCCTCCTTTTACTGTTGTTGACAGTTTTTTTTTTGTGTTGACATTTGAAGTAACTTAAGTGTTGCTGGTTTCAATATTTTCCTTTTTATGAACAATGTCCGTCAGCAACAACTTTTGTGTTGACTTATTACAAATGCTATTGTAAGCGCAAAAAAAAGGTATATTCTGGTTGCTGTGTAAATATTTGATAAAATAAATATCACCATTAAAAGTACAAAAATCGTACATAATTATGAAAATGCTTGACTTAACTTTACATCTGGGAATGAATAAATTTTGTATGAAATAATTTAAATTAAACATCCTTTAAGGCAGACACACGCGCACACATACACAATAATAAAGCAAACTTTTTCTTAATATATGTTTGATAATATAAATCGCAAATGGCATATATTTTAAATTAAAATGTTTTTAATTAAAGATTTAATTTTTTTTTAATTTTGCAATTATATTGTTTCAAGAAATTTGCTCGTTTGCTTAATCAATTTTTGAATAATTAAAAAAAAAACTCTACACAAAATTAATTAATTTTTTTTATTAAAGAATGAGTATTGCTAGGAACACAACTGGGACGAACGACGAATTCGTCGATAAGAGTTCGCTGCGTAAATTCGTCGTTGTTAAGTTTCACACGCGAATTCCTCATTTATATTTGATAAAGTTGGTTATTGCGTGTGCAAAGACAGAAAGAGAGAGAGAGAGAAAATTCTTTTTTCGTCGTTCGTCGGCATACAAAAGAGAAATAAATCTATATCAGAGTTCGTCACGCACGACGAACTTCGTTCGACGGCGGTGTTGTGTTCATTTTAATATGCACAAATGTTTTTTATTTTTTATGACAAAAGTTCGCACCGAAAAATTCGTCGTTCGTCTCAGTTGTGTTTCTAGCGCATACTTAATATTAAAATGTTGTGCTCATACGCCTTCGCCCTCTTTCTTGTTGTTGTCCATGTTTCTTGCTTTTCTATCGTTAATTACTGCTATTCCCAACTCTTATTTGCTTATTTGCTGATAAATCTAAATAGTTGCGTGTGACCTTGCAAATATGTATGTACGAGTATTTCTCTTGCTGATAATGTGGCAAAGCTGCAGCCACCGACATGCTTCGTGTTGTTGCTGGCACTTGCACACACCACATTTCTGAGACTCGTTGGCTTCACACAAATGAGAATAATTTATCAAAACTAAAACAAGAAACAGTAACCATTTAAACAGCAATTAAATTGTTCTACAAATAGTTTTGCAACAAATCATGCAGAGTGAAGAATTTTTAAGGAAAAAATAAAATAAAAAAAAGCCAACAAAGGAGGAGAGCAAATGAAATAAATTAAAGCGTAATTAAGGCATGACATTAGTGCAGTGGTCGGCAACCTATGCCATTAAATATTACGATTGTGTGAGTTATACTCTCACCACGAACCGGTGGTGCCCTAATTCGAAATTTTAAATCTCCAAAAGCAAACTTGAAGAAGAAATACTTACTTTGATTATTGCTACACAATGTAATGGTGAGTAAATTTTGTAGGACATTTTCTTAAAATAGTTAAAATATATGCTTGAAAATGCCTTTACATGTCAGGTTTTTCCATGCGTGACAACGCAAATGGTTTGTCAAAATAATTTTCTGAAAATAAAAAATTTTGTAAATTCTCATCACACATATTTTCTTATTGTTGGGAAAAATTTTTGTTTTCTCTGGCAACGCTGATTTTTAACAATATGCGATGCACACCGTTATTTTATTTTCTGCTTGTGACGTAGGCGTAGAATTTTGTTGTAAACAAAATACATACATTTGCTTTTGTAATGTGCTCTCTCTCTCTCACACACTTTTTATAAGAAACACGAGTGTATTCTATATTGAGGTAGATGCGAAGTAGATTTTTTTTGTACGGCTGAGTGCGCAATCCTGTTTTCTTGATTCATGGATACACACAACTTGTCTGCTTGAATGTTTAAGCTAGACTGATTAATGTTGTTGTTTTTTTGGCGTTACACCAGCGTTGCCACTAGTGGAAAAATAAATAGTGAAAAAAAAAAATCTAAGAAAAATTATTTTAGTAAAATGAAATTTAAAACGACATAATTTTTTTAATATATAAAAAACGTACCACAAAATTCAAAATATAACATAAAATTCACTAATTCACAAATATTTACTTCAACGTAGAATAATTTACCACTTTCTTCTTAACATTTTGTCCAAATTTCATAAAATATTCTTTAAACCAGGCGTTTGAGAAGAAGGTTCTTAACCAATTTTTTTTTGTATGGCTCTCTAGTGGGAAATTTCTTAGAAATTCTCGGATTTTGCATTACGTTTATAATAGGATCTAAGATTTCTTAGCAAATTTTCTAAATATGTTTAGTATAATTTTAAGATTTACAGCAATATAGTTTTGTTTATATCTTTATATTAAACTTTGTTAGAGACATGGAGATTTCCCGCAGGCATTTATAATTTTGTAGCACATAAAACTCAATTTTGTCTTAAGTCGAAAACAAATAAATATAAATGCCGTTAAAGTCAACTAGTGCAAGATTACACAAAAAATTTATGTTGCAAAAATAGTGCAAGGAACACTTCAAATAGTACAGATTTTGCACTATTACACAGAAAGTGGCAACGCTGGTATGTACACATCGTACGTAATAGAAGAGCATATTAAAGAGCTTTGCGCCCTAAATCGTCGCTCACTGCATTAGAGGGAAAGTTAATGAATTTTATTAATGTTCATGCAAACTATGCATTAAATACTCATCCTCTTATGCAAAAACGATTGTTAAATTTAAAGTTGATTTAACAAATTAATTTTGTATTGCAAAACCGGTTTTAACGCTTGCTTTAACTTTAGCAATCGTTTTTGCATAAGGGTGAATATGTAAGAATTTCTGCAAATTAATTTATACAGTAAGGGCCATTATTACAACTTAAAGTTAGTTAAAAGTGGGATTTTATCACACGTACATATAAAAAGTTGTTCATTATAATAAATTTAATTTAACTTACCAATTAGAATAAATTTGCCTTCAACTTATCGTTTATTTTAATTTAAAGTAAAATTGTGCTAATGACAAAACTTTTACCCTCATATTCATAAAATTTAAAATGAGTTTGAAATGTTTTCTATTTAAAATTTTTTATACAAAATTTTCTTAAGGCCGTGATACACTATCATACAAAGTCGTGCGATCTACGAAAAAATACAACCATGGTATGATGGAGTTTATGAAAATTTTCAAAAGACAATAACAATTCATCACACCAGGTTTGTACTTTTTCGTAGATCGTACGACTTTATATGATAGTGAGTCATGGCCTTTAAAATGGATTTCAAATACATTTTATTTTTTTTTATAAATATGGGGCTTTATATGTACTTATGCTAAAATCCTACTTTTAACTAACTATAAGCTGTAATAATGGCTCCTAAGAGTTGCCTTAGCAGTTTTCTAAGACGTGCTAAACCAACCAATAACAAGCAAAATTTTGTATTTATTTAACATCAGAATTAATATTTAAGAATTTTCTATTTATCGAATTATAAGATCATATAATTATTAATGACAAAAGCATAATTACTAACAATTTTATTTTTTCTACCTTTTTTGCAGGTTAGTTGATGGGTATTAAGTTTATGCATGCAGAAAATTATTTCAAAATTGCAAATTTTCAGCTTTTTATTATGAAAAATTGGTGTCATATAAATATAAACTTATTCATAGTCTTGGCCATAGTTAGCTTTGACATTCTTCCCATCTTTCTGATATCATTTGGCTGTAATGTTAATTTTTTGAAGCCAATAATGAAAGTGTCTGACAGAGCAACAAGATCTGGACTCTAAGGTGGCTGAGCCAAGACTTCACAACAAAATTTTTCTAAATACCTCTCGATCGGTCTTCAGCTTAATGTATGATCACATATTTTGGACGTTTTTCGGTCAAGACTCGCTTCAAATTAATCAAATGTGCGCGGTACAAGTCAACTCCCAGCGGGGGAAAAAAGAAGTATTAACGATGCCTTCTAGAAGCAGAGACCTTCTGCTCCTTAGTTTGGATGTACAAGGCCTTCTAGCTCGCTCCAATCCATACTCATATCTTTTTGCGCGCGTTGTGATTGTAAACTAGGCTTTCTGCTTTCTCTTCTTTTGCCAGGGATTCTGCAAGGCTTTCAACTTAATGAATTTCTTATAGAAGCTAATGTGGTTTGTGTATTTTATCTTTTATGCTAAAGAGTCGAGGTCTTCTTTAAGTTATTATTTAGCAGTTGAATCAAACAAATGAAGTCTGAAGTAAGAAAGTCTTCCCAGCTCATAATAAATTAGAGCATAGTTGCCCAAAGTAGCACCAGAGTGCCGAACATCAATCGGCTTCTTATACAAATGAATACACTTACGCGAATACATTTCTAGCGTGTTTCTCTCAATGGAAAACATTGGATTAGACCCTTCTGGTTCCACCAAATACAAGGGATCACCTTGGCCTCATAGATATTCGGTCTTAGCGTCAATTATGCTTCTTGTATGGGCCATACGATTTTGTTGCTTTATGGGATTTATTTTCCAGCGCAAGTAATGATTTGAAGGAAGAGTGAGTTCTTTTTACATACAAATAAAATGGCTACTAACACAGCTTCAAAAATTTAAAACACCTCATTGACACCAGAGGCGCTGCAACACTGCATTATTAAACAAAAACATGCAAAAAAAGCAGAGTTGTAAAAGAATGAAGCTTTGCTCTATCGCAGCTTCCTTCACCACCTGTCTTCTCTATCACTATCCCTTTCCCAAAGAAAGTAACACCTATTAATATTTGTAGGCATTCATTGCCTGAGTGTTACTTCTCTTTCTCAAAAAATAAAAAAATTGTTTTTCAATCTCTCTCGCTTTCAATTCGTGTGGTACCCAATTTTCCTGCTTCTGGATGATCACTGCTGTTTGCAATTGTAAATTGAGTGATTCCCATTATGCAGGTTCTTCTTGAGTTGACAATAATCTTCTGGGAGTAATGCCTCTAATTCATCATATTTAAACTGGCAATGACAATGTAAGTAATTGTCTTCCGTATAAAAATCGCCATTTCTGAAACGCACAAACCATTGAGGTCGCTAACAAATGAATGTGCCTTAGTTGACTTTTTTCAAATGGAAGAAATAAAGCAAAGGTCCATTCCATTTTGGATTACACTTATTCTTTTATAGTATAATATGCACTCTTAATAAGAGATATTGGGGAGATACCTAATAAAAACCATAAAAACCTATTAATTTTTTTTTGAGAAATAACACTCAGGCAATGAATTGTACTACTATTTCTAGGTTTACCTTCTTTAGGAAAGGGATGGTGATAGAGAAGACAGGTGGTGAGGGAAGCTGCGATAGAGCAAAGCTTCATTCTTTTACAACTCTGATTTTTTGCACGTTTTTTATTAATGCAGTATTGCAGCGCCTCTGGTGTCAATGAGGCGTATTAAATTTTGAAACTGTGTTTAGTATACAATTTATTGGAAATTTTATTTCGCCGATGATTCTGCTACACAATACCGACGAAGCAGGGCGCTCTGATGTTACATTAGGATCAGCATGCGCTGAAACCGGTGCAGTTTAGTGACCAATGCCTTATGCCTGCATCTCTAGAACTTTTCCTACAACAACTGATACAAAAAACACTAATGCACATTAGAAAAATACCTGGTGTTGTTATCTTAATGACTGTCGGAGAGCGGGATTGAACCCAGCACCTTCGGTTTTGTAGTCAACGCGCTAATTACTTCAGCCAATGCCATCTTAGTCAGTTAGTTTGGAACCAATGTACATATTTTTCGCGTATATACTTTCTTAAGGTTTTTCATTCTGAATCCCTAAGGTATTCCATATCTGGTATAATAAAACAAAGTTTTTAAGCTTTAAAAAAGAAATATCCTGCAGAAATATCGAAATACAAACATATATAAAAACTTAAAGCTTAAAAAAATAGATTCATTGAACATATAAAAAAGGTCGAAAAATTTGATAAAAAAATTTCATATCTGCTTAAGGATTTGTCATCTTATTTTACTGAATGCTGGACAGTGACACAAGTAGTGTTCGAGAGTTTCATCAACTTCTTGGCAAGCTCTATATGTTGTATGCGAGCCAGGTGACTTTATAACTCTGTATGCCCTATTATTATGCTAACCACATTCCGAAGTTTTGGTCTTTTTAAACTTAGAATCTCTATTGTCTTTGCACTATTTAAATTTCTCCAGAGAATTTCGGTCACTCTTCCAACACTAGAAATCTGCCAATCTCTGGTGTGTTGTTCTGTAGTCCATTGTTTCAATTCATTATAAAATTCTTGAAAGAGTTTTGGCTTTTTCTGGTGTGAGTTAGAGTTAATTCCGCTTATCCGCCTCTTGATTTCCAGAGACACGCTGTTGTCCTGGCATCCATACTATCTCGATTAATTTACAATACCAGTATGAGTTTATCTCATTTTTGCATTGAAGTACGGTTTAAGGTGAGCAATCAACTATTGTCAGAAAGAGCGGCTTTCGTAGTGATGATATCAGCTCTGCTCTCCTCCTTTTTTTTTTGCTACATACTTATATGTTTATGCTTCAATAAATGCATACATGAAAATGTTTTTCACTTTTGAATTTTCCATGAAAAAATCTTAAATTTTTTAGCTTTAGAACTGCTTGAAGTAACTCGTGCTTTAATTATCACTCTTATTTTTATATAAATTTTTATTATATGTTTCATGGCATTTGCATTGTTTTTCAAAAAGCTTTTTAAGTACTTATTCCTTCAACTTAAAGGTGCATTTTTATTTTAGCTTTACAGCAATATATGTACATATCACATATGTACATATATATATATATACATATATACATATATCCCTTAGTCTCAAAAAATGTCAGATAAGACGAAGTATTTTTTTTTTTGCTATCATCACTCCTTATTTATGTATATAAAGAATTATGTTTTATTTTTATCTCAAGTGCCAAGTCGTTTGCAAACATTGCACAGTGGGCTATTTCGTAAAATCATCTATACTAAATAGAGAAAATTATGCAACAATTTTGAATAAATAAGTAGTTTGACTAAAAATAAAAATTAATCAATTTCAGGATGTTCTTTCTGTTAAATAATATATATATATAATATTTTAAAGCTTATTGTCGCTGAAAAAAAAATTTCATAAATTAGTTTAATTGGACTACAGCGACAAAATCGCCATAGACAATAACCTGCCGCCGAGATAAGGCTCTTGTTTTCATACTAGTTAATAAATAGATAAAAAAAAAATAAAAACTAAGCTTTAAAAAAAACTCCAAACGAACTTAAATAAATTCAGTAAAGTGCGACTCTGACTCGGTTCCGTACGGACACTACATATTTAATACTATACATACCAACTTTAGCCTATATAATCGAATATCTTACTTGAAGTATTTTTAAACAGATTTAAGTATTCTTAAATTTTTTTTTCGTTTTTTTGAGATTTTCTTAGTTTTGGCGCTTTTTTGTTTGTTTTTGGAGTGTTTTTCGGTTTTTATCGCTTTTTTCGGTCTTGGATCTGTTTTTTCTGTTTTAGCGTTAATTTTAGTTTGGCGTTTTTTTTTCGTTTGTGGCTATTTTTTCGGTTTTTGGTCATTTATTGAAGTTTTATAGTTTTTGTTTGTTTTGGTGCTTATTTTTCGTTTTGGTGATTTTTTTCGGTTTTTGCCATTTTTTATAGTTTTGGTGTTTTTTTTGTCGTTTTAGAGATATTTTTCGGTTTTTGGCATTTTTGTTCGTTTTTGGCGATATTTTCGGTTTTATGTGATTTATATCACTTCCAGCGATTTTTTAGCTTTGGCGCTTTTTTTCGTTTTGGCAATTTTTTTCGGTTTTTGGCGATTTATTTAAGTTTTACTGTCTTATTCATAAAAAATAATTCAGGTTTATTAAGCGCTTATTTGACATATTTCTATGGGAAATTTGTCAAATAAATCTGTAATAAACCTAAAATATTTTTATGAATTAGACCGTTAGAGCTTTTGTTTGTTTTGGCGCTTATTTTCCGTTTTGGCGATTTTTTTCGGTTTTTGGCGATTTATTTAAGTTTTAGAGTTTTTGTTTGTTTTGGCGCTTAATTTCCGTTTTGACGACTTTTTTCGGTTTTTGGCGATTTATTTAAGTTTTAGAGTTTTTGTTTGTTTTGGCGCTTATTTTTCGTTTTGGCGATTTTTTTTAGTTTTGGTTCTTGTTTCGTTTTAGAGATTTTTTCGGTTTTTGTTCGTTTTCAGAGAAATTTTTTCTTTTTTTGGTGATTTATTTCACTTCCAGCGATTTTTAGCTTTGGCGCTATTTTTTCGGATTTTGGAATTTTTTTTCGGTATTTGGCGATTTTTTCGTTTTGGGATTTTTAAAAATTTCAGGATTCTGCCTCTTACGGTTGCCAAGATACAGCAAGTTGTCAAAATTACATAGTTAAAATCACATTAACATGATGGAATACCCTTTAATTTTGATTTTTTAAATTTCAGTATTAATTGGTGTACTCTGCATAAAAATACACTAACTTTGAAAATTTTAAGTGTCTATATATAATTGTCGGTATATATGTATATTACGTTAGAGTGCGAGCGAGATGACTCGTTTATTAAACATTCAAATAATGTAAGCAAAAAGAAAAAACAGCTGATGACCCTTTCAGGTAATGAGGCAACACTGTGCAGCAAAAAAGCACTTTTAAAACAAGAATTTTGGGGTTTCCTTTTAAAAATGCTGCATTTTTAAAAATGATGTTTCTTTTCATGTAAAATGTACATATATAATGCCGAATACACACTATGGCATTTTGTGACATCGTAATGGAGTGTGCTAGTGGCAACGCTTGACATTTCCGATATTTTTTGCTGTGTGGCATTGCTTTCCATATAAAAAAAACATAATGTGAATTGCGTACATTTTGACAATTACACCACAAAATGGCAACACAAGAAATGCCAGATGTGTACTCAGCATAACATTGTTATTTTTATAACGAACGAACCTTGAAACAAAAGAATTGCGCTTATATGTTAAAAAGGAAACAAACTTGCTTCTTTTTCATAAATGTTTGGTTTTTAAAATAAAATTGTTTCTTCTAGATTTTAAAACATATTTTTTTTTTGTTGTGTAGCCTTTTTAATGAGCCTTGGTTTCAGTTAAATAAAACATTAATATATTGTTAGCGCTCCTTAATATTAAACAATTCCCATTACGGGAATAGAGTTGTGTCCCACTGTACATTATACTTACATACGTTGAATAATGCACTGCACAATTGCTAAAACGTGTGCATAAAAAACAACAAACTTAACCGCTTAAGTGTTTAAGTGGGATAAAAAAAATTTTAATTTCCAACAAAGAGTAAAAAGAACACGAAAGAGGGAGACACTGTTTTATGTGACTAGTGGTCTGCCAAAGTCGTTTATAGAAATGAAATTTAATAGTTTATGTTAATCGCTGTGGGACAACGAAAAATGACTTCCTTGTTCCTGTGTGAAACTGCCTTTAAGTAGAAGAGCTGTAATTTTTACACAAGCAAGCTTTGTTTGGTTTACAACAATTGTTTTATTTTCCTTGTAAGACATTAAATGACCGCATTATTTTGATAGATAATGCTAGGCTAAGGATTTTAAACAACATTCGGAGTGATAGAGAGTTTGAAGCATACAATACAACAAATCTTTGTCAAGTGTTTGAATAAAGTTAATTTTTAGTGCAAATAATAAAATTTATCGCCCGAATTGTTTTCCTTTCTTCCGGCATTACAAATTGAAAAGAGCGTTTGTTTTGTGCCATAATTCTTGTTTTTTTTCTTACAGCCATTTCACTTATATTTATGCAGCATATTAACTATTATTGCGGAAAACGAAAGCACATGACCCATATATGACATTATGGCGGTAGGTGGGCTTTTTCAATTTGTTAATAATTACAAAGCATGAAATATGTGCATGTGTAACATCGTGTGTGTGGATTTCAGCTAAAAGGCCTTTCGCTGAAAAGTGTTGTCAATTGTATCACAGCACACTCTTTTTATAAAAATGTCTACTGTGTCACAGCACACTTTTCTTATGAAAAATAACACTTTTCTTATAAAAAAGTCCAATGTCTCGCAGCTTACTTTTCTTATAAAAAAGTCCACTGTGTCACAGCACACTTTTCTTATAAAAAAAGTCCACCATGCCACAGCACGCTTTTCTTATAAAAAAGTCTACACACTTCTTATTGAAAAGTCCACTGTGTCACAGCACACTTTTCTTATGTCTAGTGTGTCACAGCACACTTTTCTTATAAAAAAAGTCTACACATTTCATACTGAAAAGTCCACCGTTTCACAGCACACTTTTCTTATAGGAAAGTCTAGTGTGTCACAGCACACTTTTCTTATAGGAAAGTCTAGTATGTCACAGCACACTTTTCTTATAGAAAAGTCAAGTGTGTCACAGCACACTTTTCTTATAGAAAAGTCTAGTGTGTCACAGCACACTTTTCTTATAGAAAAGTCTAGTGTGTCACAGCACACTTTTCTTATAGAAAAGTCTAGTGTGTCACAGCACACTTTTCTTATAGAAAAGTCTAGTGTGTCACAGCACACTTTCTTATAGAAAAGTCTAGTGTGTCACAGCACACTTTTCTTATAGAAAAGTATACTGCAACACAACACAGTTTTTTTATACAATTGTAACTTTGTGCTGGTAGAAAATTTTTTAGTCAATATAGGGCAGTTTAAACTTTTTTTATAAAATTTTATTTATTTATAAAGATTCTTATTCCCTTTGCTAAAGTGACGGACAAAATTACCTTTAAATTTCTTTCCATTACTACAATAGTCAGATAATATACATTTTTTATTTATTTTCATTGTGGCAACACTGTCATAAGTAACGACTACTTTCGCTGTTGGGTTGGCAACGACTTACTTTTGTTCTCTTGTTCAATGGAAAACATATGGCCAATTCACACCGATAGGACACCCTGTCAAATTGTGATAGTGTTTTAAATTATTTTAATATAATTTTTTTTTTGCTTTCAAGTAAACATTTTAGTTCATTATAACAATATGACTCATTGGAACACTTTGTGAATTGGCCAATCAATAACATCTATTGGTTTTTTTTTAATTTTTTGTGTTAAATTTTTTTACTTGCACTTTATTTATATAAAAATAATTAACAACAATATTGTATGCAATATTTCACTGCAAATCCTTAGAGCTTACTTTAAAATTTATCAGCAAAACAAACCAGCTGATAAATTCCCGATCATTTTTAGCTTAAAGTTAGCTGGCAATAAGCAAAAAATATTTATTTGTGCAACAAATATTGCCAAAATAGATAAATGGGTGTAAATTTTTTTTGCGAAGATCTTACAAAATGAAGCCAAATGTTTAGAGAATTTGTCTCCACAATTCTGGCGAATACCTTGTACTTGTTTACTTCCTTAAATCGTGAAGAAACTTCTTTTGCGCTGAGATGAATTACCATTTTAATGTATACAAAGGAAAAAAGGAATTCCATGTTATGCACATAAATTGTTTTCCGGTGGAATAAAAAGTATGGAACACTTAAGGTTTACTGTAGCTACGAATAAATTTTTTTTGCTTGCATGTAATATGTAATTATTACACAACAAATTATTATGAAATCTAGTGAAGTACTTCACGTGCATTTATGCAACTACATACATACATATGCATACATATATACATATGCATGTATGTATGTGTATACGTTCATACTTGAATAAGTTCATAAGGGAATAAGTATTCATGAAAGTTGGGTACACAAAACATTAAATTAAAACCTATGGAAGGAGGCACATATTTATGTACATATACTCGTATGTATACGAAATCAGCTTGAGCAGTATAAGTATAAATGTGGCAAAATTAATTGTATTCTTAGAAATAATTTTGATGAAATGAAATTTATATGTAGTTAAAGAAGTTCCTATCAAACTTGTTAAGAAAAGTCCGGGAGGAAATGAAAATTTTACTTAAAACTAGAGAGGAAAAATAAAACGTATTTGGCTTTGGTGATGAAACACTTCCGCTGAGGTATGATGCATTGCAAAACGAGCTTTACAAAGAATTCAATAAGCTAAATTTAAATCTAAAATCATTTCTCTTAAATCTTAAATAATTTTCACTGTTTTTGAAATGATTGGACTAAAATTCGCATTGCCAAATTACATGTAATAATTTTTAAGGAATGAATTACACTAGATATAAATTGTAAATTTTTGTGTGGCAAACACTAGCAGAATGAAACTACATTTCGTGCCATAACCGCCAAAAAACTTATAATTTTCGAACTTAATTTTTTTTTGAACCAAAATTGATCATTAGCGATCGTAAATAATCGATTTCCGTCAAAAAAAAAAAACCTAGTTTAAAAAATGTGTCGGTTAAGCTTTTTTGGCGGTTATGGCTCGATTTATGCTGTTTTCGAAGGCCGCCACACATATTCCAGTGTTTGGTACACTGTGTGTGGTGCTAATTGGTGTAAACTTCAGCTTTGCATTTTTCAATGCAAATGGAATATGTGAATTATTTTGATGCATGTAATGAAAGCTCTAATTTAACATCCCTTATTTACAACAGTGTTGCCGTTGTGTTGTTTTTTCTCTACTCATTGTAAAATTATCTTTAGTTAGTCCATATTTACATTATGCAAGTCTTATTGCTAAGCTGATTAGTTTGATGGCGAGAGAGACGAGGGGAACAGTAACGTTTCTTTTCCCCTCGTCTCTCTTTCCTAACTTAGTTTGCTTGTTTTTATATTTATGATGATTATTAATTATTATATTAATTACATGTGATAATTATTAATGAACAAATAACACCAGAGTTAATTGTAAATATACTGACAAACACGTAGTAGAACGGAACAACTAGCTGTTTTCGAAGGCCACTACAACACCTTCAGCATCAGCGATCTTTGTGTTTGGTCCACTGTTTGTGGTGTCAGTTGATGTAGATTTCTGCTTTATATACTCAGCTTTTTTTTGTCGCTTGTTCATTTTCCTTCATTTTCACTGAACTTTTTTTTTAGAGAATTTTAGTTTCCACTGAACTTGTTCAGATATCTAAAAATATAATCTGGTAGCACTGAACATAATTAAAAGATCGCTTATTATACTCTTTACGAGTGCTTATTGCAAATGATTTATAGCAAAAGCTTAAAATGTGTTTAAGGTTTTGGATAGAAGTTTGGGAAATATAATTTAAAATTTCAAGTAGCTTCGCCCCGCCCACTTTAATGCACTAGCCATATGGCAGCACTAAAAAAGCAGTAGGCCTGCACAAAGCTTGTTAAGATCAGTTGGTTCTGCCCACTTTTCTAAAAGGGGCATCTTGTCATTAAGAGAGCCCAAGCTGTGAGTCAAGTTCTTATAGGAACAGGTTGAGTAGAAGTGCGTGAAGTATACCATTAAATTTAAGGGGCGTGACCGCGTTTGATTTTTAACAGTGGGATCAAATGACCTATTTAACAAAATGTCCAGCTGTAAAGTAATAAAAATAAAAAATACGAACCAATTCCTTTTTTAAAAAGAAGTTAAAGTTTTTTTTTTAAACTGAGAATTTTGACTTGTGGCCTACTTGTATACATGCGGCCTTATGTGCGGTAAAATCTGTAAAACTTGCATACGTTATCCTACAGAGTCAGCATTTGTTGTTATGCCTTAGTTCTGCTATTGTGAGCAACAGGTATTGCAATTATCGTTTAAAACTTGTTAATGGTCCTTGGAACCGTATTTGCAAATTTAGCTCCTAAGCGCTAAAAGTATTTGTCAACAGACTTTTTGGTGTGCCTTCGTGCGACATAAAATATATATGTATGTATGTATGTATGTATGTATATAAAATGCATATTTGTTAACTTCTATTAAAGTACATGTCACATCCGGCATTGTTTCAGCACTTGTGACTTTGTTACAATCCTTCTCTTTTGTTCTACTGTTTTGTTTGTTTTGTGTTTTTCGTTTCTACTTAAACTCTAATTGCTGAAAGCAATTTTAAAAATTGGTTACAATTTGAAAATCATTAAATATTCCATACAGGATTTTAACTTATCAAAGGGAAAATGTGTGGCGTGTTTTTGCTCGCTATTATTTAACGTTGTAATTTCGTTTTTTTTTTCACCAACTTAAAACAAATATTTTACAACGACGTTTGCTGGGTCACCAGCCAGTTGTGTATATCGCGCTTTCATTTTACAGTAACAATAATGAAACTGCATGTATGAACATGCTCTAGCATGTTTGCAACAGCAGTCAGCTGAATTTTTTACAACTTTTGTTTCAGATTCTTTTGTGTTGATTTCCCTTGATGATTTCATTTTGGCAACTGTCGTCATTTATGCGCTTTTACACGTAATGCGAAAATAGAATTTGAGCAGCGTTTCATATTTTTCGTTACACATCTGTGTAAAGTTCTATACATTCATATTTTATTTCTTATTAATGGATTGGAATTGGCAAAACATTATTTTATATTTGGCAAACTATCAAAGAATTTTTTTTTGAAAATAAAAAGTTTTAGTTTGAGTTTAACAAAGCAATGAAATTTGAGGACCCAAAAGCATTAACGCTCAAACTCGATATTAAATTAAAATCCTTGGTGAAATATATTTACAGGAATTTAATTTATCGCAATCTTCTGGTATTATTTTAAACATTGAAGTATAATGTAAAGCTAAAAATAAAAAATTTTTAACAAACATTCAACGTTTGACGAAAATTGTAGCCAGGATTCATTACTTGAGTTGAGTTAAAAAAATATATTCTAGCTACAATTATGTTCAGAATACAGCATACACCTAGTAACTACTCCCAAAATCATACAGAAAAGTTATAGGGCAAATTTCATTGCATTCGATGCATGAACACGCATATCTCCCATATATCCTTTTTTTGAAAACTTCCATATTATGACCAGATCATTAGCATGGACTTATAAAACCTTGCAAAATAGTACAATCAAGAATCTGTGGTATATATTATTGCGATTTCTGCTAGGACAGCATACCTCCCATATATCCTTAATATTAAAAATTTTATTTTAGTTAAAATTATGGTCATAATGCTGCATAAGCTTGTTACTATTTGTAATATAATATTTTTAAGCGCTCTATAAAATTTCACTTCATTCGCTGCATGGAAACGCATGTCTGCCATATATCCTTTATTTTCAAATCTTAAATTTTAGCTATAATTGTTAGTAGAATGCATTAAAAACTGGCAATCATCCCCAAAATTATATTTTTTTAAACGTTTTTTATTTGTTATTTTAATCGGTGCAAGGATATACATATGTATGTATGTATCTGAATCACACGTGTGTTTATGTGTACATATATGTACATACGTATATCCTTAAAAAATAAATTTATGAATTTAATGCAGTGTAGAGTATTAATTTTTTTTTTAACTATGCTTTAATAAATTATACGACTCTAGCAATTTTTTTTCAATCAGTGCAAGCATATTTTCTTTTCGCAAATACGAGTAAATGTCCTTGATATAAAACTTTTTCATTTAGCTTATATTATAGTTGGACAACATGGTAGAACATTTTCTTAAATGATATCGGGAAATTTCACTTCAATCACTGCAAGGACACGCCTGTCTCCCATATATCCTTTATTTTAAAAATTTAAAATTTAACTACAGTTATTATCAGAAACTGCCAGAAATGGTAAATGCCTGTAAAATAATGTTTTTAAGTGGTTAGCAGATTCAGCAGATTATATTAATCAGTGCAAGGATATAAAATTTTTTCATCGTTAGTGAAATTGTGCTCAAAGAGCACCTCGGATTTGTTACTATTTCTAAAACTATATTGTTGATATCTACATGTAGAAAAATTCTAGAATAATTTAATTGCATACCTGCTTTATATCCTTAATAACGAAAATTTAATTTTAGCTGAAATTATGCTCATAATGCAGCGTTAGCTTTCAACTACATACTTCTAGAATAATATTTTCAAGTGCTCGGGAAAATTTCACTTCATTCGCTGCACGCATGCGTATACCTCCCATATATCCTTTATTTTTAAAAATTAAACTTTAGCTACAATTATTATGAGTGTGCAGTAAATATCGACAAATGTCTTTTAAATTGTGTGTTTTAATTCTTATGGAAAATTTATTGCAATTGATGCAAAGGAATGCTTTCTTTCCTCATATCTTTAATATAGGGTATTTTTTAGAGGTATATAACTTCGAATTGAAATAAAACACAAGAAAATCGTTTTAATGTCCATCAATTTGGCTTTATTGGAAGAATAATTTTATGCCATTAACGTTTAAATATGATTTCGGGCATGTGGCCGCCGCGGCTGGCTCGAATAAAGCCAATTCTACAGGTCCAATTTTCAACCACTTTTTCGAGCATATGGGGCCGTATGTTGGCAATAACGCCACGAATGTTGGCTTCCAAGTCCCCTAACGTTTCTGGTTTGTTGGCGTAAACGAGCGACTTCACATATCCCCAAAGAAAATAATCCAATGGTGTCAAATCACGCGATCTTGGTGGCCAATTGACCGGTTAACCGAATTAATTGCTCTGATGGACGATTATGTCGACCATAAAATGGACGGAGCTTGCGGTAAACTTCGCGAACTGAACCAATATTTTTGAAATAAATTTGCACGATTTGCAAGCGTTGTTCTTTTGTCAACCTGTTCATGATGAAATGGCAAACCAAACTAAATATTAATCACTTGACAGCTGACAAAATGGCCGCCAGTTAAAAGAGTGATGCCAACTTAAAGTTCTATACCTCAATAAAAAACACCCTATATAATTTTGGGAACAGAATGTTTAATAGACTTGCAATAACTTTTAAAATTATACAAATAAATAACTTATGTTTAATTTGTTTATTCATATCTGAAAGGATATGTCTACTTCCCAAATGTCCTTAATTAAAAAAAAAATTCAAATTTCGTTGAAATTCTGGTGAGAATGCAGCAGAGTGAAAAATTTAATACCATGTACTGCAAGAATATGTACACTTTCTTTTGCTGGCTAGTGTTTAAGGTAGTTGTGGTTCCAGTGGTGAATGCATATACATACAATACAAATATTTTCCTTTTCATATTAGAGCCAATTTCTCGATGTCGAAAACGTTCGACTTGTCGCACACTTACATTTGAAACAACAACAAAATATGAAAATTTGTTTTTGTTTTGAATGTGAGTGTGCGACAAGTCGAACGTTTTCGACATCGAGAAATTGGCCCTTAGTTAAATAATTAGTAAAATAAAATGGCAACATTAAGTTCATGTTGTTTCAACTTGATATAACTTTGATTCAACATGATTCTCCATTTGAATTTAAGTCTTAATTTTTAAGATAATTTTTATTATCACTGAACTTGTTAAAATAACTGAAAACAGTCTGGCAAAACTGTTAATATTTCTAAGATCCTTTAGGATATTATTTATGATATATCTAAGATCCCTTCAGTTAAATTTTTATGAGCGTGGCTCTGCCCACTGTTTTAAATTTATTTTCTAGGCATTCTAAGACCTGAAAATGAAAACTAAACATCGTTAGAATCGTTTGAGTAGAAGTTTATGAAATATTATTTTATATTTAATGGGAGTGGTCCAGCCCCAGCCCACTTTTTTAAAACGCGAGATTGTATCATTGCGAGAGCTCAAAGTCTCCTAAAACACATTTTGGCAGAACTACATGAAATTTAACACCAGATTTTACATTTTACAAATGTAACTAAAGCGAAAGAAATTTTCCAGATGCTTATAACACACAAAAAAGTAATATGAATGAGTTTGTAATATTAATTAAAATATTTGTAATATTAATTAAAAAATTAATTAAATTTTCATCTATAAACAATTTGATAATATCAATTAAGTTTTTCCACTCAAATTAATTAATACAATTAAAAATTTAATTGAATCAATTAAATTATTAATTGAAAACATTAATTGGTGAATACTTTTTTCTGTGAATAGCACTCGTATTTTTCTACATTTATTTTATTATAAAAAAATATGGATAGTGCAAAAATTTTCTTCTTCTTCTTTTCTTCTTAAAGAGAATCGTTGACTGTTTATCAGCTGATACAAGCCATTATTATCGACGGCGGCAAGAAGGGCAAATGACAGACGGCGATAGTGCGTCGTCACAATATTTCTTTGCCGTTTATTAGCAACAGCGGTATTCTTACACTAGTTGACCTGATGCGTAACCTAAACTTCAGGCCACACAAAAAAGTATAAAGGCCGGCATACTTTAGGCCTTTTTATAGAAAGAATAATATTAAAAAAAAGACAGTTACTTTAACAAACAAAAAAAAAACACATATTTGCTTTAATATTTGTTGCCTCTTTTCATTCATTTGCAAATAAAACTTTTATTGAGACTTTGAACACACAAGTAAGTAAGTTTAAAAGTTATTTGCTTTGGCATAAAAAAAATATAAACATCAGCAGTTCGTCTAATGCAAACTAAATTCAACTGTAATGGAATATTGAGCCAAATAACATTTAGTAGCGACATAAGTAAGCATTTATAGCAGACGCTGACTGTTGAGGCAAACATTTCAAACGAAACACGAAACTCAATAAAAATGCCAGATATGTAGACAAAATATGTGTGAATTATACATACCCAGGCCCAAACCCAAGGCAAGCATTCAATTAAACAATAATACATGCGCAAATGTGCAAATGTGCAAGAACGTTTGTACATTCCGTAATCGTCATATAAAAAAATTAAATAAAGTCACAAATAAAAATCTATTTCAATATTAAAAAGCGAGCGAGCGCTCTTTAAAATATAATGGGACAATTTCTTTTCGCCATTATTTCAAATTGTAAAACAAATTAACCATGAAATGTAAAAAGTAATAGTGCGATGTTTAAGGCTCAGGCGAAATGTATGTGTATGTAGTATTATCTTGAGTGAAAAGAGCTTAAGCTTTCAGTTGGCTTTTAAAATTTTATATCATGGAAAAATATCACATTATGTGGTCACATTTAAAAGGTTGTTAATTAAAACACATGTACATATATTCCATTAAATTAACAGTTGAAGTACAGGACCTCAAGCCGGATGTAACAGTTCAAAGAATGAGAAATGAGAATCATCAATATTAGCAAAAAAAATCAGTAAAGTGCTACTTTGACTCGCACACCAAGGGTTGCGCACGGACACTACGTACTATATGTAATACTATACGAATTTTAGGCTATGTAATCCAATATCTTATCTGGCGTAGAAATTTTTTTAAACAACTTAAAGTACCCGGTAAATTTTTTTAGGTTATTGGCGTTTTTTTTTAGTTGTGGCGCATTTTTCGGTTTTGGGATGTTTTTTTTTTTTGGTTATTGGCGTTTTTTTAGTTTTGGCGATTTTGTGGTTTTGGCGCTTCTTCTTAGTTTGGCGTTTTTTTATTTTTTGGTTTTATTTTCGTTTTTTTAGTTTTGGCGATTTTTTCGGTTTTCAGCGTTTTTTCTCGTTTTGGCGTTTTTAATTTTTGGGTTTTTTCTGTTTTGGGCGGTTTTTTAGTTTTGGCAATTTTTTCGGTTTTTGGCCATTTATTTTACTTTCAGAGATGTTTTTAGTTTTGCATTTTTTTTTAGTTTTGGCGCTTTTTTCATTTTGGCGATTTTTAGTTTTGGCGCTTTTTCTTAATTTGGCGTTTTTTTAATTTTGGTGATTTTTTAGTTCTGGCATTTTTTTTTTTATCGATTTTGTTCGTTTTGGCGATTTTTCTTTAAATTTGTGATTTTTTAGTTTAACGTTTTTTAAAATTTAAAAAGTTTTGCTCTTACGGTTTCCAAGATACAACTAGTTTTCAAAATGACAATGGAGGCTATTCTGGAAAACGCGTCGGAAAAGTGAAACTTTACATTAAAATAAAAACAAAATTTCAAAAATTGTTTTTGTTTGCCATACATTTCTAAAATGAAATAAACGTGAGAATTTCAACACTTTTCTCCCTCTTTTAAAAACGGTTAATTTTGTATCAGAAACAAAAACATTTTTTTTTTACATTTATACAGTTTTGTTTTTGTTTTTCATGTAACTTTTACCTAGTCGACGCGTATTCCAGAATAGACACCATTAAATTATAGAAAAGCCTTTAATTTGTATTAATTTTTTTTTAAATTTCACTGTTAACTGTTGTAGTTTGCATAAAAAATTCAAGTCTATATAGCAGTAACGTTGCTCGCTTTAGATTACCCTATGATTTTTAACTGTCATATATTTGTTTTTGTAGCGGTCAAAGTTTTATATCTTCTGTAAAAAATTTAAGGTCCGAAGCTCTGTGACAAACAGACAGACAGACTGCGTAAAGAAAACAATAGGGTTTCTTTACACCTTTGGTGTACGGAACCTTAAAAAGCAAATCAAAGACTTTGTTTTTGCACTTTTTTGTGTTGAAATTTAATTTCTTTTTTTAAATTTTTAGTAACTCCGCCAAACATGGTGTGTATCCAAGTATCCAAATGCAGTCCTTTCATCACCCAGAAAAATTTCATGTTAAAATCCACGAAAATAAGGTTAATTTAAAATTTTTCTGCAATGATATTGCTTCATATGTCTTTCATGTTAATTCAGCATGATTTACAGTACCGTTCAAAGAATTTTTTCTTTAGTAATAATTTTATTTAATAGTGATTGAACATTCCAGTATGTATTTATAATTTATTTTCAGTGTAATCAAACATTATTATAATTGTAGCAAAAGTTAAAAAGTGCTTAAGTCGAGATTTAACTGTAACAGAAACAAATTTCTGAAAATCCACTTGATAGTTTAAAAATCAAAAAATAAATGTTAAGCTTTTTTTCTTATTGCCAGAGTTATGTTATGCTAACAGCACACTGTTAGAAGCCACTGCATTGTACAGTACAGCATTGTTGGCAGCACTTATTTTTTACATATCACTTTACAATATCTAGTCAATGCATAATAATGTTTTATTACACTGAAATTCAATTGTTATATAACTTTATAAAGCCTGCTCTTTATTAAGTAAATTTTTAAAAGAATTTTTTTTATTAATCTTTTTATTTTACCAAAATTATGCCGTGTAAAATTCATTATAATTTTGTTCTCTCACTATCTTTCATTTTCCCTTTCAAATTTAATTTACAATATGTTTTACACTTATTTTATCCTTCTCATAATCAAGAGAAAACAACTTATTTTATTCAATCCTTTGGACAAGCAAAGATGCGGTGAATGATTTTTTTTCATGACTTCATTAACTGCAAAAGTTATTGTATACACAGGACTATATACATTGAATTGTGATGCTGGAACAACACACACATCGTTGACATGACATCAGCATTATAATCATCATAATCACTAGCATCCTCAACATCATCCCCAGCATCATTATCATCATCACCATATTATTGCTATTGTTGATTTCGTATGTGTGTTCATTTTCTCCTTAAAGCCAGTCAGTTGCCCGACAAACAAACCAACCTTCATTTTACCCACGTACATATCAGTTGCTCGCATGAGCCTGAGTATAGAACTGCCCGCAAAATTTTTTCCATTTCATTGAACAATAAGTCAGTTCAATTTTCCCTATAAAGCATTGATTTGTAAGAATTATTTATGCTTTGGCTTGAAATTGTTGTTTTTGTTTAAACATAAATTGTTGTTGTTGCAAATTTACAGCAAATGCTGTTGAAATTTAAACCCGTAGAAAGTCTTTAAAGGCTGAATATGCATTGTTTTGCATTACTTAAACAAATTTATTTGTTTTGTTTAGCTTTCAAGAGGATAAATAAAACTTGCTTTAGTTATTTTTGTTTGTAATGATTCTGTAAAAAATCTGAATTATAGGTTAGCTTATGGTCCTTCGAACCAGTTTATGGCTGCAGGAATATTTTTAAAACCTGTAAATAAAGCTTTTAAATGCAACTTCAATATACATTTTCGCGTGAGCGTATGTATAAACTCTTTTATAATATTGTCTGCTGTAGAAATATTGCTTAGTACTTTGATACGTTCTTGGGTGACAGTAGTGTGACTCGTTAGCCTATGGTACTTCGAACCAGTTTATGGTTGCAGGCATAATTTTAAAATCAAGAAATAATAGTTTTAAGGCGTAATCTTAAAATTAGAAAATAATGCTTTTAAATGCAACTTAAATATACATTTTGCCTTGAGTTTATAATGTTGCCTGCTGTAGCAATATTGCATAGTACTTTGATACGTTCGTGGGTGACAAATACCTTATGGTCCTTCGAACTAGTTTATGGCGCCAGGCATAATTTTAAAGTCAGACAACAATGGTTTTAAATGCAACTTAAATATATATTTTCCTTTGAGTTTATAATGTTGCCTGCTGTAGAAATATTTCTTGGCTGGTTAGATTATGGTCCTTCGAACCATACTAATACATAATAATACTTTTTTTTGGATATTATTCAGTTACTCTAATTGATAAAATGCGTTTGGAGAATTATTTGGCCAGTTCGATGAAATATTTCGCCATCACCAATAATAATACTTTTAAATGCAATTTAAGTATACATGTCCCCTTGAGTTTATAATTTTGTCTGCTGTAAAAATATTGCGTACAATTTGGCTGGTTACCTTATGGTCCTTCGAACTACTTAATGGTTACGGGTATAATTTTAAAATCAGAAAATAATGCTTTTAAATGCAAATAAAATATAAATATAAATTTTCCCTTGAGTTTATAATGTTGTTTGCTGTAGAAATATTGCGTAGTACGTTCTTGGGTGAGAATGACATGTGTGGTTAGTTTACGGTCCTTCGTACCATGGTTACAATTATTAACGATTTAATTTTGAATTTTAAAACTTAAAAACATAGTAGCATTAAATGCTATATATAAATTTTTTTTGGTGTGTAAACCATTTTACAATATTGTCTGCTGCAAAAATATTGCGTAGCAATTGGACATGTTCTTGGGTGACAATGGCATGGCTATTGTTGGTAACATGAGGCCTGTTTCAATGTTATTGTTGAGTATCCTTGTAAACAGCATTGCCTGCATCGTGCAAATATTAAGATATTCTGCTGTGTGAAATAAATGTTCAGAGCATTGTGCCACAAATTGAATATTTTGTATGCTGGTTTACCACCATTGCGTTATTTGCTATAAAACCTAAATGAAATCATGCGCATCAAATCCACTAAAAGTATTGAACCCGAACAGTTTTAGACAAAAAGGGGGAAAAAATCAAAGTACTTATACATAATACAACCACATGGTACTCATTTGAATTTTTTTTGTCACAAAAAAAAAATGAAAAAAAAACTTTTATGTGTTTTTATTAAGAAGTTTATTTGGTATAAAAACAATTTAAGCGAATAACGAATTGAAGTTCATTATTTCCGGGTTATTAAGTTTATGTTCTTTTTTTTTTTTTTTTTTTTTTTGAATATCAAGTATATTATACAAGAGGTTTGCTGGTAAATAACATTTTGGCAGAAAAAAAAATGAACCCAAGATCCAGGCCATCAGTAACTAATCAAGCGTATTAAGGACAGTATGCAGCCGAAGTATTCAAATTTACATAAAAACTTTTTTGACTTTCACTGTTTGTAAGTAAAGGATTTTGAATGGGGAAATAAGGAATGTAGTATTTAATGTGGAATTATATAATATTTTTAAAGGGTTTTTTAAAATAATGAAAAAAAAGTTTAAAATCAAGCATAAAACTTAAAAAGTCTAAAATTTTTAAAAGAGTTAATGATTTATATAAGAAATATCGAAGATTACTTATTTGATATTTAGTCTTTAATTAAATAGAAATTTTTTAATTAAAATCTGGCAGGCAGGCTTTTATACGAGGGCGGATTAATAAGTCCGTGACTTTTTGAATGAAACAGGTGGTACTTGATGTGAACAGTGTTGCATTTCATATAACTACGAGGGAAGTTCGAAAAGTCACAGACTTATTGATCCGCCCTTGTATAAATTTTTGTTGTAGTACAATTATGTTTGGTTCCTATTTAAAGGCTGTTAAAGCTTTCGCTTGTCTGCAGATTGTTTGCGGTGAATAGGCAAAGCAAGCTCTTGCATTTTAGCTATAATGTGGTGGATGTGTGTTTACTGTTTTCATTCAATAGCTTTCGAAGAACATTTTAATGTTTCAACTCTATTCCGTAGGAGTCTTAAGGGGGAAAGTCTACATATTCTTAAAAATTATACGCTTCGACATTTGACTATGATATCTCTGAGAACTCGAAAGCTCGAAATAGATTATAGGTAACGCGTATAGAAATGTTTTTTTTTTTAAACTAAATCTAAATTATTTTTAACTTTTCAGTGCGTATATTTAAAGACGGTTCAGTTTTCTTAAAAAAAATTTTATTTTTAACTTTTTACTTTGGTTTGCGTGGCTGCTTTCTTCACGCAGGCCTTCAAGTAGAATCTGGATGATTCCTTTTTGAAGTTTTTAGAGCCAATTTTGAATATTCAGAGGCCTAGTCACGCCCACTTTTTGTAAATATTAGTGATTCCACCCACTTTTCCAAATAGAAAATATCGCCACTTTCAGAGCTCCATGCATGTGTTAAGTTTCGTCAGAATGGTTAAATCAGGAGAATGTGAAATATAATACTAAATTATAATGGGCATGGTCCCGCCCAACTTTTTAAGCTGCTATTCCAAGAGAACAAAGTAGAAGTGCATATAATTCAATAGTCAATTTTAGTGGGCGTAGCCCCCTCCCCCACAAAATAGGTGCCAAGTTTCATAAGCATCGGTTATGTAGAAGCACGCGAAATGTAATATAAAATTTTAATGGGCGTGGCTCCGCCCACCGTTGTAAATCAAAGATCGTATTATTGTCAGCGTTCAGTGTATGTGTGTGCCAAGTTTCGTAAGAATCGCTTAATTAGAAGCACGTGAAATATGTATGATATTAAACTTACATGGGCGCGGCCCTGCCCACTTTTTAAAATGCAAGCTCGTGTCATTTGCAGAGCTTACAATATGCACCAAGTTTCGTGAGTATCGTTTATGTAGAAGCATGTGAAATATATAATATTAAATTTTAATGGGTATGGCTCCGCCGTGGCAGTTGTGAGCAAATTTTAAGAATGAGTGTTATTGTTGTTGTTATTGTTATCGTCCACAATTTAAGCTTTTGCCATTTAATGTTGTTGCATTTTTGTACGTCAAAATTTATCTTATTAAATGAGTTTTTTAAATTCACATTTCGTTTAACTTATAAAATAATTTTATAGGGTGTTTTTTATTGAGGTATAGAACTTTAAGTTGGCATCACTTTTTTAACTGGCGGCCATTTTGTCAGCTGTCAAGTGATTAATATTTAGTTTGGTTTGCCATTTCATCATGAACAGGTTGACAAAAGAACAACGCTTGCAAATCGTGCAAATTTATTTCGAAAATAATGGTTCAGTTCGCGAAGTTTACCGCAAGCTCCGTCCATTTTATGGTCGACATAATCGTCCATCAGAGCAATTAATTCGGTTAACCATGGATTGGCCACCAAGATCGTGTGATTTGACACCATTGGATTATTTTCTTTGGGGATATGTGAAGTCGCTCGTCTACGCCAACGGGTACTTGGAAGCCAACATTCGTGGCGTTATTGCCAACATACGGCCCCATATGCTCGAAAAAGTGGTTGAAAATTGGACCTGTAGAATTGGCTTTATTCGAGCCAGCCGCGGCGGCCACATGCCCGAAATCATATTTAAACGTTAATGGCATAAAATTATCCTTCCAATAAAGCCAAATTGATGGACATTAAAACGATTTTCTTGTGTTTTATTTCAATTCGAAGTTCTATACCTCTAAAAAAAACACCCTATATTTTCTGCTTGTACCCAGTTGACCAAGACTTTTGTTATTGATATCGATTTCGAATATATCTCGAACATTTATCGTGTAAAACTATCGAGAGTGACACCCAAAAATGAATCGAAAAAAGTTCACATGTCGCTCAGTTTTGTCCCAAAAGACATAAAATTGTTGTTTATATATATTTTTAATAGCTTAACTTACGCTGCATGATTTGCACATGGTGCCTCCATTCTAACAGACTAGGACACATCCACTAGGCTATCGTGACAAATTTTTTCTGTTCAATTATTGCACACATGTGTTGTTATTTTATTTTTTAACTTATAGTGCTGTCATGCCTTGAACTTGGTACCTCTAGATTAACATCCACTCGGCTACCGTCACACATTCGAAAAACTATCGAGAGAAGTTCGAAGCTCGAAGCTTTAGCAAACATTCGAATTTTCTTAGATTTGCGAACAAATATCGAACAATTTTGTTTCGAAATTTCTTCGCTTTAGTGAGCATTCGTTTTTATCGAATCTTAGGTCAATTGGGTATGTATGTATGTATGCATGTATGTATGTGCGTGTGTGCGTATGTGAGTGTTAATTTCTTATTGCGCTATCAACTGTAATAAATTAAAATGAATCCCAGACTATTACATGTAATGAAATGGTAATCGAAAGTTATCTTCAAGCAGTCATTCACACTTTAATAAATTCGCAGCACGTATTTTTGTTTATTAGATTTGGGTTGAAAATGTTACGTGATTTCCGTTTCCTGTAAAACAAAAAATAAAAAATAAAAGAACAGCTTAACATTTCTAAACATAGATTTTTGTTTCGAGCGAACAAAAACAAAAAAAAAGGGAATTAAATTTTTTAGTGCCGTCATTCCATTTTTAGAGAATTTCTGTTAAAAGATTAGCCATATGCACGCAAGAACTTTTATTTTGATATTTAGTTTTTCTATAATGTGGCCTTTAAGTCTATCAATTGTGTAGAGATAATTCTCTATTTTTTTTTTAAATTAAATATTTACCTGGAAATTGTTTTACTGTTCAAATTTTAAAATAGTCTTAAAATTGATGAGGGTTCTTTCTGCTTTTATATAAAAACGAATGGAATTTGTTAAATCTTTTAAAAATCTGCTTTATTGAAGAGCATCTAATACCTCCACGTGTCAATAACTACAAATGCGTGGTCAAGTTTAAAGATGTGCGTAGCACTAAAATATTTCACTCATGATCAATTTCCAAAATATTCTCCACAAACCTGCTGCATAAAGTTAAAAGTGGTTAAGTCGAGATAAGCTAATTTTGAGTTAAAAGCAGCCCTGTAATCTCCATATTCAAAACTAGCTCTGGCCAACATCTCAAGCATTTTATACGATTTTTCAGGAATTTATAGCGCAATGACTTGCTGCTTATCCTTTTGCCGACTTATAATCTCATGTGGAAAAATGGCTTAACTTAGCTTATACTTTAATATGTTTCCAATTAAATTAAATTATATATACTGTGTAGAAAAATTATTTTTTTGCTTAACAAATAAAAGTGAATACCGAGAAACAAATTTCTGAAAATCGACTTGAAATTTTAAAAGTGCTCTCCTACAAAACTGTAAAATATGACTTAAGCACTTTTGCCTTATTACCACTGAAATATTTTTTTTAATCACGTGCGAAAGAAGTTTTCCACGATCATGCACGCTCTTGAAAAATATTTCCAAAGTAGGTGTCAATATTCGCAAAAATCGGTTGCATAAAAGTGGCTCCATGAAAAGTCGCCTAAAATCGAATAGCCCAAAAATAAAAATTAAAAATCATCCAAAAATTTTCCACACAAATTTTGAGTGATTTTTCATATCAAAAATGGCCCAAAAATTTTATAAAATTTTTAAATTTTTTTTTTTGATAATTTTTCACTTCGAATTTTTATATGAAAAATCGCCCAAAAAATAAAAATCAGAAGTCCCTCAAAAATTTTTTCACACAAATTTTAAGTTAGTTTTCATATGAAAAATCAACCAAAATTTTTTTATCATACAAAAATTAAAAGGAAAAAAAATACCCTCGAAAATTCTGGCAATCGTCAAATTCGAATATAGAATTTAAAATATGTATATGTGACCTTCTCCGAGAAAAGGGAAAAGGGTTTGGACTTAAGAGTGGATTCTGGTACCTAAAAGGGTGTAGAATAAGATGAAATGAGTTAGATTTCTGATAAACGTTTATTTACCCCATAAAAACGTACAAACCGAACTTGGATAAAAATGAGAAAAACATTAAAATTTTTTTATTTGGATTTTTTGGTTTTAAATTGTTTTTTTTTCGTCTAGGTCCCTTTTCTCGGAGAAGGTCACATATATGTACATCTATTTTAGAAAATAATTGAAAGTTTCTCCAATGTGATCCATCCCCACCATTAGTTTGCTTCTATAGCAGTAAAATTGGTTTAGAAAATTGTCGTAAGCGAAGCCGAGATTTGACATACAATAGAGTTTATTTAAAATCCTTTCACCAAGTCGTCAAAAGCAATTCTTCATTTTTGTTTTTCGGGCAATTTGCACTTGGGCGATAATTCGTACACCCAGAAACGAATACTATTGCTTACCTGTAAGTCTTATTATTTTTTCAATATTCAATATTTCAATATTTAGTATAATTTTAAATTTTGGGCGATTTTTAATTTTTTGTTTGCGATTCTTCCATTTGAAATTTTGAACGATTTTTAATTTATTTTTGGGTGATTTTTCAATTTGAAATTTTGGACAATTCTTAATTTTTTTTTTGTGATTCTTCAATTTGAAACTTTGGACGATTTTTCATTTTAATTTTTGAACGATTTTTAATTTATTTTTGAGCAATTTTTCAATTTGAAATTTTGGACGATTTTTAATTTTTTTTTGGTGATTCTTCGATTTGAAATTTTGGACGATTTTTCATTTTTATTTTTGAACGATTTTTAATTTATTTTTGAGCAATTTTTCCATTTGGAATTTTGGACGATTTTTAATTTTTTTGGTGATTCTTCGATTTGAAATTTTGGACGATTTTTCATTTTTATTTTAAATTTATTTTTGGATGATTTTTCAATTTGAAATTTTGGACGATTCTTAATTTTTTTAGTGATTCTTCAATTTTAAATTTTGGAGAATTTTTCATTTCTATTTTTGGGCAATTTTTAATTTATTTTTGGGTGATTTTTCAATTTGAAATTTGGGACGATTTTTAATTTTTTTTGGTAATTTTTCAATTTGAAATTTTGGACGATTTTTCATTTTTATTTTTAATTTATTTTTGAACAATTTTTTAATTTGAAACTGGACAATTTTTCATTTTTATTTTTGGACGATTTTTAATTTATTTTTGAGCAATTTTTCAATTTGAAATTTTGGACGATTTTGAATTTTTTTTTGTGATTCTTCAATTTGAAACTGGACGATTTTTCATTTTTATTTTTAATTTATTTTTGGGTGATTTTTCAATTTGAAATTTTGGACGATTCTTAATTTTTTTTGGTTATTCTTCAATTTGAAATTTTGGACAATTTTTCATTTCTATTTTTGGGCCATTTTTAATTTATTTTTGGGTGATTTTTTAATTTGAAATTTTGAAAGATTTTTCATTTTTATTTTTGGGCCATTTTTAACTTATTTTTGGGTGATTTTTCAATTTGAAATTTTGAACGATTTTCATTTTTATTTTTGGGCCATTTTTAATTTATTTTTGGGTGATTTTTCAATTTGAAATTTTGAACGATTTTTCATTTTTATTTTTGGGCCATTTTTAATTTATTTTTGGGTGATTTTTCAATTTGAAATTTTGAACGATTTTTCATTTTTATTTTTGGGCCATTTTTAATTTATTTTTGGGTGATTTTTCAATTTGAAATTTTGAACGATTTTTAATTTTTATTTTTGGGCGATTTTTCATGGAGCCAACAAAAGTAATAAAATATAATGTACTTTTATTTATTGTAAACTTCTCACCCTGAGAGACCAATGGGTGTCAGGAGTTTTGCGCAGAAACTTTCGTTTTTTTTTTCAAACACAAAATTGTGTCACCAAACCAAAATAAGGCACATGACAAATAGCTTAAATATTCATTTAATAGTAGTAGTTAATATGTAGCACAAAATTTTAATGGGCATGGCTCCGCCTACTTCTTCAAAGGCCAAATCATCTCAATACAAGAGCACAAGATGTGTAAAAAGTTTCATGGTAATCCGTCGGGTAGAAGTTCCTGAAATAAATAAATGTAACACTAAATATATTTAAGGCTGTGACCCCGTCCATTTTCTTCTAAAATTAGCTCAAATTGCTTATAAATCGATTCAGCAAAATTACGCAAAATATGGTATTAAACCTTAATCAACTCAATATAAAAGCACAAGATGTGTAAAAAGTTTCCTGGGATAGAAGTTCTTAAAATGTAAAATTAAATATTCAGGGGTGTGGCACGCCCATTTTTTAAATTACGAGTTTGTGTCATAATATTAGCCCAAATCGTTTAAGAATCGCTTGAGCAGAATTATGCCGAATACACATTAAGGCCTTATGTGCCAGCGCAATAGTGTGTACTAGTGGCAACGTTTATCATTTCCGATATTTTTCGTTGTGTGGCGGCATTAATTTCCATATAAAAAAAAACCAATATGACCGGCGTTGCACACATTTTGAAAATGACACCACAAAATGACAGTATAAGAAATACCGTACGTGTACTCAGCATTGCACAAAATGTGATGTTAAATTCTAAAGGGCATGGCTACGCCCACTTTTCTAAAAGCCAAATTGTGTCAATACAAGCACACAAGACGAGTGCAAAGTTTCATAAGACTCAATTAGGTAGAAGTATATGAAATAAAATCTTAAATTTAGTGGGCGTGTGCACCACCCACTTTTTGCACAGTGGAGCCAAACAGTAATATATGTAATAAGTTTTAAAGTTAAAACAAATAACGTGGCTATAAAATAATAAACGAAAACGATACTGCGTAATGGCTTTCCTTTAGCATATTTTTTTTAAGCTTTCTGCCTTCTTAAGAGAATAATTTTAACGAAAAAATTTGCTTTAGAAAATCAGTGTTAAATTTATTAAAGCTTCATGTTGTGCAATCTTGTCTAATGCTTTAAATTTGTGAAACGTGTACAAACCAAAAAATCCAAAGCAAGACAAAGACACAATGCACACATAAATACTCGTACTAAGAGGCAGGCTTTAGCCATATTAAGCTCATAAGCCTAAGTCACGCAATTACTCGCATACGAGTATATTCAAATACACAGGCATAGACATAACACCAAACCAAGGAAAACACACACAGTCTGACAAATAGTTTATACGTAATACGTTTAAGCTCTATACTAGAGAAACAAAAGAGTTTATATCAGCCTTTTCATAAGAATGAAGTCAACGTATGGGCACATTTTACTCGTACCATCTAAATCACTAAAATTGTTTGCTTTGTAAAAGAACACATGGAGAAGTCTGCTCACGTGCACAAGCATACAATCTGTGGCAAAAGGCACAAAGTGCTTAAGTCAACTTAATGTAATAATATTATATGAGTACAATTTCTTAATTTAAAACTAACCCTGTGCGTTATTTTAGTTGATTTGTGTGATTAAAAAAAAAAATACAACAAAATATTTGGGCGTTTTACTTAAAAGTTGTGGAGCATTGTCACTATATCTGCGGCAAAAAGGAAAAAGTGCTTAAGTCGAGATAAGCCAATGGCAGCCCTGTATTCTTCATATTCAAAAAAAAAAAATATCCTTGGGCAAACATCTGAATTAATTTGTGCGATTTTTCAGAGAGTTGTGGCACAACGATTCGCTGCTTGACTCATAGGGAATAACAGCTTAATTTAGTTTTAACTTTGGTGTATTTAAAATTCACTGTGTAAAACGAATTAGGCAATTTAACTATAAAAGAAATAAATATCTGCAACTCGATTTGAAAGACTAAACGTGCTCTCCTACTTAAGGTACCCATAGACTACGCAATATTATTGAGTAGTTCATTGCTATTATTATTGTCGTTTTGCTTCACACCATTCAATAAATTGCACAATATATAAAAAATATATATGGCGCAATTTTTTCATACAAAATTTAAAAAAAATTATATAATTTTCAATTAAGTATTAAAAAAAAGAAATGGAAAAATAATGTTTAGTGATGTACCTGGAAATAATTATTGCGCAATGTTGTCAACACATTACAAAATATTTCTGCTTGCGCAATAAATGTAAATCACAAGACTTTTGATTTTATCCAGTATATTGTACCATGTATCAATATAGTAATACTCGTATAATGCAATATAATTTATTTCATAATAATATTGCAAATGTGTGGTTATCTTTAGAGGCTTCTGTCTCAGGAAAGACAAGACGTTAAATTTAGCTCGTGCTGACTTATCTGTGCAATTTTGTGGTCTTCAAGGAATCTTTTGCTATTATGTGATATAGAAAATTTTGTCAAAACTGATTGCCAATATTTATACCAATATAATACACACACACACACACACGTAATTTTATTGTACAGTATCAATTATTGCACAATAATATTGCAAGTGCACTTTTTCCTTATTGTCATCTACATACTCGTATGTATATAAATTTATTCAAACTATTGGGCATTACTAAGTATGACTTTTTGCTATCTTTCTGGTGTTGGTTCCTCAGGTTTCACACACGATTTCTTGCTCTTTGTATACATTTTTTAATGACTTATTTTTATATCATTCAAACTGCATTTCAGATATGCACAGTCGTGTTCACTTTGCAATGCGTTACATTAAAATAAAATAAATACAAACTTGTCGCACACTTACATTTGAAACAACCACAAAATATTAAAATTTGTTTTTGTTTTGAATGTAAGTGTGCGACAAGTTGAACGTTGTCGACATCGTGGGTTTGGCCCTAAGTATTTGTTAAAGGATCCACTAAAAATATAAACTTCCCTTCGGCACATCCTGTAATGTAATCCACCATCAAATTAAACGAACGTCCCAGCTACTGGCTGTTAACATTTTATCAGCTATTACAAAAAGTTTTGCACCTTAAATCCATACGCTTTACATGCGTGTGTAATTGCTTACAAGTTAAACATGAAAAATTACAACTTTTATTATATAAAACAATAGTGTGTGTGTGTGTGTGTGTGTACCTTCTTTCAGTTCAAAGCGATACAGTTTTAATTAAATTTTTGTACTTATGAATGTTTGTATTGCAACATAACATCCTTGAAACCAGGAAAGAAGTGGCAATAAATTTTATACCTGCAAGCGCGTGATAAGTCTTTACAAGTGTATCATTTATGTTATTTAGTTTCAGGAATGCATTACAGGAGGGGGAATTTTTTTTTGCTAAAGGAAAGAGGAATATTCTGGGTCTCTCCTCTTCCACCAATGAGTCTGTTTAAGGTGGTGTACAGGCCAAACGAAATAATTTTTTAAGCTTTAAGTTAAATCAAATTTTTTTATCAAATTTTTCGATCTTTTTTTTTTAAATATTCCATTAAACTGTATTTTTGAGCTGTAGGTCTGTTTATATTTTTATTTATTAGTGCGATATTTCGTTAATCTTCGGTTAACTTCTTCAGGATATTTCTTGTTTTGATATTTAATTTTTCTTAAGTTAAATCAGTACGATTTGTAACAATAATGATTAAAAAAAAATTCAGTAAAGTTTGACTTTGACTCGCACACGAAGAGTTGCCTACTTCGCTTGTTTCTCTTTGGCAATTTTTTTTAGATTTTTGGCGATTTTTTCGATTTTGCGATTTTTTTGAATTGTGTCGTTTTATTACTTTTGGCGCTTTTTCGTATTTGCATTTTTTTCGGGTTTTTGGCGTTTTTCGTTTTGGCGGTTTTTTGATTTTTGCAATTTTTTTAATTTTTGGCGATATTTTCGGTTTTTGGCGATTTTTTTCGTTTTGACATTTTTTTTGTGTTTTGGCGATTTTTTTTATATATTTGGTGAGTTTTAAATTTATTTTTAGTTTTTGCGGTTCATGGCATTTTTTTAGATTACACGTTTTTTTAGTTGTGATATTTTTTTCTTTTTGGCGATTTTTTTCTTTTTGGCGGTTTATTTCATTTTTAACGATTTCTTTCGATTTTTTTTGCGGTTTTTTTTAGTATTGATGCTTTCTTAGTTATGGCATTATTTTTTGGTTTTTGTCGTTTCGGTGCTTTTTCGGTTTTTTTTGGTGATTTATATTAGTTTTAACGATTTATTTAGTTCAAGCGTTTTTTTTTTGGTTTGGCAATTTTTTCGGTTTCTGGAAATTTTTTTTACAATAAATAGTTTTAGTTCTAGCGATTTTTTTGTTCTGGTGCTTTTTTCGTTTTGGCGTTTTTTTTATTTTTATCGTTTTATTAATTTTTGGGTTTTTTTGGTTTCGGTGCTTTTTTCGGTTTTTTTTTGGCGATTTATATGAGTTTTAGCGATTTGTGTAGTTCAGGCGCTTTTTGTTGTTTTTGCAATTTTTTCGGTTTTTGGAGATTTTTTTTTATAATACATAGTTCAAGTTTTGGAGATTTTTTAGTTTTGGTGCTTTTTGCGATTTTTTTGTTTTTGTCGTTTTATTACTTTTGGCGATTTTTTTTTCGTTTTGGCGCTTTTTTCGGTTCTTGGCGGTTTATATTAGTTTTAGCGATTTATTTAGTTCAAGCGATTTTTTCGTTTCGGTGCTTTTTTCGGTTTTTTTTGGCGATTTATATTAGTTTTAGCGATTTATTTGGTTCAGGCGATTTTTTTTGGATTGGCAATTTTTTCGGTTTCTGAAGATTCTTTTGCAATAAATAGTTTTAGTTCTAGCGTTTTTTTTAGTTTTGGCGCTTTTTTCGTTCTGGCGACTTTTTCGGTTATTGGCGACTTTTCAGTTTTTTGGCGACCTTTTTACTTTTCATTTAAGCGCTTTTTTCATTTTGGCATTTTTTTTAATATTGAGATTTTAGAAAATTTTAACAGTTTGCCTCTTACGGTTTCCAAGATACAGAAAGTTGTCAAAATTACATTAACTGATAGAAAACCCTTAAATTTTAATTTTTTTAAATTTAAATCTTAATTGGTGCAGTCTGCATAAGTATAAATAGTCTGATTTAACAGACCCCCAGTCTATTCTGTATTTTGAAACGAAGGAAAATGTTTTCGAATTTGTGTATTATTAACATTACAATTCGAAAGCAGTTGCTTTCGAGTTGACACGAATTACAGAAAAGACCCCCTGGAATGTTCATTCAATATAAAATAAAATTATTTGAAAAGAAAAAAATTTCTTTGAAGTTTCCTGTAAATCAAAAAAATCACTAACTAAAAATATTAAATTAACTTTGGTTTCGTTGATATTAATATGAATTTGTTTTGGTGTGTGAGTTCCCGTAAATATTAAGAAAGATTTGGCGTAAATGTAAGTAAATGTAAATGTGAACGTGATTTGTTGCGAACTTGCGTTGTTGTTGTGACTACGACTTTGGTCATGAGCAGGGTTGTCAGATTTTAAGCGACCTATTTTGCTAAAAATTGATTTTGAAAGTCGCCAAAAGTCGCCAAAAATTAATATTATGAAGTTTTTTTTCTTAATATATATTTGATAACAAATTTGTTTTTATTTAACACTTTTTTTAATAAAATTTTTTATACTATAAGTGAAATTTATTTGCCGGTGGTTAAGCGATGTCTATATGCATTTAATTGTTGCTTTAACAAATCGTCAGTAGACTTCAACCACACATTTTGAACAGTCACAAACCTCTTATCTTATGCACAGACTTTCATAAATGCATATAGACATCGCTTAACCACCAGCAAATAAATTTCACTTATAATATAATTATGACAATATGTCGAATAATAAATCTGTTTTATTTCTATCTAGCTATATTCATTGAACATAAAGAATCGATTACTTACATTCTACTTACAGTCTACTGCTTCAACCAAACAATTTGAACAGTCACAAACCTCTTATCTTATGCAAAAAATCGCTAAGAAAATATTTCTGCAAATTTTTCTCAATCAAAATCCAAATCGTCAGAATCAAATTGTTTTAATTTCTAGCAGACGTGTCTGGGAAGGGTTTATTTTTTGATCTACTCCTTCAATAAAATAATTTTCCTGAATTACAAAAATTTTTAAATTCAATTTTGTTGAAAAAAAAAATAGTTATAAAAATCGGCACAAAATTTATTTATCGTCATGTAATCGCCATGTCGCCAAATCAAAATTTTACACGCCAAACAAGTGGAAAAATCGCCGCGATTGGCGAGAAATCGCCATATTTGACAAACCTGGTCATGGGCGCGGTTCTGTCTTGTCTTCAAGTGACTGTGGCTGTTTGCGTGAAATGTTATGAATGTTGGTTGTAGCGTGCGCCCTGGGTCTGTCGAGAGCTTGTGTTGTCATGAGCCAAGTTTGTCATGAACATGAGTTTTTGTAAGCTTGAGTTTTGGCGAGCTTAAGTTGCTGAGAGCTTGAGCTATATAGAGCATGTCGTGCCCATAACCGCCAAAAAAGCTTAAGCGAACTTATTTTCGAACTTAAGTTTTTGATCCAAATCGATCGATTATTTGCAATTGTAAATAATAGATTTTCGTCAAAAAAAAAAAACAAAAAAAAAAAAAAAAAAAAAAAAAGGTCCAAAAAATGTGTCGCTTAAGCTTTTTCAGCGGTTATGGCACGATATATTTTTGCGGGTGTGGGATTATGCATCTAATATTTCATACACGAAAAAAGAAAGATTAGGCGCGAGTGACCACGCATGAAGACAAATATCGCGCTATGAGTGGAAATTTCCAAAATATATTAGAAATAAAGAAATGAAGTGCATATATTTCGTTTCAATAAGCTTAAAAAAAGCTCTGGGTGATTTTGTAGTTTTCACATTATCCACGAAATAAGTAAAAGCTCACTTAACATTTTTTTTAGCGTTTTTCATATAAATTTTCAAGAAACATTGACTGATTTTAATGTGGCAACAGCACGTTATTTGCCATTGTGTCATCATAAAATAAAAATTTATTGTTCTCCCTTCGCTTGTTGTTATTTTGTTAAAATACGCATGTCATCATGTTTAATGTATTTCAAGACGAGTCATCCAAACATAAAAAAAAATCATCTGCGTACATGAACACAATTTTTGCGTGGTATCAACGAAATTGTCAAGTGCCTTAAAAAAATGCTCTGTCTTTAATTTTCTTCGTGCTATTTTTTTATCTACTCGCGAACGTGCTCAGGATATTTTACACAAGTCATATAAGTAATATACGAGTAATGTGTCTAGTCACCACAAACAATGATGATTTGCTTAATAACTTTGGGGGATGTACTCAGTAATACGAAACGAAAGCGAATGCTTTCGAATTAGCATATTATTAACATAAAAGTTCGAAGGAATATTCTTTAGTTTTGAGACCTCCCAAAACAAGTTCACTATTGCACTAATTATTTCGACTAAGTTTTGCTTCCCTGAAAAATTCATTTTAATAATCCATATCAACAATTTATACTCGTATTATAAATTTTGCCCACTAAAAGCTTTAACTAAAAATTATTACCTTTGTTACAAATATAGCCCTAGAAAGAAAGAAAATGTTTTACAACAACATTTCTAACGTTTTTTTTCTAAAAAAAATTTACATTTATTGCACTTTTTAATGCAAATTCGCAATCAAATGTTTTTTTTTTAAATAAATTTTTTATTAGTATACATTTTTACTTTAAACGAACGCTAAACTGTATTTTTCTTAATAAACAAGTTAAAAAAATATTTTGCACTTTTTCTTGAAAAGAAAAAGTTAAAAGTTTGTATTTCAGTGTGGCGCTCCACTTGTACCATTTCTAAACTATCACTTACAAAAATAAAAATACAAATTATCAAATAAATAATTGCAAATTTAAGTTTTGTCTGAATTCCAGGACACTTTGTTACGGATCAATAAGTCCGTGACTTTTCGAACTTCCCTCGTATGAAATGCAACACTGTTCCCATCAAGTTAATAGACTACTCTCAAATTTTGAGCAAGTGTCGTCGTTTACTTTGCCTTTAACAGATGTTCAAAACATACAACCTTGTGTATTAAACATTATTTTTTGCGAAAACAAAAACCTTCAATCAAACCAAGAAAAAGCTCGATATCATACTATGGGGACTCTGCACGATCGATTTCAATGGTAAAAAGTGGTTTACTGACTTTTGATATGGTCGCACAAGTAAGTACAAATGACGCTGAACGTTCTGGACGGCCAATTGAGGTCTGTACACCCGAAAATGTCGAAAAAATTCGATCGAAGAGTAAAAGTGCGTGAGATTGTTGATGCCATAGGCATTTCATATGGCAGTGTGGTTTCGATTTTAAATGATCAGCTGGGCTTAAGAAAGTTGTCTGCAAGATGGGTGCCGCGTTTGCTCTCATTTCACCATAAAAGTAAACGTGTGACAACTTCAAAGAATTGTGTAGGGTTGCTTAACCGCAATCCGATTAAATTTTTGCTGAGTTTTGTAACTGTGAATGAAACATGGATCCATTACTGTATTCCGGAGACCAAGCAGCAGTCTAAACAATGCGTTTCTCCGCGTGAACCTGCTACGAAGAAGGCCAAGGTAAGTTTGTCGGCCAATAAGGTGAAGGCAACAGTTTTTTGGGCTGCACGCGGGATAATTCACATCGATTACCTTCAAAAGGGAAAAACAATAAACGGCGAATATTATGCCAACTTATTAGACCGATTTAATGAGAATTTAAAAAGAAAACGACCCCATATGGCCAAGAATAAAGTTCTTTTTCATCAAGATAATGCACGGGTGCACACGTGTGCAGTCTCAATGGCAAAATTTAATGAATTGGGTTACGAATTGGTACCTCATACGCCATATTCTCCGGATTTAGCTCCTAGTGACTACTTCCTATTTGTAAACCTAAAGAAATGGTTCGGTGGAAAGAGATTTAGCTCCAGCGATGAAATTATTGACCAAACAAATGCCTCGAAAAATTCTATTTTTTAACAGACCCACAACTGGAGAAACGTTGTTTTTGTTTTGCAAAAAAAAAACTGTGTTTTATTCAAAAAGTCACGGACTTATTGATCCGCCCTCGTATGTTTCCACAAAGTTTCTTCCATGAGAACCACTGCGGCAAGCGGGAAAATATTTCGACAAGTTCGTACGTGCGTGTGATTAGAAATCATGCGTTTAAACTCTATTTATATTTATGTACATACATGTGTATGTATGTTTGTGTGAGTATTATTTCAATGACAATCGGAATGTTTAATGACACATTTTTTGTGAGATTTTTAACGCCATCAGCTTTTTAAGACTTCCAGTCGTGCGTGAATGCTTTTAAATTATGCAAATATCCTGCCACAAAATTAGGAATAAATAAAAAATTAAAAATTAAAGTTTTACATAAAATATTCTTATCGTTGTTATTTCCCATTTTCGCAAAGTCTAGTAGTTAAGATTTAATTATTACTCTCATTATTTAAATTTATTCAACATTTATCCAACATGATATAATCCTTGGAATTAATTGGTTTTTTTTTAATTTTTTTTCTTCTATTGCATAGAATTATAACTTCAGCAGATATGATCTCTTCTAATATTAAATCGTAATAAATTAATATTTTATTGCCTCTATGACTTTGTGCGAAGCAATTTTTTATCACAGAAATCTTGATTTCTATTCTATTTTTTACTGCGTCTTTATAGCCAATCATAATAAAGTTTATTAAAGGACACAAAAAAAATAAAATAAAAAAAGTATATGTTTACTCACCAACGTATGGAATGAAGTACGTTACAAACATAATTTTTTCTTTTAATTATAAAAGCACTAAAATGAAATCGTGCTCACACTAAAACTAACAACACTTCACAATTTTCATACATTATGCACCCTTCATAATGTGGCGTTGCCATATGTCTGTATATCTATATATTCACACACACACACACACACCCAAACATGCATATGTATGTACATTCGCACAGGTTGTTTTGACATTATCAACCGAGCCAGACAACTACACAACCAGCAATTAGTACTCGTACACACACAACAGTAGGAAAGCCACAGGCGCTAGATAAGCGTGTTAAGAGGGAAAGTGTAGGGTGATTTTTAGCTGGTTGGTTTTTAGTTAAAAAAAATGAAAATTTAAAGAAAATAAATTAAAAAAAACGTTTTTTTTCTAAATGGAGGAGTTTATCAATTTGCCGGTACATATTTTTTTAACTCCATAATTTTTGGACCGATTTTAAAAGTTATTATTTTTTGTCTGCGAGGGTATAACTTCCATTTGATTCAATTGTCAATAAATTGTGCGGTAACAACTCAAATTAATTGTTTTTTTTTTTAAAGAGAAGTAGCAATGGTTGCCTACTACATACTATTACTAGGTGTTACATTCTTTAGGAAAGGGATAGTAAAAGAGAAGGCAGGTGGTGAAGGAAGAGATAGAGAAAAGCTTAATTCTTTTACAGCTCTGCTTTTTACACGTTTTTTTAAAATAATACAGTGTTGCAGCGCCTCTGGTGTCAATGAGGCATATTATTATGGTTATTTTACTTTGCCGTTCATTCTGCTACATAATACCGACGAAGGAGGGCGCTCTGATGTTACATTAGGATTAGTATCTACTGAAGTAATGATAAGATCTCAAAGCTAAATGAAATATGCGGAGCCACGCCTATTAAAATTTATTACTATATTTCATATGCTTCTACGTAATCTGGCAACCACCCTGAGCTCTGAAAAAATAGAAAAAATACTCAATCTTGCATTTAAAAAAGTGGGTGAGCCACGCCCATGAAGAAAGGTTAGTACAGGGTGTCTGGTAGCAGATTTATATTTTCAACCTTAAATAAAAAACAAAATTTTATTAAGAGCATTGAACGATAGAATGGAAATGCGTATTTTATTTTTTTAAGAGTATGTCATCCAGATGTCTTCCGTCGAGTTGAACACACTGTTCAAAACGGAGCCTTGTGTTCTGCGCCACACGCTGCAGTAATTATGGTTCAATTGAGCGGATTTCTCGACGAATACTTTCCTTTAAAGCCACAAGAGATTGCGGATTGCCATTATAAACCCTGTCTTTGAGGCAGCCCCATGAAAAAAATCCATGGGAGTTAGATCGGGCGAATTCGGTGGCCATGGGCTGTCTGATCAGTTTTTGGGGGAAATTTTCCCGAAGCAAATTCATCAAAGCTCTGACTGTATGTGCAGTCGCCCCATCCTGTTGAAACCACGTGTGTGAACAGTACAATGGATGAGCTCGCAGGTTTGGCAAAAAGAATTCCGTAATCATGCGTCGTTAATTTTCACCATTGACATTCGTCGCCTGGCCTCGAGAATTTTCGAAAAAAAAATGGTTCAATTATCTCATGCGTGGATGAGGCACACCAAACAGCTACCCTGGGGCAATGCAATGGTTTTTGATGTTTCAATCGAGGGTTGCGGGCTCTTGGAGACCAGCAACGGCAGTTTTGCTTGTTGGCGTGGCAGTTTAAGTGAAAATGAGCCTCGTCGCTACAAAAAATCGGATTTACAGTGCGAACACGATCCAACATTGTTTCACAAAATTTTGCGTAAATCAAAATCACTTTTTTTCAGTTCTTGAACGATTTGCATGTTAAAAGGATGGAACTTCAGATCCTTTTTTAAAATGTCATGAATAATCGCTCTTATAAGTCCCAGTGAGGCTGCTCTTTTCCGTATTGAAAGTAAAAGGATTTTCACGTAAACTGCTTTCAACCAGTTCAATGTTTTTGGGAGCCCTTGGAGATCGACTGGGCCCTGGCCGTGGGACATTCATAGCCGAAGCAGTTGCGCGGAATCTCTGCATCCATGCACGAATTAAATTTACACTCGGTCCATCACGTATTCGCCGAATACTGAACTTTGAACAAAATTGTTGAGGAGCAATTACATAAGAATCAATACTCTGACAAAATGTCTCCACAGCGAACGCGCGATGCTCACTCGACCACTGCGACATCGTGATTAACAAATCCGCACAATAGATAATTCCTACGGCGTCACCCTCCCTCCGCACCGTTTATTGCTTTTCGAAATAATCGTATTTAAAAATATAAATTTGCACCAGACACCCTGTATTAAATTATATGTACCCTTATTTATCCGATTCACCTGAAACTTGGCAAATTTAATTTTTTTTTAAGGAAGTGTTTGTTGTCATGCCCACCAAAGCTTAATATTATATTTCACATACTTCTAAGTGACCGACTTTTAACTAACCCAAACACACCTTCAGCTCTGAAGGGGACGTGATGTTGAATCTAGAAAACTGGGTGGAAACTAATATTTGCAAATCTGCACAAATTTGATATTTGCAAAATATGTCAAAATTTATAACCGTAATGCACATGCTGTGATTTTTTTAGATCTTAACCGTAAATGTATTTCTTATTTTATATAATAAAATAATTTAAAAAAAACCAACTTTTATAAAAAAATGTATTTGTTTAAAAAATTAAATATCTGAACGTCTCAATATTTTTTCATCGACTGACTAGTTTTTCAGAACAACTTCAGAAAAAACTATTTTAATATAAAAGTATTATAAAACTAAGTAAACAACAACAGTTTTAACAAATCTCTAATTATAACAAAACTTCTTTTATCTAAGGCTTTTGTAAATACATCAGCAACTTGATACTTTGTGGAAATATGTTCAATCTTCAAATGGCCTTTCAAAATATTATCTCTTATGAAATGATGTTTAATGTCAATATGTTTTGATCTTTTAGATTCAGAATTTTTAGCCATTGCAATGCAACCAGCATTATCTTCATAGAGCAAAAAGGGTTGTTCGGATGTTGTCACCTTCATGTCATTTAAAATACCGTTCAACCATAAGCCCTCTGAAGTAGCCAAACTAAGAGAAATATACTCAGCCTCGCTAGATAAAGTAGCTACTGTTGTCTGCTTTTTACTACACTAAGATACTGGACATCCATAAACATAGTATATATATCCACTTGTTGATTTTCTGTCATCTATACTAGAAGCCCAATCTGCATCTACGTAACCAACCAGAACTTCATCATACTTAGAGCAGTTGTCAAATTTTAGTTGAAGTAATTTCGATCCTTTAAGGTACCTTAAAACTCTCTTAAGGGTAGACCAATGGATTTCACAAAAGTTTTCTTTATATCGTCCCATGTAACCAATAGCATAACAAATATCAGGGCGTGCACATAGCATCAAATACATCAAACTTCCTAGCAGCTCTCGGTATGGTTTATCACAAACTTCGCCTTCAAAACGAGGTAATTGTAAATTTTTTTCCATAGGAACATCACTAGCATTACAATCAGTCATTGCAAATTTCGATAAAATTTTATCAATGCTAGAAGTTTGACTCAAATACATTTCTCCATCTTGAATTTTGTAATCAATTTTTATGCCAAGAAAATATTTCAGTTTTCCACAATCGGACATTTTAAAAGCTTCACATAGTTTTTTCTTAACACATTCAATGTCATTCAAATCATTTCCACCAATTAACACGTCATCCACATAAAGTAGTAGCAATATTACTTTACCATTCATACACTTTGTATAAAGGCAGTAATCGTGTTGTGATCTTGAAAAATTGAGTTCCTTAAGAACGGAATTAATTTTTTTGATTCCAGCACCTAGGACTTTGTTTCAATCCGTACAAGGATTTAATTAATTTTAAAGCCATTCCAGGTTCTTCATTCATACCTTCTGGGATTTCCATATAGATTTCTTCTTCTAGTTCACCGTGTAAAAATGCAGTTTTTAAGTTTAGTTGGTAAAATATGTAACCTCTTTTCACACCAACAGCCAAAACTGTGCGCAGTGTAGCTAGTTTTGCTACAGGAGAATAGGTTTCATCATAGTCAACACCGAATTTTTGTAAAAAACCTTTTGCAACTAACCTTGCTTTAAATCGAACAGGGTTTCCATTAGAGTCGGACTTTATAGCAAAGACCGACTTGGATTTTAAAAGCTTTCTGTTACTCGGTTTTTGAACCACATTCCAAACATTGTTCTTTTCCATAGAATCTAACTCGCTTTTCACTGCCATGAGCCAAAATTCTCGGTTTGAAGAATCTTTAATTTCTGAGTACGAGCTAGGGACATCATCATTGGATACAGCTTTAAATATAGATTCGTATATTTCTGTAAATCTACTTGGAAGCTTTCTTTGTCTTGTACTTCTTCTAAGTTCGTTTTCAACTTCATGTTCTTCTCGAATTGTTTCAGAACTTGCATTTGAGTTTGGTTCTTCTTCTGTATCAACAGAAACAACACCACTATCATTTTCTCCCTCTTGTTGGTTCAGATCTATAACTGCAGTAGTATCTATGTTGATCATATCATCAGAATTTTTGTGTTCTATTAGATGTAATGTTCTATTATTTTTGTCTTCAATATACTTAAATGGAAAACTGGATTCATCAAATTTGCAATCTCTTGCTAGAATTAATTTATTTTTATTTTTATCCCACAGCCTGTAACCATTAGGACAATAACCCACCATTGTATATTTAGAACTCTTAGGATCTATTTTCTTCGTTTTTGACTCGGAATCCAAGCATATACAGAACAGCCAAAAACTTTAAGTTTTGAAAAATCAGGTTTTTCATTGAGCCAAATTTCTGCTGGAGTTTTATTAACAGACAGCGATTTTGTAGGACTTCTATTTATTAAATAAGTGCTAGTATAAATCGCTTCACCCCACAACCATTTTGGTACATTAGATTCAATCATAATTGCCCGAACTTTTTCAATTAGGGTTCGGTTGAACCTTTCTGCCACACCATTTTGCTGAGGTGAATATGCAATTGTTTCCGCAATTTGAATGCCTTTACTTTTACAATATGTTAGCATTTTATTTGAGTTATATTCCCGATCCTGATCAACAGTTAATATAGAAATATTAGTGCCAAACTTAGCATTAACCACGGCATTAAATTCTTTAAATTTATCGAAAACATCAGACTTGTGTTTCATTAAATAAACATGAGTAAAATGAGTATAGTCATCTATAAAGGTAGCAAAGTAATTTGAGCCATTATATGTTACAGGACTTATAGGTCCGCATATATCTGAATGGATATGCTCAATAGGACGGGTGGCTCTTAATCGAGTTCCATCGAAAGGATCACGACATTGCTTGCTCTGAGTGCAAATTTCACAACAATCAATTGGAACTTGATCTGGAATACCCGTTGCCATATTATGCTTAATCAGATTATTACAAGCTTGTTTACCCATGTGGCCCAAACGTCGGTGCCATAGTAATCCTGATTCAAGTTTAGATAAATTTGATACTGACCTTGAAACCATGATTTTCATTTCAAATAAATTTCCAACTCTTTTTGCAGTAGCTATAATATTTCCATCCTTCTTTAGATAAGCTTCATTCTTTTCAAAATTTACTTGAATACCAGCTTCTACAATCCGACTCACAGACAAAAGATTCTCCCGGAAATCGGAACTGTATAAAACATTTTTCAAGTTCAGCCTTACACCATTGTTGCTCAAACCATTAGCCTCTCCAATCCTATTGACTACAACAGTTTCACCATCTTTTGCAACACTTATATAACGTGGTTCATCAAGTTCATTTATTTTTGAAAATATTTGTGCGTTGTTTACGAAATGATCGGTGGCACCCGAATCTAATGCAAATAATACGATATCACTTTTCTCACATTTTTTGTATTCATTGGAGCTAACCATAAAACTAATACTCGGACAAACGGCAGCTTTTGCTTCTTTTACACGGCAGTCCTTTTTCTTGTGACCGTAGCGTCCACATTTATGACATTTTCCATTGAATTTGATTTTTTTCCTTCTTGTAGTATAAGCAGTAATGGTTTCTTCACAAGTTTCAGATTGTCTTAGCTTTTTTTTCGACTCTTCAGCTAGCAAACGTTGTTTTACCACTGATACATTCAGCTCATTGTTTGAAAGATTCTCCAAAGCAGTCACTACTGCATCATATGACTCAGGAAGAGTCAAAAACAGTTGAGATACTAAATCCGCTTCTTCCAGCTTTGCTCCGGCAGATTTCAGTTGATTTCAATAAATGACTCGCCATTTCATCTCCGGAATTTAATCTTAATTTTGCAAGTTCTTTTCTTACCAATGTTTGATTTTGGGCTGACTTCTTTTCGAACGTCGCACAAAGCGATTCCCACATTTCTTTCGCAGTCTTCTTATTTCTTACGTATTCAAGAAAATCATCATGAATAAAAGAAACAATAACATCTTGAGCCTTTGCATCTAATATCAAGAATGTTTGTTGTAAGGCGTCTTCTGCAGGTGCTGACTCAGTAACAGCTTTTAAACAACCTACAGACGACAGATGCCTCTCTACCCGGAACTTCCAGTTATCGAAATTAAAACCAGCGAACTGCGCAATACCAGTTGATTTTTCCGTGGAGCCCATAACCTCTTATTTTATATAATAAAATAATTAAAAAAAACCAACTTTTATAAAAAAATGTATTTGTTTAAAAAATTAAATATCTGAACGTCTCAATATATTTTCATCGACTGATTAGTTTTTCAGAACAACTTCAGAAAAAACTATTTTAATATAAAAGTATTATAAAACTAAGTAAACAACAATATATATATTTCAACAGTATTATTGTAATAACGTGTTTTTTAAACCAAACTTTCAAAAAATTTCCCTATTAAAAGTAAACTAGACAATTTAGCTGCGAATACTTTATGGAAGTGGGGAAAAAACTGACAGACTAATGAAAAACGTCGCTCTAATTTAATAAGGAAAAAACAGTAAAGTAAATGAATGATTAAGATCTAGCAAAACTATGATAAGTTCGTTATATAGCAGACAATGTCTTAGCAAGCCATTACGCATCAGGTTTTGAGTTGCTGAGTGAAACTAAAAGATAAACTGTAAGCATTTTTATTTGTTATTATTATTATTATGTGATTATATACATATATTAAAATAAAAATCTCAAATTAAAAGCTAAAATTTGTAAAAACAAGCATATGAGTCAAAAGGAAATTGTTTTGCTTGAGTTCTTTGTCATTGGAAAAGTATTTGTGTTGCATCTGCTCAGGTGCAAAAGGTTTAGAAAATCTCTAATTAGTTGCTAAGGTAATGCTAATGGGCTGCTAAAAGTTTTTTTACTCAAATATAAAATGAATATGTTATCTTATCGATTTTCTTTATTTAAACACAAAGATGCCATCACAATTTATCACTTTGTGTGACTAATCAGTCTGTTACACATGGTAAATAATATATAAGGTTGTTATATGTCTACTAAATATTTGAACTAATGTGCTAACCTATTGCTAATGAGTTGCTAAAGTGTTGCTAATAAGCTGCTAAGGTAATGCTAATGGGCTGCTAAGCGTGTGCTAGTTTGTAAAATAATTGCTAGTAAATGCCAGCATAAAGGAATATGTTAAAGAAAAATTTGTGCACAAGTCAGATATTAAAAATTGAATATTTTGTCTTATCGATTTTATTTATTTAAACACAAAGATGCGATCACAATTTAAGGCTTTGTGTGATTGATCAGTCTGTTGTTACACATGGTAAATAAAAACGATATTGTTTATAGTAAGTATTTGCCTAAGCAAAGGTATTGCTAATTAGTTGCTAAAGTGTTGCTAAGGAGTTGCTAACATGTTGCTTAGGAACTGCTAAATGTTTGCTAAATTGTAAAATAACTGCTAGTAAATGTCAGCATAAACAAATATGTTAAACAAAAATTTTGTGTACAAATAAAATATAAAAAATATGGCAAATTCGTTTGGGTCGTTAATATCCGGATTTTTTTTTTTGCTAAGGATTATACTTTTCTCACTATTTAATAGAAAAATTTATTGAAATATAAAAAGATGGCTTTAAAGATGTTTTACTTTCATCTTTCTTACTTCTAATTTTTAGTGTAGTTTTAAAGGATGCTGTTGATATCAGAAATCCTGAATTTTTTTAACTCATTTTTTTTGACAGAGTTTTTCTGCTCTGTTAACTTTTTATTATATGTGTTTTTCAAAGCGAAATATGACTATAAATGTATGTGTGAGAGCTTTTGTAGTGTAAGTGTGTAAGCTTAAGCTTTAAACAACGATGGAGAGCCCTTGGCATTTTCAATGAAAACTGATATAATGAAGTAAAAAAAAAAAAATATATTAATATGTATAATCCAGGTGCAAAATTTTAAATAACAAAAAATTTTTTGTTGAAAGATTTTTATTTAGAAAAATTGACTGCTTTGCTTGTATATAGGGACTTAAAATAAGGAAAGAAAAAAGGTGCACTTGACTTTTTTTTAAATAATTCTGCCAAAAAAAAAACAACCGACTTCAATGCAAAGATCTGATAACTGAAGATAAGAAGCAGTACATGAAATATAAAATGAAATTTTATGGGGCGTGACTACGCCCACTTTTTTAAAATAAAGAGACAATCTAAGAGTTCAAGGTGTGTGCCAAGTTTCGTAAAAATTGGTTAAGCACAAGCACGTGAAATATTATATTAAAACTCAATAGGCGTGCCCCGCCCATATTTTTGTATGCAAGATTGTGTCTTTTTTTGGAGCTTAGGGGGTGTGCAAAGTTTCGTAAAAATCGGTGAAATAGAATCATGTGAAATATAATATTAATTTTTATAGGGCATGGCTCCGCCCATTTTTTCAACTTTAAGATTGTGTCATTACGAGAGCACAATGTGTTGGGTAAATTTCGTAGCAATCAAATAAGCAGAATATCATAACATCAAATAATTAAATGATGGGGCTAGCTCTGCCCAAAAGACAAAAAAAAATTTTTTTTGCAATCGGTCAAAAATGTATCAAGTTATGACGTAACTCAGCCAAAAAAACAAAAAAAAATTTTTTTTTTTAAATCAAAAAACCTGACTGCGACCAATTTTGAACCGTTCAATATCCTAAACGGTCATTCGAAATGAAAAATCATGAGAGAAACCTAAAGATTTTTTTTTTCATGCGTATATTTATTTATTGTATCTTCAAAAAATGAACTAACAATAAGTTTTCAAATCTTAAATCTAGATATAATAATTAGGCCCAACCAGTGTCAGGCATAAACTTAGTGATAGTAATCAATAATACATAAATATCGTATTAAGCAAAAAAATATTTTCAAGCTGTTTCATCTGGAGTGTTGAGTATTAGAGCCATAGTGTGCCTAAAGATGATTTTAAAATACCTGTCGATATAGTTGATATAGTTCGCCGACTTTTTATTTTTTTCGTATGTACAAAATGGCGTCTGTTGGCCGCCATGTTGAATTTTTACCACTGTCGGGATTAAGACAAATCGATTGACGTAAGAATCACTAAATTGGTCCACGCGTTCGATTTATATAAGGCCGCAAAGGAACACGCATACATACAATATATAATACATAGGCTGATAAACACAATAAATAGAGACGAATTGATAACCTCCTCCTTTTTTTGAAGTCGGTTATTTTATGATTTAGAAAAAAACTTATAATTTTTAAGCCTTAAAAATTATCAATTCAAATCTGCTAAAGCATTTTAATATACTAACCATAACTATAATCCATATACCCAATAAGTTGCGCAACCTCTGAGTCGGCAGCATTAAATTAAGTGTCAAAGGTAAATGTAGTATCCATTCTCTGGGATCTTGATATTTCTCGATGATTCGATTTATTAACGTATCAATGATTGCATTGAACTTTTAACCTTGTTTATCCTGCTCACTTTTTTGTCCTTGCATTTGTTCTTTGGCATAAATTCTTTGAAATTATTTCCTTAGGCAGACAGAGTGAAAGGAAGTCAAATTTCTTTACGTAGTCGTGCTTCCAGAGACATTGAGTTTGACGTTGTGTCGCTTGGGAAACCATTAACTGCAGAGATACGAACGTATAAGTAAAGGTGAGTCAATCAGTTTTTTTTTGTGTAGCCACACAAAAAAAAAACTGATTGAAGCTCAAAGAGAAATTAACTTAAAATTTAGTATTTTATGTTTCACAACTTAAGATTTCATAAAGGAAAGATAATATTTCATTAAAATCATTAAATTATATGCTGCCTATTTCTTGAGCTTTGTGAGAAAAAAAGTAATTTTCATAAGGCTAAATTGTGACTTCAAATATGTTGTCTGCCAGTTTAAGGCACAGTGGCGCTTAAGACAAAAAAAAACAATAATAATAATAATAATAATAATAATAACTACAAATATGTTAATAAATCCCATTACGAAATGATGTCTGCGACAAAAATTGGAAGAGGTTAAAAGCTTTAATTTACATTAACTGAGCTACATTTTGTGACCATTATTAATTACATCCAAACGGCAGGAGCGATTGAAATGATTTTTTGGAATCAAATTTCTGAAGCCTTGACGCTTAACGTTCTTAAAATTTTTATCACTTTATATTATAAATAAAAAAAAATTTATCACTCACGCTCACGTCCTCTCACGCATAACAACTTTTGACTAATATTAATAATACACCTCACCACTCACTTTCCACATTATATTAATCTATAATCTATATACAGACTACGTCCAGTATTAATGGAAAATGTAAATTAAATTTAATATAATTTTACTTTAACGGGCAAGGGAAAAAGTCTTGTAGCAAAGTCTGCACAAAGAAAATTTTCATTTTAAAATCTACTCAAACCAGGTTAATTTAAAATTTTTCGTTAATGATTTTGCTTCATATATATTTTTCATGTTAGTTTAACATGCTTTATAGTAATTTAAACGTTCATTTAACATTCCCGTACCGTTAAATCAAAATGAAAACTCATATTGAATCAACGTTGTTTCAATTGTAAACACGTAAATCTGATACAGAAATAACACTAAGAACCCTGTTGATTCAAAGTTATTTCAAGTTGAAACAACATGAATTTAATTCAAGTAATTTTATTTTACTAACTATTATTTAACTTATAGAAAAAGGAATATGAATCAATTAATATATTTGTAATATCAATTAAAAAATTAATTAAATTTTCACCTATAAACAATTCAATAATATGAATTAAGTTTTTCCACTCAAATCAATTAATACCATTGACAAATTTAATTGAATCAATTTAATTCTTAATATTGAAAACATAATTGCTGAATACTTTTTTCGGTGTACGTAATTGTGTGTATTGACACAGGCATCAGGAAAATATGTTTATGTTGTACTTTACCTTCCCCGGCCAATATTTTAACTCGAACTTATTGCGCAGCCACAACAACCTTAAATATTCTTTAGATACGCACTAAATAATACGATCATGAATTCAATTTTAATTCAACATGATTTAATTTTTCGTTTAACATAAACTTAAATTGAAATAAAATTTATAGTTAAAAAAGTACAAACGGCGAATCTATTTTGGGTTGTCGGCAGGATTTGAACCTTCGATCCTGCTACTATAAAACTAGTACACTGCGTATTAGAAAGCATCAGGAAGTTTTTTGTTGATAATGCGAAACTTGTCGGCTTTTTACAAAGCAAATAAACAACAACACACTTAAACAACATATTATTTATAATAAATTTAATATGATATCTAATCAAAATGTATGCATGGCGATTTTACATTGATTTTTTTTCTGTGTGTGAATGCATACATACGTCTTCTTCTAACTTTTTTGTATATATAACTTTTTTTAACGAATCAGTAGTTTAGCACCTAAAGATTTTTTTGCCATCTATTTTTGCCTAATAATCCACTGTGCTGCATTTAAAAATCAAAATACAGATTTTCCAATATTAATTGATATTTGTGACTTGAATTTTAATTAAAATATTTTATAAACGCTGCTATCAAAACATGAACAAGAAATATTATACAAACATCGAAAACCCTTTAATTTTCTTATATTATTATTATTACCTGGTATTTATAATTAATTAATAATACTATAATTAATACGATTATTTTAAGCTTCATTACTTTCCAAGAATTTGTTAGCTTAAAACAATTTGCTTTTCACGAAAACAAAAAATTAAACGATTTTATCTATTTAGTTTGAACAAAAATTTCTGCGAATATTTTTATAATTTTTTTTTTAACTGGATGGAGGGAGTGCAATTACGGAAAGGAAAATAAAAACAGATTGTAAACGCTTCAAGTCCTTTTAATTTGATTTTTTTCTGCTTCCGCGAACATTAAAACGAAATAAAAATTTTTATCATTTCACCATGTTGTTCATAAATTGCTTTTAAAGAAAACAAAAAAATAATTTAAATGAAGATTTTAAAAATTCAAACGGCTTGCTAAAATTAGCTTGTAAGTGAGGGTTAATTGGGAAAAAGACATGAAAGAAAATGAAAAGTGGAATAATTCCCAAAAGCGAATGAAAACGAAAGTTGTATAAAGAGTTTGTCAACCTTCACATCTTTAAATTTTAAGCTGAAACAGAAATACGAGTAATAATAATATAATATTTTCATAATATCTGTCAGAGCAACAGGTTAATATTGAAAAGATATTCATAGCAAACAATATGTTCCTTAAACTACATAATCCTTTCCTAGGATTGCCTTTACACACGCAAAAGTTACTTTGTAAAGTCTTGAACAATTAAAAAGAATGCGAGCTATCTCTCTCTCTCTATCTCTATCTCTATCTCTATCTCTATCTCTATCTCTATCTCTATCTCTATCTCTATCTCTATCTCTATTTCTATCTCTATCTCTATCTCTATCTCTATCTCTATCTCTATCTCTATCTCTATCTCTACCTCTACCTCTATCTCTATCTCTATCTCTATCTCTATCTCTATCTCTATCTCTATCTCTATCTCTATCTCTATCTCTATCTCTACCTCTATCTCTATCTCTATCTCTATCTCTATCTCTATCTCTATTTCTATCTCTATCTCTATCTCTATCTCTATCTCTATTTCTATCTCTATCTCTATCTCTATCTCTATCTCTCTCTCTATCTCTATCTCTATCTCTATCTCTATCTCTATCTCTATCTCTATCTCTATCTCTATCTCTATCTCTATCTCTATCTCTATCTCTATCTCTATCTCTATCTCTATCTCTATCTCTATCTCTATCTCTATCTCTATCTCTATCTCTATCTCTATCTCTATCTCTAACTCTATCTCTATCTCTATCTCTATCTCTATCTCTATCTCTATCTCTATCTCTATCTCTATCTCTATCTCTATCTCTATCTCTATCTCTATCTCTATCTCTATCTCTATCTCTATCTCTATCTCTATCTCTATCTCTATCTCTATCTCTATCTCTATCTCTATCTCTATCTCTATCTCTATCTCTATCTCTATCTCTATCTCTATCTCTATCTCTATCTCTATCTCTATCTCTATCTCTATCTCTATCTCTATCTCTATCTCTATCTCTATCTCTATCTCTATCTCTATCTCTATCTCTATCTCTATCTCTATCTCTATCTCTATCTCTATCTCTATCTCTATCTCTATCTCTATCTCTATCTCTATCTCTATCTCTATCTCTATCTCTATCTCTATCTCTATCTCTATCTCTATCTCTATCTCTATCTCTATCTCTATCTCTATCTCTATCTCTATCTCTATCTCTATCTCTATCTCTACCTCTACCTCTATCTCTATCTCTATCTCTATCTCTATCTCTATCTCTATCTCTACCTCTACCTCTACCTCTATCACTATCTCTATCTCTAACTCTATCTCTATCTCTCTCTCTCTTTTTATGCAAGCTCAAAACTTTGCAAAGTAAACTTTGCGTGTGGAAAAAGCGTCTGGGTCCATTTGTTAGTGGGACTTATTAAAATGAATACTTGCTCTGTATCTCCTTATCAATTTGCCAAACTAAGTACTTTAGAATAAAATATTCCTGCCATCCACAACTTTAATTGAAAATAACACCAAAAATCAATAAAATCAATTAAAAGCGTAAAGTCAATTAAACTTTTGCTTAAAAATTTAATTAATTACAAAGTTTAATTGACTCAATAACATTTTTCATTGATTTTTGGTTTTATTTTTAATTAAAGTTGTTGCTTGCAGGTATATTTTTGTCTCTGAGTAGACATTTCATTTCCATAGAAATTTTTCAAAATTAACACCTGCCAAATATAAAATGTTTCAATATTATAACAGTAGAAATCACATTCCTTTTTCTAGTTTATATATGTTAATGCTTGCTATCTAAAAAAAGAACTATTAAAACTTTTGCTTTGTATACAGATGAACTTTTTCTATTAATTCTGTATTTATACACCAACACAGTGATTAAAATCATCCGTTTTATTATTTGCTTTTGAAAATATGCAGTAGGCACGTATTTTCATAGCTTAAAATAAATATTTGTAAAAAAAAGGAAATGCTTTAGTCTCATGTAACAATTTGGCAAAATTGCCAGCAAGAAGAGGAACTATTTCCAGGAACTATTTTAATTGTAGTTATTCGGAAACAAATTGTTATTTGCAAGTTAAAATTTTTCCTAGAAAAAGGGAAAATATTTTTTGACTATAGCTGCTATAATCTAAAGCAGAAATGCAAATAAAAAAATAAAAAAAAGATATTGCATAATTTTTATATGAAAAGAGTTTTGCTAGAAATTTTATATAACAAACAGGCAATTTGCCTAGAATTCTTTTTACAGAAATCACTTAAAATCACTCAAAAGAAGATTAAGGACGTTTTTGTTGGAATCGTCTAAACAATTATTTTTTTCAAAAATGGTGTTTGTGTTTGATAATAAAAACTGATAGTGCCTTTACAAAATACGAAACAAAATCTACATCGTCACTAGATTTTTTCAAAATCTACTTAAAATCTCAGATTTGTAATAAAAAGTCAACCTGTCTACTCAAAAACGTATGTGAATTGGCTTAATTGTAGTTGTTTGGCTGCAGTTTTGGAAAATTTTCATTTAATGAGTTTTGTTATTTATAATGTTTTTGTTATTTATTAAAAAATCTATTTCTCTTGCATTCGAGCCGTACCCACTAATTTATACCCACCTTATCTAACGTAACCTTATATCACCTTAATCTAACCTCATTTAACCCTACCTTAGCAAATAAATCTAATATAAACTAAGTTAGTAATGTAGTCTAACCTTATTTCAGCTAATCTCATCTGAAACTAACCTTATATAACCTAAACTCACCTCATCGTAATCCCAGCTCATTTAACTCTACCTTATCTAATCTAACCTAACCTAACTTATCTCACTTTTAACTCTCACCATTTAACTCTACCTCATATAACCTAACCTCATGTAAAACTACCTCAACTAACTTAGCCTAACACAATCTAAACTAACCTTACTTCACCTACCATTATCTCACCTAAACTAACCTCGCCTCATTTTAAGGTTACTTTGCCTTACCTAAACTAATCTTACTTAATCTAATCTTATCTAATCTAGGCTCACTTCTCCTTAACCTCGCCTTAACCCCTCCTCTTTTCTCCTCTCCTCTCCTCTCCTCTCCTCTCAATCTAACCTAAACTTACTTTATCTAACACTATCTCACCTAAACTAACCCCTCCTCATTTTAAGGTTACTTTTCCTTACCTAAACTAACATAGATTAAATAATCTAACCTCACCACTCCTTAACCTCTACTTTCCTCTCCCATCCTATCCTCTACTCTCCTCTCCTCATCTTCTCCTCTCCTCTCCATCCTCTCCCCTCCTCTCCTCCACACCACTCCTCACCTCTCCTCTTCTTTCTTTTCTTCTCCTCTCCTCTCCGCTCCTCTTCTCTTCTCTCTTCTTCTCTTCTCTCCTCTCCTTATTAACCTTAACCTCACCTCACTTAACCCTACCTCACGCAGTCTAATTTGAAATAATTTAGTATTAAGTAAAACTAATTTAAAATATAAATAAATTTCATATGAAATAAATTTTTCTTTTTTGAATTTGGTTTAAAAGTCATTCGTATACATATTTTCATAAGAATTGTGGCATCTCTACAAATGGGAATCGTATTTTTACTAACTTTCTAGTCAAATAACTTTCTTTGTAGTTTAAGTAATTATTCTCTTTTTCTATAAACAAAAAAAAAAACATACCAAAGACAATAAGACGTGACGTATTGCTGTTACGTCTTATTGTCTGCTTTAATTTTAGTCTTCCTTGCAATGCCATTAGAAGAGAAATACATGGCTGGAGATGCAACAATAGAGACTTAAAAGATTAAATTTTCTTAAAAGTTCTTATTCGCAGCAGTGGATTTTCCTTTACTATTTGTTTTAAACGAAAAGGATGAAACTTTATATAGAAAAAACATTCATCACTTAGGAATCAAGGAGGGTAGCCAGACAACCTGGTAGCCATATTTTAATTTCAGAGGAAACTACAGAGAGGAAAGAGGAAGAGAAAAAAAATACAGTGCAGGATTTTCTGGCAGCTGCCTAAATTAATTACTATAAAAAGTTTAGATTGCTTAGCAGTCTAATTTTAAGTAGAAATATAAAATTTTAAATAAAATAGTCAAGCAGGCTACGAGTATTAGGTATGCACTTATGAAAAGTGTTCTTAAGTTTATGCCAAGGATTAAATTTTTTCTCTTCAATATTTAAAAAACAAAAACAATCTTAATACAGACAATTATTTTCTAACATTATTTTGAGTTAGAATGTATTATTTAGAACTTTTAAGCTTTCAAATAAAGGATTAAAGCAATAAAGGACAGTAATCGTATTTGCTAACTTGGCTACTTGAAAAAAGTCCTTGTGTTATTTTTGCCTTCTTAGAAATCTAAACAATGTGAGAAAAAAGAAAATGTGAAAATTGTATTTTGTGATTGTCTTTATATTGTTAAATATCATTTGGAGTTAAGGGATATTTTAAAGTAAAATTGATTTTCAATTTTTTCCCCGTTTTATTGTCGATGTTTCATAGATAAGTTAAGCAATTTTCTGCTTTTTTTTAACTACAGCAACCAAATAAAAAAAATTATATTTAAGCAATGGAAAAGAATGGGTTACGACTTAAAAAATTTATTACAGTTCATTAAAAGGGTTAATTTCTTTTGTAATTACTTTTCTTGGAATAAAGTAATTCTTAATTATTATAAAAAGTCAGTAATTATTAAAAAAAATATATATATAACAATTTAATTGCTGGCAGTAAGTACATGATCTTTTATTTTTATTTTTTGCCTGGTGGGCGTAAACTCTTCAATAACGTAAACTTTTAATTATTAAACCGCAAAATAATAAAAAGTTGATGTTCGTAGACTGTATAAATACACCATTTAAATAATTGAAAAAAAATTAAAATTTATTTTTTTAATCGCAACAAATGCTTTTAGTCGAATAAAACTAAAAATATATTCGAATAAAATGTTTTTAATTTTTTTTAAATTTTAAATTTGATTTTTTTTTAATTTTAACGAATAAAGTATTTTTACGTTGTAAGTTTTTACTCGAATAATCGAGTAAATTTTATTTTTTTTCCATTATTTTTCCGATATATCCACAAATACCAGCAATATCAACTTATCGCATTCTAATTAAAAAAAAATTACAAAATTATCTTATTGGATAAATCGAATAAATGTTTAATTTTTTTCGATTATTCGCTTGAGATATCCATATAGGCTACAAATATAAATTTTAGGGTACCAAACTTACATTGTAAAAATGTTTTATACGATTAATGGCATAAATTTCAAATATTATTCGATTATTCGAATGTTGTATCCACATCGAAAGGCAATATAAGCTTTTCGAGTTTAAATTTTGAAAAAAAAGTAAAAATATTTCATTCGATGAATCGAATAAATTTTGGATTTTTTCGATTATTTCCCTGGCATATACACAAACACTAGCAATATCTACATATCGCATTCTAATTAAATAAATTCTAAACTATCTCATTCGATTAATCGAGTAATTTTTTTATATTATTCGGTTATTTGACTGGGATTTCCGTATAGGCTACGAATATAAATTTTAAAGTACAAAACTTGGAACGTAAAAATATTTTATTCGATTATTGGTATAAATATCAAATTTTTTTCGATTATTCGAATGTTGTGTCCACATCGAAATTCAATATAAGTTTTTTTGAGCTTAAATTTCCAAAAAAAAATTAAAAACATTTTATTTGATTAATCGCATAAATTCTGGATTTTTTTCGATTATTTGTCTACTATATACACCAACACTAGCAACATTAAGTTATCGCCTTCGAATTAAAAAAAAAACAATCAATTATGCGATTAATCGAATAAAATTTTAATTTTATTTCGATTATTCGATTGAGACATTCATATAGGCTACAAATATAAATTTTAGAGCACAAAACTTGGAACGTAAAAATATTTTATTCAATTAATCGTGTAAATTTTAAATTTTATTCGATTATCCGAGTGAATATATAAACCTTTCGAGTTCAAATTTCCAAAGAAAAAAGTAAAAACATTTAATTCGATTAATCGAATAAATATTTTAATTGTATTCGATTAAAAATATTTGTTGGTATAAAGCAAAATCTTGATTTTTTTTCAATGTTCGAACGTTATATGACTAGGAATAGTAAACTTTTCAAAATCAGCATCTTAGGTCTAAATCTAAATGTTAAATATGATTGATTAATCGAATAAATTTTGAATTTTATGGGATTATTCGTATAATATATCCATAAAAACTAGAAATATAAACTTATCGCGTTCAAATTTTAACAAAATAAAAAATATAAAATTTAGTCGAATAAATTTGGATGCTTATTCGATTATAAATATTTCTTTCGATTAATATAAAAAAAATTTAGATTCTTTTGATTATTCGAACGGTGTCTGTATACAGAGTAGGAATTTTAATTCTTCAAGATCACCAGCTAAAGTATAAAAAATTTTATACACGATTGATTTTGAATTGAATTTTGAATACAAATTAGGAATATAAACTTATATAGTTGAAGATTTAATTCTATTAATTTAATAAATATCGAATTTTGTACAACAATATCTACTTATAGATTTCCAAATTTAATAGAAAAATAAAGAAATATTTTAATCGATTAATCTAATAAATTTTGAATACTATTAACAACTGCAAAATTTAAAATTTTAAAAACGAATTTATAGGATTATTCGTATATTTTATTCATAAAGATTAGAATATTAACTTCTTGAGTTTGCAATTTGAGTTAGTAAAATATATTATTCGATTAATCGAATAAATTTTTAAAGATATGCGATTATTGAAATGGTATATCCATTCGGGCTGGAAATGTCAATTACTCATCTCCTTGATTCGAAAAGCTTAAAATATAAAAAAAAACAGTATGAGCATAATGTATAACATTATAACATATTATTCGATTAATCGAATAAAATTTGAATTTATTGTATTATATATCTATACAGTTTGTAATTCAAATTTAAACTTTTCTATTCGATTAATTTAATTTCGAATATTGTTGAGATTAGGACCGTGAACTCTTCGAGCTTAAAATTTTAAAGTTTAAAAGTTAGTTTATTCGATTAATCAAATTTAAAGTTAAAGTTCGAGAAGTAAACAAAAATTTTATTATTTCAATTTTATTTATCCTGAGTCAAAATGGATACGAATATAAAAAAATCTATTTGTTGTTGCTTGAGCAGCAACGAAATGCATCTAGGCGTGCTTAACCAACAGCAAAAAAATTTTTTTTTAAATAGTTTAGTTTCAACTCGATTATTCGAATGATCGTTCGAGTCTCAAGGCGCTTGAATTAATCTGTAGAAAAACTTGAAATATATCTTTTCTTAAATTCTTAATAAAAAAATTTTTTAACTTAAGATAGAATTGTTTTTTCTCAAAAAAAAAAAAATATTAAAAAAAAATAAAAAAGTCCTTTAATTATTCGATCAAATATCCAACTTAATATGGGCTTAGATTTTGCCATTATTGTGTTTTTGTTAATTTGTAAGACAAGCATCACATAAGAGTTATTTAGACGTCTGATTCTAGTGTGACATCACAAAACTTTTTCAAACTGAATTCCTCGCTAAAAAAAACCCCTGGGCCGTTAAATATTTCTGACTTCCCACAGCTTTTCAGACATGCCAAATTGGCAAAGCAGAATTTGGTGTGGTTCCCTCGTCCTTTATATTGAGAAATGAGGTGGTAACACACTTTTAACAGCAACTGTACTCATGTTGATGACATGTTCTTGCTACTCGTATTTACAATAAACTTTTGTAAATTAATTGGGAATTTCAATAATATGTGATATTTCTAAATATTTTAACGACGCTGCCATGCCCTCCTCAAATTCATGCCAAATTAACCATGAACTTGCAACTAATAAAATAAAAAAAAAAAATAACAAGGGTCATCAAAATATTTGGGCCTTTAGGGAATAGCGTAAAAACAATATTAAATACACTTGAAATGAGGGCAAGAAAAGGAAAAATATTTAATTAGCATAACAAAAGTAATTTCAAATAAAAGTGTTTCATTCATGTTTTCTAGGTAACCAAATAGTTGTTTAGTGTAAAAACAAAATTACAAACTAATTAGCAAAATGTGAAACAATTAAAAAGAGAAATAACTTTTTAGGGGATTAGATTTTCAGCAAGTAAGGGGGTGGATCAAGAATTTTTGTAATTTCGGAAGAAAATCAAATATTTTCCAAATTAGCAAGGTTTTCACAACTGTTTGTGGTAAGGGAGATAAAAAATATATAAAAACAATAAATAAATCGAAAAATTTAAGTCAAAATTCAATATGGTGGCCAACAGGCTTAAGCTTAAAGAGCTAAGCAGGCTTAAGCTCTTTTGGCTGTTATGGCACGACATTCTTAAGTTTTATAACTACCTTCGTTATTTCAGTTCACTCTTTAGCTTTGCTAAGAGTTTTACTTAAAGAAGCTTTTGTCAAATTAAAGTTCAAATAATAGCTGTAAATTAAATCTTAAAATTATTTAATTAAAATTTGAGAAATTTAATACATCTTAAAAGAAAATTCAAAGAGGCATTGTTTTGTTATAAAAATTTTAAAATTAAAAAAGATTCCCAAGCAAGAAATAAAATGAAGCAAGAAGCGGAAGTGGAACTGTAAGAGAAAGTGAAATCACAATTTTTATTCAGCTGCGCAATAAAAAAACTAATCAATAAGTACTACAAAATTAAAAAACTTGAGGGGAAATTAAAAAAAACATATAAAAAAGAAATGGACACTATTGAGTTGTTTGGCCAGGGGAAATACGTAAAAGATTTTATTTAGTCTAATGGCCATTAAATTTGAAAACCATTACTAAAGTCTTTTAGAAGCAAAATAAATACTCGGCATCATTTCACAAAAATTTAAAACATTTTGAATTAATTCCTTAATCTATTAACAGAGTAACTTCTGAAGTGAACAGAGAAATAATTATTACACAGAAAAAAATTGTTTACTAATTACTATTTTTAATGTTTAGAATGTTTAATTGATTCAATTAAATTTTTCATCGTTGCAATTAATTATTTTAAAAAGTCCCATTTGACTGTAATAATTTTTCTACTAGTATAAATTTTATTTCTATTTTTCTTTAATTATTATTAAAAATAAAAACTGTTATGAAAATTTAAAATTTAATTTTATTTTATTTTGTTTTATTTTATTTTATTTTATTTTATTTTATTTTATTTCACTTTTTTTTATTTTATTTTTTTATTGTTTTATTTTATTGTATTTTATTTTATTTTATTTTAATTTATTTTATTTTATTTTATTTTGTTTTTTTTTATTTTATTTTATTTTATTTTATTTTGTTTTATTTTATTTTATTTTATTTTATTTTATTTTGTTTATTTTATTTTATTTTATTTTATTTTGTTTTATTTTCTATTTTATTTTATTTTATTTTATTTTGTTTTATTTTATTTAATGTTATTTAATGTTATTTTGTTTTATTTTATTTTATTTTATTTAATTTAATTTTGTTTTACTTTATTTTATTTCATTTAATTTAATTTTATTTTATTTTATTTTACTTTATTTTATTTTGATTTATTTTATTTTATTTTATTTTATTTTGTTTTATTTTATTTTATTTTATTTTATTTTATTTTATTTTATTTTATTTTATTTTATTTTATTTTATTTTATTTTGTTTTATTTTTTATTTTATTTTATTTTATTTTATTTTATTTTATTTTATTTTATTTTATTTTATTTTGTTTTATTTTATTTTATTTTATTTTATTTTATTTTATTTTATTTTATTTTATTTTATTTTATTTTATTTTATTTTATTTTATTTAATTTTATTTTATTTTGTTTTATTTTATTTTATTTTGTTTTATTTTTTATTTTATTTTATTTTATTTTATTTTATTTAATTTAATTTAATTTAATTTTATTTTATTTTATTTTATTTTATTTTATTTTATTTTATTTTATTTAATTTTATTTTATTTAATTTTATTTTATTTTTTATTTTATTTTATTTTATTTTATTTTATTTTATTTTATTCTATTTTATTTTATTTTGATGAACGTTTTTGTTTAACAATATTTTTGAGTCATTGTTTTTGAATTCTCTAAATCACTTTGGTTGATGTCCTTGATAATGAAAAATAGTAAATGTATTATTATCATGTTTATAAAAAACAAAAATTAAATTAAAGTATACGCGGTAGTCTGAAAAATATATAAAAAAATATCGAGCCATAGCAGCCAAAAAAGCTTAAACGATAAATATTTTGGACATGGTTTTTTTTTGACGAAAATCTATTATTTACGATAGCAAACAATCGAGTTTGGTAAAAAATTAAGTTCAAGAATTATGTCCCCTAAGCTTTTTTTGGCGCTTGTGGTACGATATGTGTTGGATATAATGGTTTGTAACAATAGTGTAAAGCATATACACAAACCTCTTAGCACAGACAATAAACAATAACTGTCTTAAATAATCACAATTGCGAATTTTTTCGTCCATGGACCAGACGACACAATTGGCGAACAGAATTAGGGTCTTTATTATTGTTTAACGCATGTCCAGATAAAATGAAAATTTAAAAAATGTAGTTGTTGTTGATTAGGCATGTTTAGAGACATTTCGTAGCTGCTTAAGCATCTAGATGTGCTTACCCAATATTAGATAAATTTTTCAAATTAAAATTTTATTTTTTTCCACTAAAATCTTGCTAATTCATTGCCTTAAAGAAATCCAATTTATTATCTTATAATTCATTTTTACTCTTCTCTTCAAAATTTAACCAAGGAAAGCAGATGAAACAACATTAGCAAAACGTCAGAAAAAAAACACATACACTCACTTTGATTGCATAAACATTAAGTGAAACCACTCATTTTTAGTCAGTCATTTGACCATTAATCAATAACAGCGAAACCCACAAAATTTTGATGCAAAAATGACATTGAAAAGTGACAGACAAAAGAATCACTTAGCAGCAGCAGTTGCAAACTGCCAAGTGCATAGAACAGAAAGATGAGTGCAAATGATTGACAAATCTGTTGCAAGCAATATGAAGATTAACAAGTTTGACCAGATATAAATGAGCAGATTTAAGAAAAAGTGAGAGAGAAAATTATTAAGAATCTATAGGCAAGGTCCCATAATATACTTCCAAGTAGGCCATTAAAATTCCCATTCTGTGCTCCAGAAAAAAGGACAAAGTCGCACCACTTTCAATGATTAAAAACACTAGTTTATCAGTGCAATTTTCTTATGATACTTAAACATTGCTTTCGGCAACCATTTTCAATGTGTTAAGAGAAAAAGAAAAATGAATTTACATTTATGATTCTATTAGGCTTAATTTTAATTGTAAATATTCTGATAAACATTAGCAGAACGGAACAACATGCTGTTTTGAAGGCCGCCTCACTTTTAAAATAAGTCTTCTTGGCTTTGCTCCACTGTGTGTGGCGTTAGTTGAAGCAAATTTTAGCTTTATATACATATTTTTCAGTGCAAATAGAATACGTGAATTGTTTTGTTTTTTTGTATTAAAAGCTCAATTTTACCATATGAAATTTACAACATTGTTGCCATTTTTGATTTTTACGAAGAAAAAACATTAAACATGCCAAACTAGAAAGTCTAATTGGGTCAAATTATTGTTTGAATGAAATATAATAGTTAAAAAAATATACATATATGCAAATATAATCATCAAAATATTTCCACATTTAGAAACAATAATTAAATTATATAAATTAAAATTTCCACATTTAGTTTAAACATTTTCTACTCTTCAAAAAAAAAAAACACATTTGACCTCAATTTTTTAACACACTACTGTCACATTTACCTCCATTTATTGTATGTCTCTTGTTCACTTTTAACTTTTTGTATATAAATCATTGTCGGCATCATACTCATCTTCACTGAAATTTTGTTTTAACCTCTATTCTATCTATAAAATTAAGACAAAATGTGAGATTATAAAACTAAAGTGAAGGACCAAGGACTTTATAAGTCATCATACAAATTATTTCTATTTTTATTTTTTGAATGCCATCAATAAAAGTAAAATTAAACAACAATAGCAATAATAAAATGATGACAACAAAATAATCTTTACTTTTATAAATTATGATTTATTGTATTCATTAATTTGCAAAAGGAAACGGCAAACGACTAATTAAGGTAATTTGTTGATGCATAAAAATATCACTCAGCGTTAAGATTCCAATAACAATCATATAATAAAAACATATTTCAAAACAAGAAAACAAATTAAAATGAGTGTTTTTGAGCTGCAGAGAATGTTAAACATACTTTGGCTAAAAATAAAGTAAAAAAGGAGATATAAATCAGACTATTAGAGGCAATAAAAATCTTATAATTCAGTATTAAAATGAAGAAGTTTCAAAAGCCTTAGGTAATAATTTCTCAATGAGGTTGAAAACTGAACAAGTTCTATTTTCTCATCCAAACTCTGCCCGACACTGCACAAAAACTAGTACGCCGCAGAGAATTTCTCTTAATTTATTGATCTCTAAAAGAGATTGTCTCTCCTCTCAGGCAATACTTAGAGCAAATTAAACTCAAGTAAGCCGGCCTTTACAAACTGGTTGCCTATGCAACTTAACCTATTTTAACATAAACTAAACCATGTAGTGCTTAGCCTAACGTAATGTAAAGTAAGATAACATAGCGTTACCTATGTTAACATAAGCTGACTTAAATTATCGTAATGGAAAATCACTTAAGGTAATGCAACTTAATTTATCGAGTCAATAGCAAAAGTAATGTTACGTAACGTAATTTATTGTATCGTAACGTAGTATAACAGTATCAGATCTCATCTATTGTAACGTAACTATAAATTAACAAAACTTATTCTGGAGTGATGTAGCGTAATTACTTTGCACTGCGTTACGTAAGGTAACATAACGTAGGGTAGTACATAGCTTAAATTAAGGTAAAATAACTTAACGTGACGTAATTAAACGTACCGTAAAATTGTGAAAAATAATGTCTCGTAACGCAACGCAACGTAATGTTACATTTCGTAGTGCTAACTTAGCGTCATCTGATCTAACCTTTACCAAAATTGCTCTTAAATAAAAAATGTGCTTTAACATTAATATGAATTCAAAAATAAAATAAATTTTTGTTTGCCGAATTTATCTAGATGAATTTCGTTGCTGCTCGAGCAACATATACATACGTAAGCTTTTGAATTGTGGTTGAAGTCTGCTGATGTGTTGCTTGAGCAGCTACAAAATGCATGTAGAAGTGTTTAGCCAACAACAAATAAAATTTTTTTTTATTATTATTATTCGAACTTCATTTGTTTCTATATTTATGATTTGATCAGGCCAAAGTTTCGTATCGCTTTGTAAGCCAAATTACATGTGATAATTATTAATGAACAAATAACACCCAAGTTAATTGTAAACATTCTGACAATTACGTAGTAGAACGGAACAAAGGCCACTACACCTACATCATCAGCATTCTTTGTGTTTAGTCCACTTTGTGTGGTGTCACAGTTGATGTAGATTTCTGCTTTATATACGCAACTTTTATTGCAAATGGAATATGTGAATTGTTTTGATTCATCGTATTACAATTTGCTGAAAGCTTTTTTTTGTAATGAAAGCTCATTTTTACCATCCATCTCTAAATTTACAACAGTCTAGCCATTGTCGTTTGTTCTTTACTAATTATGCACATGTTTGCTAATTTGCTTATTTTTATACTACTTAAGACAACTTTGGTTTGAATTATTAAGTATATTTTTATTTAGTTTTTTGCCACAGGCCCAATCCATAGCATAGCATTCAGTTATTTAGATCACTTCCGTCCCATGTGTTAAATTAAGAAGTTATTTCTGATTAAAATTCACTATACTCGTAGTTCAATTAAATTTAATATGTATCAATTCAATGAGAATTTTAAATTTTTTCTGGTATTAACAGCTATTTCAGAACAAGAAACTGGTAATTTTGTGATTTCATTGAAATAAAACAGATAATATTTTCTAAATTATTAATTAATTATTATTAGTATTAAATGTAAGTGTGTGTGAAAACAAAAGTCTACAAATTTTTTTTTTCATTATTGCTTGCATTTATAAAAGCAACTTTATGTGTACTTCATTCAGCGGTAGTTTATTATTGTATACTCTTGCACGCCTTTACTACCCTGTCAGAAAATAAATAAACCTTAAACTAACTATTTCGCAACTAGTGCTGACTGACACTGGGATTACTTTCCACTGGAAACAACTAACTATTTTAACATTGCGATATCCTAGGCGATAGTCAATTGTCTCACTATGCACTACTTTTCAACTAACTTTAAGTTGATTTTATTTAAGTCACCTGGTAGTCAGTAAATTAAAAAAAAAATGTTGCTGGGTTTTGAAATATGTATCATCATACGTTGTATAGTCAACGCGCTACTACCCAGCTAAAGTACCATCTAAAATAATAACAGCAAAGTAAATATAAAATTAAAGTAAATATAAAATTGATGTGAGCTTAAAAGTGGCTGGGAATAAATGCGAATTATTATTGAGTTAGTCTAAGAAAAGTTAACTACAAGTTAATTATTTTTGTAGTCAGCTACACATTTTCCTACAGGGTATGTGTGAACATATACATATATGTATAATGCATATTAAGCATGTTATACACTATACGTAAAGCATATTGTTGTTTATTATTGACTTTTTGACTTTTTTTCTCCATATTATCAAAACATAAACATCAACAAGCCAATTATAGTCAAATAATTCTTTTATAATACGATAAAAGCGGATGAAAGCGTAACAATTGTTGGAAAATATCAAACTGATTAGTTTTCCTTCCCTATTTGAAAATTCATCAAGCCAAATTGTTTTTAAAAAGTAAAAGCACATAACAGCAAGTGTTCACTAACACGTACATAAATAAAAAATAAATAAATAAAAAATACTTATACGCCTTTAATATAAAAATATCCTGCTGTTTCCTCACAATATTTTGTTAATGTTTTCATATGCCAGTAGGCGTTCTATGAAAAACTATTTTGTTATTTGTTGAGTCATTTAGACATTTTCCCCAGCAACTGTTTTTAATAACATAATAATATTGTGCCATAATATTGCGCTTTTAGAAAACTGAGCAGTAATACATTTTTTTCTTTTTAAATCAATAAAACTAAAAATAAGTTATAATTTTTTTAAATTAAGTTTTACTAAAATTTTTTAATCCTTTGAAGAGTAGCAAAATTAATTAGAAGAAAATGTGTGAATTTTTTTGAATAAAACAAGTAGTAATTAAGAAAAAAAAATCAAAAAACCCCACTGCGACCAACTTACAACCGTTAAATATCCTGAATGATCATTCGAAATGAAAAATCATAAGAGAAGCCTAAATATGATTTGAAAATACCTGTCAATGATACCCATTTTGATACAGTTCGCCGACTTTTTATTTTTTTCGTGTTAACAAAATGGCGTCTATTGGCCGCCATATTGAGATTTAACTACTGTCACACTGTCATCATCAACATCGGTCCACGCGTTCGGTTCATATAGTGCCGCAAAGGAACACACATACATAAATACTTGTATACATAGGCTGATAGACGCAATACCCTTATTTGCGTCACGTAGTCGGGTAAAAATGTTCTTCTACGTAGAGATCCGATGAAAACAAAATTTTTGAAAATCAGGCTGAAATCAGTAACTTCCTATTTTTGATAGCGGGAAGTTAAAAGTATTCCGAAAGAGTTTTCATCACTTTCGTAAAATGACAAAATCGCTACAATGAAATTAATTCGTAATAAATGCGAAAGTTTCTCTTATTTAATGCGAAAGATGTAACTATTAAAGTTTTTTTTGTTAAAATGTTGAATGCATTATTTTCAGTGTACGAGAAACATTTTTAACTCTCCTCCGCATAGATCTTTTATGTCCTTTAAAAAAAAAAAATAAAAAATAGAGAACGTTGATTTCACGGGCTATAAAAATATTCACCGTCATAAAAAGTGGTTTGAAGTTCTCTCACTGTGGGCCCATCTCCTACGATTTTGAAAAACAAATGACCCAAGTTCTTTTTAACTTTTAACTTTTTGTAAATAGCTGATGTTAATAACAATGTCTAACCCAGTAGATATAATTGGGTGCTGATGAAGTGCGTGGCTGCACAAAAAACTATCGGTATTTCCCCCAGCTAATAAAGTATAGTTTAATTTTTCTTCGCTTCTTTAGAAACTCACATTAATTAATAAAAATATTTCATTCAATAAGAATTGAAATTGCTGAACTAATAAATAAAAGCCTGATTAATAAATTATTTCTAATTAAGCTTTTGTTTTTTTATAAATTGTGTTATAGTTTCTGCAAAAACAAGATATTATGACTTTCGACTAGAGACTTTCAGGAGTCCCTTTCAGTATTTTTTTTCTCCCCATCTCTTCCAAAGACTAAAATAATTCTGCAAAAAAAAAAGATCTGATGAACATTTTCCAAAAAAAAAAAATTATGGGATATAAAATTAAAGTTTAATGGGCGTGCCTTCGCCTATTTTTAAAATGCCAGATTTTGTGTTTTTCAGAGCTCAGGGTGAGTTTTAAGTTTTGTAAAAATCTATACAGTAGAACCACTTAAAATGAAATATTAAATTTTAATGGGCGTGACTCCGCCCATATTTTCAAATGGCAGATTGTGTCTATTTTTGAGCTCAAGGTGTGTGGCAAGTTTCGTAAAAATCGGTTGAGTAGAACCACGTGAAATATAATAATAGATTTTAAGGGGCGTAAACCCGCCCATTTTTTTAAACTTTCAAATTGTGTAATGGCAAGAACCAAAGGTGTTTGCTAGGTTTCGCAGCAATCAAATAAGTAGAATATCATAAAATGAAATATAAAAAATTTTGGGCGTGCCCCGCCCACTTTTTTACAATGGGACCAATGGGAAGCTATACCCCCTCTCAGACAAAAAAAGAATTTTTTCAATCATTCTAAAATGTACCGAGTTATGAAGCAACACCCCCCAAAAAAAAATAGAGACGAATTTATAACCTTCTTCTTTTTTTGAAGTCGTTAAAAATCTCGGGTATAAAGTGAGTATTGTGCAAGAAAGTAATTATTGTTATTTAACTTAGGTCTGTTTGGTTGGTTTACGTGGCTGCCCACTACACGCAGGCATTCAAATATAATCTTGAAGATTCCTTTTTAGGTCTGTTATTTTGTTAACAAAATTCTGGTAAACACGACGGTTTGTGTCTAGGGTTATAAATTTTAAAATTTAACTTCACACACATATTCGAAAAATGGTGAGTGGGGGGAGTATCTTTACACGGTCATATAATGGGTTAAAGTGTTTTCAAAAATATTTGCCATAAAGTTTTATTATAAGCAACTGATTTTATCAAAGTTCGAAGCTAAACTCGAAAATGTATTTTAATAGGCAGATTATTTTTTTTTGGAAAATTTTCGTTTCAAAAAATATTTTTTTCATCAAATTTCAAAACGAAAATTTTTTTGTATTTATAAAATCGTATTTTTTTTTGTATTTATAAAATTATTTTGTTATATTTTCACAATTATTGTTCCTTTCAAATCGGACATATTGTTTTGGTAAATTTTTTATACACAAATTCTTGGCGCGATATTTATATGAATCTGTTGTTATTAGTTAAAATCTATTTAATTAAAAATTTATTACATGCAGCTTATTTCTCTCTTCTAAAGAAGAGAACAGCTTGAAAAAAATTACGCCTACAAAAAAAATCTCTAATATATTAAAGGTAACTTGTTTAAACGACTTTACTTCTCTGCTTTTCCTAGCGACCTGCAAGTAGGCAAAATTTCATGCTAAAAATTTAAGGAAAAATTTTATTCGAAATATTAAGTGACCAAAATAAAAATTAAATTTTACCACATCTTGTCTTTAGTGAAATCACTTATTTTTTATTTTATTTTTTTTTTTCAGAAAATCTCGGCATCTGATCATATTTACGGGTAAGTTTGCATTAAATTTTTTCTTAAATTATTTTAAAAACCTGATATAAAAATTAAACTCATATTGCTTGTTAGAAGCTTCTGCCGAAACGATTCTCATGAAACGTTGCCAATGCCTTGAACTTTTGCTGGAGCTGTAAGTGGCAGAGTATGAAGTGATACAATCACACAAAATAATAACTTCTACTTAACCTACTTTTCAAGCACACTCACCGAGCGCATGCTATTTTGTAGTTCAGGCCTTAAGAAAGTGGTCCATACATTTTTAATATTGTTTTTATAATGTATACTTCTAGTCCGCTGATTCTATTATTAGCAAATTTTATGTTTGGAAAAGTGGGCAGTGCAACGCCCATTTAAAATGCTTCGAGCCCTTGTGCTCAGAAAGTGGGCTGTGCCGCTTCGCCACACATTTTTAATATTGTTTTCACAATAGTTACACTCAACTGGTTCTTGATTCTTTATCATTAGATAATCTTGTATGCAGAAAAGTGGGCAGCACCACTCCCATTTAATATTTTTTATGTGTTTCTAATTTACATTATATTTATACAATGAAATAACATGATGATTGAAACTGGCGATGTTGCAAATGTCATAACTTTTTCCTGTCACCCACCAAATTTCACTTACAAGTTGGTGCATATTTTGTCATCCAGCGTGAGAGTGCGTGATTGAACATATTTTAGAACATATACTCGTATTTAAAACATTGTTTCGCCGATCGGCGCAGCGTGAGTGCGCGATATTTTAGTTAAATATTATTTCAAAAATCAATGAAAAATTTCGTTGAAGAAAAAAAATTTTGTACTCGTGTATCTTTCCAATTAAGAAAATTATGGAATCAATGAATGATTTATTCAAGTTCATATACCTTATCAAACAGTGGCGATTATTGCAAACAAATTATATTAATTTTTTACTGTGTAACAAACATGTGCAAACTAATGTTAAGTGCGATAGAGACGATCAAATAAACTCATCAATCACATGCTTGCTTGTGGTTAGTCATTGGTTTAGGCAGTGTTTGATGAAAATCCAGCTGTGATTGCAAAAAAATACATCAGTTTCTTTGTGATTCCTGTTAATGATGTAGAAGTGCGCAGACAAAAAAAAGTTTATATTGTTCTACCAAGTGAATAGTAATTCAAATCAAACGCACAACCTGCTATGTCCTGATTGACGAGTTTATTTGATCGTCTCCAGGGTAATAATTTGTTTTTAATAAATTATTTCGTTCCTCGTATTCGATGAAACTTCTCCTATATTTTTTTTGGGAGTTTTTTTCTATGTGTTTGTTATTTATGCCTGAATATTCTTAGATAATTTTGTAACATTTATGAATAGTTTGATAAGAATTCGAGCTTTACAAAAGTAAGGGTAAAATAATGTCGAACACCGGTATTGGGACGCTTTAATGCTTTTGGCCAATATCAAAGCCAAAGCCGTAGCCGGTTAATCAATTAGGCACTAATATAACCTAAACATGTATTTTTTCTAATATTTTATTTCCATTTAACGCGACTCAAAATTAATACGAATTTAAAAAAAATTAATCTTTTGTTGGCTAAGCAATTCTAAATGCATTTCGTTGCTGCTCAAGCAGCACATGATGTGTTATTTGAACTGCAACAAAATGCATCTAGACTTGCTTAACCAACAGCAAAGAACATTTTTAAATTTATATATGTTCTATTTGACATACTTGTCTATTCTGTTTCCAGAGAGCACCAATTCTCCTTCCACCTGGTGGACAATATATAATCTCTCCCCCATTCTATTTCTTATTCTCTGCAGCAAACTCAAGACTTTGCAAAGTAAACTTTGCCTGTGCGAAAGGGGTCTTATATGCGACAGATGAAATGCAAATATTCCTGTCGTCTCGCATAAATTTTTTGCAGCGTTTTCATAAACCCTGCTGTGTGTCACAACTTGCAAATATTACAATATTTATATTTTAGTTTAGTTTTTCTTGTCACATCTGCAATTCTTACACAAATTCACATTTATCCATCATTTCCAAGGGAAAGAGTATTTGAGTTTTATGCAAAGTGTGTGTGTGCATGTATGTATATAAGAATGTATGTATGTGTGTTGTTATTAAGGTACTTATGCATGCACATAAAGTATGTACTGCTGCTACATTTGTTGTATGTATATGGGTTGTTTATAAAATATAGGGCAGCATTAATGGAAATTCTTTCTTATGTCAACCTCCAGAGGAATTGTTGTTACCTTCATGCAATAATACATTCAGATTTTAGTTAAGCAACTTTGTGGTAATAAAATGTGACATAAATCTTGGCTTGCGTTAACCATAATTGAAAGTGATTTAATCACAATAAATATAGTTTGTGTACGGCAAAAAAAAAAATGCTTATTGCTTGACCTTGAGATTATGCGTGAATATTCAAGGTAATATCCAGCAATTACTTTTCGGGGTAAATAAATTTTATCAACAAAAAAGAAACAATAAACAGACTTAAATCTTCTGAGACAAACACACACAAAAAATCATACACATATTAAAATCTACAGAATCAAAGTTAACGCAAAGAAAATTTTTCCTTTTAAAATAACTTAATTTCATGTTGATTTAACATTCTGGTACTATTAAATCAAAATGAAAAACCATGTTGAATCAAAAATTATTTCAAGTTGAAACAACATGATTTTAATTTAATGCTGCCATTTTATTTTATTAATTATTTAAATTACATGATTGTGTGTATTGGCGGCAAGGGCATCAGGAACATTGTTGTTTGGCTTGTCTGCTAGATTCGAATTTGCGACCCTCCTAGTAAAAGGCTAGTACACTGCTTTCTATCCAGCATATGCTACATTTTTAATAGCATTGAACCTGATTTGCTGAACTTTGTCTGTAATTTTTACTATATCTTAAAACATCCTCTTTGAACCTTAAGATATTTCAATTTGAAAAAGTTTTTCTTTTATTTAAAATATTTCTAGAGGGAACATTTAACTTTTCAATAAACTTTACTTAATGTAGTAAACTATTTTTTTTAGCCTCACTTAACGCTTTTCTTTGAAATTTTTATACTAAACTTGTAAACTTGTAATTTTCTAGTTTTTTATTTATTTTATGTTAAAAGAAGAGCATTTTGCACAAACAAATATTTATTGTAATATAGTAATTCATTTGCATTAAATTCAATTGTATTACGACGCAAATTTCATATTTATGTTGCAAATTGTTTGCACAACAAAGCGAACTGCCTGCCGCTCCAATACGCCACAAACTTGCAAACTGTTAAATAAATAACATAAAATACTGGCATTGTATTCAAGGCAGCAAAAGAAAAGAAAAAAATTAAGTTACAAAGAGTCCTTTTGACTGCGAGAGCATAAAAATTCCCAAGCAACTAAAGAACAATAGAAACCACAAAACTCAAGAGGAAAATGAGGAAACAAAGAATGAATGAGTACTCGTGCTAAAATGTTTTTGGAAGCTTAAATTCAAGCACAATTTTTAAATAAGGATTAAAATTTTTGTAAAGAGTGATTCAAACGTCCTTAAAATTTGTATCACCTAATCTCAATAATAAAACTTTTCACGCCTTTTCATGCGTGAAAACTTTTGGCTTATATACTGAACTTCGATTTTATTTTATATTTGTTTATTAAAAAAAAATAAAAAAAACCATTTTCCTTTTTTTTAGAGAATTTCTTATTTTTTTAAAAGCAAAGTTGACACTTTTCTTAGAGAAAAGTTTACACTTTTATTAAAGAAAAGAATTTTACACTTTTCTTATAGAAAAGTTCACACTTTTCTTATAGAAATATTCACACTTTTCTTATAGAAAAGTTCACACTTTTCTTATAGAAAAATTCACAATAATCTTATAGAAAAGTTCACACTTTTCTTATAGAAAAATTCACACTTTTCTTATAGAACAGTTCACACTTTTCTTATAGAAAAGTTCACACTTTTCTTATAGAAAAGTTCACACTTTTCTTATAGAAAAGTTCACACTTTTCTTATAGAAAAGTTTCGCACTTTTCTGATAGAAAAGTTCACGCTTTTCTTAGAGAAAAGTTCACACTTTTCTTATAGAAAAGTTCGCACTTTTCTTATAGAAAAGCTCACACTTTTCATAGAAAAGCTCACACTTTTCATAGAAAAGCTCACACTTTTCATAGAAAAGCTCACACTTTTCATAGAAAAGTTCACACTTTTCTTATAGAAAAGTTCACACATTTCTTATAGAAAAGTTCACACACTTTTTTTATAGAAAAGTTCATACTTTTCTTATAGAAAAGTTCACACTTTTTTTTATAGAAAAGTTCACACTTTTCTTATAGAACGGTTTACACTTTTCTTATAGAAAGTTTACACTTTTCTTATAGAAAAGTTCACACTTTTCTTATAGAAAAGTTCGCACTTTTCTTATAGAAAAGTTCATGCTTTTCTTATAGAAAAGTTCACACTTTTTTTTATAGAAAAGTTCACACTTTTCTTATAGAACGGTTAACACTTTTCTTATAGAAAGTTTACACTTTTCTTATAGAAAAGTTCACACTTTTCTTATAGAAAAGTTCACACTTTTCTTATAGGAAAGTTCACACTTTTCTTATAGAAAAGTTCACACTTTTCTTATAGAAAAGTTCACACTTTTCTTATAAATAGAAAAGTTCGTACTTTAAACTTTCACTGTTTCTGGGATATAATTCATTGAAGGAATTAATCTCTCAGGTAGTGCTCAATATTTACTCGCAGTTTTCTGTCCTATAAACCTGCCTTCTATTAATTTTTAATTTTTCTTTTCTTAGCTTAGCTTCAGTGAATCTTCCAAACAGAATACGATTAAAATTGACACATTGCTGTACTCGTATAAGCAATTTACTCTCTTATACATAAATAAATTAGTTTATCAAGGAATTTTGTTCAAAGTCATTGTAATAATCACTGTTCTTAAATTGTTTTGCTATTAATTTACTGCGATAGGGAAATATTTTTTTTTATATAATTTTTATTTTCACATTATCTAAGAAAAAAGAGAGATAAATCTTTCAATACGGTTTAACTGCAGCGTTCTTTAAATGATTGACACAATAAAAATAGATTGCTTTTGGGATTATGTTGTTTGTACAAGTATGTGGGGAATAAAGTTTTCTGGAAAAATAAAATATTTTTTTTCAGCTACATTAAAAAATTTAAATAGAGCGAAAACAATTCCCAAAACGTGGTTTTGAATAGTTGAAACAAAAATAGAAAAAAGATGCTTATTGATTTTTTTTCTTTAACCCTTTTTCTGGATTATGGTTTAAAATTTGCTAAAGAAAATAAAACAAAAACATTTAGCAAACAAAAAAATATATATATATATATGTATATATAAAACTTTCAAGCAACAGAATTCTGCTTTCTGTCACGTTTTGTTAATACCTGGAAGCAGGAAAATGTGTTCAGTTGTTAAATGCTTTTAATTCTAAGGAAACTACCACTGTTGGTTGCACAACATAAAATCAGGGAGTTTTAACAATTTTAAGACGGTTAACGGTGGTTGTGGTAAAGCTTTAAGTTGTTAGAATTATAATTAACTTCAGGGGTATTTGACTATAACTAGGAGTAAAAAATAATAAAAGTATTTAAATTTTTTTAGCTTCTCTATTACATAATTTCATTGATTTTTGTTTTTAAATATAAAACTTCCTTAATTTGAGTTCTGCAAGTGTGTAATTTTGATCTTAGCAAAATGATGCCTCTAAGGAGCCTGCGATAGCTTAAAGAAATTTTCATTGGGCTTGCAATGCTTGATAATTTTCCTTTCGCTCTTAACAATCCTCTCGTTAAACTCTGTCTCTTTTACCTTGAAAAGCTGGGCGTATGATTAATATTTAATTAATAATATTACTCATACGCTTTAAGAGAAATTTAAAAAGAGAACTCTGTGGGCAAATTGCGGCATTCGATACGATTCGAAATTTATGATATTTCTATTAGCGGAGGTCTTTCCGGCCAGTTTCAAGGTAGAAAGATTCACAACAAATGTCCTTAGATAATAACCTGTATCCTTATTCTTATTAGCTGGTTTTCTATTTCTGCTATGATGAATGATGAATTGTGTGTGTTACAGTCACTCCCTGAGTGTTAATCCTGTTGTCAAAAAGAAGAACTAAATTCAGGTAAAGTGCGACTTTGAGTCGCACACAAAGGATTCCGCATGTACACTTCATAACGCTCATTCATTAAAACAAAGTCATAACATAAAAATGTGGAATTTTTGATTTAATGATTCAGAATTAATCTCATATCGTTATTCGTATTTTGCCTAAAATTTCATACAAATATCTCTTTTACTCAACTCTTCAAAGGAAAATAAAATTTTCTTTTTCCATTAACTTGTGTGTAAATTGAAAACCTTAAACTCGTTTTCTGGATGGCATTGGCTGAAGCAGTTAGCACGTTGACTACAAAACCGAAGGTCCTGGCTTCGAGCCCGGTCTCCGACAGTCATTAAATAATGACACCACGCATATTTCTGATGTTCATTAGTGTCCCTTTTGTATCAGTTGTTGTAGGAAAGTTCAAGTGATGAAGGCATAGACTTCACCTCCTTCGTCGGTACGAGTATTGTGTAGCAGATTCATCGGCGAAGTAAAATTACCAATAAAATGGCTACTAAACGCAGCTTCGAAAAATTTAATACGCCTCATTGACACCAGAGGCGCTGCAGCACGGCATTTAAAAAACAGAAACCTACAAAAAGCAGAATTGTAAAAGAATGAATCTCTCCTCTGTCTCTTCCTTCACCACCTGTCCTCTCTATCACTATCCCCTGAGTGTTACTTTTCTTTAAAAAAATATTTTTTTTTAGTTATGACGTTGTTTGAATAACTGAGGGATATGTAATACTATACGAACGTGCAGATACACTTTTTTGTTTGTTTTGGAGCTTTTTAATTTTAGCGTTTTTTTCGTTTTGCCCATTTTTTCGGGTTTGGCGATTTTTTTTATATTAGCGATTTCTTAGCTTTGGCGCTTTTTTCGTTTAAGTAATTTTTTTTTCAGCTTTGTTGTCTTTTAGCTTAAGAGTTTTTTGTTTTGGCTTTTTTCGTTTAGCGATTTTTTTTCGGTTTTTACCGATTTTTTTTGTTTAAGCGATTTTTTTAGTTTTCGTGCTTTCTTTTTCGTTTTGGTATTTGTTTCAGTTTCTGCCAATTTTTTCGGTTGTTTTTTTAGTTTTAGCGATTTTTTAGTTTGGCGTTTTTTTTCGTTTAGGCAATTTTTTCCGTTTGTGACGATTTTTTCTGTGTTATTTTAGTTTTAGCGTATTTTTTTAGCTCTGGCGTTTTTTGCGCTTTGGCGACTTTTTTTTGCAATGAGTTTTAGTCTGAGCGATTTTTTTATTTATGGCGGTTTTTTCGTTTTGAAAATATTTTCCGTTTGTTTCGTTTTTTATCGGTTGTTTTTTTAGTTTTAGTGCTTTATTTGGTTTTGGAGCTTTTTTTAGTTTTTGCGAATTTTTTAGGTTTTGGCGATTTTGTAGTTTTTTCTTGCCGATCTTTTACTTTTGCTAGATTTTTGCATTTCATCGTTTTTTTTTTAGTTTTGACGTTTTGTGAAAATTTGTTTCAGTTGTTTTTTAGTTTTAGCGATTTCTTTTAGTTTCTGGCGTTTTTTCGATTTGGCGACCTTTTGGGTTTTTTTTTGGCGATTTTTATTTAGTTTTGCGCTGATCTTCTTACTTTTGCTGATTTTTTTGCATTTCAGCGACTTATTTTATGTTTGGTGATATTTTTCCTTTAAGCGCTTTTTTCATTTGGGCAATTTTTCGTTTAGACATTTTTTTAACTTTGGGATTGTTTAGTTTGCCGAGATACAGCAGTTGTCAAAATAACATTTTAACTGATTTAATAGCCTTTAATTATGATTTTTTTCATTTCTGCATACAAATTAGTGAATTTTTAAAAATTTCAAGTGTCTATATATAATTGTATGTATATTACATAAGGATGTCAATATTTTTCGTTGCTCGATTTACAAAACCCTTTAGTTTTTAACTATTATATATATTTGTTGTTGTAGCGGCCAAAGCTTTACATATCCTGTGAATATTTCAGAACCATAGCTTGTCACCGTAAGTAAATTCCCGCGAAAACAGCTTTTGTCGGACAGACGGACATTGTAGCAAAAACAATAGTGTTGCTTTTCACCTTTGGTGTGCGGAACCTTAAAAAAAGAAAAATATTGGATCATATATCAATATCATATATCTAATCTTCTAGAAAATATCTTCGTTTCTTTTTATAATTGTGTTTCATTTATATAGTAAACGATTAAGAATGTTAAAAAGGCTACATGTAAGGATTTTTATAAAAATTGCCCAATCAAACGAATTGACAACATTGAAAAAGCAAAGATTATCAAAAAAAAAAAAATAAAACGAAATTGAACAAAACGAAGTCATCTCATGGAAATTTTAAGTTGGAATACTCTGAGTAATCCAGGAGCTTAAGCTCTCAATACTTGCAACAGATATTATTTCATTTCACAATTTTGTTTGGCCTTAAAGTACGAAAGGAGTAGTATTTGCAAATTGCCAATGGCATTAAATAAAATTGCAATTTGTATACTCAATTTGAATAAAGTTTTATTTTTAAAAACATATCATTTTGTTATGAATAAATTTATGTATATTTCCATATCTAATAAAAAATATATGTGTGGCAGAAATATCTGTGTGGGAGTTCATTTCTAAATTAACAATATTGCCTTCAAGCTGCCACTATTTTAGTTGCATTTTAATTAGAATTTTGCTTGGATTATTGTTATATTACCTCTCACTATTTCTACACAGACACACATACGCTTGGAAGTTTGTACTTTAGTGACAAATTCTGAATAAAGTCATCTTATTGGAGATGTGTTTAAATATAACATAATCGTCATAATGTCTCTTTTAATGTCCATGTTCCTTGTGGTCTATTTGCTATATAGTTAAAACATTAAATGCCTGATTATAGCTGTTCCTACTGGTGATATGACTTCACATCTAAGCAAGAGCTACTCCACATTACGAGCATTCAATAAAAAAATAAAAAGAAGTCGGTGATAATGCACCTTTTGCGGCAATTATTAACTATATTAGGTTATTCGAACAAAGTATATTGGGGTTTTCGAAAAAAATATATTCGATTAGTCGAATAAATTGTATACTTTTATTCTAATAAATTATTATTATTCGAATAAATTATATTTAGTTTTTGGAATAAATTATATTCCATTTTTCGATTAATTTTATTCGGTTAATTGAACAAATAACATTTGTATAAACTATATTAGGTTATTCGAACAAAGTACATATATTGAGTTTTTCGAAAAAATTATATTCGATTATTGAATAAATTATATTTACGGCCTGGCCCACGATGTCGACAAGAAAGTTTCTTACTTACATTGAAAACAAAAACCAATTCTCTTATTTTGTTTTTGTTTTCAATATAAGTAAGCGAAAGAAACTTTCTTGTCGACATCGTGGGCCGTTAGTTTTTGGATTAAATTATATTTCATTTTTCGATTAATTTTATTCGAACAAAGTACATATATTGAGTTTTTCGAAAAGATTATATTCGATTATTGCATAAATTATATTCGTTTAGTCGAATAAATCATAATCTAACATTCGAATGAATTATATTAGGCTAATCTAATGAATTTTATTGTGTTATTCGAATAAATTATATTCGTTTATTCGAACAAATTATATTAGGCTATTCGAACAAAGTATATTGGGTCTTATGAAAAGATTATATTTGATAAGTCGAATAAATCATACATATTCCATTATTCGAATAAAGAATATTCGGCCATTCGAATAAAATATATTCTGTTATTTGAATAAATTATATTCGGTTATTCAAATAAATTATATTCTGTTATTCCAATACATTATATCCGATTATTCGAACAAACTATATTGGGTTATTCGAACAAAGTTAATTGGGTCTTTCGAAAAAATTATATTCGATAAGTCAAATAAATCATACATATTCGAGTGTTCGATAAAACTATTAGATTAATCGAATAAATTATATTCGTTTATTCGATTAAAGTATACTCAATTACAACAGTAAATTAAAATCGGTTCTTTGATGAAATTATATTCGTATGTTTGAATAAGCTATATGCTGCTATTCGAATAAATTATATTCGATTATACGAACAAATGATATTGAGCTATTCGAAAAAAGTTAATTGGATCTTTTGAAAAAATTATATTCGATAAGTCGAATAAATCATACATATTCGAGTATTCGAATAAAATATATTTTGTTATTAGAATAAATTTTATTCGGTTATTCGAATCAAGTATATTAAGTTATTCGAATGAATTATATTCGGTTATTCGAATAAATTATATTCTGTTACATATTCCAATTAATTATTCGAATCAATTATATTCTGTTATTAGAATAAAATACATTTGTATAAACTATAATAAGTTATTCGAACAAAGTATATTGGGGTTTTTGAAAAAGTTATATGCGATTATTCGAATAAATTATACTCAATTATTCGATTTAATTATATTCGGTTACTCGAACAGATTATATTCGGTTATTCGAATAAATTATATTCGGTTATTTAAATTTATTGCGTGGATTTTCTATATTTACAGTTTCTTTCGATTCGCTCAGGTATGATGTAATATGGAGCACACGCGCTTGTAAAATAATCACAACAAAACTTGTTACAATGATTTAATTGTAAAATTGGAATGTTAAATGCCGAGTCGAGCAAAGTAATATTATAAGTACTTAGTCCGACGTGCTAATGGGCTTTTAGTAAGGATGTGCTTTTTTTGTTATCAACTCCTCTGTATTTATTTTATGTGTTTTACTTATAAATCCGCCATTTTTAGACCGATGTATACGAGTAGATGCCGTATGGCCCATTTCTAAAAAAATGAGCGGAAGTACGCCCATAAAATTTTTTTCTCCATGCTCATATTTTCGTTTCGACCCACTGTGCACTGTTATAACTGAAGAAAAAGTTATTATAAATACTTAGCCATGTGTATACATTTCAATTCTTATTTAATTTATTCGCTTTACAAATACAAGAACAACAAGAAGGTGATTGCAACATCTGCCTGGTGTATATAAAAAAAAAACATCTCTTCAGTTGTTAACAATGTGAAACTTCACATCTCATTTCTGCAAAACAATGTGAGAACAAAAGAAGTTTTTGCTTGACTTCATGCAAATTTGTGTGAAAAGAACTACTTAGAGAGTAAATAAGGAAAGTGTTCCTTGAGGCTGTTGCAAGGGGAATAAACTTGACATGTTGTTTATATTTGATAGGAATTTGTCTACTCTTTATCTTTGAGCTCAACAAAGGTATTTATAAACGCTTGTTAAAGTTAAAGCAGTCCTTAAGCCAGTTTCTTCAAACAAAATAAGCATATAATATTTAGTCGAAAAAAATTTTAAAATTAAAAATTGAAAAAAAAGAATTAAAAACCCCCTAACCTTCTGCTCTGCGCTTAATATATTTATAACGAAAACCCCAGAAATAAAATCAATTGCTCTTATTTTGATTTTTGTTGTATTTAATTTGACAAGTATTACTAAATTATCATGTTTCGTATTCTATAAGAAAACAGCAGGCAATTTTTATCTCTACTTTTTCGAATTGAAGACAACGTATTGTATCTTTTAATATTAAATTCTTGCTTTTACATCAGTTGGTTTTTTTTTCTAGATTTGAGAACAAAAGTTGGCTTAAAGCTAGGAACGCTTGACTCTTAATTTTGTATTATATTAGAAAGCCTGTTTTCTCCCTGTGTATTAACTATAAACATGAGACAGGTTATTTGTATTTAAATTTTTGCTTGTCTTAAATCTGGAAATGTTGAATTCCAATTCCATTATTCGACATTATTATCTAACTTTATTATTTTCCACCCTACTGAAGAAAATAGAGATAAAAACTCCAATTCATTCAGCCATTCTATTATGTCGAACGTGACCGTCGTACACATTTAAAGCGAAAAAAGTCAAAATAAAATGGATTTTTATAGTTATAAATGAGCCCTTTAATTGGTGCTAAGTTTGGTTTTGAGCAATTTTAAATTTTCAAAGCATTCGCATGTGACAAAAACAGAGAATAAATAAAATAAAAAATTTTATAATGTTGTGCACATATGTTTCTTTGAAATGGTTTTAATTTTACCCATTAATTATTTATATTCTTTCAAATTAGATTTTAATCACAGTCGCATGTGACATGCCGCACGTGACATTGTCTCTATCATGATATTTACATTGTTTCTGTTGCTTTTCTTAATTTTTTTTTATAAAAAAGCAGGCTGGATAAAAATGTTTTCAAATTAACAGAAGTATTCAACTATTTTTAATTTTTTCTTCATTGTTCTTGGCAAAGCACTCTTCACTTTTTTTACAGCTTTTGCAAACGTTTGTACGGCTCGTTTCGTGCTTATTCGCCATTTCGCATTTCTGCAAGCTTCTGCCGACGTTCTCTCTCACATATTCCACCTTTCCTCTTTAAACATTTCATTATTTCCTTTAGCCAACTTTCTTTCTGCACTTTTTCCTAACATTCCTCATGCTTGTTTTGTTTTTTTAATTTATGGTTTTATAACAATATTTCAGCTTCTTTAATTTGTATCTACACCATTTGCCGTTTTTGCTCACCTAAAATTTAAATAAATAAAATATGTAAATTTTTTCTGTGTAATTTTTTTAAATATTACTTTTACGATGTCGCACGTGACCAACTTTTGATACATAAATATCTGTGTTTGTACTGAATATTTGGTGAGCTGTCTGCATATACTTTCGGCGCACTGATAACACAGGTTGTTTTTCAATGTTGCACGTGACATCTAAGTATGCGATATTGTAAAGCAAAAATTTATAGCGATTTGCAATCATCTAGTTTCTTGTTCATTCTTTTTTTACTCTTTTTTTAACATCAGAAAAATTTTAAACCGCAAAAGTTTGTGGATAATGCCCTGCCCCTCGTCAAGAACTTGTATCAAAACAAAACGTGCAAAACAAATTAAAAGATTTACGCTTTTGTGTAAATGTGAAAATTTTAATTTTTTTTTTCTTTATAAGAAATATGATAAAATAAAGTGTTTTCAAAAACTTTTAAGTTGTTTTTAAGTGTCGGGAAACCCATTATTTTTACGTACCAGTGTCAATATAATCTTAAAAAATAAAATAAAACAAATAAATAGTTCTAAAGACAAAAAGGTTAAGTTAAATGGTCCTGTTTGCATTTAAGTCTGCTAAAGGCAAGTGTATTATATTTTTCAAGTAGTTATTTAAATATTTTTTTTTTCGAAAAGGGCAACGAACTGTAAACCTTTTCCCCACCGCATCTTTGTTTTACTTCATACTTCAGCTTTTCATGAATATTCATTTATGTTGTAAAATTGTTTTTCTTTTTTTTCAAAAGGAGCCAAAACATTGCAATTCCAGTGTACACTTGGTAATAGAATAAATGAATCTTTTTATTTAACGACCCATTTAATTGGATTAAAAATTTTATTTTCGTTATTTTTAGGAATAATTGTGTGATGCAAAAAATTTGTTATATCGATAATTAAAAATAATTTTGGTAATCACTTATTCGATAAGTAATTAAATATGGGGAATATTTCCGTTTTCTGCAAAAAAGCTGCGCAAAATTTATAATGTATTCGGTTACTCGAAAATTTTTTTTTCAAATTTGAAGTGCTTACATTTAATTATTGTTACAAGAGTAATGGAATAAACATCAAATTCATTTCTTTTGATTCTCTTTTTTATAAAAGTAACCGAATAAATTTCAAATTTAATCGGTTACTCGAATAAAATCAAACCTTACTGGAACAGTTTCAAAGCGATTATTTTAAATTTCTGTTTTTATTAAAATAGACGCAGAAACTTGAAAGTTATTCAGTTATTCGAGTAAAAAATATTCGGTTGTTCGAAAATTTGTTTTAAAATTTATTTGAAAATTTTTGAACTTGAACAACATAAAATATTTTTTTTGTTGTTTATAAAATAAAACATTAAATTTATCGGGTTACTCTAAGGGAACTTTAAAATTATTTTACTTCTCATAACTCTGAGCTCGAATGGTTGATAACTCGCGTGGTTACATACAAATCCTCTTTTATTAATCCAAACGAATAAATTTGAAATTTAGTCGATTGTGGAAGCACAATATATTCGATTATTGGAAAGTATTTTTATTTTTAACGGCAAGGTAAGCTCTGCCACAGCTTTTCATTTAAAATTTTCTTTATTATGAATATAATCAGGCTGTTTTTCCTATTGCTTATTCTACATATTTCTTTCTAACGAAAATTGAAAATACAAATTTCCATTGATGGATTAACACAGTCAAATTCTGCATTTTCCTAGAATCCTGTTAATAATATACTAGCCAGGTTTCTGTAATCGCTTTGTTTGTTTTTTTGTTGCTCTGTTTTCTTTGAAACCGCTTACATACGCTCACATATGTATGTAATATATGTATGTTTGTATGCCTGCATGCTTCGTTAAATATAGGTTTTTAATTACAACCATAAATTACCATATGTAAGCTTAAAGAATTATTAAGCATGGTCACATAGACATACGAGTATAAACAGTTATACGATCCTTTTAACCTACATGCAGATGTAATTATAATTACAGTCTGTGGCCAAGAGAAAGGATGCTTTATAATATGAATCGAATAAACTATTTTGCTGCTCAATGGTCTTTTTGTTCGAAAATACAAGTCTTACATAAAAAAAAAGTTAATGATACTGTATCTAATAATTTGGTCACATACGTTTCTTTTTTTGCTCCCACTCAATGATAGAAATAATAAAGTTAATGAATTTTTTGTCATAAAATTTAATACTTTTATATAACCTTTTAGTTGTGTTTGCGTATGAAGGCTGGCTGAACAGTGTTTAAAACAAATTAATGGAAAAATATTTCTACAATAATGTTTATTATAGCACAAGTAATATTTTTAAGCACAAAGGTCAACATGGCGCTAATGGAAAAATAGTCCTTTGAATTTTGTCTTAAATTTTTTTAATGCTCCAAATCAAATTCTTAAATTTTCTCAAAAAGTTCCGAAAAGATCGCAGTAAAATGTTGAGCTTGTAAGGTAAAACAAGCGATAATTCTAATATATTTTCTGTCTGACATTTAGAAGGTTTTTCTATGGACTCTACATAATTAACTGAATTGTAACTTGTATCAATACAACAGATCTGACGAAAACTCTGAAAAGTGAATCCAGGAATGACTGAGGTGTTTGAATAAAAGCTGAAAACCCCATTCAATTTGAATATGTTTTCAATTATTCGAATTAGTGACGAATATCCCAGCTTAAATCTATTCTAAAAAAGTTTAATAGTAAAAAAGTTTCAAGTTTTGTTCCCGTAATCGAATAAATTTTATTCGTGCTATCGAATAACTTTTATTCGAGTAACCGAAAAATTTTATTCGAGTAAATTTATTATTATTTTTTTTTTAATATTATTGATATAATCAAATAAATTTTATTCGAGTAACTAAATAAATTTTGTTCGAGTAACCGAATAAATGTGAAATATTATTGCTATAACTCAATAAATTTTATTCGAATAACCGAATAGCTTTTTCTTGAATAATCGAATTAATTTATTTTGGGTAACCGAATAAATGTTAAATGTTATTGGTATAATTGTATAAATTTTATTAGACTACTCGAATAAATAAAAATATTTTTTTAATATTATTGGCATAATCAAATAAATTTTATTCGAATAACCGAATAAATTTTATTCCAGTATCGATTTAAATTTTTGTCGAGTAACCGAATAATTTTTTTTTGAGTAACCGGATAAATTTTATTTTAATAGCCGTATAAATGTTTAATATTAGTGGTATAGCTGAATAAATTTATTCGACGTATCGAATAAATTTTATTCAAATAACCGAATAAATTTTAAATATTGTTGTTATAATTTGCAAAATTCGTTCGTTTACGAATGGCAGAATATATTTTGAATATTATTCGAGTAATGGAATAAGTATGGAATTTCATTCTATTAAACGAATAAGTATTGAATAGTAGTACATATGTATACATACATACCTTCCGGTTGTCTATCATAGCAATTAATTCCATAAAATCGTACAAAGTTTAAATTTAAAAGAGTAAATTTTATCCCAATATTTGCCAGATTTTTTCCCATAAAAAAATTATAAATATAATCGAATAAATAAATATCGTAGTTTATAATGAATAGGGTTTCATATGTATTATTCTAGCTAAAATTTTTTTCAAAAAAAAAAGTAAAAATGCTTATTCGAATAATCGAAAATATTCCGAGTCTTATTCGAATAACCGAATAAGTTTTAAATTTTATTCGAATAATCGGAATAATTGTAAATCTTTCTAAAATTATCGAATAAATTTTGAACTTTATTCGTTTATGCAAATAATCCAAAAAACTTGGAATTTCATTCGAATCATCGAAAAATATTTACAATTTCATTTTATTTATTAATTTGAGAATAAGTGAAAAATAAAACTACATATTTGGTTGTGTATTAACGAAAATGTTTCAATAAAGTTAGTTAAATATTTATACGAACAAATGAGTAAATTTAATTAAGCCCACTGTGGGTGGGGCTGATTTTTTTAATGAAATAAGAAAAATCAATTATAAAAATAATCGGATAATTACATAACGGAGTTGATAACGAATGAGAATTTCCTATAAGTTTGCAAGTTGTTCCAGATATAAATTATTTTTAAAAAGCTGAAAAATTTTCTAGACTTTTTTTCGATTATTCGAATATAATTTTTTTTCTTAATTATTCGAAAAAAAAAATTCCGTGCTTTTAAATTTTTGCGATAAAAATAGCAACATATTCAAATTCGCTTGTCAAGTATTTGAATTATAAATTCTTTGCACAATCCTAGAAAATTATATGGAACCATAAATGCACAAAAAGCTTAAGCGATATATATTTTGAAGTTTGTTGTTTTTAATGAAAATCGATTATTTAAGAGCATAAGTAATCGATTTTCATAAAAAAATCAATTGCAAAATGTTCGGCGGATGTTCACACTAACGAATAAATTTTAAGCTTCAGCCGATTATTTAATGAAGAGCACTAACTACACGAGATCAGAATCAACTGAAATAGGTTATTCAGTGAAATGGAATTATTTTTAAATAAAACTTGAATTGAAGTCTACCATATTTAGAGTTTTAGTAATTCTCAATAATTTATTGCGAGTTTTTCTATAAGCAGTGCGGTATTTTAAGCTTTTCCGAGTTTTAGTTGTAGGGTTCCTTTAGCAGCAACGAAATGCGTCTAGACGTCCATTACCAAAAACAACAAAATCATTTTTTAAATTCGCATTTATGTTTAAAATATATATGAGAAGTCAAACGAATAATTAAGTTTTATTCGACTGCTTGAATTTATAACGAATTATAACTATTATTCGACATCATAATTGTTTATATAAAATGTGATCATTAAACCTATTCGAATAATCGCATATATTTTAAACTTTATTCTTATACGAAATAGAAAATTATGAGCTAGTGCAAAGTAATATACTCGAGTAATTGTGAAAATATGTTTCATTCACTTATTCGAGTAAAAACAGTTAAAAGTATCCATTGGGGGTTTTTAAACTTTATTATTGAACAAACTAGAAAATTGTAAGCTAGTTTTGTAAATTCAATTATTCGAATAATCGTATAAATATGTCTTATTCGTTTATTCGAATGAAACGGTTAAAAGTATCCATGGGGGTTTTTAGTTGTTCGAGCAATTTTTTGATTAATATTTGTATTCGAAATTGCTCGAATAAAAATCTTTTAATAATCGAATAAATATTATTCGAATGAAAATATGTAATGCAAGTTATACTTTCTGACTGTTCATAATGCAGGCTCTTAAAATGTTGAAAAAAAGATTAGAGTGTTAGAAATTGTTCGCTTAAAAATTATTCGAATAATCGAATAAATATTATCTCTTATTAGTTTATTAAAATAAAAGGTGTATAAAGTGTCTATTAGGTCTGTTAATTATATGACCTGAAAATTTTCCGAATAAGGTGTGAAAAAAAGTGTTTTAAATTTTTCGAATAAAATGTATTTTCATAGTCGAGTAAAATTGACGCGTAGTATAAAAAGTATAAAATTTTTATGAAAAAGTGCTGGAAAATAAAAAGTTGCACATATCTTCAAATAATCATTAAACAGTCGTGCGAAAGAATATTTAAATACTTTGCATCCGTTTAGTATGGAGCTTTGAATTAAAGGACTTTGTAAGTTATACTTCCTTACACGAATAGTACGAGTATGGCATGCGTGTGTGCCTAAGAGTGTAATTTTCAGCCAGTGGTTAGTAATTATGGTTATGTCTGTGATAATTATGGCAAACGGGGCTTCGTTCGTTGTACATCAAGGCCATTTGTTTTCCTCTTATGTATTTTTTTTCACAGCGTGGCTGTTTTGATGGTCATTTGCTTAATTGTCAACCATATCGTACTCTTGTATTGATAAAAAAAACAGGTGCCGGTTTTATTTTATCTCGCTATAAAACCATCATTAAAATACAATATTTTTTGTTAATACAAATTATAATAACAAAACAATATTGTTATTAAAACAAAACTGAATGAATTAATGAATATATTATTTGGATGCTTTAACAACAGACACACGAAGGAGGTCTATCATTATCAATCAATATTTAATCTGAATAAAAATACATATTTTTAAAATATGCAAATTAATTTTATTTAAATAAAATTGATATGAATTAGTTTTAGCCTTATTTGTATCTTCAACTGAAAAAAAAGGTTAAATTTTGTTAAATGAACTAAATTCACATATGCCAATAGCATATTACGATAGAGCTTTTCATTCGAATAAGTTTTTTGTTTTTCTCCCGTCTAACAATTTCAATCCTATTGAATAATAGGAAAAACAAAAGAAAAAAATGCTAATTGGAAAGGTGAGAAATCTCACGCGGAATTTTATTCATAATTGCCCTGAATTTATTTAAAGTAACAAAAAAAAAATAAAATTCTACACATTCATGACTTCTTGGGAATGTCGTTTTCTTTAAAGGGACTTAGAGGATTGTATTTGCTCTAATTTATTTTAAATTAAGTCACTGAATCATAAAAATTATCAAATGTCTATTGTCAAATAAAAGCAATTTGATTAAAAAAATTAAAAAAAAAATACTTTATTTTAGCGGAAGCAGAAAATTAAAAAATAACTTAAGAATCCTTAAATTTTTCACACATATAGGGTGTTTTTTAGAGGTATAGAACTTCGAATTGAAATAAAACACAAGAAAATCGTTTTAATGTCCATCAATTTGGCTTTATTGGAAGGATAATTTTATGCCATTAACGTTTAAATATGATTTCGGGCATGTGGCCGCCGCGGCTGGCTCGAATAAAGCCAATTCTACAGGTCCAATTTTCAACCACTTTTTCGAGCATATGGGGCCGTATGTTGGCAATAACGCCACGAATGTTGGCTTCCAAGTCCCCTAACGTTTCTGGTTTGTTGGCGTAGACGAGCGACTTCAGCGGATGCGTATTATCACATAGAGTAAACGTAGTGCGAAAACGATCCATGGTTAACCGAATTAATTGCTCTGTCGACCATAAAATGGACGGAGCTTGCGGTAAACTTCGCGAACTGAACCATTATTTTCGAAATAAATTTGCACGATTTGCAAGCGTTGTTCTTTTGTCAACCTGTTCATGATGAAATGGCAAACCAAACTAAATATTAATCACTTGACAGCTGACAAAATGGCCGCCAGTTAAAAAAGTGATGCCAACTTAAAGTTCTATACCTCAATAAAAAACACCAATACACAGACACATTTTCAAATGAAATGCTAAAAATGCTCCTACAGCGCCATTACGATTTTTAGCCGTCAATAACTAAAGTTAGACAATGTGTTGTTGCGCTTTTCAAATGCTTATCTATGCACATTTTTCTACGAAATATCTAATTTTTTATATATGTACATATGTATGTACGAGTACATATGTATGTATGTATGAGTATGAGTGAGATTCACATGACTGTCTGTGTTCTTGACAACAAATACAACATACCTTATCTTAATATCCATCAGATTTGTCTATCATTTGTAATCATCTTCCAAAATATATTTTCAATTTTCTTTTCCCGCCCCGCCCCCTCCCCCCCAGCTTTCACTAATTTATTCTTCGTTGCTTGCTGTCGTTGTAATCACGTACACCACAACAACTAATTCATTGACAGTGGGGGAGGAATGAGAATTTACGATTATCCTAAATAAATAACCATTGAATTTTACAATGTCATTATCATGATGGTAGTAATCATCAAGGTCGTGTTGCGAGTACAATTATTATTTTACATTATTTTACAATGTTTTTATTTTGTTCTTTTAAAAAAATAATGCTATTAAGCAAAAATTACTGCAAGAACATCAGCTGAATGAAGTTGGAAAATTTCATTTGATATTTGTAAAAGAAGTCAAGTCGTTGTGTTAGCTGTTACTTTTCAGCAGTTTCAGCACATTGATGTAGAATTTATTATCTTTTCGGTTTCAGTAAGTCATGAGTTCAACTTTGCTGTTTGTTAATGTTGTCATAAAAATTATGATTTTCCTCCACGCTTAATCCAAAAGTGTAGAAAGTGGCAAGTGATTGACTAAATCTGCAGCTCCATGCTTTTGACGGTCAAAAAAAGTATTAAAATTACATTTTAATATCGCCTGCAATATATTTGAAAATGAATTTAACTCGATGAATTCATTTTCACACACTTAGCCAAATGACATGTGATAATTTTTAAGAAACAAACAACTTTAAAGTTAATTATAAAAATTCTGACAAACACTAGCAGAACGGAACAAAATGCTATTTTCGAAATCCGCCGCCGCCACACTTTCATCATCAGTATTCTTGTGTTTGGTTCACTGTGTGTGGTTAGGCATTTCCACTGGAAAGTTCACATTTTTGTCGCGTGCGCCAGCAGTAAGCAATTCTGCTTGTATTTCAAAACAATATGGCTCGATTTTTCTTAAAATTTTGCTGAATGGCCTACACAAATATATAAAAAGATAAAAAAAATTATTTTATTCCATTTTTGTTTAGTGTCGCACGTGACAGCTCCTGTTGAAACAGCTATATTTTTTTTAGGGCAAATAGAATGCGTGAATTGTTTTTATTCCTTGTATTACAATTTGCTGAAAGCTTTTTTTGTAATGAAAGCTCAATTTTTTGATCTCCATAGTTGTTTTTAATATTTTTTTTTGCATTTGTCTATAATTTTAAGTTTTATTAAAAATAAGTTAATTATTTTAAAGCTGTGCTACTCAATTTTTCTTTAAACATCTTTTCGTCAATACTAAAGGAAACGTATTATTTGTGAGCAGAAAAGTTTAAATATTAATGTGCAGTTTCTACAAGTCAGGCAGACGACTGACTGGTCTGGAAAATTTATATGAAAATCACTCAAAAATATGAGTGCTTTCCATATAAATTTTATACTCAAGTCATCCGTCCGGGTTGTAGAAACAGGGGGTTAATTCAATACAAGAAATACCGAAGTATATTTATTTGACGTAAAGTCTTTAATTAATTTGAAAGTTATGCTTATTTTTATGGTAAGTAAGACTGCCAATATATTATTGAGAATCATAATACGAGTATACAAACATAATAAGTTTAAAAACTTAAAACAAAAATCTTTACAAAACAAACATCTTTATTTGCTATAGTATTCGTTTAACTAAATTATATATTCCTATTTACTTTTCTTAATCTATAAGATTGTTTTTTTACTTTAAAATATTTTTCATAATTTTTATTTTTTGCGCTTCATATCCAAGAAACGTGCTAAAATAATTCTTTTTGAATAACATACAAAATCACATCAAAACAACATATTTCATACCCTGGAGCTTAAAATATTTTATGTTACAAGTCTCGGTATTTGTCTAACAAATACAGAGGGAGTTGCATGATGATGCTTCTTGGCAAAATTATCGTATCACTACAGAAATATGTAGTATTGAAAGTGGGAAGCTGTTAAAAAGTTTTAAAATACTCATGCAAGCAATTGTACGAGTACATTCTATTTATTTGTTCCATAATTACTATAATTAAATGGAATTTAAAAGGGTGGAGTTCTCGTTTTATATTGGGTTGAAATTTTAACTTAAAAATACCGATATACAAGGGCGGATAAATAAGTCCGTGACTTTTCGAACTTCCCTCGTAGTTATATGAAATGCAACACTGTTTCCATCAAGTAAGTTAATAGACTACTCTATGAATTGGGCTACGAATTGGTACCTCATTCGCCATATTCTCCAGATTTAGCCCCTAGTGACTACTTCCTCTTTCCAAAGCTAAAGAAATGGCTCGGTGGAAAGAGATGTAGCTCCAACGAAGAAATTATTGACCAAGCAAGTGCCTATTTTAAGGACCTCGAAAAATCCTATTTTTTGGAAGGGTTACCAACACTGGAGAAACGTTGGACTAAAGTGTATTAAGTTAAAAGGAGATAATGTTGGAAAAAAATTTTTGTTTTGCAAAAAAACTGTGTTTCATTCAAAAAGTCACAAAAAGTCTATTTTTTGGTTTGCTCTGCCTTAATCTGTCTTTAGAACAAAGTTTATTTTATATATTTTTTTAAATTTAAAAAATGGCACATATGCCTATTTCGCTTAAAAGCGTCCATTTTTTTCTGTTGTCCCTAGGATTCAGTTTCCTTACAAAAAGAATTCATTTATGTGTCAAAGCATTCCTTTTTTCGAGCAAAAGATGCTTCTTCCTTTTTTATCCCCAGTCTTATGTTACATTTCCGTCTTGATAAATAATAAAAAAAAGTGTGTAGCAAGAAAGTGAAGTCAGTTGTGGCAAATATTACAAGTAACTCTTCGAAATATATTGTAATTTAAACTAGTGTCTTCTATCAATTAAATTTTATAGTATAAAATTATATAAAATTTGTTAAAAACTGTAGCCCTACACTTACATACACACTCGTATGCAATTGTATGTAATCATATGTCAGCTCCGTGTGACCGCGCGTTACTTATATCTTCTCATGCATGTGTTGATGCTTCTAAAATACACAACAATTGCTGTGTGTTATTTAACAATGAACTACTTCAGTAGATGATGAAATATAAAAGTCTTTAAAATGCAGAATATACATACACACATACATACATATGTATGCATGTATGTATGTATGTATGTATATGTTAATCTTTTACCCTCACCAGCAGCAAAATGACTGACAGTCATACAAGGGCTGTACTCTCAGGCTGGATTGATATGACTGCAAACAGCAAAGCTATGAAGCAACATCATAAAAAAATGCTTATAACGATTTTTCAATTTTAAAAGGGGCTTGCATGAGAAACTCTGACTACGTTTGCATATGAATAATAACAAACAAATTGCTTATCGTGCTATTTTTTCCAGACATAAAAAGGACAACTTTAAGTATTACATTTCCTTTGGTTAATAATTTAAAAAATGTAAATCAAATGCTGTAATCTGTGAAAAATTAATGAAAAATCAATGAAAAATATTGGTTTTTTTTTTAATATTTATTAATATTTCTCGTACAATTTTCATATTGACAGCCTTGGCAAGGCTTACGCTTGAAGGCTGAAGATGCTGCTTTTAGCAGAGAGAAAACCAAAAACAATCTCCATCATAAAGCTTAATTCATTTCTTCTTTACCTTGAAGTCAGTCGAGTTCTCGGTATTACGACTCACACGATTGGAGACAGCTCTGCAGGCCATTGGTATTTCAACACGAGTCATATACACACACATCCAACATTTTCTGAAAATCCTGCTTCTTCCAGCTTAGATGAAAATTTCCCAGATTTTTTTTTTTGTCAAACTTAAGTCATTTATAAGCATCAATATTTTTTGAAAATCCTGCTATTTCCAGCGCAGATAAAAATTTCTTTTTTTTTTAACTTACAGTATCAGAAGTTTCAATTGCGCTTAAGTTTTCATTAAAGCAGTATAAAATGAATTAAACCAGCGCAAAAAAATTAAATAAAAATTATCTTTACTTTTAATAAAGTACTTTTTATAAAAAGCACCTTTTATAAAAAGTAACTTTTATAAAAAGTACCTTTTATAAAAAGTAACTTTTATAAAAAGTACCTTTTATAAAAAGTACCTTTTATAAAAAGCACCTTTTATAAAAAGTAACTTTTATAAAAAGTACCTTTTATAAAAAGTACCTTTTATAAAAAGTACCTTTTATAAAAAGTACCTTTTATAAAAAGTACCTTTTGTAAAAAGTACCTTTTATAAAAAGTACCTTTTGTAAAAAGTACCTTTTATAAAAGTACCTTTTGTAAAAAGTACCTTTTATTAAAAGTACCTTTTATAAAAAGTACCTTTTATAAAAAGTACCTTTTGTTAAAAGTACCTTTTATAAAAAGTACCTTTTGTTAAAAGTACTTTTTAGTACCTTTTAGTACCTTTTTCTTGAAATATCGTTTGTAAAAATTTCTTTTTGTAATAACTACCGTTTGTAACTTATATAAAAGGCACCTTTTTATACTTATAAGTATAAATTCTCTTATATTATAACTTATAAGTATTGAGTAGACTTCGCCTACGAAATTAAAAACAGAAGTTTTTTTTGCACTAATCTCCTATAAATACAGAAATAAATTGTAATAGAAACAAATTGATATCCTTTCTGTGCTGTTGCTTTTGTAGTTTGATACGCAAAATAAGTTAGAACTGTGTCGCCTGGAAGTTAAAGAATGTTTCCTAGAACTTTGCTAGTTAACGCACTTGTGCTATCACCACATAATCCTAATATAACTAGAAAATATCTCAAGTTAATGTTACAATAAACTAATCACTTTGTAATATGGCAAAATTGCATATATTACTAACAGCCCGTGCCTTCATAATGTCACTGTGTAAGTGAAAGGACAATTGAAGGTATATTATGTTACAACAATATCTTTAAAGTCGCTGATACTTGAATATCATACGAGTATTAGTTGGAAAAACTCTGTACAATTACTTTAAATTTTATAACACTGTTTTGAGTGTTAGCTGAAAGTACTAGGAAGTAATGTTACATTTCTATTATCCTTGTCCTGCAGCTATTTATGAAACATAAAATTTCCCTAATGTAGAATTCATTGTAAATAATAAAGTTTTTATCTAATAAATAAACATTCGCAGCATGTTATTTTTTCTTAAATTCTATTACTTACATACATTCATAAGAGAAGAAATTTTTTTTTGCTGTTCATTTAATACTGGGAGTATAATTTTTTAGTACCTTTAATAGTGTTTAAATGTCCTATTAAATTTTTCTTAGAACTGGTTTCTGTGAAAAAAAAAAATAAAAATTTTATTTGTCTGCACTCAACATCTGCAAAATGAAGCTAAGTAAAACAAAGTTTTAATTTGCCTTTATGGCACTCACATGGCGCTGTTTATTTTTTTTTTTTTTGCATGTGCTTGAAATTACGTCTAATGTATTACTGAGCAAAATAACTTTTTGAAGCATTTTAGCACACATATAATTTTAACACATATAAGCAAAACACGGTTTAGTGGTTAGCAAAAACCATATTTATGTTTCCAGTGAAAATGTCTTGGGGAGACAGAAACAACTGAAGATGACAAATATGCATTCTAAGTAAAAAGTTTTCGTTCGGATATGCGTGAAGGTTGTGGGGAAAGTGCAGTAACGAAAAACTAATAAGACTTACGGCAGGACCTCCATAGTTTTGACAAAACCTGAGTTAAAATAAATGTATACTCAACAACAATTTCGTTGAATTTAAAAAAAGCTGCAATATATTTGATTCTATTTAGTTGGAATTTGGAGTTAAATAAACTCTTTTGAGTTTAATATACCATTACTGCAGTCAGTTTTACTCATGTATTGCAATACTTGCACACGAAGTGCTTGTCTTCGAAAATAAATTTTTACTTTAAGCAAAGGACATCCATCCAAACTTTTCTTTCAGAGTGCAATAATAATTTCCTATTGTAAAATTATATTATTAAGCTTCTTGGTCATTATCATTTTAATTATAGTAAAATCCTGTCTATCTGCCATATATCCTTAATGTAAAAAAAAAAAAAAAAAATTTAATACTTTAACTAAATTTACAATGTGAATGCAATATAGGCTTGTAACTATTTGTAGAATCACATAGTTAACCTAGCTGTTAAATTTCAGTCCAATCGGTGCAGAAGTATGCCAAGCTCCCATATATCCTTTATTTTAAAGAATTAAAATATGCCATATTTGCATGCGTAATGAAGCATAAATGCATAACTATTTAATATATATATATATATATATATAGAATAGTTTTCACTTCAATTGATACAATTACATTGCCACCTCCCACAGGTCCTTAATTGCAAATCCTTGCTATTTAATAATGAACAACGGCTATAATAATGTTTGCTACTACTTGTAAAATTATACAAGTAATATTTCTGAATAAATTTCATAGCAATTGGTGTAAGGACATGCCTAGCTCCCATATATCCTTTGTATTAAAAGTTTAATTTCAGCCATTATATGAACTGGAATGTAGCGAAATTTTGTCTCTATTAGTACAATCAGACAGCTCAGCTTCCCAGTAAATTTGTTGCAATTGATGCAGGGTCATTGCCTACTTTCCATATATCCTTGATGTTAAAAATGCCATATAAGGTATAATTATGATCTGATTGCAGCGAAACCTTGTAACTATTTGTAAAATCACACCATTCATCTTCTCAGTGAATTTCATTGCAATCGAGGCAAAAACATGTCTTCCCTCCATATATCCTTTATTTTGAAAAATTTGTATTCTAGCAATAATTATGATCTAAATAAAACTAACCAATTTAAATTTGTGTAAAATCGTAAGATTTAAATCTCTAAGAAAATTTATGGCCATTGGTGCAGTAATATATCTGCATTCTAAATATCCTTGATTTAAATAATTTCCATATAAATGCAACAAAATCATGTAAATATTTATAAAATCGCTCAAAGCAAGTCCCTAGTAAATTTCATTACAATTGGGACAAGAACATTGCAATTGGTGCATATATGTCCTTGATGTTAAAAATGCAATATAAGGTATAATTACGATCTGATTGCAGCATAACCTTGTAACTATTTGTAAAATCACACCATTCATCTTCCCAGTGAACTTCATTGCAATCGAGGCAAAACCTTAGCTTCTTCCCATATATCCTTTATTATGAAAAAATTGTATTATAGCACCAATTATGATAATTATGCTCTTAGTAAAACTAAAAAACTTTGAATTTATGCAAAATCGTAGCATTTAAATCTGTAAGAAAATTCATGGCCATTGGTGCAGGAATATATCTACATCCTAAATATCCTTGATTTAAATATAATTTAATGTTAGTTGTAATTCCCATATAAATGCAACAAAATCATGTAAATATTTATAAAATCGTTCTAAGCAAGTCACTAAGAAATTTAATTACAATTGGGACAAGGACATGCCAAGCTCCCATATATCCTTTGTTTAAAAAAATCTTATTCTAGCAAAAATTGGGATCTAAATGCAACCAAACACTTTAAAATTTGTAAAAAATCACATTATTTAATTCCGTAAAAAATTTCTATGGAATTTGCTCAGGCATATGTCTACTTTCTTAAATATCCTTGATTAAAAAAAAATTTAATTTTAGTTATAATTCTGATATAAATGCAACAAAATCATGTAAATATTTATAAAATCGCTCTAAGAAAGTCCCTAGGAAATTTCATTACAATCGGTGCAAGGACGATATATATCCTTAATGAAAAAAAAATGTTTATGACATAGTTATGATCTCAATGCAACGTTATTTTATCGATTCCAAAAAAAAAAATAATTGTACTCTATGCAAGGATGCATGTCCTAAATCTAAAAAACTTAGTTTTTGCTTTAATTATAATCTGAATGCAATAATATTTTCTTACTAAATATTTGTAACTTAATATTGTTCAGCTCTGTGGTAAATTTCATAGCAATCGATGCATGTGTATGCTTGCCTCTCATATATCCTTTATTTAAAAAATTTAGCTTCAGCCTTAATTATGATCTGAATGAAATGAAATTTTATAATGATTTGTAGAACTATACAGTGAAGCTTTCTGGTAAGTTTCATTGCAGTAGTTGCAAGAATATGCCGGCCTCCCATATATCCTTTTTTTTATCAATTAAATTTAAGCTATAGCTGTTATCCAAATACAACGAAAACCTGTACGTTTTTGCAAAATAATACGCTTAAAAGCTTTGTAACGAAATTCAGTGCGATAGGTGGACTTATATGGGCAACTCTCAAATATCATTTATTTAAAAAAAAAAATTAATTTTAACTTAAAGTAGAGATCAGAATAAGATGAAGATCTAGTCATCAATTAATGTTTCTATATGTTCTTAACTGTTAAAGCTTTAAGAATTGTACTCGTATGTGCATTTATTTTCAAATTATTTTATTTTAGTTTTTAATCACATCTTCTCAATCATAGAATCGCAAATCTTATTAAAAAAACCATGATTTATTTATGTTTCAATTGCTCGCTTTTTAATTAAAACATTTCTAAGAATTTATTAAATGAAAGTCTACACTAACGAACAGCAATAAATTTAAAATTCGTTGCATACTTCTGGGAACTGTAGAAATTTATTGCCTGCCTCTTATTGCTTTGGCAATATGTATTTTTTTCTTCGCATATATCCACTTACTTACCATTTCAGTTTTATTATTAAAGTTTGTTATTTCATACATATCAAACGAGTTTTAATTATTTACAGCTGTATGCTGTTTTTAGTGACATTCTTGTGCTTTAGGATAGTTTTATTGCTCCGATCTCTGTCATCGATATCTACTTGAGTGAAAGACATTTTATACTTTTATTAAAATTCGTCTTTTGTGCAAAATCGTGCATTCAGATTGTTATGTTTCCTGCAAACAGCAGCTATACAGTCTTTCACTTATTTGTTTATGCTTCCATGCAGATGTGTTCTTAAAGTGCTCTACGTTATGTGAATAATATTTATTTTAATTTTATTTAATTGAATCTTATAGGAATATATTCCAGTGAGTTGTTGTAAGCTGTAAAGCAACTAACAATCTGATTTTAATCTTAAAACACTTCAAGCATCTAGAGAATTCTTGAAACGTACAATATTACCTAATTGTTGAAAATGATTGTTTTTTTGTAAATTTGTTGGTGTGTGTCTCAGAATAACTTTTCTTAAAATTTTTTGCTTTTATATTATTTTGCAGTGACTTATTGGTTTACTCTCGTAATCGAACTGCAGTTGCTGCTCTTTTGTGAGATAAGACAATTTTTTTTACTATTATTAGTTTGGTTAACATTTTCAATCTGCAAAAATATGTGCATTTAACAATTTATTGCAGACAAAATTGTTTGCTTTATCACTAAATGTTATGATGAGCATGTATATTGGCTTATAAATACTTAATAATAGTAATAAAGCAAAGTTGCGCTCAACTAAGCGCGAACAAAAAGCTGTTGCAACTTTCAGTGCCCACTGTCAACGTCCACGCCCCTTCAAAGCCACATTTCTGTGGTCCTCATGAATAACAATCTATGTTATATATTTCTCATTTCGACAAAGAAAGCAAAAGACGACTTGTCAGTTTATTTACTACGTGATTCTGTAAAAATGCAACCCTGATCAGATGAAAAGACTCATTGTTTAGAAAAATTTCAAATAAATTCGGTAATGTGGGACTTTGACTCGCACACAAAGGGTTCCGTACGGACACTACACATCTATGTAATACATACAAACACATAGTTAATCTAATTGTTAAATTTCAGACCAATCGGCGAAGGATTATGCCAAGCTCCCATATATTCTTTATGTAAAAGAAATAAAATATGCCATATTTACATGCGTAATGAAGCATAAATGCATAACTATTTCAAAAATTATATATGTATATGTATGTATATAGGATAGTTTTCAGTTCAATTGATACAATTACATTGCTGCCTCCCACAGGTCCTTAATTGAAAATCCCTGCTATTTAAGAATGAACAACGGCTGTAATAATGTTTGCTACTACTTGTAAAATTATACAAATAATATTTCTGAATAAATTTCATAGCAATTGGTGTTAAGACATGCCTAGCTCCCATATATCCTTTATATTAAAAGTTTAATTTCAGCCATTATATGTACTGAAATGTAAAGAAATTTTTTCTCTATTAATACAATCAGACAGCCCAGCTTCCCAGTAAATTTTGTTCCAATTGATGCAGGATTGATTGCCTACTTTCCATATATCCTTGATGTTAAAAATGCCATATAAGGTATAATTATGATCTGATTGCAGCGAAACCTTGTAACTATTTGTAAAATCACACCATTCATCTTCCCAGTGAATTTCATTGCAATCGAGGCAAAAACATGTCTTTCCTCCATATATCCTTTATTGTGAAAAATTTGTATTCTAGCAATAATTATGATATTTATGATCTTAATAAAACTAAAAACTTTACATTTATATAAAATCGTAAGATTCAAATCCCTAAGAAAAATTTATGGCTATTGGTGCAGGAATATGTCTACATCCTAAATATCCTTGATTGAAATAAAATTTAATATTAGTTATAATTCCGATATAAATGCAACAAAATCATTGAACTATTTATAAAATCGCTCTAAGCATGTCCCTGAGAAATTTCATAGCAATTTGTGCAAGGATATGCCAACCTCCCATATATCCTTTGTTTTAAAAAATTTTATTCTAACAACAATTAGGAACTAAATGCAATCAAACACTTAAAAATTTTTAACAAATCACATAATTTAATTCCGTAAAAAATTTTTATGGAATTTGCCCAGGCATATGTCTGCTTTCTAAATATCCTTAAATGCAAAAATTTAGTCTAGACGAACTTCTGCATATACAATCGAATATCTTACCTGATGTAAAATTTTTTTTTTTAAAATGTTAAGTACCCGGTAATTTTTTTTCGCTTTTTAGCGATTTTTTAGTTTTGGCGTTTTTTCTTATTTTTTAAGGCATTTTTTTAGTTTTGGCGTTTTTCCGATATTTTTCGGTTTTGGGCTTTTTTTATTTTTGGCGTTATTTCTTAGTTTTCCCGAGTTTTGGCAATTTTTTTTTAGTTTTGAAGCTTTATCTTAGATTTGGCGCTAGAAAAGAAACTAATGGGAAATATATAGAAACGTTTTGAAATATTTGCGGCGAATTTGACATCATCATATAATATAATTTTATTGCATTGTTATTTCACACATTCAATTTGTTTTATATAACTAAGCAGCATAGCTATAACCGGGTGTCGTAAGACCACTCCTTTTTTTTTTTTGGTATTAGGCGTTTTTCTTAGTTTTGGCATTTTTTTCGATATTTTTCGGTTCTGGGCTTTTTATTTTATATTTGGCGGTATTTCTTACTTTTGCCGATTTTTTAAATTTTGCAGCTTCTTAGTTTTGGTGTTTATTTCGTTTTTGATGATTTTTTCAGTCTCTGGCGATTTGTTCGTGTTTTTTTTTATTTCGCTATTATATAAAAAAAAACTTTGCAAATATTCCAACCCCATAATTTTACTGATTCAAAAGGTAATACCATAAGAAATATTACAAAGAAATTTTTTCTTCAAAATTTTCGTTATTGAAGGAACCAATCGTTTCGAAATGCACCTTTTTTGGCGTTATAAATATGCAATTTAAAGACTATTTTCTCAAGTTCTAAAGCTTGAATAAAAAAAAAAAAAAAATCATGCCAAATTAAGACAAGATATGTTTTTAAATTATTTCGAAAAATATTAACTGCGCCCGGTGAAAAATAAGAAGAATACACCAAAAATACTGAAAAATTCCATTTTTGGGATTTTGCAAACTTTTTTTGGGAATTGCCGGGAACTCAAAAGCAAATTCTATCTGTGTATTAATTGCATAATTTTCCACCTTTTGCTAGTGTGTGTTACTAAGCCTACTATGCTTATTATTCTTTTGTGATTTTCAAAAATATTAATATTTGTGAATTCTCAAATAGTTTATGAAAGTCTGTGCATAAGATAAGAGGTTTGTGACTGTTCAAAATGTGTGGTTGAAGTCTACTGACGATTTGCTAAAGCAACAATGAAATGCATATATACATCGCTTAACCACCAGCAAATAAATTTCACTTATAGTACCTTTCTGATGATATTATTTTGAATCCTGTCATACGAAACCGTCGAGTACCTGTAAAATTGACTTTTAATTTTAAACTTTCATGCTTGGAATAAACATTATTTTTCTTATGCAAATGAATTGTTTTTGCTAGTTAATATGCATTTTTGTTTTTAAATAAATCTTTTTGACATTCACTTTTTTTGCACGTTTTACGCAGTAAATGTTTGGATTTTTTTCAACTTGCACGAATTTTTAAAGATATGGAACGTATCACTAAATTTTCCATATGTTGCTTGTATTTTTTAGCGATTTTTTTTTGCACGATTTCCTTATGAACGTTTCCATCGTGTAAAAAAAGAGTTGTGTGTATGTGTGATTGCATAATAAGTAAATAATTTTTTCCACACGACCTAAAGCTTAAAATATTCTTTCAAAAAAAGAAAAAAACTCTCAAGAATCCATTATTTGTAAACATTTATTAGTTTTATTTCTTCGTGTGTTAATTTTGTCTTTTACTGTTTTTATTGAAATTATTCAATTTCTTTAATTTCTTTAATTTAGTTTATTTTTAATTGCACAATTACACACCATTTATTTTTCTTTATATTCATTGTAACCAGAGTTTGGCATTTTTAAGTGTATTATAATTATTTTTCACAAACTCTTAACAACATTTTAATTAATTTGTTGATGAAAATCAATTTAATATTATAAAATTTATTTCCTCTTTTATTACTAGTGATGTGAACTATTTGTGTACAAAGTTTACAAACTAAAGGTAAATTTACTTGTATGTGTGTTTGTATAAGTAAATGTATGAAAATGACAAGACTAGATAGAATACCTTCAAATAATATGTTTTGTGTGTGTGTGTGTGTGTGTTTTCTGTTCAAATACACTTAGAAAATGGTTTAGCATACTTTAAGACAGTTTGGGTTTTTACTTTAATTTATAGCATAATTTTTGGGGCTTTAGTAATAATGTGTGTTTATATAATTTATTTATTTGGTTTTTACTGCATATTTCTCTAGTTTAGTTTCAAAACAATTTTTTTTTCTAAACTAAATTTCAGTATAGTCCCTTAAGAGAAAACAGTACTAATCTTTGTTTAAAATTTAACAGCCAGTTTGTTTTTAATTGTAATAGTTTTTTTTTAAACGGTTATTAAAAAAAACCCCCTTAAAATTTAAAGCAACAGTGTGAGTATTAATTTTGGCTTTTCTTTTAAATTTTACACATTTTCAAATCACTTATAAATTTATTTTATTTGTCTTTAAAAGATCTCGCAAAATATTATGCAAAATAATGTATTTTTACATGATAGTCTTATCAACAATATTTGCTAATTCAGCACAATTGTGTAGCCTATCATAACGGGGCTCAATAAATTACATTAAATTGCATACCTTTTGGCTCTGCTGCTAAAAAAATTATAAAAGTATTTATATTTACATAGTTTTTTTTTTAAATAAGTTTTTAAATTATTGTACACATTTAACTTCTATATCTAATCTTAACTAAATAATTAATCTAAATAATATTTTTTTTTATTTTTTAACTTAATTTATGCCTTATTTTTTAAGATTTTTGTTCGTTGCAATTAAAAAAAATACTTGCTGCTTACAGTAACTTATTTAAAAAAAAAAGCTTTTTCCTTCTTGTACATTTGTAGTGATTCAATTATTGTTTTTGTATTTAATTTTTTTCCTCTCCTAAGAGCTTTTAATTTATTTACTGTTATTTCCTGGGTTGGTAAGCGCATTGTTGTCTTAAAAATGCGTTTCAATTATCTGGAAAGAAAAGAAGTAAACATTAATTTTATAACACAAATAATTCATTATTTTTTTTCATTAAAAACATTAAATACTTTTAACTAAAATTGCGATGTGAATGCAATATAGAGATTGTAACTACTTGTACAATCACATATTTAATCTAATTGTTAAATTTCAGTCCAATCGGTGAAGGATTATGCCAAGCTCCCATATATCCTTTATTTAAAAAAATTTTAAGTAGGCCATATTTGCATGCGTAATGAAGCATAAATGCATAACTATTTAAAAAATATATATGTATATATATAGGATAGTTTTCAGTTCAATTGATACAATTACATTGCTGCCTCCCACAGGTCCTTAATTTAAAATCCTTGCTATTTAATAATGAACAACGGGTATAATAATGTTTGCTACTACATACTTGTAAAATTTTACAAATAATATTTCTGATGACATTTTATAGCAATTGGTGTAAGTACATGCCTAGCTCCCATATATCCTTTATATTAAACGTTTAATTTCAGCCCATATATGTACTGGAATTTAACGAAATTTTTTCTCTATCAATACAATCAGGCGGCCCAGCTTCTCAGTAAATTTCATGGCAATTGGTGCTGGTTCATTGCCTACTTTTCATATGTCCTTGATTTTAAAAATGCTATATAAGGTATAATTATGAACTGACTGCAGCGAAACTCTGTAACTATTTGTACAATCACACCATTCATCTTCCCAGTGAATTTCATTGTAATCGAGGCAAAAACATAGCTTCCTCCCATATATCCTTTATTTTGAAAAAATGTTATTCGAGCAATAATTATGATCTAAATAAAACTATAAACTTTAAATTTATGTAAAATCGTAAGATTTAAATCTGTTAGAAAATTCATGGGTATTGGTGCAGGAATATATCTACATCCCAAATATCCTTGATTTGAATAATTACGATATAAATGTTTATAAAATCGGTCAAGGCAAGTCCCTAGTAAATTTAATTACAATTGGGGTAAGGACATTGCAATTGCTGCAGGCTCATTGCCTAATTTCCATATGTCCTTGATGTTAAAAATGCAATATAAGGTATAATTATAAACTGACTGCAGCGAAACTTTGTAACTATTTGTACAATCACACCATTCATTTTCCCAGTGAATTTCATTGTAATCGAGGCAAAAACATAGCTTCCTCCCATATATCCTTTATTTTGAAAAAATGTTATTCGAGCAATAATTGTGATAATTATGATCTTAATAAAACTAAAAACTTTAAACTTATATAAAATCGTAAAATGCAAATCCTTAAGAAAATTTATGTTTATTGGTGCAGGAATATATGTATCAGCATCCTAAATATCCTTGATTTGAATAATTCCGAAATAAATGCAACAAAATCATGTAAATATTTATAAAATCACTCAAAGCAAGTCCCTAGAAAATTTTATTACAATTGGGACAAGGACATGCCAACCTCCCAAATATCCTTTGTTTAAAAAAAATTCTTTGTTTTAAAAGTTTTATTTTATTATTTTATTTGTGAAAAATCAAATCGTACGGAATTTTTTTTAAACCTTTTATGATTATACAATAACTATTTTATTCAGCTTGAGGTCTTTGTTTTTAATAAAATTAACAACTTTTGTTAATAATATTTCGACACGCCTTTCCATGTCTTGTTCGGAAAACACCACCTCTTTTAGCCTTCATATTTTAATGCAAAATATAATGTGTGCCTAATTTTATTTAAACACGTTTAGAAATTTTTGCATAAGAAACCGTTGAACTTACAAACTCTTACATTTATAATTATAAACATAAGAATATGTAAGTAAGAGTTAACACGAGTTCTAGTAATACGATACACATTTGTTATTCTATTGTGTATTATATCAAGTATTTCATTTTAATCTCTACACCCTCCCGTCACTGTTTAACTTACATGAATGAAACCTCCAGCAATTTATTTATGTATTTTTGTAAGAAAAAAGAAACGCAAATAAAAACATCATTCATTCGATTTTGCGCCTCTCCCTTACTTGACTTTCTTTAACGAAATACTTAACAATCCATTTAATAAACAAATACCAAGCAGCGAACAAAATGTTTTGTTTGTACTTTCTTTTCTCATTAATATTTGTATTCAAAAAATACAAAAAATAAAATAAAGAATAAAATAAAATATTTATTAATACATCTCTTTAACACCAAATCAGAGAATAACAAGAGATACTACCAGGCAGAACAGTATCGCTTAATGTATGTTTAATTGCTGGAAATAAAACTTTAAGTAAAGAAGTAAAGAGTGAAAGACGGGAAACTACTCGTATCTTGTCGAGCATATAATACGATACGCTGTAAAAAAGAAATTGCCAAAACTTTTAATTTCGAAAGTTCTTTCACCAATAGAAATCTACATTAACAGCGGCAAATATCGCCTATCTTTTATCCGGTTCAGAACCGGTTTTTTATATTTGGCACGGATTTTCAAACCGCTAAACCGCTTTCGAAACGTCTTCCACCATTAGAAAGCTACATTACAAGCGGCAAACATCGCCTATTTTGTATCCGGTTCGAAACCGGTTTTTATATTCAGTTCGAATTTTTTCTGAAAACCACATTTTTGAGCTGGTTAAGGCAATTTTGGTTTCGGGCTTTATTGTTTAAAGAGTCTTAAAAGCGGGTTTGATTCGGTTTTTTAATATTTTTATTGCCTTTTGACGGTTTTATCGGTTTTTTTTAATATTATCATCACTGAGTAACACAACATTCATAAATTTTAAGTATAGTTTCCAAAATATCAGATCAACGCGAGCGGAGCCACGGCTAAAAGCTTCATAAAATAATTATTTCATCATGCTCTGGTGCTGAGAGAAGACTTAGCACTTCTGCTGGAAGCGTTTTAATTTCTTAAGTCGATAACTGTTAAGAAGAGGGTCTGACACAACATGAGAAGAATATCCTGCATAATTTTTATCCTATCGTTTTTTAATTTAATTTAATTTTTCTTCTCTTCTTTAGAAACTCACATTAATTAATAAAAATATTTCATTCAACAAGAATTGAAATTACTGAACTTAAGCCCGACTAAGAAATTATTTCTGCTTAAAATTCACTATAGTTCAACTAAACATTTAAAATTGTCTCACTTAAATCATCATGGGCACGTGACAAATACATATACATATGTTCACTTGACAATCACAGTTTCATATACTGGAAAGTAAAATCAACTGCAGAACATATTCAAATTATTATTATACACAAATTGACTGCCTAATAGACAGACGACAGCTGCTGAGCATGTCCTCTAGAGGTAATTTCTTTCTAAGAGCATGTGAAAAGGGAAATAAAAAAATTGTATTTTTTCAATAAAACCCAATAGAGGAAATTAAATGTAAACTAAACATTTATGGCCGCTTAAAAAAGTCATAAAAACAAGCATTAATCGTATATATCAGGAGCTGACATCATAATAGAAAATAAAAAAAAACTAGTAATAATAATAATAATTTCCATATTAATTTTGTTCACTCCAAACTTTCGTGCCGTCAGTAAAAATCATTAATAACAATTATCGCAACAGTCATTGTAAGGACACACAATTTGTTATTTATTTATTTTTTTTATACACATACACTTACATTCTACAATACCCAGTTGGCCAAATCATCGCAGACGATCGTCTTCGACGATTAATGTTCGACATGTTCCTGTCGATTAGGTTTTCTAATCGAAAATTTAAAAGAAATCGTCGTTCATGACTATCTGAGCGACAATGTCATAGTTTTTGTCTTCAATAAATCTTTGTTGAGGACAATCTGAGCGACAATGTCCCTCGTTTTTCTTCAATAGAACTTTGTTGAGGACAATCTGAGTTACAGTGTCATACGTTTTGTCTTCAATATAACTTTGTTGAGGACAATCTGAGCGACAGTGTCACACTTTTTGTCTTCAATAAATCTTTGTTGAGGACAATCTGAGCGACAATGTCCCTCGTTTTCTCTTCAATAAAGCCGTGTTGACGACAATATAAGCGACAGTGTCATACGTTTTGTCTTCAATAAAACTTTGTTGAGGACAATCTAAGCGACAGTGTCATACGTTTTGTCTTCAATAAAACTTTGTTGAGGACAATCTGAGCGACAATTCCCTTCGTTTTCTCTTCAATAAAGCCGTGTTGACGACAATCTGAGCGACAGTGTCATACGTTTTGTCTTCAATAAAACTTTGTTGAGGACAATCTGAGCGACAGTGTCACACGTTTTATCTTCAATAAAACTCTGCTGAGGACAATCTGAGCGACAATGTCCCTCGTTTTGTCTTCAATAAAGCCGTATTGACGACAATCTGAGTGACAGTGTCACTCATCACGTCTTCAATAAAACTTTGTTGAGGACAATCTGAGCGACAGTGTCACACTTTTTGTCTTCAATAAATCTTTGTTGAGGACAATCTGAGTGACAATGTCCCTCGTTTTGTTCTCAAGAAAGCCGTGTTAACGACAATCTGAGTGACAGTGTCGCTCATCACGTCTTGTGTGACCTCGCCGCCATTTGTATGAAAATTTCGTCGACGATTTGTATGGAGCTGTCCTCAATATGTCTTCTACGACTAACCATTGTCTTGCATCCGTCGTCAAAGATGTCTTAAAGACGTGGCCAACTGGGTATTTAACGATTTTGTCAGCCGTTGCTATACTTATATGCAACAAATAATTTATTATATAATATTATTTTTGTTGTTAAGAAACTCTCGGTAAGATAGATTTGTTGTTCGAATTTATGTTGTCAAACAGAAGAATGTTTCCTTTTATTTTATTTGTTATTAATTTTGAGGTCTCCTTTCACTGCTGGCCTGCGGTTATTTATGTTTGTCAATTATTACAATATTTATTAATAATGTGTTTCTTTCAGTTAGTTATAATGTTGAGTTCTCCTTCTACTTTTCCGCCTGCTGTGAAAAAGATATTGTTTTGTCTATCAAACAAATATTGTGGTATGTACAATATTTATCTTACGATTCAATCAAGTGCCTTAAGTCTAGACATTTATGGTTAATTTTTTGTCATTCGTCTGGCCGTTTGTCTGTCTATATGACGCACATGACTTGAAAGCACAAGCTATTTTTTTATGGCCATGGCTCCGCCTACTTTTTTAATTACGATTTTTTTTTCTTTACAAAGGCGCAAAGTGTGTTTAAAGTTTCTTGAAAATCGATTGAGTAGAGTTACATGAAATAGTATATTAAATTATAATGGGCATGGCTCCGCCCACTTAAAAAAATGCCAGATTATAAGATATAGAGTGTGTGCCAAGTTTCGCAGAAATCGTTTGGGGGTGACGTTTATACAGTGTGATACCTGCATAGTTCTCCACCACGACCTTTAAGCTTTCTAAGAGGGATCTGGGGGCAAATTAAGGCACTCGATATCGTACGAAATTTAAAAGTATTCAATTCGCGCTTTCAATAATTATGGTTTTTGCCTCCGCTAGTTAAATATATCTTCACACACAAATATATTTTTTATAAATTTTTTTTAATATATATTCTTTTAATTTATTGTCTAAGAAACTTTAGTAAAATATTTTTAATTAACTTTAATTTACTTAAATATTATTTCGCAGTGCATATCTCAGTTATTACAAGTGTACATCCCAATCATAGCTGCCATTCAATTTTACAAATTAAGGATATACATATAAAAGATGAAAGCCTTGAAATTCTTAAAAGAAAATTTTTGAAGGGAATTTTATTATGCATAGTTTTGGAAACAATAAAATATTTTAATTTTATTGGTAATTGCAAAGGATTTCCAAATTTCAAAATAAAGGATATATGGGTGCTGGCCAGGTTCTTGTGCCGATTCAAGCTAAAATCGTCAGAATGATTAAATGTAGGATTTATAAAACAGTTACCAGCTGTAACTGTGCTTTTATCACAGTTTTAGCAGAAATTAATTTTTTTTGAAATTAAGGATATACAAAAATTACATAAGTCCTTGACTCAAATGTGTCACTTAGATTGAATATATTATTTTGGCAAAAGTAACAAACAAATTTGTGCTTCATTGTAATCATTTTTATAACACTTTTTTAATTTTCCAAATAAAGGATATATGGGAGCTAGCCACATCCTTGCTGCTTTGGGAGGGAAATTCAGTAGAAAGCTTGTCCCTTTTATTTCTTCATTTCATTTCATTTTTAAAATTTAAGGATCTTTACAAGTTATTCATGTCCTTATACCAATTTTTTGAAGTACAATTATGGAAACAGTCGCAATTCACTGTCATAACTAATAAAGCCGATTTTTGATTTTCATAGAAAAAGGATATATGGGAGATAGCCATGTTGTAGCGCCGATGAAAACAAAAAATTTTTAAACACATTAAATGTAGGATTTATGAAAACACTTACAAGCTGTAACTGTTATAGTTACAGCAGAAATAGAATATTTTGAAATTAAGGATATACAAAAAGTGGACTTGTTCTTGATTGGGTTAGACTGAAATATGTCAGTTAGACTGAATGTTTAATATTGGTTAAAGTAAAAAAAAAGAAAAATATTAGACTGCACTGTGATGATTTTTATCACAGATTTTTAATTTTCAAAATAAAGGATATATGGGAGCTAGTCACATCCTTGCTGCTATGGGACGGAAATTCAGCAGATATCTTGTTCCTGTTATTTCTGAAGTTGTTACAAGCCTTCGCTGCGTTGTAATCATAAATGTGGCTGGAATTAAATTTTTAAGAATTAAGGATTTATAAGACTTAGGGCATGTCCTTATGGCAATTTTTTTTAATATTAAAAATTGGCAGCGAAAACACAAATCATTGCAATAAGAATTAAATCCGATTTTGATTTTTAAAATAAAGGATATATGGGAGATAAGCATGTCCTTGAGCTGATTAAAATGAAATTTGCCAAATAGCTTTTTCATATCAGTTTAAAAGTATTTAGAAACTTTCGTGGCATTTTGTTTATAAATAAGAATTGGACGCATGTGTGTGTTTTCAGGGATTAAAATAATTTATATTTTAATTTTTTGGAAAATCCTGAATTTTCGCTGCTTGTGCTCATAGTCATTATTAAAAATAAACATTAGCTAGCAGAGAAAATTTTCACTTCCACTTTTGTAAGTTTTATGCTGGGCATTATCCTACAAAATTCATCTATGTGCGATGACTTCCCTAATTTTGCCAATTTGTTATGTGTGAAGAAAAAATACTTCAATCCCTTTAAATATTTGGCGTTTAAAAATATATGTCATGTTAGAGCCAAAGATATAGTTACATTCAGCGTGCTTTTTCTGCCACGTACAGCCTGCCTTAGTGCTTTTATGTATTGAAAACTCAGTGTCCAAATTTCTGTGGGCGTTTTTGGGCCCTAAAACTTTTTAAGTTGAATCGAATTGTGATATTAAAATCGTAAATTTATTTATTTGCTTTTAAAGATGCTTCAGCAGACATTTTCTGAGAACCCAAAATGGCGTGAGCTAATTTTAATTATTAACTGACAGCCATTGCAAATTAACATAACTTAAATTTGTTTTATCCTCTTTCATGGAGCTAAAACAATGCAATGTTTTTTTTATTATTACAATGAAATAGTGAAGCCTCTATTTCCGTTATCTGCCATTTTTTTTGTGTATTTTGGAAGAGTTAATGGAAACAATGAACCCAAAAAATATAAATTCATAGCATTGTTGTCAGCTATTATTACTGTTAATGGTGCTTTTTCGTGATTGCTGCTCATTTCATTCATTTTCTATGAAACTTAAGCCCATAAATAAATAACACAAGCTTTGCTCATCCGCAACCATTTTCATGTTTAATCAACATCAAAGAAAATTACTTAAAAAAAAGCGGAAAGCAATAAAATTTACACGATTTTGAGATAAAAAAAAATTGAAAACCATAAATCTATCAAGAGCTTAAGAGGAAAACAAAAATTGAAATGAACGCTAATCCTTTAAAACAAGAACACAAACTTTCGTTACATTCCTGAAAGCGTGATGGCTAAAGTATTTCCTTCCTGTCCAAATATACTGTGTGTTACTTATACATTTGCCATTAAGACCACACTCATAAAAATGGGTGTTAGCAAGGATTTGGGGTGGCGCAACAACTTTGTGTGAACTAGTAATTACAATTTTAGCAAAAGTTTTAGCACTTAGTATAACTTTTGTTTTTTTTTTCATGAATTTTGTTGATTGGCTTTTCTTTAAAGCATAATCCTACTTCACGCTCATATTTTAAGCGTGAAAATCTGTAGGCTGAAAATTATTTGTTTGCGCACAAAAACATACTGAAGTTTGTATCAAATTTAAACTCAGTAGTCTTTAGACTAGATAAATCGTATTAAGGACCTTAACATTGCCTTTGAAGTATTTCTGCTTCTATAAGCTTTCATAAACCTTGCACCCACATTCTTACAAATGACAAGGCTTTACTGTGCTACAAAAAAGTAAGTGGCACTTCTACAAATAAATAATATTGGCTTGCAATTACTTCTACGCAACAAAGCAGGTTGCCTAGAACTAAAAAGGCATCTCTAAAATAAATTTTTTTTTATAGCTAAAACCTGTTTCTCATTTTGATTTAAGGACTTTTAATTGTAAAAACTTTTAGATTGGAAATAATCAGCATTTGTTGCATGTTTTAATTTTTTGTTAAAATTTTAAAATTTTGAAATGTTATAATAAAAATTTGTGGGCGTGGTCAGCATCGTCTTTTTAAAAACAAAATATTGTGCCCTTAAAATATCAAAAGTTGTGTGTAAAAACTCAGAGAATTTTAGTAAATAAGAGTTTATGAAATACTAAGCTAAGATTGGAGGGGCGTGCCGCCGCCCACTTATTTAAAACGCGGTATTTTGCTCTCAAAACAGCAAAGGATATGTTGTAAGAAGTTTCGTTTCGTTTCGTTCATGTTGAAAATATTAAGTTCAAATGTAATGGGCGTAGTCCCGCCCACTTTGAAACTTTGAAAAATTAGACATTATATATAGAAAAGAGCGTAAGGTGCATGCGAGGTTTCGCATACATGAAATATTAAATTAATATTTTGTGGGCATGGCCCCAAGTACTTTTTAAAGACGACATCATGCGAAATTTCGAAAATTCGATTAATTAGAAGAATAATATGAAATGATTAAATATAAAAATTATAAGTGTGATCCAGCCCACTTTTAAAAGCTAGAGTTTGTATAAACATAAGATAATAATGAGTGTTCGAAGTCTCGCAGAAATCTATTAAATATAACGACATGACGTGTTAAATTAATATTTTGTGGGCGTGGCCCCCATGTCATTTTAAAAAACGGGGTTATTGTGTTCTTAAGAGACCAAAAAGTGTTTAAGAAACTTTGCAGAATTTGATCAAATAGAAGTACATGAAATAGAAAAAAATAATTTAATGGGCGTGTCTCCGCCCTCTTATTTAAAAGATCAAAGGATATATGCAAGATTTCGTTTCGTTTCTTAAAAAAGAGTAGAGGAAATATTAAGTTTAAATTTAATGAGAGTAAAGTGTGTCTGAAGTTTCGCAGAAATCTATTAAATAGCATGACATCAAATACTAAACTAATATCTTGTGGGCGTGGCTCCCATTTACAGACGTTTTTAAAAACGAGATATTGTGGCCTACTAATATCAAAATTTGTGTATGAAAGTTCGTAGATATTTATCAAATGCTAGTACTTGTAAAAGAAAATATAAAATTTAATGGGCGTGTCTTCGCCCACTTATTTAAAATGTAATATTGTTTGTGCCCTTAAAAAATCAATAATTAGTATCGAAATTTCATAGAAATTGATTAAATAGAAGGATAAAAATCGTTTTAAAACAATTTCATAAAATATTAAGTAATAATTGAGGAGGAGGAGGCGAACAAAACAAGACATGCCTGCCCTATTTACTATTTTTTCGGCCTCTCCAAGTACATAGTATCTATGAAGTAACGAAATATTTTTATTCAAAATCAGTTTAATCCTGCCTTAAAAAATAACGAAAACTGACCTGTACCTGCTAGTCTCTATATGGGTACACCAGTTCTTTGCTTCTCCTGTAACGAAACAGTGAACGGGACTACTTTGGTTTTTTCCGCCAGCTCCTGAATTTAAATGACATGACCCCGCCCATTTTTTAGAACGTGAGATTGTGCCTTTACAAGATTATAAGCTGAGTGCGAAGTGTGGCATTTCGATTAATTAGAAGTATAACTTAAAAATGTTAAATTTAAAATTTATGGGCGTGGCCCCGCCTACTTGTGAAGCTTTGCTATTATCTTGCGAGAGCTCAAACCGTTTATGTAGATTCATAGCAACCGATTTGGCAGAAGTGTGTGATATATCGTAATAAATTTGAGTGGGGCGTTGCATTGCCCAGGGTGCGTAAAAATTTATGTGAGATTGGATTGGGCGGAAGTGTACGAGTACATGTCTTGTTCAAAGTGCTTCAGGTATTTGTTGGCTAAAAAGCGAATTAAGTGAATAATAAAAAAAAGTGAACGTACCAGGCTGTGTAAATAAAAACATTTGGGTGTTTATTAAGACTTACTTAAAAACCGAATTACAGATTTAGATATGCAAGCTTCATACCAAAAGCTCTGCTCTCGTTGATAAGATTTCACCCATAAGCTAAATCCCCCTTATCTTTACATTTTAAGTTTGATAACTTTCATCAATTAACGGAATCCTTAATTTGGTTTAGTGGCCTGGAGGGTTTGAAAAAACCGAACAAATAATTTAGTGAAATATGCGCCCCTCATTGAAACTGTGCGCTTAAATATGTTATTTCACATCATTTACAACCGTGATTGAATTTGACATACGACAACTTAAATGCCCAAATGACAGATGTCGCAGCAAATGTGATATTGTGACATCTATAAATTAGCCCCATTGGATGGATGGATGGATGAATGTTTAGACTTCCACTAAAAGCACAAAAATGTGCGAAAGCAAATTTGCTTACTTCTCCCTTTTCTTCTGCCTTGACCGTACAAAAATTGCTAATAATGCTTGCAGCTCACCATAAATTATTCTATCGATCATCTAGAGCATTTAAATGTAAGACAAAATCAATTAAATTTCAAACAGATTTTGCTAAAGCAATTTGATTAAAATATTCATAAAATTCTGGGGCGTATTCCTTAAAAAAAAGTAAAAAAACAAAAAAAAATAATTAACTAAATTTCTGTTATATTTCATAAACATGTTACTAAGCTGTGCCTTAATATCGCTTTCGCATCATGTCCTTAAAGAAATAAGTGACTGCCGGGGTGTGTCACAATATGTTTGGCATACAAAATTTCAGCCAACAAAAAGAAAACACAAAAACAAACCAAACTTTTCCCTACTCATTTCCTTTGACGGTGTAGTAAATTTATATTTTCACTTTAAATCCTGCTGCGAAACAGGATTTTAATTTATTTATAACAATCTCCAACTGCTACTACTGCGTAACTTTGATTTTAGTAGTACACAGTTTTTGACACAGCAAAAAGCCAAACTTCATACCAAATGATTGATTGGTGTAGCAGGAGTGCGATGCACAGTGGGATTTTGGCGTCAAAACTCGTATTTTTCGAACGCTCAACTTTTAAAAACGAATGATGCAGTTTTGTACAGAAATGTTGAAGTATTAAAAAAAAACCTGTATTCTATTTGTTTATTAAAAATTAAATCCTTACTTTCTTACTAATATTCAGTCCAATCGTAAACAAAAATTCCGCACGAGTTTTCTCACTTTTCCCTTTCCTCCTATTATGAATTTGTTTTTCCCCTTTTTTTTTGCCAAATGTGGGAATAAAAAAACTCCCCGGGGAAAAAGGAGGCATTATGAACGCAATTGAACTTGCTTTTTTCACTAAAAATCTTTCTCTTGCAAAACAGAAGGGAGTTTACATAAAAACATGGTTAATACTCCATTAAAACAAAATTTATATACGTAAACATGTATTTTAAAGTTTTTTATTTGGAAAATACAAATAATGCCCAAATAAATAATTTTTAAACTTTTTTTTACATATTTTTTCAAGTTTATTGAATTTTAATAATTTTGTTTACTCTCTCACTCAAAAAAATCGGGAGAAACAAAATGTCAGCAAACAAGCAAAACAACTGGCTTCGTAATACGGTGATGCCACGTATTACTCTTTTTTGTTCCCAAGGAATTTATGATTGGAGGAATATTTTCTTGAGAAAATTATTCTCCGTGAGAATTAAATTCCGTGGGAATATTCATGATTGGGCTGATTATAAATGTGAAAAAGAGTTTTTTTGTTTGTTTATTTGCTACGCTTTCACGCCCAACCCACTGAACCGATTTTGAAAATTCTTTCACCAATAGAAAGCTTTATTAACAGCGTCAAATAAAGCATATTTTTTATCCGGTTCGGTACCGGGTTTTTCAGATTTTCAAACCGCTAAGCCTTTTTTGGAAATTCTTTCACCAATGGAAAGCTTTATTACCAGCGTCAAACATCGCCTGTTTTTTATCCGGTTCGTAATCGGTTTTTTATATTTGGTATGAATTTTTTTCCGAAAAACATATTTTTGGGCTGGTTAAGGCAATTTTCGTTTCGGGCTTAATTATCAGTCCAAAAACCGGTTTTAAAACCGGTTTTTATTCTTTTTTTTTTAATTTTTAGCGCCTTTTTATCGGTTTTTATCGTTTTTTTTTAAACATTATCAGTGATTAACAAATAACAAAACATTCTTAAATTTTAAGTATAGTTTTCCAAACATCAAATCAACGCAAGCGGTGCCGCAATTTTTTAAATAGTTAATAAAATTAAATACAATTCACGAATTCTATTTAAATATGAGTTCATATTTAAACGCAATTATTGAAATAGGCTCAAAATTACATAGAAATTTATTGTGACGAGCATAGTCAAAGAAATGATACATGTAGAGCAAAAAAAAAAATTTTTTTTTAATTATATACAAAATTAAAAAAAAAATTATTTATATTTTGTATGGGTTTTATGGTAGGTGGGCGTGGCCGATTTTAATGATACTCCGCATGCGTCTTTTTTTATTCTAGAAAGTGTTTGTAACAAATTTGAGGACTTCTGCTTGTATAGGAAACATATTATTCGCAAAAATCGATTCGTATTCCATGGGGCGGTGGGCGTGTCCAATTTTGATGAATTACTATTTTATTCTATATTAGGTCTGCATTAGGTCAGTGCCCACTTTCAATGACCTAGAACACCACTGCTAATAGTTTTTGCCCAAAAATGTCTGTAACCATCCCATTGTGCGTCGTATAAATAATGTTCAAGTGTAACAGCATGATTGTGAATAATTTATAGAGTGTTCCATAATGTAAAATTATTATTTGAAATAAAATTTTAACGAAATGTGAAATAAAGGGAATGAAAAAGTAGTGCTGAGAAAGGTTATAGAAAAAATTTACATCACTGCTTGCACATATCCACAAGTTTATAATGCGTGATATGTTTTAGTTCCTCATGACAACCGCTACTCAGGCACAGATAATATATATTCGCTTAGGCTGCAAACATCCTGCTGATCCTTACTCTAACCGGGCAATGAATGACCTTTGAAGTCTTCTATGAGGGCGCCCTTTTTCATACTTAACAGTAGTTTGGATTTTTTTTTTGGGCAACTCTTGGCTATAAGGTCCACAAAACCCTGCTGAACCAGGAACTATTTGTTACTTCTGATACCCAATTCTAGAGGTCTTTAAATAGCGGATAATCGGTAGTTTAAGCGATACTTTTTTTTTTTTTTTTAAAGAGAAGTAACACTCAGGCAATGAGTGCCTACTACTATTACTAGGTGTTATCTTCTTTAGGAAAGGGATAGCGATAGAGGAGGCAGGTGGTCAAGGAGAAAATAGCGAAAAGCTTCATTATTTTTACAACCTTGCTGTTTGCACGTTTTTTTTTTTTTTGAATAATGCAGTGCCTCTGGTGTCAATGGGGCGTAGTAAATTTGCAAAGCTGTGGTTAGTAGCCATTTTATTGATTATTTTACTTTGCTGATGATTATGTTGCTCAATACCGACCAAGCAGGGCTCTCTGATGCTCACATTAGGATTAGTATCTGCTGAAGCCGGTATAGTTCAGTGACCAGTGACTATGCCTTCTTCACTTGAACTTTCCGACAACAACTGACACAAAGTATGTTAATACACATCAGAAAAATGCGTGATATTGTTATTTAATAACTTTGTCGGTGACAGAGTTCGAATGCAGGACCTTCTCTTTTGTAGTCAACGTACTAAATACTTTTGCCACTGTTTAAACTAATCCTGATGCAATTTTATTTTCCTCAATAATTCAATGGCCTGAAACACAGCACAGCCTTACTATACTATACCTGCTCATCAGTCTGTTGCATGCCTGCCCTCGACAGTCACTAACCGATTTAACTTGATAATGTATCCTTTCTAAGCTTTTGGCACTGCGTGACTGTCGACTTAGGGGGTAACCTCTTCGCCTTCGGGTGCCCCTGTGGCTGAGTGTTAGCGATGCTAACCTCTCAGTCCAGAGGTCGTGGGTTCAATTCCCGCCATAGACCCTGGGTGTTTTTTGCAATCGCTTTGCGGGATTGTGTTTGTAAAAAAAAAAAAAAAAAAAAAACTTTTTCGGCCACCGATTTCGTGGCCTTTACACGATAGTTAAAATCTTTGCCTGAAAAAACTTGGACTTGCTGGTAAGTCTGAGGGTTTCCTAATTTCTTATAACTGGGTAAAAGGGCAGTGGAGGAGGATTTTTTTTTTTAGAAGACGCCTTTTAAATTTTTTATATTTTAAATCTTATATTATTCAAGAGAAGCTGAGAAGGGTTGATTTTGTTGTGCAGTGTATTTGCTTGCTCCGTTGAAGCTCTGAATAAATATTCTTATTGCTCGCTCTTTAAATCAGTTAAAATAAAAACCTTTATTAGTTTTATTTAAGAAGAGTTTTAAATTTATAGAACGACACGTAAACCAAGTTGTAACATTAACACTTTATTAAATTAAAAGTTTTAGTAACAATTTTGTGTGAATTTTTGCACGCTCTTTACTTAAAAACTTTTACATATACTTATAAATAAATACATTATGGCACAGTATGCTTTTTAATATGCTTTGTAACACTTCAGATTTGGCAAAAACTTAACAAGTATTGTAGCAGAAGAAATAATATTAAAAAAAAGAAAAGAAAACAAAACATTACTAAGTACATTTAACTAATAGGCACGTGTTGCATAAAATCCTTTTTGTTCATGTTTCAAGGGCATTTTGAAAAAGTTTTGTACAAAATTCAAGCTTAACAAATATGAATTTACAAAAAGTACTTATTTATTTATTCAATGGATGGTATTGCCTAAGTATGCATGTAAGTGTTCAGAAATGCTTTTTTTTTTGGTAGGTGTAGTTGTAATTATTAGTTATGTTGTTGTAGCTAAAGAAAAACCTTTTGCCCGAGGAGAAATGCAGATGACCTTGAGTGTATTTTATGATGAATAAGAAAAGAAAAAAAAATACTAACCAGCCTTTTATTTTCATTGAAAAAGTCTTGTTTCTTGCTGTCATACAAAGAATGTTTGTACAGCTTCATTTTGTAAGCCCACAAGATGAAATTAATAATAGATTTATTAAAGCAAATGTGTTTGCTCCTTAAAGAGCCATGAGAAGCATTATTTCCCTATAAAGGGATATCTGTGGAATTCTCCAGTTATTCACAAGGACCTCTAATTTCCTCAAGAAAATTTTTTTCTTTCAAATTACTTCATCGAAAGTTCCAACATTATGTTAGAAATTCCTCTAAATTCGCTCTTTAAGGAGCCATCAGGAGCACCATTTCGCTACATTTCGATACAGTTTTCCACAGCGACCATTACGCCTTTCAAAGAGTTTATTTTTTTTTTAAATTAATTATATATCTGTGGCAAAAAGTTAAAAGTTGTTTAGTTGAGATAAGTTGATTTTGAATTAATGGCACTCCTGTAATCTTCACATTTCAAAGTAATCCTGGGCAAAATCTCAATTATTTTGTGCGATTTTTCAGCAAGTTATAGCTTCTATTTCGTTTATTTTCATACTCTGCTTTTAAGTACAAAGAAAACAAAACGAAAATAAATTAAAACTGTTATAGTGTCGATTATATTTGTTACGAAAATCACGTGCTGGCTCCGGTGTCGTGACATAAATAGCATAGCTATAAAATTTTTAGTTAATACGGAATTTCATAATTTTAACTGGAAAAAAAAATTGTCTGAAAATCAACTTGAAAGTTTAAAAGTGCTCTACTGCAAAACAGTAAAATATGACTTGAGCACTTTTCCCTTATTGCCACGCCTATCTTTAGTATGTCCCGCTTTGGTGTATGGTTTAAGTGGCGCTGCCCTCTTCACGCAGACATTCAAGTAGACATAAGTAGACCATATTTTCCATTAATTTTGATGAGTATAGTCCTATTCCTCTAGTCCTAGATTTCGCCTACTTAAATAATATTCCTTAATTTCAATAAAACTGTTAAATCGTTAACAGTTGCTTTTGAACTGCAAAATGGGCTTTTATTAAAAAAATTCACAACAAGTACTGTATTTTATCCACAGCAAATATTTCCCCTCATTGTGACTGGCGTCGTAGACGTCACATAAAGATGACAGTAAAAATTGTCACTTGTCTACAGTTTGTCGACAACAATTGACTAATATTAACATGCTCCATTCATTTACAAAGCCTTAGATATTAGTAAGAGATTTGTCAATAAGAGCCAATTGTTGCCGATAAAAAGAAGATAAGCGCCAATATTTATTGTCATCTTGATGTGACGTCGACGACGCCATTCGCAATAAGGGGGATTGTGTGTAGTAGTAATTAAAAGTAATTGTAAACCATATGTAAAGAACAGTGAGACAATAAATTCAGTACATTGCGACTTTGACTTGCACACGAAAAGGGTTCCGTGCGGATATTTTTAATTTTTTTTAGTTTTAGCGCTTTTGATCGTTTTGCCGATTTTTCGGTATTTGCCGATTTTTTGGCGCCTTTTCAAATTCTTGGCTTTTTTTAGTCTTAGCTTTTTTTAGTTTGGTCGATTTTTGTCGTTTTGGCAATTTTTTTTTTTTTGATATTTAGAGTTGTTTTTTGCGTTTATATAGGTTTTTGACGTTTTCCTTTGAGCTTGGCGTTTTTGCGTGGTTTGGCGATTTTTTGCGGTTTTTAACGATATTTTTACTTACAGCGATTAATTTTTAACCTACGCGCTTGTTTTTTTTTTGATTTTTTTAGTATTGACGCTTTTTGTTGGTTGGGCGTTTTTTCGTTTTGGCGATTTTTTTTGGATATTTATTATTTTTTATTATTATTATATTATTTTAGTTTTAGCGTTTTTTTATTCTTGGCGCTTTTTTTAGTTTGGCGATTTAATTTTCCTTTTAGCGATTTTTTTCGCTTGTTTAGTTGGGCGTTTTTTCGTTTTAGCGATTTTTTTGTTCTTTTGACAATATTTTTAGTAACATATATTAATTTTTAGCTTTTGGGCCTGTTTCTTTTTTTTTTTTTTTTTGTAGTATTGACGCTCTTTGTAGTTTGGGCGTTGTTTTTGTTGTGGCGATTTTTGAAAATTTTTCTTTGCTTGTTTGCAATAAATAATTTTAGTTTTGGCGTTTTTTTAGTTTTGACGTTTTTTTCGCGTTTCAGCGGTTTTTGACGATTTTGTTTTTTTAGTTTTTAGCGCTCTTTTCGTTTTATCAATTTTTTCGGCTTCTGACTATTTTTTTTAGTTTTAGCGATTTGTTTAGTTTTGACGCTTTTTTTGATTTATGCGATTTTTTTTGCGGGTTTTATCCATCTTTTTAGTTTGGGTAATTTTTTAATATTTTTTTTAAATTTTTTTTTAGTTTTTTGGCGACCTTTTTATTATTAGCATTACAATTCGAAAGCATTTGCGTTCGTTTCGCTAAAATTTCATAAAATATTTAGTGATAATTAGACTTCTCACAAGTACATATATCCACGATGAAATAAAAAATATTTAGTGATAATTAGACTTCTCATCCACGATGAAAGATATTATTTTGATTCTTTATTTTCTAAAGTTTTAAATTAACAAATTATAAAACTAAAAACAACATCACATGCCAACTAACACTCTCAAGGAATCTGCGTTAATTGTTTTTTTTTCTTTCACTCTTACACACATTGTCAACACTATAAACACTATTCCATTTCATATGACACTATTGTCAATCGGTATGCAATAGTGAAGTTCGCTTCGACTCTACAATACATAATGCAAGAGCAATAAAAAAAGGGAACAACTCAATAATGTACATCATGTAGATTAAGCAAGCAAATGGTTTTTTATTTTATTATTTTTTAATTTAACGTTTTAGTTAGTTTTAGGTTTTGTATATTTTGAAAAAATTGCGTTCATATTTTATAAAAGTTGTGCTCGTTAAGTATACGAGTATGAGGGAAAAGTACATCACGTAATATACAGAAATATGATTCAATGTAATTTATGTTCATGTTTTCCTTTTAAAATTTGCAAAAAAAAATGTCTACGTGGTTGCAAAAATAACGAAAATGTTTTATAGTGAACGTGTTCCGCATGCAGTTAAGAGGAAATAGTTAAAATTTTCTAAAAAAATATATGTGTAGTATGTTTTCATGTATTTCATTCTTCCTAAATACAAATTATATTTTAACGCCCATATTCATAAAATTTAAAATGAATTTCAAATGTATTTTATTTAAAATTTTTTCATTAAGAATTTTCCTAAAATGGATTTCAAATTCAAAAATCATGATATTTTTATGAAACCATAGAAATTTATGCTGCAAATGTGAATCTTTTTATATGGTAATTTTATAGAATTTATAGATATGTAATAAATGAAATAAAAAAATTAAATAAAGTAGACTTCGAAGTAAAATAAATAATAATTCATAGTGCACGTATAATAGTTTATTATTTATTTTTTTTCTTTCTTATATTTATCCTAATAGTGAATATAATTTAAGCTGCTGAACCGTAGTTTTCCCTGAGAATTTTTTAAAAAAGTAAAAAAAAATCTGGCAACACGAATAATGTATATATTTATAGTAAACAAAAGCAAGACAAACTGCCAACATATTATTGAAAAGCAAATGCCATTTTGTTTCTAAGTACCCGGTAATTTTTTTCGGGTTTTGGCGATTTTTTAGTTTTGGCTCTTTTAACGTTTTTGCGATTTTTTTTAGTGTTTTTTGATATGGATTTTTTCGTTTTGGCGATTTTGTCGAGTTTTTGGCGATTTATTTATTAGTTTTGGTGTTATTTTTTTGGCGCTTTTTTGAGTTTTAGCGATTTTTTCGGTTTTATTTTAGTTTTTTTTAGCGCTTTTTTCGGCTTTGACGGCTTTTTCGGTTGTTTTTTAGTATAGCGCTTTTTTTTTGCTTCGCCGATTTTTTCGGTATTAGCGCTTTAATAATTAATTAATTAATTTTTTTAGCTAAGGCGCTTGTCTCTTTTTGGCGATTTTTTTTAGTATTAACGATCTTTGTATTTGGGGTCTTTTTTTCGTTTTGGTGATTTTTTTTGGATTTAGACGATTTTTTTTGGCTTATTTACAATACATATTTTTAGTTGTAGCGTTATTTTAGTTTAAACGCTTTTTTGCGTGTTTGCGATGTTTTTGGTTTTTTAGCGATTTTTAAAATTTTTATCGCTTTTTTCGCTTTAGCAAATTTTTTCAGTTTGTGACAATTATTTTCGGTTGTTTTTAAATTTAAGCAATTGTTTAACTTTTCGCTCTTATTTTAGTTTTTGTGACTTTTTTTCCGGTTTTTGTACATTTTTTTTTAGTTTTGGCGCTTTTTGTTTTTTTTTTGGTTCTGGCAGTTTTTTCGGTTTGTGATGATTTTTTCGGTTGTATTTTTAATTTTATTTTTGACGCTTTTTTGCTCTGTATTCTTTTCGGTTTTTAGCGATTTTGGTAATTTTTTCGTAGATATTTTTACTTTTGGTGATTTTTTGCATATGAGCGAGCGGCTTATTTTATTTTTAGTGATATTCTATTTTTAAGCGATTTTTTTTCGTTTTTATGATTTTTTTAATTTTGGAATTTTTACTTTTAGTGTTTTTGAAAGATTTATGAGTTTGCCTCTTACGGTTGCATAGTCAAAATTACATTTACTGATAGAATACCCTTTAGTTTTGAGTTTTTTTTTTTTTTAATTTCAGTGTTAATTGTTGTAGTGTGTAAATTTCAAGTGTCTATTTATTTGCCTGTATATTACATTAGGATTTTAACTGTTTTCGTTGCTCGCGTTAGAACACCCTATAATTTTTAAGTGTAATATTTTTTGTTGCTGTACACATGCTGTGAAAATTTCAGGTCCGTAGCTCTTGCGGCTCTCGAGAAAACAGCCTGTGACAGACAGACAGACAGCGGACAGCGTAGCGACAACAATAGGGTTCCTTTTCGCCTTTGGTGAAACGAAAACAAGTTCGACAGTTTTATAATATAAACTTAATTTTTTCTTAAATTAATTTCCATTACTTTTAAACGTCTCATCGTCTCATATAAAGAAAATATTATAAACACTTACCCTTCCTCAGTTGCCTCGCTGATCCCCCCTCTCACTGCTGCCACTGCGTTCGTTGCTCGTACTCGTCTCCATTACACTGACGCCGGTTGTATTGTCTGAGCTTATGAAAGGTGTCTCGTTGAAACGCATCTCAATCGTCTGCTCGTCACCCGAATCGACATCGTTGTCCTTACAATACTGCCGTCCATGATGATGATGATACTGTTGATGTCTCATTTCGTTGTCGTTCAGTAAAATTTCCACTTGTTTGCTGCACTGCACCAACGACACGTTCACACCCCTTTCCAGGCAGGGCGACAATACGCTCTTGCCATTGCCATACGTGGGCTCACGCGGTATAATCAACAGCTTGTCTTTGGTGATGCAAGTGTCTTGCGTAATGGCATTGCCATCTTCCTGATCATCATTTTCTAAGCTGCTGCCACGACTGGCAGTGCCAGCACCACCATTGCCATGATGTAGGCGCGGTCCACAGGTATTGCGATCGGAACGATTGTAGCCTCTGGTGAGATTGATGATATTGTTATTGGAAGGATTAAAGCAGGGCAAGACATGCTTGAACTCCTTGCGAAAATTCTCATTCAGCCAGGCGTAAAGAAAGGGATTGTAGCAGGTGGAGGACATGGCTATGGAATGGGCCACGAAGAATAGCAGCGTATAGTAGGGCCACTCGTTTGATTTCACATAGAAATCATCGAAGATATTCACCAGATTTATGGGCAGCCACGAGAGACCAAAAACACCCACCATACAGATCAGCATGCGATTGGTGCGCTTCTTACGATCTCTATCGGCCTCTTCTTTGCGCGACGACTTTGAGCCCGGCTTGGCTTTGGCGCGAGCATTAAGTTTAATGGAAATCCAAATGTAACAAATGGATATGATGATGAAGGGCAAGATAAATTGCAATATGGTGGTAACGGAGCCAAATACTTTGCGATAGCGTTCGGAGGGCCAGTTTTCTTCGCAGTAGTTGGTGGAGCTGCTGGCAGGTTCGCCACCAGGCAATAAATTTGTATTTGTATTGATCACCTGCATGTGGGCATCAAAGTTGCGCTGAGCCGCAGAACTAATATTGGAAGAGGAGGTTAGGTTTAAGGGTGAAGTGATATTTTCAGCTTCCAGCGTGATATTGCCCTGCAGAATGTCATCCGAAAATACCTTGACATACATGCCGTAGGGCAGCGTAGCCAAGAGTGATATCACCCATATGCTGACTATAATCGAGATACAGGTGGACAATTTCATGCGTGGATGAAACGGATATATTATCACAAAATAGCGATCGATGGCTATGGAAGTTAGTGTAAGCGTAGATATGTATATGCTACAACCCTGAGCGAATGGCACCAAATGGCACAGAGTACGACCAAAGGCCCATCTGCCCATAAAGGTGTACAGTGGAGTAAAGGGCACAGCCAGCACGCACAGCAATATGTCGGATAAAGCCAGATTTGTGATGAAAATATTCGTTACTGTTTGCATGGCGCGATTGCGCATTACCACATAACACACCAGCACATTGCCAAAGACGCCCAAAACGAAGACGGTGGAATAGAGTATGCAAAAGACGATTTGTATGAAACTATTGTCAATTACATCATTGCGATCGGGTTCTGGGGCTGGGGCTGGGGCGTTTGTGGACAAACTCATGGTCTTCATGTCGACTGTGGGGTAGTGGTAGGGCTGGTGGTAGATACTTCGGGTGGCCATAAACAGTTCGGTGGTATTGGCGCGTTGTGCCACCAAGGCAGACCAGGTGGCGGTAACCAGCTCCGGCGAGATTGTAGTATTTAAGGCGTTCATTGTTTGTTGCGCTTTCCCAGACAAACAGCAGCTCTCTTTAGTGGGGGTGGGTCTTCTTTCTATTTTGCGTTTAATAAATCTATTAAATCACATTGTTGCCCTTCCTGTACTGGGCTGATAAAGCAATTTTTCTGCTTGTCTAAGTCTTAAGATTTAATTGATATTTTTTCTTAACCCTGCTGCTCTCATTGTTTTGCTATGAAACCTTTTGCTACTACAGATTTTTTTTATACTGTTAACACTTGAACTTCAACATTACGGCTTAATTTCTTATCATTTTTTTTGTGCAACTTCCGTTTCCCATTCTGTATTTAGCAAAGTTCTTTTTTCTGATATTAAAATTCTTTACACAAAACTGTTGTTGTTGCTACTTCTATTTATGGCTTTTATTGTTATGGAGATTTTCTTTTTGTTTTTTGTAGAATATTTTTTCTTGCTTCTTTTATTATAGCTTTTATTATATATAGTTGTTGTTGTTGTTGTTGTTGTTGTGCTGTACCTTAAGTGTTGTTATTTATTCAAATGTAAATTTTTTTTGTTTTCCTCCTCCAATTTCCTTGCATGCGTATTTCTCAATTTGTTTCCTTGACAAACTTTTTCCTCTTTTTGTTTTACTATAAATGTCTCTTCCTTCAATGGGAGATTGCTGTTAATTATTGTTGGTATCTGGTTGCAGTTAAAGCTGAGATTATTTTAAGACTTCAGATTTGTTGTACTTCTTTCGCTTGGTTTTCTTTCTGGTTTTGGTTTTTGTGTTTTGCTGGTTGTGATTTCTATTTGAATTTCATTTCAGTAAAGCGAATGTTTTTTTTTTAACAATAGGAAAACCATGCAAATGGAATCCAACAAATGGAAAAGTTGGCTGAATTAGTTAGATGACTTCTTTGAATAGAAAAACTAAAAAGAGATAAAATTTAAGAAAACTTGTTAATTTTTAAATAGCAGAACACTTTGTTATGCTTTAAATTTTTTAAAGATATTCAAGAAAAATTTATATAATATAAAAAATTCTTTTAATTTACGGAAATCCTAACACCAGTCTACAAATTCATTTATAAAGCATTTTTAGTCTTCTATAAACATAATTCTGCACAAAAAAAACGACTTCGATGCAAAGATCTGATAGAAAATTTTTGAAAAAAATTTATGAGATATAAAATTAAATTTGAATGGGCGGCGTGACTCCGCCCATTGAAGAGTTTGTGTATTTTAGAGCTCAAGGTGTGTGTTAAGTTTCGTAAAAATCGGCTAAGTAGAACCATGTAATATATTATAATAAATTTTAATGGGTGTAGCCCCGCCCATTTTTTCAACTTTCAAATTGTGTAATTACTAGAACCAAAAGTGTATGATAGGTTTTGCAGCAATCAAATAAGTAGGGTATCATAAAATTAAATAAAAAAATAGTGGGCCACTTTTTTACAATGGAACCAACAAGAAGCTATTTCCTCCCAGAAAAAAAATAGAATTTTTACAATCCGTCTAAAATGTACCGAGTTGTGAAGTAATGAAAATATTAATGTGATGCCCTAAACATGATGCTGCCAAATAAATATTCGAGTTAAAAATTAATTTAACTTTAAGTACAAGTAAAGAACAACCGAATCAACTTTGACTTTCAATAAACACGGCTTTGCCTGCTTAGCTGCATTATAAATGTACCGTGTTACCCTAATACCGTATTACCATTTCAAGGTAAAATCTTCGGTTGTGTGTCGTTTAAAAATCTTATTCCAACTAGTGTTGTCAGATTGGGGATTTATCCCCAAATCGGGACAAAAATTTTTACTTGGGGATTGAGCAATTCATTAGGGATAATTTTTTATGTTTTGGGGACTTTATGAGATTTTTCGGGGATTTGTATTTTACTTAATATTTTTTTATTTATTTGATTATTTTAATTTCAATACATATTCTGCTTGCTCTTTTTTTTAGTTCATAAATAATTTAAGACGTTAAGACAAAAAAGGCTTAAAATAAAACTTTTTATTGGTAACTTTGAACTAGTGTTTGGCATGTGGTGTTGGCAAGACATATCAAACAGGTACTCATCAGCTGGTTTTTTTTTGTTTACACGTTTATAACTTACAAATTATTTGACAATTAGTTCTTTACCTTGCATGATGCTTACAATTTTATATACAAACAACAAACAACTTAAACATTTTTTGGGCAGAAGTTTATTCATATCAAGATGCCGCTGGATTACAGCCGTTGAAAGAACTGCTAGAGTATTGTATACATAAGTATATGTCCGCCAGATAACTTTTTTTTTTTTGAAAACAGGGCGCAAAACATCGAGTGTAGCTTCGGCTGTGTGGCACGTAGCGCGGTCCTGTTGAAACCAAATGTTGCCAATATCCTCCTCTTCAATTTTTGTGAACAAAAATTCGTTCAACATGGCCCGATAACGATCGGCCACTAATTGCTCATTGGCCCAATTATGCCTCTGAACCAAAATCCGCACCAAACAGTGACTCGTTTTGGGTGCGTCGGCTTTTCAATGTATGCGTGCGGGTTTTCTGTGCCCCAAATGCGACAATTTTGCTTGTTTACATACCCGCCAAGATTAAAATGAGCTTCATCTGAAAAGATGATTTTTTTTTTCAAAATCGGCATCTTCTCTAAGTCGATCGCAGGCCCACTTAGCGAAGCGTTGTTCAAGCGTATACACAACCATATTCGTTCAGCGGAAGGATAAAACTGTCAAATCAGACATGAGCTAAGTGTTACCATTCACGAAATAAGCACTAGTTGAAAAAAAAAACGTTAGATGGCGGACCCTTTATATTAAATTTACTTTATGTATCAACAAGCAACGCTTGCGCTGAACGATTTTTTCGGCTATGAAGTCAATAAAAACTAAAGTTAGAAACAAAATTCAGCATGAATTGTTAAAATCTCTGTTACAAATTAATATACATTGAGGGTGGCTTTTGCTGAACTAGTGAGCACGTTGACTACAAAACCGAAGGTCCGGGGTTCGAGCCCGGTTCCGACAGTCATCAAAAAATACAACACCACTTATTTTCCTGATGTGTATTAGTGTTTCTTTGTATCGGTTGTTGTAAGAAAGTTCAAGTGATGAACAGCGTTGCCGTTCAAATTTGGTCGGAAAAAATTTAAAATTTTTGATTTTTTCGGATGGTCGGACCAATTCAATTTTGGTCGGTTTTTGTCTCTAATCACAAACTATTTTTTTTTTGCATAATTTATTTAAAATCTCATATATTTTATCTTAAAAATATTTTTTCCACACTGTTTACCATTTACCAATAAATTATGCACTTCGATGCCGGGTAAGTAGTTATTAACGACGTTTATATTAGATCAGTGACAGAGAACTGATATACTGAAAACGATAGTATAAAACTTTTAAATATGATAACTCCTGATAAGGTACTTTCAAACGACGACTTACCAATTCTGGATCTTGTTTTAAAATTCCCTAAGAAGTTAGTTGACTGTGATGCCGATTTAATAGTTACTGAGTGGAATTTGCTACGGCTCAGTGGTATAAAACCTTTGGCCAATTTAAACATGAATGCTTTTTGCAAAAAATATCTTCTATAAAAAACGGATTAAACGAGAAAAGTTTCTCAAATATTTCTTATTTTATTTTTAATTTGTTATCTCTGCAACATAGTTTCGCCGCCGCTGAACGCAAATTTTCCACACTAGCGCTAATAAAAACTAAACTAAGGAATAAACTAGAAGTGAATACTGTCAACGGTATTATGTCGTGCAAAGAAATTATCAAAATTAATAATTCGCACTATGTTTGGTGAGCCAAAAGGGACCTACATAACCGAATGTAAAATCAAGAACTTTAACTTTTTATTTTTAATGTGATGTATTTAATACATGCCTGAATTATAACATAAGTAAATGAAAACAAAAAACTGAATAAAAATTTTTTCTTATAATTAACAATTTTAATGTACATATTTAATTATTAATTACATTACATAGATATTAATTTACATGCCTGAATTCTTTAATGCAAATATGTTATATCTGACATTTTTATTTTACTTAAATATTAAATAAATTGTACATCAAAAAACACAAATATTAATTAAATTTTCAAATTTGGTCGGAAGCAGGCGATTTTGGTCGAATTTTGGAAAAATTTTGGTCGGAAAAAAAATTCAAACGGCAACACTGGTGATGAAGGCATTGACACTGGCCACTGAGCTACACCGGCTTTAGCGGATACTAATCCTAATGTAACATCAGAGCGTTCTCCTTCGTTGTGTAGCAAAATCATCGGCGAAGTAGAATTACCAATAAAATGGCTACTAGAAACAGCTTTGAAATTTAATACGCCTCATTGACACCAGAGGCGCTGCAACACTGAATTATTAAAAAAGCACCATCTCTCTATCACTATCACTTTCTTAAAGAAGGTACCACCTAGTAGTAGTTTTAGGTATTCATTGCCTGAGTTTTACTTATTAAAAAAAATTATTGAAATTTGTTGTGACACTTTTGATCCATCTCCAGCAATGTTAAAATTGTTTAACTTTAAAATCATGTGCCAAAAAAATGTCTTCAGTTAAAAAAAAAAAACGCATGAAGGGCATGAAAAATATTAAGAATTGCATTTTTAGTTAAAAAAGTTCACGCAGCAAACGCGATGAAGTTTTTAATAAAAAGAGTAAATGGCGACTAAAAAAATTTTATTGGAATAATCGAATTAACTTGAATTTGCTACTCGATTAAAAAGTGTATTGAGATATTCGAATAAGTTTTAATTTTTATATGATTTTTCGAGTAAATGTGTTGTAAATATAACAAAAGTTATGCCAAGCATACAGCAAATGAAACAAATGACAAAATTTAGTCATGCAAACAAATAAAATTTTGGGCTTTATTAGTTTGTATGAATTTAGTGATTTCAACCACTAGTTTTAGAGTAAAGATAGTGTGCATATATTTTTGTATTCGTACAGTGATAACTTTAAGTATTCTTACTTTTTCAGATTCTCAATTTCACACGATTTTCTAATTAAATTCATTTTCTTTTCTTTCAGGTATGTTAATTGTTGAAATATTTTCTATATATACTCGTACAGGTAAACTTAGTTCATAATATTTATTATTTTTTTTTTAATAAAAATTAATCCCTTTTCTTGCCATGCGTCATCACGCGTGAATGGCTAGATCGATACTCCCATTACTTTTTTGTTTTATTTGTTATTGTCTGGAAAAGAAGAATATGAAAGAAAAAATTAAGAAAGTTGCCCGGAAAAGGATAAAACGGGCAAAATTTGTGCTGTTGGTATTGATTTTTTCTGTTTTTGATAAGATTGGCATAAATACAGTGGCGGTATTGGGTGTTTAATGCAAATGGTATTGCGTGAGTGAAAATGCAAAATATTGTAGCTTTTCTTTGGATTGCGTGCTACGATATTTTGCACTTACACTAGGGATGGACAAAAAACATCGATGCTTTAAAAACATCGATATAATCCGAGTTTTTTTTTTTTTTGCTCCAAAACAATCGGAAAACATCGATGTTTTCTTTCGAAGCATCGAAATGACAAATTGTATACAAAACGTGTAGATTGATATATCGTCGACCCAGAATAGTTTTGCTCCACCGACCATTCTTGAGAAAAAAAATGAGTCAGTCAGTCAAAATATATTTATTCCATACATATATTTTGAGTAGCCTCTTTCTGAATCAAAAACGAGTTTCACAAAATTTATTATGGGCTTTGAGATATTAAGCATTCATTTTGCTCCATATGCACTATTTTTAGGTTTAATAAATATTGTTTTGCTGTACACGCCACTGTTGGGCGATTGCGTAAAATTTTTCATACAAAAACGTACTAAGTAAAGTTAAAACAGAAAATTTGCTTAAATTAAATAATTAGTTTTGATTTTGTGCAAAAAGTTCAAAATAAGTCGCTTTAATTAAAAGCATTTATTGCATTTTAAAACCTTAAATAATTGCTTGTCTAGCCTTTCATCATGCTACCAATAAGTCCGTGACTTTTCGAACTTCCCTCGTAGTTATATGAAATGCAACACTGTTCCCATCAAGTACCACCTGTTAATAGACTACTGTCAAATTTTGAGCTAGTGTCGTCATTTACTTTCCGTTTAACAGCTGCTCAAAACATACAAACTCGTGTGTTTTTCTAAAAATTAAAAAAAGTGAATTTCGAATAATCATTAAACATTATTTTTTGCGAAAATAAAAAACCGTCAATCAAACCAAGGAAAAGCTCGATAAATACTATGGGGGCTCTTCACCATCGATTTCTATGGTAAAAAAGTGGTTTACTGACTTTCGTTGTGGACGCACAAGTACAAATGACGCTGAACGTTCTGGACGGCCAATTGAGGTCAGTCGAAAAAATCCACGATATGGTGTTGGTCGATCGAAAAAAAATGCGTGAGATTGATGATGCTATAGGAATTTCATATGGCAATCAAAGTGTATCAATATCAAGTGGCCTTATCAGCGCAGCTGATCGTCACCTGACTTAACCCCATCCTTCAAACATCATAAAATCTTAACCCGAACTGTCAACATTCAAATAAAAATTAACAACAAATTTGTATGTATGTTGTTGTAATGATAAGGCCACTTGGTATTAATACACTTTGATGGCAATGTGGTTTCGATTTTAAGTGATCAGCTGGGTTTAAGAAAGTTGTCTGCAAGATGGGTGCCGCGTTTGCTCTCAATTAACCATAAATGTAAACGTGTGACAACTTCAAAGGATTGTTTGGAGTTGTTTAACCGCAATCCGAATGAGTTTTTGCTGAGTTTTGTAACTGTGGATGAAACCTGGATCCATTACTGTACTCCGGAGACCAAGCAGCAGTCTAAACAATAGGTTTCTTCGGGTGAACCTGCTCTGAAGAGCGCCAAGGTAAGTTTGTCGGTCAATAAGATGAAGGCAATAGTTTTTTGGGCTGCACGCGGGATAATTCACATCGTTTAGCTTCAAAAGGGAAAAGCAATAAACGGCGAATATTATGCCAACTTATTAGACAGATTTAATGAGAATTTAAAAAGAAAACGACCCCATATGACCAAGAAAAAATTTATTTTTCATCAAGATAATGAACGTGTGCAGTCTCAATGGCAAAACTCTATGAATTGGGCTACGAATTGGTACCTCATCCGTCATATTCTCCGGATTTAGCTCCTAGTGACTACTTCCTATTTCCAAACCTAAAGAAATGGCTCGGTAGAAAGAGATTTAGCTCCAGCGATGAAATTATTGACCAAACAAAAGTCTATTTTAAGGACTTCGCAAAATCCTATTTTTTTTGGAAGGGTTACAAAAACTGGAGACACGTTGGACTAAGTGTACGAGTATTGAGTAAAAAGGAGATTATGTGTAAAAATAAATTTTTTTTTGCAAAAAAATAAAACTGTGTTTCTTCAAAAAGTCACTGAGTTAATGATCCGCCCTCATAATTTAACTTCAAACTTTCTTGCTCTGATTTTTGAATAAATAAAATAGATTTGCTGTCTGTTGCTATCACGAGCAGTGCACAAAACTTTATTTATTTGTTTGCATAAACAATCATTACTGCAGATCTAATTAAATTCTGTAGCTGTAAATATTTACACTATTGTATGTCTGTATGTACGAGTTGTAGAAAATGTTTAATTAAAATTTCTTGCAAACACATTTTACAACCACAAGTGACAGCAAGAGTTTCTTACAACAGTTTTATGAGACTGAAAGGATGCTTGAAAATTTTTTTTATATTTTGCAATTAAAATTAGTCATACTGGTAACTTGGTGAGTCTTAAATAATTATGTGCATAAAAATTTGTTCGTATAACTACTTTTAGAATATTAATATTTTGATTAAAATTGTGATTTTCCTTCAAGCTTGACATACATTTTTGTCAAAAAATAATTGTTAGAAGTGCCAGACACGCTTATTATTTTTTTATTTTTTTTATTGACAATATTTTAGTAATTGGCCTAACAACAAACAGCAATAAAAGTAAACTTTATTTACGAGTATTTATTTTTTGTCTGCACAACTGTATCCAATTTATTTATTTTCTTATATTTTCATTCGTCTGTCTTATTATTTAAATGAACTTTTTACACTTAATTGAATAAATTAAATCTAATCAAATGGAAATAATGAGTAACTCTGGAATAAGTTTATGGCTTGGCTTGGCTGGCGGAGTTTTTAACACCAAGAAAATAAAGTTGGCAAATAGATTTAAATACTGAACATTTGTGGTGGGAGAAGTTTTCGTTAAGAATTTTTTTTTTTTTAATATTTGCGCTAATTAATTAAGAACTGCTGCTTCTGGCATTAGCCTAATATTTGAAATTAATTTTTGGTGGTTTAATTTTGTGGAAAATATTAGCATGCTTTTGCATTAATTTGCAATAATTCAGGGTGAACATGAGTTAAATGCCCCTATCACGGTTTTCAACTAAATTCAGTTTGGTCGTCTAAGAGTAGACCAAACTTACACACGACCAAACTGTGTTTTAGTACTATGAACCACAACTGTTTTTCAGTTGAAATTGTCATGGCGTTGCCAACTTAAAATATCAAGTTTGACAGAAAGCAATTAATTTGTGTGTGAATTTAAAAATACAAAGTTTTAGAAAATAAGATTGCTTTTAGTGTTTTTGTTAACAGAAATCATACCCAATAGATATATGTATAGATTTATTTTATGACGACGAAAACGAAGTCGCAAATATAGATGTGCTACGTATCAGAAGAAAAATTCGTGATGACTCCAACCCTCTTGAACTACCCAATGCAAGGTAAGGAATAATCAATGTATATAACGAATTCTATAAAAAATTATTTTTCAGGTTTATTAGTTATTTCCGGCTGAGTAAAGAAGCGTTTTGTTATTTGTTGGATGACATAAAACCTTATTTAAGAAAATGTGTGCGTGTGGCCGGTATACCGCCGGTACTGAAACTGTGTGCTGCCCTTAGATTTTTTTGCTGACGGCAGCTACCAGAAATGCAGTGGAAACGACTTCAATGTAGGACTAGCGCAATCCACAATGTCAACTGTCGTAAAGGAAGTATTAGATGTAATAGAGCGTCGCATATGTGGCAAATGGATTAAAATAGAAATGACTGAAGAGGAAAAAAATGCGTTGAAAGTTTGGTTCTTTTCAAAAAGTGGGTTTCCCGGAGTGTTGGGCTGTATCGATGGGACACACATAAAAATTATTGCTCCACGGAAAGACACACAGCACCTTTACTTAAATCGAAAAGGATACTACAGCTTAAATGTTCTGATTGTAAGTTTGTAATGTACACACAAAAAAGTAATATGAATGAGTTTGTAATATTAATTAAAATATTTGTAATATTAATTAAAAAATTAATTAAATTTTCACCTATAAACAATTTGATAATATCAATTAAGTTTTTCCACTCAAATTAATTAATACAATTAAAAATTTAGTTGAATCAATTAAACTATTAATTGAAAACATTAATTGGTGAATACTTTTTTCTGTGTATATGCATGTGTTCATGTATATACGTTTGCTTATAAGTTATAATTTTTTTTTTAATTGTGATATTTTTTGTAGATGTGCGATTACAAAATGGGCATACGATATGTTGATGCACGACATGACTTTTTAATTTTTAATTTAAGCAATTTAAAAACACATTTGCAAAGGAACACTCAAGAAAATTCATGGATTCTAGGTAAAATAATATCTTATTTAAAACCTCCTTTTGCATCTCTTTTTACATTCAAGGTGATGCCGGGTACCCGCTCCGACCGTACTTAATGACACCATTTCGTTTGGCAGACGGTGGTTCTTTGAAAGCTCGTTACAACACCATACACGCCAAAGCTCGTAATATCGTTGAACGGACGATTGGTGTCCTTAAAAGTAGATTTCGATATCTTCTTTCTGCCAGAAGCTTACATTACTCTCCCGAAAAAGCAACACAAATTGTAAATGTTTGTTGTGCTCTGCATAACATTAGTCAGCACTTCCAAGTGGAACTCTAACGAAGATGCTAGTCTACAATCCTTTAACTCAGATGTTGACGACACAGAAATTGGAATCAGTATCAGAAACAATATAATGCATTCTTTTCAACCATAAGGCATAAAATAGTTAATTACATATTATAGTAATTAAAAATTCATGCTGATTTTTCAATTATTATTAAAAATTTCATTTTTGGTTTTTATTTTATTAGAATACTTACTTAATAACAAATAAATAGCAAAAAATAAAAATAAATTCAGTTCTTTTAGTCAATAAATAAAAAAAAAGTTTTGTTTCATGTATTGTCTTAACTGTAGATAACATTATAATTTCATTTCGTTCTTCAGCTTTTCAATTTTCAGTTTTTCACACTCTGTCTTCAGATTGTGAAGCTCAGTAGCCTCATTAACGCTCCTTTCGTACAATGCCATTTGCTTTTGCTTTATTTTTAAAAGCTGCTTATTTATTTCATAGTTTTTGTAAACGGTTTTTTCTAATTTATTTATGGCTTTCAAAACTGTGGCTCTGTGTCGCAGCTTGCTCTCTCAGCAGCGTGAGTCGTTCATTTTCGGGACAATTTCGATTTCTTCTCCTTGTAGGAATGTTCGATGGAAACTCTATAGTTTCTCTTGTGGCTTCAACCGACTCATCGGGCGCATCACTTATCGTTTGAGGAACATTTTCGGCACCAAATATTCGCCCAGATGGAGTCACTTGCTGGTGAAGGGCCACCTCCTGTAGCCTGCATATTTTGTTTGTTGTTGGTCAGATTTTTCTTAACACTCGCTTTATAATGGATCCAAACCTGTTTAAAGTACATTATAATAAAATATGTAATCTTTACATACACAATTGTATACATGTGGATTATACTAACACGTTGCCATTCTGAGGAAGTTCTAGTCGGTGGTCCAATGCTGTTTAATTCCAACGCAAAACCTTCCCATAAGTCTTTGCATTGGTTTTTAGTCATACCAAACTTTGGCTTTCCACGAGCAATCTCAGGGTTGTGTTCCATTAATTTAACAAGTCTCTCGAATTGGGCTTTTGTTGTAACCTTTAAACTCCTGCAAATATGCATACTAATTGGTTAAAAAATCTTTTATAAGCATAACAAAAAATTTTACTTACGATTTTTCCATTTTTGTTTTTAAAAATCACACCAAACTATAACTAGAAAAACCCAACTACAAAAAATCAGTTGTGTATACTCAACGTTTTCCTCAACCAAACTTACTCAGAGTTGCAAATGGCAATACCAAAACACAACTAAGAAGACAACTGTTACTTTGGTGGAGAATGGCAATGCGAATTTGTGAATGCCAACCAAACTGTTTTAAAAGTTGAAAACCGTGATAGGGGGAAAAATTTTTTGGCCACTGGTAGTTTACCACTTAGGAGGCTGTAATAGCCCCCCTCCAAACCCCCCCCCCCACCAAACATTTCTTCACCCTTCTTGGTTTTAGTCTTAACAAATATATAAATATGAAAATCAATGTTTTGAGTTTCATAAAAATCGTTTTAATAATATCGTAGGGGCAGGAATTGCCTTCCGCGTCTAACTTGGTTCTACAGGGGTTGCCTGGTAGCAGACTTATATTTTCAAACTTAAATAAAATACGTAATAATTGACACACAATTTTATTAAGAGCATTGGACGATAGAATGGAAATGCGGATTTTATTTTTTAAGGAGTATATCATTCAGATATCTCCCTTCGAGTTGAACTCACTGTTCAAAACGCAGCCTTGTGTTCTGCGTCACACGCTGCAGTAAACTTCAATTCAATTGAGCTGATTTCTCGACGAATATTTTCCTTTAAAGCCACAAGAGATTGGGGATTGTGATTATAAACCCTGTCTTTGAGCTACATACATAGCTACAGGGTGTTTTTTTAGAGGTATAGAACTTCGAATTGAAATAAAACACAAGAAAATCGTTTTAATGTCCATCAATTTGGCTTTATTGGAAGGATAATTGTATGCCATTAACGTTTAAATATGATTTCGGGCATGTGGCCGCCGCGGCTGGCTCGAATAAAGCCAATTCTACAGGTCCAATTTTCAACCACTTTTTCGAGCATATGGGGCCGTATGTTGGCAATAACGCCACGAATGTTGGCTTCCAAGTCCCCTAACGTTTCTGGTTTGTTGGCGTAGACGAGCGACTTCACATATCCCCAAAGAAAATAATCCAATGGTGTCAAATCACACGATCTTGGTGGCCAATTGACAGGTTAACCGAATTAATTGCTCTGATGGACGATTGTGTCGACCATAAAATGGACGGAGCTTGCGGTAAACTTCGCGAACTGAACCATTATTTTCGAAATAAATTTGCACGATTTGCAAGCGTTGTTCTTTTGTCAACCTGTTCATGATGAAATGGCAAACCAAACTAAATATTAATCACTTGACAGCTGACAAAATGGCCGCCAGTTAAAAAAGTGATGCCAACTTAAAGTTCTATACCTCAATAAAAAACACCCTATATAACCGCGTGTGCTAAGATACCTCTATTTTTTTTTTTTGTTGCTTGTAACAATAGCATACTTATTATTAGGCTTTAGTATACTTACAAGTTCACATGTAGAATCAACAAAAATGTTGTTCCTTGTGTTTATATGTATGTACATGGCAGGGTCGGTCTAAAGTTTGCTAAAACTTTTGTTTAACAAGCTCATTAAATATTATGCCAAAAATATTATGAATGGACAAGCTTATGATAACTATGTTTTATATTAAAATAACATAAATTATTTATTAAAAAAAAAAAAAACTTTTCAAATAATACTTTATATAAAATATGTAATTTGCCAAAAAAAAAATTGATGTGTAATAAAAATTGCTGGTATGAAATTTGCACAAAATTTAAACAATTTTACAGCTCTTAGTAAAATTAATATCAACATGATATTTCATTTTCAATTTTCTGTCATAAAACTGCAATTTATAGAAAATCAAGTGTATTTGTCTTTAAATGAAAATTAAATGATTTTGTTTCCCCCCAAAAAATAATCCTTGTTTTATGTTTTTCTTTAAAGTGGCAATAACAATTTATTTTTGCTGATGCTGCTACTTCCCCAAATAGTTATTTTGCCAAAATTTACTACAAAAAAAAAACGAAAGAAGTGTAAGTGTCCTGCAAAGGAGGAGAGTTTGAAAAAGGACTTAAGAGACCATTTCATTTTGTTTTTGATTGTTGCTTATTCAATTTATTAAAATAAATCAATATACTACAAACATATGGACAAACTTTATAAATTTCTAGCAACTGTTATGGTTTTTTTTTATTCAACTTTTCTACAAAATTTATTCTTCACAGAAATCTGCAATCTGAAGTCCTTTTTCTCTGATGTTATAACATTTTTTTTATATTAGTTTTAAATGTGTATTTTGTTTTCTGTTGTCTTATGGGTTTCTCATAAGATAATAACTTGTACTTTATTTACATTTAGTTTCATGTGCATGTGCTAGGCGTCATAAAGATTGTAATGTGATTTGGGTTTTGTTCCATATATTTTTTTTAGGTACATAATGCTTTATGTTTTCATAAAGAAAACATTGTTTTCATTGCAATCATAAAAAGCAGCAACTACAATTTTTTTTATATTGGTATTTGAAAAAAAAAATGATTTTCCCCAGGCTACTTTATTGCCAAGAAGCATTGAACGATAAATAATATTAATAACACTGAGAGAGCAAAATTTTCTTAAATTCTTTTTTGTTAATACAAGACTCTTTAAATACACACAGAGCAAAAAAAAAAAAAAAATGGTAAATTGCATTAAAATTATTTTTTTTAAATTCATCAAGAAATTACAATTTCTCTCAGCCCAGCTGGCCATCTTTCCTATAGAATGTTTTATAAATGTGTTTTTTTTTACAACAAATTGTTTTGTAGATACACCCTTAATTTATCATTTGGAAAAATCTTTTGCAAAAATTATTACCTTAATGAAATAAATAACAATTAGCCGATGATAATAAATTTGTTGATAAGAACTTGACAAAATTATAGAAAACACACAAAACATTAATGCAACTCCCTTGAGACAAAGCAAGTGGTAACATATTGCAAATATTAGTGTTTGAATAGAAAGTAAATATTATACAAATTTTTTTTTCATATCTGTGAGAGCATTAACAAAACTTTATATCTAATGAATAGGCAATGGAAATGGTTGAGGACAGTTTGGACAAAAAGTAGGCCGACACAAAGACGTACATACATACATACTAGTATGTATATTTAAAAGAGGAACAACTTTAATATCTTTTTCAAATTTCAAAGAAATTATTCCTGATTGAAAATTCATTCTAGTTGAATTAAATTTAAAATGCCTCATAATTTTCAAGTATCTTTTGTTGTTTTAGAATTAGACCCCTGCAAAAGGCCACTTACAAGAACTAAGACATGAAAGATTTTTCATTTGCTTTACTGCAGAGATGTCTTCTAAAACAAACGCTAAACAAAACTGTTGGCAAGACATCTGTTTCAGTTATTGCAGGCAAGGAAGAAAGAATAAAATACTTCGTGACGGAAGAATTTGGGCGTGTGTACAAACGTCATTTATATTTAAAACACAAGAATATATAAAATAAAATAACAAAGATAATAAACAAATACAAAGAATTATTACATATACAGATACAGTAGAGTACTGTTATGACGAACAAAGAGTCATACATACTGTTAGATATACAATAAAGTTTTTTTTTATAATGAATGAATTCAATAATGCTACATCTATTATAAAAAAGAGGAAAATAAAAATTAACAAGAAAAAAAAGAATAAAAAGGTTGCAGATATTTCACAAAAAAACTAAAGTAACCGGTAAACTTTTTTTCGGCTTTTGGCGATTTATTTAGTTGTAGCGGTTTTTTTAGTTTAAGCAATTTTTTTTTTAGTTAAGGCGCTTTTTTCGGTTTTTGGCGATTTTTTTATTTTGGAATTTTTTTTTCAAAGAGAGAAAAATAAAAATTAACAAGAAAAAAAAAGAATAAAATGATGCAGATATTTCACAAAAAAACTAAAGTAATCGGTAAACTTTTATTTCGGCTTTTGGCGATTTTTTTGTTTTAGCGCTTTTTTAGTTTAAGCATTTTTTTTTAGTTTTGACGCCTTTTTCGGTTTTTGGCGATTTTTTCCATCTTTGACGATTTTTTTATTTTGGATTTTTTTTTTTTTTTCAAAAAGAGGAAAATAAAAATTAACAAGAAAAAAAAGAATAAAATGATGAAGACATTTAAAAAAACTTTAGTACCCGGTAAACTTTTTTTCGGCTTTTGGCGATTTTTTTAGTTGTAGCGTTTATTTAGTTTAAGCAATTTGCTTAGTTTTGGCGCCTTTTTCGGTTTTTGCCGATTTTTTCGATCTTCGGCAATTTTTTTATATTTGAATTTGTTTTTTCAAAAAGAGGAAAAGAAAAATTAACAAGAAAAAAAAATAATAAAATGATGCAGACATTTAAAAAACAATTTTAAATACCCGGTAAACTTTTATTTCGGCTTTTGGCGATTTTTTTGTTTTAGCGCTTTTTTTTTAGTTTAAGCAATTTTTTTTAGTTAAGGCGCTTTTTTCGGTTTTTGGCGATTTTTTCGTTTTTTGGCGATTTTTTTTATTTTGGAATTGTTCAGTTTTAGCGTTTTTGCAATTTCAAGAGTTTGCCTCTTACGGTTTCCAAGATACAGCACGTTGTGAAAATTACATAAAGAAAATTAAAGTAACTGATGGAATACCCTTTCATTTACATTTTTTTTTTATTTCAATATAAATTGGCGTAGTCTGCATAAAAATAGAATAACTTTGAAAATTCCAATGGTCTATTTATAATTAATTGTCTGTATATTACATTAGGATTTCAACATTTTTCTTTGCTCGATTTAGAACACCCTTTAATTTTTAACTGTTTTATATTTGTTATTATAGCGGACGAAATTTTATATATTCTGTGAAAATTTCAGGTTCTTAACTCTAACGGTTCATCGAAAACAATAGATTTTCTTTTCACTTTTGGTGTGCGGCAGTCCAATAAAAAAGCCAGCAACCGAATTCTTTCGTAAAATGTTTTTTAAAAAACATATTGAATACTCCAGTCGTTAAGCAGCTCTGGGCTGAAGAACAGGGGGGTTATTATGCAATCCGATTCGAACGGAAATGCTTTCGAATTGTAATGTTAATAACATACATATTCGAACAGTTTTCTTTTCGAATCGAATTACATAATAACCCCCCAGCTCTCGCGTCATCGTAATTATTTCTTAAGTGCGGTCAGGCTTGTGTGTGTTGTTTGGTCTTCGAGAGTTTTTCGTCTCACTTGCACTGGTTGGCTGATCTTCCACGGACAACCGTATAATCTTGTGGTTCTTTTGTGGAAATGTGAAGGCATAGGTCGTGTACGAGTATAGTCAGTCACAAAAACTTTTTTTTTAAATACTGTTAATAACATCTTGGTCATATGGTCTAGTTACTCCGCCCATACCTGTGCAACCATATTCTGCAAATTTACTTTGTGGAATATGTATTAATAAATAAATAAAATAAATATAATATAATAATATAAAATAAATATTGAATACTAAAGGGCTCATACGAGTATGTCTATTTGGAAGAAAAACCTCAAGTTATCATTCAATTTATTTATGTGCATATATATGTATGTATTTTCATTAGCCAGCCCTTGAACATAAAAATGGTTAAATATTTTGGCACAGATATACAAGTTATATAGCAAACAGATAGAGCGATTGACGATTGATTCTTGCTGATAAAATTGCTTTTATATTAAGCTCGATGTTATTCATCGATAAACATGTTTGAATAACATTATTGCAAATGCTAGAAACCAACAAAACAACAAAAGCTTAATGCATTAGAAGCCAACAAAGCACAACGCAACACAATAACATGTTATTACGAGTACAATGACAGAAAGGCGACCAAAAAAGTAAAATAAAATAAAAGGCGAAAAATAATATCCGTTACCACAAACATCTATGTGACATTCACTTAGATGAGATTGCTTTTACAACAACAAAGCCATCGATTTTTTTTATACGCATTAAATACTCATTTTGATAAAAAAAAAATATTCAACTTCAAATCAAGCAGGGGACTATTATTCTCATTATTGACTCTTATACCCGTACACTTACGTAAATTTAACCCATGGCGGGTGAGATGCTTTAAAAAGTATCTCATAACTGAAAAAAATTTACATTAAAAAATCGCTATAATCACCAAAAAAAAAACAAAATCACCAAAAGTGAGGAGTCCGCAAAAAAAATCTAAAAAAATCGCCGAAAAGAGAAAAAAAAAATTGCCAAACCAAAAATAGAGTCAAAACTAAAAAAAAATTACTAAAAAATAAGTATGTATTTAAAAAAAACTCTCACAAAATCGCCCAAAATCGAAAAAACTCGCCAAAAAGAAAAAAGCGCTGAAATGAAAAATATCACCTAAAAATATATATATCGCTAAAATGCGAAAAAAAAATCACCAAAAGTAAAAAAATCGCCAAAACAGAAAAAGCGCCATAGATATTCAAATCACAATGCACGAAAATACACCAAAAGTAAAACGTTCGCCAGAAAAAAAAACTAAAAAATCGTCAAAAACCAAAAAAATCGCCAAATCTAAAAAAAACGTAAAAACTAAAAAAAATTGTAAAACCAAAAATAAGTATTAAAAAAAATTGACAGAAATCGGAAAAAATCGCCAAAACGAAAAAATCGTCCAAATGAAAAAATCGCTTAAATGAAAAATATTACAAAATAAAATTAAAAAAAATCGACAAAACGAAAAAATCGCCTATATGAAAAAACCTAAAATGCAAAAAAAATCACCAGAAATAAAAAAAAATTGCCAAAACAATAAAACGCCATGGCTAAAAAAATTGCTAAAACGAAAAACAGACGAAAAATCGCAAAAACTGAAAGATAGCTACATTGCAAAAAAAAAACTCACCAAAAGTAAAAAGTTCGCAAAAAACACTAAAAAATCGCCTAAAATAAAAAATCTTAAGATCTTAAAAAAAGCGTCAAAACTAAAAATTGCTATCACTAAAAATACGTATTTTAAAAAACAAAAAAAATTGCCAGAAATCGAAAAAAAATCGCCAAAATGAAAAAAACGCATAAATGAAAAATATTACAAAATAAAATAAGAAGTAAAAAAATTGCCAAAACAAAAAAGCGCCATAGCTAAAAAAAATCTCTAAAACGAAAAACAGCCGAAGTATCGCAAAAACTGAAGGATCGCTACAATGCAAAAAAAAAACTCACCAAAAGTAAAAAGTTCGCAAAAAAAACTAAAAAAATCGCCGAAAATATAAAAAATCTCCGAAAATAAAAAAATCGCAAGATCTAACAAAAGCGTCAAAACCAAAAATTTCTATCACTAAAAATAAGTATTTTAAAAAACAAAAAAAAAAAAACAAAAGGAAAATCGCCAGAAATCGAAAAAATTGCCAAAATAAAAAAAAGCTTAAATGAAAAATATCACCAAAATAAAATAATTAGCTAAAATGCCAAAACAAAAATCACCAATGTAAAAAGGTTGCCAGAAAACTGAACAAATCGCCAAAACAAAAAAAAAACGCCAAAACTAAAAAAACGCTAATGCTAGAAAATCGCTTAAAACCGAAAAAATCGTCAAAAAGAAACAAGCGCCGTAAGAAACCCTTCGTGTGCGCGTCAATGTCAAACTTTGCTGAATTTTTGTAGATTGTCGAAATACAAAAAAAAAAAAAAAATAATACTATTTATAGAACAAACTTTTGCCGTTTATAAAGGCCCTATAAGAGTTTTAAAAAATTTGTATAGCTTGTAAATTACCAATAAGTTCTCATTTTCAATTTGTCAGCAAATTATGTTTATTAATTATATGCTGCACATATTCATATAAATATTTGAACATTCCAAGTAATTAAATTCTTGAAAAAAAAACCAAAAATTTTTTGGAAAAACAGCAGTCCACAGAGAGTTAATGAGTCCTAGCTGCACAACCAATAGTCGAGTTTTTGACTATGTGTTGTAATTTTTGCTATTTCAAGTAAATACATGAATTTTGTAGAAGTATAGAAAAGCAAGTATGAAAATCAAGCGGTCCACCAAAATAAATATATGCTGACATACGTACATTCAAACATACGAGTACATGCTTACTTTACACATCATTAATGCGATTTAATAATACGAGTATATTCCGCTTTTCACAACAAATATCAAACATAAGGAACAATATTAAAGCTGAAAACAAGGACAACAGCGCAAATTCAATATACGTCCCAACAAACAAACAAATATGAAATGTTTGTAATACAATAAATTTATAATGGGTCATTATTACCAGTATTGTATTAGGACTTGGACTGCGACAGTTTTGTATTAGATTAAAGAACATTGCATAGTTATATCTGTTCAACAGCCCAAGCACACAGACCGAATGTCTGAATAACCATCAGGTCAGGTTATAACCACTCAGATGCTAATCGGACGGCTAATAATTGAACCGCCAACCTCACAGGCGCTAAACTACACGGTCTCTAAGCGTTTAGCAGCTCATTATATGGCCCTCGTTTTGCTTTTTCACAAATATAATAACTAATTTTGAAATCATTATTGGTGAAGACTGCGATTAAACTTACCAATTCTAACTTGTTTATGGTCCTTCCAACCACAATCGCTTAAAATATGAAACTTATAAGTGTTCCACACATGTCGAAGATATTGCAAAAAAAAAAATAATGGAAATAAGTCTGGAATTTTTGTTGATGAGCCATAAATTTATTTTTCTTACTTGGATCCAAGAAAAAGCATATAATGGGATGGTCCTACGAACTATAAAAATTTAAAGAAAATATTAATTATGTTTTTATTAGCGAAATAATTATGTTTATAATTTGTGCTCTTTCTCAATTCTATGCAAAATTCTTTTGTTTGCTGGGTACATCGCTCGTTTGCTTCAAATACATCACAACTCAAAAATTTTTTTTACTGACTTTGTAATAAAGCAATAATCCTCATATCTTTACTTCTATTGTGTAAAAAAAAAAAATACAAAATATCTGGTATATTTCATGTCATGAGAGAAAAATCAAATTTATTTTTTACCATTCAAATGTGTGTAAATTTAAAAGTTCAAACTCGTTTTGTGTAAAACAAGTTTCTTGAGTTAATACGTTGTTGGAGTAAACGAAGAATATTTCTATATGCACACAGACTTATATTCCACTTCTATTTTCTGTCTCATTACTTTAGTTTTTTTTTATTTTACCCATTCTGCTGGGTAAAAAAGTGATATATTCGAAGGTCATTGGTTATAATGGGCGAGTTTTTAATCTTTTTGTTTTTTTTGGTTCACTCTTACTAAAGCTTGCTTTTAAAATTCATTAAAAATTATTTTTTCTGCCATTTCTTTTGCTTTGAATTATAAAAGACGGTGGTAGAATGTGAAAAGAAGAATAAATAAAAAAAAAACAACAAAACTGTTTTGACGTGAAAGTGCTCAATAAACTTTTACTGCTGCTGCGGCTTTTAATGATTTTCATGTCAAAAGTTAAAATGAATAAAATTGTGCCTCTTAGCTAAAAGTACCATGGCCTTTATTAGTGTTTGAGGAGGCATGACACTTCGAATTGTTTTTTAATTGGCAGTTGGTTTCAAAGGTTGTTAGAGAGAAGTTAATAAAGTATGATAAGCGATTTGATTGGAAATATTTCTTTAAAAATTAATACCATTGCAGAAATCAACAAATTTGTTTGTATTTCCTTTTTCTTTGAATTATCAAAAATTTATGGTCCTGCGAGCCATATTATGAATGCGTTTCTGTAAAATAATTAAAATAAAAATAAAAATTGGCGTTAAATATCTATTTCAATACTTTATTTTTATTTACACTCTGTTTCCACAATTTAGTCAGGCGACTCGTTTAAAAAAACAAATGAGTGCTTTTCATATACATTTTCTGCTCACATCGACCGTCCGGGTTGTAGAAACAGAACGATGATAATGCGTGCCAAAATTAATACGAATTAAAAAAAAATTATTTATTGCAGCAATGAAATGTAACTGGGCAGGTTAAAGCAACTACAAAAAAAATTTTTAAATTTTTAATAAATATATTTTTCATAATCAATTTTTTTTTTATTATAAGATCGCATATAAAAAAGTTGTGGACAAATTTATTGGTTTAAAAAAATTAATTTTTTTTTAATGATGTTATTGTCGTAGACAAGATACTTATGAGTGTGACTGTTCATTTTCCAGGTTAACAAACTCTTATTCATAAATCTCAATTTATGCAATTGACTTCTATTACTAACCGAAAACTTTTATCTGGTTCGAAGGACTATAAACTTATTATTGTGATAAAAATACTAACTTTGACATATTTTCATCAATATTTGTTGTATTATTTGAATGCTCAAGTAATAAAACCTCGTGCTAAAATAATAATAGTAATAAATATTAATCAAATAAGGTAAAAGTTATTATTTTTATCATAATAATAAGTTAATAGTCCTTCGAGCCAGACAAAATTTCTCATCGTAGCCCCAAGATAAGATTTGTCGGCCAGCACAGTTTGATATATGTAGTAGCAAATAAGAAACAAATTGCTGAAAGCAACAATAAATAAAGCTTCTGTACCCGACCTTACATCGAATTAGAAGAAATAATTAATGTATTTATTAGACCAAACTGGAAGTAAACTCTTTTTGTTTGTTTTGAAATCTGTTGGTTAAGAAGAAGTACGTAAAATATAAAATCAAACTTTAATGGGCGTGCCTTCGTCCATTTTTAAAAATGCAAGTTTATGTATTTAGTTTTGTAAAAATCGATAAAGTAGAATCACTTAAAATAAAATATTAGATTTTAATGGGCGTAAGTCCGCCCATTTTGTTTTTAAAGCGGAAGATTGTGTCTATTTTAGAGTTCAAGTTGTGTGATAAGTTTCTCAAAAATCGTTTATTGAAAAACCAAGTGAAATATAATAATAAATTTTAATGGGCGTAGCCTCGCCCACTATTTCAACTTTAGAATTGTGTATTTACAAGAATCAAAGGTGTTTCATTAGTTTCGCAGCAATCAAATAAGTAGAATATCATAAAATCAAATAACATAAAATATGTGGGCGCATCTCCAATTAAAAATACATTAAAAATTCCAAATACATTAAAGACTAAATGTCAAATAAATATACTGCAGTTTTCTTATACGTTTTAAAATATTACATTAATTATTAAAATATTTCATTGTGAATAAGAATAGTTGATCAAAAACTTCTACCTCCTGAGATTAAATTTAAACTGGCTCGTAGGACCATAACTTATTATTAGCATGTATAGACATTTTTGAGAATTAAAAAAAAAAACTTTAAGAAATTTATTATATTTTTATTTTATTGTCATATCGAATTATTTGTTGAGCCTACTACGCTTATTTTCTTTTTCTTCGTGAATTTTCAAATGGTTTTGGAAAGTCTGTGCATTAGTTAAGAGGTTTGCTTGAGCATCTGCAACTAAATTTCACTTTAAAAAAATTTCCATTTTTTGTAAGAATATGAAATGAAATGAAAATTATCAACAATACCATTTTTATCACTTGTTATACTTGATTGAGTTTTGACGAGTGATAGCGGTTGTTATTTGCGTGCTGTAATATGGTTCAAAGGACCATAAACGTACTTTTAAGATAAAAAAAAAACTATTAGGTATGTTGTGCATTCCATGTAAAATTAAATCGTTCGGAATCGCCATACCATTACTGTTTTAAATATATATTTCGCAACAACAATTCTATGGCAATTCCGCACGTTTTAATTTCACGTGGAATGCAGAACATACGAACATAGACATATAAATTTTCTATAGAGCGTTGCTAGTCTGTCAGTCCAAAGGGTGGCGTTGGCTGAAGTAGTTAGCACGTTGACTGCAAAAACGAAGATCCTGGGTTCGAACCCGGTATCAGACAGTCATCAAATAACAACACCATGCATTTTTCTGATGTACATTAGTGTCCCTTTGCATCAGTTGTTGTAGGAAAGTTCATGTGATGAAGGCATAGTCACTGGTAACTGAATTATACCGACTTCAGCAGATACTAATCCCAATGTAACATCAGAGCGCCCTCCTTCGTTGTGTAGCAGCATTATCGGCGAAGTAAAATAACCAATAAAATGGCTAATAATCACAGCTTCAAAAATTTAATACGCCTCATTTAATACCAGAGGCGCTGCAACACTGCATTATTAAAAAAACCGTGGAAAAAGCAGAGTTGTAAAATAATGAAGCTTTCCTCTATTTCTTCCTTCACCATCTATCTTTTCTATCACTATCCCTTTCCTAAACAAGATAACACCTAGTAATAGTAGTAGGCATTCATTGCCTGAGTGTTACTTCTCTTTAAAAAAAAACAAAAAGGTCGGGGGGTTCGATTCCCGCCATAGACCCTGAATATTTTCCAGTGACAATTTAAACGATACGCGTGGTTGTGTTTGTTTAAAAAAAAGAAGATTTTGTTGTGTTTGTTGTCGGTTTTTTCGTCAGTTACTATTCCTATTTTGTAGCGTCACTTAATGTTTAGTTCGAAGGACCATAGGCTTACTTCTCATATAGATATGAATTTGCATATCTTCAAAATCTCTCCTTTAATTAAACAATTAAACTTTTATTTCCTGTCACTCTTAATACAAATATTCCGAAGAAAAATCAATATGCATTAATAAAATTTAATTGCCTTTCCAAATTATAGCAATAACATTATTTATATATGTATAGGTATAGGTACATATAAAAACGTCAAAAGCACAAAGTCTACCACATAAATATTGCTCATTGAAACACAAGAGTATTGAAACAAATAAACAAAAAATCATATCAAGTAATAAAGTGCTGCCATTAATAAGGTAAATATTTTCCTAATATCTGTAGACACACGCAGAAAGCTACAAAAATTAAAAAAAAAACAATATAATTTTTATATTTATATATACATACATATGTATGTATGGCAAGTAATAAAAAGTAATTGTTCTTATTTCATACATTCATGCAGTCGTCTATGTAAATGAAGGCATTTTTATTATTAAACAATAACTTCAATATTAAAGATTATGACTTTTGGAAGCTTATTATACGCTTTGACTTTTCATCAATCGAGCTTATAATTATAATTATTAAAATATTTATATAATTGACTTTTAATAATCAACCTTATAATTATAATTATTAAATATTTATATATGTATATACATACATATGTATATACATATATCCATAAACACAATAATCAGCAGGTTGATTATACTACATATTTTTAAAAATGAAGCACAATCATAAAATCACATTAGTTCAATTGAGTTGATGTTATTAACAAAATTTCTTAATTAGGGCGATTAACCACAGGGAGCGAGAGACAGAGTCAAAGATAATGTGTGAGAAGGAGAGAGGGAGAGAGATAGAGTGCGATAAGGGTGCGGTTTTCTAGGCAATAAGAAAAATATCAATATTAGTTTTCGTAAATTACAAAATGTCGTCAACATCAGTAAAATAAAAATATGTATGTTTGTGGAATTTTTTCTCACATAAGTCGGGGGATAAAACTCAACTAAACACAACTGGGACAATCCACGCACAATTTTCGCCCAGCACGACGAATTCGTGGGTAAAAATTCGCTGTGTAAATTCCTCATATAAATAACAGCTGCTATAATTAATAAACTTGTTTAAGGTTTGTGCAACAAAAAGAAAAATTTTAAAAGTTAGTAATAAAAAAAATGTTGTTTCAATATTTTATTGTTATTTAAAGCGTGTCAAATTTCGGCCACGCCATCACTGAGTGTATTATTCATACACACAAATTTATTTTATTTTTGGCGAAAAATTCCTCGTTCTCCTCAGTTGCGAACCTAACATAACCGTCATACATAAACAAAAGCATTGAGGTTAGCATTAGAAGCAGTATACGCATTTTCATAGCTTTTACGTGGCTTGTTTTCAGTATAGTTAGCAAGCTTTCGAATAAAAATTAATCGATTAATATTCTTTTAATTACATTTTTAGTAAAAATAATTCAAATAATTTAATTTTGAGTTAAATAACTGGCATGAAATATTATTCGAATAATTTATGCGGATAATTATTCGAATAATTTTATTCGTTCAAATATATTTTAAATAATACTATTTTAAAATAATTTTTTTTAATTTGTATGCTTTATATGCTTACATTACTCGAATAAAAATTATTCGAATAATGTTCCTCTAATTACCGTATTAGGAAAAATTAGTCCACAAATTTAATTTTTGAAATAAATAACTGTCATTTTAAATTATTTCAATCATATATTTGGATAATTATTCGAATAATTGTATTCGAATTTTTATTATTTATATATATACATATATGTATATATATATGTATTGGGTGTTTTTTATTGAGGTATAGAACTTTAAGTTGGCATCACTTTTTTAACTGGCGGCCATTTTGTCAGCTGTCAAGTGATTAATATTTAGTTTGGTTTGCCATTTCATCATGAACAGGTTGACAAAAGAACAACGCTTGCAAATCGTGCAAATTTATTTCGAAAATAATGGTTCAGTTCGCGAAGTTTACCGCAAGCTCCGTCCATTTTATGGTCGACATAATCGTCCATCAGAGCAATTAATTCGGTTAACCATGGATCGTTTTCGCACTACGTTTACTCTATGTGATAATACGCATCCGTAGAGACGTCGAACAGTGCGCACCGAAGAAACAATTGCCGCTGTAGAGCAAAGTGTTGAAGAGGACCCGAATGAATCGATTCGCCACCGTGCACAGCAATTGGAGCTTTGTCCATCAACTTTATGGAAGATTTTGCGCAAAGATCTTGGCTTGCGACCTTACAAGATCCAGCTTGTGCAAGAATTAAAGCCGCGAGACCATGCAATGCGTCGTGATTTTGGTGTATGGGCCGAAAATGAGATTGATCTCAATGCTGATTTTCATCGCAAAATTTTGTTCAGTGATGAGGCTCATTTTTGGTTGAATGGCTACGTCAACAAGCAAAATTGCCGCATTTGGAGTGAAGAGAATCCATATGAGACCCTTGAGACGCCATTACATCCACAAAAACTGACTGTTTGGTGTGCTCTATGGGCTGGTGGAGTCATTGCGCCATACTTCTTCCGAAATAATGCTGGAGAGTCAGTTACCGTTAATGGAGACCGGTATAGAGCCATGATAACCGACTATTTTGTTCCCGAATTGGATGGCATGAATGTGGATGAGTTGTGGTTCCAACAAGACGGCGCTACATGCCACACAGCGCACGTCACAATCGATTTATTGAAGGAAACATTCGATGAGCGCATAATTTCGCGGAATGGACCTGTCAATTGGCCACCAAGATCGTGTGATTTGACACCATTGGATTATTTTCTTTGGGGATATGTGAAGTCGCTCGTCTACGCCAACAAACCAGAAACGTTAGGGGACTTGGAAGCCAACATTCGTGGCGTTATTGCCAACATACGGTCCCATATGCTCGAAAAAGTGGTTGAAAATTGGACCTGTAGAATTGGCTTTATTCGAGCCAGCCGCGGCGGCCACATGCCCGAAATCATATTTAAACGTTAATGGCATACAATTATCCTTCCAATAAAGCCAAATTGATGGACATTAAAACGATTTTCTTGTGTTTTATTTCAATTCGAAGTTCTATACCTCTAAAAAAAACACCCTGTATATGCTATTAGTTATTGGCATTTACGTAGTTGAAATAATTGTGTAATTTAGCAAGCTTTCGAATAAAAATTATTCGAATAATATGCTTCTCTAATTACCCTATAAGGAAAAACTACTCCACAAATTTAATTTTGTGATAAGTAACTAGACTAAAAAATTATTATTGAAATAAATAATTTTAACTTATATATTCTATTGATTGCTTATTTAACAAGCTTTCGAATAAACAATTATTCGATTAATATTCTTTTAATTACTTCATTAGGAAAAATGAGTTAACAAATTTAATTTTGAGGTAAAAAAATGGAATTAAAAAATATTCGAATAATTTTATGCGATCAAATATATTTTAAATAATATTATTTTAAACTAAATATTTTTAATTTATATGCTTTCAGTATAGTTGAAATAATTGTGTATAATTATGAAATTTTCGAATAAAAATTATTCGATTAATATTCTTCTTATTAGCTTATAAAGCAAAAGTAATCCACAAATTTAATTTTCTGATAAATAACTGGAATAAAAAATTTTTTAGAATAACTATTTCTAATAATTTTATTCGAGTGATGTTATTCGAATAAACATATACCAAATATTGTTATTTTAAAATAAATAGTTTTAATTTGAGCTTATGAAATCATCTGCTATGAATAGATTTAGTCGAATAATCTTACTCGATTAGGTATTTCTTAAATATTTAAATAGAAAGTGAACATGTTTTATGCAATGACTACAAGTTAAGTTATGTTGTGTGCCTGGATGTTATTTCTCTTAGTTAAAATTCAAATTCAATTACTCGTCTAATTTTGTCAAACCAAAAACTATTCAAATAAATATTATTCAATTCGCATAATTTTATTCGAAAAGAAAAATTAAAAAAAATTTTTTTTTCATAGCAACGTGAATAATTGTAATTTTAAAATGTCCAACTAATCTTTATTTTATTTATAAATCCATTCCAATAAAATTGTTTCAAGTTCTAGTTGTTAAATAAATTACTCGATTAATTTTATTTGAAATAAAAATTTATAATAATTTATAGCTATGCTCCTTAGTTATATAAAACAAATTTCATGTGTGAAACAACAATGCAATAAAATTATATTATATGATGATGTTAAATTCGCCGCAAATATTTCAAAACGTTTCCATTTATTTTCTTTTCTGGAAAATAATTAAATTAAACAAACGAATTGAGCAATCGTTATCATCATTTTTGTTTTCTTTTATTGTTTCACTCACTTCAAAGAATGAAACAAAACAAAATCAAACAATTTCTCTCGTTTATTTTCGTACTCTGCTTTTAAGTACAAAGAAATAAAAAACAAAAATAAATTTATAACTGTAATAGTGTCGATTATTTTTGTTGCGAAAATCACGTCCTAACTCCTATAACGCGCAATAAAGAGCATAGCTATAAAAAACACTACTAAAACTAATAATTAATTGAAAGTCTAAATAAACCGGAAAATTTTGTACAAATAAAATTATTCGTAAATGAAGTATTGAAATAAAGAGTTCTATTTAAAGCATTAGTAAGCATTGCATTTTTTTTTAATAAAACTAACTCGCAAAGGCCTTTGCTTAAATGACAATAGAAGATTTAAGATATGACCATAAATGGTTCTTTTAGATATGTACCCAAAACATATTTTGACAGCTTCAATGTGGGTTATGTTTAAAAAATGTTTTCTCTGGCGTGGCAAATAAATTTTATTAGGATTTTATGGATATAAAATGTGTCAATAATAAAAATAAAAATAATAATCTCTAATGCAGGCCTCAAGGATTTTTATCTTCAAATATTGATTTTAAATTCTCTGAGAAGTTATATAGACATAAAATGGCTAACGATTTGTTGTGTGGTTCATAAATCAATTTGAAAATATAGGGTGTTTTTTTTAGAGGTATAGAACTTCGAATTGAAATAAAACACAAGAAAATCGTTTTAATGTCCATCAATTTGGCTTTATTGGAAGGATGATTTTATGCCATTAACGTTTAAATATGATTTCGGGCATGTGGCCGCCACGGCTGGCTCGAATAAAGCCAATTCTACAGGTCCAATTTTCAACCACTTTTTCGAGCATATGGGGCCGTATGTTGGCAATAACGCCACGAATGTTGGCTTCCAAGTCCCCTAACGTTTCTGGTTTGTTGGCGTAGACGAGCGACTTCACATATCCCCAAAGAAAATAATCCAATGGTGTCAAATCACACGATCTTGGTGGCCAATTGACCGGTTAACCGAATTAATTGCTCTGATGGACGATTATGTCGACCATAAAATGGACGGAGCTTGCGGTAAACTTCGCGAACTGAACCATTATTTTCGAAATAAATTTGCACGATTTGCAAGCGTTGTTCTTTTGTCAACCTGTTCATGATGAAATGGCAAACCAAACTAAATATTAATCACTTGACAGCTGACAAAATGGCCGCCAGTTAAAAAAGTGATGCCAACTTAAAGTTCTATACCTCAATAAAAAACACCCTATACTTGATGATAAAATGATAAGGATTAAAAAATTTAAAAAAAATATATCAACATAATGCGAGTGTTTATGGTTATTTATAGTAAATTAAGAAATAATAAAAGTTGTATTTTATGTACATATAAATTCTATAATCAATTCTAAGTAAACATACATATATTTAAACTAAATTTAATTCAGTATCCCATTTAATATAATCAATATTCTGAGAGGGTTTTTTTCAATCTCCATGTTCTTTATAAGATATTTGCAAATCAGGGTAAACCTACTTCGATATTGAATAAATTAAGTGGCTTGTAACAGTTTGCTGAAGAGTTTCCTTTAAGGACAAATATATTCGTATTTATGCACGTATGAAATTCCAGGTGGAATATCCATAAAAACTATTCGAATCCAAATTGCTCAAATTAAAATTTTTCGAATAAAATTTATTTGTGAAAAAAACTGTTTGAATAAAGATTATTATTATTCGAGCAGAAGTTATGATGCAAATAAAAGTTAATCGCAATAACTTTTGGAATAAAAAACATTTGCTTAATAATTGTTCATAAATAAAATATTTTTTAGCAAAAGCTTTTCAGTTTGATATTGTGGCATTAGCTATCGAACAACGTAATAATACGATTCCATATCGAATGCTATAACCTCAAACTGAAAAAAACATGATCGCATAAGCTCGTTATCGAAAGCGTTGATTAGACCCCTGGACTTTTTAGTCAAAATAAATATTCAAGTAACACAAATAAGTTTAAAAAATTTCATTTAAATAAAAATTATGTCAATATTTTGTTTGCATAAATTTTATTTACTAAAGTAATTTAAATCGCATAAACGTTAATCAATATACTTAATTCGAATAAAACTTATTCGCAAAATTTCTTTCGGGTAATAATAGAAATAACTTTTGTTAAATGAAAACTAATAAAAAAACATGAATCGAATGAAATTTAATTAACAAAAAAATACTCGATTATTACAATAGCATGTGTAAACTATTTTATTCGAATATAAATTTTTCGAATAACTTCACTTGATTATTTATAATTTGAATAATTTCATTCAGATAACATTTTGAATAATTTTTATTAAATGAAAATCGAAAATTTTTAATCGTTTAAAATTCAATGAAAAATATTCTAATATAAAAATTAAGCGAACAATTTTATTCGGATATAAATTATTCGAATAACTTCACTCGATTAATTATAATTTGAATAATTTCATTCAGGTAAAATTTTGAATAACTTTTGTGAAATGAAAATTAATTGAAAACCTTTTTAATCGAATAAACTAAAATCAATGAAAAATATACGAATACAACAGTTATTAAAATTATTTTATTTATAAATAAATAAAGTATAACAATTTACATAAGTTTTATAATAGAAAATTTGTCAAATAAATTTATTATTTAAATATTTTTCATGCGAAAAAAATTTTATTTGAATAAAATTTTTGCTAATATTTTTAATCAAATTAAATTTTTTATATATAAATATTATTCCAATAACTTCACACAGTTAAAAATCATTGGAATAACTTCAAATGATTTAACACTTTGAAAAACTTTTATTAAATGGAAATTAATCGAATAAAATAAAATTAGTTAAAAATATGCGAATATGTTTAATAAATTATTTTATTGGAATAAATAAAATAAAACAATTTACATAATTGTGATAATGGAATATTTTTGGAAGAAGTTTAATATTTCAACAGTTTACATGCGAATAAAATTTTATTCGAAAACAATTTTATTCGAAAAAAAATTTCTTAAAATTTTTACTCAAATGCTTTTTTTGTATACAAAAATTATTTGAATAATTTCACTCGATTAAAAACTATTCGAATAATTTTATTCGGCTGAGAATTTGGAAATTAAATCAATTGTTGGAATCAATCAAAAATTGGAAAATACTCCAAAAATTTAAATGTATTTGAATTAAATTTTATTCGTGTGAAAAATATTCATATTTAAACTTTTAAATATTTAAATAATTTGTATAAAGCTATTGAGATTAAAATGGTTGGAATAATTTCATGGGTATAAAATTATAATTATTAAAAATGTTTGTTTATTCTAAAATTTTAATTTCGTTCGGACCCGAATTCGATTAACTTTACTAAATGGAAATAAATTGAAGCGTTTTACCTTAATAAAGTTAAATTAATGAAAAATATGCGAATAATTTAAATATATATGTAAAAAGTTTTCATATTAATAAATTTTATTCGATTAAAATTTTGTTCGAATAAAATTTTATTCGTTTAAAAAATATTGCTATCAAAACTGTTTGAATTTTGAAAACATTTGCATAAAAATATTGAAGTAAAAATTATTCGAATAATTTCATGGGAATAAAAGTTAATTTTAATTAAATTAAAATTTTAAAAAATTTAAATTTAATTTAAATTTAATTTAATTTAATTTAAAAATTAAAATTTTTATTTATAGGCAGATTTTGTCAAAAAAATTCTTTCTAAACATTTCAAATTTGTATGAAAATTAATGAAAATTCGTTCCAAAAAATATATATTTTTTTCCTAAAAATTTCCAGAAAAAAATTTTTAATCGAAAAAATTTTTTTAATTTTTTTTAAATATATTTTTTTATAAGATTTTTTTCATAGTTTTTTGTTGGATTTTTTTTTGTTGTAATTTTTGATTTTTATTATTCGAATGAAAGTTATTCGTGCATGTAAAAGAATTTTTTTTTCTTAATATTTCATGTTTAATTTTTTTTCTCAGTTATTTTGTTTTTTATTTCTATAGAGTTTGCAAAGTAACTGGTAATATTGATTGAAATCCACTTATATTTTGCTTTACATTTTGTTTTTTATTCGTCTTCAGTTAACACAAAATAAAGTGATGTGAAATAAGAAACAATCTGTTTTAGAAATTATCCCTTTGTTTTTTATTTTATTTTATTTTTATTATTTCTTTTTAAATCTTATTTTGAATATTTTTAATTTGCATATTTTACATCTTTCTGTATAATATTTATTTGCATTCAACGCTTTTGCTGCTTTGGCTTTAGAATTCCCTTAAAAAAACGCCTTAAATTAGGGGCATACATTTTTCATAAAGTTTAAAAAGTTATTGAAATGCTAAACAGTGGACTCTCGAAAACTGTAGCTCGTATTTTTATCAGTGATCTGTATGTTGAAAAGTTTTAAATTAAGCCACAAGACTTTAATGACTCTTTGGCATGTGCTCCTGTTTTGTCATAGGAATTGAATTTTTTTTTTTTTTTTTTTTTTGCGTAGAAATATTATTGAAATTCTTAGCCTTATGGAAATTAAAAAGCCAATAATCTTTAACATCAGACAACAATAGCGGCAGTTTGATAAGTGTGGAAAAGAGGTTGCAATTTGCATACAAGTACATCTGTTAAGCACGAATGAACAATGAATGTAATGTTCGTTGTTTGTAGAAAACACATTCTGACTACATTAGAATGTGTTAAAATGCAAATTTTCAATATTTTAAAGTATCATTGTAAACATTTATGCGTAAATAATGAAAATTCAGTATTTTTTATAAAACATTTTATTTTATTTTTTTCCGCTGAATAAGTATTTAGTTATGCCTGAAAGTATTATGATGTCTGGTGCTGACTTGGCAAATAGGATTTGTTGGGGGTAGTGTGCGTGTAAGAGGTTAAAAAACATTTGCATATCAAATAAATGTAAGTGTATGTTCATAAAAAAACGATTTAACACAAAATACTTATAATAAGTATAAATTAAACATTTCTTTTGCATAATTTTCCAAATCAGTAGCAGTATGGAACGTTTGTATTGCAGTCAAGTGATTTTTATGTATGTAAATTAGTTTGATACTTAAAAAGATGCTAGAGAAATTTAAACGAGAATTAAAGTTTTGAAATAATTTAGCTTCTTGGTGAGGGACATTGTGCACCAAAATCAGTGGTGGCCCCTGTACTCGTATATGTAATGATGCTCGTTAGTATTAGTGTGATGGAAAAGTTACCCAGCAAACACAAAGCCTAGCGTTTGAATTACAATGCTGCATTATATTTCTTTATACTTAGACTTAAATCGAATAAAACTTATTGGAAAAATTTCTTGCGGATATTTCGTAAGAGTACGAATAACAACTTATGTGAATTAGAAATTAATCGAAAAATTTTGCTCAAATAAAATTAAACACATGAAAAATATTCGAATATTACAGTTAGATATGTATGTAAACTATTTTATTCGAATGTAAAATATTCGAATAACTGCACTCGACAAACAATTATTGTAATAACTTCAAAGTGATAACACTTAAAAAAACTGTTATTAAAACGAAATAAATCGAAAAACTTTAGTCGATTAAAATAAAATCCACGAAATGATTCAAATGAAATTTTATTTTTATATAAATTATTCGAATAATTTAACTCAAATAAAAATAAATCGAATAACAATTCGTATGAATAACTTTAACTCAATGAAAATAAATTGAAATGGTTTAATTGAATACAAGTAAATCAATGAAAAATATGCAAATAATTTTAATATTTTAACAGTTCTCGCATGAATAAATTTTATTCGAATAAAATTGTATATGAATACAAAAAATTTATATATTATATTCCGTACACAAAAAGATGAACAGGAACCCTATTGTTTCCGATACGACGTCCGTCTGTTGGTCTTTCTGTCACAGGCTATTTTTCCAAGAATCGTAAGAGCATGAGATCTGAAATTTTCATAGAATATGTAAAACTTTGGACGCTACAACAACAAATATATGACAGTTACAAATTAAAGGGTGTTCCAAAGCGAGCAACGAAACATGTTGAAATCTTAATATAAAATATAGAAATTTTCAAAGTTAGTTTATTTTTATGCAGACTACATCAATTAAATTTAATGAAATTTAAGAAAATCAGAATTACATTGTATTCTGTCAGTTAATGTAATTTTGTCCATGTAATTTTGACAACTTGCTATATTTTCGAAACCGTAAGAGTCAAACTCTTGATATTTTCAAAAACACTAAAAAAAAATTTCGAAATTTAAAAATCTCCACAAACCGAAAAAACCGCCGAAATGAAAAAAGGGTCAAAACTTAAAAGCGCCATAAACCAAAATATATCCCTAAAATGAAAAAAGCTCCAAAAATAAAAAATGCTAACTAAAACTAAAATAAATCGCCAAAAATAAAAAAAAAAATCATTAAATTTAAAGAAACACCAAAAATCGAAAAATCTCAATACGAAAAAATTAAGAAAAAATAGCAAAAAACAAAAAAAGATCGTCAAAAAGAAAAAAGCGCCAAAACTGAAAATCTTTAAAATTAAGGAGGAAAAAAAAAAACAAAAATACAAAAACGCCAAAAAGCCAAAAAAATCGCTAAAACGAAAAAAAACCAAAAAAAAAATCGCCAAGTCGAAAAAATCTCTGAAACTAAAAAAATTGCCAAATCAAAAAAAAAACGCCTAAACTAAAAAATTGCTAAAACTTAAATCAATCGCCAAAAAAATCTTTAAATTAAAAAACTCCAAAAAATTAAAAATGTCGAATACGAAAAAATCGCAAAAACTGAGAAAAGGAAAAAAAGTAGTCAAAAACCGATAAATCGCCAAAACGAAAAAATCGCAAAAATTGAGAAAAGGAAAAAATAGTAGTCAAAAACCGAAAAACATCGCCAAAACGAAAAACCGCCAAAACTAACAAATCGTTAAAATTAAAAAAAAAAAAACGTCAGCACTAAAAAAACGCAAAAACCGAAAAAATTTTAAGTACGAAAAGGTCACTAAAACAAAAAAAATGTCAAAACGAAAAAAATCGCCAAAACTAAAAAATCGCTAAAACTCAAATTAATCGCAAAAAAAATAAATCGTTAAATAAAAAAATAAAAAAAAACCAAAACTAAAATAATGCCAAAAAATTAAAAATCTCAAATACGAAAAAATCACAAAACAGTCCAAAAATAAAAAAAAAAATATCCGAAAGTCGAAAAAAATCGCCAAAACGAAAAAACTGGCAAAACAAAAAATCGTTAAAATGAAAAAAACCCAAAACTAAGAAAAAGCGCCAAAACTAAAAGAAACGAAATCGCCAAAAAAAGAGGGTAAGTATACATGTGAGTACTCTCTGTCCAATTGTGCCATGATTCGCCCTACACTGGCCTAAATACAAAAATGAATAGAGGCTGTCCGTGCAAGAATACAACAAATTATTTTCAGGCCCTAAAATACAATGTCTTCGCCAGATCTTAATATAAAATTATACATCTCATAATTTTTTATTACGTATATACATATTTCTTAAAAACATATAAAAATTAAAATAAAATGTGAAATAATATTATAATAAAGCTTAAAAAAAAACACTTTAAATATAAACAACAAAGTGCCAAATTCAAATTTATTTTTTTAGTTTATCTTTCCAATAAAACTAATGCGTTGTAAAATATCTATCTGTACTTTTCCACTACCCTGTCACTTAATTTCAAAATTATTAATGCACACAAATTATGCAAAGTATTTGTTTTAGTTTTTTGTTCCAGAAATACATATTTTACATTCTGTATTTCACTCTCTTAATTTTATTTGTATATTTATGAGAAGCGATGGAAAATTGCAGGGACCATAAAAAATTATTTAAATTTCTATAAAATGTAACATTTTCTGCTTGGGCAACACATTTGAAATAAAAAAAAACAACTAAAACATTTTATAGTTACACTACAAAAGCCACAATAGAACATGAATATTCAAGCGTGCGCCTGAAAGGAATAATGAATAACTAAAGCGTTATTAAAAGGATATTTCATGCCACAAACAACAAAGGTGAATAACTTTTCTAGTGTTAGGAAAATAAAACCAGTTCAAAGTGGCTTTTTTGTTTCATTATGTATCTAAAAAAAATATTTTTTCTAACAATTGACCCTTAAGTTTTTGCTACAACAGAATATTAAATAAGTTGCCTTTGTTGTGCTATTGTCTATGTTATAAAAGCTGTGCTGGTCGTCAAATAAAATCACAATAAAATTGAAATAATGTTTTAAATAAAAGACTTACTTAAAAGTGTTGTAAAAAATTTATAAAAATTGTGTCTAAATCATTATAGAAAAATATTGAATTACAAAGAATTGGAAATTTATTGCTCAATTTGAGCCGTCAGTAATCGCATGAAAAAGTTTTAACAGCCTGTGCCACGATGTCAAGAGAAAACTTTCGATATATTTCTTATATTGAAAACAGTAACAAATTTTCCTTATTTTATTGATGTGCTCAATGCAAGTTGTCGATCGAACTTTTTTTGTCGACATCGTGGGAGAGACCCATATGTGTTTTTATCTACTCGACTACTCGAACAAAAATAATCTAGGTCAACTTCAAATTCTTTCAACCAAACTTGTATAATCCAATTTAATCGTTTATTCGACTAATTTATTTAATTTTTGTTAGAAAAAATGTCTAGAGTACTCAACAAGATTAGGTAAGGTTAGGGTAATAGGTTGTGTGAGGCGAAAGAAAAATGTTCTGCTCACTTGGCTCCATTTAAGTCAGGTCGCTTTGTGTTTTCCTATGTGAAAAAAAGAGAGAGAGAGAGCATAAAGAAAAGGGTGGTTTAGAGAAGAGTAGGTTCAGAGAAACGGAGTTTAAGACGCAGAAGAGTAGGATCAGAGGAGGGTAGGTTTGAAAGAGAGGAAGTTTAGAGGAGAGAAGATTTAGAGGAGAGTAGGTTTAAAGGAGAGGAGGTTTAGAGAAGAGGAGGTTTAGAGGAGAGGAGGTTTAGAGGAGAGAAGGTTAAGAGGAGAGGAGGTTAAGTGAAGAGGAGGTTTAGAGGAGAGGAGGTTTAGAAGAGAGGATGTTTAGAGACGAGGAGGTTTAGCGGGAGGGAGGTTTAGTGAAGAGATGGTTAAGAGGAGAGGAGGTTTAGTAGCGAGGAGGTTTAGAGGAGAGGAGGTCTAGAGGCGAGGAGGTTTAGCGGAGGGGAAGAAGGTTTAAAGAAGAGGTTTAGAGGCGAGGAGATTTAGTGCAGAGGAGGTTTAGAGGAAAGGAGGTTTAAAAGAGAGGAGGTTTAGGGGCGAGGAGGTTTAGCGGAGGGGAGGTTTAGTGAAGAGATGGTTAAGAGGAGAGGAGGTTTAGTGGCGAGAAGGTTAAGTGAAGAGGAGGTTTAGAGGAGAGGAGGTTTAGAAGAGAGGATGTTTAGTGGCGAGGAGGTTTAGCGGGAGGGAGGTTTAGTGAAGAGATGGTTAAGAGGACAGGAGGTTTAGTAGCGAGGAGGTTTAGTAGTGAGGAGGTTTAGAGGAGAGGAGGTCTAGAGGCGAGGAGGTTTAGTGCAGAGGAGGTATAGAAGAGAGAATATTTAGAAAAGAAAAAGAAGCTGAAGTTAGCGATTGAACAATGCACTACTCCTAATAAGGGAATAAATATCCTCAAGATCAACCGCTGATCATTCCAAAATGCCACTGAAAACCTCCCTTCATAAAGCGACAAAGACGAGAGTGATGAGTTATTGTATCCTCCTCTTCTTGATCTAGTCCCTAGATCCCTTTAGCATGGATGCCAAAAGGACAATGTCCTGTGACAACTGCCGCTATGTTCCGTATCTTTGTTCGCGCGAAAATAAGTAATAGTGAGGTCCTGTTTTTTGACACATTGCCATAATGCTCTTGCTGTGGAATACATAGGCTTCTAATGCCACCTTTTTTGGGCCATTACCGAAAATGCATAACTTGCACGCTTCCAGCAGGAATTTCAATGGCTACCGCAGAAGTCAATGTTTTCGTCTTAAAGCACAATTCCTCTCTTTGGTAGTTTGTCTGCTGTTATATATCCTGCATGATATTGGCATCATATACCATCCTTTCATCGGATTTGGGGCATTCATTTACGAAATACAATGTATTATATACCGCTGAATTGTAAAACCACCTGACTAACAAAAACAAAAAAAATTCAAAAACTTATTTTTAATTAATTAAATAGAGATTACATGTCTCTGCACATTTTCAAATAAAGAAACTTTACTTCAGTCGCTTGAATAATTTTTTTTAACTTTCCCTTCTGTTATCAAATTTACAAGGATGTAGTTACTTGATTATGCATTTCAGCTAACGAGACTCCCTTTAGGAATGTAATCGTAGTTTTGATATCAGCAATAAATCGAATATCTCTATCAGATACTCGATGCAATTATAACCAATTTCAATCATTCAGTAGTCGAAAGGGTATTTTTTCCCTAATTCTTCAACATAGAACCCTCCATCAATCGTCTTACCTCTCTTCGAGCCTTCAGTAAAACCAAACAAAGCTAGAGGTAGTTTGGCAGAATTATCTTCAAGAGTGTAGCAAAATTTCCTCCCGAAGTCAGGGGGGTTATTATGTAATCCGATTCGAACGGAAATGCTTTCGAATTGTAATGTTAATAACATACACATTCGAACAGTTTTCTTTTCGAATCGAATTACATAATAACTCCCCAGGAATTGAAATGCAATAATCAATTGAGTCTGGTACTTAATTTTGTAATAATAATATTTAATGATAATATAATATTCTTTTTAACGACTTCCAAAAAGGAGGAGGTCATCAACTCGTCTGTATTTTTTTTACCGACTACAAAAAATAGGAAGTAATCAATCCTTTTACATTTTTTATGTGTGTTACTCCGTCATTTTGATATAGATTTAAAATGTTTTTTTTTTGTCTGAAAGGGTGTGGCTTCGATTTGGTACGATTGCAAAAATTAAATATTTTCCTCTTGTTTTATTTACTACTTTTCTTCGTATCGCTACGAAATTTAGCACACATCTTGATCTATTAAAATGACTTCATCACAAACTTGAAAAAAATTTTATGTTGTATATGACATACTTCTGCTTAACCGATTCTTACGAAACTTGGCACACACAATAAGCTCCGAAAATGAGACGATCTTGCATTTCATAAAGTGGGCGGGGCCGCCACCCTTGTAAAGTTACCATCATACTTCAAGTGCTCCTACTTAACCGATTCTTACAAAATTTACCACACACTCTGTGCTCTGAAAGTAACAAGATTTTGCTTTTCAAAAAGTGGGCGGGGCCAAGACCATTAAAATTTAATGCTATCGCCCATGTCACAGAGCTCAATGCCGTTCGGAAACGGAATTCAATCGACCCCATTTTTGTAGGAGATGGTGTCTAAAAAAGGAAACCAAAGTACGGAAATTTGTCAGGTATATCAAAACTGTTGGGGGCACTTGTTTGCTGGGACATGCTTCAGCTAGGACTTGACATTTTGAAGTGGATTCGATTCCGTTTCCGAACGGAATTGAACTGTGTGACATGCCTGTATATTTCACATGCTTTTAATTAAGCGATTCTTAAGAAACTTCGTACACGTACTGAGTTTGAAAAATTATACGATCTTAAGTCAAAAAAAGGTGGGCGGTAAATTTGGCATTATACTTCAAGTGCTGTTAGTGAAGCGATTCTTACGTAACTTACCACACACACACAGCTCTAAAAATAATATGATCTTGAATAAAAATGGGCTGGGGACACGCCCACTAGAATTTAGTACTAAAATATATGTTCATTTGGAGCTCTTGGAATGAAAAAGTAATCAAATAATTTTTCTCATTCATTCAATTAAGCGATTTGCAGGATTCGTGTACACTTTTTTGAGTTTTCAAAACTACTTCGAATATAAAAAATTTTATCGTTATCGAAAGTTTTGATTTTTTTTTTTTTTTATTAATTTAAGCTTAAAATGAGCCGGAAGTTTCGAGGAATGACCTGCAAGTTCAACCGTCGTGACCCATATATTTTTTTTTATTTATTTTTGTGTTCCAATGTCGGAAACAGTGTGTCTGCGTTTACATTTACCGGTAAATCCTTTAGCTTTTGTGCTGTGTAAAATAAACGAAATTAAAAGCTTTGGCGTTCTAAAGCTTTAAATTCCTTTTGGAATATCTGTTGACAAACAGCATCGCTTTATAGAAAATTATTAATAATACTCGTAACTTCCTCTTTAACTTTATCGCTTTAACTATAACGCTAATAAGTCTGAGAAACTGTGAATCTTTACTACGCCCAAGTGCTCTTAATATTTTTTATTTATTTTAATATAATTGAATTTATTAAAAAAAAGAAACTTTAAGCCTATTAATGTAAAACAAAAAGATTCTCATTTGAACAAAAAAGAAAACAAGTTAAATTTACTCAAGATGTGCTAGACTATACTTACTTACCTCCTGCTGCTGAGAAAGTTAAAAGTATAGTTGCTGATTAAGTGAGGGTAAGGGTGGTGGGTGAGCTTTTAGTATTATGTTGCAAGCAGACTGAATAAACAAACTTGTTGAGACACAGCAAAGCACTCAATTCCAATTTAAAAGTAGAAATTAAAAAATTTAGCAAACTTCCACATGAAGAAAATTTAATTTAATTTCATTTGTTTTTTTTTTTTTGTAAATGCGAATGCTTAAGAACTTTTTTACTTGTTTACTTGTTTGTTATTTGTTTTTAATGTCATTAAATAAATTTATTTTCTGCTTGTTATTATTAAGCAAAAGTAGAAATTTAATAAAATGCAAACACAAAACTTAAACTTAACACACACACACACACACACACACGCACACAGTTGCCGCTGATGATGATGGTAATGTGTTGCTGCTGCTACTGGTAGCCGACAATGATTGTCATGCTGTTGTAAGATTTTATTTAATACACCACGTTTATCTAACATTCAGACAATTTTATTTCAACTGCCACTTGAGCACGTACTCTGCGGTCTTTTGTTAAAATGTATAAATAACACTGCATAAGAAAAGTAAAATCAGTTTTATGAAACAAAGTGGGAAGATGAAGAAAGCAAGTGTATGTATATGACTGATGAATATATATTTTACTTTTTTCTCTCTCTCTCTCTCTCTCTCTCTCTCTCCTGAAAATACATTTTTAATTAGATAATAAAAACTAGTTGGGGAATAATGCGAGATTTTTGTGGAAATTAAAACAAAACAAAAATAAAACTTAAACAAACTTTTCTTCCTTTCTGGAAACGCATTTTGTTGTAAATATACTGCATGTGAGAAAGATCTTTTAAAGGTTAACTAAGGAACGACGGAAGAAGAGGAGTAATCCAGATGTGTTGTTAAGATTTTGATATACGAGTACAGTGTAGTTCGATTATAACGAACGCCGGTTTTATTACAATTATTTTGTTTAAAAAGAAACTTATGCGGAACGAAAGCATAAGATTAATCAAAATATTTCGCTTCCATTTTGATATACAGTGGAGTTCGATTACAACGAACACCCGTTTAAATAGAATTATTTTGTTTAAAAAGAAACTTATGCGGAACGAAAGAATAAGATTAATCAAAATATTTCGCTTACATTTTGATATACAGTGGAGTACGATTACAACGAACACTAGTTATATTAAAATTATATTGTATAGAGAGCAACTTCTCTGAAACGAAAGAATAAAAGTGACAATATATTTCGCTTACACTTTGACGTACAGTATAGTTCGACTATAACGAACACTGGCTTTATTAGAGTTATCCTGTGTACCGAGAAACTTCTACGGAACGAAAGAAGAAGAGTATTCAAGATGTTTGCTTAGACTTTGATATACAGTTGAGTTCGATTATAACGAACACTGGTTATATTAAAGTTTTCTTGTATGAGGAGTAATTTTTCTGGAATAAAAGAGGAAGAGTAATCAAGACGTTTGTTTTAAACTTTAATATACAGTGGAGTTCGATTATAACGAACGCCGGTTTTATTACAATTATTTTGTTTAAAAAGAAACTTATGCGGAACGAAAGCATAAGATTAATCAAAATATTTCGCTTCCATTATGATATACAGTGGAGTTCGATTACAACGAACACCCGTTTAAATAGAATTATTTTGTTTAAAGAGAAACTTATGCGGAACGAAAGAATAAGATTAATCAAAATATTTCGCTTACATTTTGATATACAGTGGAGTACGATTACAACGAACACTAGTTATATTAAAATTATATTGTATAGAGAGCAACTTCTCTGAAACGAAAGAATAAAAGTGACAAGATATTTCGCTTACACTTTGACGTACAGTGTAGTTCGACTATAACGAACACTGGTTTTATTAGAGTTATCCTGTGTACCGAGAAACTTCTACGGAACGAAAGAAGAAGAGTATTCAAGATGTTAGCTTAGACTTTGATATACAGTTGAGTTCGATTATAACGAACACTGGTTATATTAAAGTTTTCTTGTATGAGGAGTAATTTTTCTGGAATAAAAGAGGAAGACTAATCAAGACGTTTGTTTTAAACTTTAATATACAGTGGAGTTCGATTATAACGAACGCCGGTTTTATTACAATTATTTTGTTTAAAAAGAAACTTATGCGGAACGAAAGCATAAGATTAGCCAAGATATTTCATTTACATTTTGATATATAGTGTAGTTCGATTATCTTATATAACGAGCAACTTCTCTGGAACAAAAAAAGGGGAATAATCAGTATGGTATGTTTATAATTTGATATACAGTAGAGTTCGCTGATAACAAACACCAGTTTAATTAAAGTTATTTTGTATAACAAATAAACTTCTCCGAAACGAAAGAATAAGATTAATCAATCCGCCTTATTGTGAATGGCGTCGCCGACGTCACATCAAGACGAAAGTAAATATTGTCACTTGTCAACTCTTTATCGGCATTATTTGGATCTTATTGACAATTTCTTACTAATCTCGAAGGCTTTGTAATTTTATGGAACATGTTAATAGTAGTCGATTGTTGTCGACAAAGAGTAGACAAGTGACAATTTTTACTGTCGTTTTGGTGTGACGTCGATGACACCATTCACAATAAGAGGGAATATATTTTGTTTACCCTTTAATATACAGTGGAGTTCGGTTATAACGAACACGGGTTGTATTAGAGATATTTTGTTTAAAAACTTATTTATCAGAAGATAAATAAAGATGTTTTATTCATTTTTGATATACAGTGTAGTTCAATTACAACGAACACCCGTTTAAATAGAATTATTTTGTTTAAAGAGAAACTTATGCGGAAAAGGAAAATGAAAGAAGAATATTAATTAAGATGTTTTTTGTAATTTTTGAGACACAGTGTAGTTCGATTATAACGAATACTAGTTTTATTACAGTTATCTTGTTTTCCAGTCGCAACAGGTTGCCATAAATATTAATACTCGTATGCGCTGGCCGCATTTATAGCGAACTTTCAATTATAAATAAGCTTGCATAATTGATAAAAACTGAGGTCTGTTGTTTTTAAAACAACTCCTCTAAAAGCTGAATAATAAAAAAGTGCCTGCTTATTTGGAATTTTATGAAAATATAAAAAATATGTTTTGAAAAAAGTTTTAAATTTTTTTTAAAGATAAAATTAATTAAAAGTAAAATATTGGAAAAAAATATATTGCTAATATTTTGTTACTCTCTTTCTCTCTCTCTCTCTGAGTTGTATGAAGTACTTATTCCATATGTATATGTGTATCTACTTCCCTGGCTATTCGTTATAACTGAACTTCGCTGCACAGGATCGTGCTGAACAGCTCCTCTTGTACTTTTGGTTCTTTCGAGCCAATTTAATGAACATTTTCCCTCGCACTTGTGTCCAACTGATCACTTTAGTTTAGAAGAAATGTTGGCCACACGTGGTGCTCATGGCATAGATCTTTAAGTTGGCTATACTGCTTTATACGAGCGCTCAATTTGTACAGCTCTTACTTGTTTTGTGCTCAGCTTGTCGGTTTTTTGCAGTTAAAGCAAATATATTGAAAATAAAAGCAAGTTTTTTTTATTTTATTTTTGTTTTCAATATAAATTTCCAATCGAAAGTTTTCCTTCGTTTTCACGATAATAGGCCACAAGAATCGTCATTCAAATATCTATCATCCAAAGGGGTGACCGATACAATTTTTTTTTAATTTTATTTGTATAGACCAGGTCTAATTTACACTTCCAAATATAAAATTTCGTGTTGGTCATTTCAATAAAAATTCATTGAACCCTTATACGAGTATAACAATACATTTTGCATTAAATTGATATAATAAAGTGAATAAGTTTGTTGAAAAGCTCTTAACTAAAACAGATTAGATTACAACTATACGTACATATTTCTCCTAATTTTTTTTTTATTCGCCAGATTTAGTCGATAAGATAATAAGGAAAACTAGCTTAAAAGGTTTGCTATTAAAGGCAGACTAATGTTTTTAGTTGGTAGTGATGTCTGTCGATGAACTTAATCCAGCACGTATGGATTAGTCAGAACACCTCACCTTATCTTTTTTAATCTCTATTATGAGTTGGTTTTGAACTTTGGAAGAAAAATGCCTAACTTCGCAATTTTTAGATAGATTTGAATGAAATATTCCTTTTTTGTCTGAATGGATATCGCTTATTTTTGGTTATAACGATTTTTAATATTCTTTTCTTCTGTCTGAAAGGATATCGCTTATATTTGGTCCCATTATAAAAAAGTGGGTGTAACCACGCCCATTAGATTTTGGTTGTTTGATTTTATGTAATTTTACTTATCAGACTACTACAAAACTGGGCGCATGTCTTGGGTTCTCGTAGTGTCACAATCTCGAGCTTAAAAAAGTGGGCAAAGCCACGCCCATAAAAGTTTAAATTTATATATATTAATTTAAGCGACTCATGAATTTTGTCAAACATTTTATGGTCTAAAAGTGACACGATTTTGCACTTAAACAAGGCCACGCCCATTAATTTTTACTATTATATCATATGTTATTCTACTTATACGATTCCCGCAAAACTTGAAAAAACCTTAGACCGCAATAAAGTGACACGATCTTGCAGTTAGAAAACTTTAATATTTTATTTTCTTCAAGTAATATAGGGTGTTTTTTTAGAGGTATAGAACTTCGAATTGAAATAAAACACAAGAAAATCGTTTTAATGTCCATCAATTTGGCTTTATTGGAAGGATAATTTTATGCCATTAACGTTTAAATATGATTTCGGGCATGTGGCCGCCGCGGCTGGCTCGAATAAAGCCAATTCTACAGGTCCAATTTTCAACCACTTTTTCGAGCATATGGGGCCGTATGTTGGCAATAACGCCACGAATGTTGGCTTCCAAGTCCCCTAACGTTTCTGGTTTGTTGGCGTAGACGAGCGACTTCAGCGGATGCGTATTATCACATAGAGTAAACGTAGTGCGAAAACGATCCATGGTTAACCGAATTAATTGCTCTGATGGACGATTATGTCGACCATAAAATGGACGGAGCTTGCGGTAAACTTCGCGAACTGAACCATTATTTTCGAAATAAATTTGCACGATTTGCAAGCGTTGTTCTTTTGTCAACCTGTTCATGATGAAATGGCAAACCAAACTAAATATTAATCACTTGACAGCTGACAAAATGGCCGCCAGTTAAAAAAGTGATGCCAACTTAAAGTTCTATACCTCAATAAAAAACACCCTTTACAATCTTGCGTTAAAAAAGTAGGCATGGCCACGCTCTAAAATTTTAGTATTATATTACTATCCGATCCCACGAAACTTGACAAAACGTTTGGGATGTGAAAGTGAAACGATCTTGCATTTAGAAAAGTAGACGGAGTCTTTCTTTAATGTTTTCCAAAGTGGGCTTATCCATGCCCCTGAAAAATTTAGCGTTGCCATTACAAAGTTAAAAAAAAATTAAAAAAAAATTTAACCGACTTAACAAAAAATAGTACAAATTCAATTATGAATTTTCCGGGGAAGTTTTTTTTTTCTCTTCCCAATAAATTTTAAACAAATTTCATGAAAAAATTTTAGTCTAAATTTAATACAAAACTTTTACTTTTTGTAAATGTGGGCATGAATTGCAAGATAAGAAGAAAAGAAAAAAAAAATGATTTCCTCCAACAAACTTTATTTCAGTTAAATAAAAAATTAAAAGTAACTATTCTGCCAAAAAAAAATCGACTTCAGTGCAAAGATCTGATTGAACATTTTCGAAAAAAAATTTATGAGACCAAAGAAAAATTTTAAAATCTGTTGGTTAAGAGAAGAAGTACGTGAAATATAAAATTAAATGTTAATGGGCGTGCCTCCACCCATTTTTTTAAATGCAATATTGTGTATTTTTCAGAGCTCAGGGTGTGTGTTAAGTTTTGTAAATATCCATAAAGCAAAACCACTTAAAATAAAATATTAAATTTAAGTGGGCGTGACTCCGCCCATTTTTTAAATGAACGATTCGTGTCTATTTTAGGGCTCAAGGTGTGTGGTAAGTTCAGCAAAAATTGTTTTATACTTAAACGTGAAATATAACAATAAATAACATTTTGTCAACTTTAAAATTGTGTAATTACATGAATCAAAGGTGTTTGCTAGGTTTCGCAGCAATAAAATAAGTACAATATCATAAAATCCAATTTAAAAATTTTGTGGGCATGTGCCCGCCCATTTTTTTATAATGGAATCAATTGGAAAAAAATTTCCAATCGGTTATGAAGTAACACTCAAAAAAAAAAAAAAAAAAAAATTCAGAGAAATTGAGAACCTCCTCCTTTCTTGAAGTCGGTTAATAAGTAAATTATGATTGAGACAGAATTTTAACGAAAATGAAAAATTTTTATTTTGCAATTCGTATAGATTTTTGAATTTCTTCCTTCAGGCGGTTCATAAAGGCTGCTAATGCGAACATTAAAGAGGCATGTATTTTGAGACAATTTTAAAGTTTTGGTCGAATTATTTTTTTAGCTTTATTTAAAAAATTTAGCTCTTTTTCTCGTGGCAAATACTTAAAAAAAATTTATTTTCAATTTCATACGAGTTGGCTTCCTGTGACACACCTCACTACGAGCAGGTAAGCAATGAATGAAAATAAAATTTTCAGCTGCAAATGTTTACATAATCTTTAAGTGTGGCAAGCGATGAAGCGATAAAAAAACATATTAATAACAAATCGTCAACTCCAACAACATCCATAGTCCAGTCATGAGATGGAAAATGGTGATAAAAATAGGCTGGATAATTTTCAGTTACACAAATTCTTGTTTATTGACATCAGCTATTAATATTAGCTTTTCATTATATTTTATGGCCGGCATGTGACAAACAAACAAATGTGTATTACTTTTAAACATTTATGCTTTTTTTGCTTGTTATGCCATCGCTTTATTTTATTTCCAATTAATAAAAACTAACACGGCATTTATTAAGAAACACAATTTAAGAAATTTTCTATATAATTTATTACCCTCCAAATCTTAGAACTTTTTGTTTCTTAATTTCTTTTTCTTGAGTTGAGAATTTTGTTATTGAAAATTTTTTTGTTTTTTGTTTAAAAAAAGAAACTTTCACACAATCAGAAATTGCTATTGTATTTTATAAAAAGCTGTTTCTGCTATTTACTTTCCCGCTTTCATCGACCGTTTGCGTTAAAGTTTCGTAATCAACTGAATTGCAAACATTGAAAGTTCGTGCAATTTTGCTGCTTTACCAACAGCAAAACACAAAAATAACAAATAAAGCATAAGTTTGTATGTGCGTGTGGGTGGGTCTGTGTGGTTTTGCAGCATGTTATAACTGTAAAAGAAGTCAATGTTAATATAAATAAAATTTATGTATGTACTCGTATGTTATATTTTGTCTCACCGTGTGCGAGGTTGTTCTGTTTAATTTTCTTGTTTAGCATTCTTCGTAGAGAAAATACTGTTAAATATTTTAAGAGAGCTTCGTTTTTTTGCTTTTGTTAATAGCACAACAGGTTATAAAAGCCGAACAAATCTCCAAGTGTACTGAAGTAGTGTGAGTGTGTATGTATGAGAGAGCGCTGAACGAAGAAAACATAGAATTTCTCTTATTATATAGTTTTTCCTTTCAGTTAAAAAATAATTGTATATGAGATGCATGCACATAACATAAAATGTTAAGTTAACAGAAAATAGCGTTAATGTTGGATAAAATGTTAAAGCGAATGAGTTATTATCTATTTGTACATAACGTATACGTTCTAATGAAAGTTTACAATATGAAAAACAATAATAAATTATTTTAATGATCAGATTACTCGAAAACATATTGGGTGTTTTTTATTGAGGTATAGAACTTTAAGTTGGCATCACTTTTTTTTTTTTTTTTGTCAGCTGTCAAGTGATTAATATTTAGTTTGGTTTGCCATTTCATCATGAACAGGTTGACAAAAGAACAACGCTTGCAAATCGTGCAAATTTATTTCGAAAATAATGGTTCAGTTCGCGAAGTTTACCGCAAGCTCCGTCCATTTTATGGTCGACATAATCGTCCATCAGAGCAATTAATTCGGTTAACCATGGATCGTTTTCGCACTACGTTTACTCTATGTGATAATACGCATCCGCAGAGACGTCGAACAGTGCGCACCGAAGAAACAATTGCCGCTGTAGAGCAAAGTGTTGAAGAGGACCCGAATGAATCGATTCGCCACCGTGCACAGCAATTGGAGCTTTGTCCATCAACTTTATGGAAGATTTTGCGCAAAGATCTTGGCTTGCGACCTCACAAGATCCAGCTTGTGCAAGAATTAAAGCCGCGAGACCATGCAATGCGTCGTGATTTTGGTGTATGGGCCGAAAATGAGATTGATCTCGATGCTGATTTTCATCGCAAAATTTTGTTCAGTGATGAGGCTCATTTTTGGTTGAATGGCTACGTCAACAAGCAAAATTGCCGCATTTGGAGTGAAGAGAATCCATATGAGACCCTTGAGACGCCATTACATCCACAAAAACTGACTGCTTGGTGTGCTCTATGGGCTGGTGGAGGCATTGGGCCATACTTCTTCCGAAATAATGCTGGAGAGTCAGTTACCGTTAATGGAAACCGGTATAGAGCCATGATAACCGACTATTTTGTTCCCGAATTGGATGGCATGAATGTGGATGAGTTGTGTTCCAACAAGACGGCGCTACATGCCACACAGCGCACGTCACAATCGATTTATTGAAGGAAACATTCGATGAGCGCATAATTTCGCGGAATGGACCTGTCAATTGGCCACCAAGATCGTGTGATTTGACACCATTGGATTATTTTCTTTGGGGATATGTGAAGTCGCTCGTCTACGCCAACAAACCAGAAACGTTAGCGGACTTGGAAGCCAACATTCGTTGCGTTATTGCCAACATACGGCCCCATATGCTCGAAAAAGTGGTTGAAAATTGGACCTGTAGAATTGGCTTTATTCGAGCCAGCCGCGGTGGCCACATGCCCGAAATCATATTTAAACTTTAATGGCATAAAATTATCCTTCCAATAAAGCCAAATTGATGGACATTAAAACGATTTTCTTGTGTTTTATTTCAATTCGAAGTTCTATACCTCTAAAAAAACACCCTGTACTATCTAACGGCCTCAGTCATAAAAAAATACTGAAATCTTGAATAATTTATTCTGGAATTTCCAGGGAATTTGTTGCACATACCATTTTTTATTTGCTAATATAATCGCTACAGAAGGGAGTGATATAGAAAAAATTACGAGCATGTATCTTTTAAGCATTTTTGGCAATTTTATTCATCTGATTTTCTATCCCATGGCATGCAACTACTCTGAAGTAAATAAATAAAGTCCAAAATGTGAGTAACTCAAAAATGTATCACTGTGTTTTTTTTTTTTCATTTAATTTTTTTCTCATTAGCAAAAATTATTTGGGTTCCTGAACAAAACTCCAATCTCTTATCATTTTTGTGAAATTTCTTAGACTTTGCTTGTTAAAATTGACGACTTATTTTTTTTTTTCAAAGTAATTTCTTAACACCCAAAAGTTATGCAAAGTTTTCTGCTAAAAGTTTGCCAATTTTTTGACGTGGCTTTCTTTTGTACTCGCACATGCGAACATTTTTGAATGAAATACAATTTAAACAGACATAAATTTCCTTTATTAAAGCCACCTTTTGCAGACATAATTTATTTTATCTGCTTATGTTAAGTGTAACATATTTTTTTTTCGCCAAGAGATCTATCTTCCCGCAAAAGAAACTTATTTGCACTCGTATTCACGTGACTCTTCTTAAATGTGTATCCATACATATTTAAACATACGCATTTAGTTAACCAAACGGCAGCAAAAAAAAATCAGATTTTGCTACATGAAAACATAATTTATTTTTAATTTAATTTTTTGCGTTGTTTTTTTTTTGTATTATTAAATAAGTATGTTGAACACAAAAACATCAGAGAGTATATAAATAAAATATAAAGCTCACTTGAAATATTATTGTTACTGTAAATAAATTAAGTGTGTGTATACCCAGCAAACATTAAGTCAGTCGCTTGAAATACTTTACTAATTTATCTAAATAAACTAACTTTCATTATTTTGTTAATATTGTTACGCAAAAATATTCGAACAAACCTACTAAATGCAACTATTTTTATAGAAAACAAATATTTGGTAAACATAAAGAATTATCCAGAGTTATTTAGCTAAAGAACAAACAGATAATTAAATAAACATAAAAACTGTAGCAAAAGCAATAATGAAATAGCTTCTGCTTGTTAGGAGTACATATCCAAACTAACACATATGGTAGACATACAGAAAACAACCAGCATAAGTATATACATACGCACATACATAGTTAATACATGAACTAATGACGCGATCGAAAGTAAGCATTAGAGATGCTGCTGATATTGTCTAGACGTTGCTGTCATATTCTGGAATCCTTGTGTGAAGTATAAAAAGGCTGGGACATCTGCTGGTGGTTAAGTTTAGCATAAAATCAGTCTGAAGTTCAGTTGTTTATTGTGAAGAGTTCATTCAAGGCTTGCACTGTCTATTAAGAGTTCAGTTCATTATTGTGAAGAAAGATTAAATCTCAATTGACAGTCGTGGAAAAGTGTATAAAAGTAAAGTCAGTGAGTCATTATTGTTGTACAAACAGTGAGCGTCGGCAAAGTGAGTTTTGTGTGAAGAACAGCAGTGAGGGGGTATTGTAGACGTCGTTTTAACCAGTTGTGAATCTTTTAAGTACTTTAAGTTGTGTGTGTGTGTGTGTATTTAAGCTACTGATTTTATTACATGAGTGTAATTAGTAAATAAAGTGTCATTATTAACCCTTATTAGTACACTAGGGTTTTTTATTCTGTGCAAGTCTTTGAGTGTGGACTGAAAAGCCTTTTTTTCAAAGGTAAAAACGTAACAATATTTTGCTAGCTTTTTTAACAAGATGATTTCACCTCCTGTAATCGGCTCCTGTAAAGACCAGTGCACGATTTTAGTTTTCGTAAGAATCGCCCTGAAATCGGTCCCGGAAGTGTAAAATTTTCACCAAACTAACTGCGATTCTAACGCCATTCCTCAAGTGGACTAGCTAACATACAAAAACTAGATTTTCATAAAATGTATACACATCGCTTTCCCTGTTCTAATAAAGCACCTCGAGAAAACAGCCTATGACGGACAGATGGACAACGTACCGAAAACAACGGGTTCCTTTCAACTTTGGCTGAAGTAGTTAGCACGTTGACTACGAAAACGAAGGTCCTGGGTTCAAGCCCGGTATCAGACATTCATCAAATAACAACACCACGTATTTTTCTGATGTACATTAGTGTCCCTTAGTATAAGTTGTTGTAGGAAACTTCATGTGATGAAGGCATAGTCACTGGTCACTGAATTATACCGACTTCAGCAGATACTAATCCTAATGTAACATCAGAGCGCCCTCCTTCGTTGTGTAGCATCATCATCATCGGCGAAGTAAAATAACCAATAAAATAGCTACTAATCACAGCTTCAAAAAATGTAATATGCCTCATTTAACACCAGAGGCGCTGCAATACTGTATTATTAAAAACGTGCAAAAAAGCAGAGTTGTGACACTATCCCTTTCCTAAAGAAGGTAACACCTAGTAATAGTAGTAGGCATTCATTGCCTGAGTGTTACTTCTCCTTATAAAAAAAAAACACCCAATGTCTGTTTATTAAAAAAAGAAACCAACGGAAACTTGCATTTCCTTGAATAGCTAGTCATGAAATTTGTTCAAGCATGGACATAATGATCACTTATCCATGATTACTCGTATAGTCTTTGATATCTATTTCATATTAGTGTGATTTTAAATAATTTACATTTTCATATGAAACCTTTTTGTTTGCTGGGTACGTACGTTCAAAAACGTGTGTCTATCTTTATAAATACTTGTATATTTGTGTAAATGTGACTGTTGAGTGTTCTTGTGAACATGCCTAAATATAAAAAAAGGTAAATAATCACATACGCACAGATACACACAGATCACAAGAGAATAAACTTGTGGCATGTGGGAAGTTTCATATAAACAAAATAATCCGTGTTTATAACTTTTAAGAGTGTTTAAAAGATTAAAGTCAAACGTTGTCAGGGGATTAAGGAAATAAGTATATATATTAAATTTAAGAATAAATATAGTTAAAACGAAAACAAATTTTGGTTAGAAAGTATTTCGTGATATTAACCAAGACTTTAATTTAAAATTTTTTTTTTAATTAAATATAAATATAGAAGTATTATTATCTTGAAATTAATGTAGTTATGTATATGATTGATACAATAAATATGTTAGTCGTGATAATAAACCATCATACTGGCTCTAGTAAGACTGAATATCCATCAGTTGGTTGTAAGCTTAGCTTGGAATTTACTGACCAACAGCTTGAGCTTAAAGTGATGCGCTTACTTAACACCAGAGGTGCTGCAACGATGGTCTAAAAAAAATAACAAAATGCTTAATGGCATAGTTGCAAAAAGGAAACTAAACTAAATACTTTCTAATTCTTAGTATGTCCCCTCTCTACTATCCCTTTGCTAAAGAAATTTTCGTAAGCATAACAATTCCCTGAGCGTTACTTCTCTTTAAAGACAAAAAAATAGGAATTGGGAGGAATTGCACACTTCTTCCAAGATACTTAAGCCCATAACATGAAGTCATTGGGTACTCTCGCATACATAAGATGGGTCTCTGGTCAGTTGTGAGTATAGCAGTTCTCCAGTTTTCTCTACTGTATAGTCCGATAGCCTGGCAGCACCTTATTACCTCAGTATATGATAATATTAACGTCATCAATAGAACATTACCTCGATCTAATACTTAATGATTCTATTAATTTAATTTGTGAGCTTCGTGCAGCTTCATGAGTTTGTGTAAATTACTTTGTTATCATAATTCGTTTAATATTTTGTTCTTTACTGTCCTGTAAAAGTGGTTTCAATTTTGTTGCCTTATCTTCAAATTAGAGGAATACTTTACGTTTTATTTAAATGATCTGCTCTTGATAATACCTTATAAGGTTTAAAAAATTCGTATATATGTACAAGCAATCGAATGACATATTTCGATTTTAATTTTTGATTAGTTTCTGTGACATTTTGCAACACATGAGCAATTGTGCATGGTGGCGTGAGTCAACGCGACTCATGGTGAATAAAAGCCAATTTCATCAACTCTGTTTAAATACCAATTCATATTTAAATGTCAATTTTCATTAATTTTTGTATGGAAATATGACTTTTAAATATGAATTGTTATTTAAATAAGTTGGTGAAATTGCCTCTAAGCGTGAGAGAAGTGAAATTTTCTTGTGATTTATCTAATTAATTCTTAAAATACATGAACATGCATCAACTGAGAAAAGAAAACTGTGGCGTGAGTCAACGTGACTCATGGTGAGTAAGCGTGAGTGGAGTGAAATTATCTTGTGGGTTATTTAATTGAATAATTTTTTATCTTTGCTTAAAATTTCTCTAAAAGAAGTGCAAAATTCTCTCACCATTAGGCTAATTTTTTATAGAAAAAATCACGAGGCTTTGGGTTAACGCCCCAAATTCCTTCAATCATAGGTTAAGAAATTGTGAACGAGACATATTTTTAATACATCTTGCAATAGAAATGCAAGTCACTCACGTGTGTCACTCACTTGCGATATTGCCACTCATGAGCAGTGGTGGTTAATTCCTTTAAATAAATGAGCGTATGTGATCTGAGTAGTAAACTTATGATATAAGTAACCGTGAGTCAGCGTGAGTGAGCGTGACTGTTCGTAAGGTAGCGTGATAGATAAGATAGTTTTTAGTATTTACTTTAAACTTCTCTAGGGCAGAGGCAAAATTATTATGTTTATTTTTAATTTTTTTTAACTAGTCACTTTGCTTTTCAAAAACACCTTATAAAATATCTAAATAGAGGGATTCTGTATATGAATATTAATTTTTCACTTGTCCTCTTGGTGTCATTCCTTTTATGAAGAAATCCAGCTTACAAAATTCTTTTTAATACACTTTACAATAGAAATTAGTGTCACTAAGTGATCTTAACTAATTGTTGCTGCTTGCTATACTATAAATATATGATCTCTCTTGACGTGAATGTTATTATTTCGGCCTAATTGAATGTCAGTTAAAGTGCGTGAGCGTCAATCAGCTTGAGTGACTGTAAATGCATACAAAATTTAATTAAACTTAATTTTTAATCAATAAATCTTAATTATTTTATAAAATTGTTTAAAAACTTAAAAAAAAAAATTTTTTGCCACTTGGTCTTGATTTTGTTAAGCTAGCTAGTTAACTACAGAAAAATAACCTGCACGCCTGCCGATGGCCAGACCTCTCTTTTTCTTCTTATTCTTATATTTTGAGACCTCTTGCAATAGAATTACGCTCACGTCATTGGTGCGATTGGTGCTAGATCAAAGGCAATTTTTTTTAACAGAAAAAAAAATTGGCGTGAGTGATCGTGAGTTGAAGTGAACGTGAGTGAAAATTAAGAAACACGATTGTTGTTTTATTATCTCATGATTATAAAATTTTTAACAGCGATTTGTCTGCGTGAGTGAAAGTGAGTGAGCGTGACTAAATAGAATGGTAATCAACTATGCATATATTACTGATTTCTATCTGACTCAAAAATCATTTAAAAACTTTTTTAAACACTTAACAAAAATATGTTTATCGATTTCAATGAAAAAATTAAATAAAAACAAAAAAAATTATAAGTTTAAAATTTTTTAACGCACTAATAATCCCAAATTATTATTTTACTTATTAAGTAAAATATTTTTTTAACAAAAATACATTGAAATTGATTATTGAGGGGTTTAGCTGGATCCTATGCGCATTTCACTGTTGCTAATGCAGCTCATCAGGGAACCTTTACCCAAAAATTTCTTAGAACAACTAGAGTTAATATGTTAAACTTTCATTTAAGCAAATGAGAAGCTCAATAAATAACAAAGTTGAAACAAGAACTCAATAATCAACATGTTTTTTATTTTCTTACTTTATCATTAAAAAAAATTATAATTACAATTACCATTTAGTCATCGTAAAATTTTTGCTATATATTCCAAACCATTAAATATTTTTGGGCTTTCATTGCAAGTGAATACACACCATGAAGTTGTTTAAAGCATTCAAAACTCAAATCACTTTCATTCATTTCATATTGTTTTTGAATCCACTGCCTTTCACACACAGCGCGCTGGTAAAATTTACAAAACTTCAGTGTAATGTATTAGATGCAAAATGCATTAGTTTTAAACGCTGCTCCTTAAAGATATTGGGACGTCAACGCATTGCTTTAAATATCCATATAGATTTGCTAAAAACACCAGTTGAGAATGTGACGGTAAATTATTTATTCACCTCTTGAAAAGAGAAAATATAATTCTTTTTTTTTTATCAAAATTGTTAAGCATAATATAGGCGCTTATAACAAAACAGTAGGGTGTATAAGACAGTTCTGGAAACAGAGCAGGGAGCAAAAAATTTATACTAATTTTGTATGGCATGAACGATGAAAATCTGTGTAATGCATACTTGGCAACACTGGTCAGTTGAATGTGTGTTTAAAATAGGGTGGTACTTACTGGAAGTTTTTGAAATTGTGTGTGAGTAATGGGTTGGTACGACTTGGTTTGGCTTGGTTGAGTTTGGTCGGGGTTTGAGCGGGAGTTGGTCGGGATTTGGTCGGGGTTTGGGTGGGATTTGGTCGGGTTTTGGGTGGGGTTGGTTAGGATTTGTATACTAATTTTGTATGAGAAAACTAACAACGATTACTTTTGTACAGTGCCACCCTACTGTATTGTTCTTCTGTTGTGGGTTTTTTTTTTATTTTTGATATGAATGAATGAATGTGTTTGAAGCAGTTGCTATAATTAGGCTGTTTGAGTTTGTTAAAAATTCTGTTGTGGTTTTTTCATTGATATGTACGAATGTGTTTGCAACAGTTGATATAACTAAGCTGTTTGAATACAAAAGCTTGATACTGACCATACACAACAAAGTTGATTAGAAATAAAAATCAAAGCAATACTATTTATTCACATACATATATTTTATTTATTAATTTGTTTTAAAATTTTATAATATAATAAAAAAAGTTAAAAAGAATAAATCTCATATTGAAGTACATATAAAATATTATTGAAGTTCATCTTTATTGATCCAAGAATTATGTTGATTGGAAAAACCCAACCATTTTACGTATGCCTGGTGTCCCTTAGTTTTAATAACCTTTTCAATCAAGTATGTATTTGGAAAATGTGTCTTTAATAGTTCATGTTCATAGAATCCACCAACAATTGGATTATTTTGATAGTCTTCCAATAAATATGTAATGGGGTTTGTGTTCCGTAAAGTACGAATTTTAAAAATTTCAGTTGTCCAGTTTGGAGTATATCCTTTTGAAAAAATATGTTTATATTTGCTAATTCGAACGTGATCTCCAACTTTTAGTTTGCCAAATTTAAATATTTTGGGATGATTATAGGCTTGTTTTAGTAAAGAACTTTCATTTTTTGTGTTAACAGACTTTGGTGTCATTCCAATTGTTCTATGCTTTTTATTATTATATTGATTAATTAAATCCTTGTATATATGTATCCATCGATAATTTCCTTGTAGACTAAAATTTTTCCACATCATTCCTTTCAGAGTTCTATTAAATCGTTCTACAATAGATGCTTTCATGATACTATATGTAGAATAGTGATTGACATTATGTTTTTTCATCAGGTTTTGAAATATTTTATTATAGAACTCTTTACCATTATCTGTTTGCAAGTTTTTTGGAATTCTCTTTAGCGAAAAAATAGATTGCATAGCATTGGTTATATCTTCACTACTTTTAGATTTTACGGGTACAGCCCAAGCAAACTTTGAAAATGTATCTATAACTGTTAAAATAAATCTATAGCCTTTGTTATATTTTGAGTAAACACCCATTTCAACAAGATCTGCTTGCCAAAGATCATCAATTCCCTTGTGTACCACTCGACGTCGAATGAAATTTCTGCGTGCTTGTTTATGAAGCTCCTTAACCACTTCTTGTCGCTCCATTTCTAACATCTGTCTTAGATTACATCAATTTAAATGCTGTTGACGTAGGATTTAAATCAAAACGATTTATATTTCAATTTTTAAATGTTTTGTAATGAGCTTAAGACGTTCTTCAACTGAATCAATTTTGTAATTAAATAATGATCTCATTTCTTTTAGTGATTGATCGAGATTATTTTGTATTATACTTTGATCATGTATTAATTTACTTAAACGTGTTTCTACATTTTCAAATTTTTCTGTAATCGACACGTTTTGTTGTTGTATTATTTCGTTAAAACGATCCTCCATTCCCTTAATTCTCTCCATATACATTGTATCCAGCTGTTTCTTTATTTCACTTAAATAGCTTTTCATGTAAATTTTGTTTACAGCATCGTTTTCCAATACAGGACTAGCAATATTTTTTATTCTCCGCAAGTTAAAGTTGAAATTACGATCACTATCCAAATGAATCTTGAAATGTTGATTTTGATATCTTGCAGATTTTTCAATATAATGTCCAAACTTATCGATAGGCATTTTATGAATATGAATCGTTAAACATTTTTAAGTCTATTTATATAATAATTTTTGCTTCTCTCAATTCCTCAATAATTGATACAATTTCATTATTATGATTTGAGTGACCAGCTGTTGTTGATGAAATCAAAAGACGTAATCTATCAACCAATTCATTAGGATCATCCCAATAAACATAATTAGGCTTTTCTCTATTCAATTTCATTAAACCTTTTCCCTTATGAATTTTCTGTTGTTTAAATAGGTTTTTAATAATGGTTGTATATTTAATTGAACGATTTCCTTTAATTTGACCATTAATACTGTTATTTCGTTTATGGACATTAGTCATCTCCAATATTTGTTTATAATTATTTAAATCTGTTTTATTATAACTGATTGGTTTCTTATAAACTAACAATTCATATAAGCCTGATGTGAAGGGCCATTTTAAATTACCTACAGTAATATTGGTTGAATCGAAAGCGATGGGTTCATTACCCAGTCTCCATATTTGATTTTTATCCTTATGTGGACCATAGGTTTTATCATATATATTTAAGTTAACTTTTGATAAATTATATTGAATACTTTGATTGGGATGTACTGCAATGGTGTTATCATCATCATTATCATCATTCTCATTATCAACATTATCATTATTATCATCATCATCATCATCATCATAGTCATCATGATCATTTTCATCATCATCAAATGATTGAAACGTGTTTGAACTTTTCTCGATTTTCTTGTTATTAAAGCTTGAAGAAAACGTGTTATAATCAAGCTTACTCTTTTTATATGGTGTACTGAAGGCAACTTTATTATCCTCAAGATCATGTTTAAAAGAGTTATCCGGATATTTTTCATGTTTTATAATGTTATTATTATTAGTTGATTGAACTAATTCTTTTAATGGTTTTGATATTGGTTTAAATGTCTTTTCCAACAATTCATCATTTGCAACTTCTCCAAGCAAAATATTCTTATATTTCTTTTTTAAAATATTTCGAGTTTTAATAAGATTATTTACTAGATTTGTATTCATATTTAAAGATTGAATTAGAAACAGATTCAAAACAGATCAGTTTAGCAGTTAGCAGTTTAATAGTTGAGAAGCTGTTAGTTTAATAATTAATCTTGTACTGATTTAAAAATATCTGTAATATTTCTTTTATAGATTTATAAATATATCGAAGCCTTTTCTATATCGACCATTATTCATAGGATCATCTTTGTTAATAACTAGAAAACCATATTTTTCTTTCCAACACTCGGCACATAACTCATGAAATGTTTTTAAAGTCATATCAGAACCAACATGATCATTGTAAATATGCTTAATATTCATTTCATCCTGTTTAAAAATTATAATCATATTTGCATTATCGCGAATCAAGTGTTTTGGTATTCGTGTATAAGTTTGACATAAATAAAAACTATCAATATCTTTATGACGACCCATACAGAAGTAAGAACGTACATGATTTTGTTTCTCACAAGCTATGTCGTCGAATATAAATACTGAATTTGGCTTAACTTCGTCTGGGGATATAACATCATCATTATTGGAAAATGATGAAAAATGTATCTCCTTGATAGGTTTAATTAGGTTTTCTAAGTACTTATATTTCGGTTGTTGTGTTGACTTTGAATATAAGTAAATATTTTTAAATTTCAATCCATGTGGACTTTCAATAAGACTGATCATCACATTTGTTTTTCCACAATTTGATGGACCCACAATAAGGGCTCGAATAGAATTCGGTAGTAATGAACTATGACGAATTTTATTTGATGATGATGAATCGAACTTTGATTCGATATTCTTTACATCAATCCTTTTATGTTGTTTAAAAAAACGCATTCTGAAATCTAATGATAACATAATATATAAACCAGTCTCTTTTATTTGTTTTCAATCAATTTGGTTTTAAACTTTAATCGATAAAGTGTCAATAGATATGACAATCATTTATAAAAAGATATTCAGTCGTCATCCATACTTCATCGGTAAAGGTTTTCTGAATAAAATTATTAATAAACTTCCTTTTGAACTTCATTTACCCGGTTATCAATTTTGTGGACCTGGAACAAAATTAAAGAAACGTTTAGAAAGAGGTGATCAAGGAATCAATCCATTGGATACTGCTTGCAGAGAGCACGATATAGCATACTCAAACAATAAAGATTTAGAGAAAAGACATATTGCTGATAGAATCTTAGCTGAAAAGGCTTGGCAGAGGGTTAATGCTAGCGATAGTAGTTTCGGTGAAAAATCAAACGCTTGGTTTGTTACTACCGCAATGAAAGCAAAAACAAAATTCGGTATGGGTAACGTTATTAGTAAAACTAAAAAGTCGTCTCCAGTAAATACCCACAAACTATTTACACATGCATTGAAAAGTGCAAGAAAGAATATAAAGAAAAGTGAAAACTTGAAAGATGCTATAAAGATTTCACGAAAAGTTGTAAACAATATTTTCAAGGGGAAGAAAAAATCATTAATAAAAACACCTCGAATAATACCGCTACCAAAATCTGGAGGTTTTCTTCCACTTGCCCCTATATTTGCTGCACTGGGTGCACTTGGTGGTTTAGCTGGTGGTGTATCTGGTATTACAAAAGCAATCAATGCAGTTAAAAATGGAAAGGAACAGCTGACTGAAGCAAAACGACACAATAATACAATGGAAGCCATTGCGATGGGAAAAGGCATGTTCTTAAAACCATATAAAAAAGGTTTTGGATTATATTTGAAGCCTTATCAACAAAATTTTTAATGAAGCTACCTAAAAGAGCCCTTTCTGATGTAGACTTGAGAAAATATGCAAAACATATTCCAAATTTTAGAGGTGTGTTTATGTGTAACACTCTTCCAAGCAAACCATTTAAAAAAGAATGTGGAATAATTAATCTGGATACTTCAAAGGGATCTGGCACACATTGGGTAGCGTACTGGAAAAACAACAATCAAATTGAATATTTTGATAGCTTTGGTAATTTGCAACCGCCGAAACAATTAATAAAATATTTAGGAGAAAACATAAGTTATAATTATGATAGATATCAAAATTTTAATACAATAAATTGTGGTCATTTATGTTTAAAGTTTTTGTTTTCGAAACTAAACTAAAAAGAGAAACTATAATTGTTTTAATAAAATACATTGATTAAGAATTTGTTTTATTTATAAATAAACATATTATTTCATTTATTAAAAAAATTTCAAAATAAATATAATTAAATAATTTTTCTAATTTCGCTTGTTAGAGGTGAGTATTCGATTAAACGATCATGAATAACTAAACAGTATGCTGATGTATTATCTGGAATTAGTTTGTTTGCTTCAGTATCAAATTCAATTCGTACATCAATAGGTCCTATTTTAACAGCCTCATTTTGATGTGAAACATCAACAACAATAAGCGGCGCATAAGTCTTATATTCATCAACATTTAATAATGGTTCAGGTTCTCGCATGTAAAAGCTTTGTTGAAATTTTGCATACATATTATATAGAATCGAATACTGACCCATTTCGAAACGATTATTTAAATCATCATATGGATATGACTCTGAGTTTAGATAAACTTTTAAATTAGAGATATTGCAATGATCAAATACATTTCCTTCTTCTTTAGTTTTCTCTTTTTGCAAACCAATTATAAGAAATCGTGGTCTTTCGTTTTGGGGAGAAAGCTTTACATTCCATAAAACCTTTGTACTCTTTGGTAAAACAGGATTTACATGACAGTCCCAACTTCTAAACGCAATTGGTATAGAATGTTTGCTGTTGATTATCTTAAACATTTCCAATTTTGCAAAGTCCGATAGTTGAATGTGTGGCATTTTCCATGTTATATCCAGAATTGTTAATTTCAACTGATCAGTTGCATTTGTAGAATAATATGATCTCTCATCGGATGTAGAACGTTGAAGGATAAGCTCATGTTTCGAATTTAATAGTATTTTGTTATAATCTTCAGCAAAACCCAACAACATTTTCAGAGGTATACAACAACTAAAATGACTTTTTACTAAAGCGCAAGTTTCAGTAAGAGACCAACCAGCATTTTTTAATACATCACTTTCAGCCTTATTCAACGATACAAAATTTTTCATGGTGGATGAAATTCCAAGTTTACGTGTACGATCAACTTCAAAACCATTAATTTCGTAACGAATTTCATCAAACAAATATGAAGCAAAGTTGTTTTTTAATTTCACATCTATAGCTGGAACCTCTTTGGTTGCTTCCTTCTTTACTATAAAACCATGAATGTAAATCATACTCTCACTTGGTAGGACGAAGAGATCCTGATTTTGAATTGGTATACGAATCTCATCGTTGTTGTTAAATGATTTTAGATATGGAGAGTAACTATGATATTCCCTTTTTACAATACTCTCATCATACATAGGTTTTTGAAGAACATTTAGTATTTCATTCATTGTTGAAGATTAAATCCCAGCGATTTTAAGTATTCTGTATTAGATGGGGACAACAGTTTTTTATTTTTTATACTTTCTCGATTGTGAGTTGATGCGGTATTGAATGAAAATCCTCTTTGCACTATGTTTTTATTGTAAATGATCATTATTCTGGTTTGAAGTGGAGTCTAAGAGTGATTTTTTCTCCTCTAAAATTTATAAGTTCACCGTCTTGATTTAAGATTCTAATCGTTATGTTGTTTATTTGCTGACAGTTGACGGGAAAATAAATAACATTTCGAGGTTTTTCGCTTATTTTATATCCTGGAGGAACATCAAGAGGAAATTCATGAATAGCATGATTCGAAGTATTATTAATAAATGATCCGGTTGTTAAGTTGCTTTCAATGCGTATTGTATTAACATTCGTAATATGTGCAGGTAAGTCAGATTCAAATAACCTTGTAGTATTCAATTGATTAATATCTACAATCATCACTTCCACAGATTTATCATTTTGAAGATTTTGATCAGTGTTATAATATTCAGTTGAATTTACTTCTAATTTACTTTTGCTAAATCCGAACAACTTTCCTATACTGTTTGGTTGTGAAAAATCTATATCCATTGATGAGGTTATTTCAGTTTTAAGTGTGTTATTGTTAGCTTCAATTACTAGATAAATTGATTCATCAATATCTTTTAAGCTTGAGTTTAAGAAAAAATCAATATCCTCAAGTTCATATGAACCAACCGGAATAGTAATAATATGATTTCCTATATGAAACAAATTGTTGTGAACATCTACATTAGGTATGGAGTTGAATGTTACAAAATCAATAAGTCCACAAACATATTTTGTAGGGAGTTCAATTGGAGGAAAATATTCTTCAACCAGAGTTGATTTGTTTCCGTTTAAAGATATTGTTATTGACATTTCAAGTATTCAGAATGAACTGATGATGTTTGATGATTATTCTATCTGATTTAAGTGTTAAATAATAAATCCAAAAAAAGAAAAAATGTCTTTTATAATTTTATGTTTTCTTTATTAATATTTGATTTAATAAACTTTCTTAAGAGTATTACATTTTTTTGAGCACATATACAATATTTTCTATGATAACAACAAACATTTACAGATTCATCATTTTGATATAATGTTTTTAAATTTGGACAATTTAAATCATCCAGGTTATAAAAATTAATTTTATCCTTAAAAATATTTTGAATCCACTTAATTTTTTCTAATCCTTTAGCATAATAAATATAATTTTTATCTTTAACATGCGCAATATAATATTCCACAATATTTGTTAAGGATGAATCACCATCTTTCCATTTTAATCCATGATGATGATTATAAAGCCAATTAATTGAATATTTTTCTTTTGTTGTCAACGATGAATATGGAAAAGGTGGTTTAATAATAAATGTTTGAACTTGTGAGTCGTCAATTGAAATACTCAGTTCTTTTACAATGAATTTATTGTTGAGATAAAAACCTTGTACGTCTACAACTAATATTCTCTCCTCCGACATTGTTTAGTACTAATCAAGTCACAACGACGACTGTAGAACTGTTTATAAAGTTTATGTTTTTAAATTATTATAAAAATTCATTATATATAATGCTTGATCCCAACTGTTATCGATAAGGGAACATTTACAGGTATCAGGTCCACAAGTTGTTTCATCGTTGGACCACACACAATTGTTATAATGATATCCAAATTTTGATTTACTTTTCTTATAAAATGCATATTCATCGAATTGAGCTTTTAATTTCTTCAAAATAATCTCATGTTCATACCACAAAAACCTTTCTTCATTCAAGAAGTCATGTACAATTTTCGAATAAAACTGATTATTCATTATTTTTCTTATTTTTTATGTTAAATAAATCTTCTTAACACATCAACAACAAAGTTTATATTAAGTGGTAGTAGTAAATGTATTTCATCATATCAGCTAATTTATATTATTTCCATATCCAAATCATGTGTGTAATCTTGAATGTTGATTAGTGTAACATCAGATCGGTATGTTGTATCATCCTCAGAAGCCACCTCAATTTCACCATTACTTAAAATTCTCTCGTATTCAACTTGACGGTATTCGAAGCATGAAATATTTAATCGACGTTTCAAGTAATTGCTGTCATATGTACAACGGATTCTCAATTTTATATTATCTTTATATTGAAGTTGAAAATGTCTATAAAATGGAGCCGAACTTTCAATTATTCCTGCAATATTTTTTTCTTTTTTTACTAAATCTTGCCTAAATGTTTCAATAGCTTGTTCAACAGTAAAAGATTGATTTATAGGCGGTGGGGAGTCTTCTTGTTCTTCGTTTGATTTATTTTCTGCTTTTGTTGTTGTTAACTCGATGTTTTTATTTAAATCAGTACTGTACTTTAAAAGTTTGAAATTTAGTTGTATGCTCACAGTATCATTATTCGGTAATTTTATAGCAAATTCTGTATTTTTAAGTTCATTTTCACTCAAATCAATAGGTAATGAAGCTGAAAACACTTGTAGGATATAAATATATGAAAACAATATGATAAAAATATTTTTCATTTTAGTTTTTCTTTTTTAATAGACGTGTTCTTAAGTTAGCGATATATTTTAAATGAGATGATAAGAATTGTTTCTCATATTTATATACTAATTTAATAATCGTCGTCGTCGTATTCAATAGATTTATCAACTGAGTCGCCACCAACGTTATTGCCATCTTTCTTAACTTTACTATCATTAACCCTTTTTTGAAGGAGAAAAGGTTTTTGTTGATTTTTTTTATTTAATGAGTGGATATCAGCCTTACTATTATATAGTTTATTTGTATCTCTGAAAACAATAGTCTCTATTTCACTATAAACGCACGATGGTTTGTATGAGTGTACATTTATATCTTTAAAACCACCTTCATAGACTGTTCCAACTAGTGATATCATACCACCGATAACCTCAATTTTTATATGTTGATTGTGACTAAAATGAAATATTGGAATATTTGTTGGCATTTGCTGTCCTCTATTAAGAGAAAAAATTTGTGTTCTTGTTCCTCCTTCTGCGGTTAGGAACACCTGCATTATAATATCCAAAACTATTGCATTTATTATTTGAAAAGTTTTCCACTGTGCATGACAAGTACAATATTTATCACCAGTTTTTAAAAATTGACCCCAATACATGTTTATGAAAGGTTTTAATATAACTGAATCTCTCTCTATATATATATATATATATATATATATATATATATATATATATATATATATATATGCTTAACCGCAATTGATAAGAAGTTATTGAAATATCTAAAAACGTCTTATGCTATCAATTATTCAATATAAAGAATCAGTTTGAAAGTTCGTTTTACGGTGAAAAGTTGAAAGCAAAAAAAAAAAAAAAAAAAAAAAAAAAATGAGAGCAAGCTTAAGAAAATTGTTTCAAAATCCTAATATTACATACTTACCTTTAAAGGATATGGAAGAAAATACTATATATGAAATCAACAAAATAGATCGAGTAGATACAAAATATGGTGAAAGTATAAGATGTCTTCTAAATAATGAATATTACATTTATTTACCTAAACGATTTCTGATTATTACTAAAAATCAAATGGATTACCTAAACACAACTCCACACATTTTAAAGAAAGTTAAAGAAGTGAAAGGATTATATACTCTAATCGTTAAAAAGAAGAAGCAATTTGTATTCTACAACAACTTGCATGACAGTACCGAAGAAGAAGATGATGATGATGATGACGATCATAATGATGAAATAGAAAACACATTTTAAATAACCTCGAAACAGAAACTTTTTTAAAATTATAAAAAATATTAATAATAAAGAAAAACCCACAAACTCTAAACTTTCTCACGTATTTAATAAATTAGGAACTTTATAAAAATGAAAAAACCGCAACGCAAGCATTTTAAAATTAAAATCCAATAGCATTAAAATATTTACCACATTTTTCCTGTTTAGAAGAAAAATTACATTTCTGAATTTTGTATAAAAACCCCCCGCTAGTTTTACTTTAAGTGTCATTCAAGTTAAGTAAATCACAATGGAAGCACAATTAAAATCCATTTTCAAAAAAACCCAAACTAAGAGCATTCTCCCCATAAAGGAGATGGTGTTTGGGTATAAATACATCATAACAAAAATGGAGCGTGTTCAGACGCCCTATGGTAAAAAAGTTCGTTGTTTGGTGGAAAACACCAAATACATATACCTACCTGGTATATTCAACGACACTTTAGACGATAAGTGTATAGAGGAATTTACCCGCAATACCTACTATCTTACTAAAGATAGAAAAGGTAGCAACAGCAGTGCATATTACGAGCTAAATATACATGCAGCTGCAACAGGTAATTTTTGGTAAACAGTTTTTTTTTTTATTTATTTTATTATTATTAAATCTAAATATTATTTTTTTTTTTTGTTATCGTTCTAGCTCAAGATACACTAAGGAGATAATGTGAATCTTTAACATTGATGAACTTCAATAATATTTTTTTTTTTTTTTTTATGTACTTGAATATTAGATTTATTTTTCTGTTGTATTAGAAAATTTTAAAGCAAATTAATAAATAAAATATACATATGTATATACATAAATAGTATAGTTTTGATTTTTATTTCTAATCAACTTTGTTGTGTATGATCAGTATCCAGCTTTTGTATTCAAACAGCTTAATTATTGAAGCCCCAACAAATGGAAGCAGAAATTATTTACATACATACTTTGAATAATAATATGTTAATAACAAAAATGTAGTATAACATATTTACTTAATTAAAAATGTGGTTACAATTAAAATATAAGCATTTGTTTGTTAATTTTTTTTTTTTAACATTTGACCACAACTTTTTTATCAAAGCTTTATTTTAGTAAGAATAAAAAGTATATAAAAAACATTTGGTAATGAGTTTTAATGCAACAATTAATTTTGATCATTCTTAGAAAGCGCGTCTCACGTAATAAAAAGAAAACTAAAAAAAAAAAAAAAAAAAAAAAAAAAAAAAACGATTTCAGTGATTGAAGTGCTAAGTGTTAAATTTTTAACAGTGAATTGTGAAATTAATTAATTTTCAAATTTGAAATTTTATAACACAACACAAAATATTTCCTGAAGAAGATATCCAAAGGAAATCGAAAATTGAAAATATACAAATTCATTTTTATAAAACCATAAGTGACCTTAAGCTCGAGCAATTATTGAAGAGAAATTAATTAATTAATTTATACAAACATCTTCACCAAGTCCAGGTATGTTGTGCTAAAAAAACAAATCTATAACTTGTTAATTTGTGCTAATTTAAATTTCAATTTAAATTTCAGCACATTACTTTCATTTCTGCTGTTTATTTTAAACTGAAATTGTGAAATCATAAAATTTCTATAAACATCTTTACTATCTTTACTAAGTCCAGGTATTTTGTAGATATGAATAGCAAATCTATAATTTCTGTTTATTTAAATTTCAATTTAAATTTCAGCACATTACTTTCATTTTCTGCCTAATCATGTTCATCTGTGAAATTTGTGGAACGTCTTTCGTATCCAAATTTAATTTCAAGAGGCATTTTAGTAATAAGCATACTAACCTAAAATATAACAAAACAAAACTAAATTTAAAAAGTGAAAATATTGAAGAAAGTCCATCGTGTAGCTATATACGATGTGATAGTTGCAAATTAAATATAAGTAAAGGTTCTTGGTCTCATCATTTGAGAACTAATGAACATAAAAAAAATAATAATCGTATATTTATAAACAATGATATATATATAAGTAAAAATTTATTTTCTAAGCGTATTCAAACTTTTGTATACGAAAATAAAAAGGTAGATGAGCTTTCATTAAACATTTTATTTTCGAATGCAAAAGAAAGTATTATAAATATTTTAAAAAATACGTTATTAGAACATAAAAATATAAAATTTAATATAGAACTTTTTGCAGAATATATAAAATTCTCAAAAAATAATGAAACAGTAGATGATGATAGCACACTAATTAGTATTAAATCTTTTCAAACGAAAATGGTAATAGCACAATTAGAACAAGATCTATCTGACATTTACGATAATCATTGTATAGAAATAGCAAGCAAAATGGATGAGTTTCAAGAGAGAGATAGTGGTTGGTCTCTAGTTTGTATCAATAAAATTGAAATTAATATCAACAAGTATTGTCCTATAAAAGGATCTAAATATTTAGAACTACCGGCATTTATCAGAAATAAAAAAGCGTGCATCAATATTAAAAATAATGATAATTATTGTTTTAAATGGGCTCTTATAGCTGCATTAGAAAACCATCATTTAAATCCAAAATATTCACATTATAGTAACGTTATCACACAGAGCCTAATAACACTAACAAATGGAATAACCATTGATTTCAACAACTTAACCTTTCCTCTATCTATTGGTGATATTAAGATATTTGAGAAAAACAATTTAAATATAAGCGTGAATGTTTTTGGATGTGATGTGATAAAAAAAGAAATCGTTGGACCATATTATAAGACAGCTGATGAAAAAATTAATCATATAAATTTACTATACATTCAAGATGATAAAAACGATGAATCACATTATGTTTGGATAAAAAACATAAGTCGTTTATTGAGCACACAAGTTTCAAAACATGACGGTGCTAAATATTTTTGTAATTTTTGCTTACACTATTCAAGCAGTGAACTCTTGTTGTTAAAACATAAACAAGAATGCAATAAAATTGTCACCAAAATGCCATCGGGTGTTAAGGATGATAATATATCGCAGTTCAAAAATTTTAAAAATCAATTAGATGTACCATTTGTTATCTATGCGGATTTTGAATGTATATTAAGTAAAATTAACAACGAAAATTCTAATAATGTCACAAGCATTCAAAAACATATACCTATAGCTTACAGCTACTACATAAAATCATCTTTTGATTCTAAACTGAATAAGCTTAGAACGTATACGGGTAACGATGTTGTTAAAGATTTTGTACAAAATTTGATTGAGGATGCACGTTTTTTGTGTACAAACTTTCTAATGAAAGTAGTGCCAATGAATTCTCTATTACCCCATGAAGTTGAAAAACATTATAATACTAATGAGTGTCATATATGTAAACAAATTCTAGATGATGATAGATGTGCTGATCATTGTCATTTAACTGGTCAATATCGCGGGCCAGCTCATTGGAAATGTAATATTAATTATCAATTACCTAACTTTATTCCAATAATTTTTCATAACTTTTCAGGTTATGATTGTCATTTGTTTGTAAAGGCTCTAGCAGATTATCCAGGTGATATAGATGTTATACCACTTAATAAAGAATTGTATATATCTGTTAGAAAAAGAATTCAAATAACCGACAAATATAATTTAGAATTACGTTTTCTTGATTCTTTTAAATTTATGTCGTCTAGTTTAGATAAATTATCTAATTATTTGCATGATGATAACTTTAAAACACTGCAATCAATATATCCAAATCATTTAGAATTTAATCTTTTGAAAAGAAAAGGTATATTTCCTTATGATTATATCGATTCAGTTGAAAAATTAAATGAAAATGTCTTGCCTTCTCGTGAACAGTTTTTCTCTACTTTAAATAATAAAGAATGTACTATTGCTGATTATGAGCACGCGTTAAGTGTTTGGTCTGCATTTAACTGTCAATCTCTGAATGAGTATATGCTTTTATATCTAAAAACTGATGTGCTTCTTTTAACTGATGTATTTGAAAATTTTCGTTCTGTTTGTAAATCAATATATCATCTTGATCCATGTCATTACTATACAACACCTGGTTTATCGTGGGATGCCATGTTAAAAATAACAAAAATTAAATTGGAATTATTCACCGATATAAATATGTATAATTTCATTAAAAAAGGAATAAGAGGTGGTATTGTTCAATGCACAACACGTCGAACAGTTGCAAATCATAAATATATGAAAACATATGATTGCTCTAAACCCTCACAATATCTTATGTATTTAGATGCGAACAACTTGTATGGTTGGGCAATGTCTGAATATTTACCAGAAGGTAAATTTGAATGGATTGAAGATATAGATAATTTTGATATTTCAAAAGTATCTGAAAACTCTGATTTTGGTTACATTTTAGAAGTTGATTTAGACTATCCTGAAGAACTACATGATAGTCATAATGATTTACCGTTTTGTGCTGAACTTAAAAGTTCACCAATACAACATCATAATATAAAGAAACTAATTCCCGATTTAACTAACAAAAAATCATATGTAATTCACTATCGAAATCTTCAACAGTGTATTAGAAATGGTTTAAAATTAGTTAAAATTCACAGAATATTAAGATTTAAACAATCAACTTGGTTGAAACAGTATATCGATTTAAATACCTTTCATCGAACCAATGCCAAAAATGAGTTTGAAAAAAATTTTTTTAAACTTTTAAATAATGCGGTATACGGTAAAACTATGGAAAATGTTGAAAAACGTAAAAATGTAAAAATCGTTAATGCTTGGGAGAGTCAACACAAGCGTTTGGGCGCACGAGCTCTTATAGCAAAACCTAATTTTCATAGTTCAACACATTTTACCGATAATATGATTGCAATTCAAATGAGTGTGGATAGCGTAACATTTAATAAACCTATATATTTAGGGTTTTCAGTTCTAGAACTATCTAAATATAAAATGTATGACTTTCACTATCAGTATATGCAGGCAAAGTTTAATGAAAATTTAAAACTAAATTATATGGATACTGATTCTTTAATTTACACAATAAGAACAAATGATTTTTATAAAGATATTTACAATGATCTTCATCTAAACTTTGATACATCAGACTATTCAATTAATAATGTTTTCAATTTCCCCTTGCAAAACAAAAAAGTCTTGGGAATGATGAAAGATGAGAATAATGGCCATGTAATGTTAGAATTTATTGGACTTCGATCAAAAGTATATTCAATAGCTGTTGACGATAAACAAGAAATCAAAAAAGCTAAAGGTGTAAAAAACTCTGCTTTAAAAAAACTAACTATAAATGATTATCGTAACTGTTTGATAGATAAAACCATATATCACGATAAAATGTATATATTTAAATCTATCCTACATGAAATTTATACACAACAAATATCAAAAGTTGTATTAAGTTATGATGATGATAAACGTTATATAAGAGAAGATGATATTAATACCTATGCTTGGGGACATTTCAAAATAAACAAAAATTGAAATTTTAATAAAGTCTAATTCATATAAAACAAAAATACATACTTCAATATGAGATTTATTCTTTTTAAACTAGATATTTTTTATTATATTATAAAATGTTCAAACAAATTAATAAATAAAATATATATGTACATAAATACAAAAAGAGTATTGTTTTTGGTTTTTTTATTTCTTATCAACTTTGTTGTGTATGGTCAGTATCAAGCTTTTGTATTCAAACAACTTAATTAAATCAACTGTTTCAAACGCACATTCATTCATATCAGCGAAAAAAAAAAAAACCACAACAGAACTTTTAAAAACAGAACAACAAAATAGGGTGGTACTTACATCATCGTTGTTAGTTTTCTCATACAAAATTAGTATACAAATCCTAACCAACCCCACCCAAAACCCGACCAAATCCCACCCAAACCCCGACCAAATCCCGACCAACTCCCGCTCAAACCCCGACCAAACTCAACCAAGCCAAACCAAGTCGTACCAACCCATTACTCACACACAATTTCAAAAACTTCCAGTAAGTACCACCCTATTTTAAACACACATTCAACTGACCAGTGTTGCCAAGTATGCATTACACAGATTTTCATCGTTCATGCCATACAAAATTAGTATAAATTTTTTGCTCCCTGCTCTGTTTCCAGAACTGTCTTATACACCCTACTCAAAACTTCTTCATTGAACTACAGGCCATATTTCTACAATGCTACGTTTAATTTTTGTAATTTGCTGAAAAATCCCAAACGTCATTTATTTTGGAAATTTATTTATGACAAGGTAAAGGACTATACAAATATTAATCACACGTGTCCCTACAATGTAAGTGTTGAATGAAGTTTGTTATACGAGTAAAATTTTTAAGTGGAAATAACATGAAATTATTTTATGCAGCCTGATCTGATTGTCAGTAGTTTGATATTTAACCCTGACATGAGGGAGGGACCATATTCCCCTTCCCAGCTGGCGGTTATCTGATGAAGTTTCGGGCTGCTATAAATGGCGATTTTAAAAGTGAAGTTTTGAGTTATTTCAGCATATCTTGATATACTAAAAATAAAATTAAATAAAAATAAAACAAGTGTGCAAAAATCAGGCAAGATTTTTCTTTCCTTGAAATTGATGAGTTAGAGAATATGGAAAGTTCTTAAAACTTTATATTGTTTAAAAAACAAACAGCCTGCACCGACAAAAATCTCCTTAGTTAAACTTATAAATTTATATTGTTAGTTTTACAATTCATATAAGTTCTTGTTAGAATTTCAATTAACCAAATTTCAGCTAGTTAAACTTACCAATAGTTTTCTGTTATTTTATTTTAAGTGCAAACTGTTATTTGGATTTAAATGCAGCAACTAGTTTTCTAATTGAAATAAATGATTAAATACGCTACTGCATTGATGGTGCAAATTGCTAATGCATAAGAACAAATTTCTTAGTTAATACAACCAAAATTAATTGTAATACTGTAAATACAAATGATTAGTTTTAGCAATTACATTACTTGTTAATTTTTTAATTTAAAATTTTATAAAAATTACACTATTTTCTTGGTTAATTCAACAGATATACACAAAGTTGAAAAACTTGAGATGAAATACAAACAAAGAAGGTTGTTGAGTATTAATTTTACTTTTAAAAGCACTAGTTTTTGCGATTTGGATAACCAAACAGTTTTTTAGGTTAATCTAACCAATTAAAGTTGTTAAATTTAGTGCAATTTTGATAATAACTAATATTGCGCAACAAGATCCTCTAATATTTTGCTTAATCCAATATAAATACATACCCAAAAGTAACAGAGGTTAATCCAACCAACTTTAATTGTTTATGTATTGTCTGGTCAGTTAATGTTTATGTCCTTGTCGCTGAGGTCGAAGAAGAGATAGAAGAGCTAGTTTTTTATGGATTTATTTTCAGTATTTTTTGTTTGCAGAAATATAGCAGAAATCGCATTATAACATATATTTGGATATTTTTTTAACTGCCTTATGTTAGTTAGTTTAACCAATTTTGTTGGTTGCTGCAATCTTAATCGCAAAAATTGGTTAGATTTGCCTGAAACCTGTGAAACAATATTGCAAGAATGCGTTTGTCTCCATTTAAATTTAAGCAAAATTGATTTGATTGGAATGATGGCCTGTAGAAAGAACACTTTCGTTAGATTTTTTTTTTGTTTAGAAATAACAATAAAGTACTATAATTTGTTTTCGTTTTGTTCAGTCCCATTTGGAATTGGCCAGAACATTGTCATTGAAATTTAATGCTAAAATTTATTTGTCAACATTCCAATAAAATTTGTGAAAATATGATTTTATTACTTTGTTGTATACTTATAGATTATTTATACACATTAATTAAAATTTTATTTTCTATTCGTACATAAAAGTTATAAAATCTGCACCAAAATATTATTCAACACTTTTTTTTTTGGTTCTAAAAACATTATACAAAGTAATCGCACGCTTTCAATAGAAACGCATAGCAAGTAATAATATTTTTAATCGACTTCAAAAAAAAAAGGGAGGAGAAAACGAATTGATAGCTTTTTTTTTTTTGGGTTATGTTACCTCATAACTCGCTACATTTTAGAACGATTTTAAAAAAAATTCTTTATATATATACCTTTCATTTGGTTCCATTGTAAAAAAGGAGGCGGGGATACGCCCACTATTTTAAAAAATTAATTTTATGATATTTTACTTATTTTATATGAGGCTCTCATAATGACACAATCGCGAAGTGGGAAAAAATGGGCGTGTTTCAAACCCCTAAAAAGTACCCTTTATTTTAATCTGGACCATATGCCATTCTACCAAATTTTATACAAATCCATTAAGCCGTTTCTGCGTTAAAGTGCAGCAAACATTTAAACTTACAAACATACAAACTTTCACATTTATAATACTTATAAGTAGGATTATTGGTCGATAATGGGTTAATAAATGTTAAAAATTAAAAAAAAAATTCTTTAGAATTTTTTTCATTCTCTTGCCAAAAATATGCTCCTGATTTGAATTTTTTAAATTTTGTTAAAACCATACCGGCCCATAATGGGTTAAAGTGTGAAATTTTTGCTATAAAAAACACCCTACAAGTGTATGTATGTATATCTTAATCCAGTATGTGACCAAAACCCTTTCAGCTGTTCTCTTCTACAGGGTGTTTTTTTAGAGGTATAGAACTTCGAATTGAAATAAAACACAAGAAAATCGTTTTAATGTCCATCAATTTGGCTTTATTGGAAGGATAATTTTATGCCATTAACGTTTAAATATGATTTCGGGCATGTGGCCGCCGCGGCTGGCTCGAATAAAGCCAATTCTACAGGTCCAATTTTCAACCACTTTTACGAGCATATGGGGCCGTATGTTGGCAATAACGCCACGAATGTTGGCTTCCAAGTCCCCTAACGTTTCTGGTTTGTTGGCGTAGACGATCGACTTCACATATCCCCAAAGAAAATAATCCAATGGTGTCAAATCACACGATCTTGGTGGCCAATTGACAGGTCCATTCCGCGAAATTATGCGCTCATCGAATGTTTCCTTCAATAAATCAATTGTGACGTGCGCTGTGTGGCATGTAGCGCCGTCTTGTTGGAACCACAACTCATCCACATTCATGCCATCCAATTCGGGAACAAAATAGTCGGTTATCATGGCTCTATACCGGTCTCCATTAACGGTAACTGACTCTCCAGCATTATTTCGGAAGAAGTGTGGCCCAATGACTCCACCAGCCCATAGAGCACACCAAGCAGTCAGTTTTTGTGGATGTAATGGCGTCTCAAGGGTCTCATGTGGATTCTCTTCACTCCAAATGCGGCAATTTTGCTTGTTGACGTAGCCATTCAACCAAAAATGAGCCTCATCACTGAACAAAATTTTGCGATGAAAATCAGCATCGAGATCAATCTCATTTTCGGCCCATACACCAAAATCACGACGCATTGCATGGTCTCGCGGCTTTAATTCTTGCACAAGCTGGATCTTGTAAGGTCGCAAGCCAAGATCTTTGCGCAAAATCTTCCATAAAGTTGATGGACAAAGCTCCAATTGCTGTGCACGGTGGCGAATCGATTCATTCGGGTCCTCTTCAACACTTTGCTCTACAGCGGCAATTGTTTCTTCGGTGCGCACTGTTCGACGTCTCTACGGATGCGTATTATCACATAGAGTAAACGTAGTGCGAAAACGATCCATGGTTAACCAAATTAATTGCTCTGATGGACGATTATGTCGACCATAAAATGGACGGAGCTTGCGGTAAACTTCGCGAACTGAACCATTATTTTCGAAATAAATTTGCACGATTTGCAAGCGTTGTTCTTTTGTCAACCTGTTCATGATGAAATGGCAAACCAAACTAAATATTAATCACTTGACAGCAGACAAAATGGCCGCCAGTTAAAAAAGTGATGCCAACTTAAAGTTCTATACCTCAATAAAAAACACCCATTAGTTATAAGGTAACAAACAGCCTTACGCACGAACATGGTAGACATCGCTGAAGCCAAATTGATTCGAATTCGTGTGATTGGCTTTCGTTCGTTTAATTTTCTTTTTAACCGACTTCAAAAAAGGAGGAGGTTATCAATTTGTCCCATTTTTTTTTTGGCAGTTTCACTTCATAACTCGGTTCACATTAGACCGATTGTAAATTTTTCTTTATTGTCTGAGAAGGTTAAGCTTTTCAGTAGTCTTATTGAAAAAAATAAGAAATGGGCGGGGAGACGCCCGCAAATTTTTAAATTTGATTTTATGATATTCTGCTTTTTTGATTGCTGCGAAACCTTTGGTTCTTGTAATTACACAATATTAAAGTTGAAAAAATGGGCGCCCATTAAAATCTATTATTATATTTTACGTAGTTCTACTTAACCGATTTTTACGAAGCTTACCACACACCTTGAGCTTAAAAATAGACTAAATCTTACATTTTTAAAAATGGGCGGAGTCACGCCCATTAAAAATTAATATTTTATTTACCGTACCGATTTTTACAAAACTAAACACACACCCTGAGCTCTGAAAACACACACAAAAATTGCATTCAAAAAATGGGCAGAGCAACGCCCATTAAAATTTCATTTTATATCCCATAAATTTTTTTCGAAATCTTCTATCAGATCTTTTCATTGAAGTGGGGTTTTTTTTTTGCAGAACTATGGAAAAAAAGCGCAAAACAATTGTAATAAACTTTGTTTGAAAGGAAAAAGAATTTCATAAAACAAATAGATGTAAACCTTTCTTATATTTTCTTACCCCAAACGTGTTGTAAATAAGAATTTTATTTTTATTTTTAACTTATATTTGCTATTTCACAAAACTTTAAATTTTAGTTTTATTGCTGCCTTCAGCTGTTCAGAATGCACAATTTTCTATTGTTTATATATTTTATGGAAAAGTTGTTACTTTAACGAAAAGAGAAAGAAATAACTACAAAACTTGCAAAATATTATTCATAAACTTACAAATAAAAGAAATAAATTGCAATACACAACTATTTATGCACCATTAACTTTAACTGGCAAAATATAAGAATGCAAATTCAATTTTGTTACACGATGAAGAAGAAAATAATTTTTCTACCAAAAATTTATTGCCGCATAAAGAACAAAATTTTTATTGTATTAAACGTGTCTTGAAGCGACTAAAAGGATTTTATGCTTTAACTTCCAATTGTTGCAAAGGAATTGAATATGCAAATAACTTGCGATAAATGGCAGAGAAGTGGCAAATTCAGATTTATTTTTATATACGAGGGTGGGTCATTAGCTCAGTGTCTTTTTGAATTCCTCGCCTCTTAAATGAAATAGCAACACTGCTGCTGTCAACAGGCAGCTGTTGATTTTGCTTTTGCTTTTGTTTTTTTTTTCTTTTCTTTTTCAAACAAAAATTTTAAAACATTATGACACTTAAGACTACCGTTGGAAACCGCCAAATATTTTTACTGAAGTAGGACTTACGCATATTTTCCTTATCAAACTTATCATAATTTTTTCTGTCTAGTAACAACCATTTGTTCATTTGCTCATTAATATTTATCACATCTAATTTAGCTTGCAAAGCGATTACAAATATAGAAACAAATGAAGTTCAAACAATAATAATAAAACTAACTAAAATTCACTCATTAAATTTCTCACATTTATTTGGCTTACAATATTATTTCCAGTAAAAAAATGCAGGCTCTTTTTTCCCAAAAAGCAATTCATACGAGTACATACATACATATATGCTAACATACATATACAATGTATACATAGATACACATATACATATGTGTATTCATAAAATTTTTTTTTTTCAAACTCACTATATAATATAAAAAAAATATTCAGAGAAAATACCATACAACAACTACAAACATCTGGTGGCTTTAGCCATTTGCCATGGAAGCACACACATCAGGTGTCAACACGAGTGCTTGTCGAAAAAAAGATACAACCACAAAGCTCACAAAAAAACATTATAATTTTTTCACATAGCGAAACAGCGCAAATATGTCTTAACTGATATTTAGCAAGAAATACAAATAGCTAAAATTTAAATGCTGTTATTGTTCAAATTGTAACAATATTTTAAGAATTTTAAATTACATAACATTGGCTAAAAATTAAAATCAATTAAATTTTAAACAGTACCTTTTTTTATAAAAAGTACCTTTTTTATAAAAAAGTACACTTTTATAAAAAGTACCTTTTTTGTATAAAAAGTACCTTTTTTATAAAAAAAATACCTGTAGCTGTTATAAAAAGTAAAATTTTTTTAAAGTCCATTTTTTAAAAAGTACCTTTTTTCAAAAAGTACCTTTTTTTAATTACCTTTTTTATAAAAAGTAACTGTATTTTTAAAACTACTTTTTTTTATAAAAATTACCTTTTTTATAAAAAGTACCTTTTTTTACAAAAAGTACCTTTTTTATAAAAAGTTCCTTTTTTATACAAGGTACTTTTTTATAAAAAGTCCTTTTTTTATAAAAAGTTCCTTTTTTATACAAGGTACCTTTTTAAAAAAAAGTATCTTTTTAATAAAAAGTACCTGTTTTATAAAAGGTACCTTTTGATAAAAAGTACTTTTTTTATAAAAGGTACCTTTTGATAAAAAGTACTTTTTTTATAAAAGTTACCTTTTTAATAAAAAGTACCTGTTTTATAAAAGGTACCTTTTGATAAAAAGTACTTTTTTTATAAAAGGTACCTTTTGATAAAAAGTACTTTTTTTATAAAAGGTACCTTTTTATAAAACGGTACCTTTTATAAAAAATGTATTTTATGAAAAGTACATTTTTAAAAAAATGCTTTTATAAAAAGTACCTTTTATAAAAAGTACCTTTTATGATAAGTACATATTACAAAAAGTAACTTTTATAACAAGTACTTTTTACAACAAGTACCTTTTATGAAACGTGCCTTTTATAATAAGTACCTTGTATAAAAAGTACCTTAAATAAAAAGTAAATTTTCTTATAAAAAACTACCTTTTATAAAAACCACATTTTATAAAAAGTTCGAGGGCGGACCAAATAGTCCGTGACTATTTGAATGAAACACAGTTTCTTTTGCAAAACAAAAATTTATTTTTCAATATAATCTCCTTTTAACTCAATACACTTAGTCCATCGTTTCTCCAATTTTTGTATCCCTTCCAAAAAATTGGATTTTTCGAGGTCCTTAAAATATGCATTTGTTTGGTCAATAATTTCATCGTTGGAGCTAAATCTCTTTCTACCGAGCCATTTCTTTAGGTGTGGAAATAGGAAGTAGTCACTAGGGGCTAAATCCGGAGAATATGGCGGATGAGGTACCAATTCGTAGCCCAATTCATAGAGCTTTGTCATTGAGACTGCACCCGTGCATTATCTTGATGAAAAATAAATTTTTTTCTTGGCCATATGGGGTCATTTTCTTTTTAAATTCTCATTAAATCGGTCTAATAAGTTGGCATAATATTCGCCGTTTATTGTTTTTCCCTTTTGTAGGTAAACGATGTGAATTATCTGATTTCAATTGGCCGTCCAGAACGTTCAGCGTCATTTGTACTTGTGCGACCACAACGAAAGTCAGTAAACCACTTTTTTACCATTGAAATCGATGTTGCAGAGTCCCCATATTATTATATCGAGCTTTTCCTTGGTGTGATTGATGGTTTTATTTTCGCAAAAAATAATGTTTAATGATTATTCGAAATTCACTTCTTTCCATTTGTATAAAAATACACGAGGTTGTATATTTTGAGCAGCTGTTAAACGCAAAGTAAATGACAGTAGTCTGTTAACAGGTGGTGCTTGATAAGAACAGTGTTGCATTTCATATAACTACGAGGGAAGTTCGAAAAGTCACGGACTTAGCTTTCAGAAAAAGTACCTTTTTACAATCCCTGCCTTTTATAAAAGTACCTTTTTTTAAGTACTATTTATTTAAAGTTCTCAAAATTTAAAAGTTAAATCATTTGTTGCCATCTAAATGAAAGAAGGGAGATAGAAGCACAAAACGATATAGAAAGCTCAAATAACAAATAAGAAAATACATTTTTTATTGTCGAATATTTATGGTAATTGAATTGCCCTAAAATAAATGCTTTTCACAATAATAATAATAACAATTGAACACATGCTTTTAAATCAAGTCATTTATATTGTCGCAATTATGAGTGACTGTACAAATTTCAACATACCCTTTAGCAATTAACAAGTTTCCAAACTGGAAGTTAGATACACCTGCCATAGACAAATACCTCAATGAACTTAAAAAATTCTACAACTAACCCACAAATATACCAGAAACAATTCCTCAGACGGATCAATGGCTGACAACCGTGTAAGTTTCAGGGTAATACTAACGACATCGATTCTGCCCATATGCAGTACTAACTTTTCGGCAGAACTCATAGCGATATATGAAACTATAAAAAGTATTCGACAATTTCGTTGCAAATTCGCGATCTGCACAGACTCGCTAACTGCTATTGACTCTGTAACTAATTTTAACAATGATAGTTACTACATAAATTTTATTCGCCAAAAAAGTAGTATTGAAAAGCAACCAAACATTAAACTAATATGGGTCCCTGGCCACTCATGAATTATGGGCAATGAAATTGCTGACAAAACAGCTAGTTGCAGTGTTGTCAGATTTATTTTCAGCTTCCTCGCCAAATTACTTATCTAATATCGCCAAATATCGCCAATGTAATAAAACATTAAATTTTAGCTACAAAAAATATTTTTATTTTGTAATTACATTACAAATATTGTTAAATTTTAAATTCAGTAGGTAACGTCTATCGTAAGATATAATAATTATATTGTTTAAGAAAAATTGAGAAGTGTTTACATTAAATACTTACGGTCTTGTTCATAAAAAATATTTTAGGTTTGTTACATGTCTATTTGACAAATTTCCCATAGAAATATGTCAAATAAGCGCTTAATAAGCCTGAAATAGTTTTTATGAATAAGGCAGTTAATACTTAACAATAACTTATTCCAAAAGATCAATATAAATAGGATAAATTGAACATAAACACCAAGATCAACATTAATATTTAAATCTTCTGATAAAACTGAAGTGGCAAGTACCAGCAACATCGTCGTGATCATGCATTTTAGGCGAGAGCTCGTGCAGGCTTTTTGGAGCTTCATTATAAAAATGTTGGTTCCAATTTATAAAAGGAAGTTTTCCTCACTGTGTTTCATAAACACCAACTAAGATTTTGTGGTCTATAATTTTGTTTACTAGTAAAACTTCTTCAATTTCAGAAAATTTTGTTTGACATAAAGAGTTACAACATTTATAATCTTTTGCACGAAATCTTTTATATTGAAGAAAAAATTCCCTATCTAAAAAATTTCATGTTTTTAACATTATTCTATTTCATTGAAATCGTAAAAATGTAGTCGAAAATATCGCCAAGTACATCGCCAAGGATTTCAAATTTCGCCAAGTAAATCGCCAATCGCCATTACAAAATTTTCAGCGCCAAAAACAAATTTTTGTCGCCACGTTTGGCGAGATATCGCCATATCTGACAACACTGGCTAGTTGTGCTATATCCGCTCTCTTAATTACAACACCTAACTTCTCTCAATTTGCCATAAGGAATTACGAAAAAAGCGAATTTTATAAAGTTCAATTCGCTGGTACAGAAAAAGCAACCCATAAAAAAATTCAATGCTTCCAAACTCTTCCAAACTGTAAATAACCTCTCCAGAAATGACCAGATTAAAATAATACGTTTAAGACTAGGACACACGCGACTTACACACTGCCATATAATAAATAAGAACCTTTCAAAACATTGTCCCTTTCGTAGACACAACCCAGTTAGTATTGAATATATATTTTCATCACCACTTTAAGAACACCATTTCCAAAGAAAAGGATTTTTTTTTTAAATAATTAACTCAACGTTGCATAAAAGTAATATAAAATTAATAATAAAATTCCTTAAAAAGAGTAACCTATATAACAATATCTAATATATAAAGCCATTAGAGCTTAAGGCCAACGTTGCTTTAGCTCTTTCTTTGTTATTATACTAATAATTTAGTTTTAAGTATAATATGTAAACAAATAAATAAATAAATAAATATTTTCTTTCTTGATTGTTAACGTCCAATTGCTTATTTCTATTAGGGATGTAACGATACGCCATTTCGCCGATCCGATACCGATACCGATACTCAAAAATAAATATCGCCGATACCGATACGCATATTTAAATTGAGCTCAAGTAAAAATTAACAAAACTCAAGTAGAATAATTCTTCTATTATACAAAATAATAGTGTTTATTAATGAGCCATTCAAATCATCAAAATTTTCAGTACATTTCAGTTTCTAAAATTCAAATTTTCAAACTACAAAATGTCTGCAATATTTGTGATTTTACAAAATAAACGTTGGCATTCAGTTTAGATTGGCTCAAGATTTAAAATTGATATTAATAATACTTAAAAAAATAATTGAATTTCAATTCATGTTAACAAAAAATTAATTATTGTTTTTTACAAAATAACAGTGTAAGATTGAATGAGTCAATTCAAACTGAATGTCATACTGTTTATTTTCTAAAATCATCAAAATTGTCAATACATTTCGGTTTCAGTTGTTCAAAAAACTCTAAAGAAAAATATAAGAAGTATCGGCGTATCGACAGTAAAATATCGCCGATATCGATATATCGGAAAACCAGCAGTATCGCCGATATATCGGTATCGGTATCGGTTGCATCCCTAATTTCTATACTTCATGAAGGGCAATATTTTAAACATATTTCTCCTCATATATTTTAATAATGTAATAATCAGGCCTGTCACAGAAATCGATCGAAATTGTTTTCATTACGAATTTTCATTTCGATCGATTTTGTTTTACCTTCTCCAGATTTCGATCGATTTTGTTCAATACGAAAAAGCAGCAAACGAAAAACAAAAAACACATGGTTATTAGAAGAGAAAAACAAAATAGGAAAGGCACAACATTTTTTATTTAACTTGAAGTGAACAAAGTTTAAAAATTAATACACGAAATGTCTGCAATAACTGTAGTTTGTGGTGCGCAGGGACGTCAAGACTTTACCGGAAAATTACGGGGAAGACGATTGAGGGATACTTCAGGTTCACTTTCGTATCCAAGCGCACTGTATATGTTAAAGTTTTATTTATTTTTATTTGACTGAACAGAATATTTCACTTTTTACAATGCTGCATTTTTCCTTAAGACTTAAGGAAATTTTATAATTTGTACAAAAAAAAATTAAATAATACCTACAAAAAAATTCAAGAGATTTATTATTAGTCGACATATTGTCATAATTATATTATAAGTGAAATTTATTTGCTGGTGGTTAAGCGATATCTATATGCATTTCATTGTTGCTTTAACAAATGGTCAGTAGACTTCAACCACACATTTTGAACAGTCACAAACCTCTTATCTTATGCACAGACTTTCATAAACTATTTGAGAATTCACAAATATTAATATTTTTGAAAATCACAAAAGAAAAATAAGCATAGTAGGCCTAGTAACTTATACAAAACCCAGCAAATAATTTTTATAATATTTATTTGTTAAAGCAACAATGAAATGCATATAGACATCGCTTAACCACCAGCAAATAAATTTCACCTACAAAAAAAAATTTAAATAAATTGTTGAAAAATACTTTTCTTTATTGAAATAAGTTTTTTCAAACAGATTTTTGTACTTTCACATAAGGAAAATTACAATTCCGAGCATTAATTTTAAAGTGGTTTCATTTCGAGCATATTCTTCGTTTTTCGTTTTCTGAAGAACCTAATTACGGAATTGAAATCATTTCGATCGAATTTGGATTCTGTGACAGGCCTGAATATTTGATTTTTTTGAAGTGGAAATGAAAACTCAACGAAAGCAACAATAATCTTTTAAGGAAATAACAAAAACATTTGTACATGTATGTACATAAATGTTTACTAACACAATATACTTAGTCCAATCTTAACACAAGGGGATTTTGTGGGTTTGTTTTTTTTTTTATTTTTTTGAACACAATCACAATCACACATCAACATACCCCAAAGCTTACAGGATATAAAATAAGTTGTTTGTTAATGTGACAGCCATTTACTTGTTACTTTTTTGTTAGATTTTTTTTGTTTTGATAAAAAAAAAACGCTCTAGTTTTCAAATACAAGTGAAGCAAATTGATATAGAAAAAATATTTGAAGTAAAACATTTGTCAAATGTTAAAATAATAATAACTGCGAATAAATCCCAAAAGGCGTCAAAAGCAACAAGCGAAGAAACAAATTGTAAGAAAGTTTTGTTGATTTTGATCATTTATTACAGCAAAATATAATAGCAGCTGCAAAACAATACCAAAGTAGCACAAGCAGTTACTAAATGTAACAGAGTAGAAATTTTTCGACATAAATAAATATATTCATAAGAGTTGTTATGGGAGTTGTAACAAATGTATGCAAATTAAGAAAAAAATTATAATTTTTCCAGGAGTATGTGAAATATTTATTTTGATTTAAAAATTTAGAAATATTACTCATATGTTACCAACAAAAAGGCATTAGGGAAATTAATATTGCCGGATCTATTCAGGCAAATAATTTCAATAAAAATAATTTCAGTAAAGTACGACTTTGACTCGCACAGGGTTCCGTAAACCTAATGTTTACATTTTTTAAACCATTTAATGTACCCAGTATTCTTTTTTTCGATTTTCAGCGTTTTTTTAGCTTTGGCGATTTTTTCGGTTTTTAGTGATTTATTTTAGTTTTAGCGATTTTTTTTAGTTTTGTCGCTTTGTTCATTTTTTTTTTGCTTTTTTCGGTTTTTGACGTTTTTAAAGTTGTGGCGATTTTTTCAGTTTTTGGTGATTTTTTCAGTTTTTGGTGATTTATTTCAGTTTTAGCGATTTTTTGGAGTTTTGTCGCTTTGTTCATTTTTTGCTTTTTTTCGTTTTTGGCGATTTTTTCAGGTTTTGGTGATTTATTTCAGTTTTAGCGATTTTTTTGAGTTTTGTCGCTTTGTTCATTTTTTGCTTTTTTTCGGTTTTTGACGTTTTTATAGTTTTGGCGTTTTTTTTCCTTTTTTGGCGATTTTTTCAGTTTTTGGTGATTTATTTCAGTTTTAGCGATTTTTTTGAGTTTTGTCGCTTTGTTCATTTTTTGCTTTTTTTCGGTTTTTGACGTTTTTATAGTTTTGGCGTTTTTTCGTTTTTGGCGATTTTTTCAGGTTTTGGTGATTTATTTCAGTTTTAGCGATTTTTTTGACTTTTTTCTCGCTTTGTTAATTTTTTGATTTTTTTTTTTTGGTTTTTTACGTTTTTATAATTTTGGCGTTTTTTTCGTTTTTGGCGATTTTTTCAGTTTTTTGTGATTTATTTCAGTTTTAGCGATTTATTTTAGTTTTGTCGCTTTTTTTCGTTTTTGCGATATTTTCGGTTTTTGGCGATTTTTTTTTGGCAATTTTTTTTTTAATTTTGGATGTACACCTGGTAAATTGTTTTTCATTTTTCTTTGGCAGTTTTTTAGCATTGGTTTTTTGGTGTTTGGGATTTTTTTCGGTTTTTGGCAATTTATTTTATTTTTAGAGGTTTTTTTTTTGTTATGGCGCTTTTTTTCGTTTTGGCGATATATATCGGTTTTTGGTGAATTTTTTCTTTTTGAAGTTTATTTTTAAATTTTGGAAGTACCCGGCGAACTGTTTTTCACTTTTCTTTGCCACTTTTTTTAGCTTTTGCGTTTTTTTCGTTTTGGCGATATATATCGGTTTTTAATGAATTTTTTTTGCGATTTTTTTTATTTTGGAAGTACCTGGTAAACTGTTTTTCAGTTTTCTTCGGCACTTTTTTTAGCTGTGGCGTTTTTTTTCGTTTAAGCGATTGTTCCGTTTTTCGGCAATTTATTTTAGTTTTAGAGTTTTAGTTTAGAGTTTTTTTTTAGCTTTAGCGTTTAGTTTTCGTTTTGGCGATATTTTTCGGCTTTTGACGATTTTTCCTTTTTTGGCGATTTTTTTTTAATTTTTCAGTTTTCTTTGGCACTTTTTTAGCTTTGGCGTTTTTTTTCATTTTGACGATTTTTTCGGTTTTTGGCAATTTATTTTAGTTTTAGCGAATTTTTTAGTTTCGGTGCTTTTTCCCCGATTTTTTGCGTTGTTTTTATTTTAGGATTTTTTAGTTTTTACGTTTTTGTAAACTTCAAGAATTTGCCTCTTACGGTTTCCAAAATGCAGCAAGTTGTCAAAATTGCATTAACTGATAGAATACCCTTTAATTTTGATTTTTTTTATAATTTTAGCGTTAATTGGTGTAGTCTGCATAAAAATACACAAACTTGGAAAATTTCACGTGTCTGTATATTTTTATAATTGTCTGTTCATTATATTCGGGTTTCAATTTTAAACTGTCATATGTTTGATATTGTAGCGGCTAAAGTTTTTCCTTTTTTTAGGGTTCTCGAGAAAACAGCCTGTGATAGACAGATAGACAGACAGACATCGTAGCAACAACAATAGGGTTCCTTTCCACTTTTGATGTACGAAACCCTAAAAATGAATTCGGTAGGTCGTGTTATGGTCCATAAAAAACATTACCGTGATCGTTGATTTTTTGTTTTGAAAATATGTATGACATTGTTGCGGGCGATATGTGCTTTCAATAGGATGGCGCTACATGCGACCGATAAGGTCAATGAAATCAAAAGTTGGCGTTAAACTGATTTCGAATGGACTTGTCAGTATGCATCCAAGGTTGAGCGATTTTACACGTCTCAAATTTTTTGTGTGACGCCGCGTGTAGTCACTGGCTTATGTTGATAAACCAGCAACAATTGACGCTTTAGCGGCCTACATCCTCCAACTGGTTCAAACATTCATTTCAGACACAAACCGACAATCAAAGTCATTTAGATTACATGGGTTTGATCCTAGGTTTGTGTCTAAAATGAACGACTGAATGAGTTGGACTCAGCTGTAGCTAATATTTTTTATTTTTCGTGTTATTTGGAGTATACGGCCAGCAACGCTCTTAAAAGTGACCCAACATTAACAATCTTCTTTCGCACAAAGAAGCGATCACATTAGTTCTAAAACTGTCCGGTGATTTACCTTAATTTAATTGAGGCCTTTAAAACAAGAAAGTAGATTGCCCTTTAAGTAGTTGATTAATCTATCATGACTTTGGTTTATTTACTGTTTATATATTTTTCTTATCCTCAAATGGTGTTGTATTACATTGTCTTACAAATTAGTTTTTATATTGTTTTACACACATGCATGTCCTGGCAAGTGGAAATCATCACATCATTTTATCGGCATCATGGCAGCACGTGTAGAAAGTTTTTTTTTCAATTTTATTATTTTCTTACTCAAAATTTGAGGCAAATAGCAAAATGTAACAATAACAAACTGCGCCAAGAAAAACAATGCAAAATGAAATTCTTAAGAAAACGTGTTGCATAAATTAATACATGAAAATGTAAACAGAAAAATACTTAGTTATGTATAACAATTATAGGAAGGTTTCTCTCCCCCCCCCCTCCTCCCCCGAGGGTGGTTTTAACAGAGAAAATAACCAATTATTATGTATACACACGGTGAAAATAAATAAGGCAAAGAATAAAATAATTAATTGAATAAAGGTTAATAAGATATCTTAAAAAGGCTTCCTTCTATAAACACTTGTGTAGATTCAAAGTAAACAGTAAGCTACATAAGGCGTAGAAAGACTCCGCGCCCCATAACATTTTTTTTTTCCAATTTGCTTTTAATTATTTATTTTAAAATTCCTACTGAAAATCGCCAATTATAATATGCCTCGCCTACGCCCCCAAAAAAATTTTTTTTCTAGCTACGCCACTGGTAAGCAATGGAGTTACCGTAAGAGAAGCTTTTATGCTTTTATATTCAAGTTAAATGGTTAACAAATTCCATTTCAATTATTATTAATAAAATATCTTTGGCTTAAGGAAAAATGAAGTGGGAAGGCTTTGAGGAAATATCATGTTGCCATTTCGTAAACATAATTCACTGGAAAGAAACAGGCGTTTTGTCGTGGCTTAAAAGCTAAGGGAGGGAAACATGATGTGCTGCATATGCTTATGTGCTTCTTCTTTCACAGTATTCGTTTATGCATGAATATCACCTGCAGGTAAGACAAATAATACTATTCTATTTAATTGAAAGAGTGTAGGTGGAATCTGCTGGGGATTGGTTTCACTGCTTAATCACAGGATTCACTAAGTTACCAACACAATCGTATGACAACAACAACAACAAACACCAATTTTATTTTCATTAAATGTGTTGTTGTTGTTTCAAGGGTTTGTTTTCAGTACAAGTTGACTTTATGAATTTACAAATTCTTATGAATTTACAAGTTCAAAAAAAATTATTATATTATTATTTTATCTGAATCGGTAAATGCTTTTGTTTGAATCTGTTTTTTTTTTCATTATGAAATACAGCGAAAAATTATCAAGTTAATTTTTCCAGTGAAAAAATTTTTAAGTTCCATATTTTTTTTTTTTTACTGGGAACTTAAATGGAAAGCAGAACATTTTTGTGGTATTCTGATGATTTTATTTTCATTTTTATTATTGTTGTTATTATTATTATTAGGGTTCCGTATACCAATGATGAAAAGGATTGTATTTTTATGTAGACTGCACCAACACTAACACTGAAATTTCAAAAATTAAAATTTTAAAGGGTATTCTATCAGCTAATGTTATTTTGTCTATGTAAGTTTGAATTGCTGTATCTGGGAAACCTTAAGAGGCAAAAACGCTTACCAGAAAAATTGCTTAAATTAAAAAATCGCCAAATCGAAAAAAATCCCCAAAACGAAAAAAAAGCGCCAAACAAAAAAAATCTATAAAGAAAAAATTTTAACCGAAAAAAATCTCTAAAACTAAAATAAATCGCTAAATTAAAAAAAAATTAAAAAAAAAACTCCAAAAGTACAAAAAGCGTCAAAAACCGAAAAAAATCGCCAAATTAAGAAATCGCCAAACTAAAAAAATCTCTAAAACTAAAATAAATCGCCGAAAACCGAAAAAATCGCCTTAACCGAAATAAGTGCCAAACTAAAAAAAAATCTCTTAAACTAATATAAATAGCCAAAAACATAAAAAATCGCCTAAATGAAAAAAAATCCCCACAACGAAAAAAGCGCCAAACAAAAAAATCTCTTAAAAAAAAATTTTAACCGAAAAAAATCTCTAAAACTAAAATAAATCGCTAAATTAAAAAAAAATTAAAAAAAAACTCCAAAAGTACAAAAAGCTCCAAAAACCGAAAAAAATCGCCAAATTAAGAAAAGCGCCAAACTAAAAAATCTCTAAAACTAAAATAAATCGCCGAAAACCGAAAAAATCGCCGTAACCAAAATAAGTGCCAAACTAAAGAAAATCTCTTAAATTAAAATAAATAGCCAAAAACGTAAAAAATCGCCTAAATGAGAAAAAAACGCCAAAACTAAAAATATCGCCAAAAACCGAAAAAACGCCAAAACGAAAAAAAGCGCCAAACTAAAACAAAACTTTTAAAACTAAAATAAATCGCCAAAAACCGAAAATATGGCCAAAATGAAAAAAACGCCAAAAGTTGAAAAAAAATCGCCAAAACGAAACAAAGCGCCAAACAAAAAAATCTCAAAAAGTAAAATAAATCGCCAAAACAGGAAAAAACTCTAAACCGAAAAAAAATCTCTTAAACTAAAAATAAAAATACCGCCAAAAACCTAAAAAAATCGTCAAAACGAAAAAAAGCGCCAAACTGAAAAAAACCTTTAAAACTAAAATAAATTGATAAAAACCGAAAATATTGTCAAAACGAAAAAAGCGCCAAAAAAATCTCAAAAAATAAAATAAAACGCCAAAAAGGAAAAAACTCTAAACCGAAAAAAAAATCTCTTAAACTAAAAATAAAAATATTGCCAAAAACCGAAAAAAATGCCAAAACGAAAATAAGTGCCAAACTATAAAAAAAAATCCTTAAACTAAAATAAATAGCCAAAAACATAAAAATCGCTAAAATGAAAACAAACACACCAAAAACCAAAAAACAATCGCCAAAAAGTTAAAAAGCGCCAAACCAAAAAATCTCCAAAAGTAAAATAAATCGCCAAAAAAGGAAAAAACTCTAAACCGAAAAAAAAATCTCTAAAACTAAAATATATGGCCAATAACCGAAAAAACTCCCAAAAGCGAAAAAAGCACTCAAAATGAGAAAAACCACCAAAATTAGAAAAATCGCCCACAGGCCGAGAAGAAAGTTTATCGGGTACTTAATTTTGTTTGTTTTTTAATGTCCAACATCAGGTAAGATATTTTATTACATAGGCGAATGTTCATATAGTATTACATATGTAGCGTTCATATGGAACGCACTTTACTGAATCTATTTTAAAATTGTTATTAATTTTTTATTTTTTTTTTTTAATATTTTGCTAACAGTTTGTTAACATCATCAGGAAATAAGCAATTTTAATTGCTTTGATAATAAATAAGAAAATCAATTACGACCTCGAGCTTAACAAACATAAGAAAATATATTTTAAGACTAAGTTTTAAGGGGCGTAGTCACGTTCACTTCTTTTAGTGAAAATCGTGTTGCTTTTAGAGCTCAGTACGGATGATGAGTATCGTAAAAATTCGTTAAGTAGAAAAATAGGAAATATAATGCATATTTAGTTTTAATGGGCATGGCTCCGCCCACTTGCTAAAGCACAAGATTATTTTATTTCAAGAGAGCAAAATGCTTGCAAAGTTTCGTGGCAAGAAGATAAGTAGATAAGTGCACATAATCACAGGTTAAATTTCAATGGGCGTGGCTACTCCTACTTTTTTTCAGTAAAGATCGCATTTCTTTTAGAGTTCGTAGGCCAAGTTTCCAAAGAATCGTTTAAGTAAAAGCACATGAACTTTAATATTAAATTACAATGGGTGTAGCCCCGCCTACTTTATTAAGCACGCGACTACATCATTACCAGAATCTAAGGTGTGTATCAAATTTCCTAGAAATCGATTAAAGAAAATTACATAAAATTAAAGGAAATAAAGTTCGTGGAACTAAATTGAAGCTACACCCTCTTAGACTTAAAAATAATTGGGAAAAAAACTAAAAGGAATGGAATTACCTGCTCAATTTTTTAAGTCAGTTAATTGAATTGAATGATTTCCCTTTTAATCGTGCCACTAGCAGTAGCACAAATAAAATCCTCGCTCTACACATTTTTTAATTTATTCCAGACTCTTCCTTCTACCGCTGCAATTATTTACATATTTCAAATGATTATAAAATCATTAAAATTGCAGAAATATTTAAATGTGTTTCTTTTTCATAACATTAAATTATACAAAATTTTTCTTTGTTGAAATTGTGTGTGTGTGTGTGTTTTCTTAAAATGTTTGTTTGCAAATACTTTGTTCATGTTATACTTTCGCTGGCAAACTTTAAATCTGTGTCCACATGCTGGATAAAACGATACGCACAGCACAACTTTCTATACTCATGACCCGATTAAACAAGCACAAACAATAAAAAAAGTATGTGTAAAGTGTTTGCAAATGCAAGTTTTGGTTTGTGGCAACAAACACATTTAAGCAAACAACAATGTATTACCCAGTATGTGTGGCAAATATACATACGAGTATACTTAAGGCCAAGAGTCTTTTAGTTGTTAAGCATGTGGATAGTGTATGTATGCAAGTGAAATGAGCTACACTGGCTAAGCAAACAATGAATAATAGGATGTTAATGTAGAATTCATTGCTAAGACAGTGTTAGAATGGGCAGGTCCACACCCATAAGCATTTAGTAATATATTTTAAGAATTTTTTAAACAAGTGATTTTTGGCACACATTTTGAGCTCTGGAGCCTATTAAAATTTAGTATAACATTATAAGAACTGCACTACTCAAACAATTCCCCTGAAACCTGACTTCTGTAAATATGCAATCTGATGAATAAAAAAAGCCTGGAGTTAAGCGTGGTTAAGCTCTTTTAAATTTTTAAAATTTAAACTTAATTAAAAATTAGGAAAATTTAAAAGACTTGAAAAATAAGGTTTAAAAATTTAAAAATAATTTAGATTGCATTAAATAAAGCAGTAGGAAGAGAGTGGGGCCTCTGGCGCTCTTTCTATCTTTCTGAGTAGTATTTCTCTCTCTATCTCTCTAGTTTGTTTTAAGTAAAAAGGAACATTTGATCTCTTCGATTGGGGGCACTTCTCTAAAAACTCCCGGGCCTGAAATCCTTTAATAAAAATTATACACATTTTAGCTGCTTGTGGCACTTCTTGCTAATATTTTCTTTCAACGCGATTCGTTTTAACACACTATAAAATAGTTTCTTATTTCTCTTGAGCATAATTGCAGTAAAAGTAGTCTTGTGTATGCTGCTGCTGCACGTTTGCTTATCGAATCAGTTTCTTTAAAATTATATTTTTTTTTATTGCATTATGTTGACACTAAACTGCTATTATGTGATTTTATGTCATGCATTAGATGCCATAAAATTACAAAAAAAAAAACAATGTATTTTATTTTATATCTTTGAGCTCTGCACTAGAAAATCCTTCAGCTAAACAAAAATACAGCGTGGCGCCACTTATGCCCGGAAAAAGCGCATTGAAATTTATTTATTTGCTTATGACTCCTACAAGAGGAAAGAAACAAAAGGAAATAAATATCCATAATAAAGTAATTTATTTAAAAATTATAAATGGAAGATAAATATTTTTTTTTCTATTTCTATTTTTACTATTTTAAACAAAAAAAAGAAGCAACATATTATGCTTTAATTGATCGATTGAATGGAATATTTAATCATAAGTAATCAAAAATTTTAATTTTATGGCAGAGATTAACAATTGCAAAACTGGGGATGCACAATTTGCCGCGGAAGTAGCTAAGAGGATTTAGGAATAGGAGAAAATTGCTGCCCCTTTAATATTGAAATCAAATAACGGGTTTTCAAAACAATCAACTTTTATTGAATACACTCAGGAAAAAGCTTAAAACAATAAATTTCAATATAATAGAAAAATTATATTAAAATACTTTAAATCAATCATTTTCAAATTCGACTTAATGTTGCTTCGATTTACTCGTATTTATTGAATTACATTGAATCAATATTTTTTTAAAGTCTAAAAATATTATTTTAAGACTTTTACTTCATTACATTCTCAGTTAAGTTGAAGTTTTAATTGCAAAATATTGAATTAATAAGAAACATATTAATATGTAAAGGACACCACTTTACATGAATGTGTAAACCATATCATATCACTAAGACGACAATACTGTTCCATAATGCATTAAACACATTCACCACAGCAGGCTACACGAACACACGACTTCAAATGCCGCTAGCAGCATTTGTCGCCTCGTAGCCAGCTACTTAATTATTTTGGAGGCGGCAGCAGCACCAGCTGCACCTTATATTTAAGTATAAATACATAGTTCAGTATTGCCACCTTCTAATATTTCGCATTTATAAAAATTAAAAAATTACTCTTTCAAAATGTACTTATATGACTTAAAAGTATAAAAATGAATCAATTTATGCCTTGCATCAATTTTTGGATATTGTTGTTGTTAAATAATACGAAATAATTGTACAATATCATTCATTCGACATTTTGTATTATACTGGCAACACTGAATTTTCTCATTGAAGCCAAATAAATAGAAATTAGTTTAATTGGATTACAACGACAAAATCAGCATGGACAACAATCTGTTTCCCTGTTGCCTTGCCGTCTTCAAAAGAATCACTCTCATATAAACATGTGTATTCTATCCTTGACATTTTGTAGTCGGTAGCTTGCTGCGGTGAATGTGTTTAAGGCATAAGAGTTCAATTTTAATTCAGTGCCGAAAAATATTATTTCTATATTTAACTCCATATTAAAATTGTTTAATATTGAAATAAAAATTTTCCATCATGACTAGACTTTCGTTAATGTTTTTTTTTTCATTAAATCAATGTGGTTTTTATTAATTTTAAATTGTTTTTTTCTCTGGGTGTACGAGTAATAATTATTGTTGAACAAAATGGCGACTTTAATTATGACAGGAAATCTGCTGGAGAAATTTTTGCCTTGTTGAGAGTTACATAAGGAATGCTTTGTTACAAAAATATTTGGCGCTCTCGCCAAACGTATTCGTTTAGTTTCGTTAAACAATATAAAGATATTGTTCGACTTGTCGCACATTTACATTGGAAACAACAACAAATATGAAAATTTGTTTTTGTTTTTGTTTTGAATGTAAATGTGCGACAAGTCGAACTTTGTGGACATCGTGAAATTGGCCCAAAATTCACAGTAATAGAAATGTTTTAAGGTCAGGGCTGGAAACATTGACTGCCTTACGTTTCAGTTTCAACTCATAAGCTCATCAATTCGAAATATAAGAAATGCAATTTTTTTAAATACTTAAAAAAAAATCAAATTTTATATACATATTTTTTTTTTCTAATTGAGAAAATGATTGAGTCAATCTAATGACTCACACAGAAAAAGGTTTGGTTAGGTTAGGAAGGATGGTGCTATACGGCACCTCCACTTGGAGACCCAATTGGGTCCATTGTTGCCCAAAAAAATTAATATTTACCCCACATTTAGCCAGAAGTGACCCTGAAGTCCCTGATGTCCCCTAGTTTACACTTCCCTGTATCAGTAATGCTTTCATGGAAACATCTGCTCAGCCATCTAAGCCTATGACGTTGCAGCTTCGTGCTGTGACAGATAATATGTTCAATGGTTTCTGGTTCTTCTTCATCCCCGCATATCCTACAAAAATTTGGAGTGCCAGTTTCTCTAATGCTGGTTCTTGCTCTGACCGAGCAGTGACCTGTCAACGCGCCTATCACAATGCACATCGACTTCCTATTCATGTCCAGTAGCAGAAAATAGTAATGTGAAATATTTTGAACATAATATATGTAAATTAAAATACTTTAATAATATCAGTTATGTTTTTTTTTTCACTTGAATTAATTGAATCAATGAAAAAATTTAATTGAATCTATAGAAACCTTAATTGAAATTTAAAATGGGGAATAATTTTTTCTATGTACTTAGTTTTAGATGTTTTGATATATCAAACAAAGCAGCGGGTAATTGAAAAATTATGTCGGAAAAGTGAACTATTGCGTGAGATTTGGGACCCTTGATACTCTCCCTGGTATATAATTAAATTCTTAAAACTGATTTCTAGGCCTTAGCAGACATACTCTACTATTATAATTGCATTGAGGTAATTCATCTGGCATAAAATACACCTAAGCTGGCCACCGAGAGAGAAAACACCGAGAGAAATTTATTTACATATGTGTATTCATTTGTATAAGAAGCCGATTGATGCTCGGCACTCTGGTGCCAGTTTAAACAGCCGTGATATACACAGCTTTGCTTGTATTAGTGTTTTTCGTGTTCATTTAAATTATGAAACAGAATAAAGTCTACAACTGCAGGAAAATCGCTCCCAAATTAATAAAGCCCATAATAACATCGTCGGCAGTAACTTCATATGCTTTCTAATTTTTATTTTATTTTCTTTTGTGCTTATTTTTCTTTGTAGTTTTGTTTACAAAATGTATGAAATTCATTGAAAGTAGGGTAAAATTTTTGAGAGAATATTTATTTATATATGAGATCATAAGGAAAAACCGCTCTCAAAATAAAATAGATTCTATCTCACGACTGCTTTCTGCGGCTGCTTTTTTGTGCCAATTTGTATGGAAAATGTGTTTATGCCGGTATTCTGTTTAATCATTAACATTTGCTGTTTTTCAAGTTGTCTGTGCATTGGTTTTGTGCTGCTAATGCGGGTTTGTAGCTGGCTGAAAAATTATGCCAACCACAAAGGCATTCTATTCACCAAATTTGCCAACAAACTGCCATGTTATGCCAGCATAATTATGCCTGTGTACATCAGCACATATAGAACATCTTAATTGATCTTATCTCAGTTCCAATATTTAAGATTTCCATTAAGCAACTACCGTTAAACTAACAGTTCTCTCTCTATCTCTCCATCAGTCTCCGTTATGTCCCTAGAATAATATGCTAGAACTTCTGGTTCGTGTCTCTGCTAGCTAAATTCGAATTCAGCTTCACACTCACGAATCAATCAATAACTTTAATTAGATACGACAGTAATTGCAAAAAAAAAAAACTGATGACAGCTGTTGCTGTGGACGTTTTAATTAAAATGAAGTGTATAACAAATTTATGGCCTGTCGCACGATGTCACTAGAAATCGTTCGATCGAATACTTATATTGAAAACAACAACAAATTTTCTAATATTATTAATTTTTGCAATACAAGTTGTCAATCGAACGTTTGGTGGGACAGGCTTGTTTCAATATTATTTTTAACTCAGTGAATTAAAATGATCTAACAAAGATGGCAGCTACGAATCAATTATTTTAAGATAACATGTTTCTAAAGAGATGACAGCATACTTAGGAATTTAACAAAACCTCTTAAGGGATTTATTAGTTTAAAATAGATTTTTAATATCTTAATGGAAAAAACCTTTTGCAAAGAAATATATTTCTGGCTGTATATAAAGAGTTTTGCAATACAAACGATTGGAGTTGGCCCTTATTTATTAAAAAAAAAAATATAAATTACAAAAAGAAAACATATTACAAGTTTGTCAACGCTTAGCATTGCGTTTTACAAAATGAGGCCCTTTATGTATGAGTGTGTAGTTTAATTTGAAAACGTTTAACCCTTGACACAAACCATGAGCTTGGTTAGCTTGCCAATAGGTCTCTGTTAAGGTATAAAAACTTGATTAAGGTATTTCGAATGGACTTTTCCATCAAAAGAGATAACAAATTCGGAATAAAATTAAACATTTTAATTTGAAACAGATATTGCCAGTAATTAAGCTTGGGATTTTCTTAGGGATAAGCAAGTTTTTTTTTTTTTTTAGAAGGAACCAACATGGGGCGACAAGGGTGAACAGGAATTACTGCTCAGGTGGTCCTGTAAAAGTGCAAATACTCAGAATTTACAAAAGATTAAATGAGTTTAACATATTTTAACGCACTAAAAATCCCAAATTATTATTTTACTTATTCAGTAAAATTTTTTTTTCTTAAAGATTTATTAAAATTGATTATTAAGGGGTTTAGCTGGATCCTGTTGCTAATGCAGATCATCAGGGAACATTTGCCCAAAAATTAGTTTATTTTTTAGAAATACTTTGCACTACTTTTTTGAAATTTTCTAAGGAGTGATTGGCTTTTTTTTTGGGTAACGAGTAGACATGGGCAAATAATGATTCTCACTAAAATTATTGTTTTACAGTTCTTAAAGAAACTTGGCTTCCAGTGGAAAAAAACTTCTAGTTTTAATAAAATTTGCTCTATAATACATTAAAGAAATCAGTTGATTTCTTTTTTTTTTTTTTTTTTTTTTGATACACGATGTACCTGGATCATTAGGCTCTATTTACTACAAAATTCTTTGACTAAAAATCTTGCAAGAAAATTACAATTGCAATGCATGAATACTTACATATGTTCACATCGAAAAACTCTTTGTATATTAAAGAAAAATAATCGAATATGCTTAAATGTTTAATGTTATTTAAAGGCTGACACATGAATTTTAATGTTTTGACAGCTAATACGCATTAAACTTGTATATTTGCACCCTTGTAAAGAAAATGTGTGTGTGTGTTAGACAAAAAAAAATTTCATTTGTTAAGAGATAAAGTAAAATTTATGTTATCTTTAGAATATTTATTATATATTTCTTTTTGTTTTTTATGGTTTCTCATACGAACCCACTGCCAAGAAATATGTATCAATAAATGTTTATTGAAATATTTTTGTTTGCACTCGTATGTGTCTCGCAAAGAAAATTATTTTAACCTTATAAGTATCAGCGTTAACGTCAACATTATTTATGGCATAGATGCCGGTCTAGATTTCAATATTTCGTTATACCTTAATAAACTTATAACAACTTTAATTAAAATAAATTCAGTAAAGTGCGCTTATGTTCTGCGGGAAAAGGAAACGCCATTTGCCAACAGCTCAAGCTCTCAGTTTAGCATACAACGACTTATTACCATTTTTTTAGGCCGACCCACTGTGCGTTACCGTCTGAATAAAACAGTTTTTCCTTTAGTGTAGGATTTCTGCTGAATATTTACAAGAATCTTATTAATTGTCAAAGTCATAAGACTTTTGCCCTTTTGTGCGGTTTTCATGTAAAATCGCTTAAGTCCATTTTTTAACAATTTAGGTCTTCTAGGCTTCGAAATATTTTTCTTTAATTTTCTCTACATTAATAAAAGTTTTTTTTTTATGTAAAAAGTGAATTATTGTGAGGTTTGCATGAGAAACCACTTAAGTCCATTTTTGCCGCCTTTTAGCTGTTACTAACAAAGAGCCAAATTTTTTTTCCCAATATTCACCATAAGGCTCAATTAGTTTTCGAAATAGTGGCATATTTTGTGATTTTTATGAAAAACCGCTTAAGTCCATTATTACCAACTAAGAGTTATTAAGGCAAAAAAATTTTCATTCCGAATATACGGGGCAGGATTTGTACTAAATGATGATAGTAAAAATTATATTTGCATAAGCATACATAACAAAACTACTAACTATGAAGCCTTGCTGATATTTCACATATTTAATGCAAATTTTAAAATTTTCGCTCCAAAAATTAAGGGTTAGAACAAAATAACTATACTTCGCACTATGCTCTCATCGATGTCATCGATATTGTGTAAATTTTATACAAAATTTACATTTTATTTGTACCATAAGAAAAAAATCTCTTCCTTTTCCCCAAAATAGCAAAAATATTTACCAAAACAAAAGTAAAAACAACAAATACCATTGAAATATAAGAAATACTTGCAAACACAAACTTGGACAAATTCTTTGTGATTAGATATGATTAAAAAAAATTCATTTTGAAAATAATTCCTTAGCTGTTAAGCCATTGGAAATATGTAACATAATGACATTTGCTATGGAATGGGTGGAATAAGTAATCTTAGGAATCTCTTAAGGGAACATGGCCTTGAAGGTGGATGTCAAATTGACCCACATTTTATGTATTTCATTTTAAAAAGGCCAAAAATCAATTCCTTATTTTTCCAATGTTTAGGAAATTCCAAAAGTCATAATTGAATTCCAAATAGGAAATAACGATAGGAAAACTGAGAAAAATAAATAAATAAATTTCTTAAACTTATTTCGTTTGTAGTTCTCATCAAAAGCATATTTGTGTATGTATGTATGTATATGTATGTTAACATAGCAAACATGCGTAAGTACATATGTATGCTCATGGTAGTTTGTACATACGAATATATACCATATGTATGTATGTATATGTTACCAAGCACATACATGTTTAGTTTAATATTTATGCACATATGTACATCTGTATGAGTGTCAGCCCACCCATCTTATAAATATATTTCTTGGTGTAAAATACATACGTCCATATTCCTTTTTGTATCAACACTGTTTCATACTAAATTTTGGATAACAAACGCATTACATAAATGGGTATGTCATGATACGCGTAAAACCAGAAAAATAAACATAAAATATTTCTAAATTTATGTACAAACGTGACCAAAATCTAACAATTGGTGTATTTTATATTTCCTGTTTGACAACAAATTGATAAAGAAATGATACACGTAGTGCTGCCACCTAATTGACGTTATATTCATTCGTTCATTTATAATCACCTCCAATGAGCCAACCAAGTACTTTACGAGTATCGTATGCGGACGCTGTTAAGACAAATTCAATTCCCACGCAGAAAGTGTCCCCACCAACAACAAGTAATTCGACAAATGCTAACACAATCTTTAATTTCAGCCGCCTTGAAGCCACTATTGATAATCTAGTGCAAACTATAAACAACTTTACTACAAATATGACTAACATGATGCAAGAAATGCTACGAATGCAGAATACTCTGCTTCAAGCATTAATTAACAAGCCATGAACACGTTGAAAATATGTTTCTGGAACGCAAACGGCATCCGCCAACACAAAAATGAGCTCGAGCACTTCCTTATGGAAAAAAATATTGATATAATGTTGGTCTCTGAGACTCATTTGACATCAAGAAGCTTATTCAAAATAAATGGTTACACTCTATATGATTCAAAGGACCCGAGAGGGAGAGCATGCGGTGGATCAGCAATTCTAATTAAGTCAAGACTCAAGCACTATGTCCTTGACAACGTTTGTGAAGAATATATGCAAGCAACGAATATTTTCGTAGAAAATTTTTCTGCGAATTTCGTGATATCATCAATTTACTCACCTCCCAGATTTGCAGTTACAGAAGAGCAGTATGAGAAGTTCTACAAATCGCTTGGATCTTGTTTCCTGGCAGCTGGCGACTACAATGCAAAACATACGTACTGGGGCTCGCGTCTTGTTACACCTAGAGGTCGAGCGTTGTTTAATACAATTTCAAAAATGGACTTGGATGTCATTTCGTGTGGGGAGCCCACTTATTGGCCTACTGACGTACAAAAAATTCCGGATGTAATAGATTTTGGTGTCATGAAAAATATCCCTAGGGACCTAACTCACGTGGAGGCCTCTCTAGATCTCTCCTCCGATCACTCTCCCACAATAGTTACAATTTTTAACCCACTAAGGAGTGATTTGCCGAACTCATATGTGAAGATGATAAGTCGTGTTAATTGGCTGGGGTTCAAAAAATATCTCAGTAGTCATTGTACGGAAAACATTAAGCTAAGTACATCCGATGATATTGAATTTAACGTTGCCAATCTTAACGAAAATATTAAAGAGGCTGCTGAACATGCCACTACTTCCCATCCGCAGACTGGCTTTAATAGAATTTATTCTGCGGATATTGAACGTCTTGTATGTGAAAAAAGGAGAGCTAGAAGAGAATGGCAACAACACAGATCACCCCTAAATAAACTCAGACTTAAAGAATGTACTAAACGACTCAAAGAGTTGCTATCGTCGGAAAAAACAGCATTACTAGAAAAATTTCTAGAAGTTCTCGATGTCACGTCAGCATCTAATTACTCTTTATGGCGCGCTGCTAGAAATCTTAAAAGACCCGTTGAGCTTAAATCACCACTGCGCACTTCGACCGGAGGATGGGCAAGAAGCGATAACGAGAAAGGTAACTTATTTGCTGAGCATTTAAAAGCTGTATTCACTCCCTATTCATGTACGGGCGCTGTTGATTTGCCGAATGTAGTTTCTCTACCCCCTCGTCCCATAAGGTTTAAGCTGTGTGAATTACAAAAAATAATTGCTGAACTCAACCCGAAGAAAGCTCCAGGTATTGATGGAATTAGTAACAAGATGCTGATGAATTTGCCTCTAATCGCAATAAGAATCCTGCTATTTATTTTTAATGCCATTTTGCGATTGCAGTATTTTCCACATAACTGGAAACTGGCGAAGATCAAAATGATTCCAAAGCCGGGTAAAGATCTTACCAAGGCTGAGTCATATAGGCCTATAAGTTTACTATCAACAATCTCAAAGCTTTTCGAAAAGCTGCTCATGACTAAATTTTCCAAAATTTTAGCTGATAATGGGTGTATCCCGGATCATCAATTTGGTTTTAGAAGTCAGCATAGCACAATTGAGCAAACGCATAGGTTGGTGCAAGTTATAAGGAAGACATTTGAAGAAAAGAAATATTGTTCTGCCCTCTTCATTGATGTTTCTCAAGCGTTTGACAAAGTATGGCACGAAGGCCTAGTTTTAAAATTGAAGACATACCTGCCAGTAAACATTCAAAAACTTTTGGAAAGTTATATTGTTGATAGGAAGTTCACTGTTGTGGAAGGAGACTTCATGAGTGTGCCCGAATCTATATCTTCCGGTGTCCCACAGGGTAGTATTCTGGGGCCAGTCTTGTATTTAATATATACTTGTGATATGCCTGTGAGCAATAATATCCATACCTCTACGTTTGCCGATGATACAGCCTGTATGAGTATTCACGAAAACCCTTCTGAGGCATCCCGCAATCTCCAGGAACATATTACCCAGTTGGAAATATGGTTGAACTTATGGAGAATTAAAGTAAATGAACAAAAGTGTGTCCATATAACGTTCCCCCATTCGAATAAACAATGAGAATATTCCTCAACATTCTCACGTGAAATACCTTGGTATTCACCTTGATCGAAGGCTTACGTGGAAACATCATATTGACTCTAAGCTAACTCAAATGAAACTTAAGTTATCTCAAATACATTGGTTGATTGGCAGAAATTCAACACTCAGCCTAGACTGCAAACTGTTAATATACAAGTCGCTTTTGAAACCAATATGGTGCTACGGAATTCAGTTATTGGGCACTGCTTCAGCTTCAAATGTTGAGAAAATCCAACGAAGACAAAACAAAATTTTACGTTTAATAACATCGGCTCCATGGTACATTAAAAATTCAAATTTACATCGTGATTTAAATATGCCACTAGTGACTGAAGAAATTTCAAAATACGCAGGCAAATATTTAACTAAACTCGAGTCCCATCCTAATCCCCTTGCTCTTAACATCTTGAACTTTACTGGACACATCCGCTTAAAAAAGAGGGACACCAAGGCTCTAATACGCAATACCTCAGATGAAACTTTTTGAGAATAATTTTTTTTGCTAGTACATAATTATTGTATTAATAACTACCATCACTAAAATTGTTTTCGGCATTGGTCGGACACATTAATTATATCTAGACTTAAGATTTGATTACTTATTGTTAGTTCATTTTTTTGAAGATGCAATAAATAAGTTATATGTATTAAAAAAAAAAAAAAAAAAAAAAAAAAAATTTATAATCACCTTTATTGCAGTTGTCGGCATCGACGTCACTTTAACACAATACCAAAACGTTGGGGCTGGTTTACTCGCTCTCGATAATAATTTTGTGCAACTGGCAATCTATTTCCGTTCTCTAAGGTCTAGAAAATAGCATAAACCTGTCAACAGGAATCCTATGTTATCGACAACGGATACACAGGCCCCATTTTTTTTTGGTATTGTGTTAAAGTGACGTCGATGCCGACAACTGGAATAAGGGTGAATCGCTTTACGTTACTGATACAAAAATGGTTTATCAGCAGTTCTAATCATGTGCTCAGACAAGAAAGAACTTTGTGGTTTTACTGCAAAATCTGATAAGCTTATTATTTTTTATTATTTTTTATTTCACTTTAATATGCAATACTTTAGTTTTTAATATAATTTTTTTTTTATTTTAATATAATATGTTTTATATTATTTTTTATTTTATTTAATTTAATTTTATTTTATTTAATTTAATTTTATTTATTTTAATTTAATTTTATTTTATTCTATTTTATTTTATTTTATTTTATTTTTTTTTTTATTTATTTTTATTTTTTTTTATTTAATTTAATTTTATTTTATTCTATTTTATTTTATTTAATTTTATTTTATTTAATTTTAATTTTATCTTATTCTATTTTATTTTATTCTATTTTATTTTATTTAATTTTATTTTATTTAATTTTAATTTTATCTTATTCTATTTTATTTTATTTAATTTTATTTTATTTTATTTTAATTTGTTCTATTTTATTTTATTTAATTTAATTTAGTTTTATTTTATTTTATTTTATTTTATTTTATTTTATTTTGTTCTTTTTATATAATTTAATTAAATTTTATTTTATTTTATTTTACTTTATTTTATTTTATTTTATTTTATTTTGTTCTATTTTATTTTATTTTATTCTATTATATTTTATTTTATTTTATTTTATTTTGTTCTTTTTTATACAATTTAATTAAATTTTATTTTATTTTATTTTACTTTATTTTATTTTATTTTATTTTATTTTGTTCTATTTTATTTTATTTTATTTTATTCTATTTTATTTTATTTTATTTTATTTTATTTTATTTTATTTTATTTTATTTTATTTTATTTTATTTTATTTTATTTTATTCTATTATATTTTATTTTATTTTATTTTATTTTATTTTATTTTATTTTGTTCTTTTTTATATAATTTAATTAAATTTTATTTTATTTTACTTTATTTTATTTTATTTTATTTTATTTTGTTCTATTTTATATAATTTAATTTAATTTTATTTTATTTTTATTTTATTTTATTTTTATTTTATTTTATTTTATTTTATTATATTTTATTTCATTTAACTTTTTTTTTATTTAATTTTATTTTATTTCATTTTATTGCATTTTATTTAATTTAATTATATTTTTTTGGTCTTATTTTATTTTAATATATTTTATTTGACTTGATTTTTATTTAGTTCTTTTCTATTTTCTTATTTCATTTTACTTTATATGTGTTATTTTATTTAATTTTTTTATAAATTTTTTTATTTGATTTTATTTTACATTATTTTAGTTCGAAAACAAAAAAATGGAACGCTATGTGCTTGAAAATAAAATAATATTAACTGTTTGTTTTGTGTTATATATAATTTTGAATTGACCATTAGTAGCATGAAGGTAATCCCTGATATAAGAACTTTAATTATTTTATATGATTTTATTTTATTTTTTAATGACAACTAGCTAAATGTATTTTGGCAATGTATATGACAAAATACTTTCTTCTGTATTTTACCGATGTAAATAATTTTCTTTGCAGACTTTTTCATACCAAGTCAGATCTTTAGATAAGTCCAGTTAAATTTTTTTTGAGATCTGGCAACTTTGGATATTCAAAATCTATTTGTCTGATTATATATACATACAAATAATGACAATTATGTATCCTTATTTATGTTGTTAGTTATCCGAAAAGGATATGAAATCACCAATATGTGTGTTTATCGAAATATTCATTTGTGTATAAGGCTTATTGTTCTGCTCATGTTTCGATTTCCATAGGATCTGTGGCGTTTTTGGTTTGACAGAAGAAAATAATATTCCTTTGTGAACAATAAAAGGAAAAAGATAAGCAGAAATTCTTCCTTGCTTATATATTTTTATTGCATTGTAATCAATATTTAGAATTTATAAGAAAATAAAATTCGCACCCAATCACATTATTATCAAAGTATAACATGTTAATCTTTTAACTTATTTATAGACTACTTTTATCAAAACTGCCAGCAAAATTTATTTAATAGTTGTACATAATTTTGTATTTCTGTTGTACTCGTATGTATTATTCTGAAACGCAAAATGTTTTTAGTTACGAGTACCAAAAAAAATTAAAGATTATCTTAATCATCCTATTGCTTAAATCTTTCATCAGAATTGCAAGAAACATAAAAAGTGTGAATATTTATTTCATGTAAATAGAATTTATATTTTTAATTTAAAAAAAAAGTATCAAAAATATGTGTGGTTTCAGTTTAAGTTTTCAGCCTATTTTTTGAGCCTTTTTTATATTTTATAATTTGCATTTTATTAAAGAAACTTAAAGTTATACTAGTCTTGATTAATAAAAAATTATTTAATAAATACTTATTGAAGTTTATTTTGAGATTTATTTAATGTTTCATGACTTAGACCACTTTGATAATTATGGGCACATGTATGTATGTATGTATGAATGTATGGATATACAAACATTTAGCGCTATGTTTAGCATGATATAATTATACAAGGTACTTGCACGACTACAACAAAATTGCAACACCAAGAAACACACGTATTTTGTTGGTATAAACAAACGTAAAATTGTCAGAAACAGATGTCTTTTGTTTTTAAAAACAGCAATCACAGGGTAACTAACGCACAATTGCAGACGCGGCATTCATGCATGATTATGGTCATTCAGTGTTGACAATATGTATGTAATACACAGTGTGTAATTTGTACTCTCATGTGTGGGCCATGTAATGATATTCATGTATAATCTGTGTGTAATTATACTTTGGATTCTATTTTTATTTATTATGGTTTTAATTTTAACTCACACAAAAAAAAAAGATGTGTAGTGTAATTTTCTTCAATGTATAATTGGAGACACAGCTATGTGCAAATTCATTGGCAACACTGTAATCATTTTATTCACACACATACACTAACATTTTTGCAGCTTGTAAACAAAGTTTGACAACTATATGCATTGTAAACATTAACAGGCTGGGCTTGTGCAAGTACCTTGTATAATTGTATCATGGTATTTAGTACGTTTTTTTGATGAACGAACAGTGAGTTTTGCGCTAAAAAAAGTTGGTAGCACTGTTCTTAACACTTCACGCTCTCTTACTAGTTCTCAATTTTAAATACAAATCATCAGTGTTGCCACTTCGTGGTTAGATCGCGGGTAATTTATTTTAGGTGTAGATCAGGTGTAATTGAAATTTCTTTCGCTTTAAAAATTTATTCTTTCGTTTTTAAGTTTTCCTTCTTGATCTCGTTGATCAACACTTAAGTTGCTATATGACATATTTAAGCAAATAAAAATATATGTATATGCATACATATATTTGTTTATTTCTGGCTATCGAAATTATGATTAAGGTTTGTGTTTATCCGTGCATAAATGTCAAACTATATAAAATCACAGAGCTTATGGGTAATGGATAATGCAGCTAAAAATTTTAATTTTTTTTTAATGTATTTCGTAAGATATAGAAGTGACAATTATACTTTTTTTTGCAAATAATTTTATATTGAAGTAGTTTTACAAATAAAATCAATATTTTGCTTTAGTGATAAAATTTATATCGTTTTAGGTATTATTATTACAAAAAAAGAATACACGGCCTTTTCAAAGAATAGATTTCGATGAATATAAGCTTAATAGTAAACCCGACGTTTATTAGGGAAAGTCATTCAAACTAAGAGATAGCTGGGGAAATAATAAAATAGGAATTTTATTTACCACAGAAAAATATATTCAAAGGAACGGCAATGAACATATTAAACCTTTGTGGACATATGCAAACAAATTTGGAAGTAAGACTCATTATTTAAAAATTTTCAATTTAGTTTTTAAATCTTTAAATTCTACTGGATTTTTTTTTTCTTTTTTTGACATTGTTACTTCATAACTCGGTACATTTCAGCCCGATTGCAATCAGTCTTAGAGGATATATCTTCTAATTAGTCCCATTGTAAAAAAAATAGGCGGGGACATAGCCCACACATTTTTTTCTTTGATTTTAACATATGCTACTTATTTGATTGCTGCGAAACCCAGCACACACCTTTGGTTCTTATAATTACACAATTTTAATTTAAAAACAGTGGGCGGGGCTACACCCATTAATATTTATTATTATATTTCACGTGGTTCTATTTAGCTGATTTTTATGAAACTTACCAATACACCTGGAGCTCTAAAATAGGCAGAATCTTCCATTTAAAAAATGGGCGGAATTACGCCCATTAAAATTCAATATTTTATTTTAAGTGGTTCTAGTTTACCGATTTTTACAAAACTTAACACATACCCTGAGCTCTTAAAAACACACAATCTTACATATAAAAAAGGCGAGAAGGCACGCCCATTAAATTTGAATTTTAAATTTCGCGTACTTCTTTTTCACCAACTGATTTTATATTTTTGAACCCCCGACCAAAAAAAAGAGGTGTTATAAGTTTGTAGTGTGTGTCTGTGTATCTGTGTGTCTGTCCGTGTTCACGTACGTACCAAACGGATGGACTGACTTTAATTTAATTTTTTCTGTTTTAAAGGTGACTTGATAGAGAGGGTTCTTATCTTAGTTTTAAGAAAATCGCTCCAGCCGTTTAGAAGATATCACATCTTTTCTTGATATATCGGGGGTTTTTAATGTTTTTAATTTTTGTTATTTTTTGACAGCTTGGTCCCATAAATTTTTTTTTCGAAAATGTTCTATTAGATATTTGAATTGAGAATTGAAGTCGGCTGTTTTTTTTTTTTTTTGCAGAATTATTTAGGTTATTGTTGTAAACCTAAATATCATGACTAATATATTGATCTCCTTTAAATTTAAATACATTGTGCTTTGCTTTTTTTTGTAACGTTTTGATAAAATAAAACGTTCACTTGTGATCACTGGTCAGCTATAATTTCAGTTAAAACGGGCAGTTTTACTTCATCTCAAATGTAATTTTGAATAGTGGTAACACTGCCAGTTATGCATATAAAATGGAGTGGCATTATTAAGAGTAATTCTCTTGTGTCGTGTTCCTTGAATTTTGATTCATACCAGTGGGAAAAGGTAATGAATAGTATAGGAGAAGGTAATGCACAGCATGTATAATTTTCATTCCAGAATTCATTACTGTGAACACAGAACATGTCCTAGGAAAGTAATGAATTATTTTAATGCGTACATTCCTTCTTCTGCAGATTCAATTCAATTCAATAGGTTTCTATGGTTATGAATATGACGTTATGTCAAGTCACCTATAATCAAATACAGTGTTGCCCATTAGTTTGTTTCGAACGGCTGTTTTCTATGGTTATGGTTATGGCACGTCTGATTGCGCCTTTAAGCCTGGTACTCTGTTCACAATTTCGTGCGAAATGCTGTCAAACTACATATAAAAGTATTTGGTGTGAAATATTTGCGAAATAAATTCGCTAAAGTAGTACTCTGTTCTTGTTGTGAAAAACACGTAAAATCATGTCTTTCCATGCAAAATTAGTCTGGCATCATTTTAGTTTAGCTGCGAAACAACATGAGCAGTGCTTTTTTCGCACGAAATTTTAACAATGTTGCATACTTTCAAGCAATAAAAGCAAGAAATTTATAAAAAAAAACCGAGAGTTGGGCTACATTTAGTACATGTCAAATTTTTCACGCGAAATAATCAATGGTGCTGAAAATTTTTCACAACTTTGAACAGAGTACCAGCCTTTAGGCTTTAAGGTGTGTGTGTGTGTGTGTAAAATATTTGAATAAGCCAGCTGATTTTGGAAATGTAAAATTTTTTGCTACGCTTGCATGGAACGGTTAGATTTACATATGTATGTAACTTCAGGCAATACGGTCATGGGAATTTTTGAGAGAAGGACTGTGCTAATCATTTATTAGCTGAGTTATTGCATATAAAATCCTTTTCTGTATGTTTTGTGTTTTATTAAAGAAAAAATTTTCATGCAGCTATAAATCTTAAATTTTGCCCTTTGGAGGCCTTATCAAGCCAATAACCATCCATTTTATATTGATCTGTTACTTGAATGGGAAATTGTAAGTATGTTTTTAGAGCTAAATACAATTCATTTACACGTAAAATTATATATTCCAATCGTATTTCTGGAGCAACAATCAATTGTTGCTATTTTGTTTACCCCACAAGTTGCAGAAAAATATAATCATACATAGATTGGAAGCCCTTGAGACACCTAAAAATAAAAAAACTAAAAGTTGTTTTTCGAAAGTAGAAAATTAAATTACATATACACACGTGTTAAGTAATTTATCTTGTGTTATGCTGTTTAAGTGCTGCTTGTTCTATTTTCCTTTAATTAAAACAAAATTTGAAGTTTCGCTACTTTCACTTGGCACGTTTTAGAAAAGTTCCTTCCAACTAAATAAATAATTAATGAAGTGCTTTGGCAAAAGGGAATAACTATAAGTTCCTCAATATAATTTTGTTTTAAGAAACTTTTCAACATGTAAAGGGTGTTTTTTATTGAGGTATAGAACTTTAAGTTGGCATCACTTTTTTAACTGGCGGCCATTTTGTCAGCTGTCAAGTGATTAATATTTAGTTTGGTTTGCCATTTCATCATGAACAGGTTGACCAAAGAACAACGCTTGCAAATCGTGCAAATTTATTTCGAAAATAATGGTTCAGTTCGCGAAGTTTACCGCAAGCTCCGTCCATTTTATGATCGACATAATCGTCCATCAGAGCAATTAATTCGGTTAACCATGGATCGTTTTCGCACTACGTTTACTCTATGTGATAATACGCATCCGCTGAAGTCGCTCGTCTACGCCAACAAACCAGAAACGTTAGGGCACTTGGAAGCCAACATTCGTGGCGTTATTGCCAACATACGGCCCCATATGGTCGAAAAAGTGGTTGAAAATTGGACCTGTAGAATTGGCTTTATTCGAGCCAGCCGCGGCGGCCACATGCCCGAAATCATATTTAAACGTTAATGGCATAAAATTATCCTTCCAATAAAGCCAAATTGATGGACATTAAAACGATTTTCTTGTGTTTTATTTCAATTCGAAGTTCTATACCTCTAAAAAAACACCCTATACAAATAATATATTTACATACATTACATATGTATGTAACTTTAACTTTAGTTATGAGAAAACTTAGCGCATTTTACAGGCTTAAACTGAAGTTAAAATGATCACAATTTCCCTAAAAAGAAAACAAATATTTCGACTTCTTATTAGATAAGCCTGCGAGCACTAATGTAAACATTTCATGTTACTATAAATGTACATATGTACTCCTGAGAAATGAAAGGCCTAAGTGATTTATAATATTAAAGCGAAAGCGCATAAGTGCAAATGTAAATAAATTACGGCTAACTGCTTGAGCAGTTTAATGTTGTTTTAGTAAAGAAAAAAAAACAAGTTTAACAAATATATTTTATCTCACTTTAATAAGAAATCGGTATCATTTATGTTTGGCAGTGTGTTTTTGTTTTTCACAGCCAATTCGTTCATTGTGTGAAGGGATGTATTCGTATCTTTTAAGTTGAAACTTAGACTTAAGCTTTTTTCTCTTCACGCCCATAACCGTTCTTGAGCATGAAAGTTACAAATGTTTCCAGGAAGCCATTTGCAAAAACGTGTTCCTTGAACAAATTTTCTTATAGTTTTTAATAAATGCCAATTCATTCCGCAGTTCTTAAATTTCCCTCACATCATCGAAATACATTTCACCTGAAAATTATTTCTTCCAAATTGCTTTTATTTGTAACCTGGAAATAAATGAAAAAATATTTCCTAGCAAAAAAAAAACAAAAAAAAAAGTGAAGGCAAATTAACAAATTTCATGTGTTAAATAACAATGCAATTAAATTACTTTTAAAACCATTTATTTAATATTCATAAATATACGCATATGTGGACATTTTGCACATGTAAACGCAGACTTAGCACCCCTGCTTTTCTAAGTTCTTATCAGTAAATCATGTGGCATCTCCTTCCTTATGAAAAGAGAAAAATAAAGAAAACTAACACTAAAAAATGCAAACAAAGAAATCAAAACAAAAATAAATTTATAACTGTAATAGTGTCGATTACACTAATGCCGAGTACACATTATGGCATTTTGTGACATCGCAATAGCGTGTACTGGTGGCAACGTTTGTCATTTCGGATATTATTTGTGGTGTGGCATTGTTTCCCATAAAAAAAGAACATAATGGTAACGGCGTTGCACACATTTTGAAAATGACACAGCAAAATGACAACACAAGAAATGCCAGGTGTGTACTCGACATATGCAACAAATGAAGTCTTTTGGAAAAACACACGAACTGGCCAGTATAGGTTCGATAGTACTACCAAAGGGTAGTAAGACCCTATACTCTGTTTTTTGATTTTGGTGACCAATTTTTTTTTATGGGCCTCCAAAGATTTCGAAAATCAGTGCGCCCTCAAAACATGGTATATTTAGTTTTTGGCCAACAGCTTGTTCAGACTTGGTGATAGCTTTAAACTATATATGGCAATAATGTAGGTAGGAGTCTACCGCAAAAATCTTGTAAACATGTAATGCCAAACAAATTATTTCTTCGTGCACTTTTTTGTTGCAAAATTAAGGAACACATTTTTTTCCGTTTTTTTCATAATAACTTCCAGAAACTCCTGATTTTTTACTAACAATGTTTGACAAAGTTGTAGGTATGGTGAAGTTGAACAATTTTTGTCAACATGTAAATACAATTGGAACGTGTCTAGGCACCCTAATAGCTCATATAGACCACTTTTTACCTCAAAAACATTTTTTTTAAATCATATAATCAAATGCACATTTTTTTGCTGAGTTTCAGTAAAACTTTTTGCAAAAAAAATAAATTAATAATTATTTTTGTTACGAAAATCACGTTCTAGCTTCTGTGTCTGACATAAAGCGCATAGCTCTAAAAAGCCTAAATAAAATAACCCCCATCAGCAGAATCTCTCAATACTATACTGTATGGAACGTCTGGATATTCCGAGCTGGAAGCTGATGTATAGTGCAATAATATCACAACTCAAAAAAACAGTTTTGCAGAAAACGCGTTTAAAACTCAATTAAGACTTCAAAAAAAAAATATTCTTCTAACAGGAGATGGTAGTACAAGCTCTTGATACAAAATTTGTGCACAAGATACAATACAAAATGTCGAATTATTCTGCAATATTAGCTTAAGTAAAATGTAACAAAATCATGTGCAATGTGCATGCCCAATTATATGCGTTCGCTGGCTCAAACCAATTTTAAATAAAAAATTTAAAAAAATTAACTTGCTCTGATTTATTGGCCCTTAAAAGCAAAAATTTAAAAAAAATCGGGGCATGGCCGTATGAGCGATATAATTTTTTGTCATAACCTTTACGCTTTCAAATAAAATACCCAAGTAAAGTCCGTAATGGAGGTGGGCGCGTGTTTTGTTTTTTGTTCATGACACGGACGGATACAACCCTGTCGTATCGTGTTCAGCAAAACTTAATGATGAAACAGAATAAAGGTTCAGTTAGCCGACTGTAATGTAATGTAACTGCAACAGTAGGAAACAGCTGATCGATATTTTTGTATGAAAAGTAGGTTACGTTACATTACATCTCTATAACCATTTTTGTTACTTTTCACATAACAATATCGATCAGCTGTTTCCTACTGTTGCAGTTACATTACATTACAGTAGGCTAACTGAGCCTTTACAGTCGGTTAACTGAGCCTTAAGTCTAAAACTTCCGGCATAATAAAATCTACGCAGTAACTCCAACTTATGTTCCATTTTTTTTGTGTTTATTTTTACACTGTAGTTTTGTTTAAAAAATGTTTGAAATTTATTGAAACTCTGGTAACATTTTTGAGAGAATGAGTATTTATATGTGAGAGCACTACAAAAAACGCTCGAAAAATAAAATATATTCTATGGCTCGACTGCTTTCTGGCGTTGCCGCTTTGTGTCAATTTGTATGGAAAATGTGTTATTCCTCAATTCTGTTTAATCATTTACACGAAAAAAAAAACGCCAAACGATTTAAGGTATGCATGAATTTCTAGTAAAGAAAAAATTTACTATATATTTTGTATCGTCTCTTAAGCTTAAACTTCTGAAATTCAACAAAAATATTTTATTTATCTATTTGAATATAAAAAAAATATTTCTTTGCTATTCAATTTGATTTTATGCGTTTCGTGTCATGTTGAACACCTTGGTATTCCTGTTCGGGTCGTGTCGTGTTAAAAAAAATATCCGCACGCGTCCATCTCTAGCCTGTAATGAATTAATATAAAGAATTTGTTTGCTATATACATTTCATCTCTTCCGTGGACTTAAACCAAAAATTCTTGAGAAAAGTGAGACATTTGAAATTTAATTGAACTAGAATAATTTTCAAACAGGAATAATTTCTTAATCGGGCTTAAGTTCAGTAATTTAAAAATTTTTTTTAATGAAATATTTTTATTAATTAATGTGAGTTTTTAAAGAAGAGAAGAAAAATTAGAAAAAATAATTGAGAAAACCTAAAAATAATTCCGAATAAGCGACACGTAATTTAGTGTAAGTGAGTTGCCATTCCTGTTGCAGTAGCCGAAGAGAGAGCGTTCGATCTTGGGAGCATCGTTCGACAGTAGTCCAACTGAGTACTGATAATAATTTGAAGACTTGTATTAACGATCATTATTTTGTTATTATTAAATTCTTATTAAGAAACCCTGCGACTCGTGTTTGTGGGGCAGAAGTGAAGAGAAGGTTGCACGCACTAGAATTTAAGCGACAATTTTAACTCTTCTCTTTTATATATTTCCTTCTCTCGTGTTTTTGCTATGCTATGTACGAGCAGTGTTGCCAATTAGACCTATTTTTATGGTGTTGGGAAGTGGAGCTGGCGAACAAAACTTGACATGTACTCAGTATATAATTTTCTTTTAATTTTTTCTTCGAGTTCTCGAAGTACACATCTATGAAGTCAGGCAATATTTTCATTCAAAAACCAGTTCGATTCTTTCTAGTTAGTTCAGTAATTTGCCTGTCTTGTAAAAAACAGTTGAAAGGCTTTGTTTGCCAGTTCATCAATTTATAAAATTACAAGCAAATAAATAACGAAGAGAAAACGAATTATTGTATTTTGGTGGTAAATTAAAAAAAAAAAATTAAAACTATATGATTGTATTAATTCTAACTAACAATTAGTTCCTTTATGGCAACACTGCTACGAATGAACGAATAAAAAGCATTGATTAAATTAATATAAAAAAGTCTGCTGTTTATTGCGACAGAAAACTTCATGTAAACGCGCGTGAATTTAAAAAGGGAATTCAAAAGAGAACGTGAGCATTGTCGCAGCTACGTCAGCCTTCATATAAACGGGCTCTTACTAGCGGATAGCCGACGTATGCTTCTATTAGAGATGAGCGAACCAGTGATTTTTTTTCATAATATTGTTCCTACTAAACGTGGTTTATAAATCATTGTTCTTTTACACAGCCCACCGTGATTACGGTTTAACACATTTGAGCACTTCTGCTTTAGAAATATTTTGTTTGTAGCAGAGTTCTCTTATTATGAGAAACAATTTGAAGAAGATTAACTAGAATAAACAATGAGCAAGCAACTCTTTCCAAATATTAAATATTGTAGTAAAATAGGCCGGGATGTAAATTAAACATACAATAGAATACTACAAAGCTGCACTCAGTCATGGAAGTAGCTTTGTAGTATAGTTAACTCCATAAATGCTTTTTTGATTATCTTATGCTGTGTATATTTTTTTTTCTGGCAGATAGTTCCACCATTCTCCAGTGATGGGTGTTCACTTTTCACACAAAAAATTTTCTACTAATGGGTTTTCTTTTCGTTTTTTTTTTAATATATTCTTATATATGATGAAGTGTTAAATTTATGTATTACCATTCTACTGTAGTCAGGAAGTTAGCCGACATGTTTTTTTAAATAAAAACCATGCAAAATGACTTTGCTATTAAGAGTAGCTGTCGTATTGCTATTAGTAAAAACAGCACGCCTTTCCTTAATAGTTTACCAAAAGTCTTTCAAATAGCCATAATACTAAAAAAAATAATACTATTATATGTAATTGGTCGGAAAATATTTACGACTTTTGTTACACAATATGTGTTTTTGTAAAATAATACGAGTATACATACATTCTCCTGTCTCTGCCATTTCTTTTAAGTTAATGCACCCAAACTAAAGTTTATTTGATGAGGATCATAAATAGATTTTAATGGTTTGCAAAGGTTACATTGGAGCAAAAACAAAAACTGTTCGAAGTAATAAAAAAAATAAACTCAAGTCATCGCAAGTTTTGTTTTTTCTATTTATAAGTTCGTTATATTTTAAGAATTCTGGTTGGGCGAGTAATGAATGATTTTGTTGGTTTCTCTTTGTCTGGCATGCCAAACTTATATTTTTATATTTGTGATATTTGAGAATATTTTGAAGGCAGAATAAAAAAAATCATAACTCAAAAAAAAAAACTAGTTTGTCAGAAAACGAGTTTAAAGTTCTCAATTTACACACAACTTAAGGTAGAAAGAAAATTTCATTTTGCTTTCAAGATTTGAGTAAACTAGATATTTGTATGAAATTTTTACATAATCAAGGCAATTATGAATAAAATTCCTCGAGAAATTTCTCTCTTTTTCCAATTAGAATTTTTTGTTTTCGCTATTACTTGCTGTTAAATGGAATTGTTCCCCGGGAAAAATTTCTCGCGAAATTTTATTAATAATTGCCCTCAATATGAAAAATAATATGATTACGATGACTTATACTGCATCATTAACTCAATTATTAAAATTTTTGGATTTATGACGTTCTTTGAGTAAAGCAAATGAACCAAATATTAAATGTTATTAACTTGACTGCACCCGGTCAAAAATATTTGTATGGCAACACTATTCTTGAAAGAGTTTTTTGTCGCAATAGTCAGGAGACTTTTTGATATTAATTTAATCAATGTTTTTTATTCGTTCATTCGTAGCAGTGTTGCCATAAAGGAACTAATTGTTAGTTTGGGAAATGTAGACTATGCCCATATATTTTTATTTTATTTTTATTATTTACTACCAAAATACAATAATTCCTTTTCTCTCCTTACTTTATTTTAAATTATTACTGTTTATTTCATGCATGTTATAAAAAATTGGTGTAACTGGCAACATTGCTTGTAACAAAAATACGAAAGAAAGAAATATGTGAGAGAGATGAGTTAAAATTGTCGCTTCAGTTCCCAGTACGTGTGACTTTTGCTACCCCGCAAGCTTCTAAATAAGTAAGAAAATAAAAAAAACATGTTGATTATTGAGTTTTTGTTTCAACTTTGATATTAGTTGAACTTCTCATATGTTTAAATGAAAGTTTAACATAATAAGTGCCGGTGCAAACTTGCAATTTTTGTTGCAGCAACTTTACATTTTTTAGTGCAAAAGAGCGAGAGAGAAATACAAAAGTATATATATCTCTTTCAACACTCTCATACATATTCAAGAATTGCAGCAACAAAAATTACAAGTCTGGACCGGGACTAAAATTGTAGTTGTTCTGTAAAGGTTCCCTGATGATCTGCATTAGCCAGAATGAAATGCGCATATGATCCAGCTAACCCCCAATAATCAATTTCACTGTATTTTTAATAAATTTGGAATTAGTAGTGCGTTAGCAAACTTTAAAATTAATTTTGCAACAATTCTCTAAAAGCACCATTTATTAAAATTGTAGTGTAAAGGCAATATCAGCTATTTATGGTTTTAACTTTAGCAACAAATTTAGAGCCTTATTTATAAAAAAATGTTAAGGCTTTATAAGGGTATATAAAACAGATTTTCGTACAAAATTTTTCTTATTAAGCCTTTATAAAGCCTTAATAATTTTTATAAATAAGACCCTTAAGCTTTAGATGTGAAAACACTATTACACTGCATTATTAAAAATGTGCAAAAAGCAGAGTTGTAAAAGAATGAAGATTTCCTCGATCTCTTTCTTCACCACCTGTCTTCTCTATCACTATCCCTTTCCTAAAGAAGGTAACACCTAGTAATAAATAGTAGTAGGCATTCATTGCCTGAGTGTTACTTCTCTTTAGAAAAATAAAAAAAAATAAAACTAAAATTCTTCATACTAATACATTAAACATAAATTCAAATAATCATACTTTGGTCTTTTTTATGTACAAACTAATTTTCCGTTTGCGTAAATCTGTTTAGAAAATACATAAGAACCGGTTTTAAAACTGGTTAAACAAACAAACCCGAAACAAAAAGTATCCTAGCCAGCCCAAAAATGTGTTTTTCGGAAAAAATCCGCATAAAATAAAAAAAATCGGTTCCGAACCGGATAAAAAATATCCTCAATTGACGATGGTAATGAAACTTTGCATTAATCGGTTTAGAGGTTAATAAACAAACGAACTCACTTTTACATTTATAATATTAATAATGTTGCTCGTATTTTTAATAACAAATTGTTAAATATTTAATAGAAAAACGTTTAAATATATACATACATACATACATACACTTCTATCCCAACACGCTTAAAAACCACAATATGGCATCACCACACAAGATGAGCGCATTCAACTTTCTTCTTCATTTATCAATTTCTTGTTTCATTTCAAACCGCGCGTGTTCGTCCGTAAGTTATTAAATTGAAATTAAATATTTAATAGTTAAAAGTGCTTTTTAATTTATAATTTTTATATGAAAATAAAGTGCAACAATTGTTTTACATGTGTGCAAAAAAATATAATAGAAAATCTTTGTATGTAATAGTTTTTTTAAGTGTTAAAAGTTTTCTTTTATTAATTTCATAATAATGGCTTCAATAAATTCGTATGTATGTGCATACATATGTGTGTATGTAATCGGTTTCGTGTTCGGTCGTGTTGCGTGTGTAGGTGAGCATGTTTGTTGATGTTTTTTTTTATCATTGTAGTAACTATTACACTTGAGCATGAATGTGAGAGGTACAGATGTAAAGAGAAGTGGTGATATATTAAGAATGTAAGTTAAAGAGACATTTTGGTTTACATAATTATAAGGAAGATAGGAGAGACTGGAAATAGTAATCGAAAAATGATATGTCTTTAATTGTATAACGGCTATACTATTTATTTTTATAAAATGCAAGTACATACATACATACACACATATGTTTGTATGCATGTACATATGTATGCATGTTCAAAGAAACAAAGTAAAACATGATTGTAATAATCGAATGGCTTGAATAAATAAAATAAATATTTTAATTTTGCACTTATGTATGTATTACCAACAGGATAGTGAAATAGTAAATTGTTATTCCTACACATGTAAGATGGAATAATTTTAAAGAATTATATTTTCCGCTTAATGAAATCTTTATTTTAAATAAAAAGGACACATTAACATTGTATTTTAATAATTAAAAAAACTAAGCTAAAAGTAAAATTATAAATCATTATAATAATTTAATTTAATTCTTCGACCATAAGAAATCCCTAAGTAAAAATTGCAGCGAATTTTCCCATGCGTTTTATGTCGCCGAGTGAGTCTTCGTCAAATTTTTCCAAAATATGTCGCTTAGCGATAATTTATATGGGATTATATATTTTTTTTATTAAAAATAAAAAATCCATTAATTGGAAAAAGTTCTTTGTAAAAGGTTTTTTAAATCGTTTAATAATTTCTTATGTAATTCTGGATTAAAACCAATTTTATTTTTTTGCATCGGTTTAAATAAAAAATGTTTCATTAAAAATATTAAAATCTCTCGAGATATTAAAAATTTCGAAACTTTGGTAGTAAATATTTTGCAAACCAATACCTTTTGGTATACTTGAACCAGCATAAGCTACATATCGTACATAACCGCCAAAAAAAGCTTAAGCGACATAATTTTTGAACTTAAGTTTTTGACCAAAATCGATTATTTCCGATCGTAAATAATCGATTATCGTCAAAAAAAACGAGGACCCAAAAATTTGTCGGTTAAGCTTTTTTGGCAGTTATGGCTTGATTTATGTATAAAAAAAGAATAAAAATTACTACAAATAAACAGTTGAAGTATGAAATTTATCTAATATTTTCACAGCATTCATTCCTTGTTATAATTGAAAACAAATAATTAACATGTTCATTGAAAACAATGAAAGATGTCGGTGTACGAGTATGTCAATACTTGAATGATTTTCATGCATGTACTCGTATTTTACATGTTTTTATGGAAAAAAAGGAAAAGAAGGAAAACATAGTAAGCGTGTGATGATGTGTGAGTGAACTTTGTTAAATGCATTGAATCATATTTATTTAATATTGACCTTTTTTCTATTCAGAAAAATTATAAAATAAAAATAAAGTAGACATTTGAATTTAACACGTTTGTAATATTTTTTTTCAGCATTAAATTAAATACATAAATTGTATTTAGGTCAAGCAAAATCTATTACAAATAATTAAAAAGCAAAATGGAAAATAAAAAAAACATAAATGTACACACACACGTTAAATAAAGTTATGACCGGGGACAGGGATTTCATGCAAAGGCGGGGTTTTTTCTTAGCCCTGATAATGGTTAAAGGAAATATTTCTAGTGAAAGATTTTTAGTGAGAAAAGCAAGTCCAACTGTATTCATAATACCTGGTTTTTCCCGGGGAGTTTTTTATCCCCGCTTTAATAAAAAAATTAAAAAACAAATTCATAATAGGAGAAAAAAATTAAAAGTGAAAAAACTCGTGCGGAATTTTTGTTTATGATTGGGCTGATAAAGTTATTAACTAAACCCAATATTTTTGAAAACTAAATTCAACCAAGCATAACTATTTATATAATAAATAAATTATTAAAAAAATAATGAAGCACACAAATTTCAAAAACAAAATAATTAATAACCAACACTGACATTTCAGCCAAGTATAATTGACAAGTAGAGTTTGAGTTCATGCGAATTTTATTCTCTTGGTAGTACTTCGTAATTAATTGTTCAAGAAAACGAAAGCAGCTTAATGCAGCTTAAAAGCAATCATGCTGCTGTAAGATACTAAAAATAAGAAAACAATTAATCAAAACTTTCAGAGAGCCAAAAAACAATTCAATAATAATAAATAATATCATACATATGTATACGTATATTCAAAGAAAACTACATACCTAAATTTTATAAAAGGAATAATAAATTTAACAAACAAGCTGCTTAGACACACAAGAAAATTCATCAAATTTAATACACTGCAGCAGTGTGAATGAATATAATCACGCAAACAAAAGAAGATAAATTACAAAGTAGATAAATCAGAGCAAATAAGAATATTATATTATTGAATAGCAGTTGCTAATTATTAATTCAATAAATTTGCTGTAATCAGCCATATTCGTATTGAAGACGTGCACAGTTGCACTTCACTGCATTAAGCTGAAAGTCCATACCATGAAAATACTGAACTTGAGCCCGATTAAGAATTTATACCTGATCAAAATTCATTCTAGTTCAATAATTATAATAAGTTAATAAATAAAATAAGCAAAATAAAGAAATAAATAAGCGGTTATAAATGTTTGTATCACGAATAATCGTATTTTTGATTTTTTATCGTGTACAAGAAGTATGAGTGAGAGAATGTATAAATATTTGTGGTGCAAAATAGGTATTTTAGAACAAGAAATGTTAAGAATGTGTATATAAAATTTATATGTTTGATTGTGTGTGTGTGTTACAGTTATTCTCTCATATGTAATTTATACAATACTTCGTTTGTATATATATTTTTTTTTAGTAATTTGTTGCATACTCTTGCACGTCTGTAATTTGTAGCTCAAAATCATCAATGTGGAAAATTGGTTTTGCCAGCAAATTAATTACGGACATCGTTAAGTGAAGCACAAACACACAAATCCATAAGTAGAATAGTTTTAGATATTCCATCAAAAATAAAAAAGGGCAGATTTATGTACAGATGTTAATCTAGAATTTTGTGGCAAAACAATGGAATTCCACTTTAAAGGAAAACATTTTACATACATATTTGCAATATTAGCTTTATGAACATTTGTTGCAGAACTCGTATAAAGTTCTGGCAGGATATTGACTTGCAGCCAGGAATTGAAAGTAAACAAGCGATTTTGCATCCCCATAACTCCACTTTAATCCATTTCGTGCAATTCATGCTAAACCATTTTTTTCGTTTATTTATGTATATTACCTGGAAAGATTTTTTTTTAACTAGAATTCTTAGCTCTTTGGTTTATTTTTTCAAAAACAGCTTAACTCCATTTTTGACGACTTCATGTTATCAATGACAAAAGAATTTATTTTAATTAATTTGTATGTGAGTTCATTTCTCCTTTGTTTAAAAATAGCCTAGATATTGTGTGCATTTCTTGAAAAACCGCCTAACTCAATTTTTACCAAAATTGTTAATGATGATATTGTTGATCACAAAATGTTTTATTTGGAAATAAAAGAAAACTTTTATTAAGAAAATTTAGGCCATTTTGCTTGTCGAAAAAAAACAGCTAACTCCGTTTTTGACGACCTCATGTTTTCAATGACAAAATACTTTATTTTGAATATTCTTTATGAACTAATTTTTTCTTTGTTTAAAAATAGCGTAGATATTGTGTGGGTTTCTTGAAAAACCACCTAACTAAATGTTTACCAACATATTTGATGATTTTGTTATTAAAAAATGTTTTATTTGGAAATAAAAGAAAACTGTTTAAGTAAATTTAGTCCATTTTGCTTGTCGAAAAAAACAGCTAACTCCATTTTTGACGACTTCATGTTATCAAGGACAAAATAATTTATTTTAAACAATTTTTTATTTTGACATCCAAAAACTTTGTTTAGAAAATGTAATATATATTGGCAATTAAAAAAACCGCTTAACTCCACGTTTTGACGACTTCATGTTATCAATGACATTAGGTTTCAATTCGAATATTCTTTACGTGAGTTAATTTCTTGGTTGTTTAAAAATAGCCCACAGTGTGGTTTTCTTAAAAAACCGCTTAAGTCAATTTGTATTAAAATTGCTGATGAATATTGTGTTGATTATAAAAAGCTTGCTTTTAACATTAAAGAACTTTAAAAAAAAAACCAAATCTGCTAATCTTTTTAAAGAACCGCTTAAGTCTATTTTTTCAATTTCAAGTTATCAATGAGAAAAGGGTTTACTTAGAATTTTCTTTACATGAGTTCATTTCTTCTTTGTTTAAAAATAGCATAAAGTGTGAATTTCTTGAAAACCCGCTTAAGTCAATTTCTTACCAAAATTGTTGGTGATAAATTTGTTTATTTCAAAATGCTTTATTTTGACATAAAAACTTTTTTTAGGAAAACGTAGTGTACTTTGCCAATTTTTTTTAACGTGCTTAACTCCATTTTTGCCGATTTCCAGTTTTCAATGATAAAAGCCTTTATCTCTGATGTTATTTACGTGAGTCAATTTGTACTTTGTTTGAAAAATCTCATAACAAAATTTTTGATTATGTTGTATTTGTTGATTCCAAAATGCTTTGGTTTCAAAATTTTGTTACGTGAGCAGAAATTTTATCGAACTTCTTTTCTTCAGTTTGAGGACTGCTTTTGCCAATTTTGAGTTAAACTAATGTGCAGAATTTAAAGTTTTTCGTGAGAGTAGTGCCCACTTCCATTAATATTGGTTTTCAGTTATCAATGACAAAATTCTTTATTTTGTAGTTGTATTTTTTTCGATTAGTGAGCCATTACATATATTGTTTTTGTGAAGAACTGCTTAAGTCAAATTTTCTTCATTTGAAACTGGTGAAGCTAAAATGTGATTACCTTTTTTAGGAGAATCCTGAAGTTTCTTTGGGAAAAGGAACTGATTCTGTGGGTTTCATAAACAACTACTTAAGTCCATTTTTCTCTGTTTTGTCTTATTGATGTCAAAATCATTTGTTTTGTTTGTAGAAAATTCTTTATAAACAGCATTTTATTTTATGGTTTTCATAAAGAACTGTTTAAGTCAATTTCTGCCTCTTTTAATTTTTGATATTGATCTCTATATATTTTAACCTTTTGTTTTTTATATGTGGACTCTAAGTTTTTGTTTTGTATCGTATTTAGTGGTTTTCACAAAGAACTGCTTAAGTCAAATTTTCCCTATTTGAAACAGGTGAAGCTAAAATGTTCTATTTCGATTATTTTTTTTAGTGATTTCCGAAGTTTATTTCTTATTCTGTGTTTTTCATAAAAAACTGCTTAAGTCCATCTTTTCATATATTAAGCTATTAATGCTTAATTTAATGCTTTATTTTATTATTATTGTTATTGGCTTGGACATAAATAATGTAAATAGTGGCCTTTTTGTCAGCTTTGGTAAATAACTGCCTAAGTCTACTTATGCGGATTTTTGGTTATTGATAAAAATAAATGCTTTATATAATTTATTTTCTTATTTGTTTCGAAAGTGTTTCAGAAAAGTTTTTCATTAGATTTACACTGTTTTCAAATATTTACCCCTATTCCAGTTGTCAACATCGACGTCATGTCAATACAATACCAAAAAATTGGGGCCTGTCTAGACTGCTATTGGAAAGCTCATGCTACTTTCTAAACCTTAGGGCACAGAAATAGACAGTCAATAGCACAAACATGTTCTCGCGAGCGATTAGGCAAGCCCCATTTTTTTTTTGTATTATATTGAAGTGACGTCGACGTTGACAACTGGAATAAGGATGCTTGTTGCTAAAACGAATTATCTTAATTTTTCTGCTCGTTTTGCACGACTGTAGCGTTTCATTAGCAAATTTGTCTTGTAATTTTCTTTATACTTTACAGAAATCTTAAAAAGATTTCTTTTGCATAAGAGTTATAACTCAAAATTACTGATTTGGCTCCTCAAACCTTGTGTGTGTATTATTTTAAGAAAATATGAATGTATTAGAAGATTTAGGGAAACTTAAATCATCATTATTGAGTTTTGTTGGAATTTTGAAAGAAAAAAAATTATTTGATAATATTTACTTGATTTTCCATTGTTCAATTCCATTTAAATGTTAAATACAATTAAATTATTTTTGTTCCTTAAGGAAAACCAATGTCCTAGAGACCCTGAAATTATGTCTGCTTGTATTTGATTTATTTTGCCATTTGTAGAAAGAAGTTGATTTTATAATTGTTTTCACGTGCTATTTATGAAAACATTTTCTTGTTTCCTTCTATTTTCCACTTAATTTGCAATAGTTGAAAGACAAGCTCTTCTGTGAAACAAGTGGAAATTTTAAAATATTCAAATCATGGATATAACTTTGTTGTTGTTTACCCATTTCGGGCCAAGTAATTGTTTTCACACACAACAAAAAGGTAAATTAAGGAAATGGGCGAGGGAGAAAAGTTAAAAAACTTTTCGTAACTGTTGAAAGCAAAAAGAAATAAGAAACTTTGTTTTCATAGCTATGCTATTTATTGCGCGATACATTAGTTAGGACGTGATTTTCGTAACAAAAATAATCTACACTATTACAGTTATAAATTAATTTTTGTTTTGACTTCTTTGTACTTACAACCCGAGTAAGAAAATAAACGAAACAAAATGTTTGAAGTGAGTGAAACAATAACAAAACAAAAACAATGAGAAGGATTGCTCAATTTGTTTTTGTATTGTTCTTGCACATGAGCACAAACCAGAGAACACAATCGATCAGCTGTAAGCTGGCTAGCAGCCGCCACCGGTTACAAACAATACATTAATTTAATCCTGTGCCGCTAGAAAAGAAAATAATGGGAAATAAATGGAAACGTTTTGAATTTGACATCATCATGTAATATAATTTTTTTACCTTGTTATTTAACACATTAAGTTTAATTTATATAGTTAAGCAGCATAGCTTTTACCGGGTGTCCTAAGACATCTCTCTTCTTTTTTTGGGGGGTGGGTTGGGGGAAGAAGACAGACATGCTACAAAACAAAGTTGTAAATAAGCAATAAACACTCGTATAAATTGAAGCTTATTTGAATATTTAACAAAGGAGTTAATTAAGGCAAAACAAGTTTGCTAAATTTGAAAAGTAAAGGAAAGGAAAGTCTAGAAACCAAAATATAAGATTGTTTTTAAATTTCACTCCACCGTAAAAAAATCAAAATAAAATATTTTTTTTTATTCTTGTATCAGGGATTAGATACCTTCTTGCTAATAGAAATAATAATTCATTTTATTTTATTGTTATTTTGAAGTATCGTTTGTTTTTCTTTTTTTTTTTAACTTCATCAGAGGGTTAAAATATTTGTTAAGTTATTTTAAGAGTTTGAAATTTTTTTTATAAATTTTGCAGCTTTGACCTTAAATTTTCTATTATTCTTAAATTTTTATAAATTTCTAAACAAAATTTAAGTGTTTAAAATTAAAAAAAAAAAAAAACACACACACTTTAGCTAAGTGGCTGGTAATGCCAATAACCCTTAACTTAAATGGCTACAAATCCCTGAACGTATGTATTTGTTAATATGATGGATTATGTGGTAAAAGGAAACAAGTGATTTAGGCAACCCTGAACTCTCTACTCCTGTCAATTTGTTATGGTTTGTTAACACGCATAGAGTTCAATGTTCTGACCTTTTAGCAAGTTTATTTAGCCTTTGCTAAAAAGTTTTACCAAAAATTTCTTAAATGCTTTATTTCTGCTGTTTACTACTGATGCTTGTTGGCTGTGTTGTGTTATGTTGCCGCTTTGTTGATACTAAATAAAGAAAACAATATTGCATACGAACAGGCGATGATTTCCTTTTCAAATATATTGCCTACAATGAGGATGGTAATGAAATTTACTTATTGAATCTCCCAATGAAATAAAGTGTATGCTTAATTAAGTATAATAAATACTTATGCATTGAAATTATTTCGAGTCATATTTAAGTTATTTTCCAAGAAATTTTTTGTTACAAAATTCTGCTATCATCGTGCATAATTTGATCAAAATAATATTTTATCTTGAATCGTTCGAAAATTTTTGCCAGTGCCCACAAATATTCCTCGAAGCGGTGGGCTTTACATGAAATGTAAAGTTTTTGTACATTTCAACTTTAGGACAGGGACTAAGAAAAAGATGAAAACATGAAAGAATTGGAAAAAAAGCATAAAGTTGAACAACATTAACGAAAAGTCAGGGTAAAGTTTATTACACGAAATTTGCTTTAGCCGATCACAATGCCATTCTTACTAGTTAAATAAAATGATAAAAAAAATCTATTTTTATTAAATATTCATCCTTATTTAAGTTATCGACATACAATACCAACAAATTGGGGCTTGTTTACTCGCTCTCGAGAACAATTTTGTGCTACTGACAATCTATTTCCGTTTCTTAATGTCTAGAAAATAGCATAAACCTGCCACCAAGAGCCAGTTGTTTTCGAAAACGGGTACACACCATTTTTATATATTTTTTTTTTTGTATTTTGTTAAAGTGACATCGATGTCGACAACTGGAATAAGGGTGATTGAGTATTGCGAGTTTCTTATTTCAAACTCAGTAAAGTGCGTCTTTGCCTCGCACACACAAGGGTTCCGTACGCACACTTCATAAAGAATACTATACAAACCTTAGCCTATATAATCGAATATCTTACCTGATGTAGACATTTTATAAAAAAAAATTTAAAAGTCTGATAAACTTTTTTTTGCGATTTTTTTTTTAGTTTTTGCAATTTATTTTAATTTGAACGTTTTTTTAGCTGAGCCGTTCTTTTTTTTTGGTTTTTTTCGGTTTTTTCGTTTGCCGATTTTTTACTGCATGTTAGCGTTTTTTTTTTTTTTTGCTTATTATTCTTTATTCCTTTTTGCGATTTGTTTAGGTTTTTAGTATTTTTTTTTGTTTTGGCGGTTTTAGGCGATTTTTTCGTTTTGGCGTTTTTTCGGTTTGACGATTTTTTTACATTTTAGCAATTTTTTTAGTTTAGGCGTTTCTTTTTGTGGTGGGGTTTTTTTTTGGATTTTTGTGTTTTTTTTTGTTAACAATTTTTTTAATTTTTAACGATTTATTTTAGTTTGAAATTTTTTTTAGCTGAGCCGTTTTTTTGTTTTGGCAATTTTTATGGTTTTTTTAGTTTGGCAATTTTTTATTGCATTTTAGCGATTTTTTTAGTTTAGGTGCTTTTTTGGTGGACTATTTTTTTTTTTTTTGGTTTTGGCGTTTTTATTTGTTTTGGCGATTTTTTTTCTGTGCTTAGCAATTTTTTTAGCTTTGGAATTTTTTCCGTTTTGGCGATTTTATTTGCATTTAAGCGATTTTTTACTTAGGCGCTTTCTTTGTTATGACGTTTTTTCGGGTTTTGCCGTTTTTTTTTGTTTTGGCAATTTTTAAAATTTTTGCGATTTATTTTAGCTTGAACGTTTTTTACCTGAGCCGTTTTTTTTTGAGTTTTTTTCCGTTTTTTTAGTTTGTCAATTTTTTTTGCATTTTAGCGATTTTTTTTTAATTTAGGCGCTATTTTGTGGACGATTTTTTTTTTTTGGTTTTGGCGTATTTTTTTTTATAGCAATGGTTGGTTTTTGCCAATTTATTTCAGTTTTAGTGTTTGTTTTAGTTTATGCGTTTTTTTTTCGGCGATGTCTTACGGTTTTTGGCGATTTTTTAATTTTTCGGCAACATTTTTTAGCATTTAAGCTATTTTTTCATTTTGAAGTTTTTTTTTTAATTTTGGTACTTTTTACTTTAAACGCTTTTGAAAATTTCAATTGTTTGCCTCTTACGATTTCCATAGTAAAAATTACATCAACTGATAGAATACCCTTTAATATGGATGGAAAAATACACTAAATTTTAAAATTGCTAGTGCCTATTTTAATTTTATGTATATGACATTAGGATTTCAAAATATTTCGTTGCTGGCTTTAGAATATCCTGTAATTTTTATTACGTTTCCTTTTCACCTTTTGTACAAAGCTCCATTTTTTAAGGTTTCTAACTTTCTGAAGCAACTAGAGCAAATAAACACAAAACTTTATAGTACATACACAAAATACGAAAGCTTTTGCTATAACGTGCGTTAAAATTTCATTATTTTCCTTCATTTCAACAACGTGTTTACACATGTTTTTTTTTTTAATAATTATCTTACAAATTTATGCTTAAATTGTAATTTGGTTTCGTGTGTATATTTAAAGTAATTTTTACATCAAACATAATTTTCTTACGAATTGAATTAACGTGTATTTAAAATGGTTATAAAACGTGGCCCCCAAAAAAATTTACTTTGTTAAAAGTAACAAAGTAAATTACAGCACAACAATGAACATCAACAACGACAACAACAACATTTAAAATAAAATGAGAGCTTGCTTAAATTTATCCTCCTCAAAGTATTATAAAGAACAAAAACAAAACAACAATTTGTAAAACTTTTTAGAAATTTGTACACATTAACACAATATTAGCATTTAAATTGGCCTTTTAAGGTACGAGAAGAACTTCTTTTTGAAATTATTTTGAACGAATTTGTTTTTCCAACCAAAATTGTTCAACCAACAGATTCAGAATGATGTTCTATTTAGTCCTACTTGAAATTCATAAAATATTTTTTTATTACAAACGTTAAAAGTTTTGCTTTATAATGTTTATTGAAGAAGACAATTTGGTTAAATAATTTGATTTCAACGAATTTTTTTGTGGAAACGTTTTGATTTAAATTTTGAAAATTTCGAAATGTAAGCAAATACCTTATTATAAAAAATAAATAAAATTTAATGAAGTAAAACTTTTTTAATTTCTGTTTTTGTTTTCAAATATTTAAGATACTTTTAAATCAGTTTTTTGTTGCATAATCGACTTCATTAAATGGTGCACTAGAATTCTACGAGCCGTGTTCAAAAAGTATCCGCGAATTTTGTGTTTTTTCAAAAATTATTTATTTATTCATGAATATCTATTTTGTCCCCTTCAAAGTAATCCCCCTCAGATATAATGCACTTATACCAACGTTTCTTCCAATCTTCGAAGCACTTCAAAAAATAATTTTTTTATCTTGTTCAGCTCCTCCTTCGATGCCGTCTTTATCTCGTCAATCGTAGCATAGCGTCGAACTTTCATGGACCTCTTCAGTTTCGGGAACAAGAAAAAAAGTCACAGGGGGCCAGTTCTGGGCAATACGGTGGCTGCGGCATCATTAGTGTGTTGTTTTTGGCCAAAAAGTCGCGTACAAGCAACGAACGATGTGTGTGCAGGGGCGTTATCGTGGTGCAAAAGCCAATTTTTCTTCTTCCACAAATCCCGGCGTTTCTGGCTGATTGTCTCGTGCAAATTGCGCATAACTTGCAGGTAATATTTCTTATTGACCCTTCTACCCTGTGGCAAGAACTCATGTTGCACCACGCCCCTGCAATCGAAGAAAACTTTCACATTCGACCGAACTTAGCGCGCTTTTTTCAGTCTTGGTTCGTGCGGCAGCTGCCATTGAGATGATTGAGCTTTGGTTTCCACGTCATAACCATAAACCCACGATTTGTCACCAGTTATGACCCTCTGGAGCAAATTTGGGTCGTCGTAAACAGAGTCCAACAGCTCATTAAAAATATGTTCATGCGATGCTTTTTGGTCGAAATTGAGCAATTTTGGTACGAATTTCGCGGCGACGCATGAACATTGCTAATGAATGGCACGAGCCAATCGATATGTCTAGGTCCTCAGCAACTTCTCTAATGGTGAGTCGATGATTGGCCAATACCATTTTCTTCACTTCATCAATTTTTTCGTCTGTTGTTGAAGTGCTCGGGCGTCCGGCGCGCTCTTCGTCGTTCACATCTTCTCGGCCTTCTGAGAACATTTTGTACCACCGATAAACGTTGCTTCGGTCCAAGGTAGCTTCTCCGTATGCCACAGTCAACATTCGGAATGCATCCGCGCACTTAATTTCGTTTTTCACACAAAATTTGATACAAGTTCTTTGTTCCATTTTTTTAATAGATAAAAATCGAAGACGAGCCAAAACACGTGCAAGCAAAGCAGCTGTCAACAATTAACTGAACATTCAAAATTACAAATTACCAACAAAACGCCACAAAAAATCAAAATTCAAATTTTAATAGGCGTGGCTCCGCCCACTTTTTTAAAACCAAGAACGTGTTATTTACATAATTCAGTGTGTGTGTCAAGTTGCATAAGAATCGCTTAACTAGAAGCACTTGCAGTATAATGGTGAATTTATATGGGCGTGGCTCCGCCTACTTTTTGAAATACAAGATCATGACATTTTGAGAGCAAGGTGTGTGTGCCAAATTTCGTAAGACTCTCTTAACTGAAAACACGTTAAATATGATACTAAATTTTAATGGGCATGGCCCACCCACTTTTTTAAAATGCAAATTCATGTCACTTTTAGAGCTCAGAGTGTGTGTCAAGTTTTTTATAAATACATTGAGTAGAAGCCCATGAAATATAATATTAAATTTTTATGGGAGTGGCCCTGCCCACTTTTTAAAAATGCCAAATCGTGTAATTTTTAGAGCTCATAGTTTGTGCCAACTTTCCAAAGAATCGATTGAGTAGAAGTCCATGAAATATAATATTAAATTTTTATGGGCGTAACTCCGCCCACTTTTTTAAATGCAAAGTCATGTAATTTTTTTGAGCTCACAGTGTGTGCCTTTTAGTAAAAGCACGTGAAATTTGATATTAAATTTTTATAGGCGTGGCTCCGCCCATTTGTCTTGGTTTGAGATTCCACCAACTTGTTTAAACATCAATTCATATTTAAAAGTAATTTTTCCATACCAAAATTAATGAAAATCGACATTTAAATATGAATTGATATTTAAGTAGAGTTGGTGAAATTGGCCCTAAGTTTCATACCACCAATCCCACGATGTCGATAACGTTCGACTTATCGCACTCTTACTTTCAAAACAAGAACTAATTTTAATATTTTGTTGTTGTTTCATTTGTGAGTGTGCGATAAGTCGAACGTTGTCGACATCGTGAGATTTACTTTAAATTACGCAGCTTATTCAAATTTTGGCAGAGGTCAACTAAAAGTTGCCTCTTGACTGGAGCAGTGTTGCTCTTTCAATTTAAAGTAGGGAAGTTCACTTATTAACGCGCAAGCAAATCAGTGAAAAGTCGATTGATTTTTGTTTTTTGAAATCTATTTTCTAATTTCATTAGGCTAAAGTTCGTATAGCTCTTTAAGCCAAATTACATGTTATAGTTTTTAAGGAACATATAATTGTATATAATTAGTTTGTAAATATTTTGATAAACACTAGCAGAGCGGAACATGTTTTTGCTGACAGAGAAAAAATAAATAAAAAAAAAAATCTAAAATGTTTTAGGTCTTTGCAGAAAACGTTTGCCAACTGTTTTCTTTATTTTCATACTCTCCATTAATCTATCTGTTGATATCTGAACAATTTTATGACAAAATAATGTACATATATTTACATAAGAAATTTTAATAATTTTCCATTACTAATTAACGCATAAAATTTACATGTATTAAAAATTCAGCAACACTCAAGTATGACTGATATAATTTTCATTACTTCTGTCTTTCTACTTAACATTACGTTCAGCGTATTGCTCACACAACATTCTGTTGTCATACAAGTGTGTTGAACGAAACGTTTTAAGGCAGACAGATGATGGATGGCAAACACGTGCCTGAATATTTAGTATAATATTTCGTGTCTATTTATGTTCAGCTTTTTATAATTTTTTTTAAGAAAATTATGTTTTTGATAAATAAATTGCTCATTAAAAAGTTTTGCCATGGATGTTCCTTTGAAGCTTTGCTAGTCTTCTATTATAATTATTCAGCTTTATGCACACGTTTTTTGCCACACGAAAGATTACAAATATATACATATTCAATAATTTCAACATTGCTATAAAAACATATGGTTGATTTTATTATTTAATTGAATGAGTTTTATTTTTCTTCATACTTTCGTACTTTTAAGGCAAATAATTAGGTTCGCAAATATTTTAAAGCCATAAATAAACTCAAAGTGGAAATTAACAGTAAAAAAATTCAAACACGAAAGAGAGAAATTGAAGACTAGCAAAGAATTAAGCAAATGGAGTAAAAGAGTTTCTAAGAAATATTTTAATACAATCAGATGTTTACACAGACAGACAAACGGACGGAAAAACAAGCACACAAAATAAACGGATAGACAAATAGAGATATGGACAAACAGACTTACAGATTGGCATTAAAATATCCGTCAGAAAAATAAGCAGAATCAGGTAGAGTAAATAACATACACATACAGATGGATTGGCACACACTCACACACACAGGATCATAGACAGACAGCTTTACAAACAAGCAGGCAGGTAGCACTTATTCAACTGTGCCGGCAGACCCACACATCTAGTTCCAGTTGCTTTAGGGCCCTGGCCAACTGGGCCAAGTGCCATGAGCAATAATGATAATTATCCACCTTAAATTTACCGGGAAGTATAGACGGACAAAACGAAGCTTTTACAAGAAAAGCAACAGGCTGACACCCTGGTACATACATATAGGTTCCCGTCGTTCCTACAAAGAGCATAGGGCCTCAGGTGGTACAATGATAAGGCAAACTTCTGATCGGTTCAATTTGGTGTACCCATTGTGATCCTTAGAAATTGTACTTCAAGTCAACTCACAAACGTCCTCGTGGTGGCCTCATAGGCGATGCTCTTGACAACCGTCAAGCATCGGCGAGTTGTGAGCTGCGATTGCAGTGTCTCTTCTCCCAGTTGGAGCAGCTGCAAGCGGACGTCTGTTCTTATAATAAACGGTTCGCTACATAAATGTGGTACTTACTCAGTCAGTATGTTGGCTTAGATGGCAGCCCCATCATCAGAATAGGATACAGTAGGCCAATCACCTGCTTATCTGAATGTCATTGATTAATGAAACCTCAAATAATTAGAATGACGGACAGTTATACAGACAGGCAAACAGATAGACGGACACACAGATGCCCACACAGGCAGAGCGAATTCCAAAAAGGCTGACGCCATCTTATAATCAAAACAGCTAAGAACTATTGCATGAAAGGGGGAAGGGCTTGATATATTCGTACAGAGTGGCCGAAAAGAAAGGACAGACAGATGCTGCCCAGGCAGGCCGAACGAATTCCAAAAGTTGTTACGCCATATTTCAAATAAATTCATTAAAGTGCTATTTCGACTCGCACAAGAGAGATTCCTTACCGAAACTACATATTGCTGTTAACAAGTAGAAAGGCCCTAACTCAAATAACTGTAACTTTGTAGAAAAAGATAAAAATATAATAATAAGCAGTACAAGTGCTTATATAACTGCTTGTAAAAGCGTTATTTTTGAGACTATTGCAATAAATTTTTGTGACGAGGTGTATTTGTATGAAATGCATTGGAATCACCGAAAAGCTCACTATCGTGAAAATGCGAAATAGGGCCTTTCTACTTGTTAACAGCGATATGTAATACAATACGATATTTAGCCTATCTACTCAAATATTTAACCTTGTATAAAAATTTTTCTAAAAAAACTTCAAGTACAGAGTAAACTTTTTTTCGGTTTGTGACGATTTTTTTTATTTTTGGCGCTTTTTTATTTTTGGTGTTATTTTCGATTTGACGTTTTTTCGTATAAAAATTGTATAAAAATTTTTCTAAAAAAACTTCAAGTACAGAGTAAACTTTTTTCGGTTTGTGACGATTTTTTTTATTTTTGGCGCTTTTTTATTTTTGGTGTTATTTTCGATTTGATGTTTTTTCGTTTTGGCGTGTTTTCTTGTTTTTGGCAATTTCTGTAGTTATGGCGGTTTTTTTAGCTTTGGCGTTTTTTCGTTTTTGGCGATTTTTTCATTTTAGCGTTTTTTTCCTTTTTGGCGATTTTTTCATTTTAGTGTTTTTTATAGCTTTGGCGTTTTTTCGTATCTGGCGATTTTTTCATTTTAGCGTTTTGGCGATTTTTTAGTTTTGGCGCTCTTTTTCGTTTATAGCGGTTTTTTCTTCGTTTCGGTAATTTTTTTCGGTTTTTTATTTTTTTTTTTTGTTTTGGCGATTTTCTTATTTTGGGGTTTTTTTAGTTTTAGCGTTTCTGCCTCTATCGCTTTCCAAGATACAGCAAATTGTCAAAATTACATTAACTGATAGAATACACTTCAATGTTGATTCTTTTTAAATTTCAGTATTCGTTGTTGAAATTTGCATAAAAATACATTAACTTTGAAAATTTCTCGTGAAAACAGCCTATGGCGGACAGAAGGACATTGTACATAAAACAATAGGATTTCGTTCACCAAAGGTGAAAGAAAGCAAAAGCAAAAAATTTCAAAACTGACAATTCAAAAAACTGTTTTTTAAACAAAATACTGAAAGACTGCACAACTGCGAAATACAGAAAAGCTTTTCCCAACATTTCATATTAATCATACGCCGCCACCACACTTTTAATTAATTTAATGTAGAACTTATTTCAAAACTGAAGATTTTATAGAAATGTTGAATTCTAAAATCTCTTCTCATGCCAGAAGTATTTTGTAAAGCTTTTTTAATATTAATAACTAAAATTAAATTAAAATCAATTTCTTAAGATGATTATCTTTACAAATTTCCTTAAATTTTTCCAAGAAATACAAATTTGAAGCAAAACGTGGAAGCAATTTTTAATATTCAAGTGCTGTGCTAAGGAGCACAGGTGCCTTTTCTTTAAGTGATTGCAAGAAGAAAATGTCTTACTACAAGCTCTGGCTAATGTGTGCCTCATGCTTCACTGCCTCTTGAATATACTTTTATTCTGTCAAAGTATTGGATGCAGTAAAGGGAAAAAATATAGTTTTGTCCATGTAACACAACTGTATTAAATTAAATAAAAAAAGCAAAGACTTGATGACAATAGAAGAATTGACTGACTGACTGGTTTGATTGATACATTTGAATTTTATATTTGATAAAATTCTAATTTTAAATAATTCAGAGAAAATTACTTATGTCTTACTTGATCGATTAACAGATTTTTTTGGTTTGTTAAAAACGATTGAGTCTTTTCATTGAGATGCCTTTCAAGGGACCTAGACTAGAAAAAGCTTGAAACAACTTTTCGACACTAGAAAACTATGTGGTTTCCAAAATTTTTTAATAATATCTAAATTCGTCCTTCCTAATTAATAAGCTTTTGCTAAAAGCCACCTTTAAGTCTTTTTTTTTGTACTTTTGGCTTTATTATATAAATTGTTTTTTTACTTACATTAAATTTTGTGTTCACTAACATGTACTCGCACAATGGATTATTAATGAGTTTTATTTAGAAAATGCTACAAGGAACACAACTTTGATTTCCTGTTAAAAATGTTCACAGTTCTATGCATTCAATTACATTAGTTTAGCGATTTCGCCAGAAATTGTTGCAAGCTTCAATAGACATACAAAAAATATTTATAGATTTTTATTTGTATTCACTTCGTGATAAAAACTTAATTCGAATTACCAAAAGCTTTTACTAAGGAAATTAATGAAACGAATATGCCAGAGTATGAAAAAAACAAAACATTTTCCGCATAGACTTAATTTTTTTAATTATTTTTAAAAAAATTAAAAATTAGGTTATTGTAAACAAGAGTAAAAACAAAATATATATTTTTTCAGTTAAGAATAGCTCCAAAAAATCAGTTGGTATTTTACTCATCATCTGCTTGCTTTTATTAAATATTGCAATCGTTTAATTGCAAGCAAAACTAAGGCTGAGTAGTGACTAAATCAAATTTTATTACTTTTGTAGTCTAAATAATATTTAAATATATATAAATATATATATATGTATGTATGATATAGTTAGTACTGGTCACTAAAAACTACACCTGCATCATCAGATACTAATCCTAATGTAACATCAGAGCGCCCTCCTTCGTTGTGTAGCAGAATCATTGGCGAAGTAAAATAACTAATAAAATAGCTACTAAACACAGCTTCAAAATTTCATACGCCTCATTTAACACCAGAAGGCGCTGCAACACTGCATTATCAAAAAAAGCGTGCAAAAAAAGCAGAGTTGTAAAAGAATGAAGCTTTCCTCCATCTTCCTTCACCACTTCTCTTCACTATCACTATCCCTTCCCTATCACCCTCTCTGACTATCTTCTCTTCAACTAACAGGTAACACAAAGGGATCATTGTATTGGACCCAAGTGAGCTGGACTCTAAATTTCACCTTTCCTTACCAGCAGCTTTGGTAACCTAACCTAACCTAACATGATATAGTTAAAAAAAAACCTTGTTAGCTGTCTTATACATAAATCGATTATGAATAACAACAGAACTTCAATTGGTTTGCCGAAAACTGCGTTACCAATGGCTAATAGCAAATAGTAGAATATTAGACCTTTCTGGCAACCAAAAAAAGTCTGGTCGTGTAGACACACAGAAAGAAATAACAATTTAAAATCAACGTGGAAATCATTTTGAATTTGCTAGAAATAATACACAAACTTCGCATTAAAACGCAAACCGGCTGGCTGACGGGGAGTAGCCGGATTTCGCATCCTCGATTCCTGTCGGAGACTCTTAAGTGTTTCAGCAGACAGGCCGCAATAGCTTTCTTCTTTTACATTTCTGCTTTCTTGTACGTTTTTTATATTCTAAGGGAGTGTTGCAGCGCCTCGAACATCAATAAAGTGCATTAAATTTTTGAAGTTGTGTTTACTAGCCATTTTATGTTATTGGTTATTTTACTTTGCCAATGATTCTGCAACACAATATCGGCGAATTAGGACGCTCTGATATTACATTAGGATTAGTATCCGCTGAGGTCGGTATATTTCAGTGATGAGTATCTATGCCTTCATCACTTGATGTTTCTTACAAGAACTGACAAAAAGACACGCTATTGCACATCAGAAAACAGCGTGGTGTTGTTATTTAATATCTTTGTTCGGTGACCGAGCTGGAACACGTGACCTTCGGTTTTGTACTCCACTTGCGAACTACTTCAGACAATGCTGTTGGCTGGGGAAGCCAACATACAACGTACACAGATTTCCCTGATTCCTGTTACAATACACACAATTTCGTAACTTAAATGATTTATAAAATAAAATGACTACATTAAATTAAATTTTCAAAAATTTCAATTTGAAATAACTTTAATTCAACATGATTCATAATTTTGATTTAACAGTACTGGAATACGTAATAAAGTTATTTCAAAAAGAAAAACATGCTTTGAAGATAACTGTAAATCATGTTGAATTAACATGAAACATAAATGAAGCCAAATTAATGCCGAAAAATTTTAATTTTAACCTTGCTTTCGTAGATTTTAATATGCAATTTTTCTGTGTGTACTTATGTAATTTTTCCATAGATAATTTTTTTTTATTGTCAATCGAAAATTTTGATGTTGTTGTTGTTGAATTGGCAAGCGAACTATAGTTTGTTTACTATCCACAATAGACCCAGTAATTTTATACAAGAACAAAAGTTTGTTTGTTATATTGCAAAAATACGTAATGAACAAGATAATTAGCAAACGTTTGCAAAACGTTTTCTTTTTCAAAACAATTAAAGTGTGCTCTCATTTTTTTTTTTCTACTTACGTAGGTTAAAACTAGTGTGCAATTCCTGCTTACGGGCCAGAACAACAAACAACTTAATGACATTGTGTCTGGTATTACTCACAGTAAGAAAGAAAATAAAGCGAAAATGGACGTTTCTTTTTCTTTATTTCCGTACCCTGGAATATACTTATCAAAATGCGTATACTTAATAATAATAATATCTTATCTTAATATATATAAAAATCAAAAACACGTTTATTTGTTAAAAGGTGAACTCTTCAATGCCCCAACAGATTTTCGCCTTCCACCCCACAAAATATTTGTAAAAGACCGGCGCGTGTTTTTATATATATTCTACCCCGGTAAATGCTACGCCCCTTTCAGAAATAGGGATTTTAATAATATAAGTTAATCTATAATATAAAAATGAATCGCTGAATGTGTTGCTAAGCGCAAATCTTGAGAACAGCTGGAACGATTTCGCCAATTCTTTTTTTATAATATTGAAGTACGAGGAGGGTTCTTACGGAGAGAAAATTTTAAAACTAGGACCAGGACCGCGATAGGGGGAAATTTCTGCCCCTCTGAAACGTCCAAACCGAGTTTAATGAAATTTAGAACATAGATAGATCTGCGTACAAAAAGTCACATAGGCCATGTACATTTTTAAAATTAGGACCAGGAGGGCGATAGGGGGAAATTTCTGTCCCTCCAAAAAGTTGAAACCGATTTTAATGAAGTTTAGAACATAGATAGATTTCCATCTAAAAATTCGCATGGTCTATGTACATTTTTCGAACAAGGACCAGTAGGGCGAGGGAGCGGGATTGCAGTCCCTCCGAAACATTCGAACCGATTTTAATGAAATTTAGAACATAGATAGATCTGCGTATAAAAAGTTACATATGCTATGTACATTTTTAAAACTAGGATCAAGAGGGTGATAGAGGGAAATTTCTCCCCCTCCGAAAGGTTATAAATCAATCAAATTACTGAAAATTAATTAAATATTTGTGTAATGTCTTTCCTTCAAATTTTTGTTGTTGGCGTAGCAACGCGCGCAGGGTACAGCTAGTATAAATATAAAATATTGCGTATACGCCAGTATATTTTGTGGGACTTGTATGTTTTATTATATTGCTCCATTTACTTTAAAAACGTCATAACTCAAAACATGCCAATTTTTAATTTATTAAAGAAGAATTAATGCTCTGATCGTTATTTGTCCCCTTAATTATGAAAGTGGTCTAAGTCATATATGTATGTATTTCTTGAGCAAAAAATTAAAATTTTGCACTTGATATTTAATTTATTTAAAAATAAAATAAACATCAGCTTTATCAAAATAAACTCACAAATAAACAGAAAACAATATTATTTGCTAAAAGGTTTTTTTTAACATATTCAAATTGTTGAGAAGTTATCGTTTTATTTTATCAACTCCCCCCGCCCCACACAAATAATAAGGCGTACATGCATTTTATAGTCTTCATGGCAAAAAGTTCATTGTTGCTACTTCCGCTTCGCACAGACTCGTTGACTGCACAAATGTGAATAATTTATCAAAACTTAAACACGAAGCTATAAGTAAACATTTAAGTGGCATTGAAAGTGTTACTAAACAAATAGTTTGCAACAAATCAGGCATAATAAGAAATAGTAAACTTAAAAAAAATAATACAGCAGATCAAGGCTGACTGACGAGCGTAAGAAAAAAGAGGAAATTGAATAAATTACAGACTAAATAATGGAAGATATAAGCAAATTACTTTACAAATAGTTTAATTTTATACACATGCTGGTTTTAAATAGCAAATAAATGTTTAAGCATTCAAGCCCTTGGTATTTTATGCAACTATTGCTCTTTTAAGAACTTCAAGTTATTGCTTGAAGTGTTGCGTGCTTTTAGTTTTTTTTTTTTAAACTTAACAAAAGTTTCAATTCTGCCACGAGTAGATTTAATATTATGTCCAACTATTCATAAATAATTTTCACTTTCATTTTATTCATAATCTCTAATTCTTTCCGTGTTCTTTAACTAGAATTACTGTGCACGTGTATGTGTATAACAACGTTTTATAATTTTATCTGCGGCTAACATCTAAGAGATTTATAATTTTTTTATTTAATTGTATATTTGTATGAGGAATTGTGTAACATATCAAGCATAAAATAAAAAAAGAAAAGAGGTGTCTTCGGACACCCGGTTATAGCTATGCTGCTTAGTTATATAAAACAAATTTGATGTGTGCAATAACATTATATTATATGATGATGTCAAATTCTATGCAAATATTTCAAAACTTTTTCATTTATGTCCCATTATTTTCTTTTCTAGCGGCGTACGATTAAATTAATGTATTATTTGTGGCCGGCGGCGGCTCTTAGCCGGCTTACAGCCGATAGGTTGTGTTCTCTGGTTTGTGCTCATGTGCAAAAACAAAACAAAAACAAATTGAGCAATCGTTCTCATTGTTTTTGGTTCTCTTACTTCAAAGAACGAAAGCAAAAAACAAAATCAAAGACTCTGCTTTTAAGTACAAAGAAATCAAAACAAAAATAAATTTATAACTGTAATAGTGTCCATTATTTTGTTACGAAAATCATATCCCAACTCCTGTATCGCGCAATAAATAGCATAGCTACAAAAATTTTTTTTCTAATTTTAGAGCTTTTAAATTGATTCTTCGTCCAGTTAGTTAAAAATTATAGAAAAAATATATACAGCCCAATCATAAACAAAAATTCCGCACGAGTTTTCTCACTTTTCCTTTTTCTCCTATCATGACTTTGTCTTCCCCTTTTTTACCAAATGCGGGAATAAAAAATCTCCCCGGGAAAAAAGCAGATATTATGAACGCAGCTGAACTTGCTTTTTTCACTAAAAATATTTATCTTGCAAAACAGAATGGAGTTTGCATAAAAACATGGTTAATACTCCATTAAAACAAAATTTATATACATAAACTTGTATTTTATAGTTCTTTTATTTGGAAAAACACAAATAATTCCCAAATAAATAATTTATAAACTTTTTTTACATATTTTTTCAAGTTGGTGAATTTTAATAATTTTTTTTTGCTCTCTCACTCAAAAAAAAAAAGGGACAAGCAAGCAAAACAACGAGCTTCATAATGCGGTGATGCCACGTATTACCCTTTTTTCTTCCCAAGAAATTTATGATTGGAGGAATGTTTTCTCGAGAAAATTATTTTCCGTGAGAAATGAAGTCCGAGGGAATATTCATGATTGGGCTGATATTTTCTAGTGGAAATAAAAACCAAAAAAAAAACTTCCAGAAATTAGAACTACAGTTTTGCTGCTAAATGAAAATAAAAAGCACCAAATTTATATGCAAAAGTGCTTAATTGGTCACACTGGAATTAACAAATTTTGATATATAGAGTGAAGAGCATGTCTTTCAATATTAAACAAAGACTCAGTGTTGCCGGGAAAAAAATATTTGAGAATGTTAAATCGAACCAAAATTTCTGCTGGAAAGAAAAAAAAATGCTAAATTTAATTTAAAATTTACAAAATATTGTTTTAGTAATTTGTTTTTTAAACTTGTATGATTTGTTAAAAAAGAATTTGATAAATTTAACAGTGAAAATGTTTACATTGCAGATATGCACAGACCACATAATATGTATGTTTTAAGAATAGAGAATTAAAAAATTTTTAAGGGAAGAGGAGAGCCAAAAATAATCTCATTATTTTTCCATTTTTACATTTCCCGAATGGGTTAAATGTAATTCATTTTATTCATTTTATTCATTTTATTATTAAAAAGAAACTAAAAAGTTTGCACTTGTTCATTATCTTAATTACATTTTATTTCTTACTCTTTATACACTTTACCTCATATACTACATTATAATTACAAGTCCAGCTGAAAGCTAAACAAAAAAAAATGCTTTCGAAATAAATTGTGTCAAAGAAACAGATTTTTTTCTCTACCTATTTATAAATTTTAATATTTTAGCAATTAAGCTGTATACTCCCGAGAGAAAGTAGCGACTGTTGCCTTTAGATTCTAATATGCCAGAAATTATATTGTTAAAAGTGACGAAATAAGAAAGCCCGCTCGCTGCTTTATAACGCCATAAAATATTCATCAGGTTTTGTTGCTTGTTTTTAAATTATAATTCATACAGCTTATACTTTTGTGAAAGAAATAATTATTTGCATGCTTAAGAAAATGCAGGAAAGGAAAGAAAAATACAATCAATTATGTAAAATATAATGATGCTTTGGGGGAAATGTTGGCAAAACGGAAACTATGCGGAAATTTATATTTCTTGAAGACGAAAGGGAGTTAAAAAGTCTTAATGTATTTTTAATTAAAATCTTTATTTACTTCAGCGGAAAAAAAACGAGTATAAGTGAAACATTATCATTTACAATATAATAAAATTGACAATAATGTAGCCACTTGAGCAGAAAGAAACTGTTTATGTATAATTTTTTTTTATAATAATTTTCTTTAGGTATAAATTTTACTTTATGCTGATACTTTTTATGGAAACTAGCTAAGTAATTAAGATAAAATGTTACACGAGAACCAGGTGGTTAAAATTACACTCTAAGCCTTTTTTTTCAATCGCCAAATCCAACTGGAAATAGCACAAAAATAATCACTTTTATCGGGAATAAAAGTTCACATGAAATGTGTTCCCTCTCCATAAAAATGTGACCGCCAATATTTCGGTTTTTGTTGTTTCAGTATACTATTTTCTAATTTTTTCACCATTTTTTGCTTCTTCCCTAAAAAATTTACTAAGCCACGCCCACTTAATGTGTTGCTTTGATTTTACGTATTGCTATTCATCCGTTTGCTTCAAAACTTGTCAAACGCCATGATTGCTTGAAATAGCACAATATGTTGCCAAAAAAATGGGCGCAGTAACGCCCATTAAAATTTTATTTTTTTTTCACGTGATTATTCTTAACCTTGGCACATACTTTTAGCTCTGATAATGACACAATCTGCAGTAAAAAAATTAGGCCGGTTCGCGCCCATAAAAATTTACTCCAAAATTTTACATACTCCCACAAAACTTGGCAAATATTTTTCACCAGAGTACCCGCAGAATACTCGATTTTGAAACACAGTTTACATGGGCGTGGGAGTTTTCTAGTCTTTTTTGATATAGTTCGAAATTTTATTTCATTTAAATAATTTACAAAAAAGTGTTACTGATAGAGAAATTGTTTTCGTTAATATTCAAATTTAATGGCTTTTAGTCTGGTATTTAAACGAAAAAATTCTTGCTGCATTCAATTTTTTATGAATTAAAAATAAAAAAAGTATTCTAATGTAATAAAAGTGAAATTAATTTGCACTGCCAATTTTAATTAAGTTTTAAACAACCAACAAAGTTTTCATGTTATTACCCTTGTTATTTAACAAAAGCATTTAACATTGTCCCACTTCCGGTTTCACGAACTGTTACATCCGTTTTTTTGCCAGCACTTCATTTTGCTAATTCATCAACAATGAGATGAAAATAAACGTTTATTTTATTTTGCCACAAAACAATTACGCAGCATTTTTGCACCCTAAACATTTGAAATGATAATGAATAATTTTTTTTTCTTTTTGCCAAACGAAATTCTGCAATTAAATGTTTTAGTAAAAACAAAAAAAAAATAGGAATTAGCTAACTGACCTCTCAATAAAACAATTTAAAATGTATATTTGAAATTTAATTAATATTTCGCTAAGCAAGTTAAATATTAATTTTGGCAAAAAGTGCTCAAAATTTAATATAAAAAGAAATTCCTCATTAAGCTCTAATAAAAAAATTTTTAAATTTAATATTTTTATCCAAATTTTTTCTTTAAGTAAAAATTAAAATTGTCCATTGTTGCTCTTTATTTATTTTTATTTTGATTAAAAAAAAAATTGTTCTGAATGCCTCATTTTATAAAATTTTCAAGTGTTTTCTTATACCTTTTATTATTAGACTGGAAATAACTTCTTAATTTGAAGATGTCTAGTCTGCTTTGAATTTATTTGTTTTCTTTTACATATTTTTGTTATTTTTTAAATTATTTTTTTTATATGTTAAATAGCTTCTTGACCATTTATCGTCTGCTGTAAAAGTTAATGTGTCTATCAAACCTTTTTGAGCCCCAAATTACACTTGCAATTTAAAATTTGCTATTCATGATTTTTAAGTTATTATTTCTTAACAAATGTTGCCAAAAAACTTTTATGGCCTCAGAAAACAAAATTGAATAACAAAAAAGCACTGAAAAGTTATTACCAGGGATCGCAAATAACGATTATTTTCCAAATTTAAACTGAAAAAATCACAATAATAGAGAAGTGCTACAGGCACAAGGAATATACCACAATACTCCATGTTACATGGACTACCTATAGATGCAATGATTTTTATTTTTTTAATTTTTATTTATTCCTCACAAAATAAGAGTTATTTCTTGATTTTTATTTATTCCTCACAAAATAAGAGTTATTTTGTGACTTTTATTTGTTCCTCACAAAATAACAGTTATTTTGTGATTTTTATTTATTCCTCAGAAAATAAGAGTTATTTTGTGACTTTTATTTATTCCTCACAAAATAAGAGTTATTTTGTGACTTTTATTTATTCCTCACAAAATAACAGTTATTTTTTGATTTTTATTTATTCCTCAGAAAATAAAAGTCATTTTTAAAATGTATTTATTAATTAATTTAATTTAACAAATAAGAGTTTTTGCATGGACTCTGGTGATAAATTCGATCTTAAATCTGTCAATATTAATTTTAGCGCAGAAAATGCTCTTTCTACAGAGACTTGTGTTGCTGGCGTGCTATGCAAAACCTGTGCCAATCTGTACAGGTACGGATATATATATTTTTTTCCTCCCAATATTTCATTACATCTGCATCCACGTCAATGGGCTTAGGATTGTAATTGTCTATTTCGCTTATCGCCCTTTTCATTTCCTCCTCCAGATCACCATCTGAGTCTTCATCCTCTGAATTTACTTCAATAGAGTTTAAGAACTCGTTTAATAATGAACACGTGTTTGTGTCTTCAGACGACGGTAAAGCATCTGGTGTTTCAGCGTTTGAAGATGATGGTAAGTCAGAAGACTTTTGCGTTGCATCATTCTTCACAAAGAGTAAAATTTATTAAATTCATGTACATTAGACCACCCAATGGGCCGAAGTTTTTATTTTATTCGCTAAAGCCCATATGACATTTCATTTTTCTTTCATTTATTAAGTTTCATTTATCAAGCTGGTAACTCTTATGTGTTAATTATGAAGGTGTTGAGATATTTAGTACATTAAAAAATTTTGACAAATCAAAAAATATTTTTATGTTATGCAACAAATTAATTATAAAATACATAAGAACCGGTCTTAAAACCCTAACCAGCACAAAAATGTGTTTTTCGGACAAAATCCGTACCAAATATAAGAAATCCGGTTCCAAACCGGATAAAAATATCTTATATTTGACGCTGGTAATGTAGCTTTCCATTGGTGAAAGAATTTTTAAAACCAGATGAGCGGCTTGGGCGTGAAAGCTTAGCAAAAAACAAACTCACTTTCTTATAAATTGGTTGTTTTTGTAAATGAAATAAAATTATTTGTAATAAAAAATATCAAATTTGTTTTTTTTTCAATTTAAATAGGCATATTTTGTAAAAAATTTCATTTCTACACGTTTCCAAATTGTATGAAAAATAATGACAATTCGTTACAAACAATATGTTTTTCATACAAATTTCAAAAGGAAAAAATTATTGTACGAATATATGCAGAATCTATACTAAAGTCTCTATTTTTCATTTTATTTACAAAAACACTGAGTTATTTTTTTATATTTTATTTACTGCCAGTTCATAGAAGCCATGTAAAAATTCTTGCTTGGCTATTTATATTGAAAACACAAACAAAGCACTCAAAATTTGTTTTTGATTTCAATGTAAATAGCCAAGCAAGAATTTTTACTTGACTTCTATGAACTGGCAGTTATTAGTTTAAAAATGACTTTTATTTTCTGAGGAATAAATAAAAATCAAAAAATAACTCTTATTTTGTGAGGAATAAATAAAAGTCACAAAATAACTGTTATTTTGTGAGAAATAAATAAAAATCAAAAAATAACTCTTATTTTCTGAGGAATAAATAAAAGTCAAGAAATAACTCTTATTTTGTGAGGAATAAATAAAAGTCACAAAATAACTATTATTTTGTGAGGAATAAATAAAACTCAAGAAATAACGATTAAAAAGTAATTTTTAAAATAAAAATTATAACCGTTACGGTCCCTGGTTATTACACTTAACATATTTTCAATTTGGCCAAAAAAATTTTGTATTGGCTAAACCATTAAGATGTTATTTTTATTAAACTTGTTTAAGCAACATGTGTTTCTAGCTAATTTTTAAGGCACTAAGCAACTTAAATATTCTAAAGCCATCCATAGACTCATTTCAAAAGCTTTAAGCTTACATGAGACAGAAGGTAATTGAGTTGTTTGATGAGAAAGCAAATAAATTTCATTCTTCTTGTCTTTTAGTATACAAAAACTTTGCTAAATTTGCATTAAATACAAATAAATATTAATCAAGAATGAGAAATGTATTACATACAAATATATAACAAAATATTTTTTTTGTTAGTGGTCCTTTGAACCGAATCATAGTTTATTATGCCTCAATAGAAATCTTGACAATAACGTGTGTACTATTATTATAATAAAGGAAACCGAACCTTAAGCATAAAAGGCAGAAGCTGTGCAAAATAAAAAACATAATTTATATTGCACTAAAATATTAATGTCTATGGTCCTTCGAACTGCATTTTTCTGCAATATAAATTTCAACCCAAATCGAGCTGGTATGGCTTCAGACATATTATTACGCTCCCGCATTTAGCCCTTAACAATACAGCAACGATTTTACTTGCTTAGTTGTTGGCATAATTTTTTTTTCACCTGCACTGAAAGAAATCCGTGATGACAGTCAAAAAGCATTGACTTATTCCGAAGCTTCCTACAGGGTTAATTTACATGGAGTGTGTGTATTTGTGTGTGTGTGTGTGTGTGTATGTGTGCCTTTTTCCCCGTTAGTTAATGTTATTTTATTAAAGCTTAAGCTCACTTATAATATGATAATGGAAAAACGTCCTCAGACATCTTTAAGCACCTAAACAAAGTCACATTTTTTTTGCTGGAGTAAATTTAAAAGTTTAATTTTTTTCTAAGTGCTTAAAGAAAGTTTTAGGGTAAGATAAGAAAAAAAAAATACGAAAAAGTTTTCTCTTGTATTACAAATAGAAAACTTTCCAAAGCATGCTTACATATACTCAAAGTTCACAATCCATTAAATTAAGGACTTAAAACTAATTTGTAATATTAAATTGCTATTGAAATGTTACATCAACAAAAATATAAAATAAAAATGTGTGAAGGAGTATGCAAATTAGCCAGTATTTATATAGAATTATAATAAAGAAGATTTGTTAAGGAGCATGATAGAGAAAAGTTTTCACAAACATGCTACAACAACAACACACAAACTTAATTTTAATTATTTAAGTAATAAAATGAAATTGTGCTTGTATGTGTGAACACTGGCACTTCACTGCTGCCCAAAGTTAATTTTTCTTAGTACTATCGACAACAGAGAAAGAGAGAGAGAGTGTCTTTGTACACTGAACAAAAGAACTAACATCAAAAATATTCCATTAAGTATGAAATTTTAATGGAATTTTTTATTTGCAACATATTATTTTTATGATTGCTGTAGCTTAAATGTTTTTGTAGCACCCAATATACGAAGGCAGGTCAATAAGTCTCGGATTTAAAAACAGTTTTTTTTTAAATAATTTTTTGTAAGAAAAACCTGGACTTATTGACCTGCCCTCGTATGCTATGCTATAAAACTTTTCTATAATGTAAGGAATTTTTTGATTAAAATACTCGTGCATTGTAATTTTTTCATAGTAACAAGAATAACTTTTTTTGTTTAGGCGAGGAAAAACTACTTTATAATTGTAATTGAGCAGAGCTTTATCCTTGAATTCATCTCCTCTTCATTTTTCCAAAAATAAATTTTATTTTAATGAAGTTTCACTGAAAAAAAACCACAATGACCTTTTGAATGTTTCATAGCTTAAAAAACATTCCATGTTTTAATTCATTATTTTAATGTATGGTTTGACTATCGCCAATAATTTCTTTCAGTGCGCCTACAAAATCGGCAAACATCAGCCAAATATGATAACATGTCGTTGTCTTGTTCACAACTTAATTTAAGAGTGTAGAATTGAGCTTTGAAATGGGCACCCACTCCTATTAATTTCGCACACATACACTTGTGCATCATCAAGCACATCCACGTAGTCGTTTTATTTTTATCACAGGTTGTTATGTCATTATCAACTAAATCAAACAACCAGACAACAACTAAACAACAAACAATTAGTACCACAATCAGGACTGTGAACGAACACAACTAACACTTACAAATAACGTAGAGGAATAGTGTAGAGGGTAATTTTTTAAGAGTTTGCTTTATATTTGGCTAGTGTTCTTTCATTTAATTATTGCAACCACTTTATTGGGAACAAATAAAAAATTAAATTACTTGCAGACTATCAAGAGACATGAGCAAGAATCATAAATTCGCACACCACACATTTTCTTCCTTGTAAACCATCGAGGCTTAGAATTTTTTAATTAGCCGCACATATTGAATATTGACTAATTCTTTAGAATATATGGGAGGCCTTAGTTGTACTCAAGGGCGGAGGCTTGATTTTTTTTTTGTTAAATTTTTAGTTGTACCGCAGGATATTCTCCTAGAAGGATAAGTAGCAATGCGATCTGAACATAGCATCTCTACAACAAGCCTAATGTTCAGTCAGAGAATAAAACATAAATGAAAATTTTAAGAACAAATCTTTATAGAAGAAGGAACATGGCTTCGCTTTGGAAAAGTGCACATTGAAAATTATTTTTCTGGAAAAAGCGCCTTTACTGGAACATGACGCTTTGAAAAAGTAACTATTTTCTAAAAAATTAGTTTTTTTCTAAAAAAGTATATATTTTCTAAAAAAGTACCTTTTTCAAAAAGTACCTTTTTCAAAAAGTACCTTTTTCAAAAAGTACCTTTTTCTAAAAAGTACCTTTTTTTAAAAAAGTATATTTTTCAAAAAGTAACTTTTCGAAAAACTAGCTTTTTCAAAAAAAAAGTACTTTTTTCAAAAAGTACCTTTTTCAAAAAAAAGTATGTGTTTCAAAATGTACCTTTTTAAAAAAGTATCGTTTTCTAAAAATTACCTTTTCTTAAAGTACTTTTTTTCTGAGAAATTGCCTTTTTTAAAAAGGACCTATTTTTTGAAAAAGTCCTTTTTTCAAAAAACTACCTTTTTCCAAAAATATTTTTTTAAAAAGTACTTTTTTCAAAAAAAAAGAAAAAATATCGCTTTTAAGAAAAAATATTTTTGTTTTGGAAAATTTACTTTAAAAAAAATGTTAAGCAATAACAGCTAAAAAAAGCTTAACCGGCACATTTTTTGGACCTCGTTTTTTTTTTATAACGAAAATATATTATTTACGAAAGCCAATAGTCGATTTTGGTAAAATAAAATAAAGTTCGAAAATTATATCGCTTAAGCTGTTTTTGGAAAAACACATTTTTTTAAATATGTAAATTTCTTAGATCAACCTTATTTTTGGGAGATGTGTATAATATTGAGAAAATTGCCTTTTTGTAATTATTATTTTGATTTTTTTGTAAGTTCATTTTTAGAAAAATTAAAAAAAAAAGAAAAAAGAAACGAATTTTTGTTGAAATGTACTTTTTATATAAAACTAGAATTTTCCCGCGACTTCGTTCGCATTCAAAAAGAAACTAAATAGACTTTGACCTGAATTTGTACCGAAAAAATACCAGCAGCACAAATTTATCCCGTTTTATCCTGTTCAGCGCAACTTTCTCAATTTTTTCTTTCAATTTCTCCTTCTCCAGACAATAACAAGCAAAACAAAAAAGGAATGGAGGATATCGGTCCAGTCATTCATGCGTGATTCCGTGCCCAAAAAAGGGATTAATTTTTATATACATACGAGCTTTGTTCAAAACGTATCGCGAATTTTGAATTTTCGCGGGTTAAGTATATTCGAATTTTGACTTTTTTTGTATGGCGTTATGTTGGTACTCATGTTTCTCACTTGTGCCGAAAATTTCGGCCATTTTGAATGTTCAGTTAATTGTTGACAGCTGCTTTGCTTGCACGTGTTTTGGCTCGTCTTCGATTTTTAACTTGGTTCGTGCGGCAGCTTACATTGAGATGATTGAGCTTTGGTTTCCACTTCATAACCATAAACTCACGATTCATCACCAGTTATGACCCTCTGGAGCAAATTTGGGTCGTTGTGGACAGAGTCGAACAGCTCATTAGCAATGTTCATGCGATGCTATTTTAGGTCGAAATTGAGCAATTTTGGTACGAATTTCGCGGCGACGCATGAATATTGTTAATGAATGGCACGAGCCAATCGATATGTCTAGGTCATCAGCAACTTCTCTAATGGTGATTCGATGATTGGCCAATACCATTTTCTTCACTTCATAAATTTTTTCGTTTGTTGTTGAAGTGCTCGGGCGTCCGCCAATCTCTTCATCGTTCACATCTTCTCGGGCCTTCTGAGAACATTTTGTACCACCGATAAACGTTGCTTCGGGCCAAGGTAGATTCTCCGTATGTCACACTCAACATTCGGAATGCATCCGCGCACTTAATTTCGTTTTTCACACAAAATTTGATACGAGTTCTTTGTTCCATTTTTTTTTTAAGGTAAAAATAGAAGACGAGCCAAAACACGTTTTTTTTACAAAAAGTACATTTTTTTAGAAAATTTACGTTTATTTATTTTAGGAAAGTTATCTGTTTTGCTTTTAAAGAATTACGTTTTTTAGACAACGCGAGTTTTTTAGAAAAATAACTTTTATAGAAAAAGTACCTTTTTGGTAAAATCACTTAGTTTGGAAAAAGTACCATTTTTGCAAAAAGTACCATTTTGAAATAAGTTAAATTTTTTGGAAAAAGTACCTTTTGTTGAAAAATATCCTTTTTGGAAAAAGTACCTTTTTGGAAAAATTGCCTTTATGGAAAAAGTACCTTTTTGGAAAAAGTATATTTTTGGAAAAAGTACCTTTTTGGAAAAAGTACCTTTTTGTTGAAAAGTACCTTTTTGGAAAAAGTACTTTTTGTTGAAAAGTACCTTTTTGGAAAAAGTAATTTTTGTTGAAAAGTACCTTTTTGGTTAAAGTAACTTTTGCTGAAAAGTACCTTTTTTGAAAAAGTACCTTTTGTTGAAAGTACCTTTTTGGAAAAAGTACTTTTTGTTGAAAAAGTGCCATTTTATAGAAAAAGTCTGTGGGTTAAAATATTGTATACAATTCTCTACAAAAATATTCTTTTGTAAAAAAAATTAAAAATAACTTTTTTAGAAAAAATATTGCGAAAACTGAATTTCTCGAAAAAGTTACACTTACAAAAATTCATTTCTGGTTGATTAAGTGTTTAACCAACAAAAAAGATTTTATTTTAATACGTATTAATTTTGTCTCGCGTTAAATAAAATAAAATGTTAATTCAGTATATTTATTCTAAACTGTTCGTGGATTCATCTCAAGCTCTATGATCTTAGGAGAATAATTATGTTTTCACATGCAAAAATTTATTTATTAAAACTGTTTTAGCGTTCGTCTATGAATATTCTGTGCGTTGTCATACTAATGACCTATAATTTTTCAGCACAAAATCGATAAATTTAACTTAAAAACTAAAATATTTTTTCTTCTAGTCATTAACTTAACAAAATAAATTAATTTACGGATTTTGATACGCAAAAAAAATATCATCCTCAATTTTTTTTAAGATCTGCTTTCATTAAATGGTTTTTATCATTGAGATTTAATTAAAGGCTTTCAATGCTAAATACTTACATAGACGGACAGATAAGAAAAACTATGTTTCGCAATAATAATGATATTTGTTCTTCACAAAGAATAAAACGAAGTTGATTATGATAAAATTTTTCTATGAGCAAACAAACCTTTAATGAAAGAAAACCCTGTGAAATAACGGAGAGATGGAATATGTTCATGGAGTAGAATAAGAAACGTGCAGTCTAATGAAAAGTGTTGTTGTTCTAATTTAATTAGAACAATATTGTGTAGCAAATGGATGATTAAAGAGCCACAATAAGAACATAAAGGCGCACTTAAACAATCTCCGACAATGAACACAATTTAATAAATAAACGAACACGTACATAAACAAACACTTTAACAGACAGAATAGATGATGTACGAGGACAATGATGTAAAAAAGAAGTTTTATAAATTTTGCAGTTGGCAAAGAAGTCAATTACTTGTTAAGTAAAGGATGTGTTAAGGGGATGAAATACTCGTACATCTAGTGCAAAATTGTAAAAGTAATCAGGTTACTTAAGATAGAAAATAAGAAAAAATAATACAGAAAATTTAATAGAATACTTAAGTTCAATTATTCAGCACGAGTCATGGCATGAATTCGAATAAAGTTGGTCTTGTATTGAGATGACCTGAGCATATCGAGCCATAACCGCCAAAACAGCTTAACCGACACATTTCTTGGACTTCGTTTCGACGAAAATCGATTATTTACAATCGCAAATAATGGGTGGTGGTCAAAAAATTAAGTTCAAAAATGATGCTGCTGAAGCATGGACAGAAAAGACAATGAGGTCTTTGCCAAACGGAAACATTGCTAAAAGTCTTCATTGTTTTTGACAAAAAACAACCTTCAAATTATCAAATTGTTCATTATGATAATATGATTATTTATCAATATGTGTGCCTTGAAAAACTTTCTAACAATCAACATCGTTACCTTTTGTAAGATGATTTTTTTTTGGCAACAAATTTTATAAAAAAAATTTAATGAGTTTAAAAAGAAAGCAAACACTTACTCAAGGAAGGAGTTTAATGTTCACGTTCCTTTTTACGAGTCATTGAATTTGTTGCTGAAGGGTTAAGGCTGGTTTTTATACATATATACATACATACATATGTATTAGTGTTGAGCGAAACTGTGATTTTTTAATAACGTTGCTCCTTGTGAACGTGATTTCTAAATCGCTGTTCTTTTAAACTGTGTTTGTAGCAGTTCTGTTATTTTGACAAAATCTAATAAGAAGAGCAGTTGTGAAATTAAACAGTGACTGTGATCACGGTTTAACACATTTCAGCTCTTCTGCTTTAAAAGTATGTATTAGTATTGGTATTTTGATAAATGCTTCTTATTAGCGACAAGAACAAACAATTAGCATCAACCGCAAACAAATATTGATAATTGTCGCATGAGAGTCAGAGAGACAGTAAAATTGCAAATACAAAAATGTGAGAGCTATACATATTTACCAGAAAAGACGATTTGACACGATTAGACGATTTTTTCTCGACAAACGGTGAACGTATACAAATAAATTCATGTGGTAGCTTTATTTACTGTAAAGTAAGCGTGCAAGAGCATTCACAGTTTCTATGAAAGAACTACATTTGCAAAACCTGTTACTTGATGACTTCAGTCACAGTTGTGATTAGTGATTTTTCAATCGCTGTGAAATAGTAACAGGTTTCGAAAAATAGCTCATCACTAATATGTATACTTGAATTATTTCTCACTGTTAGGGCTGGCAAATATTTATGTATGTATTTTATTTTAATTGCTAAACCTTCTTAACTATAACAGTGAAAACGTTACATGAAGTTCCAATCAATAACAGCACCCTATGAACTCAACTTGATTCAATGATTTCAAGCATTACCACCGAATTTCTATAGGCGAAATTACCATTCCATTCCGCCATAGCAGTCGTATTTTAATTACACTAAAAGCAGCAAGAAAAAAAAAGAAATTATTTAAATTACAAGGTATCTGGGCTGTTATTAAACCTAAAGAGTATCTTTATATAGCAATTATTTTTATTTAATTTTTGTCATCTTTACAAAAATCCCCACTACCTTTTCTTTACCTGTCAGTGTTTTTTTTTAGCAAGAATAAAACTCTGTTAGACAAACAATGCTTTTATGTATTAAAATATTTGAACTCTAATTAAAACAAGCTTTAATTAATATAATTATTTATTTAAATGCAAACAAACAATTAAAACATATAATGAAACATTTTTACTTGTAATAAATTTAAAGCTTTATCTTAGCTTAATATAAAGTTTAAGCTTTTTTTGTTCATGAATTAACTTTTAAGTGACAAATGATTTGCGCTTCAGCTAAACACCCACAAAACCATAATTTACCCCTTTTTATCATTTTTAATCAACATTTTTTTTATCTCTTTCTCTCTATCTCTCTCTCTCTATTTGCAGGAAACCATTAACGGTTGGTAACCCAGAAAACCACCGAATGCAACATAATTTGTGTCATGTAAGTTTTTTTTTTCTGAACAAACACCACAAAAATGAACATCTCAAGTGAGTTTTTATTATTTTTATTTTATGAAGCACAATGACATATTTTAAATTTTTTTATGATTATGTTTCTTGCTGTTTTTAATAGAAGGGAGTACAAAAAAAAAATTACAATGTTTAGAGTCGTTAAGCAACATCGTTAAAATAGAAAAAAATTTAGAGAAAAATCAGTATTATTAGTATGTATTATTTATTATTAGGAGCTTCCTTGATAGCGATCCTGTACAGAAAGAGTGAGTCAATAATAGGTAGAGTAAAAATGCCTCATTTGTGACCCCTAAATTTATTTAAGGAGCGAAGGTCTTATTCAATTGAAATCATTTTGCTTTGGATTTAATTGTGAGAAATGCTAAAGTTTGTATTATAAGATAATAAGGTTCATTAATAGTTCTTGTTGTGAATAATAAAATTTATGTGGCAGTCAAGCGCTGCCTGCAGATTGGGTCGCTCCTGTGGATTCTTTTGCTATTCAACAGGACCGTTTTTTATTGGATCAGATATGTACGAGTATGTATGTGTAGCTTCTTAGCAAATTCTTTGCAACTGGTCAGTAATGTGCGTTTCATCGTCATGCTAGAATACTAAAGGATGAGATTTAGTGCGCTGTTCTTACAAAAAAAATAAACAAACTCTAAAAGTTATACTTAATTGAATAAAACTGTTAAGGGATGCTTTACAGCGATTAAAAAAATTAACTTTTACAGTTTTAGATAAGGTAGTACCACCATATGATTATCACTCCATTTAATTAATTTTAAAAATCATATTTTCTCTATATTAGGGATTAAAATATGTACAGAGAAAGCTGCTAAAAGTATTAAAAGTTGCATACATATTTAAAATTTGCCCAATATATCCTTGTAATTGGTGCAAGGACATGCCTGCCTGTCATATATCTTGTTTTTAAAAATTAAATTTCACTTATAAGCACCGTTAGTTGAGCAATAACTCGTTAAAATGTGCACTAAAACTCTGTTGGTTTTTTTGTTCAATCACTTCATAAACACGCCTGCCTCCCATATATCCTTTATATCAAAAATTTAATATCACTTACAATTATTATTGGAATAAATTAAAAATTCCTAAAAACATCCAAAACCATATAACTAAGCTGACATAAAAAATTCACTGCAATCGCTACAAAAACATGGTATCCTCTCATATATCCTTTATTTCAAAAATTTCTGAAACATAAAATGTAAAGCATGATCATAAAGAAAATATCAAGAAAACTTGCACTTATCATAAATTTAAGCTGTTCCATTTATTATATAGCAATTTCTAGAAGGATATGCCTGCTCAGCATATGTCCTTTATTTTAAAAATTTTATCTTAGCTACAATTATGATTAGAATGTAGCTAAAATTAGATATAACATTTGAAGTTATGCACATAAGCAGCCAAAACAATTTCTGTGAAATCGATCGGAGAACATGTCTTCGTTCCGTATGTCCTTTATTTTAATTTTTTTTTTTTTGAAACTGAAGTTCAGCTAAAACTATATTTAGAATGTTGTCAAAGTTTGAAATAATATTTTAAACCATGCTTAGCGCATTTTTACTGAATTTCGCTACAATCGGTTAAAGGACATTCATAACTTCCTGATATCTTTTATTTGAAAAAAATGTTTTAGCTATAATTGGAATGCAGCAAACGAAACTAAATCTATTAAGAGCTGCAAGCTTAACTATTTTGTTTAGTTTACCAGCAGGTAGTGAATTTCAATTTAATGAATGCTAGAGTATGTCTACCTGTCATATATCCTTCATATTAAAAATTAATTTCCCGCCATAGTTACAATTATAATGCAGAGAAAATGCATTTAAATTAACAAAAAAAAAAAATTTTAAGCTAAGCGACTTCTGGCTTATTTCGTATAAATCTATACAAGGATATGCCTACCAGCCATATATCCTTCATTGTAAAATTAAGCTATAATTATGATTAGAGTACAATGAAAATGTATAACAACACCTTAAATCATACATTGATATTATCTAGTGAATATAGTTCCAATTGCTTAAAGGACATTCAATCCTTCCTTATATCCTTTATATAAAAAAAAATTAATTTCAGCTATAAAAACAATAAGAAAGCAGGAAAAATAACTAAATTTATTTAGAACTGCAAGCTTAACTATGCTGATTAATATATTTTCAGTATACGAAAGGATATGTCTACCTTTCATACAGCCTTACTTCCAAAAACTGAATTACATCTGTAGTTTTGGGTAGAATATAGCTTACAACACCCAGAACTACTTGCATATGTCCTGTTGTGAATCTCATTGCAATGTGTGCAAGGCTAATCCTGCCCGCCGTATATCCTTTTTTTTATAAAATTTTAATTCACTTGTAATTATGACTGAAATGTGCTGAAAATTAGTAGCAACATGGGAAAATACACATTTAATCTTTCTGCATTATTTCATGAAAATCGGAGCAAGGACATTATATCCTCCCTGATATCCTTTATATAAAAATTTAAATTTAGCTACATGTAATATTGATGGAAAGGTAGTTACAATATGGGAAACTCTACATGTAAACTTTCTGCATTATTTCATGGAAATCGAATCAAGGACATTCTTCCTTCTCTAGTATCCTTTATTTAAAAATATTAATTCAGCTATAGGTAATTTTTATGGGAATGTTGTTACAATATGTGAAACTGTACATATAATCTTTCTGCATTATTTCATGGGAATCGATGCAAGGACATTCTTTTCTCCCTAATATCCTTTATTATGAAAATTGAACTTTAGCTATAATTTAGATTCAAAGGCAAACAAATTTCAGATAATAACTGAAACTTTCTGCGAAGTGTCTTGTGGAACTGTATATATTTTGTTCGTATACATTTGCTTGAAAATCGATGAAAGGACATGCTAACCTCCCATATATCCTTTATTTTAAACATTGAATTTCAGCTCTTTTCGGTGGAAGCATCTTCCTACACGGATATGTCCTTAAAACAGAACATTTTAGTTTGTTTGGAAGGTGAAGCAAACGAAAAATAACAAAAATTTCCACCCTAACGTTTTGCTTAATCCTTACAGCAATATGTGTAACTTCTACATGTCCTTTATTTCAAAAACATTTACAAATATGATTCTAATCATGGAAATAACTACAAATATTCCGAATTTTACGAACACCTACATAGATTCCTTGTATCAGCATTGCACTTAAAGGTATATAAAACAATTTTAAGGATTATATTGTGTGTTTTGATATCTCCTACACATACAACAATTTCTTAGAAATCATGGCGACCAATATTTCTAATTCAGTGCCATGCCCTTATAGCAAGTAGAATGTGCTATTACACATTTTTATTAAATTTATTGCCATAGTTTTGTCAATGAAAACTTATTTATGATGATTTTGAGGTTTTGAATCATCAACATTGGGGGTGCAACAAACTGCTGTTGATATGCAACAACAACAATAAATAAAATCAATATAAAAATTTTATACAAGATCTAAAATAATATTTAACTGAAAAATAAAGTAACATTTTTACTATCAGTAGAAATAAAAGAGAAAGGTTGCACTTAAAATACAATCGCATGCTGGCTGATGATGCACGGCAATGAAAATCAAATAAAAATGTCAAATAATGTTAAAGTTCATTTCGAACTGTAGCTATTATGCTTTTGTGCAAGATGCTGCTGAATTCTAAGTGAATGAATGCAATGTGTTTTTTTCTTCGAAATTTATTGCACAAATGAAGTCAATTGTGGGTTTATATATATATGGGCATTTCCATGATGTCGAATGTGACCGTCGAGTAAATTTAAATTTTATAAATTTTATTCTGACCCTATGCGTAATTTATAGCTCTAAATTAGTCCTTTAATCTCTATATCATTGCAAAAAACCAAGGCACACGCATGTGACAAAAACCGAACTTATTCTTGCGGCCAACGATTATAATGAGGATTTCAGAGAAACCTGAAGCATATTTTAGTTTGACTAATTTCAGAAAGTTATGCACTGATATCTCTTTTAAATGTTTTTGATTTACCGAAAACTAATTTATAATTTTTTAATACATGTCGCACGTGACATTGCTGCCATCTTAATGTTTATATTATTTCTGTTGCTTTTCTTACGAAGTTATAAATATGCAGGCTTGGTAAAAATGTTTTCACATTAATAGAAGTTTGTGTTCAAATAATTTTATTTATTTTTCTTTCTTTATAACCCTTGACAATGCATTCTCTTCTTTTTTGCAACTTTTGCAAACGTATGCTTACATTAGTTACGATAATTTTAAGCTTATTCGGTATTTTGCAAGTCTACGAGCTTCTGCCGACTTTTTCTCTTGTATATTCCACCTTTTGCCTTCAATCATTCCATTTTTTCCTTCAACATTGACTTTCTGCTTTTTCTACATTATCTACTTGTTTTTTAATTTGTGATTTTGTAAAAATATTTTTTCTTTCTTAAATTTTTCTGTCTTTTGTTTTCCGTTTTTGCTCATCTTAATTTAAATAATGTAATTTTTTTTGTAATTTTTTTTAAATATGTTTTTGCTATGTCGCACGTGAATTAATTTAAACTCTCTTTTTTTGCGTTTTTGTTCATCTTTATTTAAATCATTTAAAATTATGTAAAAAAAATTTTATGTAATTTTTTTAAATATGGCTTTTTCGATGTCGCACGTGCCCAAGTTTATATAGGTACCACGGTCACAAGTCTTTATATTTTTCAGTAGGGTCTCTCTCTGTTTGTGCTGAATTCTTGATGATTTTTCTGCAGGTACTTTTGACGCACAGATAACAAATGTTTTTTTTAAATGTCGCACATGACATTAAAGTATGTAATTTAGCAAAGCCAAAATTTGCAGTTAATTGTCATCGCATAGTTTCTTACGCATTCTTTAGACCAAAATTTTAGACAAAAAAGCTAGCGGACATGAACGTTTATCAAAAAATTCAAAAGAAATATCAAAATTAAATAAAATGTGGTTTTGTGACTTCTTATTCGAATAACTCAACATGAGTTGTGTAGAAATGTAAAATTGTTTACATTAGTTAAATTTGATAGTTTCTCTATGACAATTGATAAAACAAAGTAGTGCCTGTGGAGTTTTCGGTGGAAATGCCCATATGCCCATATGACAACCAGCACAATTAAGGGAACGGATAAAAAGTAAGTGTGTAGATTACAGTTTTTCGACAATTTTTTTGCTCATGTAAAAAAAACTGCATGAGAAACTGACGTTTTCTTTGTTCACCCAATTTTGGCGTTTGGTGTATGCCGAGCACAAGTCAGCAAAAAACTTTTTAGAATCAGCACAAATTCCAACAAATTTAAAAACAACAATAGTTTTGTTTATTATCTTATCTTTTTTATGCAAAGGAATTAAATTTTTTTTTTATCTCACTGCTTTCTCTACTTGTTGTAAGCAAAATAAATAAATCGAATTTTCTATCATTGCTGCACACACACACACACACACACACGTCCTTCCCTTCTGCATTTCAATATAAACGAGCTGCTGTGCATGCCTTTAGTATTACATGTGATTTTCATGTATTTTATAGAATTACATATTGCAAGGTTTACTTAAGACTTTCTCTCTTATTTCCGTACATGTTTTTTTTTGTTGCATAATTGCAATTTTTAAACAGAATTTTAAATTTATATTAAATTTTTATTCGAAAGAATATGTAAGTAAATTAAAATAAGGAAAAAGTGTGAACTATAATGCATGCGTTTCTATAGACATTTCTGTGCAACAGGATGTGCAACCAATAAATAAGGGCCCGTGCCATTTAAAAAAGGGTTGGGAGGTGGTGCGAATGAATTTGCCATTTCATTTCTTTAAAAGAAAAAAATTCAAATGAAATAGTAATTTGAGCAACTCAGCAGGATTTCTCATGTTCTTTCTATACTTACATGTATTATACGAGTACTTTTAATAATAATGGATACAAATTTATATTATTTTTATATTATATTCGTATAGCTTTACCTGAAATTTAAAAAAGGCCTTAACTAACATTTTCATAATTTTACAGCAGCAGGAAAAAACATGTTAAAATTAAAAATATTGAGGCTAAGTTTTCCAATGTTTTTACTCGTGCAGATTTGTTTTTTTTACAATTATTTTGGTCAAATAGCAGGGGATTTGTGAAAAAAAAGTCGTTTTAAAATTTTTTATTAGATAGGGCGTTTTGCGTTTAAGCCAACGATATGCACTAAAAATTTACATGAAATAAATTTGTAACTGGGTTTTGTCCTCGGCTGGGGCAGGTAGCTTAGCCGCTTCGAGGTCTTACTTGCAGATCCATAAACCTTAAGTAATACAGCGGTTTTTTTTAAATATATTTTCAGTTTTCTTTAGAATTTTAAAAAAATAATATGTAATATACAGTGTACGAAAATAAAAAAAAAAATCTGGCAAACGTTTCCTGCAAACAAAAATATATTTTCAGTTTTCTTTAGAATTTTAAAAAAATAATATGTAATATACACTGTACGAAAATAAAAAAAAATTCTGGCAAACGTTTCCTGCAAACAAAAAGTTAAAAAAAAACTATAATCGCTTTGTACATGAGTAAAGCATATGTTTTCCATTGAACAGCAACAAAACAGCTGCTTTATAACAGACCAACAGGTACAAACTAATTCTGCCATAACAATCGTACATTTGCGAACAAAACCAAAACTGAAACGTATTCTTTGAAATAATTCATTTATTTCTTAATAATATTGAACTCGAAATAATCAAACAATAATAAAAAATATTAATTTTATTAAACAAACATTATAACCACATCATGAATCAAGAAAACAAGATTGCGCATTGCGCTGGTCCGTTCTTTTATTTTCTGCTTGTGACGTAGACATAGAATTTTTGTTGTAAACAAAGTACATACATTTGTGTGTGTGAATTGTGCTCTCTCTCTCTCTCTCTCTTTCTCTCTCTCACAAAATAAATTACAGTTTGTGGTCAGGATTATCAGACGCTGATTTTAAAAATCGCCAAAAGTCGTCAAAATCAATTTTATGTAGTTTTCTTTAACACATATTTAATAATAAAGTTGTTCTTATATAAGACTTTTTTAATATAAATTTTTATAAAATAATCTTATACAAATTTAGCAGAAAATCTCCCAAAAGTAGAAATAAAATCTCCAAAAATTATGTCTTGTAATTTTTTTCCATACAAATTTAAAACTCATTAGTTAATTAGTGAAATTGTTTTAATTTCTTGCAGACGAGTTTTGTTGAGATTTATTTTTAAAACTACACTCCTTCAACAAACTAATTTTCCTGAATTACAAAAATTTTGAGGTTAAATTTTTTTAACAAAAATATTCATAAAAATCGCCAACAGCTTTATTTATAGCCAGAAAAATCGCCATGTGGCCAAATCAAAAATTAAAACGCCAAACAAGTTGAAAAATCGTGAAGTCGTTACATCTGACGACAACCCTGTTTGTGCTCACGGAGCAGTGTGACCATATTAGCTTATTTTAAGCTAAATTTAGCTCATTTGTTTTGCATGAAGATTTAAAATTGTCATTTAATAATTTAATAATAAGCTTATTCTTAATCTACTTCAAAAAAAAAAGGAGGAGTTCAACAATTCGTCTGTATTTTTTTATTTATTTTTTTTTTTTTACATTGTTACTTCATAATTTGGTACTCGAACCGATTGTAAAAATTCTTCTTTGGTTTTAGAGGGTATAGCTTAAAATTGGTCCCATTGTAAAACAAGCCCACAAGTTTTTTAATTTGATTTTATGATATTTTACTTATTTGATTGCTGCGAAACCTAGCAAGTACCTTTGGTTCTTGTAATTACACAATTTTAAATTATGAAAAAATGGACATTAAACTTAAACATTAAAACTTAATACTATATTTCATGTCCTTCTATTTTACCGATTTTTAAGAAACCTGGCACACAACTTGAGCTCTGCAAAAGACACAATTCTGTGCTCAAAAAGTAGGCGGGGTCATGCCCATTAAAATTTAGTATTACATTTCATGTACTTGTACTTAACCGATTTGTACGAAACTTGGCACACACCTTGAGCTCTTGCGAAGGCACAATCTTGCATTTAAAAAAGTAGGCGGAGTCACGCATATTAAAATTTAATATTATATGTTACATGTTACTACTTTACCGACGTTTAAAAAACTTGGCCACACTGAGCTTTGAAAATCACTTAATGTTGCGTTTAAAAAAGAAGACGGGACGACGCCCACAAACGGTTAATATTAAATGATATGTAGTTCTATTTTTGCAATTCCCATAAAACTCGGCAAACAGTTTTGGCTCTTGCAACGAAATAATTGTGTGCTGGAATTAGTGGGCGGGGCCATGCCCATTAAAAATAAAATATTTTACGTGCTTCTAGCTCTTGAACGATTTTTATGAAACGCACGTTGAAGGTGAAAAATACTTAGTCTTCTGCTCTAAAAAAGCGGACTGAGCCACGCCCCTGAAAGCTTAACATTAAATTATATGTGCTTCTATTTTTCTACATGCCCATTTAACTTGGCAAACAGTTTTGACTCTTTTAACGAAATAATTTTGTGCTTGAAGAAATGGGCGGAGCCGTGCCCATTAAAGATTAAAATTATATTTCACGTGCTTTTACCGGATGGATTGTTATGAATGAAACTTGATACATACCTTGAGCTATGAAGGTCGTGCGATGTTGAATTTAGAAAAATGGCCGCATACTAATATTTGTCAAATTGGGCGTGACCACGGCCCTAAAGATATAAAATTGGCACTAAAAATTTTTATTCTAGGCAAAAGCACGCACTTTCTTCTTTATGCCAGTAAACAGCGTTGAATTGAATTCTCTTCTAATTGTAGAAAATATATATACGAGTATAATATACTTTGAAAAATTTCTTTGCAATCGCACTAAAACTATTTATTTTTATTTTCCTTTTGAATGAAATATACACATTTCTCTGGTTGAAAATATTTTCCTTTTTGCACTTTTTACCTTGCGAAGTTATTTTTTTTTTGCAAACTGATTTTGCATTGATTTATGCGAAGTCATGAAAACATTAATGTTTTTGTGTTTTTATCCTCTTGGCCATATTTCAATGCAATGTCTCTCTTTTTCCTGTCTTTACCCTTTTGTTTTATTTTTTTTTTTTTGCAAAAATTTATTAAAACCAAGTTTTTATCTGGGTCAAACTAAATATTCAAACTCAATGGGTTATTTGTGTAAAGAAGGAAATAAGGAAAAGATGAGTAAAAAAACTTCATAAATTCTCTTAAGAGGAGGAGTATTGTACAGACAGTGACAGTCGATATTTTGAAATTAAAAATAAAGCTAGAAAAGAGCAATAAAAGTAATAAAAAACAAAAGCAAATAAAAAAGAGATTGATGGAATAATGTGGGTAAAACAAGTGTAATTTATAATAACAAGAATATAAGGGACTTTTATGGCAATAAAGAAACCATGATCTAGATAAAAGCGAGCAGGGAACCTTGGCAAAATGGTGTTTCATTAAGGGGCGTTATTCTTAAGGAAAATTAAATTAAATTTTATTGAGAAAATTCTTTACATTACAGCGTTATGTTTGCCACATCTATAGCGCTTGCAGTCTCTTCAAATTTCGTTATAATCTTGCCAATTGCTTGCACAATGGGATGATTACGGCGACCATAATCATCCTGTAATGCACGTAAAGTGGTCACCATTTTTGAACCACCACTTGTCTAGTAAGTTTTAACTATTCTTACGTGTTCTGCAACACATATTCGCAAATACAACTCTTTCACTAAATAAATAACACTTCAAAGAAAGATATTTAATAGCTGACAGCCTTGCCTGAGCAGCCGTTTTTAATCCTCTAAATGGATAACCTTTTACATGTTTTTAGCTCCAACATTTTAGATTTTAAAATTTTTCCATTTTAAAGTCAATAAAAATTGTGTACAAAACATTTATATATTCCTTGCACAACTTTAACTTAAACGAAGCATTGATAAATCTCGCCCTTCGGGATCCTTCAAGATTAACATCACCATATTTAATCTCGTTGGCATAAGAGTTCACAACTTCGCTGAAAATACATCATATATTAACTTTAAACTACTAAAACATGTCCTTATGACACTATTGAGTTGTTGCTATCAGCACCGGAAGTTGTTTGGCTCTATTTTTGTATGTATGTACTTGTATGTGTGGTTATCTTGGCAAACCCAACACATTCACTGAAATCACACACACGTAAGTTAAGTAAGTTGCGTACATACTTACATCCAGTATAGTGACATTAAAACGAAAAATATTATAAGCAAGTGTTTGTATAAGTAACCTCAATATGTAAGAGCAATACTCTTGCTACTAAAGTGCTCCTACTTAGGGGTGATGACTATCAAAAATAACTTAACCAACAAAATGTGCTTACATGCATAATGATGGGAAAACATAAACTTGTGACAGAAAAAAAACACAGTCACTTTCATTTTTTTCGGCTAAAGTTTGCCAGAAAATTGTGTAAACTTAAAAGATGTATGATTTCTCACATTAAATTAATGTGCAGGCAATTATTTCTATTTAAGAATTTTTATAACTCCGCCCACTTGCCCAAACGTCACATTTTGTCATTACAAACGGCCCAGATTTGCGAAAAATTTTGTTTTAATCGTAGAAGCATATGGAATAACCAATAATTCTATTCCATATGCTTCTACCCAAATATTTTTATATGTACCTTGTCGGTACATTTTTGACCGATTGTAAAATTTTATTATCTGAGAGGGTATAGCTTCCCATTGGTCCCATTGCAGAAAAATTGGGCGAGGACACTTCTACAATGATATTCTACTTATTCGATTGCTGCGAAACCTAGCAAACACCTTTGGTTCTTGTAATGACACAATTTTTAATTTGAAAAAATGGGCGGGCCACACCTATTGAAATCCATTATTATATTTCACGTGGTTCTACTTAGCCCACACCTTGAGCTTAAAAACAGACACAATCTTCCATTTGAAAAAATGGGCGTAGTCACGCCCATTAAAATTTAATATGTTATTTTAAGTGGTTCCACTGTACCGACTCTTACAAAACTTGCATTTAAAAAAAGGGCGTATGCACGCCCATTAATATTTAATTTTATATCCCATAAATTTTTTTTCGAAAGTGTTCCATCAGATCTTTGCATTGCAGTCGGTTTTTTTTTGACAGAATTATTTTATATAGAGAAATCCGTTCAGAGCGAAGTTTAGCTTACAACTTACAATTTTTTAAGTCCTCAACTTCAACTAGCACATTTTGGTCCAAGCAACGTTTTAGCTTATGGGCGTAAAGAGGACATATAATGACTGCCCTCTTCGTTGTTCCCCCATTTCTCTCTTATAAACTTATAAAAGCTGCTCAACTAAAATTGCCGTATCTAAACCCAGTCAAAACAAGCAGCTGAGTGAAAAGCAAAATGTTTTGTTTGCGCTCTCTGTCATTGGAAAAGTTTTTTTTTGGTTTTGCTTGTATAATAAAGAGCTGGCCTTGCAAAAAATATTTGTTAGTGGTTTTATTTGTATTTCTACACTATATCTATGTAATAAATTTATTTATCCTTAATGTAAACAATCATCTTGAGTAGAAAATTTATATGAAAAGCACTAATTTTTCTGAGTGATTTTCATATAAATTTTTTACAGGAGCCAACTGCGTAAGTTGTGAAATTAGAAGTTTAATTACTTCATTTTAGTTGAAAGCCTTAAGCAAATGTATATGGGAACACTGTTGTATTATTTTATATTCTAAGAATTATTTTTAATCACGCTGTTTTTTTGAAGCCTTCTTTAAGTGGGATATTAAGCACTAAGGCAAAATATACTTATTTTAATATCATTGTGGCACAACACAGAAATGGAAGGCAAATGATTGAGCTTAAACATAATTTACAATAAAACTAAATCATAAAGGCATTAGTTTTTTTGCACAAAAAAACATTATATGCGCTTAAGGATCAATGAGACAATTCAAAAATTCAATAGAATTTTTCCCAACACATGTGCCCTGTAATAATAAAGAAAAAATGGATTTTTATTATAAAATAATTAAAAGCTTTTTGCCGAAATAAATTGATGAAAAATTGCTTAAGCTTTGAAGTCTAATTTCTAAATTATAACTAATTTTGCACTCATACATAATACACATGTATATATCTTCTATAATTGCCACTCTTGTGTGCTTGAACAGGACACAAGTTGAGTAACATTAGCAGCCAGCAGGCGTATGAGCAATATTTCATCAATCGATAGAAAATAATATTAATTATACGTCACAGTGGGCAAATTGATGTTTGCATACATTCCTCCCATTTGACTTAATGGTATGTATTTATGCCCCTTTCAGTTTTATTTCTTGTTGCGTGTTGGATTTAATGAGTTTCCGCCTTTTTATTTAATCACTAATCTTGCACACTCATACATTTATAAGTACATAAAATTATTCACTATAGTCGAAACGAATTATTTATTATTACGTTAGAACAATATGAAATGAAAGAGTACAGAACAGCACAAAGTTATTAATAGTTTCACACGCACATGTGTACGACATGTGTAAAGAACTTAAAAAAAAACTAAGCAAACTTTTAAAGAAGTCCCTTTGTTTTTTTGTTAATAAAAGTGAAATTTTTGATCGCCGAAGTGTAAAATTTTATCAAGACATTTAGTTTAACGGAATTCATAATAATCAATCAAAAACTCGATTTTGAATTTTTTTTTAGTTACGCCTTTTTGCATTTTAGCTAACGATATAAACGAGTGAAAATGAACTCACCCAGCTCACCAAGTATTTTACGATAATTTTTTACGCTTTTCAAAATATTTTAAAATTACCAGTGAAAACTGTCTGGGTGTCCTTAACATGGAAACGCTGCACAGTGGCACAAATACCCCATCTAGCTGGGCGAAATTATTTCATGGTCAGCCTCTATGGGTTTTGGGCTGCTGAATTCGAAAAAAATAGTGAAAAAATTCCAGCTTAATTTTTTTTAGGAAATACGATAGAGTTTCGCTATTGCGAACTTTGTTATATTGTGATTCTCAATATAGTATTAAGAGTCTTACTATAAACATACGAAGTTTGTTAGCTAAAATCAAAAATGTTTTGGGTTGAAGTCTACTGACGAGTTCCAAAAAGCGGGAACGAAATGCATATAGACAATCGCTTAACCATAAAAACAAGCAAAATTTTCAAATTAAATAAATAAAGACTTTATTTCAAATAAATATACTACTTTATACATGAAATATATTAAAACTTTTTTTTAAATAATATTAATAAATTGTCATTAGCTTTTAATGTTTATGTGATTTTTGCATATGGAAAGTTATTTAAAAATTTCTATACCACTTAAAAAACAGTGAAGTTCAGGTATTGCGAAATTTATATTCGAAATTTTTTATTTAATTTTTTTTATTTTTTATTTTTTTTTTTTAAATAAGTAATCAATTAAATTTTTTGTTTTCATTGTTGTCTAAATAATAAAAATTATTTAAAGTACATGTTTGTTATTTAAGCTTTAGGGAATAGAGAATAAAATATTTTTTTATTTCTATATTTTCTTATTTTTGTTGAGCTACAGGTCGTTTTTATAAAATTGCAATTGATTTTTTATATATTTTCAATATTTCATTAACAATTTGTTGACATAGTCAGGGAAAAAACTAAAAATGTAAGTGATAATAAAAAAATTTATAAAAAATTCAAAGGCACAGAAGGGATAATCAACCTTATCAAATTAAAATATGCAAATACTTCACCAACTCATAATGCTCGATATCATAGCAAAAGTAACTTAATTTTGAACAAACAATTTAAATATGTGTTGGACGAATACAATTGGTTTTCTGGCCACGCTATAATAACACCTGAGATCGATAACAAATAGAAATATCATCAGTACTTTTAGAGCAGGCTCTTAGCTTTCCAGAAGTTAATTTTTTGTGTTTTTGAAACGCTAACATTTATGACTTGTGTCCAACTAAATTCTAATAAAATTTCTCCATATTTTCTTTAAATATGTACCACGATTTTCTTCCACATAATTTTGGTGACATTTTCTGAATGACAAAATATAACAAATATTGCAAAATTTTAATACAAACTTTTGTGAATATACTCATCAGTATTTTACTCACACTCTCATTGTAGCATTTTTGGCCATTGTACACCAGCACTTAAGTATCAATTTTATTTTTCTTTCTCCAAACAAAAAACTACAGGAAAATATTAATTGTGCTTTTCCAACTCAGATTCGAATTAATTTTAATAGTATTTCACATCAGCTTTGTAACTGACAACAATACACGTCTTAACAAAATGACCGAACAAAGGGACTGTATGTCATTCGTGTTTGAAAACAAAAGCCATTAAGAAAAGGATAAACTACAAGTGCAAAGAAAAGATTATTGAACTTAACATGTGTGTGAATATTATTTTTTGTCCAATTGTTTCCTGAAGGTTTTGAAGGTGGAGAATTTGGTCATCTTTTAAAGGCACTTCAGTAGAATAAATAAAGCTTAGAAAATAAGTTTAAATAAATTCACACGAAGGATTCCGTACGAACACTACATATGTAAACCATACGAACTTTAGCCTGTGTAAACGAATATCTTACCTGATGTACACACTTTTTTTAAATTTTTTAACGATAGTTAACAAGTTTAAATAAATTCACACGAAGGATTCCGTACGAACACCACATATGTAAACCATACGAACTTTAGCCTGTGTAAACGAATATCTTACCTGATGTACACACTTTTTTTAAATTTTTTAACGATAGTTTTAGTTGCAGCGATTGATTTTTAGTTTTAGCGCTTTTTTCATATTTCTAGTAGTAGCATTTTTTAGTTTTGGTGCTTTTTATTAGCCACAATTTTGTCGATTTTTTCGGTTTTTGGCGATTTGTTGTTGTTGTTTTACAATATTTATTTTTAGTTGTAGCGAATGAATGTTGTTTGTTTCAGTGCTTATTTTTAGTTTCGGCGTATTTCTTCGTTTTGGCGATTATTTTTTTTTTTGCTTTTTTTACAATAGATACTTTTGGTTTTAGCGATTTGTTTTGACGCTTTTTTGTTTCAGTGTCTTTTTTTTACAAGTTTTCAGTTGTTTTTTTTAGCTTTTTTAGTTTTGGCCGTGTTTTTCGATCCGGCGACTTTTTTCAGTTTTTGGCGATTTTTTCTGGTTTTATGGCAACCTTTTTCTTTTTGGCGTGTTTTACATTTTAGCGACTTATTTTGTTTTTGGTGATATTTTTAATTTAAGCGCTTTTTTATTCTGGCGATTTTTCGTTTCGGTATTTTTCTTTCGTTGTTTCGATTATTTTCGTTCTCTACCTTTAAGTACAAAGAAATCAAAACAAAGATAAATTTATAACTGTAATAGTGTCGATTATATTGTTACGAAAATCACGTCCTAACTCCTTTATCGCGCAATAAATAGCATAGCTATAAAAATATCCAACTGAAATAAAGTTGTGCTTTTGCGACTTTGCATACGAATAACTCGAAATGCATTGTGTATAAATATATTTTTTTTTACGAACTTTAAATTTTTTGATGTTGGTTTCTGTGGAAATGTCCATATACTCGTACATATTTCTGTGAAACGTACTATAAATATAAATTCAAGTAAATATATGGCGGCATTTGATACAATAATAGTAAAAAAAAACTAAAGCAATTAATTCCCCAAAAACAAGCATAATTTTATGACTTCTTGCATAGAAATTCATTCATATAATTTATTTTGTGACTGTTAATGTTATTGAAAAACGTCTCGCATTTATGTATTTTGCCAGCAATGTTATAAATAATTTCTCCTTAATATTTGCTAATAAAGAATTTTCTAATATCCAGCCTTTATTTATTTAATGTTTTGTTTGCTTAAGCACAGAAGGCTTGTCAAAGTATAGGAGCTTTAAACAAAAGTTATTTTTGATGAACTGATGAATTATTTTGCTAGATTCACTAGGCAAAACCTCTGGGCTCTGACAGCTTAAGCCAAACTGCGTGAATTTTGAATTTTATGTGGGTTAAAAAACCTCCTTTTGCGTATAAAATACTTTTTAAATTACGAAGAAGTAAAATAAAGCCTTAAGTTTTCATAGTAATACGCTTTATAATGAATCTATAAATAAGTAATTATCAATTATTTACATTAAGGGTTTGACTTTTGGGTGAATGTTTTTTATATTTATTTGATATTCTGTCTACCAAGAACTACACGTGCAAAAGGTGTGCCCATGCTTAAATACATATATACATACATGCGTACAAAGTGTGTATTTAAAGCTAAAAAGAAATTATATTTAAAATTATTAAGGGCACTATCCATGTGCCTGATTTATAGGCTATACTTGTACATTTGTTTGAGATATTAAATATTTGATATTTAATTGGAAAAACATCTTCCTACCTCAACGTTCTTATTGGCGTGTATATTCCATAAAGTTAAAGGCATGTGTTTCTATTACATTTAAAAAAACAGACACTGATATATTTAAAATTATTACGACACATCGACAGCAAATCACTTGTTAGTCTTTTATTGGTTGTTTTTTTATACAAGCAATCAAGTTGAATCGTGAGATACCATCAGCAGTCGTACTACATACACTCCAATCCGCTAAGGTACCATATAAGGTCCCCTTTGTCATTGTGTTACTCCCACAGATCGTCTAGTTATTGTTTTTTGCTAAAAGAACATTTATCGCGTAGTGTGCAATGCCGGCCACTCGCCTTTAATAATAGACATAATTTGTAGATATACTCACCTTTATTGAGGTTTAATCTAATATATAAAAACAAATCGGGCTTTCCTTCCTAACGCTATAACTCCATAACGCACGAACCGATTTCCACGGTTTTGCATTCGTTGGGAAGGTATCGGGCTCCGTGAGGTTTATAGCAAAGAAAATTCAGGGAAAATTTCAAGAGAAAAGCAGGAAAACAGGAAAAATCATTTTTCACATACAGCGCCATCTCTGATACATAGCATGTACTACAACGGCGCAAGTACGAGGTGTGTGAGTATACTTCACGAAAATAAGTACGTTTCATTTTGTTTCATTTTAAGTAGATGGCGCCGGTGCGTGATACATTGTTTGACAGTTTGTAATACAAAAATTCAAGTATGTTGCATATTTTAAGGCGCTAGATTATATATCTTCTATATATATATATATATATATATATATATATATATAAAATCGCAGTGTGTGTTTGTTATTAGCGCATGATTTGTGGAACTATAAGACCTGTGAAGCTGAAACTTTCAACACAGATTCGGGTCAATACCGGGTAGGTTTTCGTTTTGTTTTTTAACCAACAAGTGACTACTGTATGGAGTAATTTGTAGTTAAAAAAAATTTATTGAGGGTAAGACAACGTTTGCCGGCCTCATCTAGTTTAATATGAAAATAAAAAAGATTTTCTGAAGTTTTTAATGTTGTTTTTTACAAATTTTTTTTGTTGAAAATATTCCACAAATACTCGCCGAATTTTGATGAATACTCACGAGTCTATACATGAATACGACCAATAATAAATTACAATAGAAAAAAGGCGTATGCGTAATATTTATTTAATTTCTGCTTTAACTAAATATTAATCATACGTCCCTGCAGCATGAAACGAGTGATAAAAATATGTATGTTCGAATGCTTATTTACAATCCCAGTGAAAAAAATTGCAAGTAATTATTCAGGAACTAATTTTTCTCTACTTCCCTCATTGGAGATCATTTGTAGTTGTCGCAAATATTATGAAGAATTAGATTTTTATTTATAAAAAATATATTAAGGGCAATCATGAATAAAATTCCGCGTGAAATTTCTCCCTTTTCCAATTAGAATTTTTTGTTTTCGCTATTACTTACTATTAGTTGGAATTGTTCTCCTTGAAAAATTTCACGCGGAATTTTATTCTGAGAAAAATAAAATTTACTCAACATCATAAGCATGACGTTGAATTCAGTGAATATGGAGAAAGCTTCTTGCAATGACAACCCTATGGAAAAAAAATTATTAGAAATTATTAAAATTTGCTGTACTTCCGGATCACAAGTTCAGCTCTGTTTTACTGTGATTTACTTACTGTATGGGGAATAAATCAATTGAATCAATTTTTTCTTAAGTCCAGTTTAAAACAAAAAATTTTATTGTTATTTTACTTATTACGTACAATATTTTTTTAACTAAAAATACATTGAAATTTATTATTGGGGGATTTAGCTGGATCCTGTGCGCATTTCACTGTTGCTAATGCAGATCATCAGGGAACCTTTACTCAAACATTTCTTAGAACAACTAGGGTTATTATTTAGAAATTGAAAATTTTTTAATCCATGCTGGAGCGAAATTAAAAGAGATCAAAAAAAGGAGTGTTTAAAAATTGTCACGCATGAGTTAAAAAGTATTTTGTTTTTTGCTCTAATATAAGAACCATAAGAAAGAAAACAATTCATTTTAAAAGTTTTCGAAAATTTCGATTTGTTGTCACTTTGTCAAGTTTTGCCTTATAGATTCAATTTGGTATCAATTTAAAAAAAGGACATAAAGCTGAAATAAGATTTATATATATAAAATTTTATAGTTATTAAAAATTAAAAAAAAATAAATAAAATAATATCAATGGTGCGTGCATTATTAGTATTAGTCATAAGCTATCACGCGTGAAATAATGGAAAATAATATCAGCCAAATGGTCGCCACGGCCATGCTTGCGGGACCATGTTATTTTGATGACATTTCCTATCACCAATACGCAGGCTTACAGCTGTGTATCCTCGATAAAATCACTGATCCCAACTTTGAGGTCTTGAATTGATTGTGCACCGCAGTAGTATTATTTTTTTTCTAAAGTATATATTTCCCCGAAGTTAGTTTTTTAAATATAAATACTCTTTTGAGACACTTTGTATTCCCGAGATGAAGTAATACTACATTCTTTAATCTTAATAAAAGTTTTTAATTTTTCAAGCTTCAACTATTTTTATTTTACGCACAGCAACGTTTATGATTTTTTTTATGTTTACTGTGGCATAAATGTTTTGAAATCATATCGAGCGTACAATAGTTTTCTCTGTCATTAAATTGAAAGCATATGTACATAAAGTATGAAAATGTGCACATTAAAGTTTATATTAGAGATAGCATAGTGAGTAGATCTTCGCTCACGCCTTTAAATGCTCAATTGAGCAAAAATAGTAGTAAGCCACCAATAGCTGGGCATTTTGGTGCACGTTCACGAAAACACTGAGTTTAGTTAACAAGAGTCTATTTCCTTTCTTCCACCTTCTCATCGATACTTTTAAACTTTACCTAATATAAGGCCTAATTACGAGTATCGTATTTCGACTACGACTACGACGATTTTGTACTACATAGATTAAAGTAATGTTCTTTACTCTAGTACAAAATCGTCGTAGTCGTAGTGGAAATACGAAACTCGTAATTAGGCCCACTAACTTATATTTCAGATTCTTAAAGATATGCACTCCAACCGGCTCATTCGTGCTGTATCAATTAATAGTTTTTCTAATAGTTTAAAGAAATGAACTAAACGTTCATCTGACACTTTAGTTCACGCTTAACCGAAAGGTGCCATTATTGACTGTTATGCGTATCCTGAGCAGTGCCCAGCAGCACATATTATTAAATTTTGTGGTTGTACAGATAGAAGTACAATTCTTACACAGCACACTGAAAATAAATTCAGTAAAGTGTGCCTTGTACTCGCACACGAAAGATTCCATACGGATACTACATATGAACTTTAGCCTATATAATCGAATATCTTACCTGTGCCTGGATTCAGTAACTTTTTGCGAACCGAAAATCGTAATATTTATCGTTATGTTTATTCGTTTGCTTGAACGATAATGTGATTCTGTAATGTCTTTTTTACGATAGTGTACATCTGTCTTCTATCATCGTTTAATTGTATTTTATGTGGCATCCCTGTACACAAGATTGCTAAACAAGCGAAAAGCACAAAGAAGATTTAAAGAAAAACTAAACAAATTCGAGCTTTGTTATATTACTTTTTTTACTTCAACCGACATCGAATATCGTTAAAATGTGCTACTGAATAGCAAAGTCGATAAATTTTCGCTATATATATTATATCGTAATAAAAGTTACTGATTCCAGGGGCTGATGTAAAAATTTTTTAAAAAGTTTTGAGCATAAGATAAACTTTTTTTTCATTTCTGGAGATCTTTTTAGTTTTGGCGCTTTTCCAGTGTTTTCACGTTTTTTCTTTGTTTTTGGGAATTTTTTTTTATTTCTGGCGTTTTTTTTTGTAGTTTTGGCGTTTTTTTTCGTTTTGGCAAATTTTTCGGAATTTGGTGACTTATTTTAGTTTATGCGATTTTATTTAGTTTTGGCGTTTTTCGGTTTTTTTGGATCTTTTTCGTTTTGGAGTGTTTTTAGTCTTGACGCTTATTTTTTTTTTTTTTTTGTTTAAACGATTTTTTCGGGTTTTGGCGATTTAGTTTAGTTTTAGCGATTTTAGTTAGTTCTGAAGTTTTTTTTCGTTATGGCGAATTTTTTTCGGTTTTGAACATTTTTTTTATTTTCGCATTTTTTTGTATCAGCGTTTTTGAAAATTTCAAGAGTTTGCCTCGTACGGTTTGCAAGATACAGCAAGTAGTCAAAATTGCATTAACTGATAGAATACCCTTTAATTTTGATTTTTTGTTTTTAATTCCAGTGTTAATTGGTGTAGTCTGCCTAAAAATACAATAACTTTAAAAATTTTCTGTATATTACATTTGGATTTCAACAACATGTTTTATTGCTCATTTTAGAGCACCCTTTAATTTTTAATTGTCTTATATTTTTCTTTGTAGTTGCCAAAGTTTTACATATTCCGTCAAAATTTCATATCCGTAGCTCTTACTGTTCTCGAGACAACAGCCTGTGACAGATGGACAGACAGACAAACAGACAGACAAACAGACAGACAAACAGACAGACAGACGGTCATCGTAGCGAAAACAATAGTGTCGCTTTTCAGCTTTGGTGTACGGAACCCTAAAAATCGTGCAACATGTGTTAGGCAAATCAAAGAATTGCATTAACATTGTCCATTTAATAAATTATTTCTGACAGTGCATTTGAAGCAACGAAAATTATTCGTTTTATGCTCAAGATTTAAGTGGTAACAAAAGCTCGCGGGCATTGTTTTGCTTGGCAGTCAGTTATGTATTCCACACAATCAAATCAATATAAATGTACATATTTATTGATTTTTTTCCTTCATAAAACATGTGTGCTCTTGAAACACCATTCGCACGAAAGTGAGTGAAAGTAAAAAGACGTTCTGCTTGAGTGAATAAAAAAAAATCTCTACAATTAAGCACTTTGAATACAACTTTCAAGCTGAAAATTTAATAATGTATGACTCAAGCATAAAATATAAAACTATACTGTTAATAAATATTATGAAAACATGAAATATGAATCGTGCAAAATATATTTTGCCTACTTTAAAGAGCGCGCCAAATAAATATTTGTTCTTAATTTTATGCTTTAGATTATGTTAGCAGTAGAGCCTGAAGATATGTAAATTTTTTCTGAATGAACAAATTTTTGTGTGACGACAAATAAGAAGTTTTTAGAATTTTAATTTTTAATTAAATTTAATTTTATATGATAGGCGAGAATATTTTAAAAATATTTTATAAAAAGAAACATAAAAAAATATTTAACATTACATAACAAACATAAAAATCTTGTCTGCATATTTTTAGCGGAGCTACAAGAAAAATCTATTGTCTTGCTTATTTATTTGTAAATCTGCCAAAAAAAAAAGCGCCTAAAGATATGTGAGTTTCTTGCGAATCGTATATATGTACATATCGTTGCCCCAGAATAGTTTTGCACCACCGACTATTCTTAAAAAAAATGAATTAGTATGGAATATATATATTTTGAGTATCCTCTTTCTGCATCAAAAAAGGAGTTTCACAAAATTTATTATGGGTTCTTAGATATTATTTTCATTCATTTTGCTCCATTTCAACTATTTTAAGGTTTAATAAGTATTGTTTTGCTGTACATGCCACAGTTTGGCGTTTGCGTCAAATTCTTCATACAAAAACATACAAGGTAGAGTTCACTTTTGTTTTGCTTCATTTCTATCAGAAATGTATAACAAAAAAAAGGTGCCATAAGAAAAATTCAACGGCGACTGTTAAGCAAAAACATCATCACCCAGACGCAGCCGCCGATTACATGTTTTAATACAAACGTATTAAACACTAAAATAAAAGTAAAGAAACCTTAATTATGCATGTTTGATAATAACAGAAATCATTTAATTTCATTCTTTATATTAAACACACTTCAATTACTTGTTTTTCTTGTGTAAGTGTGTAAGAGGATCGATAGTTAAAAATATTACGGCGGCGGCTTCTTGGTCGGCGTTAAACGATCGACTTATTTCTCTAGACAGCAAGAAAAATAAACAAAACAACAAAATTCTCAATTCTCAGCAGTAAAGTATACGTATGGAGCACAAAAAGCTACTTTTTGAAAATAAATTAAAAAACGTGGTGTATGCAGCACAAAACGTATTTTAATTTTAAAATAAAGTAATATTAACTTCTAACTTTATTCATCAATGTTTACTAAAATTTACACATTTTTTTCCAAACACGTGTCGCAAGCAATGGTGAAAATACAAAAAAATTCTATCGGGTATACTTTGAGAAGACTTCATGTAAACCTTCCTTGTCGTTCTTCTCCACTCCAACTTTGTGGCGTATGGGCTCAACCAATTCTGAGGCGACGATATGTGAAAGCAAATCAAGAAGTTACCAACTGCAGCGCATATAATTTTTTTTTAATCTGCGTAAAAATATCGCTACATGCCTGATTGTATTCTATATATTAAAAAAAAAAATACAATGTACGTATTCTTGGGAACTGCCACAAGATTAGTGCTTTAGTTTTATTTTATTTTATTTTTTTCTTTTTTGTCGGATCTGGGTGGCTGCTTAAAATTTCGTAAAATTTTTTTGTCCGGCCAGCATATTAGTGACAAAAAGGCAAAAGTGCCCAAGTCGGCTAAAGCAAAAGTAGATATAGTAACACCATGATGTATATTAGTGTATAGAACGTGTTGGTGTGACTGTTTCTCTTTTACTTTTTGATATTATTAGCTGGTTTTTTCTCACTACTTTGTTGCCTTCGACTTCAAACGAAACTTCTAACACTAACATTATATACTTTATTAGGTTTTTTATAGCTATGCTATTTATTTCGCGACACCAGAGCTAGGACGTGATTTTCGTAACAAAAATAATCTACCCTATTACAGTTATAAATTTATTTTTGTTTTGATTTCTTTGTACTTAAACGACGAGTACAAAAATATACGAAACAAATTCAGCTTTTCCCTTTTCTCCTATCATGACTTTGTTTTTCCCCCTTTTTTTACCAAATGCGGGAATAAAAAATCTCCCCGGGAAAAAAGCAGGTATTATGAACGCAGTTGAACTTGCTTTTTTTCACTAAAAGTCTTTCTCGTGCAAAACAGAATGGAGTTTGCATAAAAACATGGTTAATACTCCATTAAAACAAAATTTATATACATAAACTTGTATTTTATAGTTCTTTTATTTGGAAAAACACAAATAATTCCCAAATAAATAATTTATAAACTTTTTTTACATATTTTTTCAAGTTGGTGAATTTTAATAATTTTTTTTTTGCTCTCTCACTCAAAAAAAAAAAGGGAGAAACAAAATGTCAACAAACAAGCAAAACAACGAGCTTCATAATGCGGTGATGCCACGTATTACTCTTTTTTCTTCCCAAGAAATTTATGATTGGAGGAATGTTTTCTCGAGAAAATTATTTTCCGTGAGAAATGAATTCCGAGGGAATATTCATGATTGGGCTGATTGTTTGGTTTTGTTCTTTGAAGTGAGTGAAACAAAAACAATGAGAAGGATTTGCTCAATTTGTGAAACGTTTTGAAATATTTCTTTTTACTATAAGCCAGTGTCTTTTAGTTACCCACACCGCATGTATTACTGCAAAAAAAAGTCGGTTGCTGCTATTGTTTCTAAATGATTCGAATCGAACTACTGATATCTGCAAGGCGAATTTATATGTTTTTTTTTATTATTTATTTATTTTTTTTTTTTTTTAATAGATAGAATTTGGTGAAAATGGTAAAATATAAAAAAACATATTTTGTGCATAATATACTATCAAGCAAATGATTTTTTTTTTTATAAATATTTGAAAGCCAAAATTGACCTCTAAGCAAATAAAAGTTTTTAAAATTGAATGCTCAAAAGAATTATTGAAAAGTCTGCATATCAAAAGACATAAGGCAGACGCTGATTATGAAGATGTTGCGCCCTACGTATAAATTCATAGACGAGTCTATTATGAGATAAATGTAATTAGTAAATAAAGTTTCATTCTTAACCCTCATTAGTCCACAGAAAAGCATTTTTAAAGGGTAAAAACGTAACAAATAAATATATATATATTTTTTTTGTTTCAACTGTCTCAAAAATTATTATCGAAAAAAAAATATTTTTAATACAAAAATTTATTATTGTTTTGTCTTCAAAAAATCATTAAAAAAATTAAAACGGCAAATATTTTAGCTTGTTGTTATTGGTCGGAAATTTAAGTTTGTTGGGAATAAAATAAGTTTCAAAAATGATGATTTTATTCACAATTAATTGCAGGTATCCCATTTTGACAAACATTTTCTAAATTATTTATCTGTAACGCACTTGCATTTTGCGGTTCAACTACAGGGTTTTTTTTTAGAGGTATAGAACTTCGAATTGAAATAAAACACAAGAAAATCGTTTTAATGTCCATCAATTTGGCTTTATTGGAAGGATAATTTTATGCCATTAACGTTTAAATATGATTTCGGGCATGTGGCCGCCGCGGCTGGCTCGAATAAAGCCAATTCTACAGGTCCAATTTTCAACCACTTTTTCGAGCATATGGGGCCGTATGTTGGCAATAACGCCACGAATGTTGGCTTCCAAGTCCCCTAACGTTTCTGGTTTGTTGGCGTAGACGAGCGACTTCACATATCCCCAAAGAAAATAATCCAATGGTGTAAAATCACACGATCTTGGTGGCCAATTGACAGGTTCATTCCGCGAAATTATGCGCTCATCGAATGTTTCCTTCAATAAATCGATTATGACGTGCGCTGTGTGGCATGTAGCGCCGTCTTGTTGGAACCACAACTCATCCACATTCATGCCATCCAATTCGGGAACAAAATAGTCGGTTATTGCTGTGCACGGTGGCGAATCGATTCATTCGGGTCCTCTTCAACACTTTGCTCTACAGCGGCAATTGTTTCTTCGGTGCGCACTGTTCGACGTCTCTGCGGATGCGTATTATCACATAGAGTAAACGTAGTGCGAAAGCGATCCATGGTTAACCGAATTAATTGCTCTGATGGACGATTATGTCGACCATAAAATGGACGGAGCTTGCGGTAAACTTCGCGAACTGAACCATTATTTTCGAAATAAATTTGCACGATTTGCAAGCGTTGTTCTTTTGTCAACCTGTTCATGATGAAATGGCAAACCAAACTAAATATTAATCACTTGACAGCTGACAAAATGGCCGCCAGTTAAAAAAGTGATGCCAACTTAAAGTTATATACCTCAATAAAAAACACCCAATACAAACCCATACTAAGTAAAGGAATTATTTTTTTGTGATTCATGACATTAAAAAAAAATTGTAATAACAGGAATATAAATAGTTTCTAAATAACAAGACTATGACAATTGTGTGAAATGCTTGCTTAAATTGTTCAAGCATTACGCTATATCAAAACTTAAAGTTTTTGTATATTCTTTTGCTTTAGCAAGTAAAAAGTGCCATAAGGACCATAAGGACCAAAAGAAGTCATCAGATGTGTTTTGGCTCTCATTTTTTGCTATGTAAATGAAAAATTTCGATTCTGTTTTTTGATTATGTTTATTTGAACCTTTAGAATTTTATTGGTCAAGTCGAGAAGATGATATCGGTTAAATGGGCGCAGTCACAATTTATTGCTCGTTTTATGGCATTTTTCATCACACAGGACTTCAAAAAACCCCAAAAAAAGTCTAGAACAGTTAAATCGAGCGATCTTGTGGGCCAGTGTAAATCGCCAAAACGAGAAATGAGGCTACCCGGAAAAAATAGACACGATTATTCCCTGTTCTTGGAAGTGTATACCGCTCCATGGCTTGTTCACTTGTATTCTACATCTGTCTCAGGGATGGCAAAGTTGGTACAATTGTAATTTTTTTGGTACTATTCAAATTTGGAAGGTACAATAGTACACCAATGACTAATTTAGTAGATTTAAGGAATCTCCCCATTTTCACTCCGCATTTCTTTTCAAGCGATTGCATATGCCAATTTTCACTTTTAAACAGTGAAACTCATATTCTTCTCACTTGAAAACAGTCTTGTGAAAGCAAAACGCAGCTAGAGAAAATAAAAAAAATGCGAACTCGTCCATTTCCAAATAATTTTTCTTCTAAAGTCCGATGCTAGAGTACATGTGTAATGAGTACATGTGTAATTTGTGTATTTATATAAAACAAAGTCGATTATTTTAATAAAAAGAAATAAATATATGTAATTTGAATTAAAAAAATCTTTTAGTACAATTAATGTCAAAAAAGTACTATTTTTGAAAGTTGTTGGTACAATTTTAAAATTCTCAATGCCATCCCTGATCTGTCTAGTTCACAAATATCAAAACAGATTTAACATTGGCCGCTATTTGCAAAAATAAGAGCATCTTCCAATAGTGTGATTTCTTTTAGCCCACCTGTTATATTCAGTAAAATAAGTCTACTTATAAATGCATCATAACCCGGACAACAATCAGTCAATTAGTAACGATTTCCCGTCATCTCACTTTATATTTGGTTGATAGTCACACCTGTTTCGGCTGTGTGGCAACTTCAGTGTTCTCTTTAATACTGAGATCCCTAGTACGCAGAAGAACAGACAGAAAATTTATATTCACTTTTAAATAAAGTCCACTAGCTGTTTCCCCAACTGTGAGTTCGAAATTCTCTGCACTTTTAACCAATTTGAACAAAAGGAGGAGGAGGTTCTCAATTCGGTTGTATATGGGTACATATTTTTATTTTTGTGTATGTTACTTCATAACTGCGCCGTTTGTTGGCCGAAATATTTTTTTTCTTTTGTAGTAGATCAAGTTTCATTTGGTCGCATTGCCACAAAAGTGGGAGGAACTATACCTACTAAATGTTTCCCTTGGTTTAATGTACTTTTACTGCTCCGATTAGCGCAGAACTGATGAAATAATATCAATTAGCAATCAATCAATTAGCAATGTCTCATAACTTTCTGAGTCGGTTTAGTTTCATTTGGTCGCACAATCTCAAGATTTTAAAAGTGGGCGGCACCATGCCCAATAAAATTTAATTTTATGTTTAACGTGACTCAACTCCACCAACTCTTTTAAAAACTGGCACACATCCGCTAAGCTCTAAAACTTAAACGATCTTGCAGTAAGAAAAGTGGGCGGGGAGACGCCCATTAATATTTAGTATAGCTAGCGTGCTATCTCTCAACCGAAACTTGCCACACAGCATTAGCTCAAAAATTTATGTGATCTCGAATTTAGAAAAGTGGGCGGGACAGCTCCTATTACATTTTAGTATTATCTAATAAGTATTTCTACTAATCCGATTCCCGCAAGCAATCAAGATCTTGTCACTGCTGCTCATGCGCTACAAACTTAAGTTGGAAAACAGTAACAGCTCCTGAAATGACATAATCTTGTTATCAAAAAAGTGGGCGGAACCTTGGCCTTTAAAGTGAAGTATTTTAGCTCACGTGCTTCTATTAAGCGTTTCTTACATAATTTGCAAACCCTTCAAGCTCCAAAGTCACAATGTTGTGCTTTAAAAAGTGGGCGTTTTTACGCCCATTAAAATATAGTATTATATTTCACGCGTTTGTGCTAAAGCGATTCTTGCGATACTTGGCATACACTGAACCTCGACTCGGGAAAGTGAAATGATCTTGCATATGGAAGAGTTGTCGATGCCACGCCCATTAAAGTTTAGTTATATGTCACATCGAGCCATAACCGCCAAATAAGCTTAACCGACACAGTTGTTGGACTTGGTTTTTTTTTTTTTGACGAAAATCAATTATTTATGATCGCATATAACCGATTTTGGTCAAAAACTCAAGCTCAAATTTCGTATCATGTGTGTGAATTTTTAAAATTTTTTTATTTATCATATTGTTTACTGGGTTCTTGCTCAAAGTAAATTGTGCACATGTTCTTTTACATCCTTTTAAGTAATTATTTCTATGTACAAAATTTCCTGCTCTTATAATAAAATCACATTGTATTTTATTATTATCATATCCTTAAAGCTTTTAATGTCGCATAAAGTATTATCTTTGCCATAAACTACAATTTTATTATGGATGAAATGTTATGTTAATAAATTCAGAAATGTAGGCATTAATTTTTTTTTTTTTTTAAGAAAAAAGGAACAGCAATTGAGTTGTCATGCAACATGTACAATAAATTTGGGCGAAAAAGAAGAAACAACATCAAAAATAAATACAAATGAAAAAAAAAGCTCAAGGTCATAATGGACAGTAAATCTTATAATTTAGAACAAGTGCTTTGTTGAAGACAACTTTATTTTTTTTTATGAATATTCGGCAAATAATATTTAGATTATAATAAACTTTTCGTTGTGTGGAAAGATTACCGTATGTTAGCACATGTAATTTCGTAATAAATAATTTATGGAAATTTTATACAAATTTTTTTTTTTGTCCAAAAATGTTAAATAAAATATGTTAATGTGTGTGTGAAGATAAAATTAAATTTAAGTAACAGAGATAAGAACCAGAAATGCTAGCAGAGCGAATTTAGCAGTTAACAGCGCACTGTTAAACATTTAACAGCACTATTAAGATTAATGAGTATTATTTAGGAGGCAAAATGTAGGAATAGGGAGAAGGACTATGCTCACCGATTAATGGAAAATAAGATTCGAAAGCTGATTAAGGAAATTGTATCATTTAAAAAAAAAATTAGGCCTCTTTTCCAGTTTGGTAAATATTTATTGGGCCTCTTTTCCACTTAGTTTTAAAAGTTTATTTCCCAAGTAAATCTTTTTATTTGTTGTACATATATTTTATGATCATATTTATTCCTGGCCGGCCACTGTTATTAAAAAAGTTTCTTTAACAATGAAAATTTAAGAGTTTCGCAAACAATGTTTGTCATAAAATACTAAAAAGATGTCATAAAAAAACCCATTTATTTCACGTAATTGCCAGGACATAAATACATGTGTTTGTGTATACATACATACAAACATACGTTGCGGTGAGCCTTCTAATGTACATTTAATTTAGGTTGGAACAGCAAGCAGCAATAAATCTTAGATTTTCTAAATGAATATCTTGCTAAACTAATTTTTATGTGAATGACTGCAATAGTTTGTGTAATTTTTATTGTCCATTATAATAAGAGAGGGAAAAAATCTTCATTGCTTGGATTTTGCACAAGTTGTTCTTTTGTTTTGTTTTTTTTTGTGGCTTAAAAATCATGACATTTTCCTTTTAAGCTGTTGATAGTTTTATTGCTTTTGGCGTTAAAATTTTGTTGCTGTTATTGATGTTGGTATTGTTTTCTTTTACTTTATAACAAACTTTCTGCAATGTTATACTAAAATCCATAGAAAAGTGATAAAATTTACATTATTTATTTATGACTTTTAATTTTCAAGAAAATCATAGGAAAGATAAACAAAAAATCATAAAGTTCCTTATGAATACAAAGATAGCAATAAGCATCGATATATTAAAAGTTTCAATTATTTATGGCAGCTACTCCTTTGGAAGAATTTGATGTTACACTAAAGTGTTTAACTGACTTCAAAAATGGCACTTAGAATATAAAAATTATTTGGCTAATCTTAAATAAAGCATTCAGACATGTGTTATTTACAATGTTGGATCTTGTGGTCTTCTAGAAAAATTAGAATTCCAAAGTTAGATGTAATAGAACTTAAACTGTCAAGCCAGGCGAAATGAGAAATTTCGTATTAAAATCCATGAAAATAAGGCTAATCATGTTGAATTAACATGAAACACACAGCATTAGCTGAAATGCAAAATTACTTAACTATAAAAATATATAAATTATATATAAGTTAAATTTTATAGCAGAGAGAAAAGACGGTCTGGCCCACAATGTCAATAAGTAAGCAATACAATCTTTCTTGTCGACATTGTGGGACAGGCCGTAAATAAAAATTATTCCAGCGACTGAAGTAAAGTTTATCTATTTTCATTTTTAATTCGGCTGATCAGAAATGATAAAGGTATAAAAGCTTCTACGGACATATATTTCGATGTAATACCCAATAATTAATTAAAAATGCAATCTTGAATTTTTCGCTAATAACATGGTTTTGCATTTCAGCTGACGATATGTGTTTCATGTTAATTCAACATGATGAGCAGTAACCTTCACATAACATTTTCCTTTTTTTTAAATATCTTATTTCATGTTGATTCAACATTCAAGTGCTGTTAATTTAAAATGGAGAATCATGTTGAATCAAATTTATTTAAAATTGAAACAACATGATTGTAATTTAATATAGTCATTTTAATTTTTAAATTAATTAATTTACGTGATTTGTGTGAATTGGTACAGGCATCAGAAAAATATGTGTGTGTGTGTGTGTGTGTGAGTGTGTGTGTTGTATGTAGTTGTGTTCCCCCTCGTGGTAGTCACCGCTACAGCCACAATATAAATTAAAATAATGAACTATATTTTAATTGATGATTAAACATGAAATTTATTTAAAATTAAAGTTCGGACTTCTGCTTTTTTGGTAACTGGTGCTGCAAACACCACACTCTCCAAATCTCTTTTCACAATGATGCACCAGCTGTCAGCTGACTTCATACTCAAACAAATGGAAATTAATTCAGTTATAAAAGGCGATCACTGGCAATGTGTTGATATTGGAACAACTAGTAGATTTCCTGGAGTGTATAGATTATTCTCAGATTATGCTTAGTCTCAGAGTATGGATATATATTTGGATAAAATAAGTATACCTATAATACTCAGAGTATTTTTACATGATACGGAGCCGTATTGATTTTTGTGTATGAACTGGAATAGAAAATGTGCCTTGGCTGTTTGAGAACAAATAAATACATATATCCTTTAAACAACTGATATTATTCCCCAAAAGTTTTTCTTAAAATTTGCAAGCAATAAATAATAATTAATAAACTAATATTCTGGAATTTGTAAAGCGATAAGTGTCTGTGTAGCTAGGAACGTTTTCATCACAGTTGAGAATTATTAAATCCACTGGCGGAGCTAAACTTTTTTATTGCATTAAAGGCAATTTTTAATAATTCTAGAGGTAAAAGCAATTCTTGGTGGAGCAATGCCCCCCCCCCTCGAGTGGCCTTTCAACGCCTAAGATTAAATCTTACTTTATATCCCAGTCATGCAATCTCTGTGTTCACAGTTGCCATTTTAGAGTTTAAGCAATTCACTTTTATAGCAGCACTGATGCTTGAAGTGTGTGCAAATAAAATACTCCTGTATATACTCATGTGCAGCCGAATAAATACTCTGAGTACTTTTATACTTATGCGCATGATTGTAAATGATACAGTCTATAGATTTTAGTTAACGTCGTTTGTGCTGACGTAATTTAAAGAATGTGTGTGTAGCAAAGTCGTTGGTGAGTACTTAAAGTTACACGTATTCAGCACAACAAAGTAGGTGTGCGTATGAATATGGTTTTTATTTTTAATTGAACAAATTAATAGTTCTTAGACTGACTCTGAACCAAACCATTGTGCGGTAGAAGATTTAATGTCAGCACATGTCATGGCATGTAAGTAACAATGTTAGAAAATCTTTCCGGTGCTGCATGACATTTTCACAGACAGTTCAAAATTTGACAAAGGTGTATGTAGGTAGGAGAGTGTTAATTCCTCGTTTGAGTGAATAAAGATTGCCTGCTGGTTTAGTGTAATAAGTTTGACTTAGTACCAAATCTTTAGTATTAAAAGAGGCTTGCATTGTACTTTTTAAGCATTCCAATTGTTCTGATAAGCTTAAAGTTTTCTTCTCTGTTAGGGAAAAGCAAACAGAAAAATTCCCCCTTGAATGTTCAAGGTTATTTCAAATATACTACAGTTGAATTGAACTCAAATCAATACCTACCTCTCGTTTATCGAAAAATTAACGCATTATTTTCTGTTTACTGCACTTTTCTTACATTATCCCTTAAAATCCAATTTAAATTTTCTTCCCTCAAGTCTTCTGTTATAAATTGTTATTTTGTATTATTTTTCCTTTGGAAGATGCAAACGCTGTAAAAGGACGCAAATAAATTTCCTTGTGGCCAATGCAAATGAAACAAGTTACAGAAAAAAGTAATTTGCATAAATTTAATTTGAAAAAGCTTATGGATATAGCAAGTACATATTTAAATTATCTTTGCTATTTTACTTTGCTTTGAATTGATTGATTTGAAGAAAAAGTTTTGGTTAAGCTGGCTGGCAAAATATTTGCGCAAAAAGCTTTTAATGGAATTAGATATACATTTTTTTAAATATTACAGATAAAGCACTTGATTCAGAACGCAGCTCATCTTCAAAGCAATAAAAAAAATATTTATATTGGTTTTTTTGGTTCTGTTTTGCTTTATTGTGAAATTTGCAGATAATCAAGCTCCTTAAGAGTCAACTCTTTTGTTTTGCGGTTTACTGGTTTAAGGGTAAAATCCAAATATACATCTTTATACATCAGACTTTTGAATTATTATTTCCCTTTTACTACTTTCTAGCTGCCTTCTTGTGGTAGTCACACACTTAAACTTTACCCTTCTCGTTCCTGCTCCAATTGTTTTTATTTTATTTTATTTGCATTCCCTGTCGAAAAATGTGTGGTGTACTACAAAAATAATTAACTTATAGTTAACTTTTTTTAGAATGACTAAAAGCTGGTTAGGTTAGGTAAGGTTAATCTGGGTAGTCTAAAGACTTCGCATAGACCGGGATTGATCCTTAGCGATACCAGCAGATGAGAAGAGAACCTGTAAGTATGGCAGCCTAGTTCGTGATGCCTGTATCGAATGACTTCCACGCAGATTTAACAAATTTTATCAATCTGCTCAATTCCACTCTCGATACAAGTTCAAGACTATGAAAAGTGTGAGCACCAAGACAGTTATACATATCTAGTGCGGCTTAGAGCCGGACAGTGACACAGTAGATGTTCCATTGTTTCAACTACCCCGCGTTCCTTACATTTACTGCAGGTTCCGTCAAGTATTCGTCCTATTTTGACAGCATACGAAACCGTCCAGCAGTGTCCACTTAATACTCCCACTATGTAGAAGTTTACAGTTGCTCCTAGTTAATGATAAAAGGAATTTAGTCGATTTGGGATCATAGGAGCTCCACATGATTTTAGAAGTTTTGCAAGTTTTCGTCGCACACCAACATTTCTCCGCTTCTTCCCTCATCTTAGAGTCTATGATCTCTTTAAGGTGTTGAATTGGTTTTCGGTCATATACCGTTTCCTCAGCCATTAATTGAATTCCCCTTTTTGGCCAGTGTATCGCCCATTTCATTTCCCTCAATGCCCATGTGTCCCCGGACCCAGAATATATAGCACATAACATATTTAGGGCCTTCCCACACATGAGCACAACCGAGGAGTAATTGCAGTCAGCTGAAATTTCTTTAATAGCTGCTTGATTGTCTGACTAAAAGCTAGCTACAATGTCATCCAGAACTGACCCAAATTCAATTCTTAAGTTGAGTACGTAATCGGATTTGGTGAGAGCCAACAAATTTACTCTCAGCTACTTTGAAACTCATTTCAATTTTATATTCATATTTTGCTATTATCATTTTAGATGGTGCCTTAGCAGAGTGACACAATTGACTGTCCTAGGTGGTAGTTAAAATGTTAAGAGAGTTAAAGAGCAATTATTAGGAAAGTTGGTTGGTTACTTTGGAAAAATAGCCCGTCAGTCAGCACTAGTTGCGAAATAGTTAGCTTAAAGTTAGTTTAAAGTTAACGGAATTTCCGTTAGGGCTTATATACAAATTGTTGTTTTTGTAGTGACAATAATACTTCGCAAAAGTTGCTGAGATTTTCTTTTGTTTGCTACAGGTTTATATTGCTTCCGTTACACAAAAATCATTCGCATGAGTCTACTCTCCTTTTGATTACTTGTAAGAATAAAAGCACCACAACTAGGAATCGAATCAGGTCCAAATATCCACACAATATTTTTGATTTAAATCAACATACTTTTTGTTTGAGAGAGAGGGAGAGGGAAAGAGAGAGACAGATTCAAAATTTAGTGTCTGTTTCTTTTAAAAGAAAGATTCGAATTGCTCTACGAGTTGACTCGTGCAGATGTTTAATTTATGCTACAATAGCTTTAATCGTTGCTATAGTTATTTGTATTCAAATAAAACTGCTTTGCTTAACTTCTTACTTATATGTATTTGTTCCTTTTACACAACTCTTTTCTTTTTAAGGGAAATTCTTGTTAATTATTTGCATCCTTTTGTTGCTGAAATTTGGTTTTGCTCTTTTTTGTCTTCTTGTGCTAGAAGTTTATATTTAAAATTAACTTGTATTTACTAAATGCAAGAAAAAATTGCAAAAAATAAAAGAAAAATAATAATTATGAAATGGTTGCGGTTGAAAACAACAACTGACAACACCTAATGAAAAACAATTCAGTTTTAAAATGTTGCTGTTGCTACAGCAACAATAGAATTACTTTCATTTTTGCAATTTTTCCGTTAAATGATACACAAACTTTCAAGCATACCTGGAACAGTTGTTTCAAATTAATTTGTTCTGCGTAAATATTCTTTGAACTATGCGTGTATTCAGCTGCTACTCTTGCAGGGCTGGCTTATTTTCTTTTTTTTTTATCGAAATGTAAAATTTTTGTTATTCTCAAAATCAAATTTCTCAGAAGAAGCTTATCCTTTTATATTGCAAAATATTTGCATTTCACATTTGTTGTACGGAACACTACTCGTATTGTTTTCGCTGCGATGTCCGTCCATTTGTTTGTCTCTCCGTCCGTCTATCTGTCTGTCTGTCTGTCACCGGCTATTTCTCGAGAACCGTAAGAGCTACGGGCCTGAAATTTTCACACAACATGTAAAACTTTGGCTGCTACAACAAAAAATATATGTATGATAGTAAAAAGCGAGCAACGAAAAATATTGATATCCTTGTGCAATATACAGGTTATTTTCAAATTTAGTGTACTCGTATTTTATGCATATTGCACCAATTAACACTGAAATTAAAAAAAACATCAAAATTAAAGGCTATTCTATCAGTTAATGTAATTTTGACTAAGTAATTTCGACAACTGGCTTTCAAGCAACAGTAAGAAGCAAACTTTTGGAACGTTCAAAAGCGTTAAAGCTTAAAATCCCAAAATTAAATAAAAATCGCTAAAATGCAAAAAAAAATCATTGAAAGTAAAAACGTCTCCAAAAAAAAACTAAGAAATCGCCGAAAACCAAAAAAATCGTCAAAATGAAAAAAGCGCCAAACCGGAAAAAAGTATTCTAAAAAAAATCATCTAAAACCGAAAAAAATCGCCAAAACGAAAAAAAACTTCAAGAATAAAAAAGGGTCAATAATAAAAAAATCTCCGAAAACCGAAAACAATCGCCGAAAGTCGGAAAACTCGCCAAAATTAAAAATCTCTTAAATGATTAAAGTAACCAAAAATAAAATAAATCACTGAAATCAAAAAAAAAAAAAACCAAAAGTAAAAAGTCGCGAAAAAAACAGAAAAAATTTCCAGACTGGGAAAAATTGCCAAAAAAAACGCCAAACCTAAGAAATCGCTTAAACTGAAAATATGCATTGTAAAAAATCAAAAAAACAAAAAATTGTAAAATGAAAAAGCTCTTAAAAATAAAATAAATCGCTAAAATGCAAAAAAAAAATCATCGAAATAAAAAAATAAAAGATTGCCAAAAACCTAAAACATAACAAAAGGCCCAAAACTAAAAAAACGCTAAAACGCAAAATATATATTGTAAAAAAACAAACAAAAAATTTGACAAAAACTGAAAAAATAGCAAAAATCTAAAAAAAGCCAAAATTAAAAAAAAATCATTGCAAAAAAACAAAATCCGAGAATAGTCGCTTAAATGAAAAAAGTGCTTAAATGCAAAATATCATTAAAAATTAAATAAAGCACCAAAAGTAAAAAAGCGCCAAAAAATTAAAAATCGCAAAGGAATGAAAAAATTGGCAAAACGAACAAAAGCTTCAAGATTAACAAAATCCGAAAATAGTCGCTTAAACGAAAAAAGTGCTTAAATGAAAAATATGGCAAAAAATAAAATAAATCGCTAAAATACAAAATAAAGCAGCAAAAGTAAAAAGTTTGCCAAAAAAATTAAAAATCGCCAAAGACCGAAAAAATCGCCAAAACAAACAAAAGCTCCAAAATATATATTGTAAACAAAAATAAAAAAACCACCAAAAACCGAAAAATCGCCAAAACTTAAAAAACCCAAAATTATAGAATGCCAAATGAAAAATCGCCAAAAAGAAAAAAAGCTTGATTTTTTTATTAAAAATATTAATTAAAAATATTACCAAAAATAAAATTCATAAATCGCTAAAATGAAAAAAAAACACCGAAAGTAAAAAGATCACCAAAAAACTGAAAGAAATCGCCAGAAACCGAAAGAAATCTCCAAAACTAAAAAAAACGTACATACAAAAAAAAACAAAAAAAAAACCAAAAAATGGCAGAACTAATAAAGGCATCAATACTAAAAAAAATCGCCAAAACTGAAAAAATCGCCAAAAGGATACAAGCGCACTTAACTGAATTTATTATCATATCAATAAATTATATTGGTATAATTGTGTACTGATTCGACTCGTTTTTAACAAAAAGACAAAAAGATCCATAAGGAAAGGAGTTAGAGGTTTAAAATCTTACTTCAAAAATATTCTGGCTGGATTTTAAATAAAACTGCCAAACACCTTCTAAACATAAAATGAAAAAGTGAATAAGTAAGAAATTAATTCTGGGTTCACATTATGAATTTTTTTTTTTAATTCCTGTCTACACACTAGAAATTTTTTATGAAAATATGCTTAAAGTGCCTAACAACCGTGTGAACTGACAATTTTTGTGTGACAGCGTTGCTAGAAGAAGCGTTGGCAGTCCATTGCAAGACTAGCAGCTGACAAAGAACTGTCAGACATCTGGCAATCGTCATCATTGCCATTTTCAAGTTATTGCCAGATATTAGTCACACATATTGCTGTTGTCAAATGTTTGAAGCTTATGCAGCTGGCAATGCCATCATTGTTTGTACTGGCACACACTTGTTTTTAAAGAAAGTGGAAGCTGCATAAATATATATAATAAAATGTATGCAGCCAAAATCGTTGCAGTTGTTTTTTATTATTGATAGAAATTTTAATTTTTATTTTTTACACGTAACACAAGAAGAAACGATTGATTATTGAGCATTTCTATTAAATGCATTTAGTCTGGCAATACACAACAATATATCTGACAATTTTTCTTATGTTATGTGAACTGACAATTTTTTGGCTGACGATATTTACACAAAAACTTATTGTCATCAAATCATCTGACGATAAATTGTAAGATTTTTTGACAAATTTGGTACAACGTGAATATTCCTTAGTTTAGGATCACACACGTCAACTTGTTTTGAGCAACTATTAATTATTTGTATTTCCTTCTCTGTAGCTCTAACAGCTGAATTACGAGTTGATCAACAAAAGCTGGATTGTGTGAACCGAGAATTAAAACCACTCAATTGATTTTATTTTTTTTTTTTTTTTTGATAAGAAAAAATGCAAATGTAATTTTTCTTGAGTTCTTTACAACTGCAAAATAATGTGTATAAAACATTCATAAATTTGTTTGCTATAATTTAAAAAAAAAATTACCTGGCTTATTTTCTTATTTGGTTTTTGTTTTCCATATAAATAAGCGAAAGAAAATTTCTTGTCGACATCGTGAGCCAGGCAGTGAATTACTAATTCACAGCAAATTGAAAAACAACATTGTCTGTTCATAATAAGGAATTGTTTGTGTTTGCAGACAGGTAAAAGTTTAGTCATTCCAACTTTTGACACAAAAATCATTAAAACCGCAGCTGCAAAAGTTTCCTGAGCACAGATTAGGGTCAGGGTTGGAATGCCTGTCATTTTTGACACATGAAAAAAATATGTCAGGGAATGTAAAGAAAAAAATTTAATTCATTGTAACAGAATTAAAGTGCAAAACAAATGTTGTCTATATTAACTTGGAATTTAAAAAATCTAGTGATGCAGCCTTGCAGAGAAATGTTAAAATATGAAATGCGCAATTATAGTTTCTTAGAAAGTTTGAGTTTTATTTTTGAAATATATATAAAAATAAATTAGCTGCATTGAGCTTGCCAGGGATTCATTGAAAGAAACATAAAAAAATTTCAAAAATCAAAAAATCCAACTGCGATTAACTTGAAACCGTTAAAGATACTAAATGATCATTTGAAATGAAAAATCTTAAGAAAGATTTATAAATGATTTTTAATATCAAAATGCTACAACTTAATTTGGTTAATTTAACCAACGAAAATTGTTCTTTGCCAACAAAAACTATCCCCCATATGCAAAAAAATAACGCGTGCTTGAAGTCTACGTTAAAACAAAATTTCCATACAAAAACCGGTTTAACGTACACTTGAAGCACACGTTATTTTCTTTTCATATGGGGGTATAATTTTAAACATTCGTATCTAATTTTAATTTAAAATTCTATACCTTTTAAAAAAATATAACACTATGATTCATTTCATCTAGAAGTTTCTCTTGGGGACATTATTCTATTACACAAAGCTCTATTTAAACCCATTGTGAAAAGCGCCTCAAATTGCTTGAGTTTTTAATAATTAAAATGCAAACAAATATCTCACCCAAAATGGTTTAACCAAATTTGGTATTTGTTGTACGAGCGAGCAACAACAATTTTATCTCCCCGACATTGTTGTTTTGTGGTAACTGATATTATTATATTTTTTTTTCAATTCCGACTTCACATGCATTTGAATTTTGTTATGGTACGAATACCATTTATGCTGTGATTGCTTGTGGCTTCTAATGTTATTCAATGTTGTGTAATTTTTGTGTATGTAGTTATTTTTTTGATTTTGTATTGTCGCAGTACAAATATGGTTTTTTTTTATGATAATGTCAATGGCCAGACAAGATTATATGGAAAGAGTAACAAAACACACTGCCTGCCTGCCGGACAATGCCAAGTAAATGTAATCAATAACTTTGTTTAATGCAAATCTATTATAAAAAATAAATTAAATATTTTTATTTAATTTTTATTTTTATAAAAAAAACGTATATTACGTTTAAACAGTGTTGGGATAAGGAAAAACAAAAGCTTGCTGTCCAGCTCTATTTTGGAAACGTTGCCATCATAATACTGGGTGTCTGGTAGCAGGTTTATATTTTCAAACTGAAATAAAAGAGAGATTAAGAGCATTGAACGATAGAATGGATTTTGCGGATTTTATTTTTTAAAGAGTATGTCCTCCAGATGTCTTCCGTCGAGTTGAACGCACTGTTCCAAACTGAGCCTTGTGTTCTGCGCCATACGCTGCAGTAAACTTGGTTCAATTGAGCTGATTTCTCGACGAAGAGATTGGGGATTGTCATTATAAGCCCTCTCTTTGAGATAGCCCCAAAAAAAAAGATACATGGGAGTTAGATCGTGCGAACTCGGTGGACATGGGATGTCGCTAAAGCGACTGATCAGTTTTTGTGGGAAAATTTCCTGAAGCAAATTTATCGAAACTCTGGCTGTGTGTGCAGTCGCCCCATCCTGTTGAAACCACGTGTGTGAAGAGTACAATGGATGAGCTCGCAGGTTTGGCAAAAAGAATTCCCTAATCATGCGTCGATAGTTTTCACCGTTGACATTCGTCGCCTGTCGTCGAGAATTTTCGAAAAAAAAAATTGTCCAATTATCTCATGCGTGGATAAGCCACACCAAACAGTTACCCTGTGGCAATGCAATTGTTTTTGATGTTTCAATCGAGGATTGCGCGTTCTTGGAGACCAGCAAGGGCAGTTTTGCTTGTTGGCGTGGCCGTTTAAGTGAAAATGAGCCTCGTCGCTCCAAAAAATGGGATTTACAGTGCGAAAACGCTCCAACATCGTTTCACAAAAATTTTTACGTAAATCAAAGTCACTTTCTTTCAGTTCTTGAACGATTTGCATGTTAAAAGGATGTAACTTGAGAACCTTTTTTAAAATTTCATGAGTAATTGCTTTTGGAAGTCCCAGTGGCGCTGCTCTTTCCGTATTGAAAGTCGCGGATTTTCACGTAAACTGCTTTCAACCAGTTCAATGTTTTCGGGAGTCCTTAGAGATCGACTGGGACTGTGCCGTGGGACATTCATAGTCGGAGCAGTTGGCCGGAATCTCTGCACTAGTGTTGAGCAAAACTGTGATTTTTTAATAATATTGCTCCTTGTGAACTTGATTTCTAAATCGCTGTTCTTTTAAACTGTGATTGTGATCACAGTTTAGCAGTATTTTGTTTGTAGCAGTTCTGTTATTTTGACAAAATCTAATAAGAAGAGCAGTTGTGAAATTAAATCACGGTTTAAAACATTTCAGCTCTTCTGCTTTAAAAGTATGTATTAGTATTGGTATTTTGATAAATGCTAATAAGAAGAGCGACAAGAACAAACAATTAGCATCAACCCCAACCAAATATTGATAATTGTCGTATGAGAGTCAGAGAGACAGTAAAATTGCAAATACAAAAATGTGAGAGCTATACATAGTTGCCAGAAAAGACGATTTGACACGATTAGACGATTTTTTCTCGACAAACGGTGAACGTATACAAATAAATTCATGTGGTAGCTTTATTTACTGTAAAATGAGCATGCAAGAGCATTCACAGTTTGTTTGCAAAACCTGTTGCTTGATAAATTCAGTCACAGTTGTGATTAGTGATTTTTCAATCGCTGTGAAAAAGTAACAGGTTTCGAAAAATAGCTCATCACTACTCTGCACCCACGAACGAATTAAATTTACACTCGGTTCATCACGTATTTGAACGAAATTGTCGACGAGCATTTACGTAAGAATCATTACTCTTAAAAAATGTTTCCACAGCGACATCGTGACTAACAAATCCGCACAATCGATAATTGCAACGGCGCCACCCTCTCTTCCCCAGCACGGTTGATTGCTTTTTGAAATAATCGCATTTAAAAATTTGCCACCAGACACCCTGTACTAGGCATGTTAAAAACAAGGGTAAGGGAAAGTTTTTACACCCGATAGAACTTGAAATTGTGATGCATGTTTGAGCCTATTAAAAATGTCTAAAAAAATAAGTGTATCACAAGAAATGTATTAAGGTTTCTTATGAAGGATCTGAATTTAAAAAAGGTTTAGAATGTACAGATTTTAAATTACATCAGAAAAAAAGGTTTTCGCAAAATTATTAAAAAAAAACACTTCAAATATCGTAATTATTTTGCCAAGTCTTCAAAATTTTACCCTAGAATTTCATATATGTATAAAATTTTTGCCAATTCGTTATCTATCGTTCGTTATAGTTTGCTTGTGAGTGAATTTCATCGGAAGGAATTCAGAAATATCCTTTTTCTGTTTTATTTTTTAGTTTTGTTCAAATAAATTTTACATTCATTCATTTGAATGAATTCAAAATTAATTCAATTCAAATGAATTGGAAATGTATTTCAATTCACTTTAACAAATTCATTTGAATTGTAAACGAATTGAAATTCATTTCTGGCTAATTTGTTTGAATTGATTCAAATTTCATTCAATCCTTTTTTATTGTGAAAAGAATTAATTCAAAATTGAAATAATTCGTAACGAATTAAAATTAAAAAATAATGATTCACTTACTGCTCTAGTCGGTCGTCAGAGCCTCTTCGGTTGTAGTAGAGTGTACCATGTGTACGAAGGTTGAATAATAAGAAGGAGAGGTTATATCTATGTAAACTTTGCGGAGGATTTATAGATGCATTGGCATCGCTGCCCCTTGGACTCTCATTACAGACTCTACGAGTATTGTGGTATAAAATCGCACAGCGCGATAATCGGGACACATGTCCGAAATATCGAAATGTTACGTACTTTGATATTTTTATATACAAATTCGTAATATTGTGCAATTCAAATTAAAATAATTGAAACAATCAATGACCTAATTAAATTTATATTCTACATTGCTTTACATTTCTGTTGACTTAAGGCTCAGTTAGCCGACTGTAATGTAATGTAACTGCAACGGTAGGAAACAGCTGATCGATTATGTCAAAAGTAATGAAAATGGTTATAGAGATGTAATGTAACGTAACCTACTTTTCATATAAAAATATCGATCAGCTGTTTCCTACTGTTGCAGTTACATTACATTACAGTCGGCAGTCGGCTAACTGAGCCTTTAAACACTTTCTTTCTTGAATTTTAATTTTTTACGTTCTCACAACAACAACCAGTTGAAATTGTGTAATAAAGCGCTTCGTTGTTTTTGTCTTTGCAAAGAAAAATCTTTACACGAAAAGTAACTTTCATTTTCCAAACATCACTACATAATGTTGAGCACATTCCATTTTCATCGAACGCTTGCGTTTGCAAGCCTGTTATCAACTAAATTGCAAAATATCACAATTCCTTGCACACAAACAATTTGTGTAAATGAGATGCTTGTGTTCATGTGTCCGCCCTCGACTGTGATTGAAATTCAGGAAGTAAATGTTAACTAACAGAGTCACTGAGTGTGTTCGTGAGAAAGAGAGTGTGGAGAGACACGAAAGTTAACGTTTTATACGTATATTTCTATTAAAAAGAAATTACTATTTTACAGTGTTTTACATTATTAAAGCAACACTTGAATGCATTTGCTTACCAAAAATAATAAAAATGAAATTAAAAAAAAATAATTAGTACACAGAAAAAATTATGATAAATTTTTGCTTGAACAAACATGATTTTGCAACTGATTTTAAGTTTTATGATTTTCTTTATTTCGTTTGATGAATCTATAGCAGATTATTTTAATAAAAAATTTTGGTTTTTAGTTTTACGAATTCTGTGGTAGGTACTATTTCAATAAAAATGTTATTTGATTTTTTTAATTAAAGTCCGATTAAGAAATTATTTCTGATTATTTAAAACCAAAACAACATAAAACAAACGATAATAAGTCATGTAACAAAATTTAAAAATTTGCATTAAATAGCTGATGTTATTGACAATCTCTACCCCAGTAGATAGACTTGGGTGCTGATGACGTGCGTTGCTGCACAGAAAAATATCTGTATTTCCCCCAGCTTATAGTCTAATTTAATTTTTCTTCTCTTCTTTAGAAACTCACATTAATTAATAAAAAATATTTCCTTCAATAAGAATTGAAATTACTGAACTTAAGCCCGACTAAGAAATTATTTCTGATTAAAATTTAAAAACTTTAAAAAAAAAAAAAAAAAATACAAATTTTTCACTCAAAAATTTATCCTGTTTATAGTAGGCTGCTGTTGCATCCTTGTTGCGGTGTAGTAGTGCAATAGTTGTACTTAAAAAAATTTTAATTTTTTTTAATTTGTTTTAAAATTTTTTAAATATGATTGGAAAAATTAAGAATAGGCTTTTATTGGCAAAATATGCATTTATTGCCAAAATATGCAACTAGAAATCGGTTAAAAATTACTTAAAATATGATAATTCGGATAGATAATTCATCAATACCTTTTTATCCATCACCAAAAAAAAACATACATTTGCTCTGATTATGCAAACACTAGCAGAACGTAACAACATGCTGTTTTCGAAGACAACCACATTTTCATTTCCAGCGTTCTTGTGCTGGGTCCACTGTGCGTGGTGTCAATCGGTATAAAGTCTAACAATTTATACATATTTTTACATCCAAATGGAATATGTGAATTGTTTTGAGCCATCGCACTCCAAGTTGTTGAAAGCTTTTTATGGAATGAAAGCTCAAATTTAGCATCATTAATTCACAACAATCTTGCCGTTGTGTTGTAATTTTTTTCAATATCTTTTAAACTGCAGTAAACTTTTAGGCGGGCGAAACTTAAAAAAAAACATTAAGAATGCTGAAAATCCCATTTTTTTAATTTTTGGGAATTTCTTGGGGATTGCGGAACTCTCAGCAACAACTTCTCAAATTGCATTTGAAATTTTATAAGATTTAGAAGGCCCGCTTAGAAACTATAAATTTATTTAGATTTTTTCTAAAATGGCCCACTGTGCCACTGTTAAGAAAACATCTGACACCCAGCTAATGGCTTCGTTAGTCAAATCGTTTCGTCTTAGTTTTGAATTTGTCGCATTGTTCAAATTTGGACGTTAGTAAAAACATGAATGTAACAGACGTTACTGCAGTTTTCTTTGCTTTTTATATCCACATACGAGTATGTATATATCTATGTGTGTGTATGTACATATGTATGTATGTTGTGAATTGACTTTGGCCACATAAAATTCTTTTTTCTCTATTTTCTGTTGATTTGAACGTAGTAAACGTTACTAATAAATTTTCAATAAGCATCAATATATTTATTAAATGTTACGAATTTTGTCAGCTGGCCACGCAACAGCACGATACGATTTCACTAATTCTACCACAAGACTTTCTTAGTTTTGCTAGCTTCTAAGATCCAATACTTTAGGCAGGCCAGTTTTTTCTTTCTTAATTCCGTTAAGTAGTCTTATCTGCTTAACGCTGGGGTTTTTGTAAACAATACAACAGGTTATAGACGAGGAGTTTTTGAAAGGGAACTCGATTAAGTTCGCTGTTAAGAGAGTAATAATAAAAAAGAGAAAACTCTCTTTATTGAATTTTAGTACAAAATGTTCTTGTAGTAAAATTGTATTTAAAGCAGAGTACACGAGTTAATTTTGTTTTATTGGTTTTACAAAAGGTTTAACAGAACATAGAATGTTAAGTTTGAAAAATAAAAATAAATAAAAAATACCAAAATATATTTATTTTACTATTAAGCCAATAGCCCATAGTAGCTGGTGCTTTGTATTAGTTTATTATAATTTAAATTATAATAAATCTTAAAAGTAAATAAATTCATTTTACATTTAGTTCTAAAAATATTTTTTTTTCTTTTTTTCAAGGTGTTCCTCATAAAACCTTAAATGCATGAGTTCAAGGTAAGTGAAATTATAGACTATATCAAATTAAATCTTGTTTCATATTTTTAATTATAAGACCGATAACACAAAGTTTTACACAAAATATTTAACAAGGCTGATAGCTGATACTTAAGTTCCCCTCCCACCCCTTTGCTAATTGATTTAACTATAACATGCCTATCATTTCAACTAGCTCTCGCACTTTTAGCCGATGACTATCCAAGACCATTTTGCTGATTTCCTTAGACGTTTCTTGTGTGAACACCTTAACTAGTCGACCACTATGTCCTCGTCTACCGTCTCGTTTAAGCTCTGCCACCAAATATTTTATATTGGACAACAAAGGAGCAAGCTCCGACAGATTAGAATCTAGCTTGGCTTTAACTGAAAGTATTGAATTAAATAACATTAAAAAAAACTTCCATTTATAAAAATTCACTGATATTGTTAATTTTTGATGGCTCTTAACAACGTGGCGCCTTGAAATGTAAAACACATATCTCATAACTTTCTCACTTTTCACTAAAGTGATTTTTTTTTCAAATTACTGGCGCTAATACTTGTATACATCAGCTTAGTTAGTTTTGGGACCACCCTCGTATGTGTTAATACATAGAAAATTTTTATGCAAAAATCTACTTAAAAACAGACTAATTTAAAATGTTTGGTTAATGATTTTGCTTCATATGTGTTTCATGTTAATTCAACATGATTTACAGTAATTAATCTTCAAAGAAACTTTTTTCTTTTGAAATAATTTGGCTTAAAAGGCGATACGAACATTAGCCTGTTCAATTCATTAAATATAGAAACAAATGCAGTTCAAATAATAATAATTAAATTAACTTTATTTCATCTTGATTTAACATTGCAGTACTGTTAAATCAAAGCGAAAAGTCATTTTGAATCAAAGTTGTTTCAAGTTGAAACAACATGAATTTGACTCGGAAGTAATATGAAGAAGTATGCTGAATTAAAGTTGCTTCATGTTGAAACAACATGAATTTCATTGCATTTTATTAATTATTTCATTTAAGTCATTTATGCGTATTGCAAGCATCAGAAAAATGTTTGTGTGTTGTATGTATGTAAAGTTGGCTTCTCAGGCCAATATTTCAACTCGAACTCGCTACCCTCCACAACAACCCTTAAATATTATACACTAAATAAATACTACCATGTATTAAGTTTTAATCCAGCATGATTTAATTGATCATTTGACATAAAATTTATTCTCTCTAGTTTTACACGATAAATTTTCGACATACGAGTATATTCGAAATCGATATCAGTAAGGAAAGTCTTGGACAAGTGGGAACTATGAACAAAACATATAAACATTAAGACACTTGAGACACAAATTCACAGTCTATGGTTAACTAAAGTCCGCGGTTTCACTAACGACTTTTCTTATGAATTTCATTGGTTAAACCACTTTCATTAGTTAACTAAAGACTATGAATTTGAGCCTTAAACAGCATATTATATCTAATAAATTAAGGGCGTTTTGTTTAAACGCAAGGCTTAGTGTTGACAAATTTTGCATGTATTTAGTTTTTGTAATTTTTATTCCCATATCAAATTTGTCAACTCCCAGTGTTGCATTTTGCAAAATAAGTCCCTTAATATTATTTCCAATCAAAATGTATGCATTGTGATTTTTCATTGGTAATTTTTTTTCTGTGTGTATGTTACATTATTTAGAAAAGTAAAAGTGAAGAGAGGATAGATGCCGAAGTATTAAATTATTAAGGTTAACTCATTTACAGCTCTGGCATCGCTATATCCGCTTAATCCGCTTACAGATGATTATTGACTGTGTTGGAGCAGACTTAATTCTTAAGAAATGTATGTATTTATAAATATTTTCTTTGACTGAGAATGAGATGATTTCTTTCACTGTTTTGAAGTGATGAAATAAATAACAAAGAAGGTATTAAAAAAAATTGCCTAAATAAGAAATACAAAATACAAACAATTTGCAATATTAAATAAAATCAGAGAATACATTTTAAAAATAAAACAAACCTGCTGCTGCATAAAAGCAACAAGACAGCACAGAAAAAAGTATTCACCAATTAATGTTTTCAATTAATAATTTAATTGATTCAATTAAATTTTTAATTGTATTAATTAATTTGAGTGGAAAAACTTAATTGATATTATCAAATTGTTTATAGGTGAAAATTTAATTAAATTTTTAATTAATATTACAAATATTTTAATTAACATTACAAACTCATTCATATTACTTTTTTGTATGAGAGTTTTACTCTGCTTTCAATTGGAAATAAAATGGAAGAGATTTTAATAATTAAAATTTTTTATTTTGAAGCTTAAATTTGTTGTATTTAAAATATAATACGAACAGTTGTGTCTGCCGTCAGCTTTAATAGTTTAAGTAGAATAATTATTTTTCACTTAAATGTAACATATTATACAATTATATTTATAAGATATTTATGCTATAGCAGCTTTATTATAAACAAACTTGCCGGAGTCTACGGCTTTCGATTAGTGTCTAAACATTCCAGTATCCAATTCGTGTTTCTTTTTTCATGCCAAAGGTCTTCATCAGGCTTGGGTTTGGGGGATTGACCAAACCATCCACCCCTGCTCTAGTTCACAAACGTCTTTATGAAACCTGGATACCACCGTCCATAGAACTGTGAAGAAATGGTACTCCAGGTAGAAGAAAAAGTGTAGATTTTTATACGGGTGGCTCCAAAACACAACAAGGAGTAGATTACTGAGTCTTTTCAGGGACAGTAGGCGAAGCGACTTCCGCATCACTGCAGTGTCTACCAAGAAGAGAAACTTATTATAAAGGAAGTATTTGTTTTATAGCATCGTTGCAGTGCCTCTGGTGTTAAGTAGGTGAATTGTTCTAATAATATTTTATTTCGCCGAAGGAGGGCGGTGTGATTTGCCGCAGCATAAGGCCTAATTCTACCTAAATTAAGAAAGTCTAAGATGTTGACTGTGTGTGTGGCTAGGGATCAACTCCGGCTCTCAGAGATCGTTATTTGCTTTGTGGTCATGGTAATAACTATGGTAGCCAACAGCACCTGACCCTGACTAGAATACCTGTTAAAAAATTGCCGAAAATAATTCAAAGACTCAGTCTACTTCATTTTTTCTATATCACTAAAAGTTTCGTGCAATTAATGTCATGATAATTCATAAAAATTTGTATAATGCAAATTCCCTATAAATGTGATATATTGCAGTAGATGAATTTCTGGGCACAGTCCCACAGTCCTACCACTGTGGGACAAATAATGGAATTGTTTTCAATTTTAATACTTTTTAAAATTTTTTAATGTTTATTTTTATTATTGTAATTAAAATATAATATCAAATAAAAATTTTACATTATTTCACTCTCTGCAAATATTTCTTCATTTATATTAGAAATGAAAAATCAGATTTGAACACCGCATGGAATGTATTTTATTCAATATATGCTGTTTTTTGTTACAGGGCAAGTAATACGAAATGTGTGTGTGTTTTTTTTTTTGTTATTTGCTTTTATTCTTATCTAATATTTTAAGTGTTCGAATGTACATTTTTATGTTTTCGCCCATAAGGAGATAAAATGTTGTGCTCGTGTTCATTTTTAACTACATATGTTCAAATAAGTTGCAAAATAAATCAACACATACTTGAGAGCAAACAAACAAAAAACATAGGGAACGTTTTTATAAAAAAAAAAACATTATGATTACAAACATATTTAGAATTTGTGTGTAATAGACTAAATAAAATAAAGTGTCGCTATCGAAATTGAACATTAAAATATAAACACTGAAAAAAGGAAAATAAAATTACCCCAGCTCGATTATAAATGGCAACTGAACTTCAGTTGCCTTGTCATTTGGCAACACAATCGAAATTAAAATAAGTATTATGGCAACTTTGCCCATTAAATATGATTACTGGCAAAGCTTCAACACTTAAGAAATAAGAGTAGTAAAAAGAAAATTGTGTAGTAAAAATGTTCAAAAAATTACTTATGTATTGCAGATATGATGAGTTCAATGGAATTATTTTTCTTAATTACTGCTTAAACTCATTTTTTCAATTGTTTGTTTGATTTTATTAGGCTAAAGTTCGTATTTTTGATTAAGCCAAACTATAATAATAACAACAAAGATAATTGTAAATATTCTGAGAAAGATTAGCAGAACGGAACAACGTGCTGTTTTCGAAGGCCCTCATATTATTTGTTTATTTTTTTTTCCTTTCTCTTTTTGTATCAAAATGTTTCTTAAAGCTTATTTTTAAGTCATCAAATGTTAAAATTATTTAATTTCATTAAAGAAAGGAAGAATTGTATGGCATTATTTCTCAACTGATAATAAATGAGAAGGAAATCAAAATGACAGCACTTGGAGGTTTTAATTAAATAAAGAACATTTTATTTTCGTATGTTTGTCTTAAAAAAAATTTAAATTTTACTTTGTATGAAGGAAAAATAAAACAAAGAAACAAACTAACAAAACATCTGCAAAGCAGGAGAAAACTGACATCGACAACCAACATAATCGCTCGATACCACCAAAAACAGCTTAACCGACACATTATTTGCATCTCGTCTTTTTGACGAAAATCGATTGTTTATGATAGCAAATGATGGATTTTAGTCAAAAAATTAAGTTCGAAAATTATGTCGCTTAAGCTTTTTTGCCGGTTATGGCACGACATGTATGCATGAACAACAAATGTTTGAAAAATAATAAGAATATTTAGTATAAGAAGAATAAAAGAATCCAACAGAAGTTTACACACCCTCATAGTTGTCCTATAATTTAAAGGCAAGTGAAAAATTCGTATACTCACATGAAACGTGTGCTTTCATAAAAACTTTTTATATGCTTAAACTTTATTTCAAAAAGTTTTTGACACGAAACATAAAAGTTGCAAATATTTATTTGCTGTGCCCCTAAACAAAATATGCCTTTTAGAACTCACTTGCAATTTAATTTGCTTAAGTAAAATTAAGAACCCAATATATTGGAGTAGTTGTTGCTTTATCAATTTCAAAAAGAAAGATCCAGCAAAGAATATGCTTACCAGCATATAAGTCATAACTACTTACAATTTGACTCATAAATATTTGAAAAGCTTAAAAAAGCAGTTACATGTTCACTTAAATTTTAGTGAATTGCTTGGAGCAAAAAATATATTCATACCATATGCTAAAATAAATAAAAAATTAATATCAAATAAATTGATAATTTCTTAAATCGGGCTTAGGTTTAGTATTTTCAATTCTTATACAATAAAATATTTTTATTTATTAATGTTATTTTCCAAAGAAGACGAGAAAAGTTAAACTAGACGTTGGCTAACGGAAATGCAGCATTTTTCTGTGCCACCACGCACTTCATTAGCAGCCATGTCTATCATCTACTTAGGCAGAGATGGGTTGTTAACATCTGCTATTTAACCTGCATTTTTAATGAAATGGATTATAAGAAATGATTTTATTTGCTTAAAAAAAATTTTTTAACCTCAAAAATTTTATCGAAAATTTAATATAATTTATTTGATTGATAATGAATTATTTTTTTTTAATTTATGTTTTTTTTTTAATTAAAAAATATCAAATTATTCTTAGTTACTAATTTCGATTTTAGAGGTTCCATACACCAAATATAAAAAGAAACCCTATTGTATTTCGCTACAAAAAAAAAATTCCAGCAATAAACACGTTTAATTGAAAAAAAAAACAAAAATCAATTAAAAATTTTATTGTATAAATTTTATTTTATTTTTTTTTTATTTAAATTTTTAAACAAAAGTTTAATTGACTCAATAATATTTTCAATTGATTTTTGGTTTTTTTTTCTGTGTAGGATATCTGTCTGTCTGTCTGTCTATCTGTGTTACAGGCGGTTTTCTCGAGAACTGTACGAGCTACGGCCCTGAAATTTTCACAAATGCCAAAATTTTAAAAATACCGAAACAAAAAATCTCAAAAAGCGCTTACACGAAAAATATCGCCAAAAAATAAGTAAAACAAATCGCTAAAACGCAAAAAAATCACCAAAAGTAAAAGGGTCACAAAAAACTAAAAAAATCGCCAAAAACGAAAAAATTGCCAAAACTAAAAAAAAACACAAAACTATAAAAATCGCTAAAACTAGAAATTTTATTGTAAGAAAACAAAAAAATCGCAAAACCGAAAAAATCGCCAAAACTAAAAAAGCCACATAACTATAAAAAAAATCGCTAAAACTAGAAATATTTATTGTAAGAAAACACAAAAATCGCCAAAATCAGAAAAAAATCATCAAAACCAAACAAAAAACTCCAAAACTAAAAAAGGGTCAATAATAATAAAAAAAGTCGAAAAAAACCGAAAAAATCGCCAAACAAAAAAATCGCTAAAATTAAAAATATATACAGCCCAATCATGAATATTCCCTCGAAATTTATTTCTCACGGAAAATAATTTTCTCGAGAAAACATTCTTCCAATCATAAATTCCTTGGGAAGAAAAAAGAGTAATACGTGGCATCACCGCATTATGAAGCTCGTTGTTTCGCTCCCTTTTTTTTTTTTTTTTTTGAGAGAGTAAACAAAATTATTAAAATTCACCAACTTGAAAAAATATGTAAAAAAAGTTTATAAATGATTTATTTGGTCATTATTTGTGTTTTTCCAAATAAAAAAAAACTATAAAATACAAGTTTATGTATATAAATTTTGCTTTAATGTAGTATTAACCATGTTTTTATGTAAACTCCCTGCTGTTTTGCAAGAGAAAGACTTTTAGTGAAAAAAAGCAAGTTCAACTGCGTTCATAATACCTCCTTTTTCCCCGGGGAGTTTTTATTCCCTTTATAGGAGAAAAGGGAAAAGTGAGAAAACTCATGCGAAACTTATGTTTATGATTGGGCTGATATTGTAAACACATATCGCCGAAAGCCGAAAAAAAATCATCAAAACGATAAAACGCCTAAACTATAAAAAGCGTCAATAATAAAAAAAAATCGCCAAAAATTTAAAAAGTAGCAAAAAAGAAACAAGCGCCGCAAGTAATCCTTTGTGTGCGAGTCAAATTCGCACTTTAATGAATTTATAGAGGTTGTTTAATTTTTTTTTTGATAAGTTGTGGTTTTATTTTCTAAATCATCTGCTGTGCGAAGTCGTTGGCAAGTTTTGTTATCAGCTTTGCTTTGCGACTGACCAAAGAAAAGGTTTATTTTAACAGGAACATAAAGGCTTTTCTGTAATCTCAACTGGAGCTGTTTGCTCTTAAAATTTTTTTTTATAGAAAAAAAAACCAAATTGCAACTGTTCGTGTTTTATATATGCGACAAACAATATCAAAAAGCTTGTGCTGTCATAATATTCGTACCATAAAGAAATTCCTTTATTAACTTCTTATCAGCTTAACGAGTTAATAAGAAAAAATTGCAAGATCCTTACACAACTTAAGCTGTTTGAAGATGCCTATCCCAGTTATTTTTAAACAGACACTCGCAAACACACTTTTCCTACACTTAATACTCGTATATTTCCTTTACAATGTCATTAGCAAATAGAAAATCTTATAATTTCGTTAAATATTTTAGTGAGCATTTGGTCGCAAACGATTTGATAAATTCCAAGAATAATAAATCAAACAAATCCGCTTACAGATGATTATTGACTGTGTTGGAGCAGACTTAATTCTTAAGAAATGTATGTATTTATAAATATTTTCTTTGACTAATGAGATGATTTCTTTCACTGTTTTGAAGTGATGAAATAAATAACAAAGAAGGTATTAAAAAAAATTAGCCTAAATAAGAAATACAAAATACAAAATACAAACAATTTGCAATATTAAATAAAAGCAGAGAATACATTTTGAAAATAAAACAAACCTCCTTCTGCATAAAAGCAACAAGACAGAGTTTTTACTCTACTTTCAATTTGAAATAAAATGGAAGAGATTTTAATAATTAGAATCTTTTATTTTGAAGCTTAAATGTGTTGTAATTAATTTAAAATATAATACGAACAGAACAGTTGTGTGTGCCGTCAGCTTTAATATTTAAAGTAGAGTAATTATTTTTAACTTAAATGTAACCTATTATACAATTATATTTATAAGATATTTATCCTATAGCAGCTTTATTATAAACAAACTTGCCTGAGTCTACGGGTTTCGATTCGCATCTAAACATTCCAGTATCCAATTCGTGTTTCTTTTTTCATGCCAAAGATCTTCATCAGGCTTGGGTTTGGTGGATTGACCAAACCACTCACCCCTTCTGAAACCTGGATACCACCCTCCATAGAACTGTGGAGAAATGGTACTTCAGGTAGAAGAAAAAGTGTAGATTTTTATACGGATGGCTCCGGAACACAAGATTACTGAGTCTTTACTGTAGGACTGTAGGCCAAACGATTTCCGCATCACTGCAGTGTCTACCAAGCAGAGAAACTTGCTATAAAGGAAGTTGTAGATTGGTTTTGTATGTAAAGAACATTCAAGTTTGTGGTGGCTGCAGCATAAAGAGAGTTGACTACCACGCGACGAGTTCAAGTTTAAGTATCCACAGGGGAAGCCAACTACTCGTATATACAACACACACACACACTCATTTATTTCCTGAAGCCTGTGTCATCACTTAAATTAAATAACTGATCAAATTCATTTTGTTTCAACTTGAAATAACTTTGATTTTCAACAAGGTTCTACGTGTTATTTCAGCATCAAATTCACATTGTTTCAACTTGATATAATGTCAATTCAACGTGATGCTTAATTTTGGTTTTCTTTAGCACTGGAATAAATAAATCAACATTTAACAAAGTATTTCAAAAGGAAAAAGTTTCTTTGAAGGTTGCTGCACAACATGTTGAATTCACATGACACACATGTGAAAGAAAATCATTGCAAAAAAATTTAATATAAAATTTTTCTGTGTGTAGGTATTTTGTAGACTTTTGCTGCTCTCCACAAAAAATATTTAATATCCTTTTGCAAATTCGCCCAAAATTTGCTACATAATAAACTTTAATTTATTTTCTTATGCTTTGTTATCATTTACCTGCATAATTATATTTTAACTAAAGCATGCCAATAAATTGAGTTCATTTCTTTCATTCCTGCATTAAAAACTTTTTGTTTCACTAAAACAAAAATAACAATCCAGTACTTAAAGCGACCCACATAAATCATAAAATCAACTAACTTAATAAAAACAGTAAGTAGAATACAAAGGATATAAAATAATAATAGAGGACAGCTGGAGAAGAAGACTCCTCCATCCATCCAACCATGCAGTGAAAGGTTTTCTTTCATCTTATTTGGCAAAAATGAAATATAATAAAATAAATTGCACAGCAATTTACTTACTCGTACTGCCAAACATTTTTATTTTAAAATAATCTAGACTAAAATAAAAACCAAAAAAGGAATGGAAAATAAAGCTGTAGGAAGTCAAAATGAAAAAAAAAAAAAACAAATGTTTGTCAAATCACAACAAGCAAAAGTAATGATAACTGACTAAACAAAAATAAAAATAAAACGATGAAAGCAAACAAATGGATAACTAAATTGTTGATTCGCATCATTTGTTATGGAAGACCAGGTGCTGCTGGCCAGCGCAGGGAAAATGGCCAAATGTTACGAAATGTAAAAAAGACTTTCTTGCTGCGTCCCTTTTCACAATGTATGATTAAGAGTTAACGTGGACTTTAACTGCAAGTTCTTCATACAAAACTTGCCGTTAAAGTCCCTGCTAGCTTTTAATTGTACATTGTGAAAAGGGCCGTTAATGTCTTATGCGAATTAAACATATGGCTCATTTACTACAACAATGTTATAACTCAAAAAAAATAGGATTTTTAAGTTAATAATTCAGAATTTATCTTTATATCCTCATTCATACTGTATGCCCTCAACTATTGGGAGATAAATAAAATTTCCTTCTTCACATTAAGTTGTGTGTAAATTGAAAACTTTGAATTTGCATTCTGTCAAACTGAATTTTTTGACTTAAGACATTATTGAAGTAAATGAGCGATATGTAAATATGTACATATACAATGAAAATTTCTTTGAAATAACATATGCATATGCATTTGAGATGTTAATCATATGAATTAAATATTACTTCCACCCAACATAATAAAGGGTTTTTTAATAGGGACTTCCGATCTTTAAAAACTGATTGTTGAACCTACTCGTACATCTCTCGAAATATCTGTCATTTATTACCCGTTCACAATCGATTCAGGACTTTAAAAATGGAATTCGTGAAGAAAATTTTCTAATATTTGTTATAAATACTTCGAAAGGTATTTTTGAAAATGCTATTTTTCTTTTCTTGAAAATTCAATTTTTTTTTAATTGATAAACATATTCCAGAATGTAGTTTTTTCTTTAAATTGCTTTTTGGAGAAAGTCGTTTTCTAAAAAGATACTTTGTTTCTTTAAACGGAAAGTGGATTATAAAATAGTTAGTTTTTAGGAAGGTATTTTTGATAAATAATTTTAATGAAGTCCTTTGCCAAAATGCTCAGTTTTAATGAAAGCACTTCGTGGAACATAATTGTTTTAAAATGTAGTTTTTTTTTTGCAAAGTTACTTTTTTAAAAAGCTAATTTTTTAAAAAAGGTACTTTTTTTAAAAAGGTACTTTTTTTAAAAAGCTAATTTTTTTAAAAAGGTACGTTTTTTAAAAAGGTACTTTTTTTAAAAAGTTACTGTTTTTAAAAAGGTACTTTTTTTAAGAAGTTACTTTTTTAAAAAGGTACTTCTTTAGGAAGATACTTTTTTAAACGGTACTATTTTAAAAGGTACTTTGCTTACACTGGTACTTTATTAAAAAGGTACTTTCTTAATAAGGCAGTTTTTTAGAAAGGTACTTTTTTACAAAAGTACTTTTTTAAAGAGGTGCTTTTTTGAAAAGGTATTTTTTGAAAAAGGTATTTTTTGGAAAAGGTATTTTTTGTAAAAGGTGCTTTTTTAAAAGGTACTTTTTGGAAAAGGTACTTTTTTAAAAAGCAATTTCTCTTAATAGGTACTTTATTAAAAAGCTACTTTTTTCAAAAACGTACTTTTTTTAAAAAGCTACTTTTTTCAAAAACGTACTTTTTTAAAGAGTTTTTTTTTAAAAAGATACTTTTTTTAATAAGATACTTTTTTTAAAAAGTTACTTTTTTCAAAAACGTACTTTTTTTAAAAAAGTACTTTTTTAAAAAGATACTTTTTTAAAAAAGGTACTTTTTTTAAGTAATATAGGGTGTTTTTATTGAGGTATAGAACTTTAAGTTGGCATCACTTTTTTAACTGGCGGCCATTTTGTCAGCTGTCAAGTGATTAATATTTAGTTTGGTTTGCCATTTCATCATGAACAGGTTGACAAAAGAACAACGCTTGCAAATCGTGCAAATTTATTTCGAAAATAATGGTTCAGTTTGCGAAGCTTACCGCAAGCTCCGTCCATTTTATGGTCGACATAATCGTCCATCAGAGCAATTAATTCGGTTAACCGGTCAATTGGCCACCAAGATCGTGTGATTTGACACCATTGGATTATTTTCTTTGGGGATATGTGAAGTCGCTCGTCTACGCCAACTTGGGGACTTGGAAGCCAACATTCGTGGCGTTATTGCCAACATACGGCCCCATATGCTCGAAAAAGTGGTTGAAAATTGGACCTGTAGAATTGGCTTTATTCGAGCCAACCGCGGCGGCCACATGCCCGAAATCATATTTAAACGTTAATGGCATAAAATTATCCTTCCAATAAAGCCAAATTGATGGACATTAAAACGATTTTCTTGTGTTTTATTTCAATTCGAAGTTCTATACCTCTAAAAAAACACCCTATATATTTTATATTTTTTTATATTTTTAAATAGTTACTTTTTAAAAAGGTACTTATTTTAAACAGATAATTTTTTAATAAGGTACTTTTTAACAAAATTACTTTTTAGAAAATATTTTTGCAAATTTTACTTATAAACGATAAAAATTGCCTTTTTAAAAAATTACCACTTTTTAAAATTACGCATTTGAAAATTCACTGTTTTACAAAAACCAGATTTTTTATAAATTTTAATGAGTTTTATTATTTATAATTTATTTTTGTATAAAGTGTTTTATTTTTTAAATTGTAATAATAAACAGGTAATTTTGTAAAAAAGGTACTTTTTGGAATAATAATTAAATAATTTTTGAAGAAAGTACTTTTTATAGAAAATTTATTTTGAAGGACGAATTATTATAAAAAGGTACTTTAGTTAAAATATAATTTTTGATATATGTATGTATGTACATACATATGTCTTTTAAAAAAGTTCTGGCTTAAAAGTGCCTCTTTGAAAAGTACGTTTTTCACAAAGTACCTATTTCAAAGAGTGTCCTTTTGCAAAACGGACATTTTTTAATAAGCACTTTCTTCAAAAAGTACTTTTTTCAAAAAGTACTTTTTTCAAAGAATGCCTTTTACAAACAGCACCTTTTTCAATATGTACTTTTTCTAAAAAGTAAATTTTTTCAAAACTACCTTTTAACAAAAAAAAAAAAAGAACCTACCCACTTCTTAAAAAAATATCTTTTCCCAGAAAAATATTTTTCAAAATGCTTTTGAACAAACTACATTTTTTAAAAAATACTTTTTAAAAAAGTAGTTTTCAAAAAGGTACTTTTTAAAAAATTACTTTTTATAAAGTACTTTTTTTAAAAGTACTTTTTTCACAAGACAAGTTTTACAACTTAAATCAATTGAAATGACCAATACAATCACAGTTATAACGTTTTTACGTTTGTTTGTACTATTTTCACTATTTACAAATAGTAATTTCTTTATTTTTTTTTGTTGTGTGTGTGTATATACATACATATATACATATGTACGTGTGTAAGTATGTAGTGTTTGTCACTTGCATGTACACTTAAGTCTTTATGGTATTTAACAAATTGCCATAGCCATGGAAGTATTTTATTAAACTTTGCAAGAGTTTGTTTATACTTCTTTTGTCACTGTCCCTGCGGTAGATCGTGCTGCTATTACTTAACAATCTGGCCTAAAGTAATATAAAATTGGTTTTTATATTACTGCTATTTCTTATTATTTTTGCTTGGAAGTCAAGAGACATTATTTCTTATTTTATTGTCTTGAGTGTCACTACACGTGTGTAGAAAGTTGGCATAATTTTATTACACGATTTTTTGTCTGTTAATATAACGAACAGTAAGTAAAATCTCTTAGGAAATTGACTTGAAATTAAGAAAACCATATTGTTTAATCATTTTGTGATTAATTGCAAGGGGAATTTTTCACTGAAAAAATACAACTAAAATATAAAAAAATAAATTTTTTACTTTTAGCTGCTCTTATTAAATTCATTTCGCTTTCCTTTTATACGTGTAGCATAAAGATACCTTTTTTTCGAAGTGCACATTAATTCTTACAAATTTTCCCATAACGAAATTCGAAGAACAGCAACTGTTCATCGCACAAATTCGCTTACAACAACGTTTTTATTCATTCCTGTCACCGCCACGGCAAAGTCACATGTTAAGTTTACGATTGATTGGTTTTACATTTCTTTGGCTTTGCAAGAACGCAAATGAAAATATACCAACAGACTTTATTGTTTTTTTTTTTTTTTTGTTGGTTCATGGAAGATTTAACAACAACAAGTCAATCTTTAACACATGCACAAGAAAATGTAATGGCTATGAAAAAAGTACATTTTTCCACTAGAGAGGGTTATCTGGACGGCAATAGAGCAGAAATTGCAAACATTTTTGGGAATTTAATCAGGCGTTGGAGACACTTTAAACACAAAAGAAAAGATCTATACATACATATTTGAAATGGTCAGAAATTGTTGATAGAAAAAAAAAAATTATTTATCTATAGAAAAGTGCCACAAAGTAAATTTCCCAGGGGGGGGGGGGGGGTCTGCTTGATTAAAGGGCAGCATGGCAATTTTCTGAATGTTTTTAAAGACTCTTTCTCCTAATTCTCTTTAATAAAAAAAATAATTAGATATACATATATATTTAGGTTTTATTAGGAATTTTTGGTTGTTTTTTTTATGTTATAAAAAGTACCTTTAAAAAAATTACCTTTAAAAAGTAACTTCTAAAAAAATTTCATTCTTAAAAAAGTGTCTTAAAAAAGTACCTTTTAAAAAAAGTACCTTTTAGAAAAGTACCTTTTAAAAAAGTACCTATTAAGAAAAGTACCTTTTAAAAAAAGTACCTATTAACAAGAGTACCTTTTAAAAAAGTACCCTTTGAAAAAGTACCTTTTAAAAAAAGTACCTTTTAGAAAAGTACCTTTTAAAAAAGTACCTATTAACAAGAGTACCTTTTAAAAAAGTACCCTTTAAAAAAGTACCTTTTAAAAAAAGTACTTTTTAAAAAAGTACTTTTTAAAAAAGTACCTTTTAAAAAAGTACTTTCAAAAAAAGTACTTTTTAAAAAAGTACTTTTTAAAAAAGTACCTTTTAAAAAAGTACTTTCAAAAAAAGTACTTTTAAAAAAGTACCTTTTGCAAAAAAATACTTTTAAAAAAGTATATTTTAAAAAAAGTACCTTTAAAAAAAGTACTTTTAAAAAAGTACCTTTTGCAAAAAAAGTACCTTTTGCAAAAAAAGTACCTCTTAAAAAAAGTACCTTTTAAAAAAATTCCTTTTAAAAAAAGTTCCTATTAAAAAAAGTATATTTGAAAAAAAGTACCTTTAAAAAAACTACTTTTAAAGCAGTGCCTTTTATAAAAGTACCTTTTAACAAATAAAGCCCTATTAAAAAGATTTTTTTTTTAAATATTAAAGAAACCTTTAAAAAAGTGCCTTTTATAAAAATACCTTTTAACAAAAAAAGCTTATTTAAAAGTATTTTTTTTTAAGTATTAAAAAAACCTTTTAAAAAAAGTACTTTTTAAAAAAGTACCTATTAAGAAAAGTTCCTTTTGCAAAAAAATTGCCTTTTAAAAAGTACCTTTTTAAAAAAATACCTTTTAACAAAAGTGACTTTTAGAAAAAGTACCTTTTAAAAAATTATTTTTAAAAAAAAGCACCTTTTAAAAAAGTACTTTAAAAAAAGTATATTTTCCAAAAAAAAAGTACCTTTAAAAAAGCAACTTTTTCAACAAAAAAATCCTTTTAAAAAAAGTACCGTTAGGAAAACCATGTATTAAAATTATACCCTTTTAAAAACTAATTCTTCAAAAAGTGTCTTTTAAATATTTTTTTAAAAACAGACTATTTTTTAATTTAAAGAGTTAAAGATTAAAGAAGTACATTATCTCTAATTAGTGTTTCGTATTGTTGTTCAATATTTCGTAAAACTTTTGTATATTTAGTTCTATTTTTTGCTCCTTTCCGCCTCCTTATATATACATCCATACACACATACATACATGCATTACATATTTGCTTTCAATGAAACTTCGTTCGCTGGTTCTTCTTTCATTAGTTTTTAGTTTTATTTTACCAATTGTTTGATTTAGATTTTAATTCAAATTGAAAAAGTTTTTCCGAATATAAAATAACCACAATTTGTAGTCTTTGGCTGAAACTTTACTAAAAATATGTGTAACAATTGTAGGTGTGCTGCTTGCAGCAGCAACCTTGAATATAACATTGTGTTAACAATTAATTTTTTTCTTTCTTTCTTTCTAACAATTTCCATTAGCACACTAATGGAATATACAAATATACTAAGCTAAAAGTTCAAGAACTTTTGATATTAAAAACTCTTGAATTTCAGTTAAAAACTAATTGCAGTTCTAAAGAATTTTCAACAAGTCTTGTGGCAGGTAATGACATATAAATTTAACAAAATGTTATGCTTTTAATCAAAAGCCAAATTTTTTTCTGATTTGCTATACTGAAAAAATGCTTTTGAATCCCAATGCATATGTGTGTATGTATAAAACATTCGTTCTATTTTCTCTTGATATTATTATTATATTTATTATAGATTTAAACAAATCTGTGGCTGATAAGCAAAGTGAGAAGAAAAGCTAAACTTTCAGTGTGACAAAAGCTGGCCACATTGGCTTTGCGATCGTAAATAATCGATTTTCGTAGCAAAAAAACGAAGTTGAAAAGTTGTGCCGCTTAAGCCTTTTTGGCTGTTATGGCTCGATATTGCTACAAAGTAAAAAGCAAAATACATTCGTATTTTATTTCATTTGTATTTTTAACTTCTTTTACTGGAAAATTCAAAGGAAAGAAAAACATTTTTTTAATATACTTATATCCGTGACAATATGTCGATATATTGACAACATATTGTTCTTCCTGGTTACTTGTTAAATTGAAAATAAAAAAAAAAATAAAAAATCATTTCAGCAAGCAGACAATCAAACAAAGAAATAAACACGATGTTCACAAAATTTTTGATTGATGTTCTTATCACAAGCTTTCATGGCGTAAAATAAATTGATTGTTAATGCGATGTAATCAATCGCCCAACGATTTTACATTTAAATAAAAATAATATTACTGCGAAAAGCAATTGAACGATCGATTGGTATTAATATTAATAAAAGTTATTTTTATTAAAACACAATCTTGCTTTTTTATTTATTGCTGATGGTAGCAGTATTATTATTATGGATAGAGGACATCGTGAATATACAACTAATTGTATACTACATAATATCGTGCCATAGCCGCCAAAAAAGCTTAAGCGACATAATTTTCGAAATTAATTTTTTTTTAACAAAATCGATTATTTGCTATCGTCAATAATCGATTTTTGTCAAAAAAAAAAAACGAAACCCAAAAAGGTGTCGGTTAAGCTTTTTTGGCGGTTATGGCTCGATATAAAAGTACAGGGTGTTTGGTAGCAGATTTATATTTTGAAACTTAAATTAAAAACGTAATAATTGCCACAACATTTTATAAAGAGCATTGAACGATAGAATGGATTTTGCGGATTTTATTTTTTAAGGATTATATCATCCAGATATCTTCCTTCGAGTTGAACTCACTGTTCAAAACGCAGCCTTGTGTTCCGCTTCACAAGCTGATATAATCTTGGTCCAATTGAGCTGATTTCTCGACGAGTATTTTCCTTTAAAGCCACAAGAGATTGGGGATTGTGATTATAAACCCTGTCTTTGAGGTAGCCCCATAAAAAAAAAATACATGGGAGTTAGATCGGGCGACCTCGGTGGCCATGGGATGTACTCAAAGCGACCGATCAGTTTTTGGGGGAAATTTTCTCGAAGCAAATTCATCGAAGCTCTGGCTGTGTGTGCAGTCGCCCCATCCCGTTGAAACCACGTGTGTGATGAGTACAATGGATGAGCTTGCAGGTTTGGCAAAAAGAATTCCCTAATCATGCGGCGATAATTTTCACCTTTGACCTTCGTCGGCTGGCGTCGAGAATTTAAAAAAAAAAAGAAATGGTCCAATTATCCCATGCGTGGATAAGACACACCAAACAGTTACCCTGAGGCTTTGCAATGGTTTTTGATGTTTCAATCGAGGGTTGCGGGTTCTTGGAGACCAGCAAGGGCAGTTTTGCTTGTTGGCGTGGCCGTTTAAGTGAAAATGAGCCTCGTCGCTCCAAAAAATGGGATTTACAGTGCGAAAACGCTCCAACATCGTTTCACAGAAACTTTTGCGTAAATCAAAGTAACTTTCTTTCAGTTCTTGAACGATTTGCATGTTAAAAGGATGTAACTTCAGATCCTTTTTTAAAATTTCATGAATAATCGCTTTTGGAAGTTCCGATGAGGCTGCTCTTTTCCGTATTGAAAGTCACGGATTTTCGCGTAAACTGCTTTCAACCAGTTCAATGTTTTCGGGACTTCTTGAAGATCGACTGGGACTGGCACTGGGCCGTGGAACATTCATAGCCGAAGCAGCTGTGCGAAATCTGTGCACCCACGAACGAATTAAATTTACACTCGGTCCATCACGTATTCGCCGAATACCGAACTTTGAACAAAATTGTCGACGAGCAATTACGTGAGAATGAATCATTACTCTTAAAAAATTTCTCCACAGCGAACGCGAGATACTCACTCGACCACTGCGACATCGTGACTAACAAATCCGCACAATCGATAATTCCAACGGCGCCATCCTCCCCCCGCACCGTTTATTGCTTTTTGAAATAATCGTATTTAAAAATATAAATTTGCCAACAGACACCCTGTATTTCTTTAATTTTAATTCCTTCTTTTCCTTTTCTTAAGTAGAACGAAAAATACTATAATTTATATTTTTGAAGAAAACATAAAAATTTAGCAATAGTAATTTTATTTCTTACCTTGGCCCTAATAAAAATACTAGAGAAATAAAACTCTGTGTTTTGTGTGTTGTATTTATTTGTTGGCACAACAACACAGTGGCCACAAGATTTTTATTCCAGCAATAGATTGATAATTTGTGGACAAATGTTTCCTAAGGCAGTCATTTAAAAGATATTAGAGACAATTTCTGAACAAATGCAAAACAAGTAAACAAAAAAAAAACAATTCCTTTGTTGTTTAACTTGTCGATGTCGATAAATAAATAAAGCAATGTCTGCCTTTTTTATTCCAGTGGCAGTATGCTAAAGTGACCAAGTTTGAGGAGAAGTAGTATTAGAGTTTTCAAAAGATCAAGAATATAATGAAATGAAATTATTTATGAGTTAAATTTACGTAAATTTGTAGAATACGAGTATATGAACGTAGTTGTCGTATTGTTTCAAGTATATAAAAATCATAAAAAAGTTTAAAATAAATTAGTGTACTGCAAATCTCGATGCATTTATTTTAGTCTTTTCCCTGACTTCCATTTGACAGATGGTGGAGCTGCCGGAATAGTCGCCAGGTGTGTTCTGAATATCCTTTGTAACCAGTTGTTAAAAAATTTTGATAGTAAAGCAGCTTTTAAACAATGCTAAAGAACTGCTAAAAATAATGCTAAAATAATGCTAAGATTTAATATAAATTTTTTCAATTCTATGATGCAATGAAATATTTTATTTACTACTTAAAATCATTCCTAAAAAATGCAAAGAATAAAAAACTTGGCTTACCCGGGAATAATTCTGCATTTTATATTTAATTGATAACGAGTGTAAATACTAATTTATTTTATTTTTTTTTTGTTATATTACTTCATAACTCGGTACCTTCAGATCGATTTTAAGGATTCTTTTTTTTTTCTGAGAGGTTATTGCTTCCATTTCATCTCATTGTAAAAAATGTGGGCGGGGATACGCCCACTAATATTTTTCTTTGATTTTACAATATCTTGCTTATCCGATTACTACGAAACTTAGCAAACACCTTAGGTTTTTGTAACGACACAATTTTGAAGTTGAAAAAATGGGCAGAGCCACTCCCATTAAAATGTAATGTTATAGTTCACGTGCTTTTATTTGATCGATTTTTACGAAACTTAGCACACACCGTGCGTGAACTTGAGAAAACACACAATCTTCCATTAAAAAAGTGGGCAGAGCCACGCCCCTTAAAAATTTAATATTATATTTTACGTGCTTCTACTTAACCGATTTATACAAAATTTGGTACACGTCTTCAGCTTTTAAAAAGACACAAACTTATATTCAAAAAAGTGGGCAGAGCCACGCCCCTTAAAAATTTTATATTATATTTTACGTGCTTCTACTTGACCGATTTTTACGAAATTTGGCGCACACCTTGAGCTCTTTAAAATGCCAAAAAAGTGGGCGGGACCACGCCCATGAAATATTGGTATATACATAATTACATATATGTATTTTTATTTATGCGATTCCCACGAACCTTAACGAACAGTTTAGCCTATTAGAATGACATAATTTTGTGCTTAAAGAAGTGGGCGGGGCCATGCCCATTAAAGGCTATTATTATATTTCAGGTGATTTTAGCGGACCGAATTTCGCGAAACTTGCCACACACCTTGAGCTCTGAAAGTGAGGCGATGTCGAATTTAAAAAAGGGGATGGACGGTAATATTTTCCAAATTGGGAGTGACCACGCCCCTAGAAATATAAAATTGGCACTAGAAATTTAAAAATAAAGCCTTTTAAACAAATTAAACCAACTTCAAAAATAAACACTAAAAAGATAAAAAAAAATTATACACAATTTAATAGAACATTGATATTTATATACATATGTATGTATATATATATATAATTATAATTATAAATTATTTTTAAATTTTTTTTTTTGCTTAGTTTTAAAGACGGGTAAATTTTTTTTACATTTTTTTTTTTCTTATTTAGAAAGTTTATCAAATACAAAACTTTGAGATATCATACAAAAACTGAAAGAGCCTCTTTAAATATTTCTCAAATTAAATTTGTAAAAAAAATTAAATAATTGAATTAATATGTGCGTACAATAATTATTTGTACTCCTAAACGTACGCACGTGTACATTACAAAAATAATTTCTATTAAATTTTAAATAAGCTTTACTCAACCTTAAACGCCCACATAAAATATTTACATTGTAAAGGGTGATTTTTTTTTAACAGTTGGGCTTTGAAAATTAAAAAATAAACAGAAAATTTGCAAAAGTGAATGAAATATTTATTTAGGGGCGATAAATTAATGCGTGACATTAGATAACTCTTTAAAGAATATATTGTGTAAATGTTTCTCTGGTCCATCTCCGATTTTGATATACTTTTTGCAGATTTTCAGCTGGTATCTCACCAGTGCCAGCTGTTATGTTGTTTTCTGTATACGAGAGATCCCGTATACCCACAATATATAGTCTAGTGGGGTCTAAGTTCGTCGCATCGCACCGTCTTGCTGTAACCACATGTCAACTTGGTTCAATTCTCCAATTTTGCACAAAAAGAAAGTCGACAATCATCATACCCTAACTTGCTTCATTGATTGTGACGTTGCGATTTTCATCGCTCTTGAAGAAGTACAGTCCAGTGATGCCGTCGCGACGCGTCGGCTAACAAACCAAACCATTCATGCATCTTTCAGGGTGTATTGGTAGCTCCTGATTTATCTGTGACTGCTCTTCACAACAAATTTGGCAATTCTATTTATTGATAAATTGAATCAAAAATGAGCTTCGTCGCTGAAGACAATTTTTCGATGCAAAACACATTTCTCACACTGCAAGAATTTTAATAACAAAATTCATTGATTTGCAAGCGTTGTTCGTTTTTTGGTCTATTCGCGGTGAAATAGCAAACCTTACTAAGCGTTTTTTTTCATTGCCACATGTCACGAAACTCTCTTTTAGACTGAAGAAATTTACACTGAAAAAATAAATAGCGCAAAAAGAATCACCCGATATGTGTGAATAAAATTGCCATTGGTTTTAAGTTTACAAAACAATAAAACGGAATTGTTCATTCAGTTGTAAAATGTTACGGCAATAATATCCTCGAATATACAAGGTAACATGGAATTTAAAAGAAAACATTTTTCGTTAATTAAATGAGAATTTCTTTTATCTACGAAGCTCGTTAAAAAAATATCATGTTATTTGTTGCGCTGCTAGATATTCGTCGAATGTGCTCAACCTTAAATAAACAATTTTCATTTATGGTTTTCACATAATTTTATCTGCTTGTAGCTTTTTGCACAAATACTACCATGTTTTTTTTTATAAAATTCCAAATTTTCGTAACACACATCTTTTTCATGCCACCTTCTAATGTTTTAACATTTATCATTTTTATTGAACAAAATAACTAAAATGTTTACAGTTTAAAAGGAAATACAAATAATATTTAAACATAATCTGCCGCTTCACCTGGATGTATGCCCCTGAATGTTATAACCCAGCCAGTGCCATCATAATTAACCGATTTGCGGAAGCGTATGGTTACAGTGCTCTTAGGACTCTCATAATATCTAGGCTCGTCCTGTAAGCATTTACATATAATTTATGAAAAACAGTCTATTATAAATAGTGAAATAAGAAGAGACCCACCTCTCCACAAAACTGACGCATTATCTTCTCAACACCATTATCATCATAATCGATTATTTGCAAATAATCTGAATGACAAGTACTCCGTGCACCCAAATTAAATACTGGAAATCGTAGAAATACTCTCAAATTAGACGGCACACGAATGTTCCAGCGACAATCAGAATTATTGCGCACATGCTCTGGATAAAATGGATTAGTAAATATGCCCTGGGTATTATAAAAGTCTCCACCGCAACCAGGTCCATTCAAGCTAGCCAAATAAGTAATATCTATTTGTGTAAAGTAACCACTTAACTTTAAACGCAAACGCAATTCATTGCTGTTCGAGAATAACGATTTGCCCGTATCAACAAATTCATACAATTTCTGTAACGATGTATTGGTGCGACCATCAAACACCTCAAGGTATTCGCTATCGCCATCATATTCGCTAAACATTAAATCATTATAATACAAACTTAAAGTATAATTGAGGGGAGCCCTAATATAAATGTCACAAAAGTCATTTGAGGCTTCTAGTTTTATGCGTCCCTGGGTGCCAGTGAAATTGCGGAAGCAACCTGAAAAAAATTTTAAAATCCAACATTATATAAATATAAAAATATAATTAAAAAGAAAATAACACTACCTTCGGCAGTGGTGGCCTTTATTCGGAAGCCTGTTTTTGCCAATTGACTGTTGGACTTAAATTTAATAAATAATCCTTTCGATGAGGAGAAATAGTCATCGGGTAGTTTGCTGCCACAATAAATATGTTCTGCGGCATAACTAAAACTTCCCAGATATGAAGATGTATATCCATTGTAAATCAATTTGCTACCGTAACCCTTTTCAATAACATCAGTATCCTAGAATTGAGAAAAAATTTAGCTTAAATAATTTTCGGTTTTATAAAAACATCGATAAATGAGAAAAAAAACATTTCAGAAAAAGTACCTTTTATAAAAAGTACCTTTTATAAAAAGTACCTTTTATAAAAAGTACCTTTTATAAAAAGTACCTTTTATAAAAAGTACCTTTTATAAAAAGTACCTTTTATGAAAAGTACCTTTTATAAAAAGTACCTTTTATGAAAAGTACCTTTTACAAAAAGTACCTTTTATAAAAAGTACCTTTTACAAAAAGTACCTTTTATAAAAAGTACCTTGTACGAAAAGGACCTTTTACAAAAAGTACCATTTATAAAAAGTACCTTTTACAAAAAGTACCTTTTATAAAAAGCACCTTCTATGAAAAGTACCTTTTACAAAAAGTTCCTTTTATAAAAAGTACCTTTTACAAAAATTACCTTTTATGAAAACTACCTTTAATAAAAAGTACTTTTTACAAAAATTACCTTTTATAAAAACTACCTTTTATAAAAAGTATCTATTATAAAAGATACTTTATATAAGAAGTACCTTTTATAAAAAGTACCTTTTATATAAAGCTGCTTTTTATAAATTGTACAAAGGTACTCTTTGTAAAAGGTACTTTTTACAAAAGCTAATTTTTATAAAAGGTAATTTATACAAACTGCACCTTTTACAAAAAGTAACTTTTATGAAAAGTACCTTTAACAAAAAGTACCTTTTATAAAAAGTACTTTGTATAAAACCTACCTTTTATAAAAAGTATCTTTAATAAAAACTACCTTTTACGAAAAGTACCTTTTATAAAAAGTACCTTTTATAAAAAGTACCCTCAATAAAAAGTACTTTTTCAAAAAATTACCTTTTATAAAAAGTACTTTTTCAAAAAATTACCTTTTGTAAAAAGTACCTTTTATAAAAAGTACCTTGTGTAAAAAGTACCTTTTATAAAAAGTACCTTTTATGAAAAGCACCTTTTGTAAAAAGTACCTTTCACAAAAAGTATCTTTAACAAAAAGCATAATTTATAAAAAGTTCCTTTTTCATAAAAACATCAGTATTCTAGAATTGAGAAAAAATTAGCTTAGTAAAAGTATCTTTTAGAAAAAACAAAGTGCCTTTTTTAAAGTATCTCTTTTTATAAAAAGTACCTTTGCTTTAAAGTACCTTTTGTTATAAAAAGTACTTTTTTGTAAAATGATTTTTATAAAAGTTCCTGTTACAAAAAGTACATTTTATTAAAATTGCCTTTTTTATACAGTTTTTTTTTATTAAAAGTACTTTGAATAAAAAGGCGTCCTTTATAAAAATTATTTTTCATAAAATGCAGCTTTTGTAAAAAGTATCTTTTAGAAAAAGTATTGCACCTTTAAGCAAAACTATCTACCTTAAAGAAATTATATCAAAACTAAAAAAAATAGGAAATCCTAATTAATAAATAAACTAAGTCATTAATAGTACTCACACCACTGTTTAGTATTTTAATATAATCCTGTGAACATGATCCATTCGCATCGGGACCATTTATGTCAAGTTTTTCAAAATGTAAATGAATATTGTTGTCGCCGCTTATTTTCCAAATGCAATTGATGCTATTCGGATATTTGCCACTACCATCAGTAGGAGATGTCAAAGTTATGCTCTTAAAAAATAAATAAATTATTAATTTTGTAACGTTAGTGGAAGCTAGTTTTGGGGAACTTACTTTCTCTGTGGACAAATCAAAGTGTTGTTGGCCGCATATTTTAGGTATGGATTTAATATTTGCCACAAAACCACTGCTGGTCTCTTTCGAGTCTGTCACAAATCTAATGAGTAAGGCAGATCTTGAAGAAACCATGGGACTAGGCAATTCGTGACCACAAAACTGGCCAATTTGATCGGCATATAGACCGGAGCCATCATGTATATCTAGATAGTCATTTAAACAGTTGGTAGAATTCTCCACATGAAAAGTACTAAACTCCACTTTAAGCTGACGATCGGCAGTTGTAGTAAAAAGCCAAGAACAATCCAAATTATTGGCATATTGGCCAGAGAAATGATTGAACTCATAAGACAAATTCGAAAGCACTAAATGTATGTGTTTGTCACAATTGGGCACAAATTTGATTAACGCCTTAAAACCTTTCGAGGCATCATAGTCATCGGTGAAGGAGCGTATAAGTCCAGTATTTTGTGGTATATTAATGGCTTCCTTTTGCCCCGTTAGATTGCCACATAATTTAATAAGACGTTGATCATCGACCGTATTCAGGCCCTTGTACACCTCGACACCATCAAAGGTACACAAAGCTTGCGACTCATAGCCAATATATTCAAACTTAATCATGATTTTATAATTTTCGGGAGCTTGTAATTGCCAAGTGCAGACACTGCCATGAGGATGCATTTGGGTGGCTGAATCTTTAGGTGACTCAATTATGGTAGAATTAGTAATGACAGCTCCGCATTTGTTGTGGCCATATTCCATAAGAAAACCTTTACGACCATAACTGCCATCAGTTCTCAGTGTAATAGTTATGGATTTCTTGGCTCTCACCTCATAATTCGTTTTTCGTCCACACAGTGTAGTGGACTCGACCTGATCGTAGCGATTAAAGGTGTTAATGGTGACATTATCAAACATACACCTGTTGATGGGAGCGTCTTCCACCACAAAATCAATAAATCGTACAAATAAACTGTCAGTTTCCGTTTTACTGTTAGCGGACGAAGGCACAATGGTGTAGTTGCACACAAGATTTGGCGGATATTCCAAAGGATAGTTGGGTGAAGTAATTTGTTGCATTGTGTCGGTGGCGTAAAGTATGCCACCGCAATTGCGCTGAAAATTAATGGTGAAACCTGTCCCAGTCACTTTGTCATCAGAGCGGAATATAATGCGCATTTCATTAGTGGTGGTATTTACCATTGGAGGAGGTGAGCGCCCGCATAATGTAGCAAGATCTTGCCACTCACCCTTTGCAGATTTCTGTTGTATTCTCAAATAATCTTTGGTGCAATTAGGCGAACTCTCTATAAAGAAGTGATTAGCAAAGACGGCGGCCAAATGGAAACCCACATCAGTGGACAAATCCCAAATGCATTCTACATTATTTTTATATTGGTAGTCGAACATAATCTGGCGATAAGGATATTTTAAGACGCCGCCACAACCGCTGCCCTCATGCACTGTTAAATTGAAGATCGATAGAGGGTTGTAGTTCTGTGTAACAAACTCTACAAAGATGCCACCAGTTGCCACAAAATTGCTTATGGTCGACTGCTCGCAATAACGGCCCAAATGCGGAGAGTTTTGATTGGGCCCATTGTATACCATTAAATACTCTTCCTCACATTTTCCCTTGAAGTCGGTGACAAGTGAAATATCCACTTGTGTACCTTCCTCTATATCGGCAAATACCGGTGGTTCACTATCAAACCTATTAACATGGTATCCCCATACGGCCCAAGCACATTCCAAATGTCCAGTATGATTCTTCATATCTGGCTGGGTGATGACAAAGTTCTCATAGTAGCTCATGGGCCATACACCACCACATTTATATGAAATCATTTGTAGCTCAAGATTGCGCAAGCCGTTCCGTTTGTGCCCGCTCAATACCAGTTTGCTAGCGTAAGGCATTCTAAAGGAGGGCTGTGTTTCATTGCGGCACATGAACAAGGGTAAAATGCGCTCATCCCCCACAAATAGCTGCACGGGTGAGGAAAATTGGCAGCCAAACACATACCAGGCCTGTGACAAATTATATTTTTCCTCTTTTATTAACTGCACGGACAAGGTGTGATTGTAACCGGGCTTCAGATCGTAAGAACAATACAAGGACTTGTTGTTATCCTCCCGTTTGAATTTCACTTGCTGAGTTTGAGCCAAAAATTCATCATCATATAGCCAAAGAAAACTGCTACATTGTGTGGAATACTCATCGGCCGAGTATTTTAGTTTAAAGCCTCTATTTCTATACAAGGACAGCATGAGGGCATCTACGGTCATGGTATTATCGGTGGAGTACACCACCGAGGGAACAGTGTCCGTTACGCGTTCTATAATAGAAGACATTTTGGCATCGTTGGCAAAAGTCAAGCGGCGATATACACGCCCTGATGAATATTCGCCGCCCTCATCAAAGTCCAAGAAGTCAATTTTTATACGCGAGCCCTTGCGACCTCTTAAATTCCAAGTGCAATGTATGGGCGCCCCAGTACCCTTGGGATAATTAGGTGTTTGTAAAATGCCCCGTGAGCTTTCTATGGTGTCGCCACATCTGTCGCCTATGGCCGAATAGCTAACCTGAAAACTATCTTTACTATAAAAGCCATCTTTGATGCGCAGGACAAGCCTTAATTTATTAGTTTCCACAATATAACGATTAGTGTCGCTGCCACACAGAAACAGAGTATCTGTGATGTTTTCTATGTCCGTGGAAAAGGCATCAATTTCTTGTAGTTCCAGGTGAGTTTCGCTCTTGCAATCCGCATTGTGCTCCAGATAGGCGGGAGGAAAACTTAGCTTGTCTATGCTGATGTTAATGGTAGAACCTAAAGGCATTTCTAAGGTATAAATACATTCAAATTCCTTTTCATTGGGTTTTAATTGCAACTCCGGAGCAATTATAGTGCCCTCCGAGTCATAGTAGGAGCCACCGCAACGACTTATGCTAACATTGGCCTGGAAACCTTTATGCGGCTCGGAAACATCAGTAAAATATAATATTCTCAGTACATTGCTGGTGGAACGTATAGTATTGGGTTTGGTTAAACCACAATATTTACCAATGATGGGAGCCATTTCCGTGGCACCATCATTCACCTGCACATACTCCAATTCACACAGTTTGGAGTCGGAGTTAACAGGTATCAGATCATAGTCGCCATAAAAGTCCAGCGTTATTGTCTTGTGTATGGGAGCTGTAACTTTCCAAGTACACTCCGAATGAGGATTTGGTATGTTGGGATAGTTTGGTGTGGTTATAGTTTGCACGCGATCCCCTTCGTATTCCTCACCCAGTATAACTTCCCTCGAACAATCGGGCGAAATTTCTTCATAATGAAAAGAAGCTCGAAATACTGTATAGCCAGTGCGAGAAAACTTCACATAAGCTCGATTCGAAGAGGTTTCCAATACATCGCTTATATCATTGTCGCAATATTTCCCTTTGCCCAAAAAGGGCGAGTCTTCGGCAATGCCGTTGCGCACCAAAAAGTAAGTCTTACAATTGCCCTCGTTATTGGCGTTGCGCAGCCAAAAGTCGGGGAAAGTTAAACGTATACGCCTGCCTTGCCTCACCTTAACAGTCCAAATACACTCCTGCGAATAGCTGCCCACGTTGCTTTTTAGCTCAGTAATATTGACAAAGCCTCTTCTTTCCGCCAACTCGTTGCCACATTTAGTGGTAATGAGCGAAGAAAATCCAGTCTTATTAATGCTCGTATCGGTTACAAACTCCACCTTTAAATAAGGATTTCCCTGATAGTTTACAACTTTATCGGCCGTCTTTTTGCACATTTTCTCCAACTCCTGCCAGTTTTGCAAATCGCTACTCCTCGATACCTTCACATAGTCGGCAAAACACTCATCGAATGCCTCTAGATCAATCTTAAGAAAAGATATTTCCGCATGCATGGCAAAATTGTTGGGTATAATAGTCCAACTACAGTGCAAGTTGCTGTCATAGCCATATGGATAACCGGGCGAGCTAAAGTACAGTGATGAATTAATGCGCAAATTTTGATTGCCGCATAGTTCAGACATTTTTTCGGCTGTTTGATTGCTGCGCACCACTTGCTTGGACAACTGCTCCCATTCGAATTGAAAAGGACCACGTGTGGCCGTGAAATATAAAATGTTTGTATTCGAGCGTACAACATGGGTATTGGCATAGTCGAAGGGAGCTCCAATATCGGAGTAACCATCATAAAACTTTAGAAGAAATAAAAAACAAATTATTGATTAAAAAATTATACCACTCATTTAATCAAACAACGTCATAACTTTAAAAAAAAACCAGTTTGCCAGAAAACGAATTTGAGTAAACAATTAATTACATTAACTCCAAAATTGCATTCTATTTTTAAGTTATGACGTTCTTTGAGTAAACGAGCAATTTGTAATTTACTTTTACTCCCTTTCCTTTACCTTTATGAAGGGTATATCTGTGTCCAAAATATGTTTAATTGACAGCAACACTACATAATTTTTATTCACTGTTATGCGCCAACTGTATAAATCATCGCTGTGAAACTTGGCGGGATAAGCAGGAGATTCCACCACTCCTCTAGTACCATTAAGCTCATTATGTTTGACTACAAAAATATTTCAAATTAAATTAAAAAAAAAAAACAACTAAGTTCATATTTGCAACTAACCATAATAGTACATTGCTACAAAACCTCCTCCCACTACGTCATCATTGCTATTAAAATTTACCACCAACTTTCCGATAGCCTTCGTCATAGCTGGCATCCTATTGCCACAATATACACCCAATAATTTGCCCAAAGACTCATCGGCCTGTCTTAGCTCCACAAAATCATTATTACATTCTTCAGAATCTTCCAAATCCATAAACTCGAATTCCAAGGCAATACTATTGCCCTGACTGGCCTGTATATACCAAGTACATTGCATATTAACAGGATATGAGGCAGGATAATAGGGTGAGGCAAATATTCCTCTTAGAGCTGCATGATCATTGCCACAGAAATTGTTCACTTGATAAGCTATGGCATACATTTCAGCTATGAGACTCATTGGCACCTTCATGGTTAAAGCAAAGCCATTGGAATAGATATCCGGGGGATGAGACTTGCAAAATCTGGCACGTACTGGTGCCGTATCCGATACGCCATCATAGACTGCAACCCCTTGGAACATGCAATCGGTTTCATTGGGGTACAATTTGGCAGCAGCTGGATTCAAAAGGACGTGTCTAAATGTCAAGACAACATGCGTGGCAGGATCCTTGGCAATGAATTTCCATTCACAGATTTTGTTCTCTTGTGCATGTTTACTAAACTGAATTATGGCAAAGCTGTCTTCGTCTATGGTAATGTGTTCGCCACAGTCCTAGAAGTAATAGTGTATACAGTTACAGTTACCAAATTGCTTAAAAGTATTAAAAGATTAATAGACTTAAATATTAATTAATCCCTGTTTTTGGAAAATCCAATCCAAAATCAAAGTGCCATACTGCCCAAGTAATTTGACTCCAAGAACCATAAAGAAGTTCCTACCCTGATTCGTTTCAAACACCACGAACAGAGCCAAAATTGGTACGGAGGACTACAAACAAGTCTCAATTTTGGTTTTAAGGACATAAAAAAGAACTCCATGATTTGGTGCCAAAATACACCAACAGACCGTCAATTTGGTTGAAAATATTACATACAGGCCTACAATTGGTTCACAGGGCACATAAAAAAGGCTTCACGGAGCTATAAAAACACGCAATTCGGTAGGAAGGACTATGCACCAGAAAGGCTACAATTCAATTTTCAGGAGCAAGGAGCAAGGTCAGAGTTAGTTGGGAAGACCCTACACAAGGCTATAGTTTGGCTGGAAGGACCATAAATTCCATAATTTGCTTAGACGGACTAAGAACCGGTGCAGTGTAACTTGTACAAAAAGCTGTCGCAAAATTTGCCATTAACAAACTAACATTCCAGTTTTAATAAAAGGTTTTACAGACAATTTAAAATATATAAATTTTACATCCTTAAAGCTACCTCGAATTAACTTCCATTTTTTGCACATAGTTATTAAATTACCTTGCATCTGGAGTACCCCTTCCACGGACCTAACCCGTCAGTTTTCGCCTAACTTTGTATGCTGTCTTCAAATTTAGTCACACCAAATTTGAAGACTCTTACTATCATAGGTTTTCTAGAAAGCAAGTTATTTTTAATTACTTTGTATGGGGAGTGCCCCTTCCCCCGGACCTAATTCACCAAATTTTTACTGACTTTCATATCTTGTCTCAAAATTAACTCATACCAAATTTGAAGCTATTAGATTATTATTAATTAGTTTGTGTGGGGAGTACCCCTTCCCGCAGTCCTATTCCGCCAATTTTTTGCCCAACTTCGAAAATCGTTTTTTTTTAAGTGAGCAAAAAATCTAACTTTCGCTGTTTATAGTTAAACAGCGAAAGTCACTACTTTAGCCATCGAAAACCCCACTGTGCGGCACTTGTTTCTTTTTGGCTACTTTTGTATATTAACGATTTTTTTTAAGCTTTGGCGTTTTTTCTCGTTTTAGCGATCTTTTCTTTTTTGATTATCTTTTTTAGTTTTTTGGTGACCTTTTGTCATTTTGTCGATTTTTTGTTTCAGCATTTTTTTTTTTTTTTTAATTTTGGATACTTTTAGCTTTAGCGTTTAGTTTAGCATCTTACGGTTTCCAAGAAACTGCAAGTTGTCAAAATTACATAACATTAACTAATGGAATATCCTTTAATTTAGATTGTTTTTAAGTTGCAGTGTTAATTGGTGTCGTGAAAATTTCAATTGTCTATACATAATTGTCTGTATATAAGATAAGGAATTTAACATTTTTCGTTGTTCGCTTAAGAACATCCCTTAAGTTTTAAACTTCTGTGAACGTTTCCGGTCCGTAGCTCTTACGGTTTTCGAGAAAACAGCCTGTGACAGATAGACAGACGGACGGACGGACATCGCAGCGAAATCAATAGAGTTCTTTTTCACCTATTTCCGTACACCTAAAAAGATTTTGGCATTAAAAGAATTATGTAAAGCGTGTTTTGTTTTAGAGTGTCACAACTTTGAGTTGGCATCACTGCACAGATTGATACTGATTTTGAAAATCCATTCAAAATTTTATTTTCCGATGAAGCCCACTTCCGGTTGAATGGGTACGTAAATAAGCAGAATTGTCGCATTTGGAGTGAAGAGAATCCACAAGCTTTTGTCGAAACACCACTACATCCATAGAAAATTACTGTTTGGTGCGCTTTATGGGCTGGCGGAGTCATTGGCCCATATGTCTTCAAAAACGATGATGGTCAGAATGTTAGGAACATAATTCGAAATTTGTTCGTACCTCAATCACTTTTCATTAATCTTGCTGATATGTGGTTCTAACAGGACGGAGCCACATGCCACACAGCGGGCGCTACAATTGATTTACTGAAAGAAAAAATAATTTCACGTAATGACCCAATTAATTGGCCACCAAGATCGTGTGATTTAACCCCATTGGATTATTTTCTTTGGGGCTATGCTAATTCACTTGTCTACGTCGATAAACCACAAACAACTGAACACCTGGAAATCAACATTCGAAGCGTTATCGGCGAAATACGGCCGCAAATGCTGTGAAAATTGGTGTTCCAGATTGCACCTTCTATGCGCCAGCCGTGGCGGCCACATGGCAGAAATCATATTTAAACATTAATTTCATAAAATTTTCTTTCCAATAAAGCCCGTTTCATTGATATTAAAAATATATTTCCTGGTTTTATTATGATTTAAACTTGTGTCACTCTATAGAAATACCCTTTAGCATGAAAATGAAAAATTAATATTAGTATTCAAAATAATAATCTTCCGGCTCTTCTTGTGCACCTTTTAGATAGTTGCTACGGGGCCCCATTCTAAATTCTAAATGATTTTAGTTTTCAAAATTCTGAACATACCTACAGTAGTCGTTAAATATTATATTTTTTTTTTAATTTTATATTATTTATAACAAACTTATTAATTATATAATATTAAAATTACATACATACATATGTAGTTATTGTAAAACAAATAAAAAATCTTCTTCCTTTTCTAACATATATAATTGCTTACAAAATCTTAAAGTTGCCAGCACTGAATAATATTCATTGAATTCTCCTCCTTACTCTTTCGTTTATCAGTTTCTTTTATCATTTAAAACAGTGCGGATCGCTTTTGTAAGTCAGTAGATTAAAATTATGTTTTAAATAGTTACAAGTGTTTTGTTTTTGTTGTAATTTTTATATGAAAATAAAATGCAACAATTGTTTCGTGGGTGTGTGGTAAAATATTTAAAAAAATCATGAAATTTAGCCCTAATTTTAAGTGTGAAAAAAGTGTTCTATTAATTACACAATCATGGCTTCATCAATAAATAAATAACTGTCGCGTTCGGATGTATGTATGTATGTATGTTAATGTGCTAATGTAATGAAAACAGCAGATAATGTGAGTTACCAGAGATTCCATACAAGCAGGGCTGCCAGATAAAATGATCGAAAAATCGTCGAAATCCCGATAAAATATAAAATTATCGTCATATCATGCTCGAAAAATCATCAGAAAAATCGGACAAATCAAAATTTACTATGTTTATATGTTTTATTTTAACTTTCATTTTTTAATTAATTAACATTAACATTGTTAATGTTAATGTATAACAATCATTTTAATACATGAATTTTACACGAAGCCATTCGCATTGTCTTTACTCCCTCATAACTTTGTTCCCCTCAGTGATAAAATTATAAAAAATATTCCCAAGTCAGCAGGTCCAAGTTTTGGTCTCAGTACTTTATGGCCGAAATTTTTGATAGGAACTTGGACTTTTTCACATTTATGGTTTTTGAGGATATCAATTTACTCATTGCAATAAATTTTGTGTGACGAGGTGTATTTGTGTGAAATGTATTGGAATCACTGAAAATCTCAATTTGATAAAAAATACGAAGTAGGGTCTTTCTACTTGAGACCATCGATATGTATGCATGTATCTATACATAAAATTTCTTTTAATTGCACCCTAAAGCATTAACAAATAAATTTTTTTTACTTAAACAATAAATTATAAAGAAAGAGTCTGCAAAAGTACAATAAAATCTTTCATTGGTTATGCATATATGAATTTTAACAGTAGATTTTTCATAAAAAGATGCCCTATTTGAACTATTGAAAAATCGTCAATTTTAAGGAAAAAATCTTCAAATCGCCATTTTGCTATTTTCGGCACCAAAAATCGTCAAAATGACGATAAATCGTCACATCTGGCAGCCGTGCATACAAGTGGAATGTAATGAGAACGTGTGTAAAGGTAAGTGAATTATGTATGTACATGTGTATGTATGTATGTATGCATGTATATATGTATGTAAGTTGAAGAGGCATTTTCCAGCGGTAAAACTCAGAAGACCTTCTTACTTCAGGCCTTATTAAAGGCCTGCTCAGGAATTTTTTCGATTTAATTACTATTCTTGTCAAACTGCCAAAGAAGGCCTTATAGAAGGCCTCGGCTTTTCCGCTTAAAAGATAAGGTACACATTCCCCATTCCCTTCTATGAGAAGGGTGAACAGAAGGATTAAAGTATTTTGTTTTGTTATTTTACCAAAACAAAAGCAAACGAATTCATGTTTTTGACTCAGTTACCATTCTTATGTAACTTCTGAAGAAGGCCTAATAGAAGACTTTGGCTCATTAGAAAAAAAAAGATGGGATACCCATTCCACATTCCCTTCTATAAGAAGGCAGAACAGAAAGAGTAAAGTATTTTGCTTTGCTTTTTTTTTGGCAAAGCAAAAGCAAAAGAATTCAGATGCCGTTATAAAAAAACAAAATTCCATATAAAAATACCAAATACAGAACGATTAAAGAAAAGAAAACGTAAATCATGTTAGTTGAGTTTTGTACGTTTAAAAGACAGTTGTGTTGTTCGATCATTAGTATGTATATAAATACTATATGGGTTCTTGCTATTTCAGAAGTTTCCTTTCAATATGTTCGACACCTCGGGCCTGTTTCTCAAAACTTACAACTGCTATAATACAAGTAAAACAGTTGGGAAAATATTTTATATTCATATAAAAAATATATTTTCACAACTATTTTACTTGTATTTCAATACTTGTAAGCAGCAGTTGAAAACCTTTATTAAACCCCTTTCAATATGACCTTTATTTGAAGGCCTTTTAACGGCCATTCTCTAGAAGGCCTTTTAACAGCCATTCTCTGGAAGGCCTTTAAGAGCCATTAATTTGAAGGCCTTTTAGAATATATGCAAAAGAAGCGAGAACAGAAGGCCTACCTCGCAATGATAACGTGTGTAAAAAAGATATGAAGATGGGATGGAGCGAGCAGGACTTGTACATCCATAAGAAGGAGTACAGAGGCCTTTTAGAAGGCATCCTTACTCCTTCTTTTTCCCGCTGGGTTTAAGTTATGTTATATTACACAAACTAACAGTTAAAGCAACTGAAGAGAGATGGTTTTATTAAAAGTGTTATATTTAAGCATTAAAGGCCATGATTCACTATCCTACACAATCGCGCGATCTACGAAAAAATACAACCCTGATCTGATTAATTGTTTTGTCTTTTGAAAATGTTCATAGACTCCATCATTTTAAATTGATTCGTTTTTATATAAGCACATTTTAAATACGTAATTTTATTTTTATAAAAGTGAAATATTTGAAAAAGAGACCACTTTGATGATTAAGTCGCTACCGCTTTCGAAATAATTAACAGCGTGATTGAAAAAAATAAGTTTTCTTATGTTCAGTACATATTGTCGATCAAAAGTTCTCTGTCGACAATTGCAGCTAGCAGCCTATTGAATATAAATACTAGAATTTAATCATTATCGATTGTTTCTTGTCCATAATTTTTTTCTAGTCCTGAAGCCAATTTTAATATTGCGTTCTATTTAAAAATTCAGAAACGTTTTTTTTTTTTGAAGTTTTAGAACTTTTCCTCTTATTGGAATTTCTTCCGTTTTATCTATTCATATCTTTATATATTTGTATTTGCCTACAACTTACCTCAACGAAACTCAATTTAAATCCTTTAGCTGGCACCGAGTCGTCTGAGTGAAAGCGCACGGTCACCGTGTTACTTATACTTCTCCACGTACTATTAGATTCGGTATCTATGTTGCCACATGCCTTAAAAAGTTGCAATGGTTCGTCTTCGCTATCACTAGTCTCCTCAAAAGCTTCTACATAATCCATTTCACAGTCATAGAAATCCTCCAAATCGAGCTCTTCCATAGTTAAGATAATAGAATGATGTGGGGTAACGGTTATGGTCCACTCACAATCAGAATTTTCGGGATAATTATTTGGATAATTGGGTGAAGTGATGACACCATTTTTACTCTGCAAAGTGCCACCACAAGCTTGTTTATAAATGAAGAAGAAGAAAAGTAGATATAAAAAAATCAAATTGAAAGTCTTTATAACAGCAGTAAGTGACAATATAAACTTACAGCTGCTGTTAGTAGTGTAATGAATTTGAAAGCCTTTGCCATTACTTTGGCCATCACTTAAGAATCTGACAAACAGTTTGTGACTAGAAGTGCTTAGAACTAAATTTTCATGTTTGCCACAATGACGTTCCTTAATATTGTTGCTGTGATAATGGGGCGATATGACTAAAGCATCCTTGGTGCAATTAACTGAATCTTCCAAGTCCAAATTTTCTATTTCTATTTCAATTCCTCGACCAGGCTGGGTCCTTATCTCCCACAAGCACTCCATATTATTTGGGTAAGCTCTGGGATAATTCGGTGACTCGAACTTTCCTTCATCAGCATGGAATATATCAATGCAACCCACCATAGTATATTCCAATTGAAAATTATACTTATTTGATCTTTGTTTAATGACCACAATATCACTGGAGGAATTTATTGTCTGTCCCTGGGCCTGTATACTATAAGTCTTGTTGTCGCCATCTCTTATATCCAGTACAGACCTTTTATCCACAGAATCATAGTAAGTAAACTCGGCTTGTATACGATTGCCCTTAGGAGCTTTTAGCGTCCAAGTGCAATTGACATCATCGCTAAACTCACTAAAGGGTACTCCATAGTTGTGACTTTCTATGACTCCATAAGTTTTGCTCAATATCACCGAGCAATTGGCTCTGTATGACAGCATGAAACCCCGCTCACGACTTGTTTCATCCGTTCTCAGCTGTATCAAAGCCTGGTTATTGTTTATGGTGTACTCCAGTGGTTTATTGTTATCTTCCATTTGACATATTGAATCTATATGGGTTTTGCTCTCCGTGGTACCTTCGAATATAGACAGGGCATCATAACGACAATTGGAATAGCCTTCCAAGGCCAAATCTTCTATGGTCAGATGTATGAAGGAGCCAGGATGTACATGTATGCGCCAATCACACTCGGCTCTATTGGGATAGGGTTCCGGATATAAGGGTGATGTTATAACACCTTGTTCTCCCACCAAATTACCGCCACAGCCATTCGAGAAGACAGACCAATGTATTTGTATGCCTCTGTTGCTAACGAAACCATTGGAGTGGAACCATAAGTACATTTGATTAGTGAAAGAGGGTACAATGTGGGGTATATTAGTCATGTTGCCACAAAAACGTCCCAATAGAGTTGAATGATTAGAGCCACCATTTCTAAAGCAATAAAAGAAATATTAACTTTATTTGCATTTAAAAACAAAAGATAAAATTACCTTATTTCCAGCCAATCACTCTTACAATTAATGGTCTTCTCCACATCAAATATTTCTACCTGTAATTCCAATTGTGTTCCCGGTGGAGTGTTAATAGTCCATATGCAATCCAAATCACTGGTATAGTTAAAAGGCCAATTTGGTGTATTTATTTTACCGGTGGTTGAGTAGATCATGCCGCCACACTGAGATGCGGAATCTACAAATTTGTAGGTGAATTCAAAACCTTTGGCGGCATCAGTACCATCCGAAACGAATTTTACAGTTAAAATGCGAGAATGTGTAAGGAAAGACTGTGGACGGTGGGAATCGCAATATCTTAAGGATGAAAATATATTATTATTCAATTAGTTAGTTAGAAGGAAAATCAAACTAAACGAAAAGAATCGAATTAAGCCTATTAAAAAAACACTAAAAAGTTAAAAATAATCAGCCTTATTTTAGATATTCTACAGGAAAGAATTCCCCGGGAATTTATTTTTTCCGAGAATAAAATCCTTTTCTAAACACGTGGCGAGAGAAATAATAAAATCAGTAAAGTGTGACTTTGACCCGCACACGAAGGGTTCCATACGGACACTACATATGTAATACTATATGAACTTGAGCCTATAAAATCGAATATTGTACCTGATGCAGAATTTAAAAAAAAAAATAGAGTACCTGGTAGACTTTTTCTGTTTTGGGTGTTTTCTTTAGTTTTGGCGCTTTTTTAAGCTTTTTTTTTGCTTCTGGCGTTTTCTTTAATTTTGGGGTTTTTTTCTATTTTGGCGATTTTTTCCTTTTTTTGGCGATTTTTTTAAATTTTGGGATTTTTTTTAGTTTTAGCGTTTTTGAAAATTTAAAGAGTTTGCAAGCTGTCAAAGTTACATAATCAAAATTACATTAACTGATAGAATACCCTTTAATTTTTTTTTTTTTTATTGCAGTGTTAATTGGTGTAGTCTGCATAAAAATACACTGAGTTTGAAAATTTCAAGGGTTTTTATATAATTGTCTGTATATTTCATTTTGACTTTAACATGTTTCGTTGCTCGCTTTAGAACACCCTTTAGTTTTTAACTGTAATAAATTTGTTGTTGTAGCGGCTAAAGTTTTTACATATTATGTAATAATTTCAGGTCCGTAGCTCTTGCGGTTATCGCAAAGTACGGAGAGAGAGAATTTCGAACTCGGCACAAGGAATAGGTAAAAAAACTTCTGCTGATATTTATTTGGAGTCAGGTTAAATATTTTTTCAGTTCACACTCTTGTTCTGAACCTTGTGTTTAAATTAGAACTATAGCAAAATATTTTTTTTTTTTTTTTTGATATTTTCCTAAATTTGATTTTTTTTCATGAGGTTAGCAAAATTATAAAAATGTTTGCTTAAATTTAATAATTCTAAACGGCCTTATTTTCTCAAACTATTATTTTACTCTTCGTTATCGTTCTTAAGTTCAAGACTCGTCTCAAATTGTCAACATTTTGTTCTACCTAAGGGTTTTTTATTTCCAAAGCCAACGGACAAGAACAATAAAGTTATCCCCACAAATTTCAACGTTTTCTCTATATATTAGTTTTGACGAATATTTTTTCAAATGTTTTCTCTTTATGGAAGGTACCACACCCACATGTCCAATTCGAAAAGTATTTTTTGTAAAACAACGCACATTGTTAAAATCATTACCTTGCAAAAAATTTCCAGTTTCTTGCTGCACTAGAGGCAAAAATATTCCGAAATGTAAAAAAATTGTAGTTGGGAGAAGCCACGCCCACTCATTTTATACCGACTTTTTACTTTCTAACTACTTCTAAGGTAAATGGAGTAACTCCTGCAAAATCTAAAGTGCTTTACCGCCCACCCCTTAAAACCATTTCTTCAAAAACCATTCTAAAAAGAGATATTCGCCTAAAATGTTAAATCTTTAACTGCACTAGTTCCACAAATAGCCTAAAATAAAAACTTTATCTATGTAGAAAGTGCCACGCCCACTGGAAATACAGGGTGGGCCAAAAGTTACCAGGGGGTTTAAAAGTTTAAGAACTTTTTCGTTTATTAATTTTTTTTTAATTTTTTTCTCAGATTATATAATATACAAAATGGAAATTTTTTTTACACTAAGTATGAAAAATAATGTCTCTTAAATGACCACCGTTTTCAGCTTCGCACTGATGGGCGATTATGATTATGAGTGATGAAGCTCATTTTCATTTGAATGGCTTTGTTAATAAGCAGAACTGTAGGTTCTGGGGTTCTGAAAATCCAAGAGCCATTCATAAACGGCAATTGCACCCCATTAGGTGTACAATATGGTGTGGGATCACATCTGAAAATATCATTGAGCCTTACTTCTTCGAGAATGAAGATGGAAGTGCTGTAACCGTAAATGGAGAGCGGTATCGGTTTATGATAGAAAATTTTTGACGTCTTGCTCTTGAAAACATACCTGGTATGTGGTTTCAGCAGGACGGAGCCACTGCCCGCACTGCCCGAGACAGAATGGCACTTTTAAGTCAAATTTTTGGAGAGCGAATAATTTCCAGAAATTCGGAAATAATTTGGCCCATCGCGATCGCCAGTTTTGACAGCACCCGACTATTTTCTTTGGGGTTATTTGAAGTAGCGAGTGTATGTGAACAAGCCAGAGACAATCCTTGAACTCAAGGCAAACATTGTTGCAGAAATTTTGGAAGACATTATGGAAAATGCTCTAAAACGAGCCCATCAGTGCGCAGCTGAAAACGATGGTCATTTAAGAGACATCATTTTTCATACTTAGTGTAAAAAAATTTCCATTTTGTATATTATATAATCTGAGAAAAAGAAATAAAAAAAAATTAATAAACTAAAGTTATTAAACTTTTAAGTCCCATGGTAACTTTTGGCCCACCCTGTATAAAAAATATATAAAGTTTATTTTGCCTTCCATAACAACAGTAATATACTGCGAAAATTTCAGTCAAATTGCTCAATGGTTTCGGAGGCAAACAGACATTCACTTAGACATATCGTTACCTTAATAAAGAAAGGCCCTAATTCATTTATTTTAAATGGATTTTTCTTGAATATTTCGATAGAAGAACATCTAATGTATCGAAAAATGCAAAAATCTCGATTAAAAAAAATAATGAGTTAGGGCCTTTTTATATTAGGGGCCATTCACATATTACGTAGTTCTTATACTCCCCGCCCCCTGCCCCCGTTACAATACTTTTTACAAAATTTTCAATATAAATTTTAGGAATCGTAACTCCTTAATACCCCCCCCCCCCCCTCCCCCCCTGGAGCGTTTCGTAATATGTTATATACATATTTATATATATGTAGATTATTTCTTTAAGAATCAGACTTCTGAATTTAAACAGATTCTGAATACTGTTTCCATAAAGGGCTTGCTTATTCTTATATCAATCCACTAAATATAGGCTTTCTTTCGAGCTATAAAACTAGTGAAAAAACTCACCTCTCCAAAGCCTGGCTTTCCGTATTGCCCAAATTATCATAAAGCTCCACATAATCATAACTACAATCAATTGACTCCTCCAATTGAAATGAAAGCCAATCAATTACAATAAATTTATCTTTGGGAGCCATTATAATCCAATAGCAGCTCAAGTCGTGCATATAAAGACCCTCGTCATCTGTGGGCAAGCGTATACTGTAGCCCGGTTTAGTGTAAACACCGCCACAATCTGTTTTACCCATAGGCACCGCCTTGTAGGATAATTTAAAGCCACGTCCCGTAGAAGTCAGACCAGTTTTTAACTGTAAAACCAACATATTGCCCTTGGAAACAATATCAGCCAGAGGTGCATTTTCACCACAATAAGGCCCCATAGTGGTTTTATTCATATCATCGTTGATCTGTAAAATTAAAATTGTTTTCAACCGAAATAATTATGTATATTGAAAAATAATTAAGTTTATACCATTAATTGGGTGTAGGCACAATCACTTTCTCCTAGACTGGAATCCTTTAAATCAAAATCATCTACATGTATGGATATAACGGTATCAGGTTCCGTTATAATTTTGTAGGTGCAAAAACGATCCTTATTGCTTAACTGAGGATAGTTGGGGGTTTGTATAACGCCCTCAGCAGCCTCAAAGTTATAGGAACAGTCTGTTAAAGCAAAATTTTGTAAAAATTGTTTTAAATAAAAATATTTTTTGTGGTTGCTTACCAGTTATATATTTCAGCTTAAACTCGGCCCCCGGTTTGCCATAAAATTTCAAAATCATTTTATTAAATAGAGAGTGTATTACCGGTGGCATAATGTCATAGCCGCAATATTTGGCTTGCAACATATTTTCATTAGAGTTCGGATGTACATCGTAGATCTAAATGAATAGAAAACTATAACGAGCCGTAACTGTCCAAAAAAAAGCTTAGCCGACACATTCGTTGGACCTCTGATTTTCTGACGAAAATCGATTATTTACAATCGCAAATAATCGATTTTACTCAAAAACTTAAGTTCGAAAATTATGTCGCTAACCTAAACAGACTTAAGTAAATTTACCTCCAAGCAATCTTGTTCCGACATTTTGAAGATTTGAAATTGTATGGTTATTGATTCACTGATTGCGACACGTATTTCATATTCACAGGAAATAGTTTCCTCTTGTATGTGAGGCGACTGTATTATGCCCTCTTTCGCGGTATACACTCCGCCACAATTGTGCACACGTTCTTCGGTAGAATAGAATATCTGGAAACCCGTATCTGTGCCAATGTTATCGGAATGAAAGTGTATAATGGCCTCATTGGTAGGCAGCAGCACAGGTTGGGGATTGCTAGAGTTGCAATACTTTTGCAAAGTGTCCCCAGAAATGTTATCAATTATCTTAAAAGAAAACAAATGAGGGAATTTTCCATCAATTTCCTAAGAGTTCTATGTAAGCATAAAAGTAAATACCTCGATATAATCATAATTACAGCTGTCATGGGTCTCAATTTCCAAACTGAAGTAGGTCAATTTTATGCGTTTATTATAAGGCGCTTTCAAGGTCCAACGACAATCTCTATTTTTGGGATAGCTACCAGGAGATCCAGGACTTGAAATTGTACCATGCGTGGTAACATTAACCAAGCCACCACACTGAGGCGGTATGGAGTTCCATTCCAAATCAAAACCTTCCCTATGAGTGTGGCTATCCGAACGGAACCACATATAAATCTGATGGGTAGAGGATATAATATTGCCGCCCAAGGGCTTGTGTGTACCGCAAAATCTTCCAATTATTTGAGATCCAGCACTACCACCATCATTGATTTGCAGCCAATCGAAACGGCACTCAGTAGAGTCTTCCAATGCGAACTCATTAAAAGTGATATTCAAAACTAGGGTTTCATTAGTTCTGATAATCCAGGCACAGTTAGAATTCTGCTCGTAATTCGAATGTACTCCCGGTGGATATTTAAGGCGTCCGGAGGGCCCTTTCAAAACTCCGCCACAATCATTGGCCCTCTTTTCGCACTTTTCGCCGCGAAAACCTGGTCTACATTCGCACACATATTTATGCACACTAGCGGTTTTGATAACAATACAACGGGCTCCATTTTGGCAGGGATTGGGTGAGCAAAGACTCGGTGCCGGAGTGCAAGTGGGCCCCAAGAAGCCCAAGGGACAAATGCAATTAAAACCTTCACCACTATCCACACAAGTGCCGCCGTTCTGTTAAATTATATTAACACTTTAAAGAAAAGAAAAGCTTTCTGTTTATATTTTCATTGTTATGCTACTCACCAAACAGGGTTGACTAATGCAATTTTTCGCTGTTCCCAAAATACAGCCATTAATGCCAATACCACTGCCCACCATGCCTTCAGGGCAACTGCACACCACCGTATTAGAAATCTCCTGACACTTAGCTTGAGGATGACATATATTGCTGGTGGCACAGCGCGTTATAGACCCATTGGTGTTACCACTGGGGGCGGCATCTGTATTAGTAGCACGTTCACATGTATGACCATCTCCCGTCCAGCCCAAAGGGCACTCGCCACAGTGATAGGAACCCTAAGAATTACAAAATATATTTCTTTAATTCAAATACATAATTTTCTTGCAATTTCTGCACTTACATACGAATTTATACACTTCACTTTGGGACTTATACTACAGCCCCCATTCTGTGTGGCACACTCATCCATATCACGACAATTAACGCCATTACCTGTTAGGCCAGCCGGACAGGGTGCACAAGTAAATGAGCCCGGCAAATTAATACATTTCGTTACACATGCCGTATGACTCTCGGCACACTCATCCACATCTACCGTGCATGCTGGTGTCAAACCATTTGTCTTCCACCCCTGATCACAAATACATTTGTAGCCGAATGTATCATTGCTGGCAACACAAGTGCCATGACCACACAGTTCCCAAACGGATGATTGCATGCAGTCGCCTTTGCGTTGTGTGCAGTGAATGCCAAACCAACCAGGCTGACATATGCAACTATACGAACCAAATTGATTAACACACTGGGCACCATTTTGACAGCCCAAATCGGTGCCCGCGTAGAGAGCACATTCATTGACATCTTTTTCGCAAGAGGGACCCTGAATACAAAATAAAAAACAAAAAATTAAAGGCGTTTTTGCAAAGTTTGTAAATATGTAGTCTGTAAGACGCCCCCAAATTAAATGAAATGAAATATTATGAATTTAAAACAAACAAAAAAGTAATGTACATAAGTAAAATGGGTAAAATTTTGTTTAATTTTTAATTCACATCAAAAGAAAAGAGAGAGTTTGTCAAATCGTTTGTATTTTTTTATATTTGTTAACTAGAGGTGAGCACAAAACATTTACTTGATTAATCTTCATGCTGTACATTATAGACTTGTTCTCTTTTTTCTCAAGGTGAGCGACCAATTTCTTCAAAGTGATATTTATATGAAAAACAAAACCAAAACTTCAATCATATTAAAAATTTTGTAGCTGTTTTTCATAAAAATTGTTAAAACTATAATTTGTTTTTGAGCCTGCTGATATTGGGCCTTATCATGATTGACGTATTTTGACTTAAAGAAATAATGATGCCGTGCTCTTACAAAAACGTCGTAGTCAAAGTCGAAATACGCCAATCACGATAAGGAGAATTATTATGCGTAACCTTGTTTACTCTTTTTTTTATTTTTTTTAAATACAACCCGCGAAGCGATTAGCTTATCTGCAGAACACAACCAGCCTCTTTAGCAGGAATCGGACCCACGACCTCTGGGTTGAGCGGACAGCATCGCTACCACTCAGCTACAGGGGCACTAAAGTGTGACTTTTACTCGCACACAAAAGGTTGCTTACGCCACTTGTTTCTTTTTGCGACTTTTTTCGATTTTTGTAGATTTTTTTTTAGCATTGACGTTTTTTTTTGGTTTAGGTGTTTTTTCGTTTTGGCGATCTTTTCGGTTTTTGTCGATGTTTTTTTTTATTTTTTGGCAATACATACGAGGGTGGATCAATAAGTTCGTGACTTTTCGAATTTCCCTCGTAGTTATATGAAATGCAACACTGTTCCCATCAGGTACCACCTGTTAGTAGACTACTCTATGAATTGGGCTACGAATTGGTACCTCATCCGCCATATTCTCCGGATTTATCCCCTAGTGACTACTTCCTGTTTCCAAACCTAAGGAAATGGCTCAGTGGAAAGAGATTTAGCTCCAACGATGAAAGTATTGACCAAACAAATGCCTATTTTAAGGACCTTGAAAAATCTTATTTTTTGGAAGGGATACAAAAACTGGAGAAACGTTGGACTAAGTGTATTGAGTTAAAAGGAGATTATGTTGAAAAATAAATTTTTGTTTTGCAAAAAAAAAACTGTGTTTCATTCAAAAACTCACGGACTTATAGGTCCGCCCTCGTATTTTTAGTTTTGGCGGTTTTTTTTAGTTTTTGCGTTTTTTTTATTTTTTTTTTTTGAGCTCTTTTTACTTTTGGTGATTTTTTCTGCATTTAAGCGATTTATTTTATTTGTGTTGATATTTTTCATTTAAACGCTTTTTTCATTTCGGCGAAATTTTGCTTTGGCATTTTTTTTTTTTTATTTTGAGATTTTTTTAGTTTGAGCGTTTTTGAAAATTTCAATAGAATACTCTTTAGTTTACTTTGAAAATTTAAAAAAATTGCCAAATACCGCAATAGTCGCTAAAACAAAAAAACCGGCAAAACTAAAAAAGCGTCAATACTAAAAGAATCGCCAAAAACCGAAAAGATTGAAAAAAACCGAAATATCGCCAAAAAGAACCAAGCATCTAAAAAATCCTAAAGTTAAAAAAAATGCCGAAACGAAAAATCGTCAAAATGAAAACAAAATGCACCTTGATGATATATATCACCAAAAATAAAACAAATAGCTAAAATGCAAAAAAACACCAGAAGTATACAGGGCGATCATGAATAAAATTCCGTGTGAAATTTTTCCCGGGGAACAATTCCAACTAATAGCAAGTAATAGGAAAAACAAAAAATTCTAATTGGAAAAGGGAGTAATCTCACGCGGAATTTTATTCATGATTGCCCTGATAAAGATCGCCAAAAATTAAAAAAATTGCCAAAAAACAAAAAAATCGCCAAAACTAAAAAATTACTTAAGCTTAAAATATGTTTTGTAAAAGAAACGCCAAAAATCAAAGCAAAAATTGCCGAAACAAAAAAAAGCTAAAACTAAAACAAAGAATCAATGATAAAAAAAAACGCTTAAAGCCGAACAAAGTCGCCAAAACCGAAAAAATTTTCCAAAAGGAACAAGTGCAGTACGGAACCCTTCGTATGCAAGTCAAAGTCGCACTTTACTAAATTTATTTTTATAATTCTAATGTCATTTGTTGAAATTTAAACAAAATCTATAAGTTATACATATCTGTGGCAATATTTAATAAACGCTTAAGCTAAGAGGAGATTCAAAGATTTTAACGCATGATTCTAATTTCGTGAAATCGTTTTTTGCATATGTAGCATCATCGTATTGCCACAGATATGATAGTGTTGCCTAAAACTGCAAATTCCTTTTCACTTACCTCAAAATTCTTGGCACACTTGCAAGCGAAACTGCCAAAAATATTCAAACAAGCACCACCATTCTGACAGGGGTTACTTTTGCAATTGTCCGTTTCCAATATATCATACAACGTTTGCACTCGATTCTCTACCCTAAGCATGCGTGCCTTGTAGCGCCTAAGCAGCTGTTGAGCATTTCTGGTGCGATTTTGCAGCAAGCGATAATTATATTCTAAGCCCAAGGGACCAAACACGCGCGTTTTCAATGATGTTACATCCGACATTAGTTCTTTCAATACAGCATCTTCCTCCTCTGTCCATTCGCCTGGCGATGATAGTGATGATGGTAGACGCCCCTCATTAGACTGCAACAATAGGTCGATGAGATCATAACGATAATTCACATTCAAACGGGATTTTCCCTGCAGCAGGAAAGTAATATTGCGATCTAAACCCGATTCGAATATTAAATGGCCATCCTTGGAGATTATTTTAGGACTAAAATTTTGTGATAAACGTATTAATTTATTATTGGCATAAATCAACTTAATGCAGTCTTACGAATTCACTAATCCATTTGAAGTATGCATTAAACACACTAAAATTATTGTTGATATCAGCGCAATTTTATATTTACACATGTTAATTAAAATGTTGTTTTCTTTCCAATTGCCAGGACCAAATTCCTTTTTTATCCTTTTTTTTTTTGATGATCTATATTTATTTCATATTTATTTGTATAGCAGTTGCTTTTTAAACCACTTAACACTTTGAAGTTCACTTTGGTACTGATCAATGCTGTTTAAAATTTTGAAAATATAAATTTAAGGGGCGTGCGTGTGTACTTATCTTTAATATTGAAATACAGGGTGTCTTTAAAGTGATTCAATTAAATAATAAAGTATTAAATGCAATAATATAGATAAAATATTAAAATACATAATTTGGCATATTTATATCATAAAAAAAAAAATATCCTGTCTTTGCATTTATACTCCGTGACGAATTAGATCAAATAAATTCAGTAGAATGCAACTTTTACTCGCACTCGAAGGGTTCCGTACTGCACTTGTTAATTTTGGGCAATTTTTCCGGTTTTTGTTCGGTTTTTGGCGATTTTTTTTTAGTATTGATTCTTTGTTTTAGTTTTAGCTTTTTTTCGTTTTGGCAATTTGTTTTTTTTTCGTTTTGGCGTTTTTTTTACAATACATATTTTAAGCTTAAATGATGAAACAGAATAAAGTCTGCAGGAAAATCGCTCCCAAATTAATAAAGCCCATAATAACATCCGAACTGAACCATTATTTTCGAAATAAATTTGCACGATTTGCAAGCGTTGTTCTTTTGTCAACCTGTTCATGATGAAATGGCAAACCAAACTAAATATTAATCACTTGACAGCTGACAAAATGGCCGCCAGTTAAAAAAGTGATGCCAACTTAAAGTTCTATACCTCAATAAAAAACACCCTATATATGAGATCGTAAGGAAAAACGCTCTCAAAATAAAATAGATTCAATCTCACGACTGCTTTCTGCGGCTACTTTTTTGTGCCAATATGTATGGAAAATGTGTTTATGCCGGTATTCTGTTTAATCATTAAGTAATTTTTTAGTTTTGGCGATTTATTATTATTTTCTTGGCGATTTTTTTTAGTTATTTGGCATTTAGCTATTTATTTTATTTTTGATGCTTTTTTCATTTCGGCATTTTTTTTTAACTTTAGGATTTGCCTCTTACGGTTTCCAAGATACTGCAAGATGTCAAAATTGCATAGTCAAAATAAAATTAACTGATAGCATATCAGCAAGTGTCTATAACACCTACGTCCAAGCCATTTGCACAATGTGCAAACTTTGTAAAAGAGCTTTTGTGCTTTCACACCGACAAGAGCACAAGAGAGCATAACAGCCAATCAGATCTCGGCGACAACAATGCTTGCTCTTACTTTGCAAAGAAAGAGGGTGGCATTGGCTGCAGTAGTTAGCACGTTGACTATAAAACCAAAGGTCCTGGGTCCAAACCCGGTGTCCGACAGTCATTAAAAATAGCAACACCACGCATTTTTCTGATGTGCATTAGTGTGCTTTGTATCAGTTGTTGTGGAAAAAATTCTAGTGATGCAGGCATAAGGCACTGTTCACTAAAACTATACCGACTTCAGCAGATACTAATCCTAATGTAACATCAGAGCGGTCTCCTTCGTCAGCATTGTGTAGCAGAATCATCGGCGAAGTAAAATAACCAATAGCTTAAAAATTTAATACGCTTCGTTGACACCAGATGCGCTGCAACACTGCATTATCAAAAAAGCGTGCAAAAAGCAGAGTTGTAAACGAATGAAGCTTTCCTCTATCTCTTCCTTCACCACCTGTCTTCTCTATCACTATCCCTTCCCTATCACCTTCTCTCACTATCATCTCTACAACTCACAGGTAGCACAAAGGGATCATTGTATTTGAACACAAGCGACCTGGACTCTAAATTTCACCCTTCCTTACCAGCAGCCTGCTAACCAAACCTAACCTAATCTTGCAAAGAAACAATAACAAATTCAAGAGCTTTCAAAGCTGTTTATCTTAAAAGCAAATGTCAGAGTATGTGTGTTTGGACGTACACACTTAGCTGGTCTTTATACATATGTACGGATGTATATGTAATTACATTGCGACTTCAAAACTTTTCGTTCCTCGCTTTAGAACACCCTATAATTTGTGGTTGAAGCTGTCAAAGTTTTACATATTCTGTGAAAAAAATTTCAGCTCTGTAGCTCTTACAGTTCTCCTGAACAGGCTGTAACAGACAGTCAGACAGTCAGGCATTCGGACGGTGGGACATCGTAGGGAAAACAATAAGTACGCACGGAAGCCTAAAAATCATAAAATTTATACTTAGATTGAAAAATCATTAAAAATATGATCAGTTATCAAATCTGGCAACGCTTGCTGATTGTAGTATTTTCCCAATAGAGAATGTATAAAAACATTATTAACTTTTTAGAAGATAAAAAAAACAAACACCCTCTCTGCTGTCGTTTATCGAAACAACTTTTTGCGTGTTTTATAGATAAGTTTCTACATTTTTGTAAAGGAAAATATAGAAAAGCTAAAGAAAATATTACACATAAATTCTCCACCACATCATCTGTATTAAAGTCAGATTTTCCAGTAAAAAAATCTTGAAATCTAGAAAATCTATTTGATAAGAATTTTTTTTTTACTAAAACAGCCAGACAAATAGCAGAAACAAGTGGACAAAATAAACTTTGAAATCAGCATAACAAAACTTTTAATTGACGTTTGTTTTTATGCCCTGAGCATTTTGTCATTATTGTTGTCTTTGTTGTCCTCAAGTATTTTATGTCTGGTGAAGATTTCTAGTTTTTGTTTGCCCATCTGTTGTCTTTAAAGTGGTCTTGTTGAAATCTTCCTGGTTGCTGCCCAAGTAACGATAAATACTTCTGGTTAATTTGAATAAAAAAGAAATATTTGCACAACTTTTGTTGAGAATGTAAATTTGGGTATTGCGTTTGTTTATTTGTTGTTAAGAATAACAATGCAAAATGTTTGAATAAAGTTTCTTTTATTATTTAAAAATTATTTATTTATGTCTCGTAGGAAAACAAATTGTACTGACTTCAGTTTGCGTGAATGAAAGACTGAAAATTTGGCGGAAAATTCTTTCTAAATGAAAAAAACATTAGCTTTATTTCACTCTATATAAATATAAAAATGACAGTATACATATATTTCTAATATAAAAATGTGAAAATTAAATATTTTTATATAGGAGGCATAAGAAAACAAAATAAGCATTTGCGAAAAAATTTATTTTTACAAAATGTGCTTCTTGTCAAAGGAACTTTATATAACAGTTACGTTTTATAAAAGGTGCTTTTGATAGAAGTTACCTTTTATAAAACGTACTTTTGATAAAAGGTACTTTTTGAAAAAGTTACGTTTTTCAAATGTACCTTTTAAAAAATTTATTTTTAAAAACAGGTCCTTTTTTAAAAGCTACTTTTTATAAAAGGTACTTTTTATAAAAGGTACATTTTATAAAAGTTACTTTTTATAAAAGGTACTTTTTATAAAAGGTACTTTTTATAAAAGGTACTTTTTACAAAAGGTACTTGTTACAAAAGGTACTTTTTACAAAAGGTACTTTTTATAAAAAGTACTTTTTACAAAAGGTACTTTTTACAAAAGGTACTTTTTACAAAAGATACTTTTTATAAAAGGTACTTTTTACAAAAGGTACTTTTTATAAAAGGTACTTTTTACAAAAGGTACTTTTTACAAAAGGTACTTTTTACAAAAGTTACTTTTTACAAAAGGTACTTTTTACAAAAGTTACTTTTTATAAAAGGTACTTTTTACAAAAGGTACTTTTTACAAAAGTTACTTTTTACAAAAGGTACTTTTTACAAAAGGTTTTTTTTACCAAAGATACTTTTTACAAAAGGTACATTTTACAGAAGGTACTTTTTACAAAAGGTACTTTTTACAAAACGTACTTTTTACAAAAGGTACTTTTTACAAAAGGTACTTTTTACAAAAGGTACATTTTACAGAAGGTACTTTTTACAAAAGGTACTTTTTACAAAAGGTACTTTTTACAAAAGGTACTTTTTACAAAAGGTACTTTTTGCAAAAGGTACTTCTTACAAAAGTTACATTTTACAGAAGGTACTTTTTACCTTTCGAAAAGTACTTTTTACAAAAGATACATTTTACCTTTCGAAAAGTACTTTTTACAAAAGGTACTTTTTACCTTTCGAAAAGTACTTTTTACAAAAGGTACTTTTTACAAAAGGTACTTTTTACAAAAGGTACTTTTTACAAAAGTTACCTTTTATAAAAGGTACTTTTTGTGAAATGTACTTTTTATAAAAAGGACTTTTTGTAAAAGGTACAACAAATTTCTAAAATTTGATGTTTTAAGACTTTTTTTAAATTACTAAGTTTGAATGTTTAAAAGTGCTTTTTTAAAAGGTTCTTTTTTTCAAATGGACATTCTTTGAAAGGAACCATCTTAAGTAGATTTGAAAGTGTAACATCTCATTTCCTGATATTTCAGCCTTTTCGAGCAAATTTTGTTCATTCACTGGAAATATTTTTTCCACATTTAATTAAATAATTAAATATCTCAAAAAATTTTATATTTTTCGTGCTATTAAAAATCAATTAAACAGCGTACAGTTCATCGTTCATTTATAAATATAATCTTACAATGTTATTAAAATTTAGTAATGTAATGCAGTGCTCTAGAGATTGTTATAAAATTCAATTAGTGCTTAACTTTAAGTACAAAAATTTATATATATTTATATATTATATAATGAAGAATAAATCTCTTAGGAAAATTACTAGATTAGCGAAGTAAAAGAGTTACAATATTTAAGGTTGGTAACATTTGTTTAGCTGTTATTTAATTATGTTGTTTAATTTAGAGAAATTCTTGTGTTATAACAGGAGTATGTGTTGTTATTTAGAAATTCAATTTGTATTTAGATAAAATTATAACAGTTGTCATCTTCCAATTCTACAGCGATATTTTGTAAAAGAGATACAAAAAGAAAAACAAGTTAACAGAAGCCGCATCACTGCAAACCTCCCTCCTGCCACCCTTGTTGGAAAGTCCTTTAAAAAAATCAAACCATCTTTTAAATGCTTTTGCATTCTTATATTTTCAGACATTAATGGCAAACATTTACACAACTTTGGTTTAAAACAGAAGATAGTGTACAGTTCAGTTCAGTCAAGTCATTAAGGCTTTGCTAAGGATAAATATGTGTGTGTATGAGAAATGTCTTGTCTGATTACTAAAACTAAGAATTATAAATAAATAAGAAATGATTTAACAAATGGTGTCTTTAACATTGACACACATACATACATACATACAAATATATGTACATATTTAAATTATTGCAACATTAAATGTGATTTTATGGGTTTAAGGACACTCACAAAAACGACCAAAAAGTATGAAATAAATATAAAAAGGACCGTAAAATGTTTTAGCCTCGGACAACTCTTATACAAGAGACACACTTTATTTAGCAATAAAATGTTTTTGTGGTGATTATAAGACATCATCTGATTGATGTTGCCGATAAGAAAATACTGCCCCAAAAAAAAGGGGGTATTTTTGTTGGAAGATTTATTTTAAAATATTTTTCAACGATTTTTTTTTTAAGTTTTTCTACTATTTTTCTTTAATGAACTATTAAACGATGTCGAAAGAATTTTTCATTTATTTTGGGTTCTAATGTAAGTTTTTGAAGGAATGCATCCAATTTTTTCTTCTCCGTTTTTAGACATCGTTATGATGTCTGTCTGTCTGTCTGTCTGTCACATGCTGTTTTCTCAAGAACCGTAAGAGCTACGACACTGAAATTTTCACAGAATATGTAAAACTTTGGCCGCTATAATAACAAATTTATTACAGTTACCAATTAAAGGGTGTTCCAAAGCGAGCAACGAAACATGTTGAAATCCTAATATAATACACAGACAATTAGAGAGTTAGTGTAAAATCGAGGTTTAAAGGGTATTCTATAAGTTAATGTAATTTGACTATGTCATGTTGACAACTTGTGAAATTTGCATCAACGCTGAAACTGAAAAAATTCCCAAAATTAAAAAAATGTCGAAACAAAAAATGTTCAACATAAACAAGTAGTAATTGAAAAAAATCAAAAGACCCGACTGCGACCAACTTTGAACCGTTCAATATCCTAAACGGTCGTTCGAAATGAAAAATCATAAGAGAAACCTAACGATGATTTTAAAATACCTGTCGAATGATACCCATTTTGATATCGTTCGCCGACTTTTTATTTTTTATTTATTTAGTATTTACAAAATGGCGTCTGTTGGCCGCCATATTGAATTTTTACTACTTTAGTGACTACTTTAGTGACACTCCCGGGATTAAGACAAATCGAATCATTAAAATCGGTCCACGCGTTCGGTTTATATAAAGCCGCAAATGAACACACACACACACACACATACATACATACATAGACTGATAAACACAATACCGTTCTTTGCGTCGCGCAGTCGGGTAAAAAGCGCTTAAATGAAATACATCATCAAAAATAAAATAAATCGCTGAAATGCAAAAAAAAATCACCAGATGTATAAAGGTCATCAAAAAAACTAAAAAAAAATCGCCAAAAGGAAAAGAAGTGGCAAAACAAACAAAAAATCGCTGCAACTAAAAAATAGCCAAAAAAAATCGCTGAAACCCCGAAAAAATCGCCAAAACAGTAAAAGCGCCAAAACTCAGAAAAATGCTCAAAAAATCGCCAAAATCCGGAATAAAATCGGCAAAAACCCAAAACAAAAACTAAATTTTAAAAATGTCTGCATCAGGTAAGATTTCCGATTATATAGGCCAAAATTCGTATAGTATTAGGTATGTATGTACGAGTGTATATGTAGAGTCCGAACGGAATTTTTCGTGTGCGAGTCGCACTTTACTGAATTGTTTTTCTTTTTGTAGAATTAATCTATTTATGCAATTAAAAAGTTTTGTGGCATTTCGGTCGAAATTTTATCAAAAACTGATTCTTTTAAATTAAACATAAATGGATGACTTATATGTCCTCCCTTTTATTTTTTTCTTAAGCTTTGCTTAGTTTTGATGTTTAGCACCATTCTAACTAATTCTTTTCGTTTACAATAAATCTCTCGCTGGTGGCAGCGTACTGTAGGCCCTTATGAGCGTGAACTTGGTATTGTTACGAACTTCAAGTATGGACTTAAATATTATAAAAACAAATACAACAGTCTTACCAACATTAAGATCGTTACATAGCAACTCCGAAATTCACATTAAGGATCAATGGAATTTTCCACAAACATAACGTGAATTCTCCAAACTGTTTGAGAAGACTGTTGGATCAGTTCGTTGCCAATAGCAAACCTCAAGCGCAATCGATTGACAGACAGATGGTAACGTGAAGATAGCAGCACCATCAGTATGCAATAATATAGTTTTTTTTATTTGGCTTTGCTAAGTTTGCCGCACGATATTTGATTATGCCATCAGTTGTGAATCAGCTAAGCTTGAAGTAAACATCGTTGAAGATGAAGATAAAAAATAAGCAATTAATTCACTCACTGTTCACACTATGAAATTTTTCTTTCAGAGAGTGTGAGTTGAGAGAAGAGTGGGATGTAGTACAGGCTTTCATGTACTTCAAAGTTTTCTTTTGTCTTCTAATTCGTAAATGCGAGCATGCATTTTTTTATTGAAGTTTTAATTTCTTATTCATCTGCCTTATAAATTTTTTTTTTTTACACATTTTAGTTTTTGTATAGATAGAATTTCATTAAGAAAATTTCGATGTGCGAACGCAATTGAAAATTTAAAAGAGAATCACAAACTCAAATTTTAGTTCTTTGTTTTTGTTTTCAATATAAATAGGCAGACGAGAATTTTTACTTGTCTTCTATAAACTGGCAGTAAAAGAAAATTTCAGAAAGAAAAATTTCGAAGTGTGAACTAGAGATGGGCGCGTGTCGTGTTTTTCTCGTGACGCGAAAACGCACAACTCAACACGAAGTGTTCGTTACAGAAAATCTGATTTCGTGCGATGTCGCGTCGTGTCGTGTTGAGCAAAATTTTTACGAAAAAAAAACACACGAAACAATTTTAAAATTTGTTGATAATGTAGGGGTCTCTTAAGCTTAAAGTTCTGAAATAAAACAAAAATATGTATTTACTCGTATTTGAATGAAAAAAAAAACTTTTTTGCTCATCAATTTTATTTCGTACGTGTTGTAATCATGTCGTGTTAAAAAATTTATTGGCATGAGTGTCGTACATGTTGGACAACATGGTATTCGTGTTCGAGCTCATCTCTAGTGTGAACCGCTTCCTGTATTTATTTGTTAGTCGATAAAACGATGAATGAAAGTAAATATATAAAGAAATAGTCATATTTGTTTATTTTTATTTTTGAGCAATTAAAATCAACTCACACATTCAAAATGTTTATTTTCGAAGAAATACACAAATTTAGGTAGCTACGCCTCATTTAAAATATTTATTAAACAACAAAGTTATTCTCCATTAATTAATTATATATCTTATTGTTGTGAATACATCAATTTCACTTCATAATATTCATTAAAAAATATTTTACTCTATATTTATTTTAAAATATTTGTTTAATTAAATGAAATGAATTTATAAAAAAAATCATTTTTGTTAAATATCAATTTGAATAACAAAAATAACAATTTTGGCTGAATCAATTGAAGGGAATTGTGCATAAAAAAATTTTGCTCTCTGTGCACAAAAATTACATTTTTTTTATTGCTCTAAAGTGCTTGCCCATCCGTAATATGAATTCAGTTTTTTTTTATCTCCAGCTGGTATTGTCATGCTTCGTAAAAATTTATTACTTTTGTAAACAGTAAATATTCAAATAAGTCCCAGCAAACATTTTCTCTAAGAAATTCTAAATTTTATAGGAAATAATTTTTTTTATTATGAAAAAAAAAGATTTTTCTCTTCATGAGAGCTTTTATAACTCTGCTTTTACAAAATTTTTCTTGTTTGCTGGGTAATGCAGTCAGTGGCAATGCATGTTTAGGTCTTATTAATATAATAACATTAAGATTTTGAGAGTAACACCTGTTGTTTAAAACTTTAATTATTTAGGTACTTAAGCAGCAAAAATTGCTGTCTTCATGTTGTTGTAGTTCAAGTGCCACTTTAAACAAAAAGCCTGTTCATATTCTCCGGACTGCGGGGTAATTTTTATATTTACAACAATACACAACTCTTTGACAATCGTAAAATATAATTTATTCGTGAATTTTTATTACTTTTTAGACTTTGTAGAGTCCTTTTGGAAGGTGTTGACAGTTGTGTAAAATATTTTGTGGTATTCATGACAAATATTTGCGATAATAAAAAAAACACAACAGCTTCTTGTTTTTATTTTGTCAAAAATTTGCATAACGATTTAAATTTTTTAAACACACACACACACGCATGCAAATTTTACGCTTTAACTGTTTTTTAGTGTTTCAATGTGGTATGAAAAACGCCACAAGATCTCAAAGATTAGAAATGGCTTATGGTATGATTTCTTAAGTAATTTTCAGCTTTCAGCGGTATAATATTAAGGCTTTAGCGTGCTGAAATTTTCAAGTAAATAAATCAAAGTGTTGTGTTTAAATGCTCAAGTTACTTAATTGAAGGTATTTGGAAGTTCAGCGACTTCTTGTTACGTTTCTGTGTCACCTGTATTGAAGGTATTATCACCAATTCATATTCATAGTCAAAGGAAAGTGTACTTTAAGAGTTTAAAACCAGTAGTTTGCATGGTAAAATACTGGTTTTAAATTCTAAGAGTATACTTTGTTTTGACTATGAATGTGCGCTCCATAGCTTCTGGAATTAATGCAAAGTTGGGTTATACCAAGTTTATTTTAAACTTTATTTAATACATTTATTTATTAGACTGCTTGTGCAATCAATTCTTCTATCCCAAAACGATTTAAATATTCTTTAGATATTATAATTTTTTTTTTATAATATTAATATATCTGTGGCGTAAAGGAAAAAGTGCTTAAGTCGAGATAAGCTGATTTTGAGTTAATGGTACCTCCGTAATCTGCATATTTGAAAGTACCCCTGGGCAAAATCCCAATTAATTTGTGCGATTTTTCAAGAAGTTATAGTACAATGAATTTCGGCTTATCTTTTTTAGACTTCTATTCTGATTTGGAATAATTGCTTAATTTAGTTTATGCTTTGATATTATTTCAAATTGAATTTATTATTTACAGTGTGCAGAACGATGTTTTTATAAAAAAAAATTCAAGTGAATAGCGAATTTCCCAATTTAACTGTAAAAGAAATAAATGTCGGAAAATCGACTTGAATGCTTAAAAGTGCTCTCCTGCAAAACAAGTCAAACATGACTTAAACACTTTTTCCTTACTGCCACAGATATGAGAATTCCTCAAATTTTTATTGATTATTTTATTTCTTAATATATTTTCAGAACAGCCATGCTTTATATATGTATATGGGTAAGTAATTTTATTTTTAATATTTTTATAAACCATAAATAAACAAGACAAATCTGACAAAATTTATAAGGGAGCAAGCATTCGCTTTCTTTAGAAAATAACGGCCTTGCACGCGATCTTGATAGAAAACGTTCGATTGATAACTGGCATTGAAAACAACAACAAAATAAAAAAAAATTGTTTTTGTTTTCAGTATACACAAATAACACTGTTTTGTAAGAAAAAAAATTATTTTCAATAAAATACGTTTTCAATTTTTATCTAACACATAACAGTTTGTTGGTGCAACTAAATTATATTTAAGTCTATCGAAAGCAGGCATTGCAGCAGATGCTGCTGCGATGTCTAGACGTTGCTGTCACACTCTGGAAGCCTTGTGTGAAGTATAAAAAGGCGACGCATCTGCTGAGTGTTCAGTCTATTATAAAGTCTGTCTGAAGTTCAGTTATTTATTGTGAAGAGTTGTCTATTAAGAGTTCAGTGCATTATTGTGAAGAAAGAGTAAATCTAAGTTAAAAGAAGTTGATAGTCGTGCAAAAGTGTGTAAAAGTATAGTCAGTGTTGTACAAGCAGTGAGCGTCGCCAGAGTGAGTTTTGTGTGAAGAACAGCAGAGAAGAGGGAGTATTGCTTCAAGACCAGCGCAGCCAGTTTTGTGAGAAATGTATATACAACAGCGGAGTAGACGGTGTTTTCTTGGCAACCAGTTGTCAATTTAAGTTGTTGAGCGTCGCCAGACTGAGTCTTGTGTGAAGAACATCAGAGAGGGGGTATTGCTTCAAGGCCAGCACAGCCATTTTTGTGAGACGTGTAAATACAACAGCGAGGTAGACGTCGTGTCGTCGCAACCATTTAAGTTATTTAAGTTGTGTGTGTGTGTGTATTTAAGTTCTTGATTTTATTAGATAAAAGTAATTAGTAAATAAAGCATCATTCTTAACCCTAATTAGTACTCTGTAGTCTTCTATGCTTTCCAAATCTTCGAGTTCACAGAAAGTCCTCTTTTACTTCGACACATTTCTTGCTGGTAATTTTTTCAATTCTCCTTTGTTCTTGCCCGAAACTTTTACATATTGGAAATTAATAGACACACAGAAATTTTGTAGTTTGTTTACTTCTCTTTCGTGATTGCTACTCATACGCATAATTACCATATGCCTTGATAATACACATCAAGTATACATACATCCGCTGAAATGAGAAAAATCATATGAAGCAACAAGAATAAATTGCGAAAAGTTGAAAAGAGAAACAAAAAATGTCCGGTACAGAGGGTCTTGTACTACACACTCTGCATCTTCGCCCCTTCTTCTACAAACTTCGTCTGTCTGTCTTTCAATTTCCCAAATGTAAAAGGGCACAAAGGGTAAAAACGTAACAATTTTTTTTTTTTATTTTTTTCAACGGTTTCGGAGTTATTCAGAAATTAGTGGCGAAAATAAAATATTTTTAACGCAAAAATAAATTTTTGGTTTCTCTACAAAAATTCATAAAAAAAGTTAAAACGACAAATATTTGCCATTGGTGTTATTCGTCGAAAAGCCAAGTTATGCTGGAAATAAAATAAGATGTGCAAAAATTTTGATTTTATTCACAACTAAGTCAGGTAGCCCACTTTGACAAAAATTTTGCCATACATTGATCCGTAACACTCTTGCACTTTGCAGTTCAATTGAAAAGCCATATCAAGTAAAGAAATAATTTTATTTTTATGGTTCTGGGAATTAAAAAAATGTAGTAATAATAGGAAGAAATGTATACAACGACTCGGAAAGCAATAATGGAAATCATTATCCGTTCGTACCAGGAGCTCATGCTTTAACTATGAAAGAGAGGTACGAAAACATGAAGCTTTTGCTCAATAAACTTCAGCACGATCGCTATATGTGCAATATATCGAGCGAAAACCGACACATTCTATGGACACAATACCTTTTTTTGCTATCGTAATTAATCGATTTTGGTCCAAAAATTAAGTTCGAAAATAATGTCGCTTAAGCTTTTTTGGGTGGCACGATATGTGCCGATAGGAATCTAAACAAAACATTAAAAAAAATACTTAAGATCACATGCGATTCCGGGAAGCAAACACATTGCAAATGAGAGTAGTTAGATACTGCCGGTTCTCTGACAATTAAAATTGTCAGAATTTGGATTGTCAGAGAACTTCGACTATTTAACTACTAATGAGCCTTTAGTTGACGTACAAAAAATATTTTTTTGGTATAAGGTATGAACAGAGATGGAAAACGCATTAAAAACACCTGAGAAATATATTTCCGCGTGTAAGTGAGACCAAGTCGAAGGAAGGCATATATGTTGATCCCCAAATATGAGCAAAGCTGGTCAATAAAGAAAGAAAAGCATGGATAGCTTTCGAAAATTATTGTCTTAATTTTCTTGGAAATAGAAGTGCTGTAAAGTACGAAGAACTGGTACAACAACTCTGATGCATTTAGTCATTAAAAAATATCTCTAGCATTCTCATTTGGATTTTTTTTCGTGTTACCGTATCTGATGAGCACCGTGAAAGGTTCTAACGATATTTCTTATATGGGAAAAAAAATATAGCGCCAAGTGAAACCCAGAAATGTAAACTGATTTCTGCTGGCGAAAGTAATTGTGAAACAGCAGTTAAAACTTTTAATCGATCTTGATTGATTGATTGATTGATTTTTTTATATTATATTATTATTTCATTTCATTTAAGATTTTAATTTATATCATAGAAGCCATTTGTGCGTAAGATTTTTTTATTATTTATCATAATAAATATCTGCATATTTAATCTTCCAATATCAGTATTTTATTTAAATAAGTTAATATCAAAAACTAGACGTGCTGGAATCAATCTATGAACAGATTTGGATTTAACGTCCTAAAGTCCATTAACATCACAAAATTAAGTTCTTGTTACGGACTTTTTTTTATTTTATTTTTACAGAACCGTGTAATCCATCGAACGTTTTTTATCGACATCAGCTGCAGCACTATATATTCTTATTTTTTTTTTTTTGATATCTTGTTTTCTAAAAAATTTTAACAACTTTTTAAATACTGTGCACAGCGTGAAAGATTCTGCTCTGTTTCACTACATCGTGTGTAGGGATTTATCACTAAACTACAAATAAATCAAGTTGCTTTTACAATTGGAAAGTGGGTTTTTGAAATCTTTACTGTCGTTTATAGAAGGTATTTAAAAATTATCACTCGCCTTTTTAAATTGAAAACAAAAACAAATCTGAATGACCAACGAAAATTTCTACTTTTCTTCTATAAACTGGCAGTAAATCTGTAAAAAAAAACCAACTTTGAATGCTTTGAAAATTGCAAATTTAAGCCAATTTTTTTCGTTTTTTTTTAAATATATATTATTTTATATGTTTTATTATTTTTTTACCTCACTTGCTCGTAAGATGTTTGCAACCGTAATAATTGAGTGCTCAAAATTTCATACCACTAGGGAAAAGGGAAGATTAAAGGAATACATACAAAAAAATCTTTTTTTTATATAAGCTCTGTCTCTAAGTATTTTAACCTTCCATGTACTTAAGTGCCGATGTGTGCTGGCAGCTAAAATAATATTTTATTTAATAGCCACCGTTTACACGAACAGTAGAATTTCATGTTTCAAGACAATAATTTGGTTTAGCATATAAAAGTCAATCTTGATTTTAATATTTTGCATAAAATTAAAATTTTTACTGTTGAAATTTAATTAAAGAAATTTTTTAATATAAAAAAGAACTCAGTAAAACCCACACGACTAATAATTGAAAATTTAGTACGGACACTACATATGGGCATTTTCACAGCAATGTCAATTTTTTGCCGCTTGGCGACATCAAACAAATATGTTTTTTTTTTTTTCAAAGCAAACGAAAGTTTTTTTTACTTCTTTATAAATTTTGTGTAGTCAGTCAGCAGCTCTACATTAGGTTAAATTTTAAGAATAACTGAGTCACATTGTTCCGAAATACAAGCTTAATTGTTTGCTGTCGCACGCGACAAAAAGGTGGACTTTTCCGTGGAAATACCCATATGTAATACTATACGAACTTTATTGGGTTATACCAATATCGAACCTGATGTAAACACTTTTTTTTAAATTTTAAGTACCCGGTACACTTTTTTTAATTTTTGGTGATTTTTTTTTATTTTTCCCCATTTTTTCGGTTTTTGTCGATATTTTTCAAGTTTTTGGGATATTTTGGCTTTTTAGCGTTTTTTTACTGTTGGCGTTTTGTTTTTAATTTTTGTCGATTTTTTTCGGTTTTTGGTGATTTATTTTAGTTTAAGCCATGTTTTTTTAATTTTTTCGCTTTTTGCTCCTTTCGGCGATTTTGTCGGTTTTTGGTAATTTTTTCGTTTTGGTGTTTTTTTTTAATTTGGGATTTTTTAGTTTTAGTGTTTTGAAAATTTTAAGAGTTTGCTTCTTAGGGTTTCCAGGATGCAGCAAGTTTTCAAAATTGACGGAAATTGTGGTGAAAATAATAGGGTTCCTTTTCATAACTAATAAAAGGCAATCAATTTTGAAGAGAATTGTTCTCATCGGGAAGTCGTTTTTACACAGCGGAGCCATATTGTTCGAATACCGGTAAATAAATTTTTGAATACTAAATAAATCTATATCTCTTTTTTCGCTCTTGACTCAACTCATTCTTCTACTGAAACTTTCCCAAAAACAAATTATTTTTAAGTATTGTATATCACAACAGATTTTTACTTCAAATTTTTAAAGCACGTCAAGTTGTGAACGGCAATACTAATGTGAAAGTTGAGTTGACTTTCAGACAACCAAACTGAACTGAAGGTTTGAGAACTGTTGCTTAAAAAACTTTTTCTATAGAAATTAAATGATAATTTATTTATAAAATATGATCTTTCAAGGCTATCTAAAATATCTATCGAGTTTTTCGTATTGCACTTCATTTGGCACAATTTTTTCCGAGCATTTTTCGATATTGAAAAACTCTCCACTTTGCCTGATGGATAAGGGCAAAAGCACAAAATTTTACTTCATGAATTTTTCTGGACTAACCAATCTTTACTTCTAAATAAAAACGTAAGTTGAAGCAACAAGTTATTTGCTATATTTGTTTTCCTAAAGTATTTCTTATAAAAGCAAAGTTGTCTCCAAATCATCTTCTCCAAGAAAACAGCTGAGATGTGCTTTTGCTCATTTTCGAAATTAGAGCATATAAGAGTTGAAATTTTACCCCATTTTAGTACCTTTAAGTAAGTGCTTACATATGAACATATGCAAATTTTTTTTTTATTATTTTTACCCTCCCCAACGATTAGTGGAGGCCTGTTTTGTACATGTGTTTTTAATTTTGTTTGAGTGGTAATTGTGTTAGCACAAAATTTCATTTACTTTAAATTCGATTTTTTGACAGCAGAAACAAATTTCCTTAGATTTCTTAAACATGAAGTGTAATGAAAGTTTTTATACTTGTAAAATAATCTGAATAGACCTTCTTAAGTGACATTCTACTGTAAAATTTGTATCTCAAGAGTAAAATATGCCACAACAACAACAACAACAACAAAATATTTCAACAACAAAAAGCAAAATGAAATAAATTTGTTTCATTTTAAGTAATTTAAAAAATGACTGAACAAACCAACTGCTGTCAGTGGCACATTTTAATTCACAAAGATTAAACACATGCGAATAAAAGTTAATTTTTGAGCATAATTTTTAGTAATAGAAATAATAAATAGAAACAGCATAATTTTTAGTAACTCCAAAAAAATAATACAAAAAAAATTTAACGAAAAGAAACTGAGCAACAGCTAAAAAGCGGTGAAAGAGCTCTTCCATAAATGAGTCATATGTATAGGGAACACAATTCAATTACTTGAAATGGCTTTTTTACAAAAGATAATTTTAAAAGTAAAATATAGCCTTGGCTGTTTATTCACACAGGGTGTCCCATAAATCAACGTTAAGCCAAAAGTGCGTGACAGGGTAGAAAAATACAAAAAATATCTGTTGCAATAAGGAAAAAGTGCTTAAGTCAAATTGAAAGCATTGTACACAATTTCACCACAAGCTTTGTTGATACACTTTCGACAGCTAATGTGTTCAATGTGAGCAGGTGTGGTGAAAACTTTGAGGTAGTAAGTGACTTTATAGTTTTATAATGAAAATCATCAAATCATATTTAGATAGAAAACATCATCAGTTCTAGCAAAGCTGCATTTAGGTATACAGCAGTTAGCCTCAAATTGTAGCTCCGAGGTACTTTTCTTTTTAATAGTCCTTAATTTTAAGTAAAATCTAAAAATGTATTAAGAGAGTTTGAGATGTTCTTGGAGTGCCTGCCTACTATACAAATATACATATCTTTGTTCGCTCCTGTACAATTAAAAGCAAAATTTTCAACCTAATCGTCTGTAAAGTAAGATAAGGACATCAACAAAAAATTACTACTTAATAGATTTTTTCTCATCCAACAGTTGTCGCTCTATTTATAGAATAGGGCATACAAATATTGCTTAACTATATATTCTGTGTTGTTTGTTCAATATCTGGCTTTATTGTTTCTTAAAAGGCTAAATTACATTTATTTATTTACCACTCATCCGCCTATAAATTTTGAACCTAAACAAAAAGAAAAAAGCAAAAATTTTACATTTATATGCACACTTATTTACAAAGAAGAATGAAAAAATAGATCAGAGAAAAAATATGAAATTTTTCCACAAAATGTTGCATGAAAATTGTAAAATATGAGGTACTAGTATTATATTATTGAAAACTTAACCAACCGCAGACACTTTATAAGCCTTAACATTTTGGGAAAAGAGAGAGAGAGAGAGAGAGAAAGGTAATATACGAGTAACAATACATTCATATTTTACCAGAATTTATTTATTATTATTTTTTTAATAACTTTGTGGTTTATCAACACTTATAGTTCAATGCTCTGACCTTTTTTCAATGACGAGGTTAAATATTTTTTTTTTACTCTTAAACACACTGTATTTATTACAAAAATTGTTCTTAATTTAAATTCTTAACAATGTGCATTTATGATTTTATTTTCTAAGATTTAAATAATCAAAAATGTATGGCATATATTGGGGCCATTTGAAGCTGGAAGGAATGTTGCATACGTTAAGGAGTAAATTTTGTGTACAAATTAAATATTATAAATTTTTAAGTGCATGTATTTTTTAATAAAAGTTTTAAGCATATTTAATAATTTTTACAAAAGCAATAAAAAAGAAAAAAATTAAAATGTATTTAATTTTTTTCATAAAAATGATTTTTACTTATAAAAAAGTTTTATGGAATTATATGCTTTAAAACTTGCAAAATGTGGTTGAAGTCTACTGATGATTTGGCTAAGCACCGATAAACTATATAGACCAGCAAATAAATTTCAATTAAAACACAAATACTTATTTATCGCCTCCTTAGAATATGCAGAAAAAAATTATTTAAATTTTTCACTAATTGAGCATTTCCATCATTTCCGCTTTATTTTAAAAAGAAAGAAGAAAGTATAAGATTTTCTGGAAAAATTGACATGTTTGTTTTATTATTTTATTTCTTTTTCGTACAAGTTTGTCGTCATTTTTTTTTTAAAGCTGCGTAGGAATGAAGTTTAAGCAAATATTGTTCTTTGAGCTTTTTATGGTTCAATTGGATGGCAAATACTTAATAATATATGGTAATAATATCCTTTTTTCTTTTTAAGGACACCAGTTTTTCCGGCTTTAAGGGAAGAAAATTAATTTCATGTTAATAAGGAAGTGAAAATTTGTTAGGAGGGGGAGGAGGCTGCTTAAAAATTTAAGGCCATACAAATTTCTAAATATTTGTTTATTTTTACTTAAAAAATAATAAAAATCCATTAGTGAACCCACATGAAAATTAAAAATCTTTTTTTAAAAAAAATTTTATTTTTTGTTCCGGCTTGTAGGACCAAAATTTTTGTATACATGTTTTTTAAACTTTTGCGTAATTTTTATTATATTTTTATTGACCTTTTTATTTTATTTTCTTATGCTTGTCAAGCACGAGTTCGTTTTTATAAAATTGTAAAAAATTTCTAAATATTTTTTTTACTTGAAAAAATAAAAAAATATATAACACAGAAAATAAAAATCCATTAGTGAAAAGAAATGAAAGCGAAAATTCGTTAAAAAAAATTTCGAAGGACCAAAATTGTTATGTACATATTTCTTAAACTTCTCCATGATTTTTATTATATTTTTATTGACCTATTTGTTTTTATAAAATTTTAAAAAATTTTAGCCCATACAATTTTATAAATATTTTTATTTACTTAAAAAAATATGTAATACAGAAAATAAAAATCTTAAGTGAACTCAAATGAAAGTGAAGAATCTTTGGGAAAAAATTTTTTTTGTTTAGGGTTTGAAGGACCAATATTTTTATGTACTTATTTCTTAAACTTCTCGGTGACTTTTATTCTATTTTTATTGTGATTTTCAATTTATTTTCTTATGTTTGTCAAGCACGGGGTAATTTTTATAAAATTTTAAAAAATTCAAGGCCATACAATTTTCTAAATTTTTTATTTAAAAAAATAAAAAATACATAATACATAATACAGAAAATTAAAATACATAAGTGAACTCAAATGAAAGTGAAGAATGTTTAAAAAAAAATGTTTTGCTCCGCCTCGAAGGACCAAAATTTTTATATACATGTTTCTTAAACATCTCGGTGATTTTTATTTTATTTTTATTTACCTTTTTAGTTTAGTCTCTTATGTTTGTTAAGCTCAAAGTCGTTGTGTAAAATTATAATTGATTTTTTTTATTTATTTTCGATATTTTGTTTAACAATTTGTTGATATCGTCGGAAAATAAGCAACTGATTTACTTATGAAAACACTCATTAGTCTTGTGCATCTGCTTGATTTACTTTTTTCTTTTCTTAATAGTTTTAAACAAACTTGTAAAAAAGTTTTTAAATTATTTTTGTTTATCTGCTAAATAGATTATTTGCGATCGCAAATAAACGATTTTCGTTAAAAAAAAATACGAAGTGCAAAAAATGTGTTGCTTAAGCTATTTTAGTGGTTATGGCACAGAGAAAACAGAGAAAACATTAAACCAAGAATGCAAAAACGTTTACTTGAAGCTTGTCTAAAACTATATAAGAAAGAAACGAAAAAACGCCCGATCTCCACTAAACTGTGGGTTACAAAAATGCTGGTCCTTCGAGCCGAACTAGAGAAAACTCTTAAATATACTCTTAATTTATTGATTTTACTTTTCTAGGAATTCACAATACTCTGCATAACATTTTCAATTATGTACTTGGAAAAAACTTTTATTTAAAAATATGAACTATGCAGCCAAACAAAGAGTTTGGGAATGACTGTCCCATAGCATTTATTAAATTAAAACAAACAAACAAATACTGCAGCTTAAAAATAAAAGTTCCCAATCCTTAATTATATTTTTATTGCCTTCAAACAGTTCAGTAGTCTTTGAGAAAAAAATTTCAAGAAACTTTATGAATAAATCATAGTGAATTTACATAAAACATTAATAATTATAATTGCTGCTTTGCAGAATGGATTTTTTCTTTTTTTAAAACTTTTTAAAAGTTCATTGTAAGCTTAAAATATGTGTATTTTTAGCCCCATGAGAGTTAATTAATTTTAGCATATTTTTTTAAATCTTCAATCCTGACGGACATTGTAATTCGCTTTGATAAAATAGAACTATTTTAAAAAATAACTTAAACAGAAGAAAAATAATTTAAATATTAAAAAGCTTGGGAAATTGAATATTTAATATGAAATAAACAATTAAAATTGACTTAAGCCATACAAAAATGCAAGGAGTGTGAAATGGGTCAAAAGAGAAATAGAGAAAGAGAGAGATAGAGACTAAATGGATGACTTAGAGCCTGTCCCACGATATCTACAACGTTTGACTTGTCACACAACTTACATTCAAAGCAAAAACAAATTTTAAAATATTTTTTTAATTTTTTTTTTTGTCTTTAATCTCGCAATGGTCTAAAAAATGTGTATGCATGTTTGACAGTTGACCTCGTTTGTCCATTTAGTCTGTGCGACTAGGAAAAGTTTCCGCTCTTTCTGAGATTTGTTGCAGTTGATGGATGTGCCAGCTTGGCAGTCGCGCTGCAAATTTGGCCAGCGCATGCATGGTGTAGTTCGCAAGTATATTTTCCTATCCCAGTACACAGCTTGACTCTAGATTACATTATCTCATCATTTCGTTGAGAGGCAGACAGCATTTATAAGCAAATTTACTTAAAGTAACAAACCAAAAATGTTTGTCTTAAGAAGAACCCAAATAAGCAAATTAACAGACATGTGCATGATTGGTAAAGAAAAACCAACAAGAAGCAACAACACAACGGCAAGACTGTTACAAATAAGGGATGGTAAATTTGAGCTTTTAGTACATAAAAAGCTTGCAGCAAATTGTAGTACTATGAATCAAAACAATTCACATATTCTATTTGCTGAATTTTATACCAATTGACAAAAGATACAGAAAAACTATGATATGTTTTATAACTGATTTTAAGTTTTATTATTGTATTTATTTGATTTGATCAATTTATAGTACACTATTTTTAATAAAGAAAAACATGTGTTTGTCATTATAAAGGGTGAGTTTTTAGCAACTTTCTTTTTGGCAACACTGTGTTTGGCAACTCAGCTGTTTTCGCGTATCATGTTGCTGTTAAATATATCCAGTTTGGTCTATAATTTAACTATGAATCGACTTACAAATGAACAATGCTTGCAGATTACTAAATTTTATTATCAAATTTCATGCTCGGCTAAGAAACTGTATCGTGCACTTCTTCCATTTTATGGCCTCAGAAGGCCATAAACCATGAACACGCATACGTAGAGTGTGGACAGAGGAATATATCGCAGCTGTATCCACCAGTGTTGTTAATGACCGTGAATTATCGATTCGATTCTTTTACATCTTTTTTTTATTTTTTTTTACCCAAAATGGACGTGCTGGACTTGGCTGACATGTGGTTTTAGCAACACTGTGCCATATGCCACACACCACGCGAAACAATGGCCTAAGTGAGAGGCGAGCTGGGTGAACAGTTTATTTCACGTTTGGGGCCTGTCAATTGGCCTCGTAGATCGTGTGATTTAACTCCCTTAGACTATTTTTTGTGGAACTCTGTTAAGTCTCATGTCTAAAGGGACAAGCCCGCAATTATTGACGCACTAGAACACAATATTGAAGAATTTATTCGTGATATACTGGGCGATATGCTAGAGAGAGTATGCCAAAACTGGAGCCAGCGTATGAATGATTTAAGACGGATCCGCGGTCAAAATTTACAATGAAATCATCTTTAAACATTAAATTCTATAGATCATTCTACCGACTCAAATAAAGATTTGATACATATCTCTAAATTTTATTTTTTATTTGTTTAAATCAAATCCGAAAGCTCTTAAAAAATTACATTTTATTTAAATTTTTTCTATGCACACACAGTGGGCCAAATACAAGAACGCTGATGATGAAAGTGTGGTGAACTTTTAAAACAGCATGTTGTTCCATTCTGCTAGTGTTTGTCAGAATATTTATAATTAACTTTAATGTTATTTGTTCCTTAAACATTATCACATGTCATTTGGATTGCAAACGAACTTTAACCTAATCGAATCAAACAAAATTAATGTTGCTAAAACATCCAATAGAGATTTTATGACTGACCTGCTGCCGGTAAATATTCGAATATGTTTATTGTATGTCCTACGCGGATTTTCTGTGCTGAAAACGGGGAATAAAAATTCCCCCAGCCACACCCTTATATAATTTATATTCTGCTAATGTTTGTGAATACATCAAACACATTTAAACGACGTTTCGTCATCGTTCCATGAGTGTGCATGAGGTATTGACATCAAATATTTTATGCGGCAACGGTTACGAAAGGTCTTCTACTTATTTCGACATCATTCTCGCCTTTTTCCTGAAATTTGTTGATTGTTGTCTAAGCCTTGACTTCATTACCAAATCAGGACATCATTGTGAAAATATCCTTGAACGGAGTTATTTAGCTGAGAAAATAATTATTTTATAAATAAAATATGCTCACTTTTTCTCGTGTAAATTTTTAAATTCATTTCAACATCAAACAAAATTATTACAAGCAACGAAATTAACTTGCTCTTAAAGAAACTATTACAAATACCAAACACATAATTAGACTGTTGTTAATAGCCAGAAAATGCTGAAAATGATTTAAAGCTCAACTGCTGTTGGCTAAACGAAGAAAGTTATTTACAGCAACAACACGAAGCAAACATTAGATTGTAAAAGGAATATAAGACTCAAAAAACAAGACAACTCACCCTCCTATTTATACTCATTAACTCGAAATTAGCATTTAAAGTGGTCGTTTAATGCAAAACACTTTGAAGAAAATATTGTTTTCGTTGTTTATGCTTTTAGCTGAAAAAACCAAATTAGTTATTTTTTTTTATCAAGATGTCATGCCCCATAATAACAACAAATTTTTCCACTCTATATAATTTTATGCAGTGAATATTATTCCATAAAAAAAATTTGTATGCAAAAACGAAATAAAATCAAGTTAAAAAGTTTAATTAATGAAATGAAGTTTTTTAAATAAGCTTAATTTCGTTTATTGTTGTTCAGCTTTTTTAACTTGGCAAAGAAAGAAGGTATCATCATTTCATGCTTATGGAGATGGGGAATAAGAATTATAATTTATGGGGCTGTGATGTTATTTTTGTGAAAAAAAATTGCGGCGGAATAATTGAAATTGAAACAAGAAGTTTAAACAATTTCGAATAACGGTTGGTAAAATTCACTTAATATCTCTCACGAGAAGTTTTGGAAAACTAGAAATTAGTTTGAAACAAGGTCATTTACATACAGTGTTTAAAAAAGTTCAGTCGAAGTAGCAAAAGTTGTAAAGTTGGCTTTTTCCAACTGTTTAAAATCAACCAACGCTTTTGCTTGTGCTTGTGAAAATCAACAACAATCGCAGTCGAAGCAGAAGCAGAAGCAGCAAATGATTTATGAACAACTGCGCAGTACTTTCAACAGTCGACGATTTCAAAAGTTTGAATTTGATTTGCTGTTTTTTTGTTTTGGTTAGTTTCGGTAGTAAAAGCATAAGCAGTCTGTATGCTTTTGTAAAGCCGACTGCTGAAACTACTGCGCAATTTGTCATAAATCGTTTTGTGATTTTGCTTTAAACTAAAACCGTTGTATTTTTCAAAAGCGAAAGCAGAAGCAAAATCAAATGATATGAAAATCATTACAGTTTTTTAAACACTGTTTACTTAATTCGAAAGATAATATCACTTGAATATTTAAATTTTTAAATATAAAAGTTGCAAACATTGAATTTCTATTAAAAGTACAGTGAGCTTTACAAATTGTGTGCCTATTCCACACAGATGACTCAGAACTCTAAGCTGCAGAATTATTTTCTGTGATAAACTTTTACCTGTGTTGCTTTATTTTATAAATATTTACCATGATAGAAGCATTTTGCCCTCGTGTATGCAATATACGAACACAATGAGCAATCGGTTCTTTTTGATTCATGCTCTTGTATCTTTGTATCGATTGTATTATCATATTAAATACAATAGTGTAAGATTTGTTGTTGGAAATTTTTTTTTTATTTCTTATGTTTTTAAAATGTTGTATTTAGAGAGCGGCTCTCTGAGAGAATTTGTATGTAGCTTGTTCTTCTTTTTTCATTAAAAATACAAAATACATTAATAGACTGCACACAGGGTGTACACAATTAAAAATCAGAAAGTGTATTTGATACACAAATACACGATGCAAACTGTTGTGAATTAAGCAATTGATTTTTAGGCGATTTAATTAATTTAATTTTTGTGTCATATCAAACATATGAGAGTATCTCATGTTTCAAAAATTACAATTTTTGTTCTGAAAATGTTGATTTTGAGCAACACAGCGTTCTTAAAAAAAAAAAATTTCTACTCCGCCAAAGTCATTTTTAAATTATTTTTTGTTGCACAGTGTTATGAATGTCACTTAAAAATTTTACAAATTTATCGCATTAGTAATATTTAATATTTAAATTTTATTAAATGCTGCCCCCACACTCAGCATAAGACAAGAAAGATATTGCAAATTGCAAAGCATTACAAATTTTTTACATTTAATTATTTCTTTGAATTCGAAACTTTGAAATTTATAACAAGTCTTTTCGAAAAATATTTTTGCTTATCGAATAATTGAACCACTTTTACTTGAAATGGAAATTAATACGAAAGCTTTTAAAAGCACAATGCGAAAACTTACAATTACACACAACATGCCCTGAGTTCATTTTTAGCATAAAACTTAAAATATTTATAAAAAAAAGCAATATAGAAAAACTTCAAGTTCGAACTGTTGTGAGTTCTGATATGAATTTAAAAGCTTTCTTAACATAAACTTAAAAATCCCTAACTGAACCAAAGCTATTTTAAGCTACTCGTGTGTCTGTATGTATAACATGTAGTTTATATATCCATTGATTAATTTGTGAAATAGCTATATGATAAACCTACATACGTACATATCTGTTGTTTTTGCAGAATAACGACTTAAGTCAATTTTTTAGATTTTTAGTTATTAGTACCAAATTACTTAATTTTTGAATATACTACTGAAAGTGTTAAAAAAATTGACCAGACACAGTTTTGAGAATAAAATCATAAAATTATTTTTCTTCTGCTGAACTTTTTTACTTAAAATTTTTTTAGCGGGCCTTTCAAGAGAAATTTTAAGTATTATGAGCTTTGCTACATAAGGAAACTCATGCCATTTTTTCTTTATAATATACATTTGGGCATTTGCACGAGAAAGTTCACTTTTTTGTGACAGCAAACAATTAAGCTTATATTTCAGAACAATCTTACTCGATTTTGCTTAAAATTTTACCTAATGTAGAGCTACTGACGCACTATACAAATATATAAAGAAGTAAAAAAAAAAGTTTCGTTTTCTTTGAAAAAAAAAACAAAAAGTTAAGTTGACGTTCCTGCGGATTGTTATTGATTTTTATTTTATTTTATAGATACAGATAATTATTGATTTTATTAAATATGTTTAATGCTGAGAAAAAAAGCAAGTGTGGCATCTTAATAAAAAGTTGTTCATGACTACCTGTCTGTCACCTCAATTATCGATTCGATCGACTGTTTTAAATTATTTAAATGCGATGGTTTCTATTTATAAGGTTGCTGTTCACAGCAGCGAAACATAAGAAAAACAGCTGCTAGAGTTAGATCTGGAGAACGAGGAGGCCACGGAAATCTTGAGTTTCTTGACTTTGCCATAACGATCGAGGCTTTATGTCATTGATGTCAGTGTCATACCACAATTATGCTAGCTAAAATCACACACATTCTTATTCTCTTTCATTTAGTCGTCAATGAAACAGCGACGATAACACATGCGTAACACATGCGTGATACAGTGAAAGAAAAAAAGTGGTATGCGAAAAATATTCTATGATCACCAATGCCTTTCGCGACATTCAATGTGTTTTATGTTACAAAACTTTTAAGGAAAGAAAGGATTATATATTTAAAAGACATTTTAATTTCTTTTGGAGCAGGTTAACTAAACTACATTTTCTATCTAAACTATAAGAGACCAATAACTCGGGAAATATGGGTCGCAGCCAATTTTTTTACTTAATTTTTTCTTCTTATTTTTCAAGTTTATATCAGATAGCTATTTAAAAAATTATTTTTGAAGATTTTTAGCAGTTTGCTATGAAAAGTTCAGAGAACCATAACTCGGAAAATATGGGTCGCCATTATAATTATTATTATTTTATATATATTTTTTTCTTATTTTTTTAGTTTTCTATCACATAGGCTCCTTTTTATTTCTTTTGAACGCTTTACTAAACTGCATTTGTTCCAAATATTTATTTTTTTTTTCTATGTACTTCAGAGACGAATGAGACAACTTTTCTCACAAACACACAACCACTGCTTTATGTCAAGTTGAATCATCGTACTGAAACCACAAAGATTTAAGAGAAAGTCTCTCTCTCTCTCTCAGAGAACAAAGTTTCTTGTAACATTTTTAAAGAAAACCCGTTATAATGCGACCATCCTCTCTAGAAAAGTATGGACCGGCAATACTGTGACTTGAACTGAGTGCGATTTCCCGGCTTGAAGAATTTCTGAATTAAAGTCACTCCACATTCGAAAATTTTACTTACTATCATTGCCGTTTAGATCGATATGGGCCTCGTCTGACATTTGTAGAATCTTCTGGCAAGCTCGCGAAGCTTAATTTGCTTGTAGTTTGAACCTTATAGGGGGAAAGGAATTCAAATATCTAAGTAGAATTGTATGCAAGGTTTGTTAACCCCTTCTAAATCAGGTCGTAAGCAACATGTTTTTTACGTCTGACATGCCAAATTTTCAACTCAGATATAATTTTGCATGTCTGCCAAAATTGTTGTTTTACAGAAGGTTTATTCTGACATTGTCTCTGTTTTTTATTCTCGCACTCTCTCTCTCTGTAAATAATTCGCACAGATTTTGCATAAACCAATGTCTGCATCCGTTTCAAAATGATGTTGCCGCCACAAAACTTTTTCTTTGCGCCGTAAAAAAATTAAAAAATTTTTAAGATTTTTTCTTCAAATTCGAAGTTACCAAGTTAGCATATAATAATGCAATGCTATTTATATTGTATGCACATAATTGCTTTTAAGTAGCTAAAAAAAATATAGTTATATAGTATACAAACTTCAGCCGGCTAACGCTGCCGTCAATAGTGAACCGCCGCTACTTGTTTCCTCACGGAATAGATTTCGCAGGACATATTTTTCATAATAAGAACAGCTGATGTCAGATGGTTTGTCAGAAGAAAATAGAGCACGCTCTAATTAAAATTTTGTCAGACGGCTTTGCCTGTGACTTTTACAGAAGCAATATTTTAAAGGTACCACACAACGTGTACATGTTTTATAGTGAGAAATTTGACAAGTCAGACGTAAACAACGTGTCGTCTACTTGGGTCATAAGCAGTTAAATTTATTGTTGAAATGCTTGGGTGGCAGCTGCTACAGCAGCAATTATTTTTGTGTGTCCTAACTGTGAGATTTCTGTTGAAAGGCTTTCGAGCAACTGTGCATAATTGGCGAAAGAACTTACCAATCTGCTGCTGGTAGCCGTTCCTGCGAAAGTGCGCCAAAACTCCCCTTGCATGGCAATTATTGACTCAAGTCCGTGATAGCGGCGCTCAATCCAAATACGTGTTTGATGGTCTTAAATTTTGCATGTATACAAAATTTAGATATCGATCTCACATCAACTGATAACTTACACCCTGTTTCTACAACGCAGACGGTCGACTTGAGTATAAAATTTGTATAGAAATCACTCATATTTTTGAGTGATTTTCATACAAATTTTCTAGACGAGTCGCCTGGCTGACTTGTGGAAACTGCTTATTACTTAGAAAAGAAGTTATTACAGTTTATTTTGGTATCGCATTTCATCAGCCATCCTGTATTTAGTGAATTTACTTTAAAATAAATAAGCCGATATTCAAAACAATGTTTCTAACTTATTTAAATATACAATTAGGGAATTTTGTTGCCTTAAATGTAATATAAGATAAACCCTCGCGTTGGCGGCACTCAGTTAAATAAGTCAAAAGTATCAAGTATGGCGCCTCAGCAGGTAGACTACGTGATAGCTGCCATTTCGTAATGGACATTTTCGTTTAAAATCTTTACGGAAATCGGATAGTTTTTGTTTAAATTAGATTTAAGATAAAGTCAATAGGGGTTGTGTCAGTTGGCCAATTTATGTCACCTCATTATATTTCTTCAGCATTCTTTAGGAAATTCAATTCAAAACAGAATTATTCAAAATTGAATTATTAAAAACTTACAGCTGTTAGTAAAATATTTTAAACCATAAGAATTAAAACTCATTTACTCGTATATATTTTTTAACATTTTTGCATAATATTTATATAATTTTTCTTTATTTCTTTTTTTATTGTTTATATAATACAATATTACAACGGATTATTATGGGTATTTATTTTGAGTTTTAACATTTCTATGCGGATTGCTTAGTATCTTAATTTATATTTATGCATGTATATTTATTTTTTAAATGTTAGTTAAATGGTAGATGTCACTTATTTACTTATTTTTTAATCATTTATATTTTATTATATATTTTCCTTGGCTATATAATTATTGCATATATTAAGTCTCATATATTTATGTAGTATATTATGTATATATTATGTATAATTGGGGTTTTGACGATTTATGTTTATCTATGTATACTTTTACGTTTTAATTTAAATAATAGAAATATTTGTGTTTTAAATATTTAACTTGAAGATAAATATTAATGGGTATGCAAGTTTATTTAATACTTAAAATAAGTTTACAAAAAAAAAGATTGTAATAAAAGTTGTATAAAAATGCTTTATCTATAATTCATATTTAATAGATGCAAAATGTTTAAAAAATTGCCTTAACTCCTTGTGGAGCGTAGGGCCACTGAAAAAAATATGGGGAAAAAGATTGCAAATGAAGCTTTAACTATTTAAGAAATTAATTTACACATAACTGAATTATTGCAAATTTAAAAACTCAAATTAAAAATATACTAAACAAACTCCTCAATAAGTTGTTTAGCTAAAGTTCACTTTTTTTTATCACGTTACGTTGCTTGGTGACCAAAGAAAAACTTATGTTTTATATACATTTTTGTTTGTTAGTGTGCAGCGTAATTATTTCTTGCAAAAATCCAATAATATATATTATTGAAAAAATTTATAATTCCCTAGTTTCCAATACAAAAGTATTTATTTGGCTTTTTCCATAAAAGTTGATTTTTCGACTTGGGTCATTATTTATGTTCACCACATACACAACGATTTGATTTTGAAGCATATACGTATACTTAATATTGTTGAAAAATATTACTCATCCGCCTATTGTAGCCTACTTGCGTCTTGTACTTTAATTTAAAAAAGTATTAATACTTTTAAGGAAAATGCAACACTGATGTGATGAGGTTTAGAATCTTATTAAACAACAATTAGATCAAGCTTAATTGTTTGCTACATGTACATTTCGCTTTGAGCAACATGAAAAAAAAGCTCCTATAAGTTTTCTATTCTAAAGGGTGATATTTTAGCAAAACTTTTTTTTGGCAACTCAGCTGTGTTCGTATATCATGTTACTGTTACACATACTCAATTTGGTCTATAATTTAACCATGAATCGACTCACAAATGAGCAATGCTTGCATATTATTAAATTTTATTATCAAAATTTATGCTCCATTAAGAAAGTGCATCGTGCACTTCTTCCCTTTTATGGTCAGTTTGGGTGAAATTCTGAGGCGGCTCTTCGGAAACTTTTGACTAAATTTCGCAACAAAATTAATATATTGGACATTAAAGCACCAACAGACACACGCAGAGTGTGGATAGAGGAAAATATCGCAGTTGTATACACCAGTGTTGGTGATGACCGTGAAATATCGATTAAACGCCATTATAGCAATGAGGGCTCTGTTGCTTCACTTTTATTCCCCAAAATTAATAAGCTGGACTTGGCTGACATGTGGTTTCAGCAAGACTGTGCCACATGCCACACATGACGCGAAACAATGGCCCAATTGAGAGGCGAGTTCGGTGAACAGCTTATTTCACGTTTAGGGCCGGTCAATTGGCCGCCTAGATCGTGTGATTTAACGCCCTTAGGTTTTGTTTTTGTGGATCTCTGTTAAGTCTCATGTCTAAAGGGACAAGCCCGTAACTGTTGATGCACTAGAACACAATATTGAAGAATTTATTCGTGAGATACTGGGCGATATGTTAGAGAGAGTGTGCCAAAATTGGACCCAGCGTATGAATCATTTCAGACTTTTCATCTTTAAACGAAATATGTAGATTGTTCAACCGACTCAAATAAAGACTTGATACATTTCTCTAAAGTGTATGTGTTTTTTTTAAATCAAATCCGAAAAATCACTCTTTATTAAAAGTTTTTCTGTGCGCACACAGTGGACCAAATACAAGAACGCTGATAATGAAGGTGTGGTGAACTCTGAAAACAGCATGTTGTTCCGTTCAGCATATTTATAATTAACTTTAAATTTGTTTGTTTCTTAAATATTATCACATGTCATTTGGATTACAAAGCGATGCGAATCAAAAACAAAATTAATGTTGCTTATACACCCAATAGAGATTTTATGGCCTTTTGGGCTCATGTCTATGGGGACAGGCCCGCAATGGTTGCTGCACTGGAAGACAATATTGAAAAATTTAATCGTTAGATACCGGGCGCTATGTTGGAGAGAGTATACCAGGCATAGCCGCGGTCAACATTTACATGAAATCATCTTTAAACATTGAATTATATAGATCGTTCTACCGACTCAAATAAAGATTTTATACATTTCTCTAAATTGTATGTGTTTTTGTTATGAAATCCGAAAGCTCTAAAAATAGGGTGATTTTTTTTTAAAGTAAGATCTCTTTAAGCAACTATTTCGCAGCAATCTCGGCTGATATTTAGGAATTTCTTTATCAGGATAGATCTGAAGGCTCTAATTTCCATTTGTATTTTATTTCAAACTCATAATGGTCCTTCGAGCCCTCTTTAGCTAAGCTATTGCTCTATTTGGGCTACGCGGTTCTGAAAAGTATGATGTTAAAAATTATACTTTTTTAAACTGCATCAACAGACTAATCAAATTTTATTTTCTAGATGAAGTGCAAAATTTTTTAGTAAGAAATAAACAAAAAATTTATGCTTGCCAGGGATGGTACAATATGATCTATTGATGACTTAGATCAAAAAACCATTTTATTACGAATTGGCATTCAAAAATGCAATAAATATAACAATATTTACTAGAAAAAAATTCCATAATGCTGATCAATATTTATGAGCAATGTTGGCTGATATTCAGGGAATCGTTTATCAAGCTGCAATTTCCATTTGTATTTTATTTTTTATTTATTTAAAAAATTGTATGGTCCTTCGAGTTCCATACTTTTAGTATTTTTTGTTGTTACAAAATAAAATAATAATTAAAAGCTTATAACGGAAACCTCTATAAGGTTCTTGATCTATGTGACACATATTAAAGTTAATTGAAATGGAATGAATTTTAATCAGAAACAATTTCTTATTTGGGCATAATTGAACTTAAGGCCAATTAAGAACTTACTCGTGATTAAAGTTCTAGAGCTATTTTATTTTTTTTTCGAATTTTATCATTGCAAGACTGCCTCAATGATCAAGGCTTGAGAGATCTGAGAGCAAAACAAGTTTTATTTTACTTTTAAGGTTTTACAGGAAATTTGATTTTGTTTTTTTTTAATTGGTGTATAATTTAAATTTGCTAAGTTTGTTTTGATATTGGCTAGCTAACTTGTAATACCAACTTATTGCATTTCCTACATGGTCCTTCTAACTGAGATAAATAACACTGCACTTAGATTTAATTTTACATCAAGCACGCCTGCAAAAAAAAACAGCCATCATGGGGATTTTCCCAAGTTGCCTGAATTTTAGTTTTTAAAATTTTGCCAGTAGAAGACTGCTTTAATAAATTTTGTCGCAACGCCAAGCATTGAAAAATTTTATATGGAAAAAATTTTAATTACAGAAACAAAATTTATCATCGCTGGTGTTAAAATCAGCATAATATAAGTTAAAAAAATGCTTCAAATTACAGTGATTTTCCATTCGGAATTTGTTTCAACTTCTTTTTGGTCCTTCGAACCCACTGTGCATGGTGATGCTTTATAGAATGGTGAAGCAAGCACTGATAGTGCAACTGAAAGGTAAACGTTCACGATGTCGGGCTGTCAAAACTGACTTTAAGTCTGATTATTATATTTTTTATAAATGCATCAATACCAAATCGCTGATGTAATTCAAACACTTATAAATTTTTAATCTCTTGAGAAATTTAAATGTAACCCACGTTTTATTTTTTTGTTTGGTTCTGGTGTTAATAAATTCCAACATTACCAACGTCAGTAAGCAACGGTTTGGTATTAAAAAGAAGAATGGGTGCTTAAAAGTCGTTTTTGCACAGAACATTATATGAGAAAGTAATACAGCAAATTAATAATTTAAAAGAGCAATTAAATAATTGAATAGTTTGTTATTACACCAATTTTGCGCTGATACAATCTTATATATTATATTGGCATATAATTTTTGTTCACAAAACTATTGAATGCAGTTGATAATTAAAAATTTCTCATAGTAACTTGTGACAACTTCTTCATGGTCGAACGAACCGGTTCTAGCAATGGCGCAAAAATACATCTACATTTCGTCTAGCTTTTTAAAATTGCATCAATGCAAAATCGCTGATATGTTCACATTTCAATTAGACATTTAAAATATGTACTGATAAATTTTGAAATTTTGCTGTAAAAAAGGAAGTAAATGGTCTGCAAAATATGCATGGTCCTTCGAACCAGAGCTGACAACGACGCACCTAGACTCAGTGCTTAATCTTTCAATATTTAGGTTTTTCTGAGGTGCCTAAATGTTTGCTACTGTATTTTTTAGAAAAAATCAAGCATCAATCTAAATAACTATACTTTTATCTAATTAAAGTTCAGCCAAGTTTTGCTTATATATTTAAATGTAATATTCACAATATAATTTCTGCACCCGAACTTATTTCAAGACCAATTCTTTTTAAACTTTTTAGTAAAACAAATTACATTTTTTGACAACACCAGCTACCAGCAAAGTAAAAGTTTTATACAAACTATGATAGTTTAAATGCTGTCAGTGATATTTTTTTTGTTTTGAAGTTATGCTTATATTTTACCAATTAAATTTAGAAAAAGTTTCTTACAAAACAATTTCTTTGTTTTTTTGCCAAAAAAACAAACAAAAAAAGAATCAAGTTGCCTCAACGCAATGGAATTTATAAATACAAACTGATAAATAAAAACAAACAAATATTTTAACTAGAACTCAAAGGTTTCTTACATTCACTAACAATTTTATCACTCATGGCTTTAAATATCTAAAATAAAAAAGTTGGGTACCTTTCCTATGGGAACTCAAATAAAAAATAATTAAAGTTATATCTATACCGTATAGTAAATTTATATACAATATTTTTTTTTATGTAGATGTATGTACATAATTGCAGTTTTTTTAGTATTTCTTTAATACAAAAGGGGAAGCAAGCAATAAATGTATACGATTTATTTTTTGTTCCATTTATTAGTACATTTCTTAACGTTTGCTTATATATTACTCTTAGCTTGACTTAAACTATTTAATTTTCTTTGCGTTTATGTATACGACGAGTATCAGTTAAGAGCTCAGTTTGTATATTAAAATATAAAATACCGTGTAAAACTATTTTTTCATTTTGTTAATTTTAATAAAAAAAAAATTTTTCATTAATTTTAAAGCCTAGATAATATTTTCTTTAAAGGAATTTATACATTTATTAGGAAATTTTCTGGAACAAATAAGCAACATGCTTCAGAAATATCACATAATTTTTACAAATTTTTACTCCTCAAAATATGCTTCACTTTTAACCAGTTTGATATATTTCAAAAAAAAATTACAAAAAGCACCTTTGACAAAAAGTACTTACTACAAAACGTACTTTTCTATGCAAATGATTTTTTTTTATAAAAAGTACCTTTCATTACCTTTCATTACTTTTATAAAAAGTACCTTTTACAAAAAGTACCTATTATAAAAAGTACCTATTACAAAAAGTACCTTTTATAAAAAGTACCTCTTACAAAAAGCACCTTTGATAAAAAGTACCTTTTATTAAAAGTACCTTTTTTTATAAATTCCATTTTTCAAAAGTACCTTTCATCAAAAGTACCTTTCATCAAAAGTACCTGTTGCAAAACGTTAATTTTTCTAAAAAGTACTTTTATGAAAAGTGTTTTTTTTTATAAAAAGTACCTTTCATTACTTTTATAAAAAGTAACTTTTATTAAAAGAACCTTTTATAAAAAGTACTTTTTATAAAATATACTTTTTATAAAAAGTACCTTTTATAAAAAATACCTTTTACAAAAAGTACCTTTTATAAAAAGTACCTTTTACAAAAAGTACCTTTTATAAAAAGTACCTTTTACAAAAAGTACCTTTTACAAAAAGTACCTTTTACAAAAAGTACTTTTTAAAAAAAGTACCTTTTACAAAAAGTACCTTTTATAAAAAGTACCTTTTACAAAAAGTTCCTTTTATAAAAAGTACCTATTACAAAAAGTACATTTAATTAAAACTACCTTTTATAAAAAGTACCTTTTGTTAAAAGTACCTTTTATAAAAAGTACTTTTTATAAAAAATACCTTTCATAAAAATTACCTTTTACAAAAAGTACATTTTATAAAAAGTATATTTTATAAAAAGTACCTGCTGCATAAAGTAACTCATGCAAAAAGTACCTTCTGTAAAAAGTACTTTTACAAAAAGTACATTTTATAAAATAAAAAATCTTAATCGTCTGCATTTTTTTTATTTTATTGCCTTGAAATCCCAAACCTTTAACACTTACACTATTAATTTTCTCTGCAAATTCTTGCTTATTTGTTTCAAAATTTAATATAATTTTCATTAATACAAAATTGTCGGAAAATAACAATTAAGCGCTGAAATTCCATTTGAAATAAATTTAAAACAAAAAATTTATTTAGGTGTATAAATTGTCGTCTATAAATTTTATAAGCATATTTCAGCAACATTAAATATAAAATTATATTAGTAATTCTGGTATTATATAACTACAAATTTTGTTTCAATAAAATTTTGTTAAAAAATTTCGTTTAAAATCAAAATTTGATTTCTAGCGGCCTTTGAAGGGCTTTTTTTATAAATTTCTACATATTTTTCTTTTGTGGGTATAATAATTTTGCCTGGGAAGGGGAAGAGATTTCTTTACTAAACGTGGGTCTTAATGTTATAATTAAAGCTTTAAATATAATTTGTTTACTAACTTCGCTTAATATTTTTTTTTTTCATTTACATGTTTTAATTTTTATTTTGTTTATTTTTTATAATTTTTATATTTATAAAAAGTGACAGAAATAAAATTAAATTTTTAAATGCTCTTGCATATGTACAATAATTTTTTTCTGCAAGTTTTTTAGTTTATGTGATGCGAATATCATTCACTATTATCAAGTCTCTTATGGGGGCATCTTGGGAGATTGTAAATGAAAAAAAGTTTCGGGTGAAATTTATTAAGTATGAATATCTGCACATTTTAGTTTTTAGACAATTAGCCCAATTATAATTTTTACGCGGAGGTTTTCCTCTTCCCAATCATCTGTTCCCGGGAAATAAGCAAATATGGGAGAGGAAAAAAACTGGATCAGCTGTTCAGTGTTTACATTTTATTCTGCAAGAGTTCAGTAATTGAAGTTCAATAAAAGTTTAATGTTTTCATTAACAATGAGCTTGTGTGTTAATATAAATAAGTCCCTGTTTCCACAACCCAGACGATCGACTTGAGTAGAAAATTTATGTGAAAAGCACTAATTTTTCTAACCGATTTTTATGCAAATTTTCTAGAAGCATCGACTGGCTGGCTTGTGGAAACAAGGTGTTAATATCTGTTTTGCTTAAGAAAGAAATAAAGTCAAATGCAGCTAAAACTGAGCCAGGTGTAGATGCAAATGCATTAAATACCCAATGATTGCATTTACAAAGAAAATTTTTAGATTTTATAAAGTTTCTTCGATGCTTATTTAATTTTTTTGTTACAACATTTTTTTAATTTGATTTTTAAAATTTTCTCCCTATCCCTCACATTTAGAATACCATCTTTTCCCCCGGAGATTTTTTCTAAGTGAAATTGTAATTCATGATAGGGGAAATGGGAAAAAATTCTGGGGAAATTATTATTCATAATCGGGCTGTTAATTCCTATGGGATTGCAGAATTGAGGCCGATTTTAACTTAAAAAAAAAAATCTCAATTGCATTTTAAAATACAATCGGGTATGTTCTGTATTCCACGTGAAATTCAATCGTTCGGAATTGCCATATCATTGTTGTTATAAATTCCCATTTGCAACAACAATTCTATGGCAATTCCGCACGTTTTAATTTCACGTGGAATACAGCACATACCCGAATATTGTATAAAAATTTGACTTTTGGCAAAATTTGTTGAAATCTATGCCAAATATCCCTTTTGGCCGAGTAATAAATGTTTGCCGTTACCGAGGCAGATTAGTCAGCATATGACACTAATGATTTTTATTTTTCTTTGAAGTAATTTAAATTATTTTATGAAAATCTCCATAGTGAAAGCGCCAAAAAAGTGTGTGCACTAAGATTCGTTTGAAAAAACTTAAAAGCATTTTCATGACTTACAGGTCGTTTTGACACTATTTTCGAAATTTTGATAAAATAAAAATTTCTTTAAAAAATAAATTGCTTAAAAACATAAATTGCTTGAAAAAATACGTGAATGGTCTAAAAGACTATTTCAACAATTCTGTTTCAATATCACGTCTCCAAAGTGATATTTACAAGAAAACAAAAGCATTATTTTGAATATTTGTTTTTCTTTTTCATAAAATTTCTCAAAATTATGAAATGCCGAGCAATGCCTGAATTATTTCATTACTTTAATATAAAAAGGCCCTAACTCATTTTTTTAAATCGAGAGTTTTGCATTTTTCGATACAATAGATGTTCTTTTGTCGAAATATACAAGAAACTCTATTTAAAAAAAATTAGTTAGGGCCTTTTTATATTAAGGTAACGATATGCCTGCTTTTCTTTGGCAAAAAAATTTGTATGAAAAACAAAAACAACATATTTTAAATTAAAAACAAATTGATATAAATATCCCTCTGGCCTTAATTTTAAATGTACATACATATCGATGGCTTAATATAAGAAAGGCGTAAATCGAAATAAAAATCTAAAAAAATCGGAAAATACTGAATAAACCCTGAACCATTTATACAAATGAATAATTTTCTAAGTGACCATAAATCTTTTATTGTTGGGTGTTACTTTCTTAGTGGGTTACCAAAAAACGTAAAAACGTAATTTAAAAAAAAATTTTTTGATACTCCCTTTTTATATTAACCCATTAATATATAAATTTGTAGGTTTTTTGTCCATAAAACTTAAAATAACAATATTCTTAAAAATATTGCAACAATATTTACAATTAACTAAACTTTGACACGACTTTAAACAAATATAATTAAAATAACTATAACTTTATAATTCCGCATTATATGTATGTAAGTTTTAATGTGATTGCCTTATAAAATATTTATAATTGTCTTCTGCCTAGTCACTTTATATATATATAAATACATAATAATTGTGCTTAAACTTAGACTTACGAGTATTATACATTTTAAATATTGTGTTTATTATTTTGCTGATTTTGGAGTATAAATATTCAATTTAATTGTAGTTGTCATTTCACTTAATGTTTTCGCTTATTTTATTTTTATTTTATTTTGCAATTTTTTTTTTTTTTTTTTAATTATTTGTCATCTGATAACGTGTTAAATCTAATAGATGTTCGTACAGAAAGTCTTCGTACGGTGTTAGGCCAATCATTATCCAGCCACAAATGGCACCAATGCTGCGCGTCACCGATAAGCTGCTCCAAACGGAAACAATACTATTGCTAAGCTGTGTTAGTAAAAAAAAGAGAGAAAAAATTAAAACAAATCAATAAATTTAAAATAAATAATTGATAGGTTTGTGAAATTCGCTGCATACTTTCAGGTGTTCGAATTAAAGTTATATAACAAATAACGATTCCACAAAGTATACTTTTAGGTACGGTCCCACGATGTCGACAAGGTTCGACTTGTCGCACACTTACATTTGAAACAACAACAAAATCTTAAAATTTGGAAATTTCATGTGTTTGACATGAAATTTCCAACAAACACATAAGAAATTGTAGCATAGTTTCAGGGCTAGTTAATATTGTTTAATGTCAAATTTTTCGTATGAAATAATCAATGTTGCTCAACAGTTTTCACAAATTTTAACAGAGTACTGTGCTTTAAGCGCAGTACGGAGTTCTTACGGAATTTCACGCTTCGAAATTTACTTATATATCTACACGAAATAATAATCGTGTAGCCATTTATGAATTATGTTTGCATACACAAAAAATGTAAATTTCTTTATGAAATTTACCAACCTGAATTTCCGCAATTTCTTTTACATACAGTTTGTATGAGAACCTGAAATTCCGTATGAACTCCGTGCCAGACTTTAGCCAGGAAAAAATATACTTTAAACTATTTTATAATTATCTGTTAAAAAATATTTTTATTAGTAAATAATTGCAATTGCGAATAATCTAAAACTACTTGAAATTACTTGGGATTACTATCAAATAATCAAAAGTAATCAAAAATTATTTTATTCCATTATTTTGGATTCGATTCTTTTTGATAGTGGCTAAATTAATTTTCGGCTAAATTTCGATTTTCTTCTATTTGATAGTAATTCCAGTAATCAAAAGTAATCTAAAAAAATGTAATACTTTCGAAGGCTATGCTTGATTATTTTTATTTTGAAAGTAATCAATTACCTGATTGCTTTTTATTATTTTCAATTATTTGATAGTAATTACAAGTAATCATTAGATTAAATTATTTATAGTCAAAATCGATTTCAGTTGGCTGAATTATTATTGTTGGAAGTTTATTTCTTTCTATATTTTGAGTTCGTATCGCTCTGTAAACTATCGATCGATTTCTTTAGCTTTTATAATGAAAAAGTAATCTAATTGTTTAATCATGACGATTTTTTATCCTTTGTAAAAAATAATTAATCATAATTGTCATAACTTATCAGTAACACTGGAAATATTCAATGCATGTGTTTCTGAAATATAACTTAACGAATTCTGTTGAATTCGTTAAACCAAGTAAGCTTTTTTTGTTAAGCTTTGACAATCATGTAAGTTATTTTAGATATAATAAAATTGTCGAAAAGACAATAAATAAAAATATTAAACATTATATAACATCTATGAAAGTATGCACTTGTTTAGCTACTAATTCACACACCCCTCAGGGCTTTGTTGAATTTTTTTTAGAACCTGCTGTAAAGTTCACCAATTCGCGTTTTCGTAGAATATGACGAATAATAAAACAAAAGGAGAAAAACAAAATTGACTGGTTATCACAAATCTGTACGCCTCTCTACTCTATTTTGCTCTCTCTCTCTCTCCCCCCTCTAAAAACTCAAGACTTGATTAGTCAAACCTGACGTGTGTGAATCGCGACTTATTAATTTAAAGAAAACATAATTTTTTTAACATACTTACCAATTCTTCTTGCGTTAATGTTAAATTAACATTATTACTAAAATATAACTTGTCATCTATATTATCGGAACTGATTGTTAAGATTATTGTCGCTATATAAATCATTGCTATAATTAACCAACGGAAGGATATTAATTCAGATGCATTTGATAAATTCCAACGGCAGATATCCATGCTACAAATACAGAAAAATATAAGTTTTATGTTAAATGAGGCATCAGAATAAATTTCTAAGGAATACGCAAAAAAGGACAAATTTTTTTTAAACTTATTACCCAAAAAAAAGTTCCCATTAAAGGTGTTAATTGATTAAATTTTTAAACAAAAGTTTAATTGAATCAATGAAATTTTTAATTGGTAGAGATGTTAACTGCCGCCATCTATACGCCAGATAGTGGCTAGTCGTGGGACCGCCCTTGTACCTGTCTGAAGGGTACATAATATTCGGCACAGCCCAATCCAGTGCAACTTTTGCGCTTTTATAACTATTTCATTGACATTGTTACTATATATGTAAATAAATATTATGCCAGCGACCAGCAAAGCGTGCATTAATTAATTTACACCTCACGAGTATAAAACTAACGATAGCAACCCAAATCTTAATGAAAACGTAATTTCTATTTCTGGTTTATACTCGTATTATTTAAATTTTTGCTCATAAAATATTTCCCAGTAATTTATTGTATGTAGGTGTTGTTACTTGTAATCTTGGTTGCACGACATGTCTAAAAATATACTTTTAAATATTCTGTTTCTTTTTTTTTTATTATTTTATAACAATTTACTGTGGGTACGAAATCATACCCTGTCGGAGAATGTGTGGTTGACTACAAAAATAATCAACTTATAGTCAATTTTTTTTAGACTAACGAAAAGCTAACACTACAATGTCATCCAGAACTGACCCAAAATCAATTCTTAAGTTGAGTACGTAATCGGATTTGGTGAGAGCCAACAAATTTACTCTCAGCTACTTTGAAACTCATTTCAATTTTATATTAATATTTTGTTATTATTATTTCAGATAGTGCCTTAGCTGGTTTGACTATACAACATGTAATGATACATAGTTCGAACCTTAGCAATATTTTTTTTTTGTAAAATTTACTGACTACCAGGTGACTTAAATAAAATCAACTTTAAGTTAGTTGAAAAATAATGCAGAGTGAGACAATTGACTACCGCCTAGGACATTGCAATGTTAAAAGAATTAGTTGTTTTCATTGGAAAGTAATCCAAGTGTCAGTCAGCACTAGTTGCAAAATAGTTAGCTGAAAGTTAGTTTAAAGTTAGCATAGTTTCCGACAGGGTACTTACATATGCATACATACATACATTCGTAGCTGCATATATGTATGTACGTATGTACATAAGTATGTATAGTCAATGGTTTTATTTATTTATACATATATAAAATGTGTAACGAAACAAAAACTACGAGAAAATATGGTTTATGATTTTTTGATAGTTTTTAATAAGATGTCAATGTCAATTTGTAAGGGTGAAACATGTAGTAAGCACACATACATACATACATACACATATGCATATGCACATACATACATATATGCAGTTTAAGTGTATGTATTATGTGTTAAAGTTTTATAACAAGCATTAGAAATTACATACAAATTAGTGTTTTCTTTTATCATTGCTAACCTAGAAGTACACATTAAAAAAAGTTTCTTAATTAATTGTGCACTGTGCACATACTTATGTTGTTGTTGTTGTTGTTGTTGTTGTAACAACGAGTGTCCTGTTATTCTTGCTCTTATTAATTTATTAAATTGCATTCTCTTTTTGGAAATTTCTTTCCTAATATTCAGTCAGAGTTTTACCCCCATATTCATAAAAAAAAATAAAATGAATTTTAAATCCATTTTAAGAAAATTTTGTATGAAAAATTTGAAATAAAATACATTTCAAATTCATTTTAAATTTTATGAATATGAGGGTTAAAATGTAAAATATATAATAATGAATAAGGGTTTGGTTAAAAAGCTGTAATTAATACATCGTCAGCTCATTATTGGCATATCGTCGGCTTAGAGTGTAAACCTGCTAACTCACTTACAGCAAATTTTACAGTAGAAACAAAATACTGTTAACATTTTCTGTACATAGCTTAAGAAACTTAATGTATTAGACATTAAGTTTTTCCGCCATTTATAGTTTTAAATTAAAATAAATATTTAAGTCAGTCGATGCGAAGGGCATTAATGTGTCATATGTTGTAAAAAGTCGATTTAGCAGGTTTACACCCAAAAAGTCGTAGTGGAGAAAAAAAAAATACAAAGAACTTTTACATGAAGTTTTCTCAAAATATGCCCGATAGTATTTTTTTTTATATTTTCACCACTGCTTTCGATATCTTTTGAAGAAAATTTAAATTTTTTATAAAATTTCCTAAATGAAATTATTAGAAGTTAATTTTGAAGCTAATATTGTAAGAAAAAATATTCCCTCTTATTGTGAATGGCGTCGTCGACATTACACCAAGATGATATTAAAAATTGTCAATTGTCTACTCTTTGTCGACAACAATCGACTACTATTAACATATTCCATTAATTTGCAAAGCCTTCGAGATTAGTAAGAGATTGTCAATAAGATCCAATTATTGCCGATAAAGAGTAGACAAGTGGCAATATTTACTTTTGTCTTGATGTGACGTCGACGACGCCATTCACAATAAGGGGGATTGTCTTGTGCTGCATACACCACTTTTCTTAATTTATTTTTAAAAAGTAAGATTTTGCTGTAATTTGAATTACTTTTTGTTGAGAACAAAGTTAATGCTTCAAATTTATTTTTCTTGCTGTCCAGAGAAATAAGGCGATCGGTTGAAAGCCGACCAAAAAGCCGCCGCCGTCATCTTTTTAACTATCTATCTTAATTTTGCTTTCTTTTTTTATTATATTTTCTCTTGTGGAAATTAAGCGAAACAAGATTTAAATTTATTATGTTCGATTTTTTTATGAAGAATTTGGTGCAATCATCAAACAGTGGCGTGTACAGAAAATCAATACTTATGAAACCTTATGGAGCCAAATGAATGCTTAATATCTCAGAAACCATAACAGCTTCCGCGAAACATCTTTTGGATTCACAAAAAAAGTATTCATAATATATACACTCAATAACTAACTCATTTTATTTAAACGGTCTGTGAAAACTTTTACCATATTATAACCAAATGTTAGGAAAATTTCGAAAGTAAAGAAAAAATTTTAGCTAAGCTAGAAAAATTGGTAAATGTTCATACACTTTTCACTTCCGGTTTTGCAGTGCGATTACAATGGGATTATGGTGTCAAAGCCCCATTTTTTTACCACTCAGTTTCTAAATCGAATGAAGCAGTTTTGTAGAGAAATTTTTAAAAATGAAATGCTTATTAATGCTTCTTTACATTTTTCCTTGAAAATTAAGGTCAGTTTCACTTCTGGTTTAGCAGTGCGATTACAATGGGACTATGGTGTCAAAGCCCCATTTTTTTACCACTCAGTTTCTAAATTGAATGAAGCAGTTTTGTAAAGAAATGTTTAAATATCAAATGCTTATTTATGCTTCTTTAGATTTTTCCTTGAAACTTAAGGTCAGTTTTTTCAAACTGCACCAGGACCAATTCAGCGAACACATGTCGTTTTTTATGGTCGTTTGAATTATTGAGTTGCTAAGTTCAATCACAAGATTAAATGTTTTTCAATTATTTTTTATTTTTTTTTTTTTGTTCATTAATTAATCACTTTAATTGAAATCATAAGAATTTTTAATAATTTTTTTATTAGAAATAAAATTTTCATTAATTGAAAAGAAAAATTAAAAAAATTTTTGATTTATTCCAGCGGTTTGATGATTAAAACTGCGTTTTTATTTTCGCAATCTTTTAAATCATATTTTTTGTGCTTAGAATTAAAAAAATTCTAGAAGTTCGCTTTCAAAGAATTTGCTATGGAAATTTTAAGATTAAAAACATTCTTCTCTACACTTATCATTCTTTTATGTACGTTTTGACTGAATTTAAATTTAATGTAGTATATGTACTCGTATATGACATTGTCCCAGTCATTTACATCAATATCACTCACCACCACCTTCTTGATTTATTTTTTTTTTTTTCTCTGAACTTTACACAGTGATTTAAGTGAAGACAAAAGCATATAAAATGCATACACATAAACTGATGAGGCACTCTGCTGCAGATACTTCTGCTACAGAAAATTTTTTTTTATAGCTGATATTATGTATGTATGTATGTATGTCTGTATGTATATGTTTTTTTTTTCTTTTAATTTTACTGGAAATGTCACACTTTATAGATATATTTCAAAGAGAATAAAATATAATATAAGTTTATATAATAAAAAAAAATATATAGTTTATAACTAAGAAGGAAACAGTGGACCTCAAAATGTATGTAGGTGGCAGGCAGCAGCATGACAAATAGTACAAATAGACATACACACATACATATGTATACGTACGTCGTATGTATGTATGTATTATGAAAACTGTAGTTTTTAAATGTCAAATGTTACCAAAGAAAACTATTTTTTTTAGCTGCTTATTTGAGACATAGAAAAAATAAGTATAAATGTAACTGCTGTGATAAGGGAAAATTATACTGGACCAAAACTTATTTGGTATTTAAATAAACTTATATAAGTATTTTTATATGCAAAAATGTTCTATTGTATAATTTCATATTTTTATACCTTTGAATTGTTACATCCTCTTGGCACCATCTAGTGAGTCTTTTTTTTTTCTTTTGCTGTCTTACTTACTTCTTTTACTTACTCTGTACTTACACATGGACTAGCTAGTACAAGTTCGATAGTACTATCAAAGCATAGTAAAACCCTTTACTCACATTGGCTATTTTCATAACCAATTTTTTTTTATTTCGAAAAAATCAGTGCGCCCCTAAAAAATTGTGTCATTAGCTTTTGGCCAACAGCTTATTCAGACTTGGTGATAGCTCTAAACTATATATGGCGATAATGTAGCTAAGGTTCTACCATACAAATATTGTTAACATCTTATGCCAAAAAAATTATTTCTTGGTGCACTTTATGTTTTGCAAAAATTAAGCAACAAAATTTTTTCCCCCTTTTTTCAGAATAACTTACAGGGGCTCCTAATTTTTTGCTAACAATACTGGGCCAAGTTGTAGCTACAATAAAGCTGGACGAATTTTGTAAATATATCAACAAAATCTGAACGTTTTTAAGCGCCCTATATACTCGTATCTCATTAAGACCACTTTGTACCTTAAAACTTTTCGTTTTTCATAGTTTTTTTACTTAAAAAAAAATTTTTTTTTTCAAAATCCTATAATCAAGTGCATACTACACTGTTGAGTTTCGATAACACTTTGTGCAAAACAATTAATTTTTGCCCCGCACTTTTTTCTCAAAAAATAGAGAAAATAATGGGCGCTATTCTGGAATACGCGTCGAATTGGCGAAAGTTACATGCAAAACAAAAACAAAACTGTGTAAATGTAAAAAAAAATGTTTTTGTTTCGCATACAAAATTAACCGTTTTTAAAAGAGAGAGAGAAACGCGTTGAAATTCTCACGTTTATTTCATTTTATAAATGTATTACAAACAAAAACAAAGTTTCACTTTTTCGACGCGTTTTCCAGTATAGCCCCCAATATCTTTTTTCAGCATAAATTACAAGGACTAATACTTTTTGACTAAGAATATTTGGCTAAACTGCAACAAAAACTTAAAATAGTAAATACAAAAACTTTCAACACAAGGAATGCATCATTAGCAAAAAAAGTAAAAAAATGCAATAAAACTATAGTCTAACTGGTAAAAATCGGACATTTTTAAGGCACAAAGTGATGTTAATGAGGTATTTCGGATGCCTACACACGTTCAGATTGTATTGATGTGTTCACAAAAGTTGTTCAGCTTTACCGTAGCTACAACTATGCTAAATATTGTGAGCAAAAAATCTGGAGTCCCTGGATGTTATTCTGAAAAAAACTAAAAAAAAATTGTTTTCTTTACTTTTGCATAAAAAAGTGCACGAAGAAATTCTTCTAAAATTCTGGCATAAAATGTGAATAAGATTTATTAAGTCAACTCTTAGCTACATTATTGTCAAATATACGGCCATTTCACAGAGCTTAATTCCGTTAGGAATCGGAATTCAATCTATACCATTGTAGGCGATGGTGTCTAAAAAAGAAAACTAAAATACGGAAATTTGTCAGGTGAGTCCAAAGTGTTGGGGGCGCTGGTATTTTGGGGTGTGCTCCGGCTAGGGCTATATATTTTGAGGGAGATTCAATTCCGTTTCTGAACGGAATTGAACTCTGTGACATGGCCGATATTATACTGAATAAGTAAAATAATAATTTGGGATTATTAGTGCCTTAACAAACGTTAATAAAAAAGATTATTATCTTAAATTCAAAATAATTCTTTTTTCTCTTAAAATTTTTTTCTGTTCATTATTATAAATTATAATTTTTATATATAATAAATAATAATGAAAATTTTATAGTTTTTGCATGTTAGTTCAATGTTATTTTTTTTCTCACTGCTGCATTCTTTTTTGGAACGAAAATATTCCAAAAAAAAGAAAAATATTCACCTGAATTTGCATAAATGAACACTAAACTGAATATTATGAAACATGCGTTTATTCTGGCATACGAATAAAACTGCAACGATTCGTTACATCACTAATTTGTGCAAACAGAAACCTTACTTGCTCACCAGATAATTAACCCAATTAAATTTATTTTTTCTAATGCCAATAACCAAATAATTAACCTTGTTTACCAAACGATATTTATCAAATCAATACCATTAAGAACAAAAATAACTTCTGAGGTCAATGTGTTTTCAGGTCTAGAGACCTTTTGTACTCGTATATTTTTCCTTTTACTCTCTAATTAAATGCACTTAGACACGCTAAGGTCAGGCAAAATAATAGCAAAAATGCCCAGAAACCAACCATATGCAACAACGTAAGGAAAGAAAAAATAAAATAAGAAGGCTTATTTTTTCATATGAATTTTTTAAAAAAAAAACAAACAAGCAAAATTTTCTAATTGTTATAATTTAAGTTTAACATTTTTTAACGCACGCACCAATTATTTTGTTACTTACCGACCATATGTTTTGTATTGAAAGAGCCCTCAACATTTTTTCCAAGTCTCTACTTTTGCTTCAGATCTTGTTCGACTCTGTTTTCTTACACTCTTTTATTATTTTATACTATTATACTTCGCCAAGCATAAATATAATTCCTTTCTCAGTAAAATTTGGCTACTTTTAATTAAAAATTTTTAACTTTTTTGCATTTTTGATTGTGAAAAGAATTGATAGCCTGCTGCAAAACAGCTGTTTTTTTACATTTATTCTAGTGCTGCCACAATATTATTTTTTAAACTATACATAAGGTATGGCTCACTGATTTACTCCTGTTGAGCTTAAACTACATATAAATTTGAGTTTAGTTTAAATAAACCAGCGTTTAGACTTTGACTGATTTATTAGCCCTTAGTGCATTAACAAATGTTAAACTTGAATTATATATTTTCAATTGTACTTACCGATCCAATACAGACACCATACAAATAATGGCCAGACAATAGAAAGTATTTAAATAATAATTGGCGAATGAAGCGTATTCTGGTCTGGCCAACGGTGGCCCCTCCGATGCAGTAACTCCCTCTAGTTCGCCCTTAATGGTGGTTGTAGCTATTGCGGGCGTTGGCGCTAATGAAGTTGTCTCGCCAGCAAGACTGTTTAATGCTTTGGACCATTCCATAGGATGTGTACTTAAAACGAAGAGTAAATGTGCCAATGCTAGACCAGCTAGTAGACCATGGCATATATTGGAAACTAATAACCAAATTCGTTGAGTTAAACAGGCCAGTTGTATGTTGGTGGTGATCTCTTGTCTGCAATAATAGAAAAGTTGCAGTGTTATCGCTTTAGTTTATATCAGAGAATGACTCTTTGCGTATTGGCCGTCAAACAACTATGAACGCGTACAGCTAAAAATAAAAACCATACTCATACTCAAACACACGCATGAATTTTAAACCGAACACGTATAACTATAAATATCTAACAACTATGTTTGTAGACATTTTTTAAATTACGCAGCATAAATGACTAGAACTAAAATTTAAAGACTTTATGAGCTGCAATAATATGCATGAGTATAAAAAATACTCTGAGTATTAAACGGCTACACATGCGTACATGCAGGGCTATTTTATTTACACACACAAAAATAATGTTTTCAAACAGCCAGAACACATTTTCTATTCCATTTTCTATACACAAATGCATGTATACGGTGGCGAATGATGTTTAAATATCCCGAGTATTATGCGTATATTTTTTCCCCCCGACTAAATATCTTTAGTCTGAGTGTAAGCATACCCCAACTATAAGGATAACAGACACCCAACAAAAAAAATCTCTTTTGGAAGCACTAAAAACTGAGGGAAGCAATGCAATGCAGTGTAATGAAAAATGCGTCTGAAAATCACTAACGTAAGGCGGGCTCTCTAAAGAAGTAGAAAATTATCTCAGACTTATTTGAAAACCAGTAATTTTTGCATCTGAGTATTACTTTTGTGAAGCACTTTAGTAAGGTAAAAACTTCATGGCTTTTCGGAAGCTTAATGTATTGCTTCTAGCTGGCTCATTTTGAACAAAAAAAACATGCCTTATTCATGCGCAACAGCAAGTGATTCTGTAACATTGTCTGCCTTGCAAAAACGCTTGTGGTAAGCAGTAATTTTTGCTGGGCAGTTAGTGCGCTTTTTATTTTTAGTTGTAGTGTATTTTAGTTTTTAGCATAAACGAAGTAGAGATGCTCCTCTTGTATGTTTGAATCGGCTATAGTCATAGTTGCTTGAGAGAAAATATATGAACGTACGATTATTTGAGAACTTATTGTCATTATCTGGTGTGTGTGTTTGTTTTTAAAACATTTCTATTTCCAATGAATTTCTGCAATGAGCTGAAAACGAAATCTGGCAACACTGACTACATTTATAGTTGCACATACAACCCTGTTTTTAAATTTTGCATCATAGCAAGAGCCTAACAGAATATATTATTATCTGCCAAGTTTCACTAGATAAGGCCGAGCTTACATTTGTGTGCCATTTGCCCAAAAGAGCGTAACCACTAATGAAAAACTATTTGACTCAGACATGTATTTATTGATTTAAACATTTTTCAATCATGTTGAATTCTACAAAATTGTCTATTAATTATGTACACAGAAAAAAGTATTCACCAATTAATATTTTCAATTAATAATTTAATTGATTCAATTAAATTTTTAATTGTATTAATTAATTTGAGTGGAAAAAATTAATTGATATTATCAAATTGTTTATAGGTGAAAATTTAATTAATTTTTTAATTAATATTACAAATATTTTAATTAATATTACAAACTCATTCATATTACTTTTTTGTGTGTATGAAACTGTTTAACTTGATAAATACGTGTCTGAATCAAACAGTTTTTCATTAGTAATTAGTGGTTACGCTCTTTTAAGCACATGGCGCACAGATTTAAATTTGGCATTAGTTGGGAAAAATTGCATGAAATATGGTGGCGACTCATAATAGGCGTAGTGCCACCCACTACTCTAAGCCTTCAACTTTGTCTGCAAAGCTTTATTTAAGTACAGGAAATAAAACTTTAAATTGCAATGGAAATGGTGTGGCTGCTCCCGATTTTGTAACTTCCAAATCGTGTCATCTTAACAGGCTAAAGCGTGTGCCAAGTTTCGAAGGAATCAGTTGGGTGCTTAATTTTTTTTAAACATACCATTAAAAGCTTAATCAAAAAAAAAAATTTCCATTTTCATAACTTAAAATTTGCAATAGTGTTTAATGAAATAAGCTTATTTAATTATGTACTCGTAAATTAAATTGCGTTGAATAACCAAGGCATTACTTTCATTACACACAATCTAATCCTAACATTTGAATAATTTCTTTTTGCCTTAAACCTAAAAATAACTTGCTCAAAATTTATTGAGACGGACGCTTAAATTTATCAGCATGTATTTTTTTCTCTTTATTAATATTAAAGGAACTTTTTGCTATCTAAACCTAAATATACACACAAAAATCTCAATATATATGTTAATTTTCTAAATAAGTTTTAATTTCTTTAAGGTTTGTAAATTTGTTTTTCACTCTCACACATTCAGGTTTCAAATAAAAAAGTGTGGATAAAGTGCTGCAAAATTGTTTAAGTAAAATTACATTTTGTCACCAAATAAATGTTTTAATAATTAAAAATGCAAAAAGTACTAAACAGTAATAATTATTTAAAAAAGTAAATTGCATTAAAAAAACATGAAAGTCCAGCAGCTTTACTTTTAACACAAGTAATAAGTTTTACAAATTGGTGTGAGCAAAACTTAATAACAAAATCGTTTGTTTGCTTTCCTTGTGTTTTTTTTTTGTTTTCTAAATACTCCTCACCAATATCTCCCAGCAACTTAAAACCTTTCTAAGGACATATTTAAATTATATCACAGTTGTTTGTCTTTTCGCAAACAAAAATACTTAAGTTGTGCAAGTGTGTACACATGTAGAGAAGCTACAGCTAAAACAATAATTGCTCTGCACACATTTTCCATGGAAACCTAAAAAATCTTTATTAAGTTTTATATTCCACAGAAAAAATATTTATTTTCAAAACTATTATATTATTATGAAGACGCCACAACTACAAAATGGCAAAGAAAGCAACCAAAGGTGGTATCCTTCTTAAATATTAGAATTATAAAAAAAACAAAAGTAATAAAATCAAAGTATGCAGCAAATTTAAGTATCATTACGGACAAACCCACGCTCAAATTGCCTGGTATTTGATGGAATATTTTTCAGAGCTAGAAATGAAATACAAAAATAAATTGCAAAAGGCAAACAGCATAGTAGGAGCATGAAGAAATCTTGCTGACTCCAAACATACGAGTTGTGGGGTATTTCATGACATTTAAATGCTACAAAGACTTGAATGACCGGGCGAGAACAAAAAAAAAAGAAGAAAATTCTAATGAAGTTCCTAGAGAATAAAATGTCACTTTGTTGTTAGAAACATGGACTTTTGATTTAATGCCAAAACAGCAAACTTTCAAACCTTCTCATGCCAGCATGAGATTTTAGTCTAATAATAAATTTACTTACTAATACATACTAATACAATACCTAATAAAGAATGCCCCTAACTCTTTTTTTTTTTTTAATCGAGTATTTTGTATATTTCGAGAAAACATCTAAGAAATGGAAAAATGCGATAATCTCATTTAAAAAAAATAAGGAGTTAGGGCCTTTCTATATTAGGGCAATGATATGAAAATCTCGGGTCTTATAGCTTTCTTACTTCCATTTAATTTTTTTTTTAAATAACCCATAATTTTCACTGCATTAATAAAGCACTAATTATAGCAGAAGCTCAATTTTGCAAATAAAGGATATATGGGGGCAAGCCATATCCTTGCACCGATTGAAATAAAATTTTGAAGAGAGCATATGCAAATGTTTCTAAAAATTGTTACAAGCTTAAAATGCAAAAGTTATTTTTTTAGCTCCGGATGTATGAAAGGCAAGGCAGATCCTTGCCACTAAAATTACGAAATCAGTCACAAAATGCAAATGTGTGTCTTTTCAAGTCACAATTTTAGCTGAAACTCAATTCAAAAAAATTCAGGATATATGGGAAGTAGACATGCTTTTGCACTAAATGCGGTGAAACACTGCGAAGAGCTGATCTGCTTTACTCGGATTAAAATTAAGGTTTTTATAAATATATGTATTCAAGACACAAGGGAGATGGGCATGTCTTTGCATGGATTAGGATAAGGGCATAATTTCAATCAAATCAATCACTCAACTGCTCTGCATACTAATCATAATTTTAACTAAAACTTAAATTTAAACATATACGAGATATAGGCATGTCCTTGCGCATTCATTGTAATAAAATCAATGATTGCGTGATTCCAAAAGTCTTAATTAATATTAGCTGAAACTCAATACGAGTATATAAAATCAAGGACAAGTGGAATGTACACCTATTTATTTATTTTTCTTAAAAAAATAAATCACAATGCTATGAGACTTGAGGGGAAACTATCACAAAAACCTCTTACAAACTTTGAAAAATGTTTTAGGGCCTGGTTCACGATATCGACAAGTAGAACGTTGTCGCACACTTACATTGGAAACAACAACAAAATTTTAGAATTTGTTTTTGTTTTGAATGCAAGTGTGCGACAAGTCGAACGCAGCCGATATCGTGAATCAGGCCCTTAATAAAATTAGATAAAACAACCACAAGCCACATTCTTTTTAATAAAAAATGCTCAGTGACTATTAACTAGATTTGTTATTGTTTCAAAGTTAGACTAAATGCATTTTTCATTAAATAAGAATGTAGACAAGTCCTTGGACCTATTTCAAATAAATTTTCTTAAGGAACTTTGCAGCATAATTATGATTGCAGTTTATGTATGTATAAACTATACATACAATAAGATGCAATTTATGCTGAAACTTAATGTGGAAAATTAAGGATATTATATATAAATTATGCATATCCTGCCAACCATTGGCATGAAATTAACTAAAAATACCAACTGCATTCCTTTTAAGGTCATATTTAGAATGAAACCTTAACTTTTAAAATAAAGGATATATGGAGGGAAGTCATATCCTTGCAGGGATTACAATAAAATTCCCCAGCAAACTTTACTGTATAATTTCATAAACAGTAAGCATTCCAATCATATTTGTAGCTGAATCTGAAGGAATTTTGCCAACATTTCTTAAGCTTAAATTTCAATTTCTTACTAATTTCAATATGGCGGCCAACCAAGAAAAATATAAGGTCTGCAAACTATATCAAAATGGGTATCACTCGACAGGCATTTGAAAATCATTTTTATGTTTCTCTTATGATTTTTCATTTCAAATTAAGGATATATGGGAGGTGTACATGTCTCATAGCAACGATTTACTTCATTATTAATTTAATATAAGGCATTATTACAGCAAATTTCACATCATGATCTACGATAAGTCCTTTAATACGCCGAAAGGAATATTTCGTGAGTTTTTTAACTTTTACCTGTACCCAGATTCTGTAACTTTTTGCGAACCAAAAATCGTAATATTTATCGACATATTCTGATTGATTCTGTAATTTCATTTTTACGATAATATCCAGCTGTATTTAATCACTATTTAATACTACATCAAGTGGTATCTCTGTAAAGAAAATGTCGAAATAAGCGAAAACCACAAAGAAGAACAAGGAAAAACTAAATGAATTTGAATGATTTTACTTTTTCTACTTCAAACGACAGCGAATATCGTTAAAATATGTTAGGGAATAGCAAAGTTGATAAATGTGCGTTATATTCATTATAGCGATGCGATTATCGTAATAAAAGTTACTGAATCCAGGTACTGGGCTTTTAGTCAGCCCAGAACTAAAAGGTAACCTCCGTTTATGTTGAACTTTTATTTGAAAACGAGATGTGTTTACTGATATCATTAGAATAAATCCCCCCTTGAATTATTAAAAAAAAACCTTTTATTTGCAATCTAAATACCAAAAAAAAAAAAGAAAAACTTAATATGAAAAATTTTGTAACCGTAAAAATTTTTCTTCAATTAACATTTTCATTTAATTGATTCAATTAAAATTTCTTTTTGGATTAATTCGAGTGAACAAGCTTAATTGACATTATAAATTTGTCTACAGCTGAAAATTTAATTAGTCTTTTAATTTATTGTGCAAAATTTTTCATAATACATACGTTTACCTGTGTAATATCAATTAAATAATTAATGAAATTTTCACCAGTTAACAATTTAATAATATCAGTTAAGCTTTTTCACTTGAATTAATCACAGCAATTAAAAATTTTACTGATTCAATAAAATTCTTAATTGAAAATATTAATACTGAATACTTTTTTCTACGCAGCAAATAATATACAAAAATTATATTTCAAAAAACATCAGAAATTCTAAAAAGTCGTAGCCTTTCATTCCATTAAAAATACCCAAGTAACCCTATTCAATACAAAAACATATTGGGGGATATTCTGGAAAACGCGTCGAAAAAGTGAAACTTTACATTAAAATAAAAACAAATTTTCAAAAATTGTTTTTGTTTGCAATAAATATCTAAAATGAAATAAACGTGGGAATTTCAACGCGTTTCTCTCTCTTTTAAAAACGGTTAATTTTGTATGAGAAACAAAAACATTTTTTTTTAGATTTACACAGTTTTGTTTTTGTTTTGCATGTATTCTTTCACCAAGTTGACGCGTATTCCAGAATAGACACCATTGACAAATTCTTATGAACTCTTTATCAAACTCTATTTTGTGTGTAGTGTATCCTTCCCCAAACTAAAAAAAGAGACTTTAAAATACATCGCAGCCCACTCCAGGGCACCTGAAAAAATAATAGTTATTTTGAGCAAATGGTTTTTCACCACACACTCACCTATAGTATTCACCATCTAGCAGACAACGCGTATCACCATAACTACCACTTGTGCGCATACCAAAGCCGGCACCACCAACATCACGTATCACACCATTGCCAGTGCCACTAATACTACGTACACCACCACCTCCACCACCACCACTGCCACCCACACCGCCAACACCACCTCCACCACTGCCGCCACCACAGCCACTATTTGTGTCTGCATCGTTCATGTTGTGACCACCAATACGACCACTCATGCCACCCGAACGCATAAACGAATGTTTACCATAATAACTGTAGTGCTCAACTGGTCGATATCCCGATGACGTCTGCATAAACAGTTTATCAATGTGCGCTGGCGTATCATCTGTAGGTGAGACGACCGGTGTGAATGGATTGTAAATTTCTTCTCCTTCAGCGGGTACAATGTCATCGGAAAGCTCTTTTAATATCGATGTTAAACCACTGGCTGTATAAAACTTACCTAAAATTATAGTTAAAAAAGAAAACAAGGATACCATCAGCATTAATACAATCTAAAAAATAAAGCACAAAATTGCAACTTAAAGAACCTAAATAGTTTCCTCAATGCTTAAAACAAATTGTTGCTGCATATTTGGCTCCTTTTTTTGATATAATAATTCATACCTAATTGCAGAGCATTAAAAGTAAAAAAAAAACCTAAAGCAGAGGTGATTGAGACATTAACTAATACTTATTAATGAAAGTAGAAGATGCAATGACATGATAACGCAAAAGCTGAATGGCATAAAGAAGTAATTTAATAAGATTAACAATTAATACTGATTAATATTGTAATCAGGAATAATTTCTTAATCGCTTCAGTTCGATATTTTCAATTCTTATAATGAAATAAAGGATGTTTTTATAGAGGTATAGAACTTTGAAATGGATTAAAACAGAGATGATTTTTTTTTTTAATTGACATGAAATTTACTTTATTCGAAAGATAATTTAAATATGACTTTTGGCATATGACCGCCACGGCTGGCGCGGACGTAGTCCAATCTGGACGCCCAATTTTCGATGACTTTTTCCAACATTTGGGGCCGAATATTGGCAATAACGCAGCAAATGTTGTCCTCCAAGTAGTCAATTGTTTCGGGCTTATCGGCATAGACTAGCGACTTCACATATTTCCACAGAAAATAGTCTAGCGGCATGAAATCGCACGATCTTTGTTCTAAACGTGAAACTATGTGGTTACCAAACGTTTCCTTCAATAACTCACTTGTGGCAGGAAGTGTATAAAACTTTGCGCCATCTTGTGGAAACCACAGCTCCTGCACATCAGGGCTGTTCAACTGATGTACGAAGAAGTCAGTAATCATGGCGGATAGACTGATTCGGGAAGTCCTCAACGCTGCGCTCTACAGCAGCAATGACTTCTTCTGTACGCACTGTACAAAGTCTCTGTGGTGCGAAACGTTCCATAGTTAGTCCATATTTACACTATGCAAGTCTTATTGCTAAGCTGATTAGTTTGATGGAGAGAGAGACGAGGAGAACAGTAAAGTTTCTTTTCCCTCGTCTCTCTTTCCTAACAAACTAATTAGCTTAGCAATAAGACTTGCATAGTGTAAATATGGATTAATAACTGCTCTGATGGACTATTATGTTGACCGTAAATTGGACGTAGTGCCCGATACTTATTTCGAAGAAAATAAATTTGCACAATTTGTGAAGTGTTGTTTAGGCGGCAGTCTATTCATGTTGAAATGCCAAACCAAACTAAACGTAAATCACTTGACAGCTGACAAAATGGGCGCCAATTAAAAAAGTGTTGCCAACTTAAAGTTTTATGCATCTACAATTATTAATTAATGTAATTTTCCAAGCGAGAGAAGAAAAATTAAACTAGACTTTAGCTGGGGGGGGGAATGACGAAATTTTCTGTGCCGCCCCACACTTCATCAGCGCATACATATGTTTGTCTATTTACTTTGGCAGAGATTTAACATGAATTTTTAATGAAACGGAATATGAAAAATTACTCACTTTTTAATTACCATCGGTAAATGCATTTTTTAAGCATAAATATTCATTTCCGGGTTTTCCAGTTTTCTTCTCTTCTTTAGAAAATCACATTGATTAATACAAATATTTCATTTTATAAGAATTGAAAATACTGAACTTAATAGAGCATTTACATTATCTCGAAATCTAGTACTTACGAGATTTCGAGCTAAATCTTGCTACTTGCTGGTTCAACCAGATTTCCCATACAAAACAAAATCTTAGTTAATTTTATTATTATTGTTCGAACTTCATTTGTTTCTATATTTATGATTTGATCAGGCTAAAGCTCGTATTGCCTTGTAAGCCAAATTACATGTGATAATTATTAATGAACAAATTGTAAATATTCTGACAATCACGTAGTAGAACGGAACAACCGGCTGTTTTCGATGGCTACTACATCTTCATCATCAGCGTTCTTTGTGTTGGGTACGCTGTGTGTGGTGTCAGTTGATGTAGATGTAGTGCTTTATATACGCAACTTTTATTGCAAATGGAATATGTGAATTGTTTTGTTTCACCTTATTTTGCAATTTGCTGAAAGCTTTTTTTTAATGAAAGATCATTTTTACCATCTCTAACTTTACAACAGTCTTGCCATTGTCGTTTGTTCTTTACTAATTATGCACATGATAGTTAATTTGCTTATTTTTGTTCTACTTAAGACAAACTTTTTTGGTTTGATACTATAAGTACATATATTTTTATTCTAGTTTTTTTTTTTTGCCACAGGCTCATGGCTATTAATCTATTTATTTTGTCAGTAGATTTGTAAAATAAAAAATAATAAAAATCCAATATTTTTATTTATTTTTTTACTACCCTGTACAACATATTTATAAAAAAAAAGATGAATGACTTCGCTACGCTCTGCTTAAATAGGTGTGTGAATTGGCTACATTGCATTTGTTTAATTGTAGTTTTGGACATTTTTGAATAAATGGGTTTTGTTGTGGATTAAAAAATCTTGATAAATTTCTTTTTATATTTATTAAGCTTGAGATCTTGTTTTTTTATAAAAAGAATTAACAAATTTTATTTTGATTCCAATATTTCGTTGCCACAATGGGTAACTTCTTCAAGCTTAATAAATATAAAAAGAAATTAAAAACAAAAAGATCGAAGAAATTTAAACAAAAATCTTGATAAATGTCAAAAAAAAATTGGTGTAAACGGTATAGATTTTCATAAAGATTTTAATTAAAATCTGCTAAATTTTGTGGAGGTGTAAATGCCATATAAGGCAGATTAAGAAATTATTTCTGACAAAAATTCGTTCTGTCTTGTGGCACTTTTTTATATTTCCTTATATTTAAAAAATTATATGACGAAATAAATTCTTGTGAAATTCTTCATGAAATTAATTTAATTTTCTTTGAGAGGACATAAAATACTGCTCCTAATATTAGCAAATAAAACTTTTAACACACTGAACTCACACCATTTGCGTGTAAACGCACTAACTATGGTAATAATACCATCTGGTAACACCATGAATAGTGTGGTGAACATGCCTGTGATATTGGTATGTTGAGTTGGTGGTGGCAGCTTCACGCTAAAATATTTTTAACCGACTTTAAAAGTTCTCAATTCGTTTGTATTCTTCTTTTATGTGTTACTTCGAAACTTCTGCATTTGCAGACGGATGGTAAACAATTTTCTAAGAGAGTCCGATTTCAAGAAAAAAAGAAAGTGGGTGGAACCGCATTCACTAAATACATTCCTTTGAAAGTACAGAAAAATATAAAGGTATTGGCGTCTTTAACGCTTGAATCAAATCGCTTAAAAATTATTGATTATATTCATTTAAAGGGATAACAGTTTTCTCTCTTTTCTTATTTCGCTTATAACTTTATAAAGTCACAAACATGACTTGATTAACTCGTTTTTGCAAAAACATAAACTTTACATTAACTTAAAAAAATAAGCAAATTAACGAAAAATAAAACACTGTCATTATTTTAGAGTGAAAATTTGTGCTAAAATCAGAAGGAAAATTTGCGTGTGGTTGTTCGTAACGCATGATCTCTGGAACTATAAGAGCTGTGGAGCTGAAATTTTCAACACAGTTAGAACAAAAATCTACCGTGTGGAGTAATTTGTAGTTAAACAAAAATAATAATTGAGGGTAAGGCAACGTTTGCCTGGCTCAGCTTGTATATATGTATATACATAAGTATATATGTATAAGAATCAAAGGAAGGATATAAATATTTCTTCATATTTAGCCCTAAAAATTGAGTGGGAAATTTAAATTTTAAAGCAGTCAGACTTCATAAGCCTAAGACGAATTTCTTTCATTTGCAATGATTTCCCGTCACAAACCAAATTTAAGGTGGTATGATGGAAAATCATTCCAAATTAAGAAAACAAATTCTTATTAATCAAATAATAATAGCGCTCGCTCAAAAAAACAGGACTATTATGATATAATTGCGACAACTTTACTATGATTGCGGTAACCAAGCACTTGCTTCTAGATATTACATATTACCAAATATTCTGACATTTGTCTCGCACCGCAACGGGTTAAGGTTTTTGCAATTATGGAATATATAATACAGATACATATAATAAAAATTCAGCACTGCTAAATGTTTTCAAAAGCTGTAACCTTTCTCTCATCGACATGGTAAGGCCAACCATCCATACCTCTCGAATAATTTCGAAAAGAATAATCCCCTATTGCCCAGGACATCATGTTCTGAGGCACATAACCATTTAAATCAACCAATTATACTTTCAATATTATTACAACTTTTTGTACTTAAATTCACACTTATGTATACAAAGAAGCTTTTTATTGCTCTTAGCAGGAGTTTCTATTGTAAGTAAAATTGCACATAATTTCGTATGGTTTCCAATTCCAAAAATAGAATCCCACTTTCTTATTTGCACGATTTATTTGTGCAAAGTCTGCGTGTTTACAAGAAGCGAACAATAAACATTGTCAGAAGTTTAAGAAATACATATTAGACATTATTTTGCGTGGGAGTTTCAATGTATTTTTTTTTATTCTTCTGCTTTATTTAGATTCAACGAATTCTTTTTATACGTTTTCTTTAATTTGTGGTCATTAATGTAAATTTAAGGTTTGTGTTTTCTTGTATGTTAGTGTCCATAAATGAGCTGCTTTATTTTGGGATACAAAATAAGGTTGTTGCTAAGTGTAATAGATATTGAAGTAAAGTTACATTTTGAGAGGGCAGTTATTGGCAGCATTATAAATTTGTTTTCTAAGAAACTTCTACGCAACCCACAGAGAAGAGAGAGAGAATAAGTTTTGCTTCAGAAACTCATCAGTAGACTTCAACAAAAAAAAAAAGTTTTGGTAAAAAATAGAAAATTTGTTTCATAAACCTCTTATTAAACAGAAATATATTTTATGAATAAGGCAGTAAAAAAAAACTTCAGCTTTAAAAAACAGACGACCCTGTTCTGTTAACCGAATCCGAGTAAATTTCTCGTCTTAAGAAAATTTATAATGGTCCTGCAGTAGTGTATAAAATCTTTCAGACACGATATTTGAGAATCTATGAGTTTCTCATGAATAAAATTCCGCGGAAAACAAATAATTCTAATCGGAAATAATTGCCCTGTATATAATAAAAAAAAATTAAAAAAAATCTGAAAAAATATTTGTATTGTCGGAGCTAGTTTCCTGAAATCATGAGATTTCAAATCGATTCGGTTTACAGAACAGGACTGAGATACAAAATCAAAAAAAAAAATTTTTTTGTAGTGAATTTAAAATTTTCTTTTAGGCTTCTTAGCTGATACAGCACAATCATGAGTATTCCCTCGGAATTTATTTCCCAGGGAAAATAATTTTCTCGAGAAAAAATTCCTCCAATCATGAATCCCTTAAGGATTAAAAAAAGTAATAAGTGTGGCATCACCGCATTACGAAGCCAGTTGTTTTGCAGTTTGTTGACCTTCTGTTTTCACCATTTTTTCGCGTGAAAGCATAAACAAAATTAATATGCCAAAAAAAAGTCTACAAATGATGCACTTCGGCTTTAGTTGTGTTTTTCGAACACACAAAAACTATAAAATACGATTTGATTTATATAAATTTTGTTTAAATGGAGTAATAATTAAATTTTTATGTAAATTCCCTTCTGTTTTGCAAGGGAAAGATTTTTAGTGCAGAAAGCAACATCAACTGCTTTCATAATGAACAGCAAGTAATGGGGAAAACAAAAAAATTTTAATTTGAAAAGGGAGCAATTTCTCGTTATTCATGATTGCCCAGAATACCTACTTTTTCCCCGGGGAGGTTTTTTATTTCCACATTTGGCAAAATCAAAGGGAAAAACTAATTCATAATAGGAGAAAAGGGAAAAGTGACAAAACTCGCTCGAAATTGTTATTAATGTTCGACAATTGTATTGTCTAGTCTATGAATGGAAAAAAGTCGGAGTTGTGATTCTTGTCTATGCTAAGAGGTTGATGTACATGCTTTACGCTATTGTTCTAAACCATTTTTGTAAACGCATATTTTTTCATATATTTTTCAAACAATCGTATAATGATTTTATTTAATTTTTGTGTTTTAAAAATATGGTAATAATATTTTTACTTTTCATTACACTGTGTGTAATTTTTTAAGTCAAGGAAATATAAACATATACGGACACCACTACGTGATAAAAGACCAAATAAAAAGGCCCGTGTCTCCCAGTTTTACCCCAAGTCATGCACTTCTTTTTATAAGCTCCCAAAAGATTTGGGGCCTTGGTGTCATTTTTGCCTTTTCTCAGACTTATATCTTGCAAACCGTTCGGAATTTTGATTTACTCTCTTAGAGAAGTTGTAGCTCTTGTCATAAAGAACAAAAACAAACAAAAAAATTGTGAACATATGAAATAAAAAAACTTCCGGCCTGGCCCACAATGTCGACAAGAAAGTTTCTTTCGCTTACTTATATTGAAAACAAAAACAAAATAGGAGAATTTGTTTTTGTTTTCAATGTAAGTGAGCGAAAGAAACTTTCTTGTCGACATTGTGGGCCAGGCCGGAAGTTTTTTTTATTTCATATGTTCACAATTTTTTTTTTTTTTTTTTGTTCTTTATGACAAGAGCTACAACTTCTCTAAGAGAGTAAATCAAAACATTTTGCCCAAAATCTGTACATGTACTATTAGAGAATTCAAAAACAAAAACGTCCTAAATCTTCCTACGGAATTAGGGCTGTCCTTTTTCTTCCTTATTATTTCTCTTAGATTGAAAAGAAGGGAAACCAATATATCCATCCAATCCATTTTGGATTACACTTATGCCTTTATAGCATGTTGTGAGCTCTTAAGAGAGATATGTATTCAGGTGAAAAGTACGCAATAAAAATCAATTTTAAAAAACCTATCAAACTTAGTCAGGTTAGCAACCTTGTGTCCTTAATATTTCTTTCTAAAGTTTTCCCAGTCTGAATCCCTATATTCCATAACTGGTTTATTTTTCAAGTGGAAGATTTGTCTTCTAATTTGACTGAATGCTGGACTGTGGCACTAGTAGTGATATCTATGTTTACAAATAGACATAGACTTAGAATTTTAACTTGGCTACATAGGTTACTAGACAAAGTGGTAAAATTGTACCAACACGTTTTTTAATTTAAAAATTTGTAAATATGACTTCGTAAGGAGTGAAAAATATTTACTTATTAAAAAATGTCTCGTGCCATTTATTTTGGATAAAAAAGTTTTTAAATTATTAACGTTGGCGTGTTGTGAATACATATATACATATAGCACAGATGTATATCGAAAAATATTGGTGGCTACTAAAAATAACTTTCTCTGTCTTGTCTGAGAATTTATTTACCCAAGACTATAATATGTACTTTCAAAACCATCATTTAAAAATTATTCATGAAGCTGTAAAGTCTATAAAATTTCATAAATTGCTTAATTTTGAATAAATTCCTTGTTAAAGAAGGCAAAACTGTCTCAAAAAAATTTTGTAATAAATAATTTTTAAGCGTAAACGAATTAAACTACATTTTTGTCGACTTATATTTGTAAAAAAAAAAAACAAAAGCCCCCTGCTCAGTGAATTGTTTCGACGAATATATATGCAGACAAGCTTTTAAGCTTTGCGAAACTTATTCTAATAAGAATTGTATGAAAATTAATGAAATAAAACTTAAAAAAAAAATAAAAAAAATTTAAATATTTTAACGTGCCATCATTCAGCAACATAAATTATTTAAACACACTGAATAATAATCATATGTATTTCTATTCGCCCATGTTCTCATAGAATTTAAAATAAAAGTCCCTTCCAGAATTTAGTGCACATAATACATATAAAGCCCATTTACAAATACATTGACTAATATTATTTACTAAATACTTGGAACGTGACGATGCTGCATAATTATGTTGTAATAAGGCCACGTTTTTGATGCAAAATAGCTAAATGGCAAAGAGAAAGGGAAAACGTATGCTAAAATATTTAACCTTTAGGCTAGAAATTTTTTATTTTTTTTTTGTTCAAGTATCAGGCTATTCACAAGAATTATACAAGAGTAAGGACATACGAAACGAACGTGTATTAAAGTACCACCGATACATCACATGCAGGGACAAGCTGTCACCCAACAAACATAACCAAGATGATGCAAATATATAAAAGCAGCTTTTAGGGAATTTGAAAATGTCCATATAAAGAAATGCTAGTTGAAAAGAATAATTATATATTTATAAAGGGTCCGCCATCTAACGTTTTTTTTCAACTAGTGCTTATTTCGTGAATGGTAACACTTAGCTCATGTCTGATTTGACAGATAATTAGTCCATATTTACACTATGCAAGTCTTATTGCTAAGCTGATTAGTTTGATGGAGAGAGAGACGAGGAGAACAGTAAAGTTTCTTTTCCCCTCGTCTCTCTTTCCTAACAAACTAATCAGCTTAGCAATAAGACTTGCATAGTGTAAATATGGACTTAGTTTTATCCTTCCGCTGAACGAATATGGTTGTGTATACGCTTGAACAACGCTGGGAAATATTGCCTGCGATCGACTTACAGATGCCGATTTTGCCAAAAAAAATCATCTTTTCAGATGAAGCTCATTTTGATCTTGGCGGGTATGTAAACAAGCAAAATTGTCGCATTTGGGGCACAGAAAACCCAACGCACCCAAAACGAGTCACTGTTTGGTGCGGATTTTGGTCCAGAGGCATAATTGGGCCAATGAGCAAGGAGTTGCCGTTACAGTCAATGGCGATCGTTATCGGGCCATGTTGAACGAATTTTTGTTCACAAAAATTGATGAGGAGGATATTGGCAACATTTGGTTTCAACAGGACGGCGCTACGTGCCACACAGCCGAAGCTACACTCGATGTTTTGCGCCCTGTTTTCAAGAGAAAAAAAAGTTGTCTGGCGGACCCTATATATTCAATTCTATCGTTAACAACAATTGAATTTTTTTAAATGAAATTTTTATTCCCCACGTGGGGAAAAATGCTGCCGTGAATTTCCCTTGAACTTTTTGCCCACTATGAGTTCCCAGTGAATGAAAGAATAAGAAAAATATTTATTTGGATCACACATTAAATGCAGTGTAAAGTTGTTTTTTTTAATTATTCTAGATGCAGTGGAAAAAAATTCATTAAAAATAGTTTTAAGGTTATAAAAATGCATTAAACAAAATACTTTTTCCACGCGTTATTTTTATTATATTAAAAATTTGCAAGTCGTACGTCTATGCACTGCACCATTTCGTGGGAAAATATTTAGCTCTAGTACATAAGAATACATTTGTCATCACATTTTGTACAAATGTTTGCCTTATCTCCGTCTTGATAAAAGCAAAGATCATTAATAGCATCAGTAGGCAATTGTGGCCACAAAAAGATCGAATACATTAGAGTTTGGTTACAACCAAAGCTGTAAATGAATCAGTCATTTTTGAATTAATTCGCGAATCCATTCATGCACTGAATTAGCAAATTTTTAATCAATTCTTTTCACACACACAAAAATTAATTGAATGATGTTGGAGTAAATTCAAATGAATTTCAATTCGTTTCTAATTCAAATGAATTTGCAAAAGTGAATTGCAATTCATTTCCAATTCATTTGAATTGCATTGATTTTGAATTAATTGAAATGAATTAGAAAAAATAATTAACAATTCATTACCAAATCATTTGATTTGAATTGATTCATTGTTCTAATTAATTTGAATTAATTAAAAATCAATTCAATTCAAATGCATTGGAAATGAATTGCACTTCACTTTAACAAATACATTTGAATTGGAAACAAATTGCACTTCACTTTAACAAATTCATTTGAATTGGAAACGAATTGAAATTTATTTCTGCCTAATTCATTTGAATTGATTCAAATTCCATTCAATTCTTTTTTGTTGTAAAAAGAATTAATTCAAAATTTAGCTAATTCGTAACGAATTAAAATCAAAAAAGAATGATTTTTTTACAGCTGTGGTTACAACGCACATCCAGGCACATTGTTGAAGGTTTTTTTTCATTATGGGCGAACGAAGTTCTTTATTTACTACAATTCAGAAAAAAGTCGCGAGACTATAACAAAATCAATTTAAAAGAGCAAAAAAAAGCTGTTTAAAAAATACCAGACCATACAGTGCATTTTTTGGCATTATGTCTTGTTTAGAGTTCCTTATAAGTAGTATTGCCAGAACTTAGTCAGCAAAATGGTCTAGATTTGGCTGAAAAACGTGCCAAAAAGTGTTTAAAAAAATATGCAAAAAATTTGCTACAAATTTGCTAAAAATTTGCTAACAAAATTGTAATAAGAAAACATTTTATTTTGGCTTAATAATCATACTGGAAATATTTGATTAAGTTTTTCATTATCTGGGGCAAAAAGGAAAAAGTGCTTAAGCTGATTTTGAGTTAATGTTGCCTTCGTAATATGTATATTTGAAAATACTCCTGGGCAAAATCTCAATTAATTTGTGCGATTTTTTAAGAAGTTATAGCAAAATGACTTGCGGCTTGTCTTTTTTAGACTTCTAATCTTATTTGGAATAATTGCTTAATTTAGGTTACACTTTGTTATATTTTAACTTGAATGTATTATTTGCAGTGTGTAGAACTATGTTTGCTAACAAACAAAAAAAGTTTCACAGAAAATTTCCCAATTTAACTGTAAAAGAAATAAATTTCTGAAAATTTACTTGAACGCTTAAAGATGCTCTCCTGCAAAACAGTCAAATATGACTTAAGCACGTTTTCATTATTGCCACAGAACTATGATTAAGTATCAGGTACGACAATAGCGTTAATCGGGATGGTCAATTTAGAAAAAAAAATATTTCTATTATAAAAAAAAAATCCCATAAATAGTTTTTTCTTTTTTCCAATGGAAAACATTGTCAACTTTAAATAAAAATATTGTGTTTGCTGGGTATTTACACTGGTCTCCAGAATACATATTTATGTGAGCTTGGGTCTGAATACAAATATGTATTATTTTTTTTTTTTTTTTTATATAATATAAATAAATGTAATCTAGTTAAAATTAAAATTACACCATCACAAACAACAACTGCAGTTGTTGGTTTTTTTTTCTCAATACTTTTGTTGCTGGTTTTTTGCAGCTTCAAAGGCAGCAGGAATTTTTTTTTTTTTTTGTTATTTCAGCATCACACTTGACCTTTAACGTCTCATGTTGAATGTTTGATATTTTAAATTAGGCCAAATATAGTTATTTTCCTATATATTTTTAAATGCCTTTCTCATAACATTGTTCAAAGGGCATTATTTCATACGAGTACAAGTAATAATCAAAATGAATGGGCAAAAAAAGTGTTAAAATCTTGATTAATACTAGAGATGTGTAAATGTCGTGATTTTATCGTGATCAAATTTATAATTATACTATATAGATAGATATACTACGTTTACACGCATGGCTTATTTGCAAATAAAAGTGTAAATTGTTGCCATATTGTTGTTTTTATTGCGACTTACTAATTCAAAAAAAACTATTCACGATTAACGCACTATTTGCAAATAAAATGCTTGAGGTTGCCACACTTACAAATGATTCCTAATAAAAAACAATAAATTGATAGAAGAAAATAATGACAATAAAAACAAATTATTATTTGTTATTTTATACATTTACACAATTTTTTTGTAAACACAAGTTACATTTCTATAGAAGTGCTACCAAGTTTTTATACATTTACAATGCCGTATAAACAGTGAGTTAATTTTTTTGCAAATATTTTTATTTGCAAATAGTGCGCGTATAAACGTAGTAATAGATGCACATCGCTCATTTACTAAAACAACAACAAGAAAAAAAACCAAACAACTCAAAAATTTGATTTTTGAATTAATGATCCAGAATTAATCCTTATACATATCGTTATTCATATTGGAGCATACCCATAGTCAAAACAAAGTACTCGTATACCTGAAGAGTTTAAAACCAGTAATTTGTATGGCACTGCTGGCTTTAATTTCTTAAAGTAAAGTGCACATGACTATGAGTATGGGCCATTGTGTAAAAATTTTATAAAAATATCTTGTTTACTCAACTCTTGAGAGAAAAATTTATATGCAGTTTCCGCAAGTCAGGCAGAAAATCACTCAAAAAAATTAGTGCCTTCCATACAAATTTTATACTCAAGTCGAGCGCCTGGGTTGTAGAAACACGGAGTTAATTTGATTTTTTTTACTAAGTTGCCTGTAAATTGAAAGCTTTAAGCCAGCTACGTCCAAGCCATGTGCACAATGTGCGAGCTTCCACAAAGGAAGCGAGAGTATCAGAATATGTGGGCTTAGGCGTAGCTGCTTTAAACTCATTTTCTGGCAAAACAGGTTTTGAGTAAATGAGCGATGTGTGCGTGTATATGACTTCTAATGGAGTAGTTATGTGCATCCAAAAATGTTAAAAGGTGTTCTTAAGGCTCAGTTAGTCAACTGTAATGGAATATAACTGCAACGGTAGGAAGCAGCTGGTCGATATTGTTATGCGAAAATGACAACAATATCGATCAGCTGTTTCCCACCGTTGCAGTTATATTCCATTACAGTTGGCTAACTGAGACTTTATTGAGCATACGACGCGTGTAAAATTTATTATTAAACTTATTGATTCAATAAGAATTGTAAAATTCAAGGCAAAAATACTTTGATATGTGAAATCAATTTAATATTAAAACATTGTATATGAAATACCGAAGTATATTTATTTGACATAAAGTCTTTATTTATTTAATTTGAAGATTTGGCTTGTTTTTATGGTTAAGCAATTGTCTATATGCACTCATCAGTAGACTTTAACCCAAAAAATTTTTGAATTTAGTTAAAAAACTTCGTATGTTTATAGTAAGACTCTTAATACTATATTGAGAATCACAGTATACAAACATAATAAGTTTGAAAGCTTCAAACAATAATCTTTACAAAACAAGCATTGTATTAAAAAGTTTAATGATAATTTTGAACTAAAGAAGAAGGCTCGCTCAAGTTTAACGTTTAATGTCATTTTCCTTACTTATGTTCATGTATCGTGTCATAACAGCTAAAAAAAAGCTTAAGCGACTTAATTTTCGAACTTAATTTTTCGACCGGTTAAATACATAATCGACTTTCGTCAAAAAAACAAAGTTCAGAAAATATATCGCGTAAGCTGTTTTGGCGGTTATGGCTCGGTATAGACATACATACATACATACATATATATTTTCAGCAGTGTAAAAAATTTCAAATTTTTATTACGAAATGCCAAATATGACGTTTTGGTGTATGTTCGAAAATTCGAACTTAATATCGAAAATTCGAACGTAATTTCGAAAATTAAAATTTCTCGCAAATTAAAAGTATGAGGATCAATTTAATCATTTATAGCTGAAATATTAAAAAATATGCCAATGTCACGAATAGTTGTAAAATTCTAAATATGTATTTCAATTATACTACGGCAAATCACGGCATTCGGGGTAAATTACGGCATTCGATATCGATCGATCGAAATTTCCATACAAACACAATTAAAATTGTATGAAAATTTGTTCGAACTCATTTCAAATTTAATAGGTATTTGACTTTGATTATTTGTATTGGCCTAAATAAAAATGTTCATCCCTTATCGAGCCTTATTTTCGATTTTATCGTAAGCGACAAAAGTGAAAGTTTTCAGGAGGATTTTTTTTTTTTGTAATATTCAAATATGTTTTACATGCGTAAAATGTCGCTTACGATTAAATTTGACAGCCCATAAAATTTTAATTTTAGTACAAAAGTTATTTTTTTACTACTTGTCGCTTACGATTAAATCGAAAATAGGGCTCGATATGTATGTATGTATATAAAATAAAAACAGTTATAATTTTAAAACGAAATTGAAAAAATTTTCAAATTTTTAATACTCACTGATTATATGCCCCCTTTTGTCTCTTTGCGACTTTGTCTTTCGGCTCACTCTACGTTCGTCCAGGCTCTTGTCGATTTCCAATTCGCCCGACAGCGAGGCATCATTCATTTCTGAACACTGTTTCAGATAACGCATAAGTGTTTCATTCGCCTGTCTGACCTCCATTTCGCCCGCAGCTATTAGCTTGCGTTCACGCCTACGTCTCGACTCCGATTTACTGCGCTTGCGTCGTGGACTCTTTTCTAAAGAGCTGCGTGAGCGTATGGATCTTTGTGCTGGACTAGCTGTGGGATCTGAGAGAGACTGGTGTTTCCTGCCGACACCACCACCACAGCCACTGCCAGCACTTAAGGCCGAGGGCGTAGGTGAGGATTGCTTCAGCTCACGATCCATGAAACCTAGAATACCACGAGCAAATGAAGCGTCTGCCGCAGTTTCGTGAATTCGGCGTGAAGGCGAGTGCGGCGATAGTGTGCGCCGGTGTCTATGCGTTGTTATGGTCGGAGGTAATTGTTGTAAGGTCTCACGTAAACTCATGGCATCGCCCGATGAGTTTCGGCTGCTGCTGGGGCCATCAGGGGGACCGACAGCGGCCAATTCACTAGCATCTGCTTCTGATGGCTTGGTAAGATCGTTGTTTTCGGTGCTTTCTGTTTGATCATAGTGACGATGGGTGTGAAGATTTTCAGCATTTGTGTTCTCTTGCGGAGCGTGTCCATTCACCAGCACAACCGTTTGTTGGGACTGGGACGTTTGGCTGGGATTCGAAGCTGCCAAAGTCTCCGATATATCACCATTTGATGTCTGTCGTTCGTGCTCGTGCAGCAGGCGCGTAGCTACGGCTGCTATTAAAGCATCTGATGCCACTACAGTGCCGGAGCAGGTGCCCTCTTCGACGTGCATTATGTTGTCAGTGTTGGTACGTGCTGGTGATTTACTATCGGATGTACTGCTTGTGTTTACCGTCTGCCGTTCGCTGCGTCTATGACGCGATTCGGCACGTCTTTGGCGATGACGATGTACTTTTGGCGTTGCATCCATTATGCTGCTGTAGTTTTCTTTTATTTTTGCTTTCAGCTAAATTGTTTTCTAATCAAATTGCACCTGCTGCTCCTGCTTGCTGCTCATGCATGTATGTACGTTTTATTATTTAGTACGTGTATTTGAGTGTCTACGTGTGTGTGTGTGTGTGTGTCTGTATACTCGTATGCGCTGTTACGTACTGCAGTGAAACGCTTAAGGAACAGCTGTTTTAAAGGTTAAACATTTTGTCATGTAATAACTTAAATGTTACTTTTTCTTTTCGCATTTAATTGCTGTTGTACTCGTAATAATGTTGTATGCTGCATTTCTTGCGTTCGGTAGTGTTTTTATTTTCAAACGACACGTAATTGTACGATTGTTGTCCTGGGCCATTTACATTTTGCTCTTGCTTAAATGACAATTTATTTATTTAGAAAAATGGGATTTGACATGAAATAACATTTCCTTTTTACATTTTTTTTCTTGTTGTTGTTGTTGTTGTTTGTTTCTTCTTCAGTTTCAAATTGTGCAAAAAGTTTATGTGTTTCAGTCATAAATAATATATAGTAAATGAGTGTTGCTGTGGATTTCTTCACTTGTATTCGCATTTCACTGATTTTCGTGGGAGAAAGATTAAAAATTTATAATACATAACGTAATTGAGATGATAAATTGACTCTTGAAGAGGATATTGATTTTAATATACTGGCTTATAGATTCTTTAGTAGCTTTAATTAGAAGTAAATCATTTGGTTTTTTTGCTTATTATACAAAATTCTAAGATGTTTTTTATTCATGTTCATACAAAAATAAAAAATATTAACTTGACTGTCATTAAGACGACTATAAGAAACAAAAGCCGAGGAGAATTCAATATGCGTGGGTACAAAAACATGTCAGGATAATCAATAAAGCTTCTATAAGCTTATTAAAATATTTATTATTATGCAGAGGAAAATTTCAAAATTTTATTTTAGCCATCGGATTGCTGTAATCACTAAAAGCAATATTCAATTTTAAGCTTGTTAAAAAACAGATAACTATTTTTATTTTTCAAGTAAAAAAGCATTTTAGAATGGTTAGTTTGTTAGGAGAGAGACACGAGGGAAAAAGAAACAATATCTGAAAGTGGTTCAAAAACCACTTCCATATATTGTTTTTTTTTTTTAAGAAAAATTAAACGGCAATGAAGCAAATAGTGGTGAAGCAAAAATAAAAAATTATTTTTATTTTTTGATCAAATAAAAATGTCATACAGCGAGTCCCATGGCAAACTTCCTAGGGACTATGCTGCTATATGTGTGTTTTAAAATGAGTTTTGACATACAACTGCCCTAAAACTTTGCAGAACCGTAAACTAATTTATATTGTAGACTTTCCAGGGGGGGAAGTTAATCACTAAACTAAATAATTACTAAATATGTAATTCTCAATTATTATTTCGGAGTTTTTATATATATGGTCCTAACTATATTAAGTTTCTAAACCTTTTCAAGAATTGGATTGTACACAGAAAAAAGTATTCACCAATTAATGTTTTCAATTAATAATTTAATTGATTCAATTAAATTTTTAATTGTATTAATTAATTTGAGTGGAAAAACTTAATTGATATTATCAAATTGTTTACAGGTGAAAATTTAATTAATTAATATTACAAATATTTTAATTAATATTACAAACTCATTCATATTACTTTTTTGTGTGTAGGACTTTTGCTGTGTTGGCATTACACAGAAAAAACACAATTTCATTTTCAGCAACCAAATTCATTGAATCAGTAAATATTCAGGGCAATCATGAATAAAATTTCGCGTGAATTTTCTCCCTTTTTCAATTAGAATTTTTTGTTTTTCCCTATTACTTGCTAGTTGTAATTGAATTTCACGCGTAATTTAAGTAAATGCTGATAACTTATATCTATATGATAATTTATTATTTAACTGGGTTAGTTGGTGTTCATGTTGTTTGTTCATAAACAGAAAAACTCATTTTCTAATTCAAACATTAAATTCTTTGAATCAGTACCTCGATTCTGTAACTTTCTTGCGAACCGAAAATCGCAGTATTTATCGACATATTTATTCGTTTGCGGTAACGATAATGTGATTCTGAAATTTCTTTTTCACCATAGTCTCCATCTGTATTTTAATCACCATTTAATTCAATATCATGTGGTATAAAAATAAAAATAAGCGAAAAGCACAAAGAAAAATAAAGAAAAACTAAATGAATTTGAGCTTGTGGTTTAATTTCTTTTTACTGCAACCGACAGCGAAAATCGTCAAAATATATTATTGAATAGCAAAGTCGATAAATTTTCGTTTGTCGTAATGAAAAGTTACTGAATCCAAGAACATATATGAATTTCTACGATTTAGGTTTTACAAAGAAATTTTGTAAGTTCAAATGCGAAAACTTGTAATAATTTGTTTGAAATAAAAATCTCTAATTTTTTCAATCAACAAATTGTTTCACTAAAAAAATTTTTTGATTGCAATTAAAAAAGGCAAATGAAACTAATGACTACGTACACACTCGTATCTGTACAGTATTTCATTTCCATGTGTAAACAGAAATCTTCTCTAAACCAGTGCTGGCCACCAAGAGAAATGTATTCGTGTATGTGTATTCATTCGCATAAGAAGCCGTTTGAAGTTCGGCACTCTGGTGCAGAGAAACAAGCCGATCGGCTCACAGTAGGCTCAAGAGCCGCCGCACAGTGTGAATTTTAGCACTTTTAGCTGGCGAAAATTCATAACTCTCGTTCCGGGGCTAATATGGGAATTAAATTTGGTATGGATATTGTCTATATATAAATGAAGCTTTGTAGAAAAAATGGGCATGGTCCGCACATTTTTGTTAGTATTCCCCATACAAGGTGAAAAAAACGATCTGTAAATTTGACCAGACCCACTTATCTTTATGTATTTCAACGCGCTGAATCCGTAACTAATGTTATTTTGGCTCTTTAACACACAAAATTTTGAGTAAATTGCAAAACAGCGTTAAAAATCGAGAATCCAGTACATTCTTTTTGTTTTGAAGCCAAACCTCAAATAGTACGCTACGGGGAAAGCCATATTTATTTATGCTGCTCAACTGAAAGAAATCGTCTGCACAATTTTTAAAAAAAGACAAGGTGCACTTATTTTAAAACTAGAGACGCTCCTTAATATTTTGGTAGTAGTATGAAACAATTAGTTCTACTCCATTAAAAATTATATAAATTTTTTTCTTCCTTCTTTTTAGTGGATTTTTACTTCAACGATCGTTTGGCTAAATTATATATTATATATACTACTCAAAAATCAACCAACACTATTCAAAATGAGCCCAATTTTAATTTAAAAAAAGTAAAAATATAGATGATAATATGCACACAAAATCTTTTACAACAATAACAAAATCACTAAAATTGCTCATTTAAAGAGCATCTTTTTAGCTTCTCTTGATACTGAATATTTGATAACCATTATATTCATTCCACTTTATTTCTTTTTCTTATGAGCATGTTTTTGTATCACCTGTATTCCTGTCTGTCTATCTTATATCAAAAATTCAACAAAATCGTTGAACATTTATTTTTTGACTTTGGGCCAGCTAAAAGTGTTAAAAGTCACAGTGTGCGCCGCCGACTTTAAATGTAATATTAATCCACCGCCGATCCATGCGGCTAGCCTCGGCGCAAAATTGCAGCCGACTTGCGTAACAATTGCTAAATATTTCACGATGCTTCGTAAACACATTTTTGTATAACATTTTTCAAACACAAATTTTTCTGTATACAAAAATAAAAATTTTTTAGCAGCACTTCGTTTTCTCCAAATGAAAAAAAAAATTTAATCACCTGACGACTTTCATATACAGTAGTTTTCCTGTTTAACGAACCTTCGATTCTGCGAACATCGCATTTAGCGAACACACAAGTGCGCTCCATAGAGTACCTTATATAGCGAATAAAAAATATTTTTTGTGCTCAATTTAGCGAACAAATAAGATTCATAATTTTAGTTTAAAAAAGCATAATGTGAAGTAATTTTTAACTAAAAACAAAGTGAATAGCAAAAAGTACCACTATTTTAGGTTCTGTTTATGTAGCATTTTTGTTTGATTATGCTGCAATGATCAGTTACGCATATTCTTTCGTGATGTAAACATAAAAATGAGTACAAGAAAGAGACTTTTTTTAAAAGAAAAACTAAAAATTGTGCATGATTACCAAAATGGATTGCGAGTTGCAGATTTGTGCAAAAAATATGGCTTAAGAAAATCGACCGTATGTACAATTTAAAATCAGAACAAAGTCTTATAAAAAATGCAGGAAGTGCAAACTTTAAAAATATGAAAGCCGTGAAACAAGGTGAATTTCCAAGAATAGAGAAAGAACTTTTTTCTTGGTTTCTACGACAACAAAATAATGTTAATTTTTCAACTTAATTGCTTTTAAAAGAACTTCGGGAAGATGTCACAGAACAAATTTTATTTGTTCCAAAAAAAAAACCAACATTACTCAACAAAATTTTTATGTAAAATTTTCAAGGAAATTCAAGATGAATTTGAATCTTTTTTTATTTTATGTTTTATGCTACCAGTGTAATGAATTGTACCTTGTTTAATTTTTTTAATATATTATACAGATCTCTAAACATATTTCAAAATAAACGACAAATAATACAGCTCTAGTTATTTATTTATTCATAACATGGGTACTAGATATAAGTATGGCATATAACGAACTTTTCAGTTTAACGAACAGGCCTGACAAATTACTGGTTCGTTAAACCGGAAAACTACTGTACTGTATAAATATACTTTGAGCCTTATAAATATACCTTTTTATGTACAAAACAAAATCAACAGCTGTCAGCCGGCTCAAAGCCGCCGCCGCTGACTTTTTTAGACGGCTGGTTTCTCTGCTCTGGTTGCACTTTGGCCGGCTATGCTCTAAACAATCTTGTTACATATCGGTGGTCTCAAGTAGAAAGACCCGAACTCGTATTTCTTACGATACTGAGCTTGTCAGTGGTTCCAATATATTTCACACAAATACACCATGTGTGTGAAGATAAATTCGAATTTAACTAGCAGAGACAGGAACCAAAATTTTTAACACAGCATTTTAAGCACATAACAGAGTACTGTTAGCTATTTAACAGTATTCGCTAAATGGATTATTATTCCAAATCCTTGGAACTGTATCGAGATAGATGAATTTTTTTTGTTGGAAAAATTGCTCTAAAATGTAGTTTATGAAATTATAAAAGTAAGATGGTTAAAATATGCCAATAATTTAGATTTAAGAAAACATTATTTTCTTGAGAAGATTAGTGCTCAGTTTGGTAAAATATGGAAGAACACACGTACTACACCATATAGGTGTGGTACTCTGAAGGGTCCTAAAGGTGACCCAATTGATCACGTTTCTCAAATAATTTTGGGAATTGAAAAAATGCTCTTCCATATTTCACCAAAATTACCACCAATATTCTCAACAAAATTTCCCAAAAAAAGCATATTTTTCAAAATCGATTATTTCAATTCCCAAAACTATTTGACAAGCGTGACCAATTGGGTCATCCTTAGGACCCTTCAGAGTAGCACACCTAAATGGTGTAGTATTTTACCAAACTGTACACTAATCTTCTCAAGAAAATTAGAAAAAAAAAATTAAAAATGTTGGTTCCTGTCTCTGCTAGTTAAATTTGAATTTATCTTCACACACACACATAAATACACCTCGTCACAAAAAAAATTTATTGCAATAGTGTAAAAAATAACACTTACAAGCAGTTATAAAAAAAGCAATTGTACAAGCACTTGCACAGTTTCTATTATGTTTTTACCTTCTCCTGTAAAATTACAACTATTTGAGTTAGGGCCTTTCTATGTTAATTATATTAATGTTAATTTATATTAATTGTATGAATTAAAATTTTTCACTATATACCAGACTTCGGCCGAGAGAATTTGTTGTAAAAATGTGTTAGTTTTTATATAGTTTGTTGATAGGTACTCGTACAACGTACTGTTGTGCTCTGGTTGTTGTTTATTTTGATTGATCGCATTGTATACATGCAAATGTCGAAAAGTCGTGGGCCCTGAGCATTTGCATAAACTAAAATTACATTAAACAATTTACTGGAACAGTGAAAAATATTTACTGAAACTAAATTTTATTTCAAACAAATATTTGTTTGCAAATTTTTTTAGGAATATTTTTTTTTTTGTTAAAACTATGGAAGTTTTAATAAAGACAGATTCACATGCCAGCGAATAGAAACCAAGGCTTAAATTTTTAAGTATGTTCGCAAAGGAATGCTAATAGCCGACAAAATATTTCACCTGAAATGGGAAGTGGTAAAATTGTGGAAATTAACTGTGGACAGAATATATATTTTATGTATGGATTCTTACAATAATAAGTAAGTAATTGTTCACATCATTTATAGTTCTTCTATACTCTGGCTTTTAGTTAAAAAATTTTTAACACATATTTTCATTTCATTTTCTAAATGTATCAATATTCTAGAGTGAGAAATAGTTAAGCGGTACTAAGGAAACATTTCGCTAAATTTCGATGCATGCTTTTTATAATGGATATTACAAAAGGAATTAAAGTAAAATAAACTTGATTTTCTAATACACATGTAAAAGTGAGATAATAAAAATTATTTGGGCTTGAATTGTATTAAAAAAAAATTCCACACAAATTTTGAATAAAGCACACTTAAAATTCAAATTGATTATTTTAGTATACGACCGTTAGCCTTTTTATTTGTCCCAAAAAATTTTTGAGTTTCAATTATTTTATTTATTTGCTGCCGTATTAATAAAAAATTATTTTGTTTTACAAAAGCTTTACAAAACGCATTTTGTGTGGAAATTGGCTTAATAAACGTTTTGCAAACCTAAATTATTTTTTATGAATACGGCAATTGTTTATTACCTGCCAATGTCATAACAAACAATGTTAAAGCATATAGCGCTACCGTAATAAAGCAAGGCCCTAACTCATTATTATTTTAAAAACGAGATTTTTAAATTTTTCGATGCATAAGATGTTCTTCTATCGATATATACAAAAAGAAGACCGATTAAAAAAAATAAGGAGTTAGTACCTTTCTATATTAAGATGACGATATGTATGTATGCACGATTAAAAATCAGGTTAAGTTACATTAAAAATTGTAGCATACTCTTAGGTGTTCACCATTACATTATTCAAAAGAAATGCAGCGTCGCAAGCTTTCTAAAAGTTTCCCTTTTGAATTTTGTTAAACTACTGAGCAAAACAAAGTAAATTGAATTTGATTTTCAGCATAAATGTTTATAGTTTTCGTTAAAATCCAATTAATATAAAAATTATTGGAAATTTTAATTCCTAAAATGGAGTACATACTTGTAAAAATCTATTTTTACTCAAATTATCAAAACTATAATAATAATGAATTCTATAGAATATTTATCGATTGATTTTTACATCAGTTACTTTAGTGTTGTTTCATAGGAAATAGTGAAAAATAATATAATTTTTGTTTTTAATTCTGATGTAAAAAAATGTATAATTATTATGTTTATTTTATTCAAATACGTTTGCTATTGCTGTTTTTAGTTTTTAAAAAGTTGTTTATTTCTTTTTTGTATTAACTTTTTTTTGTTATAATTCTGACCTAAATTTCAGTTTTTACTGGGTTACCCCAACAATATCTACCACATCAATAAAAGAAAATATACATTCTCACTCAAACACTTTCATACTTTTTAAGCTCTATAAAAATAGCACAAATTTTAATAGAAATTTTTCCAAAAATTTTTATATGCCTTCTTCATTTTCCATTCAAAATATTTTAGTTAAAATCTATAACTTGTCTCTTTAAATATCAAATCAAACGCCATCAGTTATGCTTTAGATTTTATTTATATTGTTTTAACAAAATTTCCCGTTTTTTATTTTTGTCTTTTGTTGTTCTTGTTTGTTTGCGTTTGATTGTAATAGACACGTTCACGGCTGGCAAGCAACTGAATTGTTGTTCATTGCACCAACAGTTCAAAATGGCTGACTCGAATTTCATTCTATGTGTGCGTTTTTGTTTTTTTGTTATTGTTTTGACTTGCTTCTTTACAACAGAAAATCAAAAACTGCCAAAGACAGTAGAAAAGAGAAGTAAAAACTTAAAAAATAACCAAAAAAAGCTTTTCAGTGACGTCAGCAAAGTATTTATAGTCTTTAATTTATTGTTGTTTATTATAATTCCAATTCGTACACTCTTTTACCCGTACGCAAGTATGTAAATTTATCTAAATAAAATCATGGATATTGTTGTTGTACTTGTAGTTGTGTGCTAGACATTTTATTGCCACATATATTTTGGAAGAAAAATTCTAAGAAGAGGGTTTAATAATTAAACTTTAATTTAACTTTGAAAGAGAGAATGAGAGAATTTACATGTATATCTCGCCCACACATTTATTTAAGTGTTTTTGTTTGCATTTTAGCGATTTATTTATGGCGATTTTTTCATTTAAGTCCTTTTTTGTTTAGGCGATTTTTCGTTGCGGCTTTTTTTTATTTTTTCAACTTTTTAGTTTTAGCGTTTTTGAAAATTTCATAAATACATTAACATTACATGACATTTTTTTAAATTTCAGTGTTAATTGATGTGTAGCCTGCATAGTTGGGTGGTATTGCAATATTGTGCAATCTGCAATATTTACTGATTGATATTTCAACATGATTACAATAATTTTTTGTATTTCGATTGGTGATTGCAAAATTGCAATCAAAAATCAACATTATTGGTATTGATTTAAAAAATTTGTCAATAAAAATTATTTATCGGAGTAGAAAAAACGCAATATTTGAAAATATTGGAATTTTTTTTTTTTTTTTTTTTGCAATCAGTTTATAAATTGTCTGGTGTTATATAGTTACAGGTGTAACCAAAAAACGATCTTTGACGCGATGACCAGACATCTGCAGCAGTGCAGAAATAAGAAATTTCTTTCAACTCATTCATCGTACCACAAACCATAGTTTTCTTCTAAAATATTCGTCATAATTCGCCTACTTTTTATGTTGACTGAAAATCCTTTAAGTAAATTTCTAAACTCAGGAGTTTCAGCAATACTGAGAGGACTGAATGTAGCAGCTAGAAACATCAAAACTCGTTTGTCGAAATTTCGAGACGAATTTTCTTCCTAACCACTTTTATTTCTCATACTCTTCGTATTCTTTTGCTTGTTTAATTTTTAAGTGGCGAATATAGTTCGAACTAACATATTCTACATTGGGCTATTATTCCTCTTAACCCTTTAAAGTTCGTTTTGTTCTTTTCTTTAGAAAATCAAATTAATTAATAAAAAATAAAAAATATTTCATTCGATAAGAATGAAAGGTGCTGGACTTAAGCCCGATTAAGAAATTATTCCTGATTAAAAATCATTCTAGTTCAATTAAATTTAAAATGTCTAATTTTTCAATAATTTCATTGATTGAAACATTTTTTTCAAGCATAAACTGGCAAATGCCAATAATTTTTTTTTATTACGTTTGCAATAATATTTTGTATCAATAAATTTTGTAGAAAAAATATTGCAATAAAAAGTTGGGCAATTTTATTGATTGCTATTGCGAACCTGATTTCAATCAGTTTTTATTGCAATACCCCCATCTATGATAGCCTGCATAAAAATGCATTAACTTTGAAAATTTTAAGTGTCTTTTTTCGTTGCTCGCTGTAATTTTTAACTGTCATATATTTGTTTTTGTAGCGTTCAAAGTTTTACTTATTCTGTGAAAATTTCAAGTCCGTAGCTCTTATAGTTCTCTAGAAAACAGCTCGTGACAGACAGCTGGACGGGCATCGTATCAAACCTACTCATAAACGAAATTTGTTTCTCCTACCATATCTCTGAACATAACAAAGCTCGAAAGCTCAACCCCATTCCTTTTAGCTTAACTGGAAAAGAAAAAAGAAACTAGAAAAGAAAATCGAAAGAATTAGACAGCGCATGGCAATAAAATACTTCCAATGATGACGTCAATCGAAAGGAAGAGCTTTGACATTTTTTTGTTTTGGTTGCTGTAAACAACAAAGTCCAATTTGTATAATATAAAAGGATGCAACAACAATTGCATATATAATACATACACACGTACATACATACATACATATATAAAAGCAAAATAAAAACAACCTTTTAGACAATATGTATACAGTTTTACTATGCATAGTTAGTCAATCACACACACACACACACGTACAATTATTATTAGCAGGCGAGTTTATATATATAAAGGCAGCAGACATACAGAAAAGCAAACGAAATGCCGGTATGGAAATACAACTGGATGTAGTACAAGCGAACTTATACAAGGTTTCATACGTAATACGTACAATATGTTTGTATGAATGTACGAGTATGTACCTACATATGTATGTCTACGCCAAAATATACAAGTTACAATAATAGGAAAGCAAAATACCGCTTAAAACTCCAAACTACATCCATAAGTATATAATTTCAATTAAATACAAAAATAATTATGGTTGCTACAACAAACTAATAACTGCAATAAGAAAATCAAATATTGGTGTAAATGAATAAGGAAAAAGCTTTTGTTAAAGCAACTTATAATTTAAAATAGTATTATTAATAATAAAAATAGCACTGTACTTTATTTAATACAAATATGCAATGACTTGAACTTTTGCATTACATTAAAAAAAAATATTACAATGTAGTGACAAAACCCACATAAATATCAACTGTATTTAAATGTCTAAAGAAGCGAGCGCTACAGCGCATATTCAATTTATTTATATGTATAATATTTTTATATTTTTGTCACTTTACAAGCACACACAAACACTCATTCATAAATGACCTACGAAATTGTTATTATCTCAGTGACTTCTTAACATTGTCATCATCGACAGAGAAAGGGAAAACAAAAACATCATCATCCAAAATGCAAATACGAGTAGAATAGAAAACACCAAACCTGCCGTGTTAGATTTTCAGCACTCGAAATTTCGTCAGACCATTAAGTTTTGTTTTTCTCTTTGCGTTTTCATTTCATCTTCTGCCCACGTGCAAGGCGCCCAGTGCTTTATTGCCAAAAAAATATATAAAGTTCTTTGTGTAATTTTAGCCAATAGTGTTTGCCAAATATGTAAAAGAATAAAGTGAAAATGAAATTACAACATAGATATACAAGCGGGAGAGAAAAATAGCACTTGCTATAATGAATTTGATATATCGTCAGCCCCATAATTGGTTTGACCCACCAACCATTTTCAAAAAAATTAGTTAGGTAAATATATATATATATTTCGAATATATTCTTTCTGAATCCAAAACGCGTTTCGCGAAATTAATTATGGTTTCTGAGATATATAGCATTCATTTTGCTCCATTTCAACTATTTTGAGGTTTAATAAGTATTGTTTTGCTGTACATGCCACAGTTTGGCGTTTGCGTCAAATTCTTCATACAAAAACATGCGAAGTAAAGTTAACTCTTGTTTTGTTTGAATAATAATAAAAAAAGAAGGTGCCGTAAGAAAAATTCAACGGCGACTGTTAAGCAAAAACTTCATCCCCCAGACGCAGCCGCAGCCGCAGCCGCCTACTTATTAAACACTAAAATAAAAGAAAATAAAATAAAATAAAATAAAATAAAATAAAAGAAACCTTACTTATGCATGTTTGAGTATAAAAGAAATCATTTAATTCCATTATTTATATTAAATACACTTCAATTACTTGTTTTTCTTGTGTAAGTGTGTAAGCGGATCGATAGTTAGAAATATTACGGCGGCGGCTTCTTGGTCGGCGTTAAACGATCGACTTATTTCTCTAGACAGCAAGAAAAACAAACAAAACAACAAAATTCTCAATTCTCAGCAGTAAAGTATACTTATAGAGACCAAAAAGCTACTTTTTGAAAATAAATTAAGAAACGTGGTGTATGCAGCACAAAACGTATTTTTAATTTTACAATAAAGTAGTATTAACTTCTTACTATTCTATTCACCAAAGTTCACTAAAACTTACACATTTGTTCCAAACATGTGTCCGAAGCAATGGTGAAAATACAAAAAAATTCTATCGGGTATACTTTGAAAAAACTTCATGTAAACCAACCTTCTTTGTCGTTTTTCTCCATTCCGACTCTTTGGCATATGCTCCAAACCAATAATGGGCTAACGATATATAATCAGTCCAATCATGAATATTCCCACAAAATTTATTTATCACGGAAAATAATTTTCTCGAGAAAACATTCCTACAATCATAAATTCCTTGGGAACAAAAAAGAATAACACGTGGCATCACCGCATTACGAAGCTCATTGTTTTGCTTGTTTGTTGACATTTTGTTTCTCCCTTTTTTTTTTTTTTGAGTGAGAGAGTAAACAACTTGAAAAAATATGTAAAAATAAGTTTGGGCCTGTCCCACGATGTCGACAGCGTTAGACTTGTCTCACATTTACATTCAAAACAAAAACAAATTTTAAGATTTTGTTGTTGTTTCAAATGTATATGTGCGACAAGTCGAACGTTGTCGACATTGTGGGACAGGCCCTTTATAAATGGTGTATTTGATCATTATTTGGGTTTTTCCACATACAAGAACTATAAAATACAAGTTTATGTATACAAATTTTGTTTTAATGGAGTATTAAATATATACATATGTTTTGTTTTAAACTCCCTTCTGTTTTGCAAGGAAATGATTTTTAGTGAAAAAAGCAAGTTCCCGGGGAGTTTTTATCCCCGCTTCAATAAAAAAAAGGCAAAAAAGAAATTCATAACAGGAGAAAAGTGAAAAGTGAAAAGCACATCTATAAGCATTTCGTTGCTGCTTAGGCAACGCATCTTCAACGTAGACTTCAATCACAATTCATAAAAGCTTACAAAACCTTAATCCTTACAAAGTCCCAATAAATTATTGAGATTTACAATACTACAACCCATAGAAGGCCAAGCAACTTTTTCAAAAGTGCATAAACTTAAAATTATTATTAAATTAATATTATTGTTATTATTATTGTGACATCATTTTGTGTCTCTTGCAGTTCGCATTTAAATTCTGCTAATTCATATGCCACCACTGTACAGTATAACGCTCTACTGTACTACACTGCGCACTTCCTTTTGTCCTTTGAAGCAAATTCTACTGCAAATCAATGGCTTTGCCAACACATGCCATAATTATGACGTCATTAAATTTGCTGACGTCTTTAAACTCCCAATGTAATACAACTAAATGTGTATGTGTTTATGTATGTTTGTACATTAGCGTGCGTGTGCGTGTTTAGCATAAAAGAGAAGGAGAGAGCGAAGTAAAATACTTATGCGTATGTATGTATTTGTGTACTTATAAATGTATAAAAGAGCAATCAAATGTTTTTGCCAAAAATAAGGGCAAAAAACAAAAAAAAACTATAAACCTATAACACACACAACCTACAAAATGTCAAAGATGCTGCATCTTAAAATTCTTAAATACATACATAAATGAAAAGGTTGCAGATTCCATACACACAAATATGCCAACAGACATGTACATATGTAAAGGGTGTTTTTTATAGAGGGACAAAAGTTTAAATCACAATAAAAACAGGAAATATTGGAAAGACAATTTTATGAAATTAATGTTTAAATATGATTTCTGCCATGTGGCCGCCACGGCTGGCGCGTAGAAGGCGCAATCTGGAACACCAATTTTTTTGAAGACATATGGGCCAATGACTCCGCCAGCCCATAAAGGGTACCAAACAGTAATTTTCTGTGAATGTAGTGGTGTTTCGATAAAAGCTTGTGGATTCCCTTCACTCCAAAGGCTACAATTCTGCTTATTTACGTACCCATTCAACTAGAAATGGGCTTAATCGGAAAATAAAATTTTTAATGGAAGAAGTGCACGATGAGTTTGACGAATAGAACAATTATTTTGATTAAAAATTTCAAGAATTTGCACGCGTTCCTGTGGTGTAAGTCGATTCATAATGAAATTTCAAAGCAAACTAAACAAAAAGCAAATAAAGCAGGGATGCCAAATCAAAGTTGTGACAATCTCAAAAAAATCACCCTTTACATACATTCCCACATTCCTATACACATGAAATTATATGTTTTGTAAGCAAGCAAACAAAAAACTAAATTCAATATAAAATGTTGCTGTAGGGCAGAATTTTATTTTGTTTGAGTGAAAACAAATGTCATCTTAATAAACTTTTGCCAATGGAACTTATATAGTTCCATTATGATTAAAATAAATCAAGGATCTTAAATTAATATATGTACATATGTATACTCGTATACATATGTAAGGCTGAGTTGACATCTGGCATTTCATGTGTTGTCATTTTGTGGGTCATTTTCAAACGTGTGCAATGCCGTTTCCATCAAGTTTTTCCATAAAATATAATTTTGTTGTGTCATTGTGACAGAAAAGTGTCCCATCCCTAAAAAATGGCAATACGGCATCATTGCCTACATCAAGAACTAATTTTGATATAATGACATTCAGTGTCATTTGTTTTAGCCTTAAATTTTTGGTTTTAACAATTGTGAGACTTGATTTATCGTATTGTTTTTTAATTAATATTTATACGAATGGATAATAGCAAAATTATTAAATTGTCTAGTGCCACCGTATGTTTACCAATAATAAGAACAAAAATTAAGAAAATCTAAAAAACGGCAAAGTGGTGGAAAAGATCGGGTCTTAATATGGACGCCACCAAAGGATTTTATTGTACTCTGCATTCCAGTTTACGGTTTAAAAATGTCGTGTGCATGAAGCCTGTTTCCACCGAAATTTCTGCCCATGCTGTTTCCTTTGCATTTCTACGCTTATAAATGGCACATATATGATTCCATACAGCTTCACTAACCTCGATAAGTTGAATAAGCTGTGTCGTCATGTCATGCGTCCCGTGCTTTTCCACTTTCTTTTTCGTTGTCCATACTTTTAAATTTTTATACCCGCATACATTTAAAATTCTTTCTGTATGTAGTCAATGCGAGAAAATATCACTACGCTGACATTTGGTTTTTGTGTCTGCAGTGCTACCAACTTATAATCACAACTGTGTAATGGCAAACGTTGCCACTGGTTTCCACTTTTATTTTTGCTTGCGATGTCACAAAATGTCATAGTGTGTACTCGTCATAAGATTGAATGCCAGATGAACATCTTTCGTTCACATGAGTAAGCTCTTATGTCCCTCAAATAGTAAGTGAAATATATTAGACAAGAAAATGTTTAGATAGAAAAACAAAACGGAAACTTAATGTTTTAATCACTGCAGTAATTGATTTCATGGTGAAATTAATTTTAAGAAAGTCAATATATTTTTTTTATCAACAGTTTATAAGAGGAATTTTTGGTTTAGCAACGTCTATACGCATTTCGTTCCTGCTTAGGGAACTCTTTTTGTGAAATTTCATTGACATCCACATTGCTACTTCCTAAGTGAAGGCATAGGTCGTGTAGAGTCATACACAAAAACTTTTTTAAAAACGTTTTTTTTTGGTGGGTTCGAAAATTTGCAGTTAAATAAAAAGTCCCAGTATATAATTATTACTAATAGGGCATTTACATTGTCTCAAAATCTAGTACTTTCGAGATTCCGAGCTAAATCTAGTTGCTTTTTACTAGATTCCCCATACAAAACAAAATCTAATTTTTCAAACATTTGTAGGAAATCTACTTAAAATCTAATATTTTTATTTATTTTTTACTACCCTGTACATCATAATTTATATAGAAGGTGATTGAATTAGCTACGCTCTACACATTTTTCTATTGAAGGTGTATGAATGAGCTAAGTCGTAATTTTTTTCATTACAATTTAAGACTAAATGTCAGACAAAGGATCTTGTCTCAAATACAAAAGCTTGGAAAATGTCAAAAAAGCTTAGTGTAAACGATATAGATTTCGTTAAAGATTTCTAATCAAATATACTAGATTTCGAGACAATGTAAATGCATTATAAATAAGAGACTTTATTTCGATTTTAGCCGATATTTTCACCAACTGCCTTCACTAGCACTACACCTTTCCTAAAGAAGGTAACACCTAACAGTAGTAGTAGACAATCATTGAGTATAAAAAGAACTTAAAATAAATTATATAGTAAGTATGGAATTGGTGACCTAGAAACATGTTATTCTCTCGCTCATCCTGTGTTTCACAAGATAATATTTTGAACTTGAAACTTTTCACGAGTCGTGAAAAAAATCAAAGAATTCTTACATGTAGCTTTTTGTGCACTGGATGTTCTTATTCTAATCTGTTAAAAGCTCCCAAAATAATTCTTGTTCTCCAAAAGCTTGATTATTTTTATCAGACATGAGAAATCCAGCAAACTGGGGAGTTAAGCTATTTTGCCATTTAGTAAGGAGGTTCAAGAAGTTCGTAACAATCCAAAATCAAACGCTTGCCGTATCTTTATATAAGTTTATAGCTTATTGAAACGTACAGAAATAATTATAACCAGTGTTTTAAGATCCTGATTTATTATTTCCCAATAAGTTCACCAGCTGACATACGAGTACAATCGTAACTACCGTGGGAGGAAACGGAGGAAGGTGGTCTTGTTGAGTGATTGGAAGAAGACGTTGAATATGTTGAGCTATCAGTTGAAGCCCAAGCATTGGTCGTATGGTGTTTATGATGTTTCCCTTGGCGGGCCAAGGAGATAACCGTCCCCATCACTGGTGATCCAGAAGACAAGGAATTGCCACGAGAATTTATAGAAACTGAAAATTTTATAGAAACTAGTTACGAGTATATCTGTGGCAATATGGAAGAACTACTTAAGCCGACTTCAGTTGCAATGCTTAAAATGCTACATATTGTTAGCTGAAATACAAAATCACTTAGCTACACTTTTTTGAAATTTTATAGGAGAGAGAAAAAACTAAATAAAATTATTCAAGTGACTGAAGTAAAGTTTCTTTATTTTCATTTATAATTTGGCTGATTTTGATGAAAGTTTGTAGGAACATAATTAATTAAAAATGCGATTTTTGTTAGTTACGTGGTTTTGTATATCAGCTGACGATGTGTAAAGAAATTATTACACGAAAGTATAACTATGCGTTATAGCCCTTCAATCTTCAGCTTTTCTTAAGTCGACTTAAGCTATTATTCCATATAATAATATCGGATAAATAACAGCAAGAATAACTAACTCACCCGAGTTGTATGTGGGAGCAGTAGCTGGTCGTTTATCAGCAACAATATGATCATCCAATTTCATAGAGTGTGAAGCTGAAGACAGTGAAGAAATATCATCACTGTCCAGAGATGACAAGTTACTGCCTGCTATACTGGGATTTTGTTTATCACTCTGTAAGGGCATACCATCCAAAACTTGCAACGAGGGTATATTACATTGCAATATTTCTCTGTACTGCGGCTGGTGACGTACTGGATTTCCTTGTAAATGTAGTTCCAGCAAATGTGCACAAAATCCTAAAAATGTCAAAGTACTTAATTCACTAATGCGATTATTGCGCACACTCAAATGTTGCAACAATGTTAAGTCCGTCAAAGGATTGATGCGTTGCACCATATTGTCATCGGCAATAAGTACACGTAGAGCGGGAAAACCACTAGTGCCATCGAAACTGTTTAAACCACAATTGCTGACATTCAGATGACTCAGATGTATCAAATCGAATCCTAAATCCCTTAAAGTACACAAAACCGAACCACTGAGATCCAAATGTTGAAGGCGTGGCAAAAACATGGCCAAATGTGACAGACTTAAAGTGTAGGAAATTACACGCAATCTCACAGTCTCTACATTATGCAAGTCGTTGCGTGAGGTAACGCGTCTCTGAAAATTAAATTATTTAGCTAAAGTACTGATAAGTATTCTCAATATACCCACCAGCAGTTCATCTAGTGTTGGCTCAGGAGCTTGTGAAGGCAGTACCGCTGGCAATAGATGTACATAAGCTGGAAAATGATTTTCTTCTTCGACTTCTATTATATCGCGATCATATGAGTCCAATACTCTGTAGCTTCTTCCACGATTTCTATCGTTTTGTTGTAAAATTTCTGCACTAATTTGTGCAAGGGGCTCCGGTGTTGGTAAACGTACTTGCGCTGCCGCAACTGGCAATACCGCTATTGGTGCTTCTTCTGGCTCTAAAGCTTCTTGATTTATAGAAACATCCGGTGAGGACTCATTTAAATCTGGTGGTGCCTCAAGTAGGGGCATTTTAGCTGTCTTATTTTGTAATTTTTTTTAAGAATCTGTTTGTTTGTTGTGCTTTGCAAGTTTTATTTTATGGAGTCACTATTTTGTTTATCGATTAAACACTTTACAGTAAATTACCATAGAAACCAAGTTATTATTACAAAGCTACCAGATTAGAAAACAATGTTGCTAACGGTTTTTACGTATTTATATTTTCGTCTTATATCAAAGTTGTACTTCTACAGTATTGCATTTACCCTGCACAGTGGTTAGTATATTTTTTCACCATATTCACCAAATAACCAAATAGCAAATCTTTAAACCCACCAAGAAAAAATTAGTAGCTGCTTTATACGAATATTTGATTTGGAAAATTAATGTTATTTATTTTTAAGGCTATTGAAATACTAAATAAATTTTTTTTCAGTGCAAACTTAAAAGGCATTTAAATGAAAATTAAGTGCCCATTTTTGCGTTTAATTAAGTTCTTTAATTGAGATAAAACACATTTTAAATTAAAAATTTGAATTTAAACTAAAAATTCTATACATTGCACTATGTGTCTAAAAGCTGAAATTGCCCCCTATCGCTTTTCTTGGTGACAACCCCTCCTTCTAATATGACATGAAGCCCAAGCTTCCTTCAAATAAAACGTTTAGTAAAATATTTAAATTTTTGGTTAAATTATAAATATAACTAATTTTAGTGAGACAATTTTAAATTTTTAGTTGAACTATAGTGAATTTTAATCAGAAATAATTTCTTAGCCGACTAAATACAAATAAAAATTTACAATTGTCTCACTTAAATCATCATGGGCACGTGACAAAATATATGTTAACTTTGCAATCACAGTTTCATATACTGGAAAGTAAAATCAACTGTAGAAAGCAAAAACAATGTAACATAATATCCACTACAATAATACTTACATTTATGTATCGACGGTACATCGAATAAGTAAAAATAATTAATGTGATGATCGTAAAAGATAAGCAAGAATAGTTAAACATACTTAGGTAGAGTGATATAACTTCGTGCTAACCTGAATAGAAAAATTAAAAAACGGATAAACAGAAAAATGCATAAGTGATACTTACTAATGTATTTACCAAAGGTAAATCAATAATTGTATACGCAACATTTTTCATATTCCATTTCATTGAAAATTTGAATTAAATAGCTGATGTTAGTAGATAGACTTGGGTGCTGATGAAGTGCGTGGCTGCACAGAAAAATATCGCTATTTCCCCCAGCTAATAAAGTCTAATTTAATTTTTCTTCTCTTCTTTAGAAAGTCACATTAAATAATAAAAAATATTTCATTCAACATGAATGGAAATTACTGAACTTAAGCCCGACTAAGAAATTATTTCTGATTATAACTAATTTTTTGAAAAAAAAAAATTACTTTTTCCCTATTGAAATTTTTTACCACTCAGCAATTTGAAAATTTAATTTTTTTAAATGTAAACATTCACAGCTGGTTATATTAAAACAGAGTTGCCAAAGAACACAAATTTTTGACATTTATGTCGTCAAAGTGTTTGAAATTGAATCGTGATTTTTTTTTCAAGCGAAAGTTGAACATTTTTGCCGCTAAAATTAAAACTAGACACATAGTGCATTGAAAAAAATTACTTTGCCTTAAATTTTTGCAATTTTAGTGATTTTTGTCATAATTTTGGCAGTACGCGCAAAATTTGAAATTTTTTTATTGATTCGAGCAACTGGATCCTTAAGATCAATTTGAGTTTTTTGTGTGAAAAAAACTGTACTTAAGGTGCAGGTAACAACAGCTGTTAACACTCTAACAGAGCTCTACTAAGCTCGAACAATCTGTGAACGCTACAACAGAGCTCTTTTAAGCTATAAATACTGGATTAATGCATTTCAGAAGGACTTTTCCAGTAAATGAAGCAACAAAAATAGTAATGCAAATTTTTTAGACAACGTGTTCTTTATCATTGTCCATCTATCTATCTATCTATTACTGAAAAGCATGGATTTGAACCAGATATTGCCAAGTTTTCAAATTGGCATTGGTATCTGAGGGGTACGTACTTTTTTTGGAAGGAGTCAATGCGGGCGAACAATATTGATCATATCATATCAATTATGATAACACTCAGAATTTCTTGAAGTTCGTGTTTTTAGGAGTTTTTCGAAAAACTTTAAGTTTGCCCTACTATATTAAAATTTTCTAATGTTAGAAACTGTGAAAACTGTGTTCATACCAAACTGTGTATGTGCATATTACACATCCTTTTTGGCGGTATTTTCTTCAAAATCTATAATTGATTGCATTACTCATACGGTTTGATGTACCAAATGCTTATTTTTGTAAATACCTAATATTGAAATTTTTGATTGGGAATTTACTGCTAGTTTACATTGAAAAAAAATTATGTGTTTGGGTTTTGCTTTCAATATAAATAAGCAGTTGGGAATTTTAGATTGTCTTCGACAAACAGCTAATTTAAAATTTTTTATTACCCGACTGAGCGACGCAAAGATGGGTATTGTGTTTATCAGCCTATGCAAGTACGTACTAGTATGTATGTATGTGTGTTCCTTTGCGGGCCTATATATACACCGATATATGGACCGATTTTACGGTATTTACAGATTTGACAGTAGTAAAAATTTAATATGGCGGCCAACAGACTCCATTTTGTAAATACGAAAAAAATAAAAAATCGGTTAGGATATTGAACGGTTCAAAGTTGGTCGCAGTCGGGTTTTTTGATTTTTTTTAATTACTATAGGGTGTTTTTTAGAGGTATAGAACTTCGAATTGAAATAAAACACAAGAAAATCGTTTTAATGTCCATCAATTTGGCTTTATTGGAAGGATAATTTTATGCCATTAACGTTTAAATATGATTTCGGGTATGTGGCCGCCGCGGCTGGCTCGAATAAAGCCAATTCTACAGGTCCAATTTTCAACCACTTTTTCGAGCATATGGGGCCGTATGTTGGCAATAACGCCACGAATGTTGGCTTCCAAGTCCCCTAACGTTTCTGGTTTGTTGGCGTAGACGAGCGACTTCACATATCCCCAAAGAAAATAATCCAATGGTGTCAAATCACACGATCTTGGTGGCCAATTGACCGGTTAACCGAATTAATTGCTCTGATGGACGATTATGTCGACCATAAAATGGACGGAGCTTGCGGTAAACTTCGCGAACTGAACCATTATTTTCGAAATAAATTTGCACGATTTGCAAGCGTTGTTCTTTTGTCAACCTGTTCATGATGAAATGGCAAACCAGTCTTCATATTTTGCAAGTGCAAAATATGAAGACTGTTTTTAAGTTTAAATTCAAGTATAAAGTTCACTTGTTGCGTTAAAAGCAAAACGAAAACCTACCGGGTATTGACCCGAACCTGTGTTGAAAATTTCAGCTGCAAAACTCTTATAGTTCCAGAGATTATGCGCTACGAATAAACACACACTACGATTTTATATATATGTATATAGTATATATATTAATACTCCATACAAGACTTGGGAAGTAATAATTGCATTTTGTAATTAATTACACATCGGTCACAACGTTTTTGTGATCGCAATTGAAAGTTTTCAATTACAATTACATTTCGTTGCTGTTTAAAATTAAAAAAAAAACAATTAAATATAAAATTTATCTCAGTTACAATTACATATAATTGTAATTTAAAAAAACATAATTGTAAATTAATGTAATTGGTAAAATATTTCCTCAATCAAGTAATTATAGAAAATGTAATTAATAATTACTTGAAAAAAAGAATTAATTGAAGGTTTTTAATGACAATTACATTTTGTAATTGTAATTAAAATTTGTTCAATTACAATTACATCTTTTTGTTTTTTTTTTTTTTGTTATTGAAAAATTACTTGTAATTGTAAATGAAATTAATGTAATTGAAATTGCTCAAGTCTCTTTGAAGAAAACTTTAAACTTAGTCATGGTTTCACGCATATTGACTTTCTCAATATGAGTTTACAATGTATCAATACAATATTAATACTATGCAGATACATACTGTACTTAATTTTGTAACAGTTTTTGCAGTTTATTTCATTGAAAACAGTCGACAGTTTCTTTAATTTCTCTTAGTGCAAAACAAATTAATTCCTACTTAAACTTACTTACTTACTGAACTTAGTCCTAATTTACACTATGCAAGGAGAAAGGAATCGTTACTGTTCCCCTCGTCTCTCTCTCCATTAAACTAATCAGCTTAGCAATAAGACTTGCATAGTGTAAATATGGACTTATCACTGCTTTATTTATGCAAAATTACTCTCCACCACATATTTATAATAATTTGAAATCTACGCATAAATTTGGGTCATGTAATCAAAAAAGAGCAATCAACACTTGGTACACGCCCACACGCATGTATATAAATATATATAAGTATATGTATATGTGGGCATTTTGTTTTATACCTGTCTTCTAAGCCACAAACGTAATAATTAACACGTTTCTATCATAATTATGGTAAATTTTTATTTGTTATTGCTTGGCTGGTTAATAAATTATTAATTCGTAAATAAAATGAATGTATAGAAGGAGGGACAAGTTTAACGTCAAAGTAAATTTGTTACAAAATAAATTTCATTCATTCATTTTGTTAATCACATTCACACAAAAAAATTACATACATGTGTATATTATTATAATTATAAATAGAAAAGACAGACCACTCAGACTCCATCATGAAAGAAATGCCTAAAATCAATCACTTGAAATTTTGAAAGGTTTGGTTTATGTGGCTGCCCTCTTCAAGCAGCCATTCAAATAGAATCTAGATGATTCCTTTTTAAATTTTTAAAGGGTTTTAAGGAATAGTTCGATGTAGTGACTTTTTCAATTCTTAAATGTCTGAATCAAACAGTTTTTCATTAGTAACTAGATGAGCCCGGCAAACGTTGTCTTACCCTCAATAAATTTATTTTAACTACAAATTACTCCATACAGTAGTCACTTGTTGGTTAAAAAACAAAACGAAAACCTACCCGGTATTGACCCGAATCTGTGTTGAAAATTTCAGCTTCACAGGTCTTATAGTTCCACAAATCATGCGCTAATAACAAACACACACTGATATATAATCTAGCGCCTTAAAATATGCAACATACTTAAATTTTTGTATTACAAACTGTCAAACAATGTATCACGCACCGGCGCCATCTACTTGAATGAAACAAAATGAAACGTACTTATTTTCGTGAAGTATACTCACGATCGAGATGGTGCTGTATGTGAAAAATGATTTTCCGTTTTCCTGCTTTTCTCTTGAAATTTTCCCTGAATTTTCTTTGCTATAAACCTCACGGAGCCCGATACCTTTCCAACGAATGCAAAACCGTGGAAATCGGTTCGTGCGTTATGGAGTTATAGCGTCAGGAAGGAAAACCCGACTTATTTTTATATATTAGATTAGTGTTTACGCTCTTTTGGGCACATATGTGCCACATGTGTACTCGGCATTATACATGTACTCGTATATAATAATTATAGTCAACCAAATATTATCAACACATTGTTCAATATTAAATCAATTCATCCCATTACTCGTGTGTCTTTAATTGTCGTTTTTGATTGATGTTTATACATAATCACGACTAAAATATAACTGTCCCATTTACAAACAATATTGTGAACAGGATAATTATTTTTTCCTTTTTTTAAAAGCCACCCAAATCCATTGTTGCAACGATAACAAGGCAATTAAAATAAAAGTCTATATGAATATAAGCTATAAATATATACAACACAAATTTCTGTCACATTATCATAAAGAAATAAAGTTGTTGTTAGTAAAGAATTCACCACAAAACAATAAAACGATACAATTTATAAAAAGTAAATAAATCAATAACACGGCCTGTCACACGATGGATGTCGACAGAAAACGTTCGATCAACAACTTGTTTTGAAAACTATAATAAAATAAGAAAATTTGTTTTTACTTTTTTTGTCGACCCACCCACGATGTGTTAGAAGACAAATCGTAATATATGTTTGAATATTGTAATTTATTGAAGAGCCAATATAAGCTACATAAATGTTTGTATGTACCAACCACTATTTTTAAAATATTCACTCCTGTGCTTATTGGTCATTAATCTGTATAAGAATATTGAAATAATGCTGCAGATGGTACTCTAAGGGGCACCAATTGATTTTGACCATCGGTCGTGCGATACACCATATATTCTCGTCCATTTATGAATTTTCTTAAGCCTGTCGCTGTTATACTCATACCGCCATATTGAGCATCCGCTATTGAAGGTCTTAGCACTTTAAACTCGCCATTGCCATTAGCACCAAAATGAATAGCCTGATGCCATCTCTTCATGCCCGCATCTTTAAGGGGCCCATGGCCGCTAAATATGCTTTGATATGGCGGCGGTGGAGTTATGTTATTGTATTTTGAACCATTTAGTAGTATTTGAGCGCTATCCGTACTACTCTTGCTCCAAAACCATTTGGATGGCTTAAAGTGCTCACCATTCGGTGTACGACCCATGCCATGTCTAGCCCATTGATTATGCGACGCGTAGCGGCTGTTAATATAGCGAAAGAGAATTTCTGTGGTGAATACCGCAAAAGCTGAGGCAAAACCGGCAAGCATAATATAATATGTCATCATAAGATCACCATTGCGCAGTTGTCTCTCAGTGCCGCCCAAGTCCTGCGGACATATCTCGGCTTTTGGTATACCTCTATTACAGAGATGTTTTATAATGCCCGCTTCAACAAGATTTAAAAATCTAGAAAGTAAAAAAGGAAATTGATATCACAATCGCCATCCAAATAAAGATTATTAAATTTTTAAGCAAAATCACAACAACATGGACCATAAAAATATACAAATTTCATCAAAATCGCTTGGATAAATTTTGGGAGAGAGAGAGAGAGAGAAATTGCCCACTGCCTCTTTTTGGTTCTAGTTTTAAAAATTTATAAGGCGTGTGTGTTCTTTGGATGCAGTTGTATCTTCTTCTTGAATTGCATAAAAATCTGTTGGATAGTTTCGGAGAGGCAGAAATTTCCCCTTTCTGTCCTAGTTTTTTTTTTAATTTTAAAGCCTGTGTGTTCTCTTAGACGCGGATTTATGTGCAAGGTGTCTGGTGGCAAATTTATATTTTTAAATACGATTATTTCAAAAAGCAATAAACGGTGCGGAGGGAGGGTGGCGCCGTTGGAATTATCGATTGTGCGGATTTGTTAGTCACGATGTCGCAGTGATCGAGTGAGCATCTCGCGTTCGCTGTGGAGACATTTTTTAAGAGTAAAGGCTCAGTTAGCCGACTGTAATGGAATGTAACTGCAACAGTCGGAAACAGCTGATCGATATTGTTATGTGAAAAGTAATTAAAATGGTTATAGAGATGTAATGTAACGTAAACTACTTTTCATATAAAAATATCGATCAGCTGTTTCCTACGTTGCAGTTATATTACACTACCGTCGGCTAACTGAGCCTTAATGATTCTTACGTAATTGCTCGTATACAATTTCGTTCAAAGTTCGGTATTCGGTGAATACGTGATGGACCGAATGTAAATTTAATTCGTTCGTGGATGCAGAGATTCCGCGCAACTGCTTCGGATATTAATATCCCACGGCCAGGGTCCAGTCGATCTTCAAGGACTCCTGAAAACATTGAACTGGGTGAAAACAGTTTACGTGAAATTCCAATACGGAAAAGAGCAGCCTAACTGGGACTTCCAAGAGCGATTATTCATGAAATTTTAAAATAGGATCTGAAGTTCCATCCTTTTAAAATTCAAATCGTTCAAGAACTGAAAGAAACTGACTTTGATTTACGCAAAAAATTTTGCAAAACGATGTTGGAGCGTTTTCGCACTCTACATCTCATTTTTTGGAGCGACGAGCGTCAACAAGCAAAACTGCAGTTACTGGTCTCCAAGAACCCGCAACCCTCAGTTGAAACATCAAAAACCACTGCTTGGTGTGCCTTATCCACGCATGAGATAATTGGAAATTTTTTTTTTCGAAAATTCTCGAGGCCAGGCTACGAATGTCAACGGTGAAAATTATCGACGCATGATTACGGATTTGTTTTTGCCAAACCTGCGAGCTCATACGTTGTACTGTTCACACACGTGGTTTCAACAGGATGGGGCGACTGCACACACAGCCAGAGCTTCGATGAATTTGCTTCGGGAAAATTTCCCCCAAAAACTGATCAGCCGCTTTGGAGACATCCCATGGCCACCGAGGTCGCCCAATCTAACTCCCAAAAAATATTGGTCGAGAAATCAGCTCAATTGATTCAAGCTTACTGCAGCGTGTGGCTCCGTTTTGAACAGTGTGTTCAACTCGACAGAAAACATCTAATGTTCAATGCTCTTAATAAAATTTTGTGTCAATTATTACGTTTTTTATTTAAGTTTGAAAATATAAATATGCTACCAGGCACCCGTTACATATAAATGTATCACCAATCCTAAACTAATAATTTTTATTGTTCTTTATCTTAAACTAGGCCATACATTAACTATTTAAACTTTTTTCAAATCGTGTCATACTCACTCTCGATCAAATAGCTCACTCAAGTTGGTGCCGATAGGATAAGCAAATGAACGTTTCTTTCTCAAAATTGGCTCCCTGGCTTTGGCAAAGGGGCAATGAATTTTCTCATTACTGAAACTGACAGTTCTGCGATAACGATAATCCAAATAGAGAGCATGTGTTATAGCCGGACGATCACGTACGAACACGTAACCCTGTTTTTCCACATAATTGTGCAAATTAAAGGTATCATTGGTCGCAGCCGAAAAGATAGCATAGTTTTTTTGTGCCATATGATTAAGCATCGATAAACTTTCATTAGTCTGCAATAAAATGAATTTGATTTGATAAATATCTAATGATTATTTAGATAAGTTATTGTTTGGAAAAGTAAAAAGAAATTTACTGTTCTAATTGCATATTCAACACCACTGCCACGCTGTGAAACAAAAAGTTTATTTTTAGCCAATATATCGTTGACCGTATTAAAGGGCAACGTAAACTTTGAAAGCGTCAGAAAAGCCGTTAAATTCGCTGTGTAAAACGAAGTCAATATTGTGATGAATATCCACCAAGTTGCAAACAATAAACGTGTTGAATCTGCAAATAAATGGAATGAGGAATTTATTAATTAATTTCACTTCTTGTTTTTTTTTTTTTTTCTTAGGTTAATAATAATAATATTTTTGTTATATCTTTTATGTGAGGGTATGAAATTTAGTTCGTACTCTTGCAGACTACACTAATTAAATTTAAAAAACCAAAATTAAAGGGTATTCCAGCAGTTAATGTCATTCTGGCAACTTGCTGTATCTTGGAAACCGTAAGAGGCAAACTCTTGAAATTTTCAAAAACGCTAAAACAAAAAAATCCCAAAATTAAAAAGTGCCGTAATCGAAAATCGCCAAAATGAAGAAAGCGCTTAAATCAAAAATATCACCAAAAATAAAATAAATCGCCCAAAATGCAAAACAAATCACCAAAAGTAAATAAGTCGGCAAAAAACTAAAAAAAAAATTACCAAAAATAAAATAAATCGCTAAAACAAAAAAGCATGTATTGTAAAAAAACAAACATGAAAATCCCCAAAAAACTACGAAAGATCGCCAAAACAAAAAAAAATGCCAAAACTAAAAAAAATGCAATACTAAAAAAATCGTCAAAAAGAAACAAGCGCCATACGGAATCTTTCGTCCTGAGTTTATTAAGAAACTTGTGGACAAAAAACTCGAAAAAAGTGATTTTTTGAAAATGTAATATTTTTTGAACGAGCGATCAAAACAAACAAAATTTTTAATCGTCCGATCTGGCGTGGAATGCCCCCTATATGTATATGCATATATGCTACTAAACTTTGAGCTTTATCTATCCATAATCTTTACTCAAAGCATGCAAATAATTTCTTGAAGTTTGCTATTTTCAAGTGAACTGGCGAAAAAGGCCTGAACGTTACGGACAGTTACTCTAATTAATGCAAAGCGAAGATTGAGTTACAAAATTGGGCAAAGACGGCCCACAGAATACGATGGAATTGTGATACTGTGGGTAATCTAACCAAGGTTCTATGGGGCGATCCGGGCGAAGATAAAACAAGGGGTTTGTTGAAACTAAACAAGTCCGAGCTAGGAAAGTTGACCGTCATCTTAACGGGGCACTTTAATCTACGAGCGCATTTGTACCGGATTGGAGCAACGAATGACAATGAATGCAGGGCATGCATGGAGACAATGGAGCACTTTCCAGCTTTCGCCCAGCCGAGATCTCGTTGTCTTGGGGATGACATCTTACCGGACATTATCCACCTTAGAGGTATTGACTAGAAAAGTTTGAGGGACTACGTGAACGATACTGATTTCGTTTGTTAATTTACATGAGAACGCACATCAGATCTGGACTGGCTTAAGTGTATGTCTGCGCACATGAGCGTAATGGCTCCTCTTTTCAACCTTGCTATTTTCAATATTTATAATGTTAAGTTTGCAATTCCATTAGTCTTATAATATGCACCCTAATAATTGTTTATTTTTTTACTTATTAGTGCTATTATTTTACTTTTACATCATATTGATTTTATTATTCAAACAAATATTTGTACATTTAATTTATTGGAAGAACAAAAAGCTTTTATTTAAATTTACATATTTGATGAAATTTTCTTAATGCAATAAACGTTTGTTAAACAAATAGATAATTGATCTAAATGGGGCGTATTAAAATAAACAAATGGTTTTTTAGTTATAATTGCAAACTTATTTTACTTATTTTAATTTAAATTATACAATAACTTAGTATACATATATACACTCAGCGAAAAGTTGCAACTTAAAATTAAGAACGCGTTACATTAATGCAATAATTTTCAATATAATAGAAACTAGTGTTAAAATACTTCAAAATTAATAAATAAATACTGTAAATTAAGATTTATCCACATTGATATAAGAAATTTCAACATGACTAGACTTTCGTTAATGTTATTATTAATTCAATATGGTTTTTATTGATTTTAAGCTGCTTTTTCTCTGGGTGTAGTATATTTTCATTTGAAATGGAATAAAAAGAATATTAAAATTTTGTGCATTTGTATACATATTTGAAACTGATGTATAGTTCCTGCATAGCGAACAGTCAACTTACCAGTTTATGAAAGACAATAAAGAGTTTTGGTCTGCTTATTTATAAAGAAAATATAAACAAATTTTAGTGTATGTAAATAGGCAGACGAAAATTTTTTATTGTCTTCTTTCAACTGGCAGTTAATATGTACATACATATACATATGTATATATATACAGTCAAATCCCGATAATTCGTAATTGCAAGGGACCGGCCATTTCTTACGATTTATAGGGGTTTTCGATTTAGTGGGGTTTCGATTTAACGGGGTTAAAATAAAATAAATACGAATTAATGGGGGTTTTCAATTTGTTTACTAAAACGATAAAAAAACACAAAAAACAAAAATTTTTTGTTTTTGTAACACCGACAGAGTTTTATGCGCTTTGACATTTTTCTTTATTATTCATGTAACAAACTGATCTTAAAGAAATAAACACACACACAAGCAAAAGCAAAAACCCACGCAAAAAATAGCGGTAAACAAAAAATCATTTTTTTACATGTTTCTGTTGGTTTTATTACGAATTATAAGTAGTTAGCACACATTTACGATTTATAAGAGGTAAAGAAGATTTTATTTAAAAAAAAAAATTACGAATTAGCGAGGGGACCAAAATGTATGGAAATCTTACGAATTAACGAGATTTTTTCAAGGGACCGACAGTTTATTACGAATTATCGGGAATTACGATTTATCGGGGTGCGAATTATCGGGATTTGACTGTATATATATTTCTTAGCAAGTTTTTTAAGTAACTTTCATGCTTATTTCATATGCGACTTTTCTATTTATAATATGGAAACTTCACCTTAAGCTTAAAATTTTAATAAGTCTTTATTATAAATTTCAGCCAAACACTAAAATTTATTTCAATGTTTCTAACCAAATGAGTATGTGCTATTTAAAAATTAAATATTTAACTCCTGGGGGGCAAACTATGGAAATTACGATATCGAATCGTTCGAAAGTTCCATACAAAGACAGTTAAAATAGTATGAAAATTTTTTCGATATAGAAAGCCGTCATTTTCCACAAGCGAAGCTCGTCTAGAAAGTTTGTGTGAAAATCACTCAAATTTGATTTGTTTGAGTGATTTTCATACAAATTTTTTAGACGACCCGACTGCCTAACTTGTGGAAAAAGGGTGTTACATAAAACTACTCATACTTATATTTTAAAGCAATTAACAGTTTGGTTTTTTTTTGTAACTAAAATAATCATTATCATTTGGGAATGTAAGGGTAGTTTTCACAAGACAATATTACTGTCTAGAAAATTTGTGCAGAAATCACTTAAGAAATTATGCAATATAAAGAAACTCAAAACTGTTTTTGTTTGATATTGTTTTGATATTATTTACAAAAACAGGTAGTAAATAAACTTATTTAACCCCCGTTTCCAGGCGTAGCAAATTTGTATGAAACGCACCATATTATTTGAGTGAAAAAAAAATTTATAAAAAATTTTCTAAACAGGGTAGAAGCAAGAGGTAAATTTGTATTTATTTTTTTTAATATTTATCTTGCGCAGAAAATTATAAAAAAAAATTAAGAAAAAAATTATCGCACTGCTTCACAATTTAGGCAGGCAACTCGTCCAAAATATTTATATGAAACTCACTCAATCAAATGAGTGCCTTTCATATAAATTTTCCACTCAAGTCAGCTGTATGGGTTGTAGAAACAGGATATACAATATAAATAGACAGACGAGAATTTTTACATGCCTTCTATAAACTGGCAGTTAATAAAAAAAAATTACTCCTCTGTTTCTGACTCGTTTAGAAAATTTTTATAAAAATCATTCAAAAACTTGACTGCTTTTCATATAACTTTTCTATTCAAGTCAACCATGTGGGTTGTGGGTTTTATTTAACACCCTGTTTCTATAACCCAGACGGTCGACTTGAGTATAAAATTTAGATGGAAAGTATTAATTTTGTTGAGTGGTTTTCATACAAATTTTCTAGACGTGTCGTCTGCCTGACTTGTGGAAACTGCACATAAATATACAAATTTGGGAATTTATTTCTTAAGAAATTAGTTAAGTGGACTAGTTTCACTTCATATGCGGCAGTTTTGTTTATTAACAAAGCGATAAAATATCGGATGAGTTTGCAACTGCTCTATAGAACTAAATCGGTGAAAGAACGACTCATATGATGGTATCGTGCCATTAATGCATGCATCAGCTGGATCTTTAACGGGTGTAGGCCAAGATCTTTGCTCAAAACTTTCCACCTAGTAGTCGTATAGGGCCACAATTCTTGCGGCGACGACGACGAATCGATAAATTAGGATATTCTTCCACATTTTCATTTACAGCGGCGATATTCTATTCAGCAGGCACATTCCTTAGACATGTTGAAGCTATTGCATCATTTAGAAAGTACAAATGACTTGCACAGATGTGCGATTATTTACGCCATATAAAAATCACAAATTGATGAATGATTTTTAAAGTAAAACTGTATAATTTGATAACGTTGCTCAAGAGTCAATCTGTTTGTGATCATAAATGTCAAAATGTGAGCGCAGTATGACAGACAGTTCGTTTGATAGTTTACACTTTTGTGAGTTCTATTGGGCTTTAAAAAACACTTTACATTGAATTCCTAACCATTTTTAGGATTCCGTAGACCAAAAGTGAAAAGGACCCTATTGATTTCGCTATGATGTCCGTCTGTCTGCCTATCTGTCTGTCTGTCTGTCTATCTATCACAGGCTGTTTTCTCGAGAACCGTAAGAGCTACGGACCTGAAATTATTTGAAAAGCGTTGGCCATTACATTAAAAAATCTATGACAGTTAAAACTTAAAGGGTATTCTAAAACGAACAACGAAACATGTTGAAATCCTAATTAACCGACTTCAAAAAAAGGTGGAGGTTGTTAATTCATCTGTATTTTTTTACATTGTTACTTCATAACACGGTCAATTTTTTTTATCTGAGAGGGTATAGTTTCCAATTCTTTCCATTGTAAAAAAAGGGGGCGGCGACAAATTTATTTTATTTAATTTTATGATATTCTACTTATTTGATTGCTGCGAAACCTAGCAAACACCTTTGGTTCTTGTAATTACACAATTTAAAAATTTAAAAAATGGGTGGGGCTGCGCCCACTAAAATTTATTATTATATTTCACGTGGTTCTGCTTAACCGATTTTTACGAAACTTACCACACACCTTGAGCTCTAAAATAGACACAATCTTCCATTTAAAAAAATGGGCGGAGTCACGCCTGTTCAAATTTAATAAAGAGTGTTTTTTTTAGTGTCACAACTTTGAGTTGGCATCACTACTTTATTTAAGTACCCATTTAACAGCTGATAGTTGTTTTTGTTCAGTTTGCTTTGAAATTTCCTTAATCGACTTAAATAATTGTTCTATTTGTCAAACCCATCGTGCACTTCTTCCATTTTATGGCGTACATAATTCTGGTTGAATGGATACGTAAATAAGCAGAATTGTCGCATTTGGAGTGAGGAGAATCCACAAGCTTTTGTCAAAACACCGTTACATTCACTGAAAATTACTGTTTGGTGCGCTTTTTGGGCTGGCGGAGTCATTGGCCCGTATGTCTTCAAAAACGAAGATGCTCAGACTGTTACTGTCAATGGTGAACGGTATAGGAACATGATTCGAAATTTTTCGTACCTCAATTTGTTCGTAAACTAATTATTTGGCATTAATCTTGCTGATATGTGGTTCCAACAGGACGGAGCCACATGCCACACAGCGGGCGCTACAATTGATTTACTTAAAGAAACTTTTGCTGAAAAAATAATTTCACGTAATGGCCCAATTAATTAACCACCAAGATAGTGTGATTTAACTCCCTTGTATTATTTTCTTTGAAGTTATATTAAGTCACTTGTCTACGTCGGTAAAACACCTGGAAATCAACATTTGAAGACTTATCGGCAAAATACGGCCGCAAATGCTGCGAAAAGTTGTTGAAAATTGGTGTTCCAGATTACGCCTTCTATGTGCCAGCCGTTACAGCCACATGTCGAAAATCATATTTAAGCATTAATTTCATAAAATTTTCTTTCCAATAAAGCCCGTTTCATTGATATTATAAATATATTTCCTTGTTTTATTATGATTTAAACTTGTGTCACTCTGTAAAAAACATCCTGCATTTTATTTTAAGTGGTTTTACTTTACCAATTATTACAAAAATCGAAGAACACACAAACTTGCATTTAAAAAATGGGCGGAAGTACGCCCATTAATATTTAATTTTATATTTCACGTACTGCTTCTTAACTAACAGATTTTCAAAATTTAATTTTTTTTTGTTTGAAAGAATTTACTTCCAGTTTGGTCCCATAAATTTTTTGCGAAAATGTTCTATCAGATCTTTGCATTGAAGGCGGTTTTTTTTTTTGCAGAATTATGTAATTAACAGAAAATTATATTTAGACATTTGAAATTTTCAAAGCTAGTGTATTTTTATGCAGACAATACCAATTAATACTGAATTTTAAAAAAATCTAATTTAAAGGGTATTTATCAGTCTTGGAAACCATTGGAGGCAAACTTTTGAAGTTTTCAAAAACGCTAAAATTAAAAACTGCCAAAATTAAAAAAAATGCCGAAACCAAAAATTTTCAAAATAAAAAAAGCGCTTAAATTGAAAATATTACCAAAAATAAAATATATCGCTAAAATGTAAAAAAAAATCACCAAACGCAAAATGGTCGCAAAAAAAACCAAAAAAAATCACCAAAAAGCGAAAAAAAATCGTTAAAACAGAAAAAAGCACTAAACTAAAAAAACGCCAAACAAATTTTTTCTAATGTCTACATTAGGTAAGATATTCGATTTAATGAAATGGATTTAAATAATCTTACTTTTCTGAAAATACTTCAAAAGTTTCAACTTGAAGTTTACTTTTACTCACCCGCTATTGGTGATAAAACACTGCCTTGTTTCATTAAGGCACCATAAACGAACCAAGTACAATGGTTCAAAGAATATGGTTTCTGTTCCGTATCCCCTGTTAATCTAATACGCAACATAATCAAACCGTAAATGATGGGGCCGACAATCAGCAATGAAATTAAAATTAATATCCAAACGAAATGATCGAAGGGTGCCATTAAACCGGAACCCGAAGCTGATTCACTAGGACGTTGCATAACCATTATCCATTCGCCCTCATCCAAAGTGGTGGTAGAATAGAATATATAGCCACGTTGTTCCGATAATAAAGGCAGAAAGGCAGCAGCCATATCAGCTTGCTAATAGAAATAAAAAAAAAGAAAATACTCTGCTTTTATTTGAATTGTACACAAAAGTGGTCAACACCAGTATTTAAAAAACTTAAGTCAAAGTAGCAAAAGTCGTAAAATTTTTACTTTTCGCTGTATTGGCTTTTTCCAACTGTTTAAAATCAACCAATGCTTTTGCTTGTGCTTGTGAAAATCAACAACAGTCGCAGTCAAAGCAGATGCAGCAAACGTTTTATGAACAATTGAATAGTACTTTCAACAGTCGACGATTTCTAAAATTTGAATTTGATTTGCTGTTGCTTTTGGTTAGTTTCGGTAGTAAAAGCATAAGCAGTCTGTATGCTTTTACTTTTAGAAGCTTTCTACAGGTTCAGTCAACTATTTTGTGGTGTTTGTCATGTTTTTGTTGTTGTTTTTGCACATCAGACAAGAGGCAAAAACAAAAACCACTTTACTGCGGTTGCTTAAAACTTCTAAAAGCAAGAGCTTTTGCTTCTTAGACTGTGACTGTTTGCGACTTCCAAAATCATATAGACTGCTTCTGCTTTTACTTGCGATACTAACCAAAAGCAAAAGCAAATCAAATTCAAACTTTTCAAATCGTGAACTAATGAAAGTACTGGGCAATGGGTCATAAATTGTTTTGTGATTTTGCCTTGACTGAAACTGTTGAATTTTTTAAAAGCGAAAGCAGAAGCAAAATCAAATGAAATGAAAATCATTACAGTTTGTTAAACACTTGTCAACACTCACCGATGTATTTAATATTTCTATTAAACTATTAGAAAAATCTGCTGGCGAACCAATTATATTGCCTTCTGGCACCAAGACCTCATAAGTGAAATTGAACTTTTTCTTTAGAAAATCAATCAATTCAAAGGCTACACCCAGACCCTCCACAGTGCCATTATCATATGTTTTGGTATAACTTAAGGGATAATCCTCCAATGTCGCTATACGCAAATGATGACCATTAATCCAGTTCTTCAATTCATTTAGCCTGCGTGCTTTCATCGCTAAAGTTTCTATCGTTTCTATGGGTACATCCTCCAGCGGAGAGTCCATGCTGTCCTGCAGTTTTTTCACATCCATAGGCGTTGTAACATTTCCATTTTCATCGAAGTGTAAAAAACCATCAGGATGATGTATCGTTTCATTTGGACAAGAGAGACATAAGGCTGCTGCTAACAGCAATTCAATACCAGTAGCCATTATTTTTTTATATTTTTTTTTTTGTTGCAAAGATTTCTTTTTTTTATATGTTGAGATATTTTATGAAAGTTCGTGCAAAATGTAATATTTGAAATTTAATCAATTGTTGCAACTTTTTCTTTTTTGGCCGTCGTTTGTTCATAATGTTTTTTGATTTAGCATGCAACGCGTGGCATGCAACAGCAATTGTTTATAACTCGTAAAAACTAAAGGTACGGTCACACTTGTCAAACATTTGCCCAAAAAAGCGTAACCAACAAACACTAATGAAAAAAGTTTTGATCCAGACACTTGTTTATCATATTAAACAGTTTCGAACACAACTAATGCACCATGTCATAGAATCCAACAATATTGGCTACTCTTTAACTTGACAAACTTTTGTCTGAATTGAAAGATTTTTTATTAGCATTTAGTGGTTACGCTTTTTGGGCAAATGTTTGAAAAGTGTGACCGTAGATTAACTGTGCGTGCAAAAAACATTAATAGAATATAATGTGTTAAAAAGCACATTTGTTTTTAAATTTAAAATATGTATGAACGTTGTAAAATAAAACAGAAATATTAATTGCATGTGTAATTCATGTCAGTTGCAAGCTCGAACATTTTGTCCGGCTCTCTATACAGATGAAATAGTCCTTTTTTCAATTATTGGGTAATATGATATTTTTTATTTTTTTATTTCCTTTTCTTCTTCTTCTTCGATATATTTGAACTAAGCTGACGAATATGTAGAGTAATATTAACGATAATAAAATAACGAGAACCAAATTTGAAGCTTTCATTCAATGTACATATGATAGGTAGTTGCCTATGGAAGTATAGAAAATCGGAAGACCCTTATTCAGGATAAATTAAAATACAAAATGTTTTCACATTTTAAAGACCTTTGAGTCAAGAAAATATGGACCCTCTCTCTCGTGTCCCATACCTTGACACGATACTTTTACTTAACCGATTCTTATAAAACTTTAAGCATATATTATATTCTCTTAATGATACAATCTTGTCCTTAGAAAAGTGGGAGAGGCCACGCCTTCTAAAAAATTTAATATTATGTCTCCACTTCCTACGAAATTTTGCGCACACCTTGTGCAACACAACTTTTGACACGCCTTGGGTTCTTATTATGATATGATCTCGCAATTAGAAAAGTGGGTGAGCTCATTCTCACAAAAATTCAATAAAATACTTTACGTACTTCTATTCATACTGTGGTTATACTTTGGGCTCTTGTAACACAATCTTGCTTTTGATAAAACGTCTCGCCCATTCACGAAACTTAGTACATTGATTCTTACGAAGGTCTGTGCACTCCCCGTGATCATCTGACTTTAATTGGTTTTGCTTTATTTTATGATTTATTTTATTTTATTTTATTTTATTTTATGATTTATTTTATTTTATTGTTTTATTTTATTTTATTTTTATACATTTTGTTTTGCTTAATTTTTTTTTCTTCTTTTTTTGTTTAGCTTAACTTTATTTTTTGTTGTTTTTTATTTTATATAATTATTTTATATTATATTATTTTATTATTTTTGATTAATATAATTAAATTAGTTTTATTTTATTTTATATTATTTTATGTTAATTTATTTATTTAATTTAACTTAATTTAATTAAATTAAATTTTATTTAATTTTATTTAATTTAATCTAATTTAATTTAATTTAATTTGATTTAATCTAATTTAATTTAATTTCATTTAATTTAATTTAATTTAATTTAATTTAATTTAATTTAATTTAATTTAATTTAATTTAATTTAAATTAATTTAAATTAATTTGATTTAATTTAATTTAAATTAATTTGATTTAATTTAATTTAAATTAATTTGATTTAATTTAATTTAAATTAATTTAATTTAATTTAATTTAAATTAATTTAATTTAATTTAATTTAATTTAATTTAATTTAATTTAATTTAATTTAATTTAATTTAAATTAATTTAATTTAAATTAAATTAATTTGATTTAATTTAATTTAAATTAATTTGATTTAATTTAATTTAAATTAATTTGATTTAATTTAATTTAAATTAATTTGATTTAATTTAAATTAATTTGATTTAATTTAATTTAAATTAATTTAATTTAATTTAATTTAAATTAATTTTATTTTATTTTATTTTATTTTATTTTATTTTATTTTATTTTATTTTATTTTATTTTATTTTATTTAACATAATTTTATTTTATTTAATTTAATTTAATTTTATTTTATTTTATTTCATTTTATTTTATTAATTTTATTTAGTTTGATTTTATTTTTATGTACATATACATATATATTTTTTTGATTAGTATTTATTTTTTCTATTATTGTTTCTTTTTTGGTTTTTTGTTTAGCTTTATTTTTTGTTGTTTTTTTTTATTTTCTTATATGATTATAATTTTTTCACTCTCTATTTTGTATGTTATAGAAAAAAGTACTTTCAGAGTTTATGTTTTACAAAATTAATTTTTGTAGATGTAAATATTCTATTAAACAAAAATCATTTTAATTCAATATTATTTCGGGTATACAATTTTGCCGCTCTTTCTATTTTAGTATTTTTGAAATTTTCTTTATTCTGTTTTAATATTTTCGTAATTTTAAGGAATATTGTACGATGTTGTCTTTACATTTTACATTCGTTTTCGGCGTTTGCTAAAACTTCAAACACTTTTTTGCAACTTTGGCAAATATTTTGCAATGAAAGTCTTGCACAGACTTTAGTTAAACTAGTATATAAAACTACTTATTCAACATTTTTTCCAACTTTTTGTAATATTTTTGCGATGTTATTAATCTTTTGTTGTTTATTTTATTTTAGAGACTTTGACTACTTTTAGTTTTTCAATTATATATTTGGCTGCTTTCTTTTTTCTTTTTCTTTGAGGAATGTTCGAGATATGAAAGTACATTTATTAAACTTTTTTTATGAAATTTATTTTTGTTTATATTTCTAACACATTTTAAAAAGTTCTGCTTTTTCGGTGCAAGGACCCTTAAAATTTTGTAAGATTTTTCCAACTTTTTTATTGCTTTTGTTTTAATTGCAAATTTTTAAGTTTTCTTTCGGTTTTTTTCTATAATTTAACATTTAAAAACAAATACATACATGCAAAGTTCAAGTTAACACAAAGGAAAGTTAACAAAAATATTTAAGTTTCCATAAAAACTCCAACGTTTCATTGAATTTAATATATCTGATTGGCCCGGCCCGATTGCTTTATCAGTCCAGTACGTTCGGCTCAATACACATCAAAGATTCTGATAAACTTCACTACAGCGCGCAAAAACTAAAAAATGCTCTAAATCTGTGAATTATATTTAACTAAAACTGTGTGCAACATAAATATTTGAATTTAATTTTCAAGCACTATTGTTTCATAAAATATTATAGTTTTATCTTATCAAATAATATGAATTTAAATTTATTTTTAAATATTCATATGTAATCACACATTTTCAATCAAAAAAGAAAAATCTTCCCTTTAATAAGTCATCCGTTGGTGTGATTTTTCGAAACGTTACCGCTTAAAGTCATTGACGAACTAATAAAATTGTTATTTGAAGAGTGTCCACATTACAACATGACAAACAAATAAAAATATAATAGTCATAGAACATGTATGTACAATGTACATACAAACGAATACATATTAAACTAATATAATAGGACTCCCTCGTATGTAGAAAAAAAAACATACATTTCAATAGTTTATAAAAATATGCGGGGAAAGCTGTTATCCTTTTAAGACTTAATCTCTTTTTATGATGTTTGAAGTCTTATCGGTTTGGTGGGATCTTACAACCAATACCTTCCCGATGCACGGACTAGATACAGACTTAGAATTTTAGGATAGCTAAAGGTAATTAAAACTTGTATGATAAAATGCCTTTTGCTTGCATTTAAACTTAAACAGGTCATCGCTTTCTATTAAACTATTGGTGAAATATGCTTGCAAGCTTAGCTCGGTCTTGGATAATGATGCCGAAAAATTAAAAACTGGCCATATCCTTTCTACACTACATTTGAGCGAAAATTTTTTAGGGTCTTCGTCTATTAAGACAAATTTTTGAATTCCATTATCTCTACCGAAATAATTTCTACAAAATCTTATAAATATATTAGGTCGTGGCATAATCTCGCGGCAAGGAAAGTGGGAGAAGGAAGGAGCATTCAAATGATATATTCTTGCCTGTTCTGTAAATCGAGTCGATTTAAAAACGCTCGATTTGGAAGAGTTAAATCCACTAATAGCGAATTTGTTTCAGCCTGTTTTTGTAGTTTTCTATTTTTAGAACTTGAAATATCATATCTGAAATTAATTTAGTATGTATGATTTAAAACATTTTTGGAAAACGAGAAATTTACTCGGATTCGGTTTACACAACATGGCGGTTTATTTCATGCCTATTTGGACTCTTGCAATAACAGAATCCTGTGCTAAAAAAAAATTAGATTAGAGAAGCTTTCAACCACGCACATAACTAAAAAATTATCTAATTATCTAATTGCTTCAATAAATCCAAAAATTTATCAAATTCGCTTCTGATACATTAAATCTTCTAAATTGCAAAAATGCAATGGAATTTTTATTTTTACAATATCCCAGCAAAAATTTTTGCTTGCTGGAAGCATTTTTGTAGGGGAGACAATTATTAAATAAATCTTATTTTTGTTCGCGATGAGCCACTTAGAAGCAAGAGCAATAAATCATCCACCAAACGTGCCAGCAAAAATAAATTTGGTACAAGTAAGCACTAAGACAAAAAAAAGAAGCGCTTCAAAAGCATGGGAAGGTACACAGTGCATCCCCTCTGCCTTACGAGGATGCAAGAACGTAAGCGAATGACGAAATTTAACACAAACACTGCGAAGTTGGTAGGCTATTTATACTCAAATTCTCAAAGTTTTTTATAGTACATCCTCTCTCGCTTACCTGAATAAAAATTTGGATGCGAATGAAAATTTTACTTCTTGTTTTGATTTTTTATTTTTTAATTGAATTAGGAACGAAAATAAATTTGTGCTTCGGTATGTCAGTGGGTAGTGTTCTATAGCCTAAAATAAGGAGATCCTGGGATCGACTTCCAATTCAACTCGCGAACAAAAAGTATTTGATTTGATATTGTACTTAATATTTTATAATAAATATAAAAAGAAAAAAGTATTGGAAGTTAATCTAAGAGTACAGATATAAAATTCCGATCTAAAGAGCAAATTTTTGAAATATATACATATGAAAAAGGCATAAAATATGGGCTTCTTTCTGCACATCCTATATGCATTCAGAAGCTCATACCTGTTTGGTAAGCAAGAGTTGTGCTCTCTCTCCCTTAGTCCTAATTTATACTATGCAAGTCTTATTGTTAAGCTGATTAGTTTGAGGGAGAGAGAGATGAGGGGAACAGAAACGTTTATTTTCCCCTCGTCTCTCTCGCCTAACAAACTAATCAGCTTAGCATTAAGACTTGCATAGTGTAAACTAGGACTTACCAACCTGCTTCCAGGTAGACGAATATTTTTGTTGGGGTGTATGTGTACTATGTACTCGTATATGTAATTGTGTACTGTTCGTGTACGATCGTAGATCATATTTTAATGATCTCGCTTACGTTAGTGCTTCTAGAGATGAAATGTATTGCTTCTAAGAGCTTTTAGTGCTTCAAAGTGTCGAATATTTTTTGTTTTCTCATTATGAAGTTACTCCCAAAATTTTGGAATAATTAAATTTTTTTTTTTTTTGAGTTGTTTCATTATACCAAAAAACTTAAAAAGGAATACCTTTGTAAAAAAAATTTATGAGTTAGTTCATCGGTGAAAAAATTTAAAATTTATTTAATTTTGTTTGGATTTTTGTGATAATTTTTTTTTTCTTTTAATTTCTACATTCCCGGCCTCACGATTTTGCTGTTCTAAGACATATACAAAACCGAATTCTTTTTTGAAAGAATTTCTGCATTATCGGCGTTTGGCCGGCCTCGGGGTTTTTTTCCTCTGAGGTATGTATGTTCAATACGGGTTTCGCTTTCTAAATATTTTCTGTATTGGCGGCCTTGGGACAAGCTCAAGGATTTTCTCCTCTTTTTGTATTGTGAGTCTAAATGCCAATCTGGCAGGTCGAGAGCAATTAAATTAATTAAGTCTAAAAGTCTAACTTCTACTAAAATAAAAGCATGTACAATAAATATATGATAATTAGTTTAATAGTTATGAAAATAGATTTTTTTTACCTTTAGGTCGTCCCTTTCTCTATGCGCTGTCATACATACATATTTGTTACTACTATTTACTTTGCGCTCCAACCCACTCTGCAACATTCTAAAGAAATGAAGTGATTTTTTCCTTCCCCATATTTGCATTTATATGTGTGTATGTACATAAAAATGTAAATAATGTTAATAACTGCATAAACTTACTAATAATTAATAATGGCAACAGCACAATACAGTCGTATACTCGTATTTGTAAGCGAAGACCAAAAGGGTAAACAATACACATGTCAATACATTTTTATACTCGTATTTGGTCGTCATGTTAACATTGTCAAGTCTGTCTGTCTGTCTGTTGTTGCTTTTTTACAACGACTTTATAAATTAACAGTTGCAGGTTAAATAATTGTGTGCATTATTGTCGACAAAAATTATAAACAGTTCATACAGCGCTAATAAAGAAAAGTTCATACACTCGCATACATGCATACAAATATTTATATATAAATAAACATATACATATACATATACACATTTATTGGCCCCATGCTCACATTAACATGCATATGTATGTATGTATATCAGTTTTACTAAATGATTTTTTTTACCTATTTCAGTTGTATAAAGGGGTTTAAAATTTGTTGACACTATTACTTTCATTTTAAAAATTAATACAACCTGTTTGATTTCTTAAATCATATTTAATAATATGTTGTATAATTTCTTTAGTTAGACTTTTGAATTTTTTAATTATTTCTTATCTTATACATTCATGTTTTAGCCACATAATTAACAGGTTTTGTAGAGATTATTTAGTTTCATTATGTCGGTGTGCTTTTTTTGATACAATATGTTTATGTATGTCGGAACGAAGTTGTACATTCGTACGGTCTGAAAAGCAAAACTTCATTGGGAAGTCGAACATACAAAAAAACTTTGAAAACTCCCACTTGCAGACCTTTACCATTATCAGTAATATTTACATATATATTATCTTTTGCAGCAGATAGCTTTTATAAAAGTTAATTTTTAAGAAATTAATTTTTTTATAAAATGTAGTTTTTATCGAAGTTATTTGTTATAGTAAGAGTTATTCAGAAACTTTTGCATTTGTGCTGTTTGCACCAGTCAAGAGTTACGTTCAGCAAAATTATTGAAAAAAAATTACCGCAGTGTTATTAAGGGTTTTCATGAGATTGTTCAAGAGTCTCGCAAACTGTGCAATTATGCATATTTACACTCTCGTAAATAAAATGTCAAAAATTTTATAGAAATTTATTTACACAAACCTGTTAAGTTTGCCCAACAATTTTTACTCGTAAGCTTAAGCTGTGCAATTGTGCATTTTGTAAACAACAATTTCTTGCTTTTTTAGATTTCTTTAGGCATTTTTAGACGCACACACATACACTTTTTTATTTTTATGGAAATTTATAAATATTTCTATAAAAATAATAATTCTTATTTTATTTTTATTAAATGAACTTTTTGACGTTTGTTTCAAATTTACATAAACTGTTCGCGCAAAAGTTCAAAAGGGGCTTCATGAAACAAGTCTCGCAAGTTTGCCCAATTGCACAAATGGCAATTTTAAGAGTTCTCAGTACTATTTTTTAAATAGTATTTGTGGTTGTTGACAAATTGTTTGGAAAATTTTCGAATCCAATTTTCATGTGCATATGTATGTACATATGTATTTATATGAGTTAAACGGATTTGATTATTGGAACTTTCGGTGTTCAAGAAATTTAAATATCTAAAAGCCAATAATACACTTTAATGAAGCACTTCAAGCCAGATTTAATGATTTCAAATTTTTAATTGCCATTTTAATAATACTTTTCCCTTTATCTACCCCCAAGTAATTCCAATCTTAAATAATTTTTTGGAGCCTATTTCACCAACTTATTTAAATATCAATTCATATTTAAAAACTAATTTTTTCATACGAAAATTAATCAAAATCGGCATTTAAATATGATATGGTATTTAAATAGAGTTGGAGAAATTGCCTCTTGTTATACATTTGTTTTAATTTAGTATTTAGAATAAAAATTAATCTATGAAAACTATCTAACACTGGTGCCACGATTTATATAATTTCTAAAAGAAAAAATTTCGGATTAACCGTAATATTCATAATGAACCGCAATTTGTCTGGAATCTGCAAAAAAAATTTCATTCATAAAATACACACACAGACGGAAGTCGTCGGTCGTCTCATTGTATTCATTTTTGCATTGCTCATACGCTTGTAAATCTAACTGGATCCTATGAATAATTTGCTTCAATTTGAGTTTACATATATTTAGGGACTAATGACAAAAAGTATGCAACAAATGCATATGCATTTAAACCAGTATTACCAGCTATGAATAATTTGCTTTAATTTGAGTTGATATTTAGGGGCTGATGACAAATATATTGGTCATACGCATTATATTTCTGTGTAGACAGATCTGCTGAAAAGTATGCAACAAATTCATATGCATTTAAACCACTATTGCCAGCTTAGAATTTTTCTAGGGATTTTTTGTTTGGCACTACGTCAAAAAAATTGTACAATGAACATTTGAAAGATATTGAAAATGTTTGCACATTTCGTCTAACAGTCATAAACACAAAATGTACATATTTAACAACTGATGAGTTTCAAACTTTCTTTCTCGTTAATTTTGAATTAATATGGAACTTTGCCGTTATTGTTTTTCATTTTTATTAGCTACTGCTGCACTGCCGTGTTCATATTAAATAATTTTGTCTTACAAAAGATTTACAAAACAAATTTTGTATGGAAATTTGTTTGTTAAACATTTTGTAAACCAAAATTATTTTTTATGAATAAAACCTTTGATAAAAATTATATAAGGATTTTTCTTAAAATCGTTGAACTTTAATATAAACTATTTAGTAGCTCAAATTGGTACTCGTTTTTTCCCAAGGCTTAAATTAAAGATCTAATTTCCTTAAATATTTAATCATAATTGAATAGAAAACGCCGGGTATATAAAACTGGGGAATTTTAGTGATCTTAATTTTTCGAAAATTTTATTCTAAAATCCAGAAGAAAATTTTGTCAGAGCAAAAACGGTAGAATAAAAAATTGTAAACGTTGTCAAGTGAAGACTAAATATTGTTAGTATGAGAAGGAAAGTAAAAAAATTTCCAGACGTTGTCTAATCGAGAAAAAAAATTTCCAATCAAACAAGCCTTGTTGTCAAATAAGTATTTTTATAACCAAAAAAAAATCAATTTGAGTAACAATGCCTAAATTTTACATAATACTAATTTTAGTTTCGGTTTGCCAGCTCACAAGGCAACTAAAGAAGTTCGGTTGCCATCAATAATCGTCTCACAGACAACTTCTAATTTTTCAAGCGTGCATGTTTAGTTACATCTGGCATTAACCTCTTTCTTTATTTTTGCCACCAAAATAGCTGATGTAAAATGCTGCGTCCGATCAAAATAGAACACGCTGTAATGGAAATTTTGTCATCTGACATTGCCGCCTGACTTTTACAGTAGCAAAGTTTTAAGGCGTTCACACGGCATGTACATATGTATGTACATATGTATTTTGCAGTGAAAAATTTGACATGTCAGATGTAAAATTCATGTCCAATGTAACCCTCTTATGTAAATTAAAATTCATTCAAGCTAATTTACTCAAAGACATTTTTGTCATTTATGGGGATTAAATAGAAAACGGTGAAATTCGGAGAAGAAGTCATCCGTTGTTTGTTGTTTAGCTCTCATTTTTTTCTAAATGAAAAACTTGAATTCTGTTTTTGATTATGTTTATTTGAACCTTTAGAATTATATTGGTCAAGTCGAGAAGATGATATCGGCCAAATGGGCGGCGTCACAATTGATTGCTCGTTTTATGGCCTTTTTCATCACTTCGGCGAGAACTTCGGGCGACAGATTCTCGCACTCATGGCGAATGTTCTCCTTGAGGGCTTCCAGGGTCTCAGGCTTGTTCACGTAAACACGAGACTTCAAAAACCCCACACAAAAAGTCGGGAACGGTTAAATCGGGCGATCTTGCGGGCCTGTGTAAATCGCCAAAACGAGAGATGAGGCGACCCGGAAAAAATAGATACGATTATTCCGCGTTCTTGGGGAGTGTATCGCTCCATAGCTTGTTCACTTGTATTCTACATCTGTCTAGTTAACAAATGTCAAAACAGATTTGACATTGGCCGCCATTTGCAAAAATAAGAGCATCTTCCAATAGGGTGATTTCTTTTGGCCCACCTTGATTTTGAGGGAAGAAATAATATTATTTGGCAACATTGATTCGAACCCAAATGGTGTATACTTTCGGCCTGGCCCACGATGTCGGCAGAAAACGTTCAATCAAATAGAAAAATAAACTATAAGCTTTTTACTTAACCAAACATCAGATATACATACATATGTACGAGTATGTATGTATATTGTACTTTTACATACATACGAGTATGTACTTAGCTTTCAAAAGTTACGAAAGCATTTTATATGAAAACATATAAATACATACATAATTAGAGTCACAATCAATAAGCTTATAGGCATAATCTAATCTATAATCTAGTAAATTGGTTCTAAATAGTTGAAAACATAATCATATTCTTAAACGATATTAATTAGAGTTGTAACAACATGTATCTTCAGAATAAACATTTAAAGAGCAAATGTACTCGTATATTAAAACACAATCCCTGGAAGTGTGAAAGTACTAAAGAAATAACGTTAAAGTTTTATTAAAATTTTGTCCCAAGGAATTTGCTTTTTAATTTAATTGCTACTTTGACAGTTATTGATTTGTTAACAATTAATAAAAATAATTTATTAATTCTTATTAGCTTGACTGCACCCATTACAAATGATTTATGTAAAATTGACGCCCATTCGAAACTGCTGCTTTGAAAAAACGTAGACAGATATATACATACATACACACGAGTATAAGCATAACCTCGAACAACAATCACTTTCTTTTGCTGACATAAAGCAACTTTCATTCAATGTTATCAAAATAAAACAAAGACGTACGAGTATTTGTCGATTTGAAGTAGAAAATGGGAGTTATATTAATAGATTTTTCTAATAAATTGGTTCTTAGTAAATATAATGATGTCTATACATAAGTATATAAGTATGTATGCATTTATATACTCGTATGTAAAAAATTCATAAGCAATTTTTTTAAATTGGTTTTGGTTGAGCCCAAAAAATAGTATTAATATTAAAAAATAAAGCGTTTTTCTCACTGAAACAAAATCTGACAACACTAGTAATATCTCCTAGGCATCAACATATGTATGCATGTATACATTTGTAAATAAAATATTAAATATTAAGAATTTTCCCGCAGAAACAAATTGAGTAGACTTAAAATGGCTGTGGTCACTTTGTGACTTTTTAGATGCAGGTCTATCTATCTTCTAGATATCATTAAAATCGGTTTGAACGTTTCGGAGGGGCAGAAATTTCCCCGTATCGCCCTGCTGGTCCTAGTTTTGTAAATCTAAACCATCCAGGGCGCCACTCAAACGCATGCAAAAAAAATCATTCAAATCGGTCCAGCCGCTTACGAGGGGTTCAGTGACATACACACGTACAGTAGAATTATATATATAAGGATATGGACTTTCTGATGACTTTCTGATGGCATTTGACATCCGATTAAAAAACCATCAATGACAGAATTGGAGCTGAATCCAAACCATACACAACGGTATTCAAAACTTTTCAATCGCACTTTATATGGCAACATAATACACACATCGTCAGCCCATTATTGGTTTGAGCCACCGACCATTTAAAAAAAATGAGTTAGGTATGGGGTATATATATTTCGAATATCTTCTTTCTGAATCCATAACATGTTTCGCGAAATTAATTATGATTTCTGAGATATTTAGCATTCATTTTGCTGCATTTCAACTATTTTGAGGTTTAATAAGTGTTGTTTTGCTGTACATGCCACAGTTTGGCCTTTGCGTCAAATTCTTCATATAAAAAAATGCGAAGTAAAGTTAACTCTTGTTTTGTTTCATTTCTATAAGAAATGAATAATAATAAAAAAAAGAAGGTGCCGTAAGAAAAATTCAACGGCGACTGCTAAGCAAAAACATCATCACCCAAACGCAGCCGCCGATTAAATGTTTTAATATAAACTTATTAAAAACTCAAATAAAATAAAAGAAACCTTACTTATGCATGTTTGAGTATAAAAGAAATCATTTAATTCCATTCTTTATATTAAATACACTTCAATTAGTTGTTTTTCTTGTGTAAGTGTTTAAGCGTATCGATAGTTAGAAATATTACGGCGGCGGCTTCGGTCGGTCGGCGTTAAACGATCGACTTATTTCTCTAGACAGCAAGAAAAACAAACAAAACAACAAAATTCTCAATTCTCAGCAGTAAAGTATACGTATGGAGCACAAAAAGCTACTTTTTGAAAATAGATTAAGAAAAGTGGTGTATGCGGCACAAAACGTATTTTTAATTTTACAATACAGTAATATTAACTTCTAACTTTATTCATCAAAGTTCACTAAAATTTACACATTTCTTCCAAACACGTGTCGGAAGCAGTGGTGAAAATACAAAAAAATTATATCATTCGTACTTTGAGAAAACTTCATGCAAAAATTCTTCATCGTTGTTCTCCATTCCGACTTTTTGGCATATATGTATATTAGGGATGCTAATCCCGATTACGATTTCGGGATTCAGCGAATACCGAATCCCGGAATTTAAATTTTTTAATCCCGGGATTTTCGGGATTCAATCAATCCCGAAATTGTTTACTAAGTTTTGTTTGTTTTTTTTAAATAAATTCATCATGACCTTCCCCCATGTGAAGATAGTAAAAGCGGCAACACAATATTGATCTTTTATAATTGAAATTTATTTGTCGGTGGTTAAGCATTGTCTATACTCGTATATGTATTTCATTGATGCTTTACCAAATCATTAGTAGACTTCAACCAAATATTTTGAACAGTCACTAAAAACTATTTGAGAATTCACAAATAATATTTTTGAAAATCACAAAAGAAAAATAAGCGTAGTAAGCTTAGAAACTTTAACAAAACCCAGCAAATAATTTAAAACCCGAATAATTCCTGAATCTCAAAAAGTTTCGGGATCCCGAAAAATTCCGAAATTCCGGGATTTGATTTTTTGAAATCCCGAATCCTGGGATCGTAAAAACCAGTCCCGATTGGCATCCCTAATGTATATGCTCCAAACCAATAATGGGATGACGACATGTCGCTCATTTACTCAAAGAACGTCATAACTCAAAAAATGGAATTTTTGCTAATGATGCAGAATTAATCCTCATATCGTTCTTCATATTGTGTACAAATTTCTTACAAATATCTTGTTTACTCAGTTCTTGATAGAAAAATAAAATTTTCTTCTTCCATTAGGTTGTGTGTAAATTGAATACGTCAAACTTGTTTTCTAGCGAACTGTTTGTTTAGTTATAACGTTGTTTGAGTAAATTATCGATATTTGATCGAAGCGATGAACAATTCTTGAAACTAGCTTAAGGTTAAAACTTAAAAATAAACAATTTCATGGAAAAACTGATCTGTTTTATTGTCCAACTTCGAAAGAGTGTATTTTTCAATTATTCAGTTTTTTATTGTTAAGAATTATTTTGATTTGCACAACTAGGTCAAATATACATATATTTCGTCAATAGAAATAAGACCAAAGCTTATGCAAATATTAATAAATGAAATTTAGCTCAAACACGTAAATAATGTCATGTGTAAATATATTTATTAACAAATATTTACATAAACATATGTATGTATGTATATGTGTGTATTATAATTACCTCTAAAGTTTATACTGGCGTTCAATTGAATATGACTCCTTTGAGAAGAGTTTTTAAAATTTTTCTTTATTTCTTGTTAAAAAAGCTATTTCTGTATAATTCGTATCCGAAATCAAGCGTGCGTGAATAAAAAACTCATGAATTTTTGCTTGTTTTGTTGGTTAAACGCCGTCTATATAAATTTTTTCCTAGCGTGTTATTATGTTATTCGGTTCGAAAAGAAAACTGTTCGAGTTTGTATGTTATTAACATTACAATTCGAACACATTTCCGTTCGATTCGGATTACATAATAACACCCCTGCTTCGTTATTTCTTATATATAAGAAATGTTTATTATCTAATTAACAATTAGTTTGCAAGGGAGTACTTGTCTCCCCCCCCCCCCCCCTTCTATAGTCCCAATATTGTGGTGGAACATGCAGTACTGTTTTAAAAGTTATCCTCAACAAATTTAGTGTGCCTCACTATTGTAGTTCTGAAGATATAGGTTAGGTTAGGTTAGCAGGCTGCTGGTAAGGAAAGGTGAAATTTAGAGTCCAGTTCACTTGGGTCCAATACAATGATCCCTTTGTGTTACCTGTTAGTTGAAGAGAAGATAGTCAGAGAGGGTGATAGGGAAAGGATAGTGATAGAAAAGACAAGTGGTGAAGGAAGATGGAGGAAAGCTTCATTCTTTTACAACTCTGCTTTTTTTGCACGCTTTTTTGATAATGCAGTGCTGCAGCGCCTTCTGGTGTTAAATGAGGCGTATTAAATTTTGAAGCTGTGTTTAGTAGCCATTTTATTAGTTATTTTACTTCGCCAATGATTCTGCTACACAACGAAGGAGCGCGCTCTGATGTTACATTAGGATTAGTATCTGATGATGCCGGTGTAGTTTTTAGTGACCAGTGCCTTATGCCTGCATCACTACAACTTTTCCCACAACAACTGATACAAAGGACACTAATGCACATCAGAAAAATGAGTGGTGTTATTATTTTTAATGACTGTCGGAGACCGGGCTCGAACCCAGGACCTTAGGTTTTGTAGTCAACGTGTTAACTACTTCAGCCAACGCCACCCACTTCTGAAGATATAGGAGCTGTGAATATATGAATTGATCCGCGACGCTTGATGGAAAACCAGTAACCCGACTTAATCAACTTTGACACTCAGTAGCTCAGCATATAGTGTGGCTCAGAGGGGTGGGAGCTGCGGTTTATTGTCTGGAGCTCGGTATAGAGGAATCTTATAAACTTCCTGATCACTGTAGCATCTTCCATGCGGAAATCTATGCAGTCAAAATGGCAGCATAGTTAGCCTTCACCCCTCTAACCATGAATGCGCGTGTAAATATGTATATAGACAGTCAAACAGCTATTAAAGCAATTTCAGCTGACTGCAATTACTCCTCGGTTGTGCTCATGTGCAGGAAGACCCTAAATATGTTATGTGCTAGTAGACAAGTACATATATTCTGGGTCCGGGGACACATGGGAATTGAGGAAATGAAATGGCCGATACACTGGCCAAAAAGGGGAATTCAATTACTGGCTGAGGAAACGGTATATGACCGAAAACCAATTCAACACCTTAAAGAGATCATAGACTCTAAGATGAGTGAAGAAGCGGAGAAATGTTGGCGTGCGACGAAAACTTACAAAACTTCTAAAATCATGTGGAGCTCCTATGATCTCAAATCGACTAAATTCCTTTTATCATTAACTAGGAGCAACTGCAAACTTCTAGTGGAAGTATTAAGTGGACACTGCTGGACGGTTTCGTATGCTGTCAAAATAGGACGAATACTTGACGGAACCTGCAGGAAATGTAAGGAACGCGGGGTAGTTGAAACAATGGAACATCTATTGTGTCACTGTCCGGCTCTAAGCCGCACTAGTTATGTATAACTGTCTTGGTGCTCACACTTTTCGTAGTCTCGAACTTGTATCGAGAGTGGAATTGTGCAGATTGATAAAATTTTTTAAATCTGTGTGGAAGTCATTCGATACAGGCACCACGAACTAGGCTGCCATACTTACAGGTTCTCTTCTCATCTGCTGGTATCGCTAAGGATCAATCCCGGTCTATGCGAAGTCTTTGGACCACATAGATTAACCTAACCCAACCTAACCTTACCGTGGCTCAGATTGTACTGTGGGTCAGTTTGTAACCTGTTATGATATCTTAAAGGAAAAATATTTTATGATTGAAATAAACGGCAGTGTGAATGAAATATTGACGGTAATTAGGTAACTAGGGAATTTTTATTAAATTATTTTTTTTTTGTTATATTAAGTTATCTTTTTCTAAGAACTGCTTTTAGCAATTTTAATTGTACTTATTTTCTTGATGGCTATGGGTATGTGTACGTCTGTCATACACTATTGTATTGAAAAAAAAGAATAAATAGCAAAATAAATATTATTATTACTTAATTAATATCAAGGGTGTTATATTTTATTAAACGTATTATCATTAAACTCAGTCATTGTACTCGTGTGTACGCACTTACTTACATGCATACATACTAAATTGACAGGTTTTTTTTTTTGACAAATTTAGTAACAAATATGTACACATAATACGTGTTTTTAATAACATGTTTCAAGCCTTAACCACTGTTCATTTTTCAAATTCAAAGTAACGAGTGTGGTACGAGCGGTTCGACAAAAAATTAAACGTGCATTTTTCATATAGAAAAATTAATCGTGCTATACATGGTCCATTTATCATATAGACAAACTGGATAAAGGGTCCGCCATCTAACGTTTTTTTTCAACTAGTGCTTATTTCGTGAATGGTAACACTTAGCTCATGTCTGATTTGACAGATAATTAGTTTTATCCTTCCGCTGAACGAATATGGTTGTGTATACGCTTGAACAACGCTGGGAAATATTGCGACATTACTTTGCCGATTTTGCCAAAAAAATCATATTTTCAGATGAAGCTCATTTTGATCTTGGCGGGTATGTAAACAAGCAAAATTGTCGCATTTGGGGCACAGAAAACCTGCACGCATACATTGAAAAGCCGACGCACCCAAAACAAGTCACTGTTTGGTGCGGATTTTGGTCCAGAGGCATAATTGGGCCAATGAGCAAGGAGTGGCCGTTACAGTCAATGGCGATCGTTATCGCGCCATGTTGAACGAATTTTTGTTCACAAAAATTGAAGAGGAGGATATTAGCAACATTTGGTTTCAACAGGACGGCGCTACGTGCCACACAGCCGAAGCTACACACCCTGTTTTTGAAGATCGCATTATCAGCCGCAGAGCTGATGTCGTTTGGCCACCTCGGAGCTGCGATTTGACACCGTTGCACTATTATTTGTGGGGTGCCGTCAAAGATAAGTGTTACGCCGACAAGCCAGAGACAATTGACGCTTTAAAAGACAATATTCGTGAAGCCATTGGTGAAATACAGCTGCACACAATCGATAATGTGCTTAAAAATTGGACCGATCGTGTAGGCTACTGCATGGCCAGCCGAGGCAGCCATTTGAATGAAATTATTTTTCATTATTAACTGGAAGGATTGTACTTTCAAATAAAAAAAGAAATTTGAAAAAATATTCAGTAGTTTTTTTATAGCATTTTCAAAAAAATAAAGTTATCTGGCGGACCCTTTATATGTGCGTTTAATTATTTTATATGAAAAATGGATACGTCGTCCGCTCGTTTAGTTTTTCTATATAAAAAATGGACCATGTATAGCACAATTAATTTTTATAGATGAATAATGTACGATGTACGTTTAATTTTTCTATATGAAAAATAGACGATTTATAGCACGTTTAATTTTTCTATATAAAAAATGGACCATGTACAGCAGGATTAACATTCAAAGATTAAAAATGTACGATGTATAGCACGTTTAATTTTTATATATTCGGTTTATGATTAATGCGTGTTTTTGCTTATGATCATGTTTTTATTTTTAGCTGTACGCATTCATAGTTGTTTGACGGCCAATAATCAAAGAGTACTTAAAACGTTATTTTTGTTATTCTCTGGTTGGTATAAATAAATACCGCTTTTATACGCCTCCATATCTCTGGAAGATTTTTTTGTTAAACTTACAAGCTTCAGCTATAAGATGGTCTGATTGTAGTGTCCTTATGTTATATGTTTCATCATTTTATGACGAAGAGAAACAAAGTTATGATAGAGCTACGAATGTTTTCGTAGACCCTAACTTGGCCTAGATTACTTCTGTGTTTTTAATTAAACAACGTTATTTTTAGTAATTGAAATTTCTTGCGTTTATTTTACTATACAATTTTGATCAATTTGTATTTACGATTTGTTCTTTTTTAATTACTTTTCATTTGTGAATTTATATTGATGCAACAATATTCACCCTTATCGGGAATAAAAGGCGAACATTTTATTCACGTGAAATATTCCCATAAACAAAAAATAGTGAACAAAATTAGAAAATAGTACACTGACAAAACAACAATGCAAAAATTGGCGATTGCAATTTTAGGGAATGGGAATACACATTTCACGTAAACTTTTATTCCCGATAAGACCCGATAAGGGTGATTGTTTTTATTTTAAATATAAACTCTCAAACAAACACGAATTTCAATTAGCAACAAAGCTGCACACTATGCAATAGTCTAAGCAACATGCTTCCGTTGCTTCATCGGTACTTAGCATAATTCTTTTGTATTCATAAATTGTAATTTTTTGTTTAAAATCCAAACAAATTCTGGTACAATACGAATAGAAATGAGATTGTTAGACGATAACATATAACATATTAAAGCACCAAAAAAATGCTAAGTAAATTTTGTATATATGTATTAGTTTAAAAAACTAATACAATTCATTAGCAGCCGAAACAGATGATTGCAATTTATCCAGCTTGAGTATTAGGGCTGTGATAACACAGGCGCCAGCTTCTTTGGTAAACCAAGTTTGGTCTTTAATAACAGGGGCGGATGTGAGCGAAGTGGAAGGACCGGTATAGGAATCTATAGCTGTATTGGTGTTATGACCTGCCGCCGAACTTGAAGATGACGAACCGCCTAGGTCAACATCAGAAGCAGAGGAACGTCTTTCGGCTTCAAGCAGTTTAGCGGCATCGTTTGCTGTTGATTTGAAAGAAGCGCATATACTTTGCCGCCTGACATACACTTCGAAAGCGGTATTGATTTTATAAGATTGGCCATTGTAACGATATTTATGCTGTTGATTAATCGGTATAATAGCTGTGGAGTTTGGCGTAAAATGCAGTTCGAGTCTGGTACCCGGCTCATCTTTTTGATTACCCGAACCATGGTTATGTGTCTCACCATTTGTATCAATTGTTAGTGGTTGACCATGATCTAATATTGCTCGTATTTTATCCACCCTAGTCATATAAAACAAAGGCAACCAATCGCCATGTAAATCGGAATCTAAAGCGCGTTGTGTAGAGGAATTTGAGTTGACTGTTTGTTGATTTAATTTAAAATAAACCCAACCGTGTAGCTTCTCTGATGCCTGGGCATTGCAATGAACACAAAAGCATATGGGTTCTACGGTGACTTGGAAAAAGCTATCAGGCAGTAGTAAGGAGCTTCGAAATTGTTGAACTAATTTTAGGTAATTACAATCTTTACGTTCTATAGACGCTATGGATTGCATACTATCGAATTGGGTTGACGAAGACGAAGAATTATTTTCGAAATTGAAATGTTGTTGCTGCTGCTGTTGCATTCTCTGCTGTTCCTGGCGTCGTTGCAAGTGCAATTGTCTTAGAAACAACAAACGATCATTATGAACTTCTACATTTGTCTCCTGCTCCTCACTTGCCTCTGCCGAATTCTCTCTGTACTCATTTTCGTCTGCCCCCTCAGCTGTACTTGATGCCGCTGTATTATTATTGCTTGGATTGTTATCTGCTTCCATGTTATTTATGGTATTACTGTCCTGTTCTAAAACGTTAGCATTTTCAAAATTTGTATCCTCATTACGATGTTGTTGCTGCAAGGCCAAATTGGCCTCCTCGTTTAATTCATGCAAATTTTCCTTCGATTCACAACTAGCATCTTCTCGTGGCATAGAACCACCAACAGCTCCCAGCTCTTCGCTGTTATCAATCACCTTATTCGTATCATAGTTTTGCTGATTAGCAGCAACCGTTGAAGAGGTTGCCATACCAGACGATGTCGAGGGACCATCAACTGTTGTCGTACAGTTGTCTGCGGATGGTGTGCAGTTGTATGCTATTAAAGCATTATGAAATAAAAATCTTTGAGTACTTTGACTGCGCTGTATATTAAGATTGGTGGTATGCTGCAGTTGCAAAGATTCGCGAAGACAGCTTTAATGAGATAAAAGTGATAAAAAGTATTATTATTATGAGCTGAAAGCTTAAGTATAAATGTGTACTGTAATGTAATATGATTATAAACTAACTTACCATGATGAAGATGAATTAGATTCTACACGATTTTGTTCAACAGAGCGATTTTTAATGGACATATTTAATAATAAATTCTCGGAAACACTTTCCATAACGGAACGGCTCCTGTTGAAATAAAATGTATGAAATCAATTCTTTAATACAATAAAATAACTATTAGACATTACATAGCAGTTGAAGATGCTCCATTCGCTCCATTAGCGACTGAAGGCTGTTCGGTTTCTTTTTCGTGCACTTCTAAATCGGCCTTTTCGCATTGGGGCACATTTGAGTCTTGATCGTTTAAAGAGTCATGCTCTAAAGCTGAAGATTCTTCTATAATTGGAGTTCCATTGCGGGCAGCATCACTGCCCGTAATAATGGTAATACGTTCACATTTTCCATATAGATCGAAGACCGGATAGACATGATTTGAAAGACCAGCTGTCAAATCTTCCAAATTAGCTGAACCCACCGTTATAACTAGTTGACAAAGATATGTTTATGTATATACGTAATTATATGCGTAATTGATTATCATTTTAATTATAATAAACTACACACACTAAAAACACTTACTTAACATGCCAGCATGTGTTACAGTCATGGTTATTACAGTGCCTGGTTGTATATGTTCCAAAGCTTCACCATATTTAGAGGCAATTTTTTGGCCATTTATGTTAATATAATCATGTGTGGCCAGCCAACAAGGACGTTTACATTGTATAATGGACGGTGGTATACCTGCGCTAGAGCTGATTTGATTGTGACACTGACCCACCACACCCAGACCTATTGTACCCTTCCATTTGCTATTTATAGCATCAATTTTTATCTAAAATTTAAATTGGCACAAATAATTATTTATTTACGATTTTAAATTAGTTCAGATATACTCACACTTATACTTTCGCCTTTACATAGAGGTTTTGTCACATAAACCAAAGCATTATTATACGATTGCGTGCGCATGGCCGACCTGCGACCTTCCAATAAACGTATATTTTTGCCATAATAATCGGAAAATTCGTATACTAAAGCTTCCGAATCGATTGATTCTAACATAGAATCTTGCTTATTTAAAGGATCCGCTCCAAATTCTAACGAATCTTGTAAACGTAAACTAAATGGTCTCAAAGGTGAAGTGGGTCCCTGGGATGATATGACTTGTACAGCCATTGTAGAACCTTGTAATTCTACAACTACATAAACATCCTAGAATTTATAACGGCAAAACAGTAAACAAATTGATGATATTCTATTATAAACAATTTGTTTTCTTTCGCTTACATTTGGTACATTTTGAAATTGAATATTCATGTCCTCAGAATTCAGCAGTATTCGTAAAGTTCTAGTTGGCGTCAATTCCAAAGCTATGCGATCTCCCACACGTAACCACTCCAGAGATGTCATTGATCTTTGCAAAAGTGTTGAATTATAACGCACTTCATTACCGGATACATACCATACATTGGCTGGTATACGCCTAATACTCGAGGGTATATTCCTATGTACATTATCATCGGAAAGATTAAGATCGGTAATACCGACATTGAGGCAGCCTGCAAAAGGAAGTTTATATACAATTTGATTGATGTATTAAAAAAATTCTAGATTAGGAAGCTTTGAAATAAACTTCTTAAAAACATTATGAACCAGTCAGTTCCAAAACATAAAAATGCATTGTACTCCCAGCAACAAGAGCTATTTTCAATGCTTTTAAAATATCAATAAATGCGACTTATTAATTTGTTGCCGTGTATTATACGAACTCGATGTATGTATTATTGTACAAGAAAATTCTCATTTGTTTCATATGAAATAGAGTAAAAGTAGAAGTATTTTCAAATTTATTTTTAATATTTTTTTCAATAATTTTTGATAAATTTCGTTTCACAGCTTTATTTTATTGTTTATATTTTATCTTTGTGTGATTTTTTAAAGACAGTAGTTTGAGATTGTCTTAAAATAGTTCTCAAAATCGATCAGAATTCATCATACCTCTTCAAAACTATTTCAAAACGATCGTTTTGAATAGGTTTGATGAATTCCGATAAATTTTGAGAACGATTTTAAAACAATCTCTAATTACAGACGTCTAAAAACCAAACTAGGAGATGAAATATAAACAATATAATAATGAAGCAGTGAAACGAAATTTATCAAAAATCATTGAAAAAACTATTTTAAAAAATTTTAAAATGATTCAAAATCGACTATAGCATACGAGTACACATCTCACTTTTTATCACATTTTTTTTTAATTGTTTTTGTATCTAATCGTTTTTCATCACACACGTGAATCTCAATTGTTTAAAAGTCGAGACACACATCATTATTTTTATTCAGATGATTAAAATTAACACCATAACTGATTGTTAATTTTTATGTATTAAAAATATCTGCATTGCATCAAAGTTCCCACTTTGGGAAATAGTATAAATTTCTGCAGACGCATTTAAAAACACTAGCTTTTCTTAGATGCTTTGCAACAAATGTTTTGGAACTCAGCCTACCATGGTCTTAATTCAATCATATTTTCATCTAAGAACTTACCTGCAAACAGAGGATTATATGAAATAAGTTTTATCTCGAATGGTGAACCTACACTTAAAGGTTCCTCAGAGAATACCACACAATGTGATAAAGCTGCCGATGCACCCGTTAAACGCGAAGCCACAGTCCAGTTTTGTGTTAACGTAACATTATCCGATATAAAAGTCCAACGATGTTTGGTTTCTAATGTAGCCGGTTGTATAACCGAAGTAGCTTGACAACTTTGAGAGTTCTCGCTAGTGGCATACGGCGCACGCATATCAGCCGCTGGTTGTTGGGTTAGGGAAACCTGGGCACATTGCCCATATAAATCAATGACTGCCCAAACATTTTGCGCATGACACTCACAAGCAGGACCTTGATCTACACCATCAATGAAGAAATGTATAAAGTCGCCATTGCGCATAACTCCAACCCTTGCACCCACGCCCAAAGTTAGTAGATCAACTAAAACATTGGAACGAATTTTTTTACCATTTTGGAAAATAACGGGACCACACAGTATAATGGTATCGGTAGCATCCATTTCAGTGGCATAGGCAGAAAATGGTATGTCTTCAGGCCTGCACCCAGTAACACCAATTTCAATGTTGCCCGACCAGTGCCGAACCATGGTCTCAAGTACAACCTCGAATAATTCTCGCTGCCTCAAAGGACGATTGCTAAATACAATGGCCTCATTAAATTCCGCCAAGGAGTTGGGACGAGAAGCCGTCAAGCCACTATTCGAAATGGTAGCATTTTTGCCATGTATAGTATGAAATCTTAAAGGAGTCTCGCTATATAAGGTAGTGTTTGATATAGTGGAATTGCCCGTATCGGGACTATTGCACTCGGAAGTATCGACAATGGAAGCCTGGGCAGCCTGCCCATACAAATCGATAACACCATAAACTCGTTCGGGCACTTTGGAGGCAGCCGGTCCTTGATCGACACCGTTAACAAAGAAGTGTAAGGTGCCGTCATCTTTGCGCACGACGCCCACACGATCACCTACCTGAAGACGATCCAAGTTTTCACCATATTTCTCAATAACTGTTATGCCATTATGCATAACACCATTGCCGGTCATCATCCAAGTACCATCTCTAAAAAATAAATAAAAATTAAAATATAATAGTAATTGTCAATTATTATTGGCAAATTTAGTTTAATCGAATATTTTACCTAACATTGGTCATGGTAAATGGAAAATCCAGCTCTTCTGCACTATGAGTGGTAACACCCATTTCCACTGAACCAGCCCATTTAGTAACAACGCGCTCCAAACGCACTTGAAATAGTTCATTTGGTCTTAAAGGACGTCTGGTCAACACTACGCCGTTATTAAAGTCATCGGAAGCGCTAAAATTCGGACAAATAAATATACACACGTAATTTTATTTCATTTGCCATACTTTGGTCTCAAGGCCGTTCTTCCCGAATGAGTAACACAAGCATGTGAACCGCACATGGAATGAAAAGTCAAACGGTCATCATTACGTTGGTTGCCCGCAGTTGCTGTAAGAGCAGAATCTGCCATTGCAGCCGCTTCACTTTCTGGGCTTAACAAACTCAATACCGGTGTATTTGTAGCCGAGTTTCCCATAACATTGGCATTTGAAAGCGCATTTCCTAGGCCACCAATTGCGGCCGCAGCATTGGAAGATAATAGATTGTTTCGTCTTGTTACCAAATTCTGTTGTTCCCTTTCATCTCGATCGACAATGGTAACCTTTATGGTCATGCCATACAAATCTATAACACCCCATAGAGTGGAAGCTACTCTTGTCGCTGCTACACCTTGATCCTGGCCATTGATGTAGTAATGCAAATTACCATTCGATTTACGCATCATACCAACACGGTCACCTTCTCGTAATTCATCCAAATTGAATTCGCCATATTGACGACGCGTTCCCTTGCCATTGGTCAGGATACCACAGCCCGACATCATGATAGTACCCGATCGCATATTGGTCATTGTCGCCGGAAAATGTAAAACATTTGGATTATGCGTTGTTACACCCACTTCTATAGACCCAGACCACTTGTCTACCAATTTATCGATGCGTATCTCGAAGAGTTCATTATCTTTGAGTGGTCGATGAGTCATGACCACTCCATTATTAAACTCATCCAAAGGACGACGTCTTTCAGCCGAACGACAGTTCGGTGACAATTTCACTAGCGAACCACAACGTGTGTGGAATCTTAAGCGATCGTTCATATCGTAATAATCACCCGCCGAGGAAGCTATTGAAGACGTTGTAGTACCCCCCGCATTTGTCAAAGATAAACTACAAAATCCGGAAGTGGGTAGAGAGGAGAGTACGGCTGCTGCTGCCAGTGAACCCATGGATTCGGAATGAGTATTAGTAGAATGATTATTAAATGAGCTGGTAACAGTCACATCAACATTCATGGGAACATCAATGCTTTGTACTAACTGGCGGGAATGTGGAGATGATGATGTGTCGAAGAAATCCTGAAAATTGAATTCTTTCAAACGTTTTTAGACACTTACATATCTACGTATGTACATTGTCAGTCCCTTTATGCGGGAATAAAAGGCGAACAGTGGAAAGTGTTCGGCTTTTATTCACGATAAGCGCGATTATGTATAATAATTATGCAAATGCAAACTGCAGGAGCAATCTAAGAATTTCTGAACTCTAGGTTTGAACAGAGAGGAAAGTTCGTAAAAAACCGGTGCTCAGCCACTTAGTTTGTGGCGTTGTAGACTTGGGCAATGATACAATGTGTTCCAGTATTTCAGGGTCTCTCATCCTCGCATAGCCTGTGAAAATTCGAAGTGTCAGTTTCCCACTTGATTATCCTTGCTCTAACCGACCAATGACCTAGCTAGACTTATACCCAATAGTTTGGATTTTGTAAGGCCTTGACGACCCAGTATAAACAAATATACCCTATTTGTTCCTCCTCTGTATCGTGAATCTAATTTTATTATTTTTCATATTTACTTGAATATATTTGAAAAACACTTAAATATGTATATCCATACACATTTAGACTTATTTTTTTTGGATTAATATTAAATGCACCAAATCGTTTTTTATAACAGAGAATTTTTTTTTTTTTTTTTTTTTTTTAATGAAAGAATAAAAAGTTTTCGATAAGAAAATGTAGCAAATGTAGAAGAAAATAGTATAGAAAACTACTTTTTCCATTGTTTGTCATAGTTAAAGGTTTTTTTTATTTAAAGCTGAGCATATTGTGTTAATTAGGATATTAAAAAAATTTAATTATTTAATTGTTCAACTACAGTTTAACACTCAATTAAGTAAAAACTTACCCCTGCACCACTCCCATCAACAGGGCAAATAGAAACTTGAATACATCTGCCATATAGATCAACTAATGCCCACAAAGGACTAGGCATATTTCGTGCCGCAACTCCTTGCGACTCACCATTGACATAGAAAATCAATTCATTATTAGAAGTACGCATAACCCCAACCCGATCATTTTCATTTAAGGTCTCCAAGTCGGTGCCATACAGGCCTGTTAAGCATAAGCCATCTTTGCGCACATCAAGGCCGGACATCACCCAAGTACCATTTCGCATCACTGTGGCACATGATGGCAGCTCTAATTTTTCTGGCGATTCAGACGTTACTCCAATCTCTATACTTCCACCCCAGCAATGATTCTGCATGAAAAAGGGACATGAAATATCAATGAACCGCAAAAACAGCTTTTTGATTATTAATCTTCAAGCAAATATGTAAGTACCTTTTTCTCTATAACTACTTCGAACAAAACATCATCCAACAGTGGCTCTGCACTAAATACCAATGCATGGCTAAAGTCTCTGGCAGAGCGTGTGGCTGTGCGATTTCCGTTAGATAGAGTTATCCGGCGACCACAACGTTGATGAAACGTTTGTAGCAATTGCAAATTAACATTAATCGCATTAATTCCTCCCCCAGCAGTGTGACCACCTACATTACTTGTTCCACCAGTAGCCATAGATTATTCTGAAAATTTATAGTTCCCTATATATGTATATATTTAACCAGTAGCTATTTCTAAAAATGCTCTCTTTTTATATTCCCCTTTTCTTATTTTTTCCGTAATGTACTGCAAAATCTATAACGAACTGTAAATGATTAGATGGTGAGTTCACAAGAAATTTTGTATTCCAGTGCAAGATGAAAATTTTCTTCAATTTTCTTGTAAATTTTTTTCATTTGACGTTTTTGTCCTGTTTTTCTTTTGTTTTGCTTTGCGTCTGCGTATATTTTGTATTTTTGCAAATTTTCTTTTTGATTTACAAACGTAAACAAAACGTTGTTTTTGTAAACACTTCCACTTATTTAGATAGAAAGCCAATGAAAAGAAAATTGAAAAATATTTCGACAGGGTTGATATTTGCTACAGTACAAGGTCTCCTTTATAAGGTCTAAGAGAGTGAACAGTTGATAGATTTATATTCTCGTTGACATTTATCATAATTGTCAAATGTTACTTATTCTGTTTTTGGTTATAATTCCTTTCGTCTGCGTCTATAGCTGATATATTTTTTCAATTTCAATTTTATTTTTCAATTCAGTAATAATAAAGCCTATAAGGCTAACATAAAAAAGTTATTTTTCAATATAAAGTTTGACTTTTCTCATGATTAAAATATATCAGGTATAGACGTAGACAAGGCGAATAGATACCAGATGGTCTCTGCGTTCATTTGCCAACAGAAGTTATGTCAGCTGGTGAATTACATAGCGTCTACAACTGCAATTAACATAAGGTCTACACCTAACATAATATGTAAGATAATAGCGTCAAATTCCATCGCAGAGAGAATTATGTTACGTGTACACTTCAAATTAGTGTTATCTCAATTTTATAAGAAATCCTATAACAACAATCTTATGAGATGAACTGTCAAAAAACACACGTACATTAAAATAATCCGTTTTTATTGCACAAACAAAATGTATTTTTACGGGACTGCGCGACGCAAAGAAGGTATTGTGTTTGTCAGCCTATGTATGTATGTATGTATTTCAGCCTGCTAACTTAACCTAATATGTATGTATTTGTGTTCCTTTAGGGCCTTATATAAACCGAACGCGTGAACCGATTTTAATAATTCCATGTGATACCATGTGGTCTCGATTTACAAGTCTGCATATTCGTCTCGTATATTTGCTGCTGTCAGAAAATTTCCGAACTTTTTGCTTTGATTTGACACAAGAGCAATTAAAATATGTTCATCACCTGCTGAATTGATATCGCCTGATATGAATTCGCCTTACTTCGCCAATAAACACTCCTCTCTCACCAACAAGCTGTCATGTTATCCCAGCACATTTGGTCTCATGTGTGAAGGACCTATGACAATAAATATTATCGCCAGTAAAAAAATTTCAGTTCACATTATATGTGTTCTGTAACTTGCGAGAAGATTGCGAAACAAATGTATTGGTTGTCTTGTTTCCCACAGGCGAATTCATATAAAACCTGAAATAATCTTTCAAGAAACTAAGCAAAGAACTGAGTTTTTTTGTTACTCATTCTGTGTTTCACAGAATGATAACAAACTTTTTGTCTGGAAAAGTTCTCACCAAATTTACAGAACGTAGGCACAGGATTGTCATATGCCAAAATTTCAGATCTGTTGCCATTCGTTACCAGACTCATCTTGTGTCAGAAATAGGTAGTTATCAAGCATTTGTTTTTGTGTTAAACGTAAAAAGTGAAAATATAAATTATAACGGACCATAAAGAAGCAATTGCAACGATTTCAGCTGCATATATTTTATTATAATTAAGTTTGAGTCAATACGTGATGAATTTTCATCATATCAGTTTGACATTCGTCATGATATAAATTCTTCAGGTGTGGACACTATGTAAAAGTGTTGAGCATTCTTCTTCTAAATACAACCCTGCTTACATTTTTTATTTTATAAATAAATATTTACAAATCAACCTCAAAAATCATGTTATTTTACCATTAATTAATAAAAGTAAATAAATATGGATATGGAAGGTATTTTTTTGTTGTGATTGGAAATTGTTCCATGTACTTATGTATATTTAATCTTTTCAAAATGTCAGAGGATATGATAGAAGACCATTTGGTTGATGAGTATCAAAACAGTGTAATTGGCTCAGACTTTGCAACAATTAAATCACAAATTGAGGAATGGGAAAGGCAAAAACTGTGTGCTCGTTATAACAAAGAACTGCAGGATAAACTGGAAAAGGCGATTGCTTTGCTAAAACTACATGTTCATAAGTATCAACGAATGGTGATATTTAACAGACGTAGAGCAATGCAACGGATGCGCAGAAAGCAATGCACATTGAGAAATTCCTTTCTACTATCTCTGTTAGAACTGCAAATTAGATTTGCAGAAATGATACCATTAGCTGTAGAACCTCTTATGTTAATGGATACCAACATTAACGACTCTCAGCATCGGGAAAATGCGTCCGCAGAGAAAAGTTTTTCTTCGAGTAGCGATGAGAAGGAAGATTCTGTAACAACGTTAAGTTTTTACCATGATGTAGTTTCGAAATTCACCATTGACCAGTGGCTCGATACTTTCCATATGTCAAAAAATATTTTCGGTCTTATATGTAGCAGACTTAAGACATCATTAGACAATGTTAATATGGATCTAGAGAGCTGGATAGCAATGTGTATTTTTGTGTTTGCTTCCGGTAGTAAGTTTTGCTCTGTTGCCATGCTTTTTAACGTGGAAAAGAAGTTTGTTCGTCAATCGTTATTCAAGTTTTCCGAATGTCTAATTAATGAATTTTCGGAAAAAATGTGTATGCCCAATACCGAAAAAGAGTTAGTGACTATATCGGATGGTTTTTATAAAGCATCCAATATGATGCCGTGTGTAGCTGGAATATTGAATCTATTTAAGGTGCCAAACATTTGTGATTGTGGTCTCTCTTACACCTGTGGTTCAGAAAATATCAAAGTTCAAGTTTGTATTGACAATAACCTGTTGTTTCGTAAAGTCGAAACAACAAGTCATAAACCTACCATGTTTCTAAGATCCCCAAATGAAATCAGCCTCTATAGAAAAAAACTCGCGGAAAATTGTGAAGTACCATACTTTATAGTGGCCCCCGATGATTATCCCTTACGAAATTGGCTTATGCAAAAATACGATGTACCTACTGAGCCTTGGGAATACAGCTTCAATAAGTCTTGTGGTAGTCTAAATATTTACAGAGAGGTTTCTTTGAAGAGATTGTTTGGCCGTTGGCATATACTTGATCTGAATGAATGCATATTACCTGAATCAAAGAGCTTTATCGTAAAAGCTTGCTGTCTTCTGCATAATATCTTAGAAGAGCATAAGGAAGAATTTTCATTGGATTGGTGTACAAATTTCAACGCTTCTAAATACCAATGTGAATTAAATATAAGTGAAACACAAAAGTTTAATGATTCGAAAATGGCTGTGGAATATAGAAATATTGTTGCAAAATTGGCGTTTGAGAAAAACAGCTAGAGAATTTTATATTTTTTTTAGTGAACTTATTATTAAATAAATTATATTATAATTTACCGGGATGATTTTTAATTACTTCTCCAGGTAGTTTTATTTATTTATACATACATATTATACAAAATAAATTTGCATAATATGGTTGCACAAATATGGGCGGAGTAACTAGACCATATGCCCAAGATGTTATTAACAGTATTTTAAAAAGGTTTTGTGACTGACTGTATGCTGACTGACGGCCTATGCCTTCACATAGGAAGCAGCAACGTGGTTGTTGCATTTAAGATATAATTGCCAACGACGCTTGATGTTGACTGAGCTGTCCAAACTAGCACCAGAGTGCCGAACATCAATCGTCTTCTTATTAGGGATGCCAATCGGGACTGGTTTTTACGATCCCGGGATTCGGTATTTCAAAAAATCAAATCCCTGGGTTTCGGGATACTGAAATTTTTGGAGATTCAGGAATTAATCGGGACTCTGGGTTTTTTGAACATTAAAAGACACTAAAAAGAGGTTCACAAATAATATTAATATAATACGCTTATGTGATTTTCAAAAATATCATTTGTGAATTCTCAAATAGTTGTTGAAAGTTTGTGCTTAAGATAAGAAGTTTGTGACTGTTCAAAATATGTGGTTGAAGTCTACCAATGATTTGGAATAGCATCAATGAAATACATATAGGTAATGCTTAACCAGCGGCAAATAAATTTCAATTATAAAAGATCAATATTGTGTTGCCACGGTTACTATCTTCACATTGGGCGAAGGTCGTGATTAATTTATTTTAAAAAACAAATAAAACTAAGTAAACAATTTCGGGATTGACTGAATCCCTACTTCTTATATACATATACAAATGAATGCACATACGCGAATACAGTTCTCTTGGTGGCCAGCTCTGCTATAAGTTATATAAAAAAGGCCGCATGTGCATGTGGTTATGGCGTCATTGAATTTATTCAATGAATGTAATATATTTTTTGTGTCTCAAAATTTTGATAGTATTTTTGCCCTAAAATCCAAATGTGACACATGTAGCCGAAATAAACATACTTCCATAGGCAGTTTGTGTAAAGATGTCAAGATCTACATGTACATATGTATGTATTTACATATCGTTACCTGAATTTAGAAAGTTGGTGATTTTTTATTTTTTTAAATAGTTTTTTTATATTTTGATAAAACATATGTATATGTAAATCGAAAAATGTAAAAATCTAGATTACAAAAAAATATTCATCCTTATTACAGTTGTTGACATTGACGTCACTTTAACACAATACCAAAAAATTCAGGTATGTGATGGAAAACTATCGATTTCAAACCAATCGTTTTGAAAAGTAGATCTTGAGTATCTGACTTCTTAAAAGGACACTAGAAAATAAAATATAAACCATATAATAGGGTTTATTTATTTCTTCAGTAATACATACATGTGGCTTATTGGCCAATTAACAATATATTACAAATTTTTGATATATTTGTGTGTAAGTATATACATATGTACAATGTAGCAGATACAATTATCAAAAATGTATGGAAAACTATTAAGTCATTTTAAAATTGTTGATTATTTATCGTTTTCAAATTGGTTTTGTGTCTAAATCGTTTTTCATCACATACCTGACTTTTAAAAAAAACGCACTAGAAGATAAAATAAAAACAATATAGTAGGGATGTGAAAAGAAATTTATCAAACATTCAGGTATGTGATGGAAAACGAACGTTTTGAAAAGGTGTGATGAATTCCGATCGATTTTGAGCAGGGATCGCAAATAACGATTATTTTCCAAATTTAAACTGAAAAAATCACAATAATAGAGAAGTGCTACGGGCACAAGGAATATACCACAATACTCCATGTTACATGGAGTACCTATAGATGCAATGATTTTTATTTTTTTAATTTTTATTTATTCCTCACAAAATAAGAGTTATTTCTTGATTTTTATTTATTCCTCACAAAATAACAGTTATTTTTTGATTTTTATTTATTCGTCAGAAAATAAAAGTCATTTTTAAAATGTGTTTATTAATTAATTTAATTTAACAAATAAGAGTTTTTGCATGGACTCTGGTGATAAATTCGATCTTAAATCTGTCAATATTAATTTTAGCGCAGAAAATGCTCTTTCCAGAGAGACTTGTGTTGCTGGCGTGCTATGCAAAACCTGTGCCAATCTGTACAGGTATGGATATATATATTTTTTTTTCCTCCCAATATTTCATTACATCTGCATCCACGTCAATGGGCTTAGGATTGTAATTGTCTATTTCGCTTATCGCCCTTTTCATTTCCTCCTCCAGATCACCATCTGAGTCTTCATCCTCTGAATTTACTTCAATAGAGTTTAAGAACTCGTTTAATAATGAACACGTGTTTGTGACTTCAGACGACGGTAAAGCACCTGGTGTTTCAGCGTTTGAAGATGATGGTAAGTCAGAAGACTTTTGCGTTGCATCATTCTTCACAAAGAGTAAAATTTATTAAATTCATGTACATTAGACCACCCAATGGGCCGAAGTTTTTATTTTATTCGCTAAAGCCCATATGACATTTCATTTTTCTTTCATTTATCAAGTTTCATTTATCAAGCTGGTAACTCTTATGTGTTAATTATGAAGGTGTTGAGATATTTAGTACATTAAAAAATTTTGACAAATCAAAAAATATTTTTATGTTATGCAACAAATTAATTATAAAATATATAAGAACCGGTCTTAAAACCCTAACCAGCACAAAAATGTGTTTTTCGGACAAAATCCGTACCAAATATAAGAAATCCGGTTCCAACCCGGATAAAAATATCTTATATTTGACGCTGGTAATGTAGCTTTCCATTGGTGAAAGAATTTTTAAAACCAGATGAGCGGCTTGGGCGTGAAAGCTTAGCAAAAAACAAACTCACTTTCTTATAAATTGGTTGTTTTTGTAAATGAAATAAAATTATTTGTAATAAAAAATATCAAATTTGTTTTTTTTTCAATTGAAATATGCATATTTTGTAAAAAATTTCATTTCTACACGTTACCAAATTGTATGAAAAATAATGACAATTCGTTACAAACAATATGTTTTTCATACAAATTTCAAAAGGAAAAAATTATTGTACGAATATATGCAGAATCTATACTAAAGTCTCTATTTTTCACACTGAGTTATTTTTTTATATTTTATTTACTGCCAGTTCATAGAAGCCATGTAAAAATTCTTGCTTGGCTATTTATATTGAAAACACAAACAAAGCACTCAAAATTTGTTTTTGATTTCAATGTAAATAGCCAAGCAAGAATTTTTACTCGACTTCTATGACTTTTATTTTCTGAGGAATAAATAAAAATCAAAAAATAACTCTTATTTTGTGAGGAATAAATAAAAGTCACAAAATAACTGTTATTTTGTGCGAAATAAATAAAAATAAAAAAATAACTCTTATTTTCTGAGGAATAAATAAGTCACAAAATAACTGTTATTTTGTGAGAAATAAATAAAAATCAAAAAATAACTGTTATTTTGTGAGGAATAAATAAAGTCACAAAATAACTCTTATTTTGTGAGGAATAAATAAAAGTCACAAAATAACTATTATTTTGTGAGGAATAAATAAAACTCAAGAAATAACGATTAAAAAGTAATTTTTAAAATAAAAATTATAACCGTTACGGTCCCTGATTTTGAGTATAATTTTAAGCTACCGACTTCTAAAAAGCGAAAAGAAATTTATCAAAACTGTTTGAAAAAACTATTCAAAATAAAATTTAAAATCATTTTAAATGATTGACAAAACGACTAGCAAATGCATCACTTATTATCGTTTTCAAATTGGCCAAAATCGTTTTTCATCACATACCTGATCGTGTTGAAGTGACGTAGATGTCGACAACTGGAATAGGGGTGTTTGAGTTATGGTCATTGTTATGTTTCCATTTAATATTAATGCGACGATTAAATAAACAAAATCCGAAAGTACGTAACAGCACTTTTTCTAATTTTACAGAAGCAAAAAACCTTATAAATTTAAGACTATTTACATATGTGTTAGGTGCCAAATTGAACTACATCGGTATTTTTGAACACGTGAGTAAAATTTTAAGGAGAGATGATTTTGGTTAATCACATCAGAATCAAAAACACGATTTTGAAGTTTTTGATACGTACTTTCGACAGCACATGGCTTGTAGCGTATACATTCAACTTCATGATAATGCCAAAATTACATCAACCACATACGCGTGTTGCTTTTTATATGCCGTGTACTCATCGGACTTTAGTGTAGCTCCAACCAATGTAAAACATTACAAATAAATTTTGTTTAATAGGTACTTTTATTTAAAATTTTTTAAAATGTAGTACAACCCTTTACTAAACAAATTAGTACAAACGATGGGGTGGTCCCATAGACGACTTGATGTGCAAAGAACGAACGTTTTGCCAGTTCTTCTTCAATAGCGATACTAAGAAATTGATGGACAAATGAATGTTTTGTACTAATTCGTCTTGCTTCATTTCAACGTGGCCGACTGCGACAGACAGACACAATACTTTCTTCATTTGGAACTTAATGGTGGATTTGACTTCTTCAATCTTGGCCATCATGGATTCTTGGTGAGACAAAAGACCAGGGAATTTACCAGCCTTATTCAAACCGGGACCCAATAAACGGGGAATTTGTTTGATCAACGATTCAGAAGCCAAGAAAGCATCATAAGATTTTGCCAATTTCTTCACTAACTTTTTGTTCTTGTTCAACTTCTTTAAAGCTTCGGCATCCATGCATTCGACGCCGTTAGCTTTGGCTTCATCGCAATGCTGTTGATCACCCAAGATGCAGACCTTCATTTTAGGGCGGGGAATGTGCTTCAATCTGCAAATAATTGACAATTCAATTTTAAAGTTAATTAGAGGGAATTTGCTGAATTTATGAAATATTTGTAAGTATGATGTTTAAATCAGTAAATTTTTTCCACACGAAAACCAAAGGTTTTCAGGTAATACATGCATATAGAAACATCATTTTAAACACCACTCAGTAATTTTGAAGAATAAATTAATGTTTAACAAGAATCAAAAAACGTTCTGCATCTACAATTACATACAGAATAGTTTCTTATTTCTAAAACCGATTACATTTATTCTCCTTCAGAAAACTTTGTACAAAACTTACACATAATCCCTCTTTCGTTATTGCAGAAGGGAGTAGCAAGTTTATTTAAAGAGCATTTGATATACTACATTCAAGGGCAGCTTTTTTCTTAGCCGGTTTAAAACCGAAAAAGAAATTAGCTTACTCAATTTGATTTTAAGACCCTGAGTACAGGTCCGTCAAGTGCCAACACACTTAACTGCCTGTGGAAATTAAAAACTTTAAAAGGAACATTAAAATACACCTTCTAGGTTTCTCATTTCACACAGGTTAAAATTCAACATACTTGACAGTGCCGGAGAAACGCTTATCCTTTTGGGGATCGTAGTTCTTCAAACCAATTTGAAGTTCGACGGTTTCCAAGAAGCCTCGCTTCTTTTTTAAGGAAGACTCCAGAACGCCATTCACACTCTCATACAAAGTGTCACGCGAAACCTTTGAACTGTAACATAAGAGAATCAAACATGTTACTAAAACTATGAAATAAAATAATTATTTAATTCAGTTGTAAGATATTTGATTTAATTAGAAACGTAGACGAGTTAATAATTTGACATACACAAATTTCTTGATTTATTTAGCAATTATTTCCAAACGTAATATGGACACTGAAAATTCCATAAAGTTGGTTTATAATTGCCACAAAAAGCGAAAATATTACAAGCAAGCATTTCCTAAGTGATAAAGTTATTGAAAAACTTTAATACTTAGGTATTTCTTTCAAAGATGTTTGAAATAATTTAAGATTTTAATTTGCGAAATTGCACTTACGCCATGACTTCTTTCTTCAAAAGTTAAAACAGAAAAGAAAGATACGAAAATGCTGTCAAACGAAGTTGACGTCATTCGCGTATGGTTGCAAAAATACGTAGCTGCTAAACGAACCTACAAGGTTGTAGTATTATGGAAGTATATGCATTAAGAACTTTTGTAGTAAAGACATAAACCTTATTACAGGTTTGTTTTCCCGAAAAAAAATAGAAGACAAACTGACAAACGGCCTCCGATATTTGTAGTAACTAAAAATAACAGTTTTGTGTGTAAAATACCTACTTTTTGGTAAAATGAGATTTAAATGTACGAAGACATTTTCTGAGGCAGCACATCTGTAAGCATGTGAATATCTACATGTACGTATGTTGCTAGTACACAGCATGTAGCATCGTGATGACGTCAAAATCTGTCAGAAGCACATGCGCATGTGGTTTTTTACATGCCGTATACTGTAGGCTTTAGTTTAACTTTGTTTTAAAACGTTTTATTCATGAGCAATGGTAAAATAAATCTGAATATATATGCTGCTATCACACAATTATAGTAATTAACTGCCAGTTTACAGAAACGAGTATGTAAATTTTCCAAATATTACTTATCTATCAACTATGAGTGCTTTTAGTACAGCAATTTAACTTACTATGGCAACAATATTTTAGTCGAATACGGCTGCCAGGCTCGACGATTCATCGATACATAGGCGCATAACCATATTCAAAACAAAGTATACTTTAAGAATTTAAAACCAGTATTTTGTATGGTAATATTGGTTTTAAATACTTAAAAGTACACTTTGTTTTGACTATGGTTATGCGCCATAGTGTCCACACCTGATGATTTTATATCATAACTCGTAATATGACGCCGGCAGAGCAACTGTAATTTTTTCATTAATATCAACACAAAGGGGTAGACGTTGATGATTTTATATCACGATGAATCAAACAAATATTTGAAAAATACTTACTAAAAATATCTAAATTGTTTAATAAATAAACGTTTAATGCACAGTAACACATAAAATGACATTTGATATCAAGATGAATTCATCAGGCCGTGAGCTCTGATGATTATATCATAACGCTGCCATAACATTAATAAATTTAGTCTATACGTGATGAATTTTCATCATGATATCAATTTGACATTCATCATGATATAAATTCATCAGGTGTAGACACTATGTTATGAAACGAACCAAGAAACGAACCAAAAACGAACTTTTTTATATATTATCGGGATTTCGACGATTTTTCAATCATTTATCTGGCAGCCCTGACTACAAGCTTTTTGTGTTGTCTATTTTGATTTGTGGAGTCAAAGATCACGGAAAATTCATTAAAAAAAGGAAATATTTACTGTTGCTCTACTTAATTTTATATTAATATATTTGTGATAAATTATTTCAATAAATAAAAACACTATTTTCCTCCTTGTTATTGTGCCAAATAAACGCCGGTTTTGGACTGAATTTGTAAAATTTTAGTGGTGGTGCGCGAATTTTTTACAGGTGTGTATACATAAGTGTGTACGTATGTGCATGTGCATTTATTTGTTTAATGTTAAATTTGTTATTGTGTTTGGTTTATCAGCATACATTTAATATAAATTTTATTATATATGTACTTCATATTTGTAATATGAAGCAGCCTTCAATGCAAAAATACAATAAAAATTTGCATAGTACAAAAATTTATATTATAAATGAATATTTTTTAATAATAAAGTGTTACCTAATGTTTGCTGTGTCATACATCATAAATTTTTACATCAAAGTTTCATTAATAATTTTAAAACATATGTGCATACTATGTACATACATATGTATATATGTACATCAGAGCGGCCCACCTTGTACGATGATGAATAAGGCGGCTTTGTTAGTTACCCCTCTCAAATCAAAGATCGATTATTTTAATGAGGACTCTAAAAACATTTGATGGGTCTAGCGATGACCGTTTTTTTTTAAATCAAATAATACTTAAAAATTAATAGAATTTCTTTAATATGTATAAGTAGCACCTACTATGAAAATGCTTAAAAAATTGGTAGTTTTTTTTTATAAAATAACGCATTGCTGATGATATGAATATACATTAAAGTTTAACGCACCGTTGGAAGGGGCTTGAAAAAATCTTTCATATGATGAAAGGAAAAAATTCTAATTGGAAAAGGAAGAATTTTCTCGCGGTATTTTATTCATGATTCCCTTGAATATGTTGTCTTGGGAGAAAATACGAAAATATACAAAAAACTTGAAAAGTATACCTTTTGAGGCACGATCCAACTCTCGAACGGTCATCGCTAGACCCTTCAAATATTTTGGGAATCCTGAGTGGTAACAAAAACTTTTTTTCAGTGAGTCGCTCTAATGTACATACATACATACATACATATCGATGGTCACAAGTAGAAAGGCCGTAACTCATATTTTCACGAAATTGAGTTTTCAGTGATTCCAATACATTTCACGCAAATAAACCTCGTCACAAAACTTTATTACAATAGTGTAAAAAATAACGCTTTTGCAAGCAGTGTTAGAAATCAGTTGTACAAGCACTTGTACTGTTTATTATGTTTTTAAGTATAAACCCTGCATCAGGTCGAATTAGTATCCAACTAGTATCTTACTATTACAGAAATCACCAGCACTAGTTCCCTATAGGCACCATCTTAATTATCAAATTAGGATTGAGAGTTTTTATTATCAGTTCTTTTGAAAAAAAAAGTCTCTAAAATTGTTGGTCTTACTTATTCCTTTGTTAGCCAGTGAAAAATGCTAGTTAAAAATGGTTTTTTAGTTCATTCATCAAAATGGAAAACTGCAAAATAATAATAACTATATACACCAAAATTCCCTCCAAAGGATTTAAGCAACGTCTATTTGAAGTCTACTGAAGAGTTCCATGAGCAGGAATGAAATGCATATAGACGTTGCTTACTTTTTGGGCCGAATTATACAACTGCAAAATTTTTTATTTGCTGACTTCTTTTGCTGTAATTTGTAATTTACAAATATCCTACTAACAATTACCTTAGGCATTATTCACTTAAGTATACATATCTTAATTTCGCATTGGAATGAGAACTCCAAACGTTTTGATTTCACTTGAAATACAGGATATGCCCGAAAAAAATTTTTCAAAAGTAAAGAAATTCTCGAAAGAACAATAATTTAATATGCATAATTACTTTAAGCTTGTTCTAAAACTTATGAAACATTGTATTATTCACTAACAAAAAAAAAATTATTTTCGATTGTTTAATTTTTAATAAACATACGAGTACAACATAATCCTTACCTTTTTTTATTTTTTAGAAAAAACAAACAACTGTCAAACATTTCACTAACAGCGCAACCACTTTATTGATTTGCTTTCAGAGAGGAAACATCAGGTAAGAGACAACAGCAATAATTTTAATAATACTTTTCTAATGTTGCTCTCTTTCTCTCTATTTCTTCCACAGAAAAGTTTCTTCTTTGACAACAATAGTGGGCCAGTGAGTAAAAGGCCAAACATCAATGGTGAAAATATTAAATGAATAAAAGATTTCTAATAAACAAATTCATATAGTTTGTAGTTTGCCAGAAACACAAGAGAATTAATACCATACACAAGTCTCACGCATACAATTAATTGTTATGGTTCTGATTATTTTAAAGTAAAAAAAATCTCCAGTATTAACAAACAAAAAGTTCATTCATATAAAAGTTCCTAATTTTTAAAAGATAACAAAGTCGAATTTAAACAAATACTTGATATGAACTTTTTGAACCTCAAACAAATTAATGAATGTGCCTTGATACTTAATAAAAAAGTAAAGCGATTTTGCATATAAAGCAGATATTCATTCATTCTGTGAAAAGGAGAATATATCTACATACATATGTATGTGCATACATAACTACGGCCTCTACAATTACATAACAATTCAGTAATATTAAAAAGGGAAAACATCACCCGTTCCGAAATTCAGCTTTAAAACGCCTTAAGTTTGTTACTTAGTTTTATTTACAAATAATTCTCAATTTTATTTTGCCTGACGCCCGTCTATTGGAACTTTTTTGACGACCATAACCTAACACAATGGCTCGACCACTGAATGATAATCATGTAAGTTTTCTCAAATAAAATTTCTCTATATTTTCAATTGCATATATTTTTTTATTTCGTTTTGTAATTTGTGAGTCACTTTATTCTATTTTATGTTTATACTCGTATCTGTGGCAATGTGTAAAAATCATTTAAGTCTATTTAAATAAATTTAGATTAATTATGCTTTATTATGTCCCACTTGAAAGTTGCAGTGGTTACAGTGCTACATGTGCAAAGAAAGAATCTCACGAAAGTGGAAGCATGCATTAGAGTCTTTTAATATCTTAGCAGTGGGGTCAAAACTTCCGAAAAACACTGCTTTCCTTATGTCAACTTAAGCAATTATTACATATTGCACACAGAAATATTTTTTCTTTATTGTATCTTTTTTATTTCTGTCGTAACATTTATTTTTATATTTCATTTATGAAGTCACTATACACTAAATATGTACATATGTATGTGTGTACATACATACATACATATCGTCAGCTTAAATGCAAACGGACGTACATATGTAACTACACAAAAATTCGAAAACGAGTTTTTGCGTCATGAAAATATTTAGACCTGCGATCAAAAGTAACGACTTTATTAAAGAAATCTAAACGGACGTAATTACGAATCCACCTATTTTTTATTGCAAAGAACGTAACTAACATAAAAGCTTAAATATATATAAAAAGGAAATAAATGGTTTAAAACATACTACAAGTAAATTTCCAAGAAAAATTTCAAGAACACTATTGTTATTGATTTCGAAAACTTTTTTGTTTCTCCTGTAAAAAATATGAGTGTAGTTACGCCCGTTTGCATTTAAGGTGACGATATGTATGCATGTACACAACTAATTTACGAGTATTTTTAGGGTTTTGTTAAATTTGATTATAATATATATTCATGTATGCATATTAGGTTGGCATACAATCAATTCTTTGGCTGACCATCTGTATTTATAATAGATTTAGTTAAACAATTCTGTTGATAATTTTATGCAGACTGAGTGAGTGTCATTTGTTTTTAAAAACAATTTAGTGAATGTGCATACATATATGCAGTTTTATAAATTGCGTCAAATTTTTTTGTAACAAGTTGTATTCATAATTTTTCTGACGGGTTATGAACGATTTTCTAGTATTTTTTTTTTCATAATATTGTTTGATGGAATGTATGTTAATATTAAACATTTTAAGTACTTGTAAAACAGGTGTTTTAATAAAAATTTAATTAATTGTCAAATTAAATTTTTAATGTTATCAGACAAATTTTACATATACAATAATACCAGACAAATTCTACATATACAATAATACATAGATGTGTTTCCGTATTCTTACGGTTATTCAGTAACAGGTATTTTAAAAGCTTCAATATCGTTTATGCTAAAATTATTAGGTGTGTTTCTTTACTTCTTGGGTAAAGTTCGGTAAAATGAAAGCAAACTATAATATCTCTCAATAATATACAAAAATGCACAAAAGTACGGGAACGCGAAACACCAAAATTTTAACACGAAAAGAAATGTCAATGAATGTATGCATATAAATACATACGTACACACATAACTAACCACATATTTATGTATGTACACACGTACTTATTTACTTACATGATTCAGCATATATAACAGGTTTTTTGTCTTAATTTCATATAAAAACTTATAAAACTTTGTGCGCCACTAGCTTTTAAATATATTTTTCCATTTTTCCAGAATTTAGAAAAATGTAATTTTTCTTTGCTATTGTTGAAAGTGTATTAATACCAAGTGGTCTGTCTTATCTTTACAACAACATACATACAAATTTGTTGTAGGATTATTTTTATTTGAATGTTGACAGTTCGGGTTAAAATTGTATCCTATTTTATATGGAGTTTGAAGGATGGGGTTAAATCAGCTGACAATCATCTGCGCTGATGAGGCCACTTGATATTAATACACTTTGCTATTGTTTACTTTTCAAACAGCTGATTGATTTTCTATATGCCCAAAGTAGCACGAAGAAAAAGTATGGGCTGTTTCGTGCAAGAAGAAGAAGAACATTTACCCAATTTTCGAGTATGGGAACGCTTTTCGTGCAAATTGGTATCCCGCGGGATCCCAATGTAGAGTAAAGAAACAAACCTATTATCATTTTTGACTTTAAAAAGTAAAGTTCGTGTTGAGATATAAATATGGGTTCAATTATTCAATTTATTTTTTAAGATATTTAAAATTTTGGTATGAAATTTTTACACAATATCAGTAACGATATGAGTATTAATTCCATTTATGATTTTTTTTTGCAATAAGTACTTCTTGAAATTTTAATTTAATATTAATAAAAAAAAATATTTCACCGCCATATTGAGAAAAAATTTCTTTGTGAGAAAACGCTAAAAAAGGAAATAAAAAACGAAAATTGCGAATGACACAACAAAATGAAATAAGAAGTACAAGCAATTATGTTCTCCATTTCTATTCTTCTTACCTCTCCCTTTTATAAATTCAAAAATTCAGCAACTAAAACTGTTCCGTGTGAACCGGCCCGGATCGTGTTTTTTTTTAGGAAATATATATAAGAACGTCAGTCGTTAAGCAGCTCTGGGTTGAAGAACAGCTCTCGCGTCAATGTAATTATTTCTTACCCTACGTTTTCACGCACCATCGACTTGGATATGACATGAACACGACGCCGGCAGACTGTGACTGTGAAAAATTCATAAACTTCTTTGTTGTGGTGAATACATGCGATGTCCATGTTCAGACATATCAAAGTATTTTGCGGTAGTGCAATAGAGATGGAATATTTACCAATTTAGTTCAGTCTCTGTTCTTTCTATTGCAAATGGTTGCGGCCCGCGAATCTCATGGCGAACATTGTTGCTCAGACATATGTTCGGGCATCCATGCCAGAGCATAGACGAAACATTTACATGATCGGTCTCCATTAGCCATTTGCGATGTCCGACATGATGCCCATACCAAGTTCATGGCTAGTGGAGACCGGTAGTTAAGTGCGGTCAGACTAGTGTGTGTTGTTTGGCCTTTGTGAGTATTTCGTCTCGCTCGCACTGGTTGATTGATTTGCCACGGATAACCGTATAGTGTTGCGGTTCTTTTGTGGAATTTCGTTGACAACCACGTTGCTACTTCCTATGTGAAGGCACAGGTCGGGTATAGTCAGCCACAAAAACATTTTTCAGAATACTGTTAATAACATCATGGACACATGGTCTAGTCAATCCGTCCATTTTTTTGCAACCATAGTAAAGAATATGTACCAATAAATAAATAAAATATATAAGAACGTATTTTCGCCATCATCTTAATTTTTTTCAACACTTAAAAACAAAAATAAAAAATCTATACATTTAACCGATCACAGTACGGGAACAAACCTATTATTAGCTGACCTTGAAACATGAGTTGCCTTAAGAGTAAACTTAATACTCTTTATTTAAACGTCATAACGTTATAATATTTAATAGGTGCTCATAATATTATAAAATATTGTGAATGAACTTGGAATTTTTATATACATAATTACATACATGCATTTTACATTAGGGTGGGATCAGTTTGTACGTTAAAACAAATTGTTAAATAAAAAAAATTTAAATTTATTTTATAAAATTATATTTAGGTTACTAAAATTTTAGAGAATCTTTTAATTTTTTTATAATAAAATTCTTAAAATTTCACATAATGTACATTTAATTCAAGAAGATTAAGCACAATTTATTTACCTGTATTGTGGAGTTTGCGCTTGATCGTTCCATTTATACAAATTTAACACGATGAAAAGTTGTTCAGCAAACGCTCCACTCCGCTCTTCTAATCAAAGTATCTCTGTTGTCTATGATTTTAACAATTTAGACTGCTAAAATAATAACACAACAAAAAAACTATTTTCAACAACAACAAAAAAAACTTCTACACTGACTTTTCCTTCAAAAAGAAAAATTTGATTTTGCTTTCATGAGTTGAGTAAACAAGATATTTGTATGAAATTTTTACACAATATAAAGGGGGTTAATTCTACATCATTACAACGTCATAACTCGCAAAATGGAATTTTTGAGTTGTTTGAGTAAATGAGCGAGAATACTTTTGAGTTAATTTTTGCCTTCCAACCTACCGCTCGCGCAAGTTCTTCTCCGCCCAAGGTGCTCTACAATATTAAGCCCAAGGATCAAGAAAGGATGTGCCAGCAATTTTTTACATTATGTATATGAAAGCCATTGTCCTACTATTGAGGATGAATGTATCGGTTACTTATCCTGAACTAATCAATCATTTGCAGTTATATTTAAATTGGTAGCTGATTGCGCAAAATTATCTTTTAGTATTTTTAATTATTGTACGTTCTATAAAACCCAAATTTATGGCACCATTCGACCCCATTGATCAACTTTTTACCACTAAGGCTGGAGCTTCTGTCTTGAGACACTGACAAATCTAAATTTAATTTATTTGGATGTGATCGTTGTCGTTTTATATGGAAATAAGTTATTTATGTGTGCAGATATAAATATGTATTAAGAATATTTTAAAATGTAAAAAGGAGAACAGACGAGAAAATGAAAACCAAGTAAGCAGTTAGACTACGATTTGTACCTAAATTTTTTTATAAAGTGGCTTCTCTGCAAAAAATAAAAACTTAAAGTTTGACATGCCGTGTAGGAATCATTTTATCTTTAATATATCAAAATAAATGCAAATTCATACGATACTTTCGAGCTTTTACGTAGATTATGTGAAATTTGCCCGAATTATGTCGAGTGGTTCCTTACTAGCCGTCCACACGAGCAATAATCAATTGTCAAATTCGGCACAAGATATCAGCGTGTGGACCGTATGAATATGTGTTCAAATATATATTAAGCAACAAATGTTAAAATACATTACTGGGCAATAATCTCTTAACACATGCTGTCAAATGAAAATAATATTATTTTTTTTTAACAAAAAAGTAAGGAAAAATGTTTTAAATTAATAAAATAAATAGAATTTCAATTTAAAATTAGTAAAAGATCTAATAAAGGATAATTTAGGTATGTATGTATATGCATAAAAAACAAATATATTTGAATGTACGTTTTCGCCACCTCTATTTATTTGTTATTGTAAAATTTCCTGCTATCAGAATATTTCCTAACGTTTTGCATTGATTGACAGAAGAAAAGTTATGTCAGCTGATAAATTAAGATCACCTGATGTGAATTCGGCTTGTCTAGATACATTGTTGAACACAAGCAATTTGACGAAGATTGTTGCTATGATGTGTTGTGTTAGTTGCAGGTTGAATCATGACAAGGCCGCTTCAGACTGTCACATTTGAATAACTTTTCTTCTTATTCTTTAAAGGTAGAGGTCCATAGCTCGCTTTTTGCGCGTTATGCTTCACACGCGTTTCATTCTCTTGTTTCATTCTATACTTTGTTCGCGTTGAGTTACATGCACTGCTTTTCATGCGCCATTTTATTTTTGTTTTGATCAGCTGTGTGCGTTTGTTAATAAATACTTATAAAGAAAAAATGGAGAGTGAAATCGAGTTTTTAAAAGAATTTGTGGAGTTAGTCAAGTTTGTATATTTAATTTTATGTGCAAAAAATGTCTATGAACAATTTCAAAAAAAGAAAAGGTTTTGGTTACGGCCGTTGTATTTAGAACGGAATTTAAGTGGGTTTTTTGAAACCACATTTAAAAAATTAAAACTTCTGCCCTGAGCAATTTCGAACCGCGACAAGAATGTCTGCAGATGTCTTTGACTATTTATTCAGCATTTTAAACGATAGTCTTGAGAAGAACTCGGCCAGGGCTATTCCAGCAGATTGTCGGCTGTTGTTGACTTTAATGTAAGTAAATTGAAAATTACATATAAATGTATGCTCATTATTGGCTTAAGCAATAACTTTTCTAAGCAGCTATTTAATACAGATTTAGCGGAGATGACACTCAGTACGTAAAAGTAATCGATAACTAATATGCAAAATTTGTTACTGAGAAAAGTGTGGTGAAAAGTTAATTAAAATACATCGCATTAATGAAAATATTCACATATTTTATTAAACAAGCTTTTTTACTAAGAAATTTTTTTTATTGAAAAAAAAAAGAAAAAAATTATCCACGGCAAAATAATATTTATCGATAACGTAAGAAATAAAGTATTATTTAACATCTTTAGCATTCAAGAACAGCTGACTTTCTTTCATGGTGCTTGTAACGCATACAAAAATAGACAGTAGACCTAAGTACTTTTTGCTTTGAACGCGCCTACGCGTTCTGCGCTTTTTGCAATGTATTTTGTCACATACTATTACATTGATTCTACTTTTTTGACAGATACATAGAAAGCGTAACGCGCAAAAAGCGAGCTATGGACCTCTACCTTAACTTTTTATCGGAGAGGATACTTTTTATTTATTTTTGAGAGAATTTAGGCCAAATTTTCTCACTGTTATTCATAGTTTTTTCTGTAAGATGGGTTTTTAAGAAAAATTATCCCCCTAATGATTTGCAAAAGTTGTTTATTAACTCTCCAATTTTGTGTATGCATACATACATATGTTTCTGTATGTACATTTACTGTGTACTTTTTAGTATAGTGCCTAATAGGGTATTCAATTAATCGGAGTTTCGTTTTCTTCGGTTAATCGCTCGATTATTTAATCGAGGTTTTGGTTTAATCGGTTAGTAATCAGTTAATTTTAGATTAATCGGTTAACCGATTGAAAACAATTTTCATATTAATTTCAATAAATGAAAGTACATACATTATTCATTATATTGAGATTTTATTAATAAAAAGGGGATAACATATATGTATGTATATGTACGTATTAATAATAAAACTAGTACTTAAGTGATACTTTTTTTATATTGTTTAATATATTAAAGAGATCTTCTAAAATAATCTTTGAGAAATAGTATTTAGTTCAAATGTTTAGGTTTAAAACGATTATTTTTATAGTTTTAATAAAACTTGAGTTATAATAAATCCTTACACTAATCGTTGTCATGGTTTACGTGGCTGCCTTTTTCACGCAGGCATTCAAGTATAATCTAGATGATGATCTGGTGGTCCTAGCTTCTCCAGAAGAAGTGTTATACACATCCCTTGATTGTTGAATCTGTGGAAGAAAAAATATTGTATGAGATTTGAAGAAATTTTGAGATTCAATCGTTGTCCTACAAAACAAAATTTTTTTGTATTTTTTTTAATTATGCTATAATACATACATTGCCGGATCTGGATAAAGAAATTTTCTGGGGGTGGGGGTAGGGGGTGATTTTCATGAGTTATACTATAATAGGTAATTGCAGTAAATTTTCTTTTCTATTATGAACAGCAACCCTAACTGGTTGAAAAGTGAAAAAATTTGTCAACTATGGTTGATAGGTCTTAGGAAAACTAGTTGATAAAGTTGTGAATGATTAAGTAGGTATTCGCAATTGCTTTTGAAGGAAAAAAAAATAGATGACAAATGACAAAAATAAGCTGCAGTGAGAGGCCTTTGCGACGTCCGAGTTTGCTTCTATCAAACTTACAAACCTTTCAATTTGCTTTTTGTTGCTCATAATATGCGACCTGTGCATAAAATCAACTATTTTGTTTATTTATGACGATATTTATTTATATATTTCTATTTATTTAGTACTTACATTTCAGTTGAATATTTTTCTCCTAATACTTTGTAGTAGTTGCAAAAAAGAGAATATATTTCCATTAATCACAATAGTGATTTTGTAGTTGATGGTTGATAAATTATAGTTGATACTTCTTTTCAACCGCTTGAATTATATTTGCATTTTGTATTTATTTTGAAATAAAACTAAAGCAAACATTTGATTTCTAGTGACGGATGTTCTTTTGAACAACTGTCCTTTATTGAATGAATCTTAAGACTGATTATTAAAATATAAAAATATAATAATATAAAATCATTCCACCAAATGTGGGATTCCAAAAATGTAACTTTAAACTTATATTTAATTAAAGGTAAGCAACATAAACATATTTATATAAATGCTGATGTTACTGTCTGGCAAAGTGTGGGAACGGAATTTAATTGAAGCTATTAGGTTCACTACACTTTACCAGCAATTACTATTAGATATAGAGTGGGTACGTAACTCTTGCATTTCGTAATACCGTTTTATCAACTTTGTTGTAAAAATTTCTCTTATCAACCGCACGTTGCTGTTCGTAATAAGCCTGTATATTTATAAGGGGCAAAAGCAATTCATGGTGGGGCAATCCCCCTCCTCCCCCCAAAAGTAATTGTATTTCTAAATGAAAGAAAAAATGTTGACAGCAAACACTTGTTAAATAAATTGTAAGTGAAATTTATTTGCTGGTGGTTAAGCGATGTCTATATGCATTTCATTGTTGCTTTAACAAATCGTCAGTAGACTTCAACTACACATTTTGAACAGTCACAAACCTTTTATCTTATGCACAAACTTCCAAAAACTATTTGAGAATTCACAAATAATAATATTTTTGAAAATCACAAAAGCAAATTAAGCGTAGTAGGTTTAGAAACTCATACAAAATGTGTGGTTGAAGTCTACTGACGATTTGTTAAAGCAACAATGAAATGCATATAGACATCGCTTAACCACCAGCAAATAATTATGACAATATGTCGAATAATAAATTTCTTGACTTGTTAAATAAAATTAAGTTCACTGAACGTGTACTTCTTTGTTTGCATGAAAACCGAACACACAAACCAAAACACACCATTTGTTTATGAGAAGAAACAATTAGTATTTCTTAAAAAAAATCATTGAAATATGTACTACGAAAAATATTAAATTTTGTTTAAACAGTTAAACTGTTAATCGACCTAAATTAACCAGTTTAATCGGAAATAGCAAATCGGAAATAGCCAATTTTAAATTAACCGAACATTTAATCGGTTATCTATTAATCGGTTAACCGATTGAATACCCTATTGCCTAATATTAATTTGTTGTTGTTGTTGGTTGTATAAATTTAATCTCATCAATTTCGAACTCAAGCTGTATACTGCTCTCGGTATGTCATAGTTATTATTGGGTTTCATTCTAAATACGAAGCGCCGCATCAGTCGCCAACGTGAGTAGCAAGCGTTCAGTTTTAAGTTAGTATACACTTTTTTTTATTCTAAATTTGTTTTATCTTTTATAAATGAAAAAAGAACATTATAGTTAAGAAAATAAATTTTTATACAAAAGCAAGCAACAAAATGCCAATTCAAGCTGATGAAACTGATGTAAGTCTTTAATAAACAAGATGTTTTCTAAAAGTGTAATTACATGCATATGTACGTTTGTATGTAGTACATATCTCTGTGTGCAAGTATACATATCAATACATAAATACATACACACATACATATGTAAATTCTCTAATAATTGCACCCTTATTTTATGTTTCGTTTTTTTATGGGTAGACTTGAGTAAGTAATGTGCCATTACATAACCTCCTCTCAATCATTTTACATACATACATATGTACATACTTAATTGATAAAAGTGATTGGCTTGTCATAAGACATTGTCTATATGTACTTACAAACATGAGTACATATGCACATATGTATATATGTACATATGCATACATACATACAACAATATATTTTTCAAGCTTTTGATTTTAGCTTTTTTAGTTTATACATATAAGTACATATGTTGTAAATACACGTAAATACAGTGTGTATATATCGTTACCTTAATGTAGAAAGACCCCACAAACTTTTATTTTTTTTGAAATCGAGTATTTTGTATATTTCTATAAAAGATCATCTAATGTAGCGAAAAATGCAAAAATCTGCATTTTAAAAACAATAATGAGTTAGGGCCTTTCTAAATTGAGGTAACGATATGTATGTACATTTTTGAATGTCAGGGATTTTGATTACATATAGTAGTTGTGTACATTTGTATGTATGTATGTACTAGTGATGTAACGAATGTCAAATTTTGATATTCGCGAATACGACCATGAATATTTGAAACAATATTCGCGAATACGAATTCGAATATTAAAAAAAATAAAATATGCAAAATTTCTATAAACAATTTAATGAATTCGTACACAGTAACGACAGATTTTAATTTTAAATTTTTTGTAGAAAAGTCACTTTATGCCAAACAATCTAGAGACAAATTGTAGTCAAACTGTATAAATGGTTTTCATTTCTTCATCTCTTTTCCCTCTACATTTTTAAATATTTTTAACACACATAAATAACTTATTTCCATATGAAACAACAAAATTTATTACCAAACAAATACATAGAAGGAAGGAAGGAAGGTCTTGCAGAAGCTTATGAAAATATTTCTTCCAATTCGCATGGACAAAGATCCTTTCAAAAAATATATTCTTACATGGATATGACAATATCAAATTATAAGTTTTAAAATTGTTGTTGGCCCACTTGAGGCTACATCGTATAAGTTTTGACAGATGTATTAATGGAAACTTTCATACATAGACGTATTTTCAAAGGGATATTTTAATTTTTTATTTAATCGACCTAAGGAAAATATTTTTATAAAACAGCAGTTATCTAGAAGCTAGAATGCTTTATTATAATATTTTAATTGGAGAAATAATTTTCGAACAAATATTATTTAGAAAAGAACTTTAACTTTTTTAATGGTAATTGTACAAGAAGTTTGTTTTATTTGTTTTTAAGTTTTTTAAATTATTTTTTACAAACTAATATTTTAAGCCATTTATTTAAATTTCATTTAGGATTTATGCATTTATTTATTTATTTTTTTGGAAAAATATTCGTTCTCGCCTGAATTTGGCGAATACGAATAACTAAAAATGGACGAGTATTCGACAATTCGAATACGAATACGACTATTCGTGCATCACTAGTATCTACATATCGCTCATTTATTTCAATAGTGTCATAACTCAAAAAAACAAGTTTTGCAGAAAACGCGTTTAAAGATTTGATTTTACATATACATAAAACTCCATGAAAACATAAAAAAATATTTATCGCTCAGTTGATTGTATTACAACGCCACGCATTTTTCTAGTTATGACACTATTGAAGTAAATAAGCGACATGTACCAACTACAACGTTGTTAGCAAAGCTTCCACTGGCGTTACAGCGAAAAAATATAAAAAAAAATATTGGACTTAAAGTTATAAAAATGTTAAGCTTAAGAGGCCTTAAGCTAAGGTGTTTACATGTTTTAGCTTTTTTAATTAATTGTTAGTTAATGATAATTTTATGAGTGTTGATCAAAGTTTATTAGGGAAAAAGACAATCAGCACGACGTTGCTACGATGGTCTGCGGGTACAACTAACATCAGCACAACATCTGTTTACCAAAATTTTAATGTACTTTGAATGAACTTGTTTTCAATGTTGTTACAATACTGTAAATACAAATTTATAATGTCGTCACAATAGAAATTTCCAAACTAAAGTCAAATTTTTGTATTAACGGTGTTGTAGCTGTATAGAATTGTAAACGCGTTATTAGGAAACTAAAGTAAAATTTTTGTATACGAGGTGTGTTCAAAAAGTATCGCGAATTTTGAATTTTCGCGGGTTACGTATATTTGAATTTTGATTTTTTTGTGGCCTTATGTTGGTACTCTTCACTTCATCAATTTTTTCGTCTGTTGTTGAAGTGGTCGTGCGTCCGGTACACTCTTCGTCGTTCACATCTGCTCGGCCTTCTGAGAACATTTTGTACCACCGATAAACGTTGCTTCGGTCCAAGGTAGCTCTTCTCCGTATGCCAAAATCAACATTCGGAATGCATTCGCGCACTTAATTTCGTTTTTCACACAAAATTTGATACAGCTTCTTTGTTCCATTTTTTTTTTAATAGGTAAAAATCGAAGACGAGCCAAAACACGTGCAAGCAAAGCAGCTGTCAACAATTAACTGAACATTCAAAAATACGGAAATTGTTGGCATAAGTGAGAGACATGAGTACCAACATAACGCCACAAAAAAAAAATCAAAATTTGAATATATGTTCATAACCCGCAAAAATTAAAAATTCGCGATACTTTTTGAACACACCTCGTATACAGTGTTGTAGTGGTATAGGATTACTAAGAACGCGGTATTTGTAAACGTAAAGTCAAATTTTTGTGTTCGCAGTACTGTGGTGGTTCAAAAATTTTGGAAGAGTCGTAAGTTTGTATTTACAGTGTAGTCACAATTTCTGCCTTGGTAATATTTTAGTACTTTTCAGAAAATTAATGATTTCTAGCATACATATTGTCGGTTGGATATTGGTTTGCTGCAGACATAATGTATTTTCAATATACTGTGCCGCAAACCAACCAACCAAACGACGATATGTACTCGTATATAATATTCTGTTTCTTTCGGAATCAAATTTAATGCAGGGTTTAATTATATATTCAATGGAAATGAGTTGAATGTTGTTGCAATGCTGACAGATATTGGAAGAATCGGATTTTATTAAGTGTCTGTGTGTTAAATAGGTATGGTCAAGTCTTAGGCCCAATAATTCAGTTCTCAATTATATGTCATTTAGCTAATTGCCACTTAAATTTAAGTTGCATTTAATTGCAGTTTCATTTTTTCAGTCATAAAATTTAATGCTCACTTAAATACTATGATGATAAACTGTCTTTTGAACCCCACATTGACAATATTTGCTCAAAAGTTTGCATGACACTGCGAAGGTTATACCATTTAAATCTTTTATTACCTTTACATGTTAGAAAATCTGTTGCACATGCTCTACTGATGAGTAGAGTCAATTACTGTATTGAGGTATACTCGGGCTGTAATGTGGGTAACAAAATGAAGATAAAAAGTATTTTGCACAAAATTATTATATACGCTTATGGACTTAGAATAAGTGATCACATTTCACAACATGTAAATAACTTTCTTCCAATTAAGTTCGATGACTATCTCAAATTTCGTTTATTAATTTACCTTTACAGAATTATAAAGCTTCAAATTCCTGAACGTATTACACGTATGATTAATTTCACTAGAACTCTTAGAAATCCACAAATCATTATATCAAGAATAAATAATGCTACATATGAAAGATCTTTTCTTGTACAAGCTTGCTAGATATTGGAATATTTTACCCAGGAATTTCTCTATGTCCTTAACAGTATTCAAACATAAACTTATAGAATTTTTTAATGGCCCAAACTCGACGCACCAATAACTAGGGTTCCCCCTATACCTTTTACACAATAATGTTTTTACTTAGGGCGGGGTGTGTGTGCAAGTGTTGGGATGCTGATATGTGTAATGTTTACTTACCATAGAATAGTACTATTACTAGTAATACAAATGTAATTGGCCAATAGGCTATATGTATTGCAAATGAACGAATAAATGAAATGAAATGAAAGTATGGTAGCACTGAGAAATGTCAATAGTTCTAAAAGAAAACAGATGTTTAATTTAAATAACAAAGTTAGGTTATCAACACATGTTGAAAGTTAAAATTGCATAAAAACATATTTTATGAAACCAATAGAGCATCCGAACGAATTTTTCTATTTATTTTTTCCATGATATGAAATTATTTACTGCATATGTTATATATTTATGAAAATTAAACGAAATTTTTTTAATACGACCACATGATGTTCATGTACATGTTTTCAATAAACACACACAAACATAAAAACATATGGTATGCTCGAAAAACTTAAATAGAACTTATATACGCAAGGTTGGGCATTTAAGTATTATTCAAATGTCTCCCAACCTTGCACTGAAAAAATGAATTTGTTACTTAAATGGCACTTTAAGCCTTAGCTTGATAAATTTACGATAGTCAAAGGTCATGATTGATTTACTATAATTATAGTTGAGATAGTTTTTAAACTAAGCATTCTTAAAACTCTTGTTTGAAGAATGCTTTTTTGTTTCAGTGTGGGAAGTAGGATTAGTAGAGTAAAAAAAAATTTAATTAAAAAACTAAAAGTGACTTTTTGAGCTCAAGATTAGAGATTAAATTAACCTTAATCTGCATTTCTGATTTTAGGGTAGTCGATTATATCGTTTTATTTGCTAGTTTAAGCGGCCAATCGTGGTGGTTTAATCTTAGATAAATATTGGCAACATGCACTTGTGAAACATATAACTTTTTGTAAAAATTATATGATAACCAATAATGGGCTGACGATGTATGACTTTTACACAGAAAATGTTGCCACTATTTTGTTCCTCAGTATGGTAATACATACTACACATAATAAGAAGTTTAAACTGCCACTCAGAAACATCATGAGTTTGATGTCTCAATTAAGAGAGATTAAGTTAATTTTCGGATTAGTTAATTAGAGAAATAAACTAATCTTAATATCGAAACCAAAAAGTCGCCCTAAATCATTTATTGACTTTACTACAAAGTTAAACTTTATTTTTCTAGCAAAAGGTCTTATGTCAATATTTGATGAGTTAGCTTTTATATTCATTAGAATAAAAAATGTAAACAAATGATTGATAGATGTTAATAAAGTATTAGAATATTTATATTTGCATACATATTTGTTATTTATATAAATGATAAATAAATTGATAGATGAGTGCTAATCTTTTTTTTTTTTTTGCTATTGTGATGTTTTTTTTTCTCTAGATAATTCCCATCGCTGTGGGCGTAGTTGCTGTGGTAGCTGGTGCCGTTATAATTCATTACTTAATAAATAAAAAATCGACAAAGAAACCTCGTCCAGAACCAAATAGAACCGCACGTTTACGTACTTTAGTGGATGTTAATGATAAATATCAATTGCCTCTGGTCGAAAAGGAAATCCTGAGTCATGACACACGCCGTTTTCGTTTTGGTTTACCATCGCATCAGCACATATTGGGCCTACCAGTTGGGCAACATATTCATCTCATTGCCACCATTGAAAATGAACTAGTGATACGTCCTTATACACCAATTTCATCTGACGATGACGTGGGTTATGTTGATCTTGTGGTCAAAGTTTACTTTAAAGATGTTCATCCCAAATTCCCAGCTGGCGGCAAAATGTCTCAACATTTAGATCAAATGGAAATTGGTGATAAAATTTCTTTTCGTGGTCCTTCGGGTCGTTTACAATATTTGGGTAATGGTAGTTTCTCCATTAAGAAGCTGCGTAAAGATCCGCCAAAGACTGTTAAAGCCAAACGAGTTAATATGATTGCTGGTGGCACCGGCATTACACCCATGCTACAGTTGGTGCGTGATATCTTGAAGCACAATGACAGTGACAAAACTGAATTGGCTTTATTGTTCGCCAATCAAGTAAGTTTTTTTTTTAATTTTAAAATCTAAAATTTGTTTTACAAATTATGTTGTATATATATATTTTTTAGAGTGAAAAGGATATTTTGTTGCGCAATGAGCTTGATGAATTGGCCAAGAAATATCCAGATCAATTTAAAGTTTGGTATACTGTTGATAAAGCCGGTGAAGGTGAGTTTGGTTTTTATTTTCTTTTCTTTTCATAATATTTTATTTACACCATACATATTTTTATTTGTGACCATAAATTTTTTTTAAATTCCTTTTAAAAAGCTTTTAATTTTTGAAATGTACCAGTATGAAATTATTAAGACCATTAGAAAATTTGTGCTGAAATGAAGAAAAAAAAAACAAGTTAATTAAATTCGTAATGAATTGGTTTTGATTTTTTCACTGTCAAATATTTTCATAAAATTGCAATAAAAAACTTGGCCTTAGCAAGAACTTATCAGAGTTGCGCTGACTAACAGGCTCCCAGAACAGCTCGCACTCTCTTACTAGTTCTTAATTTTATGTACAAATTAAACGAAAAATTGACATATTGTCCGAAAAGTTTACAATACAATAATTGAAATTTAGTTGCTGGTGGTTAAACATGTCTATATACTCATTTCATTGGCGCTTCAACCAAGTCATGAGTAGACTTCAACCACACATTGAACATTCACAAACCCCTTATCGTATGCACAGACTTTAAAAAACTATGTATTTGAGAATTCGCAAATAATAATATTTCTGAAAATCACAAAAGAAAAATAAAATGAGTTCACCGGAATAAAAATCAGTTTCGAAAGAATTTTCTTTCGTTGCGAAATACAGATGATGAAAAATTATTTAGGCCCTAATTTTGTAAAACGCAACGCCTAGCGTTGAAAAATTTTATGTGGAAATAATTTAATTTACAAAAACAAAATACATACTTAATTTGTCAACGCTAAGCGTTGCGTTTTACAAAATTAGACCATTAGAAAAGACGTTATGCATTTCTTAGGGCCAATTTCACCAACTTATTTAAATATCAATTCATATTTAAAAGAAATTTTTCCATACAAAAGTTAATGAAAATTGACATTTAAATATGAATTGATATTTAAATAGAGTTGGTGAAATTGGGCCTTATAGTAAATAGTTTTGTCAATAATTTTCAAATTTGTTTTTAATAGTTTTTTTGAATCATTTTTGATTAATTTTGTTTCACAGATTTATGCTGTACTCGTATATTTTATCTTGTAGTGTGATTTTGAAGAGTCCGTAGTTTGAGATTGGCTTAAAAATGATTCTCAAAATTTATCGGAATTCATCACACATTTCCAAAACAATTTTTGTGAATTCGTTTTGAAACGCATCTAAAGGTAGTCCATGTAACGATTGTTATCTTGGTGTATTCCTTATGCACGTAGCCATTTCTCTTTTAGCTTCAATTTGGAAATAAATCGTTATTTGCGGTATCTGAAAAATACAAAATCAAACATTTTCTGCAGAATTGGTAAAACACTTTACTGACCGCAAAAATTAGGAAACGTTTGCTTTCATTTGGTTGTATACTTTTTACTAAGTAAAACGAAAATGAGACGACTGCGCTATTTAGTTTTGTTATCTACTTGCTCATGAGCACAAAGTGTATTTTATTTTAAATTTTAAGAGTTAAAAATTAAAACAATGAGAAAAAATTTAATTGTTTTGTCGAAAGCAAATCTCACTTAAATGTCGAAAGATAGTGGATCCACTCGGTTCGGTAGATTTCGAAAACAAAATTTTCACAGAACTATTTTTTTTTAAATAAATATTAAACTACTAAGGCGATCAAGTTAAAAAATCTAATCAGCTCTTAACCTCAAAATGACACCTGGTTTTCTGCCAATTTTAATAAAATCTGATGATTCGTTCGATAGACGAAATTTTCAAATATTCACTGATTTCTATAGACTTAAAAAGTACATCGAAAAATTGGCCATAATCTATCAAATCAATGCTAAAACATTGGGGCTTGTTTACCCACTGTCGAAAACAACTGACTGCTATTGATAGGCTCATAATATTTGTTACATATTAGGGAACAGAAACAGACTGTCAATAGCACAAAATTGTTCTAGAGGACAACTAGACAATCCCAATTTTTTTTGGTATTGTATTGAGTTGATCGATGTTGACATCTGGAATAAGGGTGATTTTTTTGGACTTGAAAATTGCAGGAGATTTTCAGGGATGAATGGCGCACAAGGTCAACCGATTCCCACATTTTATCGTTTTCAAATCGGTTTTGTGTCAAAATCGTTTGATCGTTCATTACTTACATACATACATGATTGTAATGTAAAATGTGTAATTGAAAACATAAAATAAAATTTATATACATAACTCTGCTTTATGAAAAAAAACTCTGCTTTAGCGTGTAAAATAAAGCCATCGAGTTTTTTTTGTCTGAAATAGAAAAATTTGATGTAATATTATATTTATTAAACATGTTAGCCTTTAATGTATTATATAAAATAAATTTCTTTAATTATTGCTTATTTGCCTCCCATCATTTTTTATAACGCCTAAGTGTCGTCTTGCCGTCTAGTTTTTGACACCCCAGTAAAAAAAATTGCTTCGAACGAACAGGTTTCTACTATTACAGAATAAAACCTGCTACTGATATGAATTCCCGGTTTGGAGTACTACATTTTTTGAATCTAATAAAACATGCAACAGCAGTTATCTAAAGTTATTTATAGGCTTAATAATAAAAAAAAGTAAATACGTTTACTTATGTATAAAATCACTTTTCAAGATGGTTCATTGGAGTTTTCTCTGCAGGTTGCATTGTTTTGGCGCCATTAAATCACCTTTTTTCTATAGTTTTTGCTTCATATATTTTCACTGCTTCTAAACAAGTTCATATTTTAAAACGAATTATGATGCGCTTTATTGCCTTAATGCTTCAAAAATCCTAAAAAATTTTACTGGGACGTTTCTGCTAGAATGTTCTCCCACGCATGTTTAATCAACATTAGTAGGTTATTGGACAGATTTGTTCTTCGAACACTTGCTTAACTATTTGCCAAATTAATTTTTGAAAATCAAAAAAATAGTACGTATGGAAGAATGGCCTCTACCGGACCGGACTTAAAATTGTTATATGAATAGAAGTTTAAACTTACAAATTAAAAAAAAAAAACGAAGGATACACTGATTTTCAAAAACACGATTTAACATTTAAAATCCAAAAATATTCATCAAAATACGGAATTTTTTTTTCTGTAAAAAATCATCTAAAAACCAAAATTTCACAAAAAAATCCAATTTGGACCATTATTAAAGTTATGGACATAAAACTAAAAACAAGTGATTTTTAAAAAAAGTGACATTTTGACAAAAAAATACATCAAAAAACTACTAAAAATTGTTCAAACTGTGCGATTTGGTGTGGAATGCCCTATATATATATGTACATATTTAATTTGGATTTTGTCAAATATTTCATTGGAACTACTACTAGCCGTTGCTATTACCACCAGTTTAGTAAAACCAAATCTTGTTATCCATAGCCTTGCTAATGCAGTAATCATTGGAACGCAGATGCTAATAGAACACTGGCTGTCTCAGTATTTTTTAATAAGCCAAAATACATACACATACATACTCGTATTTAAATGTTAGTATAGGACAAATGTTAGATATTAAATTTATTTATATTTTCTTTTGCTCATTTCAAACTTGAAAACTTAATTTTTTCAAGCTAAAAAAGAAGTAAAAAATATCGTTGAAATTTTTTTTCTATCCTCTTTAAAAAATTCTTTTGAAAATGCTGCTCAAAAAATGCAAACACCGCGACGAAAATTTAAAGGCTGGTCTTACAATACCGGCCACATAAACGATAATATGATGAAAGATCACCTGTATCCGCCATCAGATGATACATTATGTCTGCTATGTGGACCACCACCAATGGTTAATTATACTTGTATACCTGGGCTCGATAGGCTGGGCCATAAAAGTGATATGCGTTTTAGTTATTGAATTAAATAGGATCTACGAAGAAGAGAATTTAAAAAATGGGATCTGTAGATAATATGCTTATAATATTTATTTCTATTTTAAAGTATATTTATTTTGTTATCTGTTTATGTATATTTAATTAATGCTGCCTTTGAAACTGTAGTTTATAAAAGGTACATTATTTCTAAAGATAATTGTTTAAATAAATATGTATATATGTAAATTTGTATGTATGTATATGAACTTATTTCACTTATCAAATGTATTTTTTATTTTCAGGCTGGACCTACAGTGTTGGTTTTATCAACGACATGATGATTAAAGTTCATTTATTCCCAGCCGATGATTCTACCATTACTCTAATGTGTGGTCCACCGCCAATGATTAATTTTGCTTGCAATCCCGCTTTGGACAAACTGGGCTATCATCCTGATAGCAGATTCGCTTATTAAGTTACTCAAAACTTATCATCTATTATCACATTATATTATTATCAAAATTTCATATGCATTTCGTAGTCATCTTTTGAATTTAGTATATAAGTGTTTTGAATTGAAATATGTATGTATATAATACAATCAGCTAGATACTATATTATTTTTGCATTGAAAACAGTTTATTTCTTAAAACATAAACTGCAAAAATTGTTTTGATTAAAAAAAAAAATAAAAATATGTATGTACATTGAAAAAATTTACTACAGTGTTCTCTTTTAATTTAATTTATTGAAAATAACAAGACAGAAACCAAAAGGTTTGTATTTCAGTTCAACCAAAAAAAGGGTCGAAAACCGTGGGGAAAATTTTTCATTTATATTATCCATTATTTTCTCTATTATCCAACCAATTTTCATTCAATTGTCTCTAATATCCTTTGTGATACAATATTTGTTTTGTATTTATAAAAAAAACGAGCGTTAAAAATTATTTCGCATTTTTGCATTATCGACCCACTGTAGGTAGTAGTTATTTTTTGTAGTCGTCGCTTTTGATACTTTCAAAAATGCCAAATTCTACCAGGCCAACAGAAACTGAAAATAATAGCAGGTCGATTGTTTACAAAATTATTTTTATTTTCTTATGCAAAAGGGAAACGCCCCCTGGAAAACTTATTATTCTTCCACAGGTTGTTTTATTTATATCGCCGCCTGAAACACAAATGGAATGACAAAACCCTAACCGAAGAAATAAAAATTATCTTTCAGAACACAGATGCACAATAATTATTTTATACAGATAAATATAATCACTTTTTAGGTTTAGGCAATTTATACACATAAATATAATTACTTTTTATTACGCTTTTTTGTACTTTTCTATTGTTGTTTCTTTCGTCTTTCTGAACAAAGATGCACAATTATTTTATACAAATAAATATAATCACTTTTTAGATTTAGGCAATTACTTTATACAGATAAATATAATTACTTTTTACGCATTTTTGTACTTTTCTACCATTTATTTATTATTTAACTAATCAGAATGAAAATTTTTGTTCCTTTCGTATTTCTCAACAAAGATGCACAATTATTTTATACAGATAAATTTAATTAAATCACTTTTTAGATGCACAATTATTTTATACGATAAATATAATCACATTTTATTACGCTTTTTTGTACTTTTCTACCATTTATTTATTATTTAATCAATCAGAATGCAATTTTTTTTGTTCCTTTCGTCATGCGTGTAATACTTTGTGTTTTAGGTTACGATATTTACACGAAAATGAAAATAAAAACCACATAACATAGTAAGAAATTATTCCAGTCTGAGAGAGATGCTGCTGCTATTTACGTAACCCAACAAACATTTAAAGGATTTTTTTGGTCACAAAATCCATATAAATTTCAACTGCTTATTTTTAATTAGTGTTTTTTATGGGAATTGTTAATGTTAAAATTTGTTAAGGCCATGACTCACTATCATACAAAGTCGTGCGATCTACGAAAAAGTACAACCCTGGTGTGATGAATTGTTTTTGTCTTTTGAAAATGTTCATAGACTCCATCATACCAGGGCTGTATTTTCTCAAAAATCGCACGATCGTGTAGGCTAGTGTATCACGGCCTTAAGTAAAATATTTTTTTTTATTAAAAATACATTAAAATTGATTATTGAGAGGTTTATGCTTATTTTTTTACTTTGTAATAATAACATACATACATGGTGCTTTTGTGATCTCAGCCAGTCCTTGAGGCAGTACTTCCTTCGCGTTCCAAAATTTTGTTTATTTATTACAAGTACATACTTATATTCGTGACTGATTTCATCACATGAGTACTACAACGATTGCTTCTTTCATAAATGTTTGCAGGGTTTAATAACTTTATAACGCGATTTATAAGAAATGTTTATGTGTGTGTTTTTCTGTAACCAGGAGTTCAGAGATTATTGTGCATTGAAACTTACGATTTTATTGAAGCAGAGTCTTAAAGCAATATTTTCCTTTTTTAAAAAATGTGGAATTTTGATTATTACTATTACTATTATCGATAAACATTTCTTTTCATTAATATATAAGAATATTAACCAAAATCTTTCGGGAAACACACTATAGTTAGCACTTCTGTGTATGTTTGTATACAAGTAAATATTTATATGTATGTATGTATGTATCTTAAACATTTCGGTATTATAAAGTGAGCACACTAAACAATACTGGCTATAAATAATAATAATAATTATTATTATTATTACTGATTATAATCAGTCAACACAAAAATATTTGCAATCACTTCAAAAATATGTATTTTCGAAAAAGGAAATTACTCTTTTACGTTTTGTAATTGAGATTATTATCAACTGTTTATGCTTTAACACAAGCTGTTTATGCTTTAACACAAGTTTTTGTTTAAAAGAATTTATTGGAATGATTATCACTTATCCTCTTCCATCAACAATTTAATATGTATGTTTGTTTTTGTAAAATGCACTATGAAGTAAAGCAAAATTAAGTTGAGGGCGTACACCTTTTGTATAAGAAAACAAAAATATTTTTGGTAAACAAGCGACGCACTATTATTTCTGTTCGCCTGGTAGAAAACTGAAATTTTTAAAATAAAAACATCCTGCACCAATAAACAAACACAGTGGGTCCATTTAGTAAAAAGTTCGAAGCAAATTGTATGGCTTCTTTTTAATATAAAATTTAGATGACAATTCATTTCTGAAATATTTTCTTTATATGTACATATCAGAAATTTTGTAGCCTGATGAGAACATTTTGGAATTCCAAGCGCTATAAAGTAGGAATTACATATACATATGTATGCATGTGCATATATGTATGTATGTACATATAACTACATTTTTATTAAAATACAGCGATTTAGTTGTTATCATTTGGTCAATAGGTCGGAACTTTTAAGATATAAGTAATGTATATAATTTCACAGGATTATTAGAACATGCGATTTTGGGAGCAATTAAAATATTAAACAAATACATACCTAAATACAATTTGTTTATTTATTGCTAAATATAAAATAGCACAAATCGGTATGCATACATACATATGCACATATGTATGTATTTATATACAAAAATGATTCTTGAAAAATTAGGAAAAGTTTAATATAAAAATTTCTAATTTATATATATGAAACCAACATTTTAAGCCTGAAAACCATAATATAATTAATGTAATGTAATGTAATATAAATGAACATGTGATTTTGATTTTATGCTAAAGATAAAATAACATAAATCGCCATACATATACATACATACATATGTATAGATACATAAAAAACTGATTCTTGAAAAGTTAGGAAAACTTTAATTTAAAATTTCTAATTTATATATGAAGCCAATTTATTAAAGCTGTACTATATAATACACATAAGTATGTATGTATGTACGTACGTATAGCGAATTAATGTTATAGGAATTATTGAGATATTTCTTCTAAACGACCCACTGTTACCAGTGAAACTTAAGACTTTATTGATGCAGAGCCTTAAAGCATCAATTCTCTTTTTTTAATTTTTGTGGAGTTTTTATTATTTACTATTGTCGATGTTATTAATATATGTATGTATGAGAATATTAACTAATATCTTTCGGGAAACACACTATAATAAGCACTTCTATGTAAGATTGTATACAGGGGGATGCTTACATATTACGTAACATTCCCGGGGGTTTGGGGGGAGGCATAGAAACTCCGAAAATAGCGTTTCGTAATATGTGCATGTCCCCCAAGCACATATACATACATATGTATGTATATGTATCTTAAGCATTTCAGTATTTGAACACATGATTTCTTTATAATGTAAGCGCAATTAACACAAAAATATTTGTATTTCTAAAATGATTTCGAAAAAGGAAATTACTCTTTTACGTTTTGTAATTGAGATTATAATTAACTGTTTATATTTTAACACAATCTTTGTTTTTGCTTAAAATAATTTATTGGAATAATTCTCACTTATCCTGCCCAATCAACAATTGCATATATATGTAAATATGTATGTATGTATATTTGTTTTTGTAAAAAGTGATATCAAGCAAAACAAAATATGTTTTTATGTTTGTTTTTGTAAAAAGCGATATGGCAAAACAAAGTTAAATTGAAGGCGTGCACTTTTTGCATAAGAAAACAAAAATATTTTTTGGTAAACAATCGACCTGCTATTATTTCTGTTCGCGTGGTAGAAATTTTTAAAACAACGAACAGCCACTGCCGCACACAAAAAACAAACAGTGGGTCCAAAAAAAAAAAATTATAGCTTTGTTTTATTATAAAATTTAGGATGCCAATTTATTTCTGAAACATTTCCTTTGTATAAGAAATTTTGTAGCCTGATAAAAAAAGATTTTGGAGAATAAGTTCAATAATTGTTTTTGCACTTCCATTTACTAAGCGTTAAAAAGTGGGAGGGAGTTACATACATATACATATGTATGTATGTATGTACAGATGTATATGTATTTATAACTAAATTTTTATTAAAAGCCAGCATTTTTGCAAGTAATTAAAATATTGAACAAATATTTGTTTACTAATTACAAAGCATAAAATAATACAGGTAAATCGCCATACATACATATGTGTATAAAAAACTATTCTTGAAAAGTTAGGAAAAGTTTAATATAAAATTTCTAATTGAGATTTTTCTTCTCAACGACCCACTGTTACCAGTGAAACTTAAGATTTTATTGATGCAGAGCCTTGAAGCATCAATTCTCTTTTTTTAATTTTTGTGGAGTTTTTATTATTTACTATTATCGATGGGTATTATATAATATCCATATATGTATGTATAAGGATATTAACTAATATCTTTCGGGAAACACACTATAATAAGCACTTTTATGTATGTATGTATGTTTGTATAAAGGGGCTGTTTACATATTACATAACATTCCAGATGGGTGGAGGGGGGGGGGGGAGGAGGTGTTAAGGATTTGTTACGGTTTAGAAAATGGTTACTGAAAATTTTACAAAAATAAAAGTATAAAAACTCCGAAAATAGCGTTACGTAATACATATGTGCATGTCCCCATGTATCTTAAGCATTTCAGTATTTGAACACATGATGTAAACCCACTTAATCATACATAAATAGTAAACACAAAAATATTGGCAATCATTTCAAAAATGATTTCGAAAAATGAAATTACTCTTTTACGTTTTGTAATTCAGATTATTATTAACTGTTTATATTTTAACACAATCTTTGTTTTTGTTTAAAAGAATTTATTGGAATAATTCTCACTTATCCTGCCCAATCAACAATTGCATATATATGTATGTATGTATGTATGCGTGTTTGTTTTTGTAAAAAGCGATATGAAGGAAAACAAAATATATTTTTATGCTTGTTTTTGTGAAAAGAAAACAAAAAAATATTTTTGGTAAACAATCGACTTGCTATTATTTCTGTTCGCCTGGTAGAAAACTTACGTTTTTAATACAACAAACAGCCGCCAGCGGCGCCGCCAGCCAACAAACAAACATAATCAATCAATGATGGGGGTAATTTTAGTAAAAAATTCGAATAAAAAAAATTTATGGATTCGTTTTGATATAAAACTTATTTATATTTCTTAAATATTTCCGTCATTTATTTCAATTTCAAGATATTTATTTATATAACTTTCTGCGTGTTAATATGTGAGTGGGAGTTATTTACACCATACATATTCTTTGACCAAAATCGATTATTTGCGATCGTAAATAATCGATTTTCTTTGTTGGCGGTTATGGCTCGATATATACATATGTATTTATGTATGTATATATGTATATACATACGTGCATATCAGATTTGTGGGAATTTCAATTACAATGATTTTAATTAAGTTCAAATACATCTAATTTTAATTGAAATTTTTTAATTTTTATAATTACAAAAATATAAATAGTTGTAATTCTAAAAAATTTAGTTATAATTACAAAATGAAATTGTAATCGATTTATGAATGAATGATTACTTCAATTTCAATAAATTCAATTACATTTTTGTGACCATATCTTTAACTTTTTTAAATGTTTAGTAGACCAAAAATTATTTATATGTATATATATGTATGTATGTATGTAAGTGCACAAATGCTCCTATTCTACTTATGTATGTTTGTACCATGTACATACATACATACATAAAAGAAATGCCAGCCGTTCACGTAATTCCGGTGAATCATGAGGCGTGAGAAATATTTTATATGTAACGAATTTTTGCGTAAACTGACACTCGCATATCGCAAAACATTTGCGATTGTGACTTGAACTCGCAAGAGGGGTATTCTGCAATCGCAATCGCAAGACTTTTGGCGAGTTCAAATCGCAAGAGTATACTGAAGTGAACTGATGAATTTAGCCTAAACCAAACTTTAATGAAACAGTAACGGCCTGGCCCACGATGTCTACAAGAAAGATTCTTTCGCTGACTTATGTACATACATATATTGAAAAAAAAAACAAAATAAGAGAATTTGTTTTTGTTTGAAAGAAACTTTCTTGTCGACATCGTGGGCCAGGCCGTAAAATAGTTAGTAAATAAAATTAAGTATGTTTTCTTTTGATTTTAATCAAAAATAGTAATACCTATTTTCGTAAAATTTTTATTATAAAATTAAAATTTTAAAATGTTCTTTTGTTGTGTTAATTTTGTGTTTGCATTGTTTACTTATGTACATATGTACATATGTATATACTGACGATTTCAACAAACACCTGACCTACATACATAAGTATGTATGTATGTATGTAAATCAATATGGCAAGTCGCAAGCAAAACGCATGTGTTACAGAACATGCTTGGCGATTTGCAACTCACATGCGATTTAAAAACGTACATATGTATGTATGTATGTATGTATCTGACTATCTATTTTTAATCAAATAAGTAATTATTGCATAAACGTTCTATAATCACTTTATTTAGGAATTATTTTCAAAATTACAATTAATTGAGATTTTTTCCAACACAATTTGTTTTAAATGTAATTGCTATTTTAATTTTCAATTCCAATAAAATGTAATTGTAATTGAAAATTTTTAATGTACATATGTACATACATACATACATATCGTCGGGTGGTTATTGGTTTGCCGCCGTAATAATGTATTCTTCATACACTGTGCGGCAAATCAGTAACCACTCGACGATATGTAAGGGTCTCATTCATAAAAAATAATTCAGTTTTATAAAGGATTTATAAAACATACTCATTTTGTATGAAAAACAGTAATATAAACCTGTTACATATACATAAATAAAAAATATGTATGTGTTTTTTATGTGCATACATACATACACATGTATGTATGTATGTATGTCATCATGGCCACGTGATAAAAATATGTACATACATACATACATACATATGTACATACATAGTATGTCTGTATTTATGTATGTACATATGTACATATGTTCACTTGACAATCACAGTTTAATATGCTGAAAAGTATGTAAAACCAGCTGTTGAAAGCAACAATAATGTAACATAATATCCGTTACAAAATACTCACATGTATGTATATATGTGCATATATAGGTATGTATGCATGTATACATATGTATGTATATGATGATCATACCAAGAACAGTTGAAAATAACCAGGGCTCGCATTTCGATGAAAAGTAATCTTTTTTCATTGTTTTTAAAACTGCTGTACATATGTATGTACATACTTATGTAAATTTTTTAAATGAACATTATTTTCGGTCGTGTCTTGTATTTTTTTCCACATTTTAGTTTTAGGTAATTTTTTATTATTTTAAGTAATTTTTTTTGGTAAATTTTAATTTCTAGGTAAATTTTTCATTGCCTTAAGTCATGTTAACGAATTTTTGGGAAGGCTCCATTACGAAGTGAACGTTTTAAGTTTTTGCCACCACATTACCCCCGTATCAATCTTAACAGCCTGGGGAACATACATATATACATATGTATGTAGTTGAGTACGAGTACATACCCTCCAGCCAGCCTAGAACCATATGTCTCTATGTCAACACTCTTTTCTCTAGCGACAATTGCACTAGTTGAAATGTCGACAACTTTCCTTTTATGCGAGAGTAGAGATACGTTAGGGACAACAGTTCTAGTGTATTTCTGGTGACATTGTCAATAGTTTGTTTTTCTTTTTATTATGCTGTGCAATAATGTTAAAAAAATACATATGTATGTATGTATGTATGTGTTTAAGTTTTTTGCCCCAACCCTTATAAAATTGTAGACTATAGCCCCTAAAATTTACTAGTGAATCTTTGGTGCCAATGTCTCCATGTGGTCCCAGAAGAACTATTTAGTAAATAGTGCTACAGTCTAGTGGTGGATTTTCAATGACAAGCTAATGTTAAATGTCAATAGATGATAACATTGGCTGGGGTATACCTGGTCAGTAGTACTACTGACAATTTCACTAGTAAATCACGGGGTACATACATACATATGTATGTTTGTATGTATAATTGCTAATATTTAGGAAAAATCTAGACATGTACAAATAAATTTAGCAGGCTGTGTCCCTGCCTGCATACATTAAAGGGAATTTTCAATGCATAGTAATGTTATTTAAGAGCTTCAAACGAAAACGTTGTCCCTAAAAAAGGATAAGACTGATGAAAAATTGTACTTTTAAAAATAAAAAGTTTAATAATGAGTGCATTCATAAGACGTAGCTGTTGCGCAGACGTTGAGTGTTTGTCTTAGAAACGCATAGTTGAGAAGTTCCGCTCCACTCAAGAGTTGAGTAGTTACACTCCACTCAAGAATTGAGTAGTTCCGCTCCACTCAAGAGTTGAGTAATTTTCCATCAAAATGTTTTGCTCAGCCTGAACAGCTGATCGAATAGATCAATGCCTTTCATATGCTTTGTTAGGAGGCAGGAGCAAATATTTGTTAAATTTTTCATTACAAATGCGATAAAGTTGCGACAACAGTTGCCAACAGTTTCACAACTGTTGAGCTCAAAAGCTACGTCTTAAGGCACACTACCTATACTACTACTATACACTAGCCTACACGATCGTGCGATTTTTGGGAAAATACAGCCCTGGTATGATGGAGTCTATGAACATTTTCAAAAGACAAAAACAATTCATCAGATCAGGATTCTATTTTTTCGTAGATCGCGCGATTGTGTAAGATAGTGAATCATGGCCTTTATTAATACGCCCAAAAAACACTTTCAAATTTATATCTTAATAGCACGCAAATTCAAAATAATTTTGTTTCGTTTCGAATTACGGAGTTAGACCACAGGGTTTCGAGACAGAGATTCATAGAGTTAATTTTGACACTACAATTTACAATTGGCCTTTTATATTGATTTCGCTAACGATCATTTATATTTTACGTATGCATCGATTGTGTGTCGTTGTGGAAAGAAACTTTTCAAATCTACGAAAATATTTTAACAGATAATGCTTTGAAAGTATAAAAAAGCATTTCATCATTCATTTTAATTCAAAGCAAATTAATTAATTTTTAGGCCTTTGAGTCATTTCTTTAGTTTTTTAAAGCTCATCTTGTTTTTTTTTTGGAATTTTTTCGTGTATTTTAAATCATTAAAATCCGAGCCCTGGTTATAACTTTGTGCTAACCTAAACATACATATGTAAATGAAAAAGGAAAAAAAGAAATGAATAGATACCCTGCAGAAAACATGGGGTTAAGTGTCCCCAAGTCACCACTTTTGTCGACTATATTGGTGACATTGTCAAACGAGCGTCTACATATTAACATTGTTTTTGATGCGTAGAAAACATTTTGTCAGATACACACAACTATGTTTCTTCTTAATGTTTTATTGGTTTGTTGAAAATACAAGTGGCTTCAAGCAAAATTCAAATTTTTATGAAAATTAGTTTACGAAATCAATATAAAAGGCAAATAAAAAAATTTATTAAAAAATAATTAAAAAAATCAAATAAAAAGAAATTGTAAAAGACAAATAAAAAGCAATCCATTTTGTAATTTTACATATAAAAATATTTTAAAATGAAGCAATTGTGGAAATTTTTACGAGCCTGTAGAAGATTTTGTGGGATCAGTTAAAAAGTCCAGTCCAGTAAGTCCAGATTCATACGTAAGTGTTTGATTTTAATAATTCGACGGAACCTTGACTTTCTCATTTATATTTAATACAAACAGCAAACTAAATTCTTACTTGCTGAACGAATGTTGCCTTTTTTTATGTATTTTTTTTTATTAAAACAAAGATTTTTAATAAAATATTCAGTTTTATTATCATTAGAATTACTAAAATGTACTAGTGACTATCTCTTTCCAATGTCTCGATATGGTCCCAAAAGAAATACCTACTCAGTAGTAACAACGTCAGTAGTTGCTTTTCAATGACACGTACATGCTAAATGTCTATAGCAAAAAGCATTGTCTGGGGTACAATTCGTCAGTAGTACTGCTGACAAAGTCACTAGTAAATCACTACAATTTCACTATTCGCATTTTCTGCAGGGTATATATACATACATATGTACATATCGCACACTAAATCATAAACCGTCACAACTCAAAATGGTTTCGTTCTTTCATAACCCAGTTCACAGAAAAAATCTCCAACAACCGCAAAAATTTCTTTTGCAACACAGTCTTTTTGAACAATATAAAATGCCGTTATGATTATTTTTATGTTACATACATACATATGTATGTATGTATTTGGGCCATTTGTACAGTATTAACAGTTTTTTATATCTCCTCAAAATCTGGATTTTTTCGAGTTGTTACTGCTTATGATTTACTGCCTTATTCATAAAAAATATTTGATTAATAAACTTTTTATAAAACCAAAATATTTTTTATGAATTAGGCCCTTTATGTACAACAAAACCATTTATCATATTCCTTTTCATTAAAAATTTATGATAAATATGCAGGTAGGCTAGTAGATAGACAAAGGTGCTTATGAAGTGCGTAGTTAAGTTTAACTTTTCGTGTTATTAACTCCTTATTTTGGTTTTTATTCCATGGTCTTTGACCGCATGGGAAAAAAAGAGATGATTTTTATATAAACATCCTCTTTGTATGTATGTACATACATACATACATATGTACATACCTACCTGTTTTTGTAAAATTTACATTTATTACTGCTGAAATAATGCCGCAATTTTTGTCTTAAACAAATTTACCGTATTATGTATTTCAAAGATGAACTTTTTGCTACTTTAGCACACGCTGCAAGAAAACATGTTTAAAAATTTCAACTGACACCACACAAAGTAAACCAAACATAAGAGCGGTAATGATGAAGGTGCAGCGGCTCACGAAAACAGGGGGTAAATTACGGCATTCGATATCGATCGAAATTTCTATACAAACACAATTAAAATTGAAAAAATTAAAATTTTTTCAATATCGAATACCGTAATTTGCTCCCAGAATATTGTTCATTCTGCTAGTGTTTGTCGGAATAGTTACCCTGCAGTCGGCGTAGCTAGCGAATGTCTAGCTATTTAGTTAACTACCAATTGTTGCCAGTAACTACCAGCCACACGACTGACGATTTTAACATGGGTAATCAATTGCCACCATCTGCATAACCCTTCGTCAGTTGATTTTCCAAAGAAAATCAACACGAAAAAAATTATTTTAAGTACATATTTATTTTGATTTTGCGTTGGCGTCAGCTACAATTGGAAGTTCGTGGTCAGTGCACGTGTAATTTTTAGTGAAAAAAGTTAAAATGAGCAGAGCAAAATAAAAAGAACAATTAATTGAAAAATGTACATATATATTAATCACCCTTATTTGGAAAAAAAGTTCACGTGAAATGTGTTCCCTTTCCCTAAAATTGTGATCGCCAATGTTTGCGTTGTGGTTGTGCCAGTATTATATTCTTTAATTTTGTTCACCATTTCTTGTTCACGGAAAATATTTCACGTGAACAAAATGATCGCCTTTTATTCCCGATAAGGGTGAATAATTAATTGTTTTATCAATAGAAAAATTTGTTGTATTTATTAGCGAAATCACTGACGAAGGTTTATGCACATGGTGGCAATTGACTACTGTCAATGTCATCCCCATGTTAAAATCGTCAGTCGTGTGCATGGGTAGTAGTTAGGCTGGTAGTTAATGGTAACGATTGGTAGTTAACGAAATAGCTAGACATTCGCTAGCTACGCCGACTGCAGGGATTTGCTTCTTTACTTCTACACATACAATAACTGAAACAAATGTTTTGTAAACAGTGTTGTTCAGCGTTTGTTTTAGAAGACTTCGTTCGCTGCAGTAAAGCATTTGAAAAATCCCTCCTGTCTTAAAAATTCTTGTAAGTGGTCTATTGAAGGGGTATACTATGTATGTACATACATATGTATGTATGTATGTATGCTTTCTGAAAATACGAACTTTAGGCTTATTAAAACAAAGATAAACATCTTTTTTTTTAACAATTCCAATTGAGTTTATTTTACTTAATTTCAATCATATCATTATATAAACTGAAATTACTTGTTATTTAAATTATATGACACACACCTTTTGTCACTTCCAATTTGTTCGATTTATTTTCGTGAATTAATTACAAAGAAGAAATTGAATGAAATGAAGACCATTTGCATATTATAAAAATGCAAATTGTATGAATAAGATTGGAGGGAAATGAATACAATTTGTATAGCACGCGAACAATTTAATAAAATTTTGGGGGTATATCGCAGTGCAGAACTTGAACTTGTAACATCCCAGTCAACATTTTTTTTTAAATTTTGAATCAAATTCTAATCTGTTTCGACTCCTCTGCGCGATTAAAGTAAAGTAAAGTTTCAAGTAAAGTTTTTTCGGAAGAATATGGCATACTCTTCCGGTGACCCTTCTGAAAGTCTTTTGTGAATCATTTTTCTTTGCGAAATATCATGACTGCCAAATAATTAATAGGAACATCTGCACGATTATTTTATGATTCCACACATTTTGCAAATTTTGTTCTCGTTCTTTAAATAAGCCGCTTTCTAGACATTTGAATGGATGGATGGATTGAAAATCTCGAATTGGAAAAAATAATGAGCATTTCAATATTAAGGTAACGGTATGTAGAAATTGTTTGTTTATTTTTTATTGTTTGTTAATAAAGTCTATGCAAGAGGCCAGGGGACAGGTATCTTCTAATGGAGTTACTGCACTCGTCGTGCGCATTAGGCCCTTCATTTACTCTTTCCTGCTTATTCGTTTTCCACGAAAGCTTACTCTTTAGGAAAAAACGCAAGTGGCAAAAATTAAAAAAATATACTTAAAAGTAACAAACCAACAAAGTTTGTCTTAAGTACAACAAAAATAAGCAAATTAACTGACATGTGCATAATTAGTAAATAATAAACGACAATGGCAAGGCTGTTGTAAATTAGAGATGGTAAAATTGAGCTTGCATTACAAAAAAAAAAAAAAAAAAAAAAAAAAAAGCTTTCAGCAAATTGTAATATCATGAATTAAAGCAATTCACATATTCTATTTTGCACTGAAAACTAATAAAGCTGAAATCTGCGTCAACTGACACCACATGCAGTGGACCAAACACAAGAGCGCTGATGATGAAGGTGTAGCGCTCTTCGAAAATAGCATGTTGTTCCGTTCTGCTAGTGTTTGTTAGAATATTTACAATTAACTTTAGTGTTATTTGTTCCTTAAAAATTATCACATGTAATTTGGCTTTTAGAGCGTTACGTGCTTAATCGAATCATAAATGTAGAATATATTCACTCTTATTCCAGTTGTCAACATCGACGTCACCTCAATGCAATACCAAAAAATTGGGGTTTGTCTACCTGCTCGCGATATAAAGTTTGTGCTATTGACAGTCTATTTTTCTTGCCCAAGGTCTAGAAAATAGTATGAGCCTGTGAAAAGCAGCCAGTTGTATTCGACAACGAGCAGACAAGCCCCAATTTTTTGGTATTATATTGACTTGACGTCGATGCTGACAACTAGCATATAGGTGATTATTTGTTTCTACTGTAAAATAAATTTTTAAAACAATAGTTACGGATTTCTAAATTTTAAATGACAATTGTAAAAAGTTTTGCAATAAAGAAAAAAAAATCTATCACTCACTACGTTTAAATAAGCACTCGTACACGCTTCGTTCTAGCTGATATTTACGTTGCTAATTTTGGGGGCTTTGGCATTTTTAGTCTGCAATTTTTCTGCAAGAATGATATGAGGACAGAATCCTTGAAAATTAAACTTCTCAGCCGCGGTATTCATTTAAAAGATTTCACATGTTATATATAATACCAGCCAGCCTGGGCCTATCAAATAAAAATAAAAAAAATAAGTTAATATGATGTATCTCATATTTTTTCAATTGAAATCTTTCGATTTCGGCCACGTATGTAACTATTTCTTATATTCCACTTCATCAACATCCGAGGAGTTGGGGTTTTTTATTGTAAAACTTTTTATAGCAATATACATACATATGTATAACAATAAATACTTTCTTTGTTGCAGCAATAAGTTTTGTCAATTTTTATTATAATTTTATGGCATTAATTTTATGGTCGATATTTTATATTATTAATAAAATTAAATTAATTAAACGTATGTGTTTGTAAGTGTACGTGTGTTGTAGGATAGCTAAAAAATGTATTTATTTATAATATAATAAGCGTCTTTTTATAAACAAATATATAAATATTTTATTTATACTCGTATAATCCAAATACAGAATTTATTTCAAATGGGATTGTAAAACCCTTTTTAAATTTTACTTATCATTATTTCTTACTTATCATTATTTCAACTCGGATTGTAAAACCTCTTTTTTAATTGTATATGCATGTATGTAAATATATGGACTTATCATTTGTTTTAAAGTTACTGATCTAAGTGTAGAAGTTTCTATTCAAACAACATTCCACTTTTATTCGAAAACAAATGTTATATAAAAAAATACTTTCCATCTTCGACTATAGCTGAAAGAACTCATTCTATGTTCCCTCTTTACTGGCTATCCATTATTATATATTATTTTAGGTAAAATTATTGACAAGATGATAAATATTAAGTTTCTTCATTTAATTTTTCAAATGAAAACTCGTTCTATCAGGCCATTCGAATATATGTAGTCAAAGATAGAAATTTGCTCTTGATAATGGCCTGTATTACGAAGTACATTTAACGAAGAAGTCATAAATGGAAAAATGCGTTTTTCAAGTTAATGATGTAGAAAAAGTTATTAATATTTTTTTAATAGCATCATTGAGTTGTAGGTAAATTTTAGACTTTTTTAAACTTGTTATAACTGAGTAGCTGGCGAACAAAACTAAACATGTCCTCAGTAAATATTTAAAAATTTTTTTCGGGCTCTTCAAGCACACATCTATGTCTATAGTCATGAAAAATTTTTGTTCGAAACCAGTTCGATTCCACCTTAAAAAAATAACAAAAACTGACTTTTCCTTGCTAGTCTCTATCTGGGTAGTTCAGTTATTTGCTTGTCCTGTAAAAAACAGTTAACGGAACTAGTCTGGTTGTGTTCGCCAGCTCCTCAACTATGTTGCCATAAACAAGAAACGTTGGAGTTATTCGTCAAATTAGAATGCAAAGTTATCACATAAATTCATTTGAGTCATTTTGTTAAACATATGCAATAACCAGGGAAACCGCAAATATGCAATTGCATGTTTTTTCTTGTGTGACGTATTAATGCGGATATAAGATATTTATGCGTTTCAGAACTTTTTATGAATTTTGGCATCGATTTGTTAGTGCATATTTTTGCTTATTTTATCCCTTAAAGCATGTTTTTGCATATATTAGTCTTACACGCATATTATTAACATTTTTCGATTTTTAGAGCATATTTGTCGCTTTTAGGGCATATTTTGATACTTTTTAGAATTTATTTTTATTTCAATAGGTTTGTTCAAATATGAGTATGTTGGTCAAACTTTTTATTATTATTTTCCACTTTCAAAATCTCTCTATGTATGTAGTGTATAGTGTATACATTTGGCTTATTTATTAAGCCATACTATAAAGTTTTTAATAAACACAGTTGGTTTGAATAAAACCAATCACTACAACTTTTGAGGATCCATAAAAATATTGGACTTTAATTTCAATAAAAATTTGGAAAATGTTCAATGAAAGCACAGCTCCACAGCTTTAATTCTGATATACATAGGGATCTAGTTTGAAGTTGAAGTTAAATTTTATTTCATTACTAAATTTTTTATTGTTTTTTATATTTATTTGATTTTTGTAAAAATACATTTTTTTTTTCAAATAAATAAATTTATATTATTTTTAAGAGCATATTTCTTGAGTTTTTAGGACATATTTTCAAGTTTTTAGTGCATATTGAATGCGCATAAAACGCTTTTTTTAGAGCATATTTGTGGTTTCCCCTGGTAATAACATATATCATGTTTTTGATCTTAGATGTACACAAAGTTATTTTTTTTTAACTTTTGCTATCTACGTTATAAAGGATTGCAAACAAAATGTTATTCAATCACCCTTATTCCAGTTGTCAACATCGACTCACTTCAATACAATACAATAAAAAGTGGGGTAGATTTTGTTGAAACAACTGACTGCTTTGACAGGCTCTTGCTATTTTCTAGACTTTAGAGAACAGAAATAGACAATAGCACAAAATAGTTCTCGAGAACCATTAGTCAAGTTGTATTGACGTGACGTCGATGTTGGCAACTATATGGGATATATAGTGTTACACTCGCTGTTCGATAGCTTGCCCAGTAAGATCACACTTAAATATATGTATATGCCACAATGTGTCATATAATAAGAACCACTTTCATAGAACTCATCCTTGCGAAAGCTTTAAATTATTGAGTACATAATTTTAAATAACAATAATGCAGCAGTACACGCATTTATATATATATATATATTTTTTAAATATATATTAATCTATTACATATAAACAAACATGCAGTTTAAGGATACACTTTTGTTAGCATGCTAAATTAAAATAAGTATTGTGGTATAAATAAAATACGTTTTTCTTTTTCTTTTTATGTCTTCGTTATTTTTTTCTTGGTTCACTGGAATTAAAAAAGACGAAAGACAAAAAAAAAACACTTAGGACTACTATTTATGTGACATTTTATACGAAAAAATTAATGTATGTATATAATTACTTTTGTACGTATTTGGGGAATTTCATGAAGAGTAAAAACTGTGTGTTGAGATATACTGCCTTATTTATAAAAAAAAAATATTACTGCTTTACAAAGGGTTAATAAAACAAATTGTGTATGGAAATGTTTTCTAAACTCTTTATAAATCAAAAATATTTTTTATACTACATAAGGCTTTTACAATTAGATAAAAATATCATTTAAAATTTATTCACTTAAATTTAATAAAATGTAATAAAAGTTTTTATTATGGCAAATAAAGACAGCTGTTTTATATCTTTTGCTCGTAAGATTCTGAAAAAAAAGTATTTAATGAAGAATTTATTTCAAACGGCAAGCAAAACTTCCTTTTTTCAATTTTTCTTTTCCAAAAATATTTCCATAATTAATTCTATTAAACTTCAGTGTCATTGAAGCATGTTATTTTATTTACCATACATTATTGTTAGTTATTATTTATTAATAAATATTTTTAAATAAATCTTTAGAAACGATACAAAAAAAATTAATTACTTATTTGGGCTTGTTTGTTTTTTTTTAAAGAAATCAATTAAAAAATATACGAGTAACTTATAAATTATTTTTAAAATTAAAGCTAAAATCTATAATGTTTAAAATTTAATAATATAAAAACGAAAAAAAAGTATGTATATAAAACAAAAGAATGTATAAAATTTTATATTAAATTAAAACTTAAAAAACAAATTTACTTTCGATACATTTGACGTTGTTGTGTTGGACCCTGTAGCTGTGGCGGCTGCTGCATCATCAGGCTGATGTTTGCTTTTATCGACCAATTCTCTGTATTGTTTTACAATTTCATCAAATTGTTCTTCCGAGATTTTTAGTGGTTTTATCTTAGAAACTTCTCGATATCTTAAATAAGAAAATAAATTGTTTTTAATGTGTACCAGAGCAAATTGGGGGTTTTTTATCTGCTCTAAAATTATGCTCTTTTCGTGCATATCGCTCAGTTACTCTAACAATATGAGAACTCCAAAAAAGTAGTTTGACAAAACCCGAGTTTAAAGTTTTCAATTTACACACCAGAGAATGACAAAAGTATCGTTTTAAATACTCTTTGAGTATTGGCCGTCGAACAACTATTAATCCGTACGGCTATATATAGCGAACACACGTATTAATTATAAACTGAATACGTATAACTATAAATATCCAACAATTATGTTTATAAACATTTTTTAAATTACGCAGCACAAACAACTATAACTAAAATTTATAGACTGTGTGAGCTAAAATCACATGCATGAGTATAAAAATACTCTGACTATTAATCATCTACACATGCGTGTATACAGGGCTATTTTATTTATACACACATAAAGCACGTTTTTAAACAGTCACACACACACTCGCACATTTTCTATTCCGTTTTAAATATTATTTTTATATTCCGTTTTAAATATTATTTTTATGAGACATTTTTTTTCGGGATTTTGTAAGTCCCGAAAATCCCAGGGTCGGGGTTCAGGATTTCGAGACTCATCACCAAATCCCGAAGCCCGGAATTTTAAAAAACCTGTTCCGATTAGCATCTCTAATTGCAACTAGAGATGAGCGATATTTCGAAACCTGTTACTTTTTCACAGCGATTGAAAAATAATTAATCACATCACAACTGTGACTGAATTTATCAAGTAACATACAAACTGTGATTGTTCTTGTATGGCTTACTTTACAATAAATAAAGCTACCACATTAATTTTTTTTATACCTTCAGCTTTTGTCGAGAAAAAATAGTCCAATCGTGTTAAATCGCTCTCACATTTTTGTATTTGCAATTTTATTGTCTCTCTGCCTCTGATACAACAATCCACAATATTTGGATGGGGTTGATTGCTAATTGTGTGTTCTTGTCACTCTTGTTAGTATTTATCAAACTAGCAATATTAATAAATACTTTTAAAGCAGAAGAGCTGAAATATGTTCAACCGTGATCACAGTAATCATGATCAATGTTTAATTTCACTGCTACTCTTCTTATTAAATTTTCTCAAAATAACAGAACTGCTACAATGAAAATACTGCTAAACTGTGATCACAGTCACAGTTTAAAAGAACAATTTAAAAATCACGTTCACAAGGACCACATTACATATTAAGAAATCACAGTAGCGCTCATGACTAATTGCAACTCTTCCAATAGTAAGTTTTAACAAACTTTTGATCTTCTGTCTTCATATAAGAAGAAACGAAATGCATACATATGCATACATAATTCTTTTAAAACTTACTTTTCTGTCTTATATTTCTCTTGTATAGCCTGTTGCTGCAAAGATACAGCAGCATTATGGGTTTTACACAAACTCAAAAACACTTCATTTAAATCCTCCAAGCGGTAAGTAGTGATTTCATCCAACTCTGCAGACCAAATGGGCAAATTGCATAAATGACGTGCCAACGCTAAAGATGCGGCCGATATAATAGACGGATGATAACGCAAATAGGGATCAGCCTCCAGCAAAGAAAGTTCAGCGATATACTAGATGAAAAAAAATAAATAAATAAATGATGTTCTTGAGCTGAAAAGCAGTACAAAATTCATATTTATTAAACTTACCATAGTGAGAAACTTCACTTTATCGGGTATATCAATGAGCACAGAATAGGTGTTAATAAAAACATAAGTAGTGGGAGTGCACAAGTCAAAAGCTAAAATTTTCAAAATAATCTGTTCCATGCGTAGAACTTGAGCTTTGTTGTAGGTGTCATCGGTAATGAAGACAAATTCAGTTACATCTGGTGGATAGATTTCTTCATATTTACTATAAAAAAAAAACGAAAACAAAAACATCACTGCAATTTTAAGAATATAATAAGTTTAAGAGGAAAATTTATTTAAATAATATATATTGTTAAATATGTAAATCTATATATGTACTCGTATGTACGAGGATGTGTTATTAACTCAGTGACTTTTTGAAGAAAGTAATTTTTTTATATAGGGTGTTTTTTATTGAGGTATAGAACTTTAAGTTGGCATCACTTTTTTAACTGGCGGCCATTTTGTCAGCTGTCAAGTGATTAATATTTAGTTTGGTTTGCCATTTCATCATGAACAGGTTGACAAAAGAACAACGCTTGCAAATCGTGCAAATTTATTTCGAAAATAATGGTTCAGTTCGCGAAGTTTACCGCAAGCTCCGTCCATTTTATGGTCGACATAATCGTCCATCAGAGCAATTAATTCGGTTAACCATGGATCGTTTTCGCACTACGTTTACTCTATGTGATAATACGCATCCGCAGAGACGTCGAACAGTGCGCACCGAAGAAACAATTGCCGCTGTAGAGCAAAGTGTTGAAGAGGACCCGAATGAATCGATTCGGCACCGTGCACAGCAATTGGAGCTTTGTCCATCAACTTGAAAATTGGACCTGTAGAATTGGCTTTATTCGAGCCAGCCGCGGCGGCCACATGCCCGAAATCATATTTAAACGTTAATGGCATAAAATTATCCTTCCAATAAAGCCAAATTGATGGACATTAAAACGATTTTCTTGTGTTTTATTTCAATTCGAAGTTCTATACCTCTAAAAAAACACCCTATATGTATAAAAAGTTATTTTATTTTTCAACATCAGACCCGTATGTTCTCCAAATCACGCCATGTCAAATCACAGTGATTTAACAAAAATTAATAAAAGCTAAATCATTGATTTTGTAAATTGCACGATCTTTAGCGTTGGAAGTTGAAATTAAATACTCGATTATAAATAACAAAAACTAAAAATGCAGTAAAAACCCACTAACAAATTAGCTATTAATAGTTTGTTTTTGAATTCACCGTGATTTTCAGAACAGGCCCTATAGTCTCCTTAGAGTTCTATACACTTAGTCCAACGTTTTTCCTACTTTGTTATCCCTTCCGAAAAATATGATTTGTCAAGGCCATCAAAATAAGCATTTGTTTGTCAGTTGATTAGTCGTTGGAGTCCAATCTTTTTTACCCGAGCCATTTCTTCAAGTTTGGGAACAAGAAAAAGTCGCTCGGGGCTAAACCTGGAGAATAGGGTGGATGAGGGGGCAATTCATAGCCCAATTCATGTATTTTTGCTATGGAAACTGCACATGAGTTTGTGGTCGATTGTGAGCAGAAAGCTTTCTCATACCCAAGTGATCATTCAAAATAGAAACCACTGAGCCATGTGAAATGCTTCCACAAGGCTTCCACAATCTCTCTCAATGTTAATAAGAAAAATAAGATTTCAAATTCTTTTATTTATAAATTTTTATGTACATATCATCAATTATTACACATCATCAAAAGAATATTCATCATCAGAATAATTGTTAAAATTTTCGTTATAATATAAATATGAGGAATTTTTGTTTGTTAGATACTGCTTAAAGGACTCATCAGTAGACTTCAAACCAACATTTTTGAAATAAGCTAAAAAATGCGTCATATGTTTATAGTAAGGCACTTAATATGTTATTGAGAACCGCATATAAAACATAATAAATAAATCGAGACTTTTATCAAACAAAAGTCTTTACAAAACAAGCAACTTTATTCGAGTTTGCATCCATTTTAATTTTTTAGTACCATTTAAAATTAGTTTCATTTTCTTTTCGTCTTTTAAATACTTTTATTGTTAATTGAAAATTATTTGCTGGTGGTTAAGTATTGTCTATATATTTCATTGGTGCTTAGAAAAATCATCAGTAGACTTCAACCACGTTTTGAATATGTTCATTTAAAAGACGAAAAGAAAATGAAACTAATTTTAAAAGATTCTAAAAAACAAAATGGATGCAAAATCGAATAAACATGAACATGTTCAAAATGTTTCAACCACACTGATGATTTGGCTAAGCACCAATGAAATATATAGACAATGCTTAACCTCCAGCAAATACATTTCAATTAGGACGAACTTATGACAATATGTCGGATAATAAATTTATTAAACAGGCCGTCGATTAACCCTCACATTATTACACGTGAAAGTTAATAATATACCCGAAATGGCATTGATTAGATTGCTAAAATGTGAATAGGTTGTATTAAAAAAATGCTTGAAAATGCTAAATAAATAATTGAAAAATGGTCTAAAGAAAATGCTAACTGCTAAATCGAAAATTTTGCAGCTAAATCAGCAAAAAAAAAAAAAATTTTACTAAATTTAGCTGCAAAAATGCTAAAATGGTCACGCTGGCTAAAACCATTCACGATGAATTTTTTCAATTGTTTCGGATGTGGAGACCTCAACTTTTTTTTTTACCATTGAAATTGATGGCGAAGAGTCCCCTTATATTTAACGACCTTAGCCTTGGTTTGAGTGATGGTTTTTTTTTCGCAAAAAATAATGTTTAAATGAACACACGAAATTCACTTTTTTACATTTTCTTCTCAAAACGCGCAGTAGTCTGCTATCAACGGCTGCCAAAAACAAACTAAATGAGGCAGCTTGTTAAGCAGTTAAGGCTTCATTAGTCTTTAGTTTCTGTTGCTGTTCTGTGCTGTGCCGTTCTGCTTCTGAATTTGCGTACTTACTTTTTCTGTAGTAAATTATCAGCTGTTTCTGACCAGAAGGGTCGCAGTTTTTCACTAATTTTATGTTTTTCTTTTCAAAATTAAATTTTTAGATTCTAAACACACAACCACAATTTATTTCAAAATATTTTTATTTAATTTATGCTGTCACTTACAATTACTTAACAATTTTTTGATTTTCACAGGTTGAACCGAAACAGAACAGAACGAAACAGAAAAACGAACGACTTGTATTAGATTTCTATAAACAAAAAAGAGTCAGCTGATTTGTAACAGAACAGAAAGTAAAAACTAATTCTGCCTTTAGCCTTCTCTAATGTAATGTAACTGCAACGTAGGAAACAGTTGATCGATATTTTTATGTGAAAAAAAGGTTACGTTACGTTACATCTCTATAACCGTTTTCCCTACTTTTAACATAAAAATATCGATCAGCTGTTTCCTACTGTTGCAGTTACATTCGATTACAGTCGGTTAACTGAGCCTTTAGACAGGAGTCAAATGAGAGTTGCCTGTTGACAGGAGCAGTGTTGCCATTTCAATTATTGTGTTTATAAAAAAAGATGCGACAAAATCACAAAGACAGTGAGTTAATGGCCCACCCTCGCACATATTTTGGCAACTTGTTTAACAATTCGTTGCTGCTGGTATTAAACATGCTGTTGTTAAGTTTTCCAAAGCAAAGAAATCAAAATTGAAAGAACCATTTTTCATTGCACTGGTTTATCCATAATGCAGTAGTAATATTTAACTGTAGCAATGCAGTGAATAAAAGAACATTTCAAAGTTATTCACATCAAGCGGCAACCGCAACAATGTTTTTGCAAAAAATGAGGGGAAAAATTCACATTCATTTCTCTATGCAAGTTATTTTGTAAAGTGATTTATTTTCTAAACTATGTACAAATAATGCTGATAAATAAATCAAATGGTTGTCCGCACAGAGATGTACGAATACAAATGACTTCAGGGGAAAAAAGTGTAAGAAAATATATATTTGCAAGTGCAAAGATATGTATATGTACATATGTATGTACATATATATTTTTTATTAAGTAAAAAAGCAAATGCTTTTCACACTACCCAATAATTGATAATTATCAACTTCGTGTTTTTAAACGTATTTATTTTGCTTATATACATAAATTTTATAAAACCTTTGAGACTTAAGACAAGCAAAAAAAAAATTATAATTTCAATCCATAATAACAGTTCCAAAGAAATTATCACACCAATTTTTATTAAAAACTTTTATAATAAAATTCTTTTTGAAAAATCAACAAGCAAACAATAACTAACTATTCTTTCAGCTAAAGACTTTTGCACTCGAAAAGTTTGTACAGCTCTTTTAAATTTTCTTTCCTTCTTTGCATTGGCAAGAAATAAATTTGAAGCGAAAAAAATAAATGTTTCTAACATTTCAACATCCAAACAACAAATTGCTGTCAATCTTAAGAAGTTAAAGAAAAACAACAACATTAGATTCTGACAGTGTTAAATAAAGTAGAAATAGTGACAGAGAAGAAAGCAATAAGGTAATTTTTTTAAAGATCTTTAAGATGTCATTCTTGCAGCGCACTATAGGAAATGTTCCCCTTTTTGGTCAAAAACTAAAAAAAAAACTTAATGATATTGAAAATTCGTATTTTATTTTTGCTCTAATAGTATATCTAAAACCATCTTTATAAAACCTGGATACCATCCACAGAATTGTGTATGAATGGAACTCCAGGCAGAAGAGAAAGTGTTGATTTTTATACGCATGGCTCCAAAACACAAGAAAGTGTGGGTTATGGATTATTTTCAGGGGCTTTAGGTCTTCATATTGCAAAGCGACTTCCGGATCACTGCAGTGACTTCTATAAAAGAAGATGCTGAGATCCTTGCTATAAAAGAAGTTGCGGATTAGTTGAAAGTGAATGTCACTTCAATGACTTTAATTAACATATACACTGATAGTCGAGCAGCTATTATGGCCCTCGAATCCCCGCTTCTAAGCACAACAACAGCCCTCGACTGCCGATCATCTCTAAATAAGATGGCATGATATGGTGATGGATGATGATATTAGGAGCATCTAGATCCCGGGGCATAGAGGCTTTCAGGGGGAGCTCTAGGGCTGATGAGCTTGATAGAACTGAGACAACCTCACAAGCTCCACCGGATTTGGAATGTGTGGGTTTACCCCTAATCTCTTGCAAACTCAGACTTAAGCACAAGACAGAAGATGAAACAAATAGAAGGTGGGTCACAAGAAATGATTGCGTGATCACAAGGTAGTTATGGACTCATCTAAGTAGGAAAAATACAGCTTCTTTGATTTTAAAGAATAGGAAACAAATCTCGATTCTAGTGTCCGTGCTAACCAGCCACTGCCTCATAGGTAGGCATGCACAAAGGTTAAAGGTCGAACACAATTATTTTTGCCGCAGCTGTCAGGACATCGATGAAGAAGAAAGTAGAACATCTTCTGTGTCACTGTCCTGGACTTGCAAGAAAGAGCATGGCCACAATGGGCGCTCTTGAGTTCAGGGAACTTTCTGACGTTGCAAGTGTTGAACTGCAACGTATTAGTAGCTTTATATTGAGCTCTGGTTGGTTCGACGGTGGGGACTCCGCATAAGCAGAGTCTCCGTGGTATCACAATGGACCAAAACGGTCTAAGTGAGTCCGGGTTTCTGACTGCCACCCCTACCTAACCTAACCTACATCTAAAACATAACAAATTAAACGTTTCTGTTTACATTTTTCCGCCACATTGCTGTACCATTACGTTAAAATATGTTTTCCATGCGGTTTTGAAATGAATTAACAAGTGGGACCTGTATGCAAATTTCAGATGAGGTTTCAGCAATAAGGGTTTATAAATTCTAAAATTCAATAAATGGAAGATGATGTCTAAAGTGAGTAGTTTTTTTTTGTGTACGAGTATAATTCATTTTTCATTTGGAAACATGATAATAGTTCTCTAGGACAATCGATTATCTTCCGAACTTTTTCCAGATAACTAAAACGAAATATTTACTGTACGGGGAAAAAATCGAAAATCAATTTTTTCTTAAAGCCAGTTTAAAACAAAACCAAGTTAAAACGACTAATAAAAAAAGCAGAGTTTAAAAATTGTCACGCATGAGAATGCGTGAGCGTGAGTGAAAAATATTTTTTTTTTTTTTTTTGCTTTAACATAAAAAGAGTAACAAAGAAAATAACTCTTTTTAAAAATTTTCGACAATTTCAATTTACTGTCACTTTAGCAAGTGTTTTGTTTATGATTTCAAATAACGATTGAGTAAAGTAAATTTTTTTATAATAAAAAAAGTTTCAGAAAATTCCAAAAAATTAGTATAATTTCGAAAATGCGTGTGTTATTAATATTCACCCTTATCGGGTATAAAATTTCAAGTGAAATGTGCTGCCTTTCCCTAAAATTTTGATCGCCAATGTTTGCGTTGTAATTGTATCAGCATATTATTATCCGATTTTATGCACCATTTTTTTGACGTGAACAAAATATTCGCCTCTTATTTCCGATAAAGGTGGTTCAATAAGGTTGAGTCAAAAGTTGTCAAGCGTCAGAGGACGTGAGTGTGAATGATAAATTTTTTTTCGTGAGATTAAGTGATACAAATTTCAGAGGCGCTAAGAGGACGGTTCCCCAAGTTTGATTTCAAAAAATCATATGGCTACAAAATGGACACAATTTCCTATAGTGCAGCGTTAAGGAACAATAATAATGCTGGATGTTGTCTTTGTTGAAAAAATGCAGTAAACTTTCATTTCAATGTTTTTTTTTTTTTTTTTTTTAGAATAATACATTACAATATTTTCTTTGCAGTTCCAGCTACATTTTGATAAATAACCAATTGTTAGCAATAAAAATGTGAAGAAGAGGGAGAATGAAGGCTTACTAACAAGCAGAACAAAATGAAATTATTAGGTGTGTCAAAAAGTAGTACGGAGTCTGCATGCACTCACATAGTATGTTTGTCAATTTTAAGTGGGTAAACACCACAGCTGTAAATGAATCATTCATTTTTGAATTAATTCGCGAATCATTCATGCACTGAATTAGCAAATTTTTAATTAATTCTTTTTACACAAAAACATGAATTGAATGAAATTTGAGTCAATTCAAATGAATTTGGTAAAAATGAATTGCAATTCATTTCCAGTACGAATGAATTTGTCAAATGAATTGCAATTCGATTATAATTCAAATGAATTTGTCAAAGTGAATTGCAATTCATTTCCAATTTATTTGAATTGAATTGATTTTGAATTAATTCAAATGAATTAGAAAAAATAATTATCAACTCATTACCAGCTCATTTGAATTGAATTCATTCATTGTTCTAATTCATTTGAATGAATTCAAAATCAATTTAATTCAAACGAATTGGAAATTAATTGCAATTCACTTTAACAAACTAATTTGAATTTAAAACGAATTGCAACTCATTCTACAAATTCATTTGAATTGGAAACGAATTAAAATTCAATTGGAAAAGAATTAATAAGGAATAATTTAAGTTAGTTGAAAAATAGTGCAGAGTGAGACAATTCACTACCGCCTAGGACATCACAATTTTCAAATATCGGTTGATTACATTGAAAAGTAATCCAACTGTCAGTTAGCGAAAATAGTTAGAAATAGTTAGCTCAAAGTTAGTTTAGAGTTAAGGAAAATCCGACAGGGTGCAATCAAAATTTATGTATGTATATTTTATACTTACGATGCAATGTACATGGCAGCCGTGCCAACCAACTGTAATTTATTACGCACTACCGACATGTGACTGAGGAAACGATCAATATACGATACTGACAGATACAAAGTTTCAGTATCCAAATTATATTCCTCGGAAACTTCTACTAACCAGTCTACCAAAATTGTGCGCATAGAATAATTTATATCTGTTTGACGGCGCATATAATGTGGCTTGGGACGATGTTTTTTCTGAAATGGGGAAAAAATAAGATGGTTAAATTAAAGTAAAGGTTAAAAATTTACACAAAATACAAATTCTTAAGAATTTTGTTGGATAAAAAGTAACATACATATTTTAAGAATATCCTTCCTTATTATTTGACAATATAACGAAATGGTTTAATTTGTGAATCTTTATTTTTTATACAACTCAAAAAAAAATTAAATACGTACATAGAACATTTTTTCCAATCAACAGATTTAATTGAAAAATATAAACAACACTGTGCAACAGTGACAAATCCACACGGTCTTGACAGTATAGGCTCGATAGTACCACCAAAGGGTAGCAAAATAAAACCATATACTCAGTTCGGCGATTTTGGTGAGCAATTTTTTTATATGGGCCACCAAAGATCAAAGATCAGTTTTTGGCCAACAGCTAATTCAGATTTGGTGATAGCGCTTAACTACATATGAAAATAATGTAGCCAAGAGTTCGCTAAATAAATCTTATTAACATTTTATGCCAAAAAAAAGCAATTTTTCATAATTTTTTTTTTTTTGCAAAAGTAAACATTTTTTAAATTTTTTTTTAGAATAACTAACAGGGACTCCTGGTTTTTTTGCTAACCATATTTGGCAAAGTTGTAGCTATGGTAAAGCTGAAAAAATTTTGTGTACACATCAATATAATCTGAACGTGTATTTGTACCTTAAAAATGTTCGGCTTTACCATAGCTACAACTTTGCCAAAAAATCAGGAGCCCCTGGAAGTTATTCTGAAAAAAATTTTAAAAAATTTGTTCCTTAATTTTTGCAACAAAAGTGTGCGAAAAAAATTTTTTTTGGCAAAGATGTTATCAAGATTTGATCACTAGACTCTTAACTACATTATTGCCATATATAGTCTGAAGTCTGAATTAGCTGTTGGCCAAAAACGGATGAAACCATTTTTTTAGGGCGAACTGATTTTCGAAATCTTTGGAAGCCCATAAAAAAAATGGTGACCAAAGTCTTACCACCATTTGGTAGTACTACCGAACCTATACTGTCCAGTCCGTGTGTTTTTCCAAAAAAGTCTTAATTTGTTGCATAGTGTAATCAATAAAAAATTTAATGGAGTAAATTAAACTTTTGCTTAACAATTATTATTAAATTAACCTTAATTTTCATTTGTGATTTTTGGATAGTCGATTATGGGCTAGTTTTTAACATAAAGATAGACTATACTTGTCAGTTAACTGCAGTTTAAACTTAAAATTTTGTTTTTCAAATAAAGATTATCTTGTTAATAATCTAGGTTTAACCGAGCAATATTTCTCAGTTAAACTCAATTTAGAACTGTCAAAATAAATATATGAAATAAATATTACGCAATTGAAAAAAAACAGTTTTGGTAAAAAGTTTAACAAGTATATAAATTCGTACATAAATAAAATGGATGTTTGTTATGAAACCAGAATAACTTCGATAGGATAATCGTAAGAAAAATAAGAGAGATAAGTATACGTCCAAATCATTTTTATATGAACTCGTATAATGGATTGGAATTCTTGCAAAGAATTCTTTTAACAAATAGGTCTGTGTATGATAATTTTAGAATCAATTGGAAAGAAAGTCTATTTCGTTGGATTTAAAATTTTATGATGTTTTTTGGTTTTATTTTTGGAGCGTCACTATTTTTTAAGTCCATATTATTTATATATTTTTTAGTTTTTCAAAAATTCAGAATTCAGTTATTGTGGGTTTTTTTAAAATAAATTTAAGGACTTGTCACATCGCTTTTTAAGTGTTGACCTATTTATATAAAATATTTTCAAGAATGCCACATCTATATTAAAAACAAAGTATGTCACTTATAGCTAAATTGACAACTGTTAATACATCACTGAAAATCAGCATGGACGGTTAAACACCGTTAAAATTTGTTTCTTAGTTAACTCAAACGTATGTTAAACTAAGTTTTACTAATTAGTAAGAAACTAGCCCTATATGGTTTTACTTGCTAGTTTAAGCGGCCAATCGTAGTGATTTAATCTTACATAAATATTGACAACATACACTTGTGAAACATATAAAAATTATGTATATGATAAAATAATTTAAAAACACAAATATATATATACATTTAATATTATTTATCTATTTCCTTTAACACGCGCAATATTTTATTTGTAAATAATAAAATATCGCAAGTTCCTCTTCTTCCCACAAAATATCAAAGTGTGTTGATAACATGTATGACTTTTGCACATAAAATGTTGCCACTATTTTGTTCCTCAGTATGGTAATACTACACATAATAAGAAGCTTAAACTACCACTTCAAAAACATCAAACTCAATAAATGTGAGATTAAGTTAATTTTCGGATTAGCTAATTAGAGAAATGAAGTAAGCTTAATCTCGAACCCAAAAAGTCGCCCTTAGTCTTTTGACTTTTTACACAGTTAATTATGAAACTTTGAATGAAATTTCATGAAATTTTTATTTGCTAAAACATAGTATGTAGCACTAAAGAGAGCGACATAGAAAAAATGGCAATAGCATTATTTTCTGATAATTTTTTATTTATTTATCAGGGGTGTTCTGCAAACCGCGCGATTTGAAATCGTGCGATTTCAAAAACGAAAAACAGTGATCTGCTGATCGGACGACTTAGTGCATTCGCAGGTCAGTTCGTATAAAATATCTTAAAAATCTAAAATATTAAAACCAATTTAAAAGCTGCAACAAGTCACCTTTGTAATTAAATTCTTTCCTGGAAATTAGGCAATTTCAAAACGTGCGGTTTACAGAACACCCCTGTATATTAACAAATAAAAAATGTTTCCTGCAAAATTAGACAATTTTATTTGTGTAAATTACGGAAACGAAACATAAAATTTTTTTCAATGTTTTGCATTGAGTTTTACAAAGTGAAGCCCTAAAATGTTTCTATTTAAAAAATAATCACCCTTATTCCATTTAGCGTAGTCGTCGTCGTCATCGTCATCAATTTAATATCAACATCAATTTTTATCGAGGTCGTCATCAATTCAATACAAAACTTGTATTCCATAACAGCAATGTAACGATGTCGATTGTTTATCGTTTTATAAAGCACATCTCTAATAATTCAGACAGTAGGTTTGTTTTGTTTTCAGTTTTTATTGAAAAAATTTCTTCATGACTTTAAGCAACTAAAATGTTTTTTGTTCCCGTTTGTAATTCTGATCCGAATGATGAGGAAAATAAAAAGAAATTGATGTTACAAAGAAGATTAATAAGGCAGAAATCTTCTTCAACATAGATTTTCCCTTTCCTTTTAAAGGATGCTAATAATCGACTTTCATTTTTTTAATTTTCAAGAACCAAATCATTACTTTCAAGAACTTCTATTTCTAAATTTTAACATTCATATGGCACTCCCTGAACAGCTTCTTCAGGATTTAGTTGCTTCTGAAAGCCACAGCTTCTTCCAGGGGGCTAAGTGTTATTTGTTTATAAATTCCACCTCCAGTAGACGTGCACTCTGCCTTGTTTGTGACTAATTTTTTTCACCTTAATTTTAAATCCCGCCAAACATTTAAGAAAAATTTTCTCATGCAACAATCCTCTTAGAGCTATTCATCATCTTACCTTTTGCCAACCGTCACCTGCTCTTTTCCATTTTTTTAATTTAAAATTTTTATGGAAAAAAATTCAAAAGGACTAAAATTGTTTCGACACCAATAAGACTGACGACAAAATCAGAGTCAATTTAAATCGATAACGGCGTTAACGTTGCGTACGGCATATCAAAAATGCATCGATGATTATCGATAAATCTTGATATTGACAAAAGGCATACCGATTTACAATAATCGACACAAAACGATATCGTTTCGTATTGATGACGCTAAATGGAATAAGTGTGATTATAATTTTATTTGTGAAGAAAGCGTTAAGGTTACAAATTTAAAAAATCTGTTAAAAGTATCGAGTAGTATTGAGTACCCGAATGAAAAGTGGTGAGAAGTATTATTGAATACTAAAAAGTGGAATATTCGCCAACAATAGCGTTAATCAATTGCTGGAATCTTGTTATTTTTAAAGATATATAGGGGTGTTCCGAAGTCGTGTGATTTCCAAAAACGTGCACTCCAAGATAAATTCGTACAAAATATTGGGTCCGCCAGATAACTTTTTTTTTTTTTTGAAAACAGGGCGCAAAACATCGAGTGTAGCTTCGGCTGTGTGGCACGTAGCGCCGTCCTGTTGAAACCAAATGTTGCCAATATCCTCCTCTTCAATTTTTGTGAACAAAAATTCGTTGAACATGGCCCGATAACGATCGCCATTGACTGTAACGGCCACTCATTGCTCATTGGCCCAATTATGCCTCTGGACCAAAATCCGCACCAAACAGTGACTCGTTTTGCTTGTTTACATACCCGCCAAGATCAAAAGGAGCTTCATCTGAAAAGATGATTTTTTTTGGCAAAATCGGCAAAGTAATGTCGCAATATTTCCCAGCATTGTTCAAGCGTATACACAACCATATTCGTTCAGCGGAAGAATAAAACTAATTATCTCTCAAATCAAACATGAGCTAAGTGTTACCATTCACGAAATAAGCACTAGTTGAAAAAAAACGTTAGATGGCGGACCCCATATCTTAAGCATCTAAAACACTGAAACCAATTAAAGAGCTGTAGCAATAAGTCACCTTTTTTGAAATGAGCGCTTTGGGCGATTTCAAAACGCGCGATTTAAAGAATACCCCTGATAAAATGTAATCAACGAATTGGATGCATTTTAGTGTATACATATTTAATAGTTCAACAAAGCATAGCATTATACACAACAAACTTGTTTGCGAAATCTGTGTGAACACAGCTGGTTATAACATGAATAAATTACAAGTTATTTTAACAAACAAGTTCTTCTATATGCACATATGTATATGCTCCGTTTAAAGCTTTGAAAACAAAAAAAGAATTAAAATAGGTTATCATTAATGCCGTGATCATTTGTAGGACCTTTAAATATTATGTTCATACCAATGATGGGATTTTAAAAATTTAACCGAGTTTGCCTTATAAACGTGCCAAAATAATTTAAATAGTGCCAAACCTTTATTTCATAAGTTTGGGTCGTTCCCGTCAAAGTTCGCACAGAAGTAAGGTAGAGAAATGCAAATCAGTTTTCTTTCGCTTAGAATGTGCATAAAGACATTCTTTCGACATAGTGGAAGAGGCATGTCTATGTCAGTGTTGCCAGTGAAATTTCGAGAAAGATACATTTCAGTTTCCAAAAAGATACATATGTTCCCAAAAAGATACATTTTGTAAAATATTTTAAAGTCCATTTTTAACGTTTTACATTTATTAACATAACATTTTTATTTCATATTTAATGAATATTGTAAAGAAAATGATATCATATAAATTCATTTTTATATTTAATTAAGTAATGTAATTTTAAAACTTTAAAATTAATTATATGTACATAACTATCTTTGGATGTTATCAAAACAAATTCATTTTTGTAAAAATTAATATACGACCTAGGGCGCTTATAATACTAAGGCGATTATATCAAAAAGTTCACATAAATTTCCTGAAAATAAAAAAGATGTTCATATTTCCTCAAAAAAATAGATGTTCATATTTTCTGTACATTTTGCGTACAAATTCAAAAGATACGAAAAATGTCGGGATTACACATGGTACCTGAAGTCATCAAAAGATACGAAAAATGTATCTTTCGTATCCTAATGGCATCACTGGTCTATGTTGCAATAAAGGGGAGATATGTGTAAAGTTTTTATGCCTAAAATATTAAAACGGGCCAAAATCTGTTCACAATTGTGCCTCATTTCCCATCACTGCTATCTACATATGTATGTACATACATATGTATGTATGTATGTAATGTGCCACTCATGCTGTGTGAAACTTGATTTTTTTTTAATGAGAAGACATTTAAATTAAAGCGCCCATACCTATAATAAATTTAAATAAACTGCTCCTAATATCATACTCGCATCTTCCAAGTACGTTACTTAACTTGAATGAGTGTACACGCTTAATCTTTATTTATTTTAAAATAAAAATGTATTAATAGGATGTATTTTGAGGGTGTTAATTCAAATATTAAATAACACAGGTCAACAGCAAAAAAATGCTTGAATAACCACTATATAGATTTGATGCATCATGGCTACTTAAGTACAAAAATGGTAAAATTAAATTCTATGGAAAAAATTTTTGTTAAAATAATTTTTAAGTAAAATTGTCAATATTTTGAGACATGTCTCCATTTATGTTGTCATAACACAAAAACAACTTGTACGATTTTGTTAAACTAATTTTACAAAAGTTACTATTTACATAACCTTTAATCTGTTTATATATTGCGTTTCAATCGACTCAGTAGTTTCGGAGTTACGGATGAAAGATTATGTAAATAGAAATTTTTGTAAATTTAGTTTAACAAAATTGGACTATTTTTTTTTTTTTTTTTTGAGTTATGACAACATAAGTGGAGACATGTCTCAAAAAATAAACAATTTTACTTAAATTTTTTTTAGAAAAAACCTTTCCATAGAATTTAAAATTTGGACCATATTTGTACTACTGGAACCACAATACGTCACAAAACTGTTAGTAATTTTACAAGATTTTCAAATTTTTTAAATTTTGTTGCGCTGTGTAATTTGAAGAAATTATGAATACTTTTTGTATGCTTTATTCATTGCTTAAATGATTTTGAGTACGTTTTTATAGTAATTTTATTTATTTTGTTGTTTGCTTCTTTGGTAATTATCAAAAATAATATGCAATATAAACACACAAAAAAATAGCTTTTATTTTAACAACACTCGTTAATCATTTGTGTTCACAATATAATTAGTACAATTTTTAAGAATTAGAAAGCTATTGGAAATGCAATGTACAAGGTGCCGCACAAGTAATGTCATAATTTGAATTGGCTGCCATTTTTGCAGACGTCGCCAAATGTCACCAGCTTGACATTTGCTTTTCAACAAGCCATTATAGCGGTACGCACCTTCATCAAGAACGTGGAATTATTGTTACTGCTATTTGACAAATTTTTAGTCTGTTGAAATATATAAAGTACCAAAAATTATAATTAATGAGCGACAAGGCCCATTTCCACTCAAGTGGTTATGTTAACAAACAAAATTTGCATTTCTGGCGCACAGCGAATCCACCTGAAATGCATGACTCGACAACGGGCAGATAAGGCCAAAATTTTTTGGCATTTTATTGGCGTGGCGTCGATGTTGAGAACTGGATTAAGGACCCAGCAAAAAATAAAATGAGTACTTCTTAGAAACCACTTCTTAATTACTACCAAAGTAGGTTATGCATTTTTTTCTGGTTTAAATAAGTTAATTTTAATCACATATCTAAAGTAATGTTAAATCATTTATTTTATTGTTATTATTCTCTAAAATAAAAAACCAATAAACAAGTGATGAAAGAGAAGTAAAGAAGGCACACAACTACGGATATGAACCACTTCAAACTCCGAGCCCGTAGGCTAATAAAATTGACTGATTTACCAATTCTTCAACTTTATAAATGAACGTAAGGTAGAACAGGTTTCCCTACTTTTTTTTGTGAGACAATTATTTCAATGAGTAGAATACTTTTAGGAATTAAAAGGCTTTCCAAGTGGGTTAATAAAGCAGTGCATACGCATCAGAGAACAGATTGAATGCCTTATTTTGTTGCTTTGAATACAATCATGAATGAGTGCGACGAAATTTATTGCATGCATTGCTTGTTTTACATAAATGTTCACTAGTCTCTTCAAAACGAATACAAAGGGAGTGGTGCGAATGCTTTTGACTATCATTGAACACAATGTAGTCTTGTATAAAATTCTTATTCTTATTTCTTATTATTCTTTCCAAAATTTCCTCACACTGCATTTTCTTATTTACATACATATAAGTATATGTAAATAAGTATATTATTGAAAATCAATTAAATAAACTTTTAATATACACATCAAGGTCAACGAATACTGAGCGAATGCTAGGAAAGAAATCATTTATTTCGTGCTGCATCATATATCATTTCACTGCTTGTATTATAACGGCAGTGTAATAACAGTGAGTGTCAGAGCAAACAACAAGAGCAATGAGAGCAATGTTATTTCATAACATTTTGTCGTTGTTGTCGAATCAAAGCATGGCAAAAACAACGAATTTATGAATAGTTAGCAAATGCGAATACTTTCATTCTGGTCTCTGATACGCATCACTTCCTAAATCATAAAATTAACTGCTTTGGAAAGAAAAGTGGTTAAATTTAAAATATATTGGATTTACTTCACCAACAAAAAATCACACCTTATTTTACAGTTTTTAAAGCAAATAAAAAGTGAATTTTATTCGCTCACGGGTTGGCAAAAACAAACCACTTCGCTCCAATGACACGCTAATGTAAAATTCACTACTATTATTTGCTCGGATTTTGGAGTGCTTCGAATTAGTAGTTGTGGTGCTTTTCCTAGTTCTTTTCATCCTTTCTTTCCATAAAGCGTAGCATTTTATTTAACCACTTCAAATTCCAACTGAAACATAATAGAGCATAATAAGGCTAAATTTTCTTAAGTCTACTTAAGCTACTATGTATGTATTCCATATTGCCACGGATATTTTACAAATATTGGCAGAGTCGATAATGAGTCCATTAAACAAAAAATCTAGGCAGGAATTCTTCATTCAATCACGTAGAGGGCAATTATGAATAAAATTCTGCGAGAAATTTTTCCCGGCGAACAATTCCAACTAATAGCAAGCAATAGGGAAAACAAAAAATTCTAATTGGAAAAGGCAGAAATTTCTCGCGGAATTTTATTCATAATTCAGCTGTATCGATCAGCTGTTTCCTACCGTTGCAGTTACATTCCCTTACAGTCGGCTAACTGAGCCTTTACGGTTCAATTAGTGTTAATAAATGGTTATAAATTGGAACTTAATTCGTCACCCATGTGAAAATATTTTAAATATTTAAATGGCCACTTAATGGCTTGTTTACGAGTACATATCACTATTAGTTCTTCTAACAAAAAAACTTCACAAGTTTGTATGTAAGTACATATGTACAACGTTTTTATGCCTTTTCAATTGCTGATTGGAGCCACTTGTATTTAAAATTTTTAAAAGACAACACAAGTCAACGAATATAAAAAAATTTTTAATTCTTCACACATCTGAAGCATGAGCTGGTTATTTGGACGGACGTTTCTATATTACTTATGTTGTTAAATATTTGAATACATTTAAAATGCACAGCGCGTTACAGTTGTATAAAACGTAGGAAAAAAGTAGATACAAAATATTACCAAAAAATCACTTAAAAAATTATAAAATATACACAGTAAAAGAGTTTTTTTTTTATAACGAAAAAGTGTGGAAAAATTTAGTAAATATAAAAACGTTAAAAAAAATACTATATTTTAGTATTAAACTCTTCCCCCAACTTTCCCAATTTTGTATATGCATGCATATGAATATAAATTTATGGGCTTAACATATTTTCGAGATTTTATCGTAAGTACATATGTACATGTGTATAAAGTCATAAGTGCTCACATATACGAGCACCGATTTTAAAAATGTATTTTAATAGGTCAGGACAGAAAACTAAATATGACAAAAGATATTTTTTTTTTATTCACACATTTACTTCAGACAAAATTTTTATGCGTTGTTTGACAATTTTTGTTTTTAAGAAATTTACATAAGAAATTTACATACATATCTATAAAAAAAATTGTCAATTCAGCTCAAGAAGTATTTTTTACTATTGATAAGTCCAGGTTTACACACGTCACCTTTTGTTGATCAACTTTTAATTCAGCTGGTGGTAAACAAGAGATGTTTGTATTTCCTTCTCAGTCTTCCTTAGAGCTGAATTAGGAGTTGATCAACAAATGTTGACGTGTGTGAACCAGGACTAATTTTACATGCATATTAGGAAATCTGTTCAGTAGCCAAGTGTAATCTTAGCATCTTTTTTGTTTAATTTAATTTTTATTTTTTGACATTTTCGATGGCATTTAAGCTAAAATACAAATGCCCTTTTAGGGACAGAAAAATCCATACGAACTGGTATTTTATTTGCATTGTATCTAAATATCTAGTTAGTACCGTATACATATTAATAATTAATACGATTTGTTGCGAATCACTGTTTTACCAAATTTTCAGTTAGAGTGGTATCAAAAATTTGCAAAATAGTAAAATACTATAATAATAATTTTGCCGATTATTAAGGTTGCTATATCGTCAGCCCATTATTGGTTTGACCCACCGACCATTTAAAAAAAAAAATTGTTATGTATGATTATATATATTTCGAATATCTCCTTTTTCTCTCTCCAAAATATGTTTCGCCAAATTAATTATGCTTTCTGAGATATTTAGCATTAATTTTGCTCCATTTCAACTATTTTAAGGGTTAATAAGTATTGTTTTGCTCTACATGCCACAGTTTGGCGTTTGCGTCAAATTCTTCATACAAAACATGCGAAGTTAAAGTTAACTCTTGTTTCTATAAGAAATGAATAATAAAAAAAGAAGATGCCGTAAGAAAAATTCAACGACGTCTGTTAAGCAAAAACATCACAACCCAGATGCAGCCGCCGATTAAATGTTTCAATATACTACACTAAAATAAAAGAAACCTTAATTATGCATGTTTGAATATAACAGAAATCATTTAATTTCATTCTTTATATTAAATACACTTCAATTACTTGTTTTTTTTGTGTAAGTGTGTAAGCGGATCGATAGTTAAAAATATTACGGCGGCGGCTTCTTGGTCAGCGTTAAAACCATGAAAAATAAACAAAACAACAAAATTCTCAATTCTCAGCAGTAAAGTATACGTATGGAGCACAAAAAGCTACTTTTTGAAAATAAATTAAGAAAAGTGGTGTATGCGGCACAAAACGTATTTTTAATTTTACAATAAAGTAATATTAACTTCTAACTTTATTCATGAAAGTTCACTAAAATTTACACATTTCTTCCAAACAGGTGTCGGAAGCAATGATGAAAATACAAAAAAATTCTATAGGGTATACTTTGAGAAAACTTCATGTAAACCTTATTTGTCGTTTTTATCCATTCCGACTTTTTGGCATATGCTTCAAACCAATAATGGACTGACTATATGTGAAAAATTTGGGTCTCAAGAAAAAAATTTGGAGACCACTGTTGCACCAATTTTGTATTGTGTGTTGATATACTTTCATTAAATTGTACTTTCATCATCCTAGAAGCTTAAATACACAGAAAGTACATAAATAGTAAGCGGAAAACATCATGCTTGTAGTTTTCTAATAAAATATTTAATAACTCAATTAATTTCTAAGGAATTTTTACACACAAACCTGCGAATAAATCTTAATCAATCACGTTTTATAAAAATAGTCATAAACAGTACGGTTCTGGTACAAAAATACTGCCTAAGAATGTATCCAAAGTATAGGGTCCGCCATTTTTTCAACTAGTGCTTATTTCATGAATGGTAACACTTAGCTCATGTCTGATTTGACAGATAATTAGTTTTATCCTTCCGCTGAGCGAATATGGTTGTGTATACGCTTGAACAACGCTGGGAAATATTGCCTGCGATCGACTTACAGAAGATGCCGATTTTGCCAAAAAAAATCATCTTTTCAGATGAAGCTCATTTTGATATTGGCGGGTATGTAAACAAGCAAAATTGTCGCATTTGGGGCACAGAAAACCCGCACGCATACATTGTAAAGCCGACGCACCCAAAACGAGTCACTGTTTGGTGCGGATTTTGGTCCAGAGGAATAATTGGTCCAATGAGCAAGGAGTGGTGTAACAACGCTGGGAAATATTGCGACATTACTTTGCCGATTTTGCCAAAAAAATCATCTTTTCAGATGAAGCTCCTTTTGATCTTGGCGGGTATGTAAACAAGCAAAATTGTTGCATTTGGGGCACAGAAAACCCGCACGGATACATTGAAAAGCCGACGCACCCAAAACGAGTCACTGTTTGGTGCGGATTTTGGTCCAGAGGCATAATTGGGCCATTTTTCGAAAATGAGCAAGGAGTGGCCGTTACAGTCAATGGCGATCGTTATCGGGCCATGTTGAACGAATTTTTGTTCACAAAAATTGAAGAGGAGGATATTGGCAACATTTGGTTTCAACAGGACGGCGCTACGTGCCACACAGCCGAAGCTACACTCGATGTTTTGCGCCGTTTTCAAAAAAAAAAAAGTTATCTGGCGGACCCTATAGAAAAGTGTAGAAAAAAAACAAACAAAAAATTATATTTGGTGAAAAAAATGCAGACATTTATTTATTTGAAATTTAGTGAAACAAAATATATATGGTTCGAAAGGTTTTAGTCTCGTCTTTCTAAATCCGTTTATACATTTTAAATCAGTTAATATTTAACTTAGTTAGAGTTAGAGGTTGACAAGTACATACGGTTACGAAAAACCGACTTTTTACCCGTAACACAAGATTTTGGAGGTGTTTGGAATATTTCAAATACAGATTATTGTTGTGCTCGACTATCGACAATACCTACCACAACAATGTGCCAAATATGATGTCCACAAAATTGTTTTTTTTTCAATTGTAAAATTTTTCCAGAGCTATTTATCATACTCTCATAAAGTAGGGAATTTTCCCTTTTTGTAGGGATTTTTCAGTTATATTTTGAGCGTAGGGAAAAAAGGACAGATTTTTTATTTTGAGGAAAATGTAGGGAATTTTTAAAAATTACCGCTTTTTCAATTTGCTAGAATTGAAATGCAAAAATATTTCGAGGATTCTGATTTAATAGCTAAAATTTTTCACATAGTTTAGAATTTGTTTGAAGAAACCCTATATTATGAATCCTAACAATCTAGAAATCACTTACAATATCTTACATATATAGTTGTATATGAAAAATCTCAAAAATAAAATATACATATATACAGGGTACACGTACATAAAAACCTTATTTTTAAAGCTGCTATATCAATTGTCTAACTCAAATGAAAACGGACAATATAGGTTAATGTTTGTATATATATGGTCTTACTTGTGTAAACTAACTTGCATATGAAACATATAAGATTGTGTCACCAAAATAAAATAGTTCATGTTTAAGATAAACATGTAAAAAAGAGAACCATACATACAAGTAAGTAACAAAATGCATTTCAATCCAACAACAAGAGATATACAAATTGATATTTATTATGTATTCTACTGCTTGACTTAAACCAAACTTTTCATAACTAAATACGTTTATTAAAAGATCTCACCCTGTGCAGGGTTGTGAGATATTTTCCGACCTATTTCGCAAAATTGACTTAAAAATCGCCGAAAATCAGGTTTATGTAGTTTTTCTCAATATATACTTTTGATTTTATATAATTCTTTTTTTATTATAAATTTTTATAAAATAATCGTATAAAAATTTAGAAAATCGCCAAAAAGGAGAAATAAAATCGGCAAAAATTATTTCTTGTACATTTTTTTCATCCAAATTCAAAACGCATTAATTACTTTAACTAATATAAGAAAAATCATCGAAATCAAATTGTTTTAATTTGCAGACGAGTTTTGGTAGGATTTATTTATTTAAACTACTCCTTCAACAAACTAATTTCGTGGATTACAGAAATTTTGAAGTTCAATTTTGTAAAAAAAAAAAATTATTTATAGCCAGAAAAATCGTCATGTTGCCAAACCAAAAATTTGGACGCCAAACAAGTTGAAAAATCGTCACGCTTGGCGGGAAATCGCCATATCTGACCCTGACTTTTAAATTATATGAATTCCACCATAAAAATTTGTATAATTAATATATTTGCACCATAATTTTTAAATATGTACAATTTTTATATGGATGTAGGGATGTATATAGAATGTACATATATGTATATTTTTTTAGTTTGTTTTTGTTAATTAATGCTTTAACTACTTTTCTACATGGTACCCAACTAAGACTATAGCCTGTTTTGTACAACATATGAAATATAGGGTGTTTTTTTTAGAGGTATAGAACTTCGAATTGAAATAAAACACAAGAAAATCGTTTTAATGTCCATCAATTTGGCTTTATTGGAAGGATAATTTTATGCCATTAACGTTTAAATATGATTTCGGGCATGTGGCCGCCGCGGCTGGCTCGAATAAAGCCAATTCTACAGGTCCAATTTTCAACCACTTTTTCGAGCATATGGGGCCGTATGTTGGCAATAACGCCACGAATGTTGGCTTCCAAGTCCCCTAACGTTTCTGGTTTGTTGGCGTAGACGAGCGACTTCACATATCCCCAAAGAAAATAATCCAATGGTGTCAAATCACACGATCTTGGTGGCCAATCCATGGTTAACCGAATTAATTGCTCTGATGGACGATTATGTCGACCATAAAATGGACGGAGCTTGCGGTAAACTTCGCGAACTGAACCATTATTTTCGAAATAAATTTGCACGATTTGCAAGCGTTGTTCTTTTGTCAACCTGTTCATGATGAAATGGCAAACCAAACTAAATATTAATCACTTGACAGCTGACAAAATGGCCGCCAGTTAAAAAAGTGATGCCAAGTTAAAGTTCTATACCTCAATAAAAAACACGCTATATAAATGTGTAAAAAATTTACAATACTCACAAAATTTATATATATTTCTTTTGTTGCTGTTAAAAATAATAAACTTTCAGCGTAGGGAAAAATGTAGGGAAAATATTTTTGGTTGGAGGGGAAAAAAGGGATTTTTCCCCAACGTGTAGGGAATTTTAAAAATATTCACTGGCATCACTGGTTGGTTGTACTTAAAGTGAAAATTTTTCTCAAAACGATTACTTTCTTTAAAATGTATGTATGTATGCTACAAAAAATTTTTTTTCCTCATGTTTATTCATAAAGATCGAGGACGAAAAAACAATTCAAGTTGAATGAAAAAAAATGCAATATTTAATATTTATGTATACCAGTATATTCATATAATTCTAAATAAAACAGAAGAAAAAGACATCATGTACGTACTCGTATGTATTTGTAAGGACTTTGAACAAATTGTTGTTGTTTGTTATGGTTTTATTGACAGGATTTATATCCATCAACACAATAACAAATTGTAGTTTGTTTTTGTTGGATTTTTGCAGGACTACATGAGTGATGACATAGATATAAAGGATCCGCCAGATAACTTTTTTTTTAAACAGGGCGCAAAGCATCGAGTGTAGCTTCGGCTGTGTGGCACGCAGCGCCGTCCTGTTGAAACCAAATGTTGCCAATATCCTCCTCTTCAATTTTTGTGAACAAAAATTCGCCATTGACTGTAACAGCCACTCCTTGCTCATTTTCGAAAAATGGCCCAATTATGCCTCTGGACCAAAATCCGCACCAAACAGTGACTCGTTTTGGGTGCGTCGGATTTTCAATGTATGCGTGCGGGTTTTCTGTGCCCCAAATGCGACAATTTTGCTTGTTTACATACCCGCCAAGATCAAAATGAGCTTCATCTGAAAAGATGATTTTTTTTTGGCAAAATCGGCATCTTCTTTAAGTCGATCGCAGGCAATATTTCCCAGCGTTGTTCAAGCGTATATACAACCATATTCGTTCAGCGGAAGGATAAAACTAATTATCTGTCAAATCAGACATGAGATAAGTGTTACCATTCACGAAATAAGCACTAGTTGAAAAAAAACGTTAGATGGCGGACCCTATATATATACATACATTCTCTAGTATGTATGAACATTTAATTAAACTTTTCTCCCGATTAATCGAGTACGCGAACTTCTTCGAAGGAATTAAATGTAATGACAAAGTAATAGAATTAGATTTTTGTATAAATGAAAAAATATAATGGTGAAGTGCCGAACAGCACACACTACTGAATAATATACATATACATGGTCTCATGTAGAAAGGCCCTTGTTGAAAGCAAACACCGTTCGCATCAATGTCTTCCATTTCCGATCATTAAAAATTATTTTTGGAAAGCCCAAATCCAAAGATCAACGATAGATGGACAAACATGCGTTTTTTCCTCAACACTGTGGGCTATAACAGCAATATTCTCAGTTGTTCTTGAGCGACATGCACGGGCTAGATTCTTCACATCACTGTTTTTGCAAAATTTTCGCCAAAGGCAAACAAATCGCTCAAATTACAAGGAAAATCGTATTCTAGGGATCAAAATAAGAAACTTTGCCGAAGGAACCATACCTCTAAAATGTATTTTGATGTCCCGACTTTTGATCCGAAGGGTCAAATTTTGAAAAATCTCACTTTGACCCATTTAGAGTTCCTCAATCGAGTCAAAATGTATGACCGAACCCCACTAATTTTGGAGGGCCGACCCACCTATGCCAGTGGCACACCCCCGGGAACCACCCCTGGGGGGTTCCCCATAGAGAGCGTGCGAAATTGCCCAGACTTGAAAGCAAAAAAAACTTCAAACAATAATTTTTTTTTATTTTCTTTTCTATTACTAAGTAAAATTCATTTTTTCATTTCATTCTGACTAAATAAATTTCTAAAGAGAAAAATAAACTCCAAAAATAAAAAAACAGCAATTTCGCTGATTTTTTCTTGTAAAAATTTGACCCTTCGGATCAAAAGTCGGGACATCAAAATACATTTTAGAGGTATGGTTCCTTCGGCAAAGTTTCTTATTTTGATCCCTATAATACGATTTTCCTTGTAATTTGAGCGATTTTTAAATCGACCCGCCCTAATACATACAAAAAATAAATAAAAAATAAAAACTAATTTGCACGCCAAATTTGCATAAGAATTTAATTAAAGCCTACATTTAAAAAATACATAGTTACATTTTTATAATTACAGCTTTTGTAATGTGGCATCAAAAGACAACCCTCGTACAATATAAAGTACACGCGTATGCATACTACATACTACATATAATGCATTTAAGCGATTATCTGTAAAGTCAGCATTATTTCATATTAACATAAAGAGTTTTTAAGATAATATACTCGATTAACTTACTTAACCGCAACCATAAAAACATCTTAAACTTATTTAAGTAGTCGAGTTTACCCACGTTCATATGCCATCCATTTTATTTTATGACATACATACATACATACATACACATGTATGTACATGTACTGCACATATTATTTTCCATTACTTTTTTGTAACAATGTTCTTTCTTCCTTTCAAATAAGCAAATCTCCTGTGAAATTTAAGGTTTATGTCAGTTAGAAAGTAAATTTAAGTTTATCGAAAGATGAAATTTCTCTTGTAGTCAATAAAAAGGAAATCAAAACATTTCAGTAAAGGACTTTAGGTTAAATTTTTTTAGTTCACAATATATAAAGAGAAAATTAAAAATATTCTCAGGAGAAGACTTTACAAATTGTGAAGTTTTGTTTTCTGGGACCGGAAAAAATAAATTATGAGGGCATATTTCATAGTTATGAAAGTATGTATGAGTTTCATAATGTATGTATGTATGTATATTAAATTTCTATCATTTAAATTACAAATTCATATCGCGGCCTGAAACCTAAAAGGTCACAGTTACATAAGGAGAAAAGTTTTGGGACTAGACCAAATGCAACTTAATGTTAAGGACGTAATTTTTATGGCCCGCGTGTACGAAAATCTCAATTATTTCCCCTAAAAATTTAAATAATTAAAGGGCATTATGGCTTATTTAGTTAGGTTAGGTTAAAAGTGGGCACCGCATGTAAAGCAAACCAAGTCATGAGTGTGAGCCAGAGCTGGTCGCAAAGCGCTCATATTGGTACAAGGAAATTACCTCCTGAGACATTATATAGGGTCCGCCAGATAACTTTTTTTTTTTGAAAACAGGGCGCAAAACATCGAGTGTAGCTTCGGCTGTGTGGCACGTAGCGCCGTCCTGTTGAAACCAAATGTTGCCAATATCCTCCTCTTCAATTTTTGTGAACAAAAATTCGTTCAACATGGCCCGATAACGATCGCCATTGACTGTAACGGCCACTCCTTGCTCATTTTCGAAAAATGGCCCAATGACTCGTTTTGTGTGCGTTGGCTTTTCAATGTATGCGTGCGGGTTTTCTGTGCCCCAAATGCGACAATTTTGCTTGTTTACATACCCGCCAAGATCAAAATGAGCTTCATCTGAAAAGATGATTTTTTTTTGGCAAAATCGGCATCTTCTGTAGTGAAATAAGCACTAGTTGAAAAAAAAACGTTAGATGGCGGACCCTTTAGGTCAAACAAAAAAGAATGCATATACTTGTTTTTCCAAGCCAGCATTCTTTCAGGGGTCAACAGCATGTTTAATGATACTTCTCTGAGAAGTTGAAAGAAATTATTTACTAGAGAGGAGAGTATTCAGCGGCTATCATGAGGAATCCCCATAAGTTTGGTTAGATTAGGTTGGCAGGTTGCTGAGAAGAGAAAGTAAGTTTTCAGCTTACTTGGATCCAAAGAACAGGTTCCTTTGTGTTGCCTGAGAGTAGGAAAGGGATAGTACAAGTACAGATGGTGAGGTGACAGATAAAGAGAAGAGGAGCTTAATTCATTTTTCGTTTTAACAACTCTGCTATTGTGCATTTGGTTAATTTTTACAGCAGCGTTGCAGCGACTTTGGTGTTAAATAGGCGTATTACTTTAATCTATGTAGACATTTTACTAATTATTTTGCTTAGCGGAAGATTAATTGATATGACTGGGTCTGACCAGGGTTTGAACTCGAGATCTGGAACAGCGTCATTTGCTTTGTAGTTGAAGCACTAACTACTTCAGCCAACAGCACCCCTACATTCTGACATTCGTCCGATGTAAAGTGTTTTTGCGCTGCCTGTTCAAAAGTCTTAGAGCTAATTTTCTTATTTTCATACGGTGTTGAAAGAAGCGATTTAGGTATGCTTTTATAGCTCTTATAAAGAGATATTGAGGAAAGTGCCCAATAACTATAAAAACCTATCAAACTTAGTCAGTTTAGGAACCTAGTCTTCTCAATATACTTAGGTTTTCCAGTCTGAATCCCTAAGATATTCCATATCTGGCATATTTTCCATATGGAAGATTTTCCTTATAATTTGACTGCATGCTGGACAGTGACACAAGTAGTGTTGGAGAGTTTCATCATCTTCCTGGCAAGTTCTACATGTTGTATCGTCAACAGCACCCATGAAAGCCAGTTGAATCTTTAACTCTTTTGTATGTCTGTTTTTAAATGATCACTTGGGCATGAGAAAGCTTTCCGCAAGATGAGTGCCGCGTTCGCTCACAATCGACCACAAGCGCATGTGCAGTTTCCATGGCAAAAATCCGTGAATTGGGCTACGAATTGCTCCTTCATCCGCCCTATTGTCCAGATTTAGCCCCGAGTGACTATTTCTTCTTTATTAGAGAAACGTTGGACTAAGTGTATAGAGCGCGAAGGAGACTATCTTGAAAAATAAAATAACTTTATATAACTGTGTGTTTCTCCCAAAAGTCACTGAGTTAATTACCCACCCTCGTGTATATTGGATCCTTTGGCTCCTATAAGGAGCCTCAAAACTACGTTATAGTGCTTTGCTTCTTTGCATATATGATCGAGCTTTGTGGAGCCTGATCCAAGCGTCCGAACTTTTCAAGTTCCAAAACGTGCCCAGTGTTTAAAGCCAAAGGTCATCGTCAGAGAAATCAGTTGGTTTTTATTTTTATTTTCGCTTAATTTTAGAGGAGTAGCTGATTGGGCTTCTGCATCCGTCACCAGGAGGATAGTTAACAGTGAAGATTTATCTGCCACCGTTTGGGAGAGTTATACCGCCCATGGTCGCTTCTCAGAGCCTCGTCTAAAGCTAACAAAAGGGTACACCGCGTGTAGGTGAGGTTGACAAGAAGAGGCTCTGGGGTCACCACTATGATTACTTAAGGCTTTGATAGCTTTTCTACTATCCGTATGCCGCTCCTTCATGGTCGCGCAACCATGCTGTTGATACCCTTCTTCACGGAAGTAGATCCTACAGCGCACAGGAAACCAGTATAAGTCAGACATTCTGAAATTCGCCCTATTGCGCTAACGAGGAGAGAAATAACTTCTTAAGAGCCGAAGGTTAAATCTGAATAATAAGTGAATAACAACCTATGTTATATATTTCTCATTTCGAGTTCAAGATGTTAAATTGTGATATTTTAAATGCTTTTTAAAAAGGAAAAAGAAAATTTTGAAATATATGAACGTAAAACAACAACAAAACTTCTACCTTTTTTAAGTATATTATATATTTAATCCTCTAATTCCTAGGAGGAACATAGGGCCGTAAATATTTTTAATTAATCTTCATAAAGAACTTTTTTGGCTCTACTGAAAAAATTAGATTTTTGGACATACGCTGTTATTCAAATCTCATTTGCCAACTTCGCCCTAAGGCCGCCTCTGGATCAAACCGTCCACATAAATCGGGATAGTGGTGTTCACTCGATTTCTTTTGTTAATCCGCTTATGGCGCACAGGAGAAGTCCGTAATACCCGATTGTCCGAAGAACTCTAAATTTTCCATATTTGCTGCCTAGTAAATAGTATTCTGGCATATACATAAGTATGTACATTTCGTTAAGGAAAATATTGTACAAAATTATGTAAATTATGTTAAAAAATTATGTAAATTATGTAAAAAATAAATACAGAAGAAACGAAAAACTTTTTTTTAACAAATAGATTTTCTTCTTCCGTAAAATTTTGCGGTTTTCTTTAAATTTTACGTAGCTGTATCTATGTATTTAGGTAAATTCATAAAATGTGTGTTGAATAAGCAAATTTCATCAGAAAATACATTTCTATGTATGTACGTACAGATGTATCCACCCAAACATAAATATGTACATATGTATAGATTTCTTATAAATTTAAAAGAAAACAACAAAATATGCTTGATCAAATTACCTTAGGAAGATAGAACTAGATGTTTTTTTTTTGTAAAATAAAATTACTTTGTTCTCTGAAGTTGTCACATTGACAGTTTTTAGATTCTTATTTGAATATGTAATCCTAAACTGTTATGAAAGTATTAAGAACTTCTTCACTTGCGTATTTGTTACTTAAAACTTTACATTTCGTAGGTATAAATAATTCATGGAGAACGTGATTCAAAAAAAAAAAATTAAATTTAAATGGACAAATTTCAACAATTTAAATATCAAGAAGTATTTGTGAAGATTTCATATGTAAGATTTAGATTCTGTATACTCTAATCTTATTGGCAATTCCCTTTGTAAAGCATTTTATTTCCTACATATACATACATACATACATACTTTACGTATTTCATAATATTACATCCACCTTGGAGTTGCAACTAGAGAACAGTGAAAAGTAAAACACTTATTAAAGCGTTTTAGAGTTCTTTACGCGGACGTGTTTTTAGATTCTATAATTTTTTTATTTGTTTCTTTTCAGTTCACACTTGACAAACATTTAAAAAAAAAAGTGTATTGTCATTCGAACAAAAATTATTCGAATATTCGAACAACTTTTTTTCATTTTTGTTCGAACGAATAAGAATTTTCAATTTAGAATAAAAAATTATTCGAATATTTTTTTGTCGAACATTCGAATATTCGAACAATTTCCTTAATTACTTTGTGCCATATTTGACGTATTTCTATGGGAAATTTGCCAAATAAACCTGTAATGAACCTAAAATATTTTTTTATGAATTAGACCGTTTGTATAAAAAGTATTTTACATTTCATGACTTTTTAATTTGTTAAAAATAGGATGTTATCAAATTACTCAACGTTATAAATACTTGTTGTTGAAGCTTGTTTGTATATGTTCGTACTCGTACTTCAGTTTATTTGCAATATTTTGATTACAAAATAATCATGAAAACAAAGTATTTGCGTACTCTTTTTTCGCTTTCTGTGGCATATTTGAAAAAGTTATAGCATTGAATATGAAAGCTCAAGAATAATAATAATTTAATGATTTTTTATGTCGTTCATTAATTCGATTCTTAAGGCTTTTGATTAGATATTTAGATATTTATTTGATTAGATATTTAGAGAGAGAAGAGGGGAAAAGAAACGTTTCTGTTACCCTCGTCCCTCTCTCTCTCTCCCTCAAACTAATCAGCTTATCAATAATACTTCCATAGTGTAAACTAGGACTTATAAAAGCAGTTATTTTGCTTTGGATTGTTATCGTGCACTGGATCCAAAGATCCAGGCACTTTATCTTTTGCAAACGGAAACATGGCAATTTCTAAAATATTTTGGTAAAGGTAGTGGTCCATGGTTTCACTAATTTCATGCAGAGACCCGATTCCATTTAGTGGAAAACATCTCCACAGCATGCCATTTATACTAAGTTTCGCAGCAAGAACAGTGCGAGACAGGGCTTTGAAGGCAAGACTGCGCTACAGAAAAAAAAAATTATTTCCCCGAAGAACCGCCAGGCAAGAAAAGAGTTTGCGAAGGAAAATTTCCATTGCTGATTAACTAAATTTAACCTTAAAGGATACGTCTCAAAAAATAAAGCCGTTCGACGACCTCCTAATAAGCGGCTAGACCATAAGCATTGTAAGCGAACTGTTAAGCATGTTGGTGGAAATGTCATAGTGTGTGTCAATGGACACACAATGGGTCTTTGCACGAAATTAGTGAAACCATGGACCGCTACGTCTACAAAATTATTTCAGAAACTGCAATATTTCTCCTTGCAAAAGAAAAAATGCCTGCTGGATGGATCTTTAAGCACGATTACAATCCAAATCATACTTCGCATCGTGTTAAGTTCTGGATCCAAGATCAAAATCAGCCCAATCACTTGATTTATTAAACACTATAGAGAACTTGTGGGATATAGTAGACAGAAAGATAAAACGGGACCAAGGGTCGAAGAAACGAAATTTTTTTCTCGAAAGAAAAGAAGCACGGTAAAGTATTTCTAAAAGCGAAATTTATAAGTTAACCACCTCAATGCCCAGAAGATGCGCTGCTGTTTCGAAAAATAATAGATATGCCATTAATTATTAAAATAGATTTAAAAATTTTAATAAGTTCATGTGCGTTGCTTTTGTCTTTGTCATGCACAAATGAATTATTTTTATTTTCGGGTTATTTGTTTTTTCTAACTAAATAAAATTTTTACAAAAATTTGGTGGTAAAAGGTCAATACAGCGCTAAAAGTTTGTAATAGGAACTGCTAAGCCCATTTAAAATTTTTTTTTACAATACTGCTATGGAATTGTGATAATGCTAGCTCAGTTGCTTTAGTTTTTGCCACTACTGTATGTAGTTAAAATACCTTTAAGATGTTGCTACCGAAAACTAGTATTTCATAATGAATCACCCTATATTTAATTATATGATAAAATTCGGCTGTGTAGTGCGGTTTTGGTTTTGGGTTTCTTAGAATTCCGAAAACAAAATACGAAAGAAGTGAATTTTAAAATTTGTAACGTATGTACGTACTTACATACATATTATTTTTATTATTTTCTTTTGTCTAAGCCTTTTTTTAGGCGATACATACATATTTAACAGCAAATACACAAAACATTAGTGTATTTATGTAGTACTAGGTTAACATGGCAATCAAACGTTTCCAAAGTTATTTATTTACATACAGTTGCGAACATGGGAATAGCAGTACTGAATTATTAAAAAAGTTTTATATAAAATTTTATACGTCATAGAAGCGTATTTTTTGTTAACATTAACATAGCAGTGATAAACGACTCAGTTATTTCTCTTTTGATTTTTATTTTAAAAATAAAATATTTTCATGAAAGTGAAAGTAAAAGTTAAATACGACTAATTTACCGTATATTCAATAAATAAAAAAAATTTTTTAATAAGGCCTTTTGTATTTGAAAAAAAAACATAAATATTCCCAAATAATTTCATTCATTTACTCAAAGAACGTCATAACTCAAAAAATGGAATCTTTGAGTTAGTGATGCATAATTAATTCTCATATCGTTCTTCATATTGTGTAAAAATTTCATAAAAATATCTTGTTTACTCAACTCTTGAGAGAAAAATAAAATTTTATTTTCCCATTAAGTTGTGTGTAAATTGAGAACTTTTAACTCGTTTTCTGGCAAACTGGCTTTTTTCTTTTTGAGTTATGACGCTGTTTGAGAAAATTAGCGATTTGTAAACTTTTGTTTACATATTTTTTTAAAGATGGTGAATTACAATAATTTTGTTTACTCTCTCACTCAAAAAGAGGGAGAAACAAAATGTCAACAAACAATCAAGCAAGGCGAATTGATACCAGGTGGTCTTGATTCAGGGATGGAAAGGTTGGTACAATTGTACCATTTTTAGCACTATTTGAATGCCAAAAGTACAGTAGCACCCCAATGACCATTTTAGCACTATTGCATTTTTTTTCTATTATCTATATATAAAAGAAAGTAGTGTTAGTTACACCACTTATAACTCAAGAACGGCAGAACAGATTTGGGTGAAAATTGGTAGGGAGGTAGCTTAGAGCCAGGAGACGGACATAAGATACTTTTTATCACGTTCGACAATAATTGTAAAATTTGCAGTAAATATGGATTCAGAATTAAGTAAACTGTACCATATTAATTCAGCGTCTGAGCACATAATTTGCAATCAACGCCGACTATGAGCCGTCGGCTTTCTGCATTCGTGTGCATTTCACTAGAGTTGTGCTCTAAAGGAACGAACTAGGGAATAAATATACTTTAGTGAAGCTACTCAAAATAAAATAAAGCTTATCATATATGGTGGAAAATTTAATTCTAAGAAAAAACTATCATGTCCAAAAATCCTCGGAATGGCATATTTACGGAGTTACGGACCTCCAAAGTTTTGAATGACTTTTTTTAATGTGCCTTTATACATATATATAAAATCGCAGTGTGTGTTTTTTACGAACGCATAATTTCTGGAACTATAACAACTGTGGATCGGAAATTTTCAACATAGGTTCGGGTCAATACCGGGTAGGTTTTCGTTTTGTTTTTGACCCAACAAGTGACCACTGTATGGAGTAATTTATAGTTTAAAGTTTCTAGCACAGATTGATGTAGAAGTTATTAAGTCCTTAAGAAACGACAGGATATGTATGTACCTTTTGCTCGAAGGTATTAGAAATGAAAAATTTGGTAAATGAAGCGATGTTTTCCGATATTTCAAAAATATGTTGGAGGAATGTTATCTATTCCAAATTCATCTGCAAATGTGAAAAATATATTTCCAAAGGATGGAAAAGTATATCCTAAATGTTACTTTTATATTCAGATCTCAGCAACTAATAGTCCTTTTTATACGTTCTGACATTAAAGAATAATATTAATTAATAGTATTAATTAATAATATTATAATCATTGAACTTCAAAGTGCCTTTTTGTCAATTGTTAAGCTTTTACACATATGTGTGCCTTTTTAGTTAATTAATAGAAGTATTAAAAAATTAAAACTAAAGAATTTGGTACAATCGTACTGAAAAAAATACAATTTTTCTTGAAAATTAGTACAATTTCTAAATCTGATTTCGCATCCCTGTCTTGATTTGCAACTCTGCATATTCGCCTTGTACATTTTTTAGTGTAAAATTTCCTGCTGTCAGAATATTTCCTACCGTTTTGCTTTGATTTCACAGCAGAGAAGTTATGTCAGCTGATGAATTAAGATCAACTTATGTGAATTCGCCTTGCAAGCAAGACAACTGGCATTTTAATACCTTGATGCCATTTATTACTTTTTTTTGTTACCAAGGGATTCTTCTCGAGAAAATTATATTCCATAAGAAATAAATTCCGAGAGAATATTCATGATTGGGCTGAATGAATATGAATTAAAAATAAAAAAGTTTGCACTCCGGCATAACTTGAAATATATTTGCAAATGTGCCACCACATGTACTGCTATTTCCATATTCGCTACTGTATGTGCGGAGAGCCAATAATGAAAGCAGTGCGTTGTTGTATCCCAAGAAACACAAAAATAATAAACATACATATTTGCTTCAGGTCAGCAAAAAGCCGAAAAATTACAAACATTGTAAACTTAGCAAATAAGTTGACGAGGGAAAAAGGTTTAAATGCAACAACACTTGAACAATTGAATTTAAAAGTTTAAAATTTATTTCGTTTGTCTTTCAAAGTTGAGTATGTACTTTTCTAAAAAAAATTATTTTTTGAATATATTTTTGTTGGCAATTTTGTTTTTATTTAAACAACAAAAGAATTTTGACAAGACTTATATCCATACATACATACATATGTATGTATATTTTAATAATAAAATCATTTTAACTAATTATTTGTTGCCTTTTCAAGTTGACCACAGACTAAGTACACCGACTTTGATTGAAAAAATGGCCATGAATATGGGTATTATGACTCAGGCCGATTTGAATGAAGCTGCTAAATTGGAGAAACGTAAACAGTATGAGGAAGAACGCAAGAAACGGATATTCAATGCCAAGCAACGTTTATATGGGGTAAATTGTAAAAGAAATTTGAATCATAAAACAGGAAATCTTTAAGAGATTTTAATAACTTAACATATTTTTGTTTTCTCTATTTAAGCTCGACACAAACACTTTAGAGCGTCAAATAGCTGAAAAAAGCAGTTTAAAGCAAATTGAGGCCGAACGTGAACTACGCTATGAACAACAGAACGATATGATACAGAAAGTGGTGCACAATAAACAACTGGAGTTGGAGAGACACAAACGTGCTATCGAAAGTGATATTAACTATTACCGTTGCCGTTTTCAACGTACTGATCAGCGTCGCGAATTCGATCTCAACGACCCGGAATTTATTAAAAAGTCTCAGCCGTTACGTATAGCAGATGATGATTCTACTTTGGGTATATCATCCGCCCAAATATTTAATGGTGAAGATCTAGGCAATCGCGCACGCAAACAAAAGCAGCGGGAACAACAAAGAGCCTGGCTGGATCAACAGATTTTGGAAAGGAAAAATGCCAAAGATTCACGCATGCAGGCCGATAAAATGCTACAAGAATCCTTACAATCCCGGGATAAACGTTTGGAGGATATGGCCAATTCAGAAAGTAAGTTACGACATCAAATAGTAGACTCCATAAGGCAGTACAATTGTCAAATGGCAAAACAAAAACGTGAGGAAAAGCTGCGCAAACAGCGAGAGAAAAATGAAGACGATATGGCGGAAATATGTAATATGTTGACCAGTGACATTTTAACGGAAAATCTAGATGTAGCACAATCGAAAACAAATCCAAATAAAAAAATTGCTTACATGTATCGTGGCATGACACCTGAAGAGTTACAAAGATTCCGTCGTGATCAACACCAGCAAATGTTAGATAAAAGAAAACAACAAACGGAACAACAATTAATGGATAAACAATGGGAACAGTATGCGTTTAATATGGATCGCGAATTGCAGTCAAAGGATTTGGAAATGAGTCGCAAGAAACAAGAGGAGTTTGAAAAGATATTGGAAATTAACAATAAATTGGCTAAAGAGCAAAAAATTCAAAAGGAATTGAGCAACACGGTTTTGAATAGAAATGAAGTTTCCAAAGAATTTTATGAACAATTCAATAAATCATCGCGTTAATTATTGGAACAAAATTAAACATTTTACTTTACGCAAATTTAATGTCATAAATTTTAATAAACATGAGGATTTTACGCGTAATATATTGTAACTAGAACAAAACATAACAATTTTTTTCGAGACATTAGCTATTTTAAGATAAAGTGACTTGAAAATATTTTAAAGAGTTTAGTGCCAAATGCTCGCTGGTTTAAGAGACTAATTAAAGAAAAGAAATAGTGAAAGCGTTGAGTTCACTTGGGTCAAAATAGATTTTATCTTTTAACAGCCTGAGTAAATAAAACAAGAAGGAAGTTATCGAGATCCAGAAATGCCTTTACCAAAGAGTTAAGAACAGAATAGGTTATTCCTCTAGTACTGAACACGCAAAACTACTCTTCCGTATCGTTATATTTTAGACAATAATTTTATTTACCGAATTTAATTACGCAGTTGTTTTACCACCCTTTGACAGCTTTGTAACGATGAGTACAAATCTGCCAAAGTTTACTTCATTTCTGCTTAGGAAACTCGTCAGTAGACTTCAACCAAAAAATTCTTGGAGGAAAGGTAAAACTTTTTATATTTTGCTTGACTTACAAAGTTTTAGAAGGGCTTATTTTTCAATTATGAAAAATTCGACAATAGTGGGGAAGGATCCGACATCATAAATGACATGCAGAGTTTGACGTTAGATTAAAAAACCATCAAAGCAAAAATGAAGCTATACGAGTATTTTAGCCATTAACAATGAGATACGATATGTTGAGATCAAACAAAAAGGGCGTGCAAAAAATTATTTTCCTGCTTTTGAAACTTCATTGAGATACATATTTTTAATTTTAACAGTTATTGGTGGAAATTTTTTTCTTTTGTATTGGACTAGAGATGGGCGCGTGTTGAGTTTTTCCAACACTACACGACACGAACACGAATGCCAAGATGTCCAACACGTACGAAACACGCACGCGAAATTTTTGCAGAGCACGAAACTGCACAACAAGCACGAAATCAAATTAAATAGCAAAAAAGCATTTTTTTATATTCAAATAGATACATATTTTTGTTTAATTTCAGAACTTTAAGCTTAAGAGACCCCTACACTATCAACAAATTTGATGGTTTTACGTGTTTGACGATACAAAGTATTAAATTTTTTCTTTACTGGAAATTCATGCATACATATTTTAACACCAACAATCGTTTCGTGTTTGTCGTGTAAATTTTTCTCAACACGATACGGCACGAACACGTACGTTCGTGTCACGAAGAAAAACACGACACGCGCCCATCTCTATATTGGACTTGACCTGACTTAATATGCGAGGGTGGGTCATCAACTCATCGTCTTTTTGAGTTTCCCGCTTCTTAATTGAAATGGCAATACTGCTCCTGCCAACAAGTAACTGTCAGTTGACTCCTGTCTATATTTGAACAAGCTGCGTCATTTAGTTTGTGTTTGGCAGCCGTTGAGAAAAAATGTAAAAAAGTGAATTTCGTGTGGTCATTAGACATTATTTTTTGCGTAAAGAAACCATCACCCAAACCAAGGTTAAGCTTAATAAATACTATGGAGATTCCTCATCATCAATTTCAATGGTAAAAAGGTGGTTTACTGAATTTCGTTGTAGACGTATAAGCCGAACGTTCTGGACGCCCAGTTGAGGTCTCGACATCCGAAACAATTGAACAAATTCACAATATGGTTTTAGCCTATCGGATATTGAAAATGAGAGAGATTGTGGCAGCCATAAGCATCTCACATGGCTCAGTGGTTTAAATTTTGAATGATCACTTGGGTATGAGAAAGCACCCCGTTTGCTCATAATCGACCACAAACGTTTGTGCAGTTTCTATGGCAAAAATCCATCAATTGGGCTACGAATTGCTCGCTCATCCACCCTATTCTCCAGGCTTAATCCCGAGTGATTATATATTGTTCCCAAACTTTAAGAAATGGCTCGGCGGAAAAAGTTTGGACTCCAACGACGAATCATCTCACAAACAAATGTCTATTTTGATGACCTTGACGAATCACATTTTTCGGTAGGGATAAGAAAAGTGGAGAAACGTTAAAATAAGTGTATATAACTCAAAGGAGACTATGTTGAAAAATAAAATAACTTTTTATATAAAAACCTGAGTTTCTTCAAAAGGTCACTGAGTTAATGACCCACCCTCGTAACATGTATTTATGTGAAAAAGAAAAAAAGAGGGCTTAGTTTTAATTGTCAGTTGGTGCGTATAATTTGATGTGGGATTAAAGTCACCAAACGGAATAATCAAGCCGTAGTCTAGCCATGAATAAATATATCGATGGTCTCAAGTAGAACGGCCCTAACTCGTATTTTTTACGAAATTGAGTTTTTCAGTGAGACCAATACATTTTACACAAATACACCTCGCCACAAAAATTTATTGCAATAGTGTAAAAAATAACGCTTTTAGAAGCAGCAGTACAAAAAAAGTTATATGTATTTATATAAAATATTATAGTTTCTATTATGTTTTTACCTTCTCCTGTAAAATTACAATTATTTGAGTTAGGGCCTTCTTGAGACCAACGATATGTAAAATGTTGAGATAGAACTTTAAAGTGCATCGCTACATAAAAAAAACAAAATGCGCTGTATTTTGGGGCATGATAAAACTTTTATCATTGTTTTACAAATGAAATTTATTTGCTGGTGGTCAAGCGATGCCCATATGCATTTTATTGTTGATCTAACAAATCGTCAGTAGACTTCAACCACACATTTTGAACAGTCACAAACCTCTTATCTTATGCACAGACTTTCATAAACTATTTGAGAATTCACAAATATTAATATTTTTGAAAATCACAAAAGAAAAATAAGCATAGTAGGCCCAGTAACCTATACAAAACCCAGCAAATAATTTTTATTCGATATGAATCTATTTTATTTTTCTACACCTTTATACAATTAGAAATCCATTGGATAACAATAAAAGTATTTATAGGCAAAATGAAAAATAATATTAAAATAGATTCATATCGAATAAAAATTATTTGCTGGGTTTTGTATAGGTTACTGGGCCTACTATGCTTATTTTTCTTTTGTGATTTTCAAAAATATTAATTTGAAAATTTGCTTGTTTTTATGGTTTAGCAATTGCCTATATGCATTTCGTTCCCGCTTTTTGGAACTCATCAGTAGACTTCAACCCAAAACATTTTTGATTTTAGCTAACAAACTTCGTATGTTTATAGTAAGACTCGTAATACTATATTGAGAATCACAATATACAAACATAATAAGTTTGAAAACCTCAAACAAAAATCTTTACAAAACAAGCATCTTTATTCGATTGTGCATTTATTTTATTTTCCACCACCTTTTTACAATTAGCTGCCACATTGGGCAACAATAAGAGTATTAAAAGGTAAAAAGAAAAATAAAACATTTATTTTCATACATGAAATACCGTAGTATATTTATTTGACATAAACTCTTTATTTATTTAATTTGAAAATTTTCTTGTTTTTATGGTTTAGCAATTGCCTATATCCAAAAAGCGGGAACGAAATGCATATAGGCAATTGCTAAACCATAAAAACAATCAAATTTTCAAATTAAATAAATAAAGACTTTATGTCAAATAAATATACTTCGGTATTTCATATACAAAAATATTAATATTTGTGAATTCTCAAATAGTTTATGAAAGTCTGTGCATAAGATAAGAGGTTTGTGACTGTTCAAACTGTGTGGTTGAAGTCTACTGACGATTTGTTAGAGCAACAATGAAATGCATATGGGCATCGCTTGACCACCAGCAAATAAATTTCACTTATAATATGATTATGACAATATGTCGAATAATAAATCTCTTGATTGTTTTACAAACATCATTGACATTTTATTCTAGGGGTGACTGGCATGGCACATAACTTTTTTTTGGAGGCCGATCCGCTCTAATGTAATTTTGTAGTTTGATAACATTTGGAATCATTTTTGCAGTGTAATGTACTATTGTATCATAAAGTGTATCATAAAGTTTTCCATGGGGGAAACTGCCTTATCATGAATCCCGCATGTGAAGATTTCCGAATAGAATTTTTCGTACACATGGATTTTACTTTCGTATCATCAATTCCATGACATTCAAAGCTTTGTGAATACTTTTATTCATAAATTGTCAAAATATTACACACTCGTATGAAGTTTTTTGAAAGCAAATAAAAAAAATGTACAAGAAATTGTTTTCGCAGTTTAAAAATGTAAACATTTGAAAATTTTCACAACACATTTCATTCTGATACCAACTGTTTACTGGTTCGGAAAATTCCATGTGAAATTTTATTTATGATAAGGCTGAATATTACATTATCCCACTTGTAGGCAATTATAATGAAGTTTTTTTCGCATCACCCATGAGAATTATACAAATCTAACGCTTACGTCCTTAACGGATCAAATTAACTCAAAAACTGAAGTCATTTGAAAATTTTACGCGCGAAATTTTCAAAACTTACATACCTATAAGCATACGTAGATCATCAACCACCAATGAATGGGCATTACTGTAACTTATTTGATCAGCTTTGCACAGAAACACACACAGTGTCATAAAGCACCAAGTATATGTACTTGTACACGTGTTCAACAAAAACTACGAGTATACAACTATTGCCAAGTAAAAGTTTCCTTTTGAAGCAATTCAAATTTAACACGTAAAAGAACATGAAAGGTTAAATAAAACCAAACAAACTAGTAGAAAACGCACACCAAAAACAAATTAAGAAAATTCTAATCGAGTTGAAAAAGAAGCAGCTGCCAATGATGACATTTTAACAGGGCACAAACATACACATCGAACACAGCAAAGAAGATAATGTAAAAATAAAAATAGTACATACTTCATAAAATGGAAGAAAACAACCCTCTTTAAGAAAAATAAGTATATATAAACTAAAATACAGTAAAAACATGAAACTAATCAAATGAAAACAGTTTTAAGAGTAGAATAATTAAGGTAACTTGTATATACTTACAAACACACATCGTTATCTTAATATAGAAAGGCCCTAAACTCATTTATTTTTTTAACCGAGATTTTTGCATTTTTCTTCTATAGAAATATCAGAAAAACTCGATTTAAAAAAAAAATAATCAGGTATGTGATGAAAAACGATTTAGACACAAAAACAATTTGAAAACGATAGAAGGTGTGATGCGTTTCCTATAGTGGTTTCGTCAATAATTTTAAAACTTATTTTTAATGGTTTTTCCAAACATTTTTGACAAATTTCTTTTCACAACCCTATTATGTGAATTATATTTTATCTTTTAATGTACTTTTTAGAAGTCGGTAGTTTAAAATTAGATCCAAATTTATACTCAAAACCGATCGGAATTTATCACACCTTTTCAAAACGATTGTTTTGAAATCGTTTTGAAAACGATCGTTTTCCATCACATACCTGAATGAGTTAGGACCTTTTTGTATTAAGGTAACAATATGTACATATACATTATTATGTTATTTGAGTAAACAAAAAGGAAAAGTGAAGAGGTCTTTAAGATCCGAACTACTATTTGGTGTTGTAGGTATGCTCCCAATAAGCGTTCAGAGTTTGGCAAAGTAAAGTGACTTTAGCTTACACTAAAAGCAAATGAATATATGTACATACTTACTGCCAGTTTATAGAAGCCATGTAAAAATTCTCGTCTGCCTATTTATATTGAAAACAAAAAGAAAGCACTCACAATTTGTTTTTGTTTTCAATATAAATAGACAGACGAGAATTTTTACATGGCTTCTATAAACTGGCAGTTAATTACATATATCGCTCCTTTATTGCAATTTAGTCGCAGTGATGCCAAATTTTTTGGCTCTAAAAGCACATCAAAATTTAAAAGAAGCACTAAAAAGCGTAATTTTGAGATCTAAAAAGCGTAAAAAGCACTAACGTGAGAAACGAGTGAAGATCCAAACGAGTGAAGTTTATTAATATTTAATATTTTCTAAGCTATTCTCTATTTCGGAAATAGTCATATTTAATGAAATATATATGGTCAGCCCATTATTGGTTTGGAGCATATGCCAAAAAGTCGGAATGGAGAAAAACGACAAATAAGGTTTACATAAAGTTTTCTCAATAGAATTTCCCGATAGATTTTTTTTTTGTATTTTCACCATTGTTTTAAAATTTTACTAGTCGATCTAGGAATCACAAACTTATTCGTTATAACAATTCCCCAGTAGTTTTTTCCTGTTCCTTGTTCTCCTATTATAAAAAGTTAAGTGTCAAAATACAGTCGACGCGCGCAAATTAGAAAAATTGTCTCGTTTGAAGTTCGAATGATACTAAAAAGTACAACTGTATAAATTTTGCCAACTCTGGTCTCATGAACATGAAAACGGCATCTAAGGGCCAACTTCACCAACTCTATTTAAATAGCAATTCATATTCATGGAATATGGAAAAATTACTTTTAAATATGAATTGATATTTAAAGAAGTTGGTGAAGTTGGCCCTTAATGTTAACATGTAACTATTGAATGACAATTATATTGTTTTGTAATGTACACATGTATGCATGTACAAAGTGGGCCAAAAGAAATCACCCTATTGGAAGATGCTCTTATTTTTGCAAATAGCGGCCAATGCCAAATCTGTTTTGACATTTGTGAACTAGACTGATGTAGAATACAAGTGAACAAGCCATGGAGAGATACACTCCCCAAGAACGCGGAATAATCGTGTCTATTTTTTCCGGGTCGCCTCATCTCTCGTTTTGGCAATTTACACTGGCCCGCAAGATCACCCGATTTAACCGTTCCAGACTTTTTTGTGGGGTTTTTTGAAGTCCCGTGTTTACGTGAACAAGCCCGATACCCTTGAAGCCCTCAAGTACAACATTCGACACGAGTGCGAGAACCTGTCGCCCGAAGTTCTCGCCGAAGTGATGAAAAATGCCATAAAACGAGCCCGTATAGCAATTAATTGTGACGGCGCCCATTTGGCCGATATCATCTTCTCGACTTGACCAATAAAATTCTAAAGTTTCAAATAAACATAATCAAAAAACAGAATCGAAGTTTTTCATTAAAAAAATGAGAACTAGAAAAAAATCTAGAACTAGTGCAGAGTTTTAACTACCGAGAGATGTTTAAGTTAGATGAGGGCAAAAGGGGCAACACCTCTCTGAAAGTGGTTCGTTTGGGTCAGTTAACTCGATCGCATTAAGATACCTTAGGAGATCTTGTGACTCGGTTGGGATTTCTTTGAATATGGGAGGGAACACCCTCCAATATATATATATAGCATAACATTCTATAAGAGCCGCTCTTTTCAATCTAACCTTACCAGTTTCCATTTACTAGTTTTTCTTTGATTTTTACTGCAAACAATTTTCTCGAGTTCAAATCATAGTCAAAATGTTTACGATTTAGGGATTTTTTTTGGTGATTTTCAAAATTTTCACTTTAAAATTCATCTATTTACAATTTGTGTTCCAACTGAGTACACGTTTAGAATGAATTGGTTTCATTAAAAAATTTTGAAGTTTTGAAGTTGATTACTTGTTGATTACACCACGTGCTTTGGAATTACCCAGCTGAAATTACATGTTCTCTCAAATTCAGCCAAATTATTGATCGTGTTATACCATTGCTCAGGAGGGTGGCGTTGGCTGAAGTAGTTAGCACGTTGACTACAAAACCTAAGGTTATGGGTTCGAGCCCGGTCTCCGACAGTTATTAAAAATAACTAATAAAATGGCTACTAAACACAGCTTCAAAATTTAATACGCCTCATTTAACACCAGAAGGCGCTGCAACACTGCATTATCAAAAAAGCGTGCAAAAAAAAAACAGAGTTGTAAAAGAATGAAGCCAAGGCGAATTGATACCAGGTGGTCTTAATTTGCAACTCTGCGTATTCGCCTTGCCTACCATTGCTCAGCATTCAATTTGATATTCTGATCACCATCTTTTATTAACAGCATCGAACAGCGTTTTGTAGATATACTACTGGCATTTCGACAACAGCTTGTGGAGCATGTAGTAATTTTACTGAGAGTTTTTTTCACTACCCCACCCACACTAACAAATAAACCTCGACCGGCTTTCTTAAAATCAACTTCAATTAACACTTATTTTTTTATTTTAATTTTCCCCAAATTGACTACATAATTCCATTTTCATTTAATTTGCTTTTAATTCTAACTCTTTTGCCTGTTGAAAAATTAATCTTTTAAGATAATTTACTCTGCTTTGCCTTTAAAGGCAAATAAAGGTTTTATCGTTTTATTCCTTTAGCCGTTGCATAGTGTTGTTTACGTTTCCGTTGTTATTGAAATTGTGTCTCCTTTTTGTTTGCTCAACTCAAACACTCGTGAAGTAAATAAAAGAATAAAACGTAAAGAAATGTAAATAAAAATTTTCTTTTTTTCCTCTAATCGCTGTTTTTTATACCTGCTGTTTTTCTTACACATATGTGAACATATTTTTTATTTAAATTAGTCTGCGATGTTTTTGTGTAACTTTGTGTGGGCTTGAATGATCATAAGGACATAGACATGAAAGTGCAAAGGTCATTGACTAAATAACCTGAGAATACTAAATAGAAAATTTGATAAAACCATTTTACTGAATATTTTTTTTTTTCGAAATTATAAAAAAGATTAGGTAATAGGTATGAAGAATGTACATACATGATTAGGCAAGAGAAGTCATTAATTGACTTCACTTCGAGAAAAAGTCACAATCGGTGAATTTTCTATATTACGAACATTACCGAAGGCCAAAGTTAGGAGGTTATGTTATGAAGAAAGAAAAATTAAGAGCCTGTCCCACAATGTCGACAACCTTCGACTTGTGGCACACTTACATTTGAAACAACAACAAAATTTTAAAATTTGTTTTTGTTTTGAATGTAAGTGTGCGACAAGTCGAACGTTGGTGACATCGTGGGACAGGCCCTAAGTTACATATCGGTCATCGACTAAAACCAAGTTAAAGTTTCCCATTTATACACAACTTAATGGAAAAAGAAGATTTTATTTTTCTCTCAAGAGTTGAGTACGCAAGATATTTGTATGAAATTTTTACAAAAAGCGCTATGAAATAAGGACCGAGGAAATAACGACCAAATAAGAAGTGAAATAAGCCCCAATAAAATTAAGGAATTTTTAATTGGACTTTATTTAATTTATTTTGGGGTTTATTTCATCTTGAGTTTGGTTGGACTTTATTTCTTGTTTTTGGGCTTATTTCATTTTGTGTTTTGTTCCATTGGGTTTTTTTAATTGGGATTTATTTCATTTATATTGGGTATTTTTTCATAAATTTTCTCTTGGGCCTTATTTAAATTTTTTGGTTTTATTTTATTGAGGCTTATTTTATTTCTTATTTGGGGTTTTATTGCCTTTGTCTTTACGCAATATTAATAACAATAAGGCGATTGATTCTGCATTATTAGCTCAAAAATACCAAAATTCCATTTTTTGAGTGAGAAGTTGTTTTAATAAATGAGCAATATTAGATTCAATAAGTTGAGCCACCTGATTCGCATGGTCAAACCGCATTCGACTCAGTTTTTTTTAAGTAAATGTATCCTGTAAATCCGTTTGATAAGGACTTTAGCAGTTATTCTTATTTCGAAAATTTACGTCAACGATATCTCTCACATGTATCAAGAGCTATTGCAATCAAATTTGTGGCGTTGTTTGTCGACGTTTTTTAGTTTACGAAAAGCCGATAGCCCATAGTTGCTAGTGCTTTTCTTTAGTTTAGTTTATTGTAATTTTAATTACAATAAATTTAAAAATAATAATCATAATAGTTTACGAACTGATTGTAGTTTGAAATCGAGCGGTTTAATAGTTTAATATGTATTTGAATAAAAATATTTTCGAAAATTCTCAAAATTTACATAAAGGAATTGGTTCAGTATAACACCAATTATAAGTAAGAATATTAGGCCTTATTACGAGTGTCGTATTACGACTGCGACTGCGACGATTTTGTACTAGACTAAAGAACTTTGCAACAGTTTTTCTTTGATCTAGTACAAAATCGAAAAAATCGTCGTAGTCGAAATAAGACAATCGTAATTAGGCCCAAATTGTTCAGAGTTCCGGTTGGCTACGATAGGTTGAGTCATTATCAGATAATCAAAGGTTTACGTACATACACACAGGCACACATACAAACATCGATACCGGACATCATCGTAAAAAAGTTGTGCCGGAGTAAATAACTTTATTTTTCGAAAAAAGTGACTTATTTTGTAAAAAAAATTAATATAACCGATATTTTTTGTCAGTATTTTTCCAAACAAAAATAAAAGTTAAAATTAATCAGAAATAATTTCTTAGTCGGGCTTAAGTTCAGTAATTTCAATTCTTATTGAATGAAATATTTTTTATTAATTAATGTGAGTTTCTAAAGAAGAGATGAAAAATTAAATTAGACTATAAGCTGGGGGAAATACCGATATTTTTCTGTGCAGCAACGCACTTCATCAGCACCCAAGTCTATCTACTAGGGTAGAGATTGTTATTAACATCAGCTATTTAACGCAAATTTTCAATGAAATGGAATATGAGAAATATTGTGTATACAATTATGTAAACATAATATCCACTACAATAATATATACTTACAGGTATGTACCGACGGTACATCGAATAAGTAAAAATAATTAATGTGATGATCGTAAAAGATAAGCAAGAATAGTTAAACATACTTAGGTAGAGTGACATAACTTCGTGCTAACCTGAATAGAAAATGAAAAAAACGGATGAACAGAAAATGAATAGTGATACTTATAAATGTGTTTACCAAAGGTAAATCAATAAATAGCTGATGTTAATAACAATCTCTACCCCAGTAGATAGACTTGGGTGCTGATGACGTGCGTTGCTGCACAGAAAAATATCGGTATTTCCCCCAGCTTATAGTCTAATTTAATTTTTCTTCTCTTCTTTAGAAACTCACATTAATTAATAAAAAATATTTCATTCAATAAAAATTGAAATTACTGAACTTAAGCCCGACTAAGAAATTATTTCTGATTAAAATTCACTATAGTTCAACTAAACATTTAAAATTGTTTCAGTTAAAATTAATTTTTTTTTTGTCAGAATATGTACTTATGTACGAGTATAACTGCCTTATTCATAAAAAATATTTCAAGTTTATTAACCGCTTTTTTGACATATTTCTATGGGAAATTTTAACTATTATTTCAAATTTAAACTTTTATTTTTCACCAAAAAAAAATTATTAATAAATAACGATTACCTGCCAGTTTATCGAATACAATCAAAAATTCTCATCTGCGTGACAGAGGATTATCTGTGGTATGCCTATTTCTATTGGAAACAAAGCACTCAAATTTGTTTTTGTTTTCAATATAAATAGGCCGGCGACAATTTTTTACGGTACTGTAGAACCAATTAAAATAAAATATTAAATTTTCATGGGCGTGACTCTGCCCATTTTTTCTAATAGAAGACTGCGTCTATTTTTGAGCTCAAGGTGTGTAGTAAGTTTCGTAAAAATCAGTTAAGTAGAACCAAGTGAAATATAAGTATAAATTTTAATGGGCATAACCCCGCCCATTTTTTCAACTCTAAAATTGCGTAATTACAATAACCAAAGGTGTTTGTTTGGTTTCGCAGCAATCAAATAAGTAGAATATCATAAAATCAAATAAGAAAATTTGTGGGCGTGTCCCCGCCCATTATTTTTGCAAGGGGGCCAATGGAAAGCTCAGAAAATAAAAAGAATTTACAATCGGTCTAATATGAACCGAGTTATGAAGTAACACCCCCCCCCCCCACCCAAAAAAAAAATAGAGACGAATTGATAACCACCTCCTTTTTCTTTTAAGTTGGTTAAAAATAAAAATCATTCAAAATTATTATTCGCACTGATATACTCAAATATCGAATAGAAAAATTTATTCCATTTGACTTTTTGAAGTTACATTTTGAAAAATAACATGTGCTCGAATTCGAAACTTTTTTTTGTAACAAGCCGGGGACTGGTAGTTAACCTAATTTCGGTAAGCTCTTGTTTAAAAAATAAAGATTGAAAACATTTGGTTAAAAAAATCGCAATTTTCCCCAGTGTTCTACAATTATTCATTTTTATATCAATTACAACAACATATTATGGATGAACATGCGTGCTAAAGAAATTAAAAAAAAAAAATTTAAAATAGGTTAAAAAATGCCCAATGTAACTTATTTTCGCGAATTACCTCAAAAAAAGTCCAGGGGTATACACTCTACTTCGAAACGAAAGAAAATGCTTCTGCATTGTTTTCGTATATTTCCAGACATGATGAAAACTCGATTTTTTTCGAACGATTCTTCTTTTTAAATGTATTGTTGGTTCTACGTATTTCCACAATTAAGTACATACATCATGTTAAAATATGTACATATGTACTCGTATGTACTGTCGTTAGTTTCCTTTAATTGTGCATCGCTTGTTTAACTTATTTTTATTTATTTATACAACACACAACTCAATTTGATTGATTTTTAAATTAAATATTGAGTACAATTTTTGGTTGTCTTCAGTTAAGAATAATAAGGGATATCTTTAACGATATTATCGTTTAGCTCTTTTAAAATCTAACATATACAAAAACATTCATGATTTTGCCTATTCTCATTATTTATTTATTTATTTTGTTCGTTACATTTTTATATGCATTAGGTGCGTTTCTTTACTTCTTGGGTAAAGTTCGGTAAAATGAGAGCAAACTATAATTTCTCTCAATAAAATACAAAAATGCCCAAAAGTATGGGAATATGAAAAAACAATATTTTTAACAAAAAAAAAAACAATGTCAATGCATGTATGCTACTACTAAACTAAACACATACTTATGTATATATACACGTACTTATTTACTAAATGATTCAGCATATATAGAAGGTTTTTTTGTCTTAATTTCATACAAAAACTTATAAAACTTTGTTCGCCACTAGTTTTTAAATATATTTTCATACATTTTTCCATTTTTCTAGTATTTAGAAAAATGTAATTTTTCTTTGTTATTGTTTATTTTTCAAACAGCTGATTGATTTTCTGTGGGCCCAAACTAGCACGAAGAAAAAGTACGAGCTGTTTCGTGCAAGAAACAAAACTTCTTTCATTTACCTAATTTTCGAGTACGGGAACGCTTTTCGTGCAAATTGGGATCTCGCGGGATCCCGATGTAGAGTAAAGAAACACACCTATTATTATCTGTATACATATGGTACTTACATATGTACATATGCATGTATATACATATAAGGCAACACATAAGGCAACACATATAAAATTGTGTTTCTCTTCTTGGAGTTTTTCCCTGTACATGTTTATTTTGTACAGAGTTCGTTTTGTTTTATTTTCCTTCGAATTTTCTTTCGTTTTGCTAAGATTTTATAATAAACAAATACAGTTTGTATGCCTAAACTCTTACACAATTTTCTAATTTATAATGTATGTGTGTATGTGTATACAGATACAGTAGTAAGCCTGAAGGAAATGTCGATGGTACTGAGTCGCTTTTGACTTTGTCGCCAGTACGACTCTCTAATTGTTTTCCATCCAATTCTTTCTGCTGTAGACGTTTAGCATGTGCTTGTCATTGAAAATCTAATAGTAACACTTAAACAAAGGTAGGTAATGACTACGTAGTTCTTATGGGAACATAGAGACATACCAACCAGACATTTGCTGGTATATTTCTATACTTTACGTACAAACAAATTCATGTATGTATATTGACAAATTTTTGACAAATCCAACACATCTCCTGTCTCTCTTTCTTTTATACTTACGGACAGAAGAAAACTTGTAGACTTTTGCACAATCTACCCCCTGTTCTGTTTCCACAACACGGACGGTCGACTTGAGTAGAAAATTTATATGAAAAACAAAAATTTTTTGGAGTAATTTTCATACAAATTTTCTAGACGAGTCGCCTGCCTGACTCAAACTTTTCGGCTTTATAAAATTTATATACTATACGAGGTTTGTTCAAAAAGTATCGCCAAATTTTGAATTTTCGTTACGTATATTCGAATTTTGATTTTTTTTGTGGCGTTATGTTGGTACTCATGTTTCTCACATATGCCGAAAATTTCGGCCATTCTGAATGTTCAGTTAATTGTTGACAGCTGCTTTGCTTGCACGTGTTTTGGCTCGTCTACGATTTTTACCTTGGTTTGTGGGGCAGCATCCATTGAGATGATTGAGCTTTGGTTTCCACGTCATAACCATAAACCCACGATTCGTCACCAGTTATGACCCTTTGGAGCAAATTTGGGTCGTCGCGGACAGAGTCCAACAGCTCATTAGCAATGTTCACGCGATGATCTTTTAGGTCGAAATTGAGCAATTTTGGTACGAATATCGCTGCGACCCGTCTCATGACCAAATCATTGATAAAAATCTAATGGCGCGAGCCAATCGATATGTCTAGGTCCTCAGCAACTTCTCTAATGGTGATTCCTTGATTGGCCAATACCATTTTCTTCACTTCATCAATTTCTTCGTCTGTGCTCGGGCGTCCGGCACGCTCTTCGTCGATCACATCTTCTCGGCCTTCTGGGAACATTTTGTACCACCGATAAACGTTGCTTCGGTCCAAGGTAGCTTCTCCGCATGTCACAGTCAACATTCGGAATGCATCCGCGCACTTAATTTCGTTTTTCACACAAAATTTAATACAGGTTCTTTGTTCCATTTTTTTAATAGGTAAAAATCGAAGACGAGCCAAAACTTAACTGAACATTCAAAATGGCCGAAATTTTCGGCATAAGTGAGAGACATGAGTACCAACATAACGCCACAAAATAATCAAAATTCGAAAATTCCAAATTCGCGATATTTTTGAACAAACCTCGAATGTATTTATTTTTACTACCTTATTCATAAAAAATAATTTTGATTTATAAAGAGTTTATTAAATACATTTTTTAAACTGTTTTGTATTATAAAAATAAGTACTTTAAAATATAAAAATGGGCACTAAAAGTTAAAAAAGGACAATTAAAAGTAATGCACTAAAAAGAATAATCACAATCGCGTTTTATTTTCTGTGCAGTTGCACGCAGTGGAATATAAACTATTGAGACAAAAGGTCAAAGTTGTCACTATAACGAGGAAAACATTTATGGCTCGATTATGGATGGCAACCGAACTTTGGTTGCCTTGCTAGTTGCCGAAATGGTATTACGGATGACAACTGGCAACTAATTTCAGTTACCATATTTGCAAAAACAAATTTGTAGTTGCTGCATAAAGCATAGTGCTCTGTTCGAAGCTGCGAAAAAATTTCAGCAACATTGATTATTTCGCGTGAAAAATTTGACATGTACTAAATGTAGCCCAACTCGCGTTTTTTTATAAATTTCTCGCTTTTATTGCTTGAAAGTATGCAACATTGTTAAAATTACGTGCGAAAAAAGTACTACTCCTGTTCAAAGTAAATTTATATAAAGTATATGCAAGTACTCAGGTGATTAATTTTTTTCTCGTGTAGTGTGAATGCCTGAATGTCAAAAACTGTTTACAATTTTTGTACTCCATTTTGTTTTGTTTTGCTTTGTTATACACAATTGTGTATACTGAAAACGTATGTGAAAAAGTTTAAATAAATTTTTACTTAAAAAATGTGTTAGAAAACATTTAAAAATAATTATATTTAATTATTAAAGTACATATGTATTCTTTATTATACTTATTTCACATATTAAAGGTTTATCAATTAATAAATTTACTTTGGTTTTGTCTATCCATACATTTTCTTTTTGTTGTATGCAGATCTGGGACTATTGCATTAAATAAGCAAATGCATTGACCATTTTCCCACAATAAACCAAATCAATGCAAATGCAAATTTATTACATTAGCACTAACTTTAATAATATTAGTGCAATTTTTCTTGCATTTTACTAAAATCCCTTCAAAGTAATTCATCAACATTGCATTGTTATTTTTAGTGCACTATTTTTTGCACCACTAAACACATTATGAATAGTATTATTGCATTATCAGTGGAACATATAGTGCAAAATATAACGTAAATGTATACATACATAAAAACATACGTACATACATAAATATGTAAATTTTTTCCTATGTACATATCGTCATCCAAGACGAAAAATCATATCACTACGTTTTTTATAATTTTTCGAGAGAAAGACAAAACTTGATGAAATTGTTTCAAGCGGTAGAATTTTTCGTTTATAAAATCACCATTTTTTAAGATATAAACGAAAACCTAAGTTCTGATCTTTTGTCAATTGCACGGTTTTTCAAATAAGCTCGAGATGCAACGTACTTGAAGTATGAAACTTTTTAATTTTTTTTAAATTGGTTCTGTAATCTAGTTTGTATTTATATTGACAGTTTTTTTTTTTGTTAATTTGTATGTACGTACTTATAAAAGTGCCCTCAATGAACTTTAGTGTATTTTATATTTTTTATTTGTGCTATCTCCTAAAAATATTTTCACGTTTTATTCAATTTTACTGTGTACAATATGTGATAGTGCAATAATATTGCATCACTTCATGATGTGCTTAGTGGCAACACAAAATTAGTGTATTTTTTGTCATGCGATTAGCTGCTAATGCAATATTAATCCATTACTTTTAAGAGATTTTACTTAAGTGCAAAAAATAGTGCACTACAAGCATCAAATTTAAATTTGCACTAAAATTTTTGTTTTTCAATCAGTGCTTATGCAAAAGTAATGCAAGTTGCCCAGGTCTGGTTGTATCCATCTGTTTTTGACGTTCATCCATTATTCTTACACAAACAAATCGCCTGTTGTTTTTGTACTTTCTTAGTTGTTGTAGACCTGCATATACTTTATATAAATATGCTTTGCTCCTGTTGTTTCACAGCTGAAAAAAATGATGCCAGTCATATTGCATGGAAAAACATGCTGCCAGATACATTTTACGTGTTTTTCGCAATGAGAACAGAGTACTACTTCTGCAAGTTTATTTCGCAAATATTTCATACCAAATACTTTTACATGTAGTTTGACAGCATTTCGCACGAAATTGTGAACAGAGTACCAGGCTTAACTTTAAAAGCAAAAACTTGGAAAAATTACAAAGTAATTGCAATATTATTTTTATTTTTGAATTTTTTCTATGCATATTTAAATAAAATATGTTTTACAGCTGAAAAAGAGATTGTTAAAACTTATTTTAGACAGTAACATATACTCACAGTAGAGGAGGTAATTCTAAAGAGCCGTCTAATAGATTCAACTTTTGTACTTCCTTCTCTTCATAAAAAAAGAAACCACTTAACTAATAATTTTTATATCAGTAATGTTTTAAGCACTTTTACCTAATAACTTTCTTTTTAGCACTTGTATTTGTTATATTTTGAATTTTTGTTTACACTATTTTCAGTTGCCAATCTGTCATAATCGTATTTTCGACAACTGGAGGAAATTGCCATACATAATATCAATTTTAACTCGCCAACTGAAGTTCAGTTGCCATCCATAATAGAGCCATTACTTTTTAGGAGAGGGAAATAAATTGAAACGTTTTGAAATATTTGCGGCGAATTTGACATCATATAATATAATTTTATTGCATATTGCATAGCTTTAACCGGGTGTCCTAAGACACCTCTCTTCTTTTTTTTAGGTAAAAAAGTAATTAATTTTACTATCGGGTAAAAATACTAGGAATCACAATGAACCCATTTGGGTCTCAGAGTGGATGTGTTACAACACCACACCTCCTATCCAAACTAACAACAAAATTTTTTAATTCGTATTCATTTTGACACGCGTTAAATTAATGTAAGATACATATCCAATATAGATCCAATATTTTCGACAAAAGTAATAAGTTATACTTTCTACTTACCTCACTTTCACGGAAATATTCAAGTATTGAATGTTGGTATTCTACAACTTCAAAGAAACGTTGACGATCATTACGTGGTAATGATTCTTTATCATCAGTTTGGTCAGCAATTTCTTTCGAATTGCTATCGTCGAATAAATGAGAGGCCGAGCTTGAACGATCTACAGACATGGGCGATAAGACATCGGTAACCGACATCGGTGTGGTAGCCAAAGCGTATGCATTATTTTCTTCATATTTGCGGGTTTCACTAAAACAGATGCAGACGCAAAAAATTTTATTTTATACATATTTAACATTATTATTATGCATTTGTAGTAAATAATACTTGTATGTATGTAATAATATAAGAGATATTCTTTATTGTCTATTACCTTCTGTCTGTTAATATATGTTGCTGCTGGAAACGTTGTTGCTGCTGCTGCTGCTGCTGCTGGTGATATTGTTGCTGTTGTTTTTCATAATAAACATTTTCTTTATCAACAACATCATGACTAGTTATTGTAGCTGCAATTGTTTCTTTTTGTGTTTTTGTTACAACCACTGAATGCTGGTGCTTTTCAATCTCTTCCAGCTCACTGTAATCTTCATAAACGGAAAATGTTTTAAATTGTTCCACTGGTATAACTGTTGATTTTTTTGCCGCCAATGCTGCATCATCTTTAACATTGTTGTTGTTGTTATTGCCCTTAACATTTCCAACATGACGAAAAGCCGCCTGCAAGCAAAATAAAACGGACTAAAATAAGTACTCATGTATAATAATAATAATCTTGATTAAACAAATAAAGAATGTCAAAAGGAAAAGTGTATGTACATATGTATGTATGTATAAAGTGGAAAACGTGAAATTTATATAAAAAAAAAATATATCACAATATTACAGAAACCAAACAAATTGCTTTCTCTGTTATTGTCACATTATAATCTTTTGAACAGATGTTAGGACATTCTAAGCTTTAATTTAAAAATAGTGATTTTTGCACACAGGAAAAGGACATTTGGAAGGGGGTTGAGAAAGTGCTGTAACACTTACACATCTACTTATAGATATTTAAGAGATATACAAACACTTTGTAGTGAACAAGAATGAGTGGAATGTTTTGTTAAATCGAATCAAACGAAAGGTGCATATATGAAGAAAGCTGTTGGACTTGAGAAAAGCTGGTACTATAAAAAATATCTAGAAGTGAAAAGAATTTGTACCCTTGTTTCCTGGATCTTACTAAGCTTTTTACTCAATAAATCATAATTTTCTTTAATACAAGTTAAAAAGATATTTTAATTTTTCCAAATCTGCGTACACTCCTACCTCGATCTCAATATGTTTCTTTAAACTGCTATGGCTCAGGTATTTTTCATTAACGACATTGGTAGTTGTTTTCTGAAATCAAGAAACATAGGGCCATGTAGCCTGAATGGTTACGGTACATCTTAACGTCTCAGGCAAGTAGGTAAATAAACATAAATATTTACTGAAGCATGACTGCATCGTGGATTTATTGATTAAATCCAAGTTCACTGTCTGCCTGGAGACGTTGCTGGCAGCCCTAGCTCCAGCATCGGATGCTTTAGCCCAATCAGCTACTCATCTTAAATTTTGAAGATTATAGAAACCACAACCAATTTATTACACGCTGATGATTTAAAATTTTTCTTGAAATTAGATTCAATTCATGATGCCTAAATTATGCAAACTGAGCTCTATAATGGCTTGAGTTTGAACATTAATAAATATGTGCATGTTTCCTTCTATACTTCTGTTGTCCCCAGTGTTGTGGCCTTTTATATTGATGGTGTAGTGTTGAATACGTCTAATTTAAAACTTGACTTAGGCGTTATATTTAATAACTCCTTGTCGTTTGATGCTCATGTTGAGTATTTACTTCCTAAAGCATATAAGATACTGGGTTTTCTGAAGAGAACTTGTTCTGAGTTTGCTGATCTATACACTCTGAAATATGTCTACACATCTTTTATCAGGTCTAAATTAGAATATGCTTCTGTTATCAGGAATCCCCATATCTCTAATCGTATTGCTCGTATAGAGTTCAACGCATTTTTGTCAAATTTGCTACGCGCTCGCTATTTTATTTATCGTCCGTTCCATATGAATCTAAGTGTTTGTTTATTGGCCTACGTACTTTGGCATCTCGTAGAATAGTTCAATCTGCCCTGCTGTTATATGATACTATCAATGGATCTATTGATTGCCCTGGTTTGCCATACGGTTTTATATACCTCCGAGGAATATGGGGTTCGCTAAACTTTTCGATGTTCCATTTCATCGTACAGATTATGCTGTTAATGGTACCCTATCACGTACATTCTCTTTCTTGAACGAAATAAATTATAATATTCAAAGAGATTCAAAATCTTTTATAGAATTTAGCACTGAAAAAGCAGAGTTTAAATTGCTACTTTAAAGCTTATTAAAATAACTGTGATCTCAAATTATTTAATTTAAATTATTAATTGTAAACTTATTAAAGTAATATTGTATATACATATGTACATATATATCCGTGATAGTTTGTTTATTAATACTCATTTTATATACAACATTAGTATTAGTTACCTATTTTTTAATGTTATCTTAGTCTGAAAGGATTATTTGCCCATTACCTGAACTACAATAAATAAATAAATAAGTATTGGTAGTGTCACTTCTGCTGTTCCTCAAGGCTCAGTTTTAGGTCCAATATTTTTTCTTATCGATCTAAATGACTGTGTCCAGTTTTTAAGGAAACATTTTTGGCAATCTTTCGTGTTTGCTGATGATATCCTTTTATTGTTTACTGATGATGGTAGTGTCAGAAATTTTGAGACTTGCTTGAACGACCATTTAAACTCAATATCCACTTGGACGCATACTAACTTCCTTGAGATAAATGCGCAAAACACAAAGGCTTTCAACTTTTTCCTGTCAAATCGTTATCTCCCTCCTCAACCGCGAGTTTTTATAAATGGACAGTCTATTGATTTCGTCGATAAGCTCAAATAGCGTTATAATCGATAGTAAACATAATTTGAACGATCACATAAATACAATAGCTAACAAAAGTTGCCAAAATTTTGAAGAGACTTTACGCATTGAGAGCATATACATAAGATTTCGTTTAGCAAATTCTCTTATCATGCCTCGAATTAAATATTGCTTGGAAGTCTTTTCTGCGACTTGGACATATAACATTAACATTATTAATGGAATTGCTAAAAAGATAATTCGCTATGTATTTAATACTAGAACTCAGGAACACGGTCGTACTCATGAACTCATTCACCTGTTCTTAAAATGTGAATTCAACAACTATTTGAGTGTACGAATGTTACTTCATTTTTATAAAATTACGAAATCCGGACGAACTTTACTACTTGTAATGAGTTTTCCTTTACCAGTTCTACATGCAATACCCAAATCTCTGTTCCTTCTGGACATCTTTCAATTTCCGATCGATCGTTTGTAAAACGAATCCATCATTTATGGAGTCTACTTCCTAATGAGCTCAAACTCTTTTCTTATTCTTATCCTAGCTACAGGAAGAAACTTTTGACTTATTTTAATGTAAATGGGTCTTAGCTGCTGCTTATGCAAGCGCATCCTAAGCTTGTTATCCTTTGGCTATAGAAAATCTCTTTTTTTTGTGTAAATAACTCTTTTTTCATGCTTTTCTTTCAATACTCATATGGCTAAAATCTAATCAGCTCTTAAACTCAAAAAAAAAATAAATAAATAAATAAATAAATAAATAAATAAATAAAAAAATAACTTATAATTGACTGATTCGTCGCGAGATATTAAACTTGAAAAAATGCATAGAATGATGCAAATTTTATATAAATCGGTTAAATGGATGAAATGTTATAGAAAGTTTTTTTTAATTACTCCAGAAATCGATGAATATTTCATCGATTTGAGCTTGAAATTAGCGAAAAGCTTCAGGTATCAAATTTTGTTGTCGTTTTGAATTATTTAGCACGTTGACTATAAAACCGAAGGTCCTGGATTCGATCCCGGTCTCCGACAGTCATTAAAATAACAATACCACAAATTTTTCTGATGTGCATTAGTGCCCTTTGTATCAGTTGTTGTTGGAAAAGTTCTAGAGATGCAGGCATACGACACTGGTCACTAAACTACACCGGCTTAAGTGCATGCTAATCCTTCGTCGGCATTGTGTAGCAGAATCATCGGCGAAGTTAAATAACTAATAAAATGGTTACTAAACAAAAGTTAGAAAATTTAATACGCCTCATTGACACCAGAGGCGCTGTAACACTGCATTATTAAAAAAAAACTTACAAAAAGCAGAGTTGTAAGAGAATGAAGCTTTCCTCTATCTCTTCCTTCAACACCTGTCTTCTCTATCACTATCCCATCCCTATCACCCTCTCTCACTATCTTCTCTTCAAGTCACAGCTAGCACAAAGGGATCATTGTATTTGGACCCAAGTGAGCTGTACTCTAAAATTTCACACTTCCTTTCCAGGAGCCTGATAACCTAAAATACTCGTAACCTTTCTAGCGAATCATAGGTCGACTACCAAATACTTTCCACACAAAAAATCGACATAAAAATTTTCTGCTCATATTCTTTAACAAATTAATTTACATCATTAATAAAGTTCGAATCTTTCTATTCGACTTTGACTTAGTTTAAAGATTAAAAAAACATACAAAATTTTTATTTAATCTACACCTTTTCCCGTTGTAATTCAAAAAGAGTCAATTGTAATTTAGATTTATCAATTTTAATTCAGAACTCATCAATTGTAAATCAGAATAGACTTTCATAAAGGTTTTAATTAAAATCAGCTAGATTTTGTGCAGGTGTAAATGCCCTATAAAAAACAAGTTGGAAAATCCATACTCAGGTATGTATGTATGTATGTGGGTGTATTGAATTTGATTACACTGCACGGTACATAAAATAATTAACAAGGTTCTATAACGTCTAATTCTGACAAAGTAGGCAGAGTTATTGGGGTATCGGCATTTTTAGAGTTTGTGACAGGTTCTTTAAATGTGGGTTGAAGCTCCTTCCCCTTAGCACATTCTTGCAGTGAATCGGCATTGAAAACCATTGCAGCCCTTCGCGGAATAGAATTTGATTTAAGACCTATGGTTTTTGACTGAAATGTTCTAAGACTATTCCGTAGATTTCATTTTTTCTATACGACTTATGAAGAAACAAATTTACCCACCCTAATGTAGAATTGCATGTGTGCATTCTTTACATTTTATTGCTGGTGGTAGTAAAAAGCCTTGTGTCTATTATGTTTTCCATTAATTACATCATACATACACAAATTTATACTTACGTATGTACACACACATGTGCATATGCATGTATGGATATTGCACTTACAATGTAAGTGCAAGTAGCCTTTTTCGTTAGACTTGCAGTTTAGTTATAGCGTCTAAAAATATATACACACATACATACATACATATTTACATAGATATCAATTTATTTTTGTTTTGAATTCTAACTGACAACAAACAAGAATTTAAAAGAGAGGCAAGCAAACACACAAAATAAGCGGGATATATTGTATGATGAAATATAAACAAACAAAAAATGAGAAAAGTATAATGGAAAATAAATTTAAAAAGCAATAGCAAAACGCATGATGTCTACAGCACACAATGCAAGCATTAGTTACATAAATTTCCATGAAAAGTTGCATTAAATTTGTCCAGTATTGCGAACTTTATTAAGACAAAAGTGGTTGGTGAGAAAGAAGCGAAGATTGCAATAAGGTTTTACAGTGTAAAATTTACACGGATATAGTATTTGTAGATGTATTATTTTTTACAGAATAAAACAACAAAGCCGTAAAGGAAAAACATGTACATACCTATATTACATGGCACTAAATAAACTCATTATTTTGAAAGTAGCATCACTCCATTAAAAAAATCTATTCAGTCATTTATTTTTATACATGTACATACTTAATACACTAGCCGGCAAAACACATAATTCGACTCAATAAGTGTTCATCACTTAATTTTGTAAAAGTATAATAATATAACATATCGTCAGCCCATTATTGGTTTGAAGCATATGCCAAAAAGTCGAAATGGAGAAAAACGACAAAGAAAGTTTACATGAAGTTTGCTCAAAGTATACCCGATAGAATTTTTTTGTATTTTCACCAAATATGTAAATTTTAGTGAACTTTCATGAATAAAGTTAGAAGCTAATATTACTTTCTTGTAAAATTAAAAATATGTTTTGTGCCGCATACACCACTTTTCTTAATTTATTTTCAAAAAGTAGCTTTTTGTGTTCCATACGTATACTTTACTGCTGTGAATTGAGAATTTTGTTGTTTTGTTTACTTTTCTTGCTGTCTCGAGAAATAGTCGATCGTTTAACGCCGACCAAGAAGCCGCCGCCGTAATATTTTTAACTATCGATCCGATTACACAAGAAAAAGAAGTAATTGAAGTGTATTTAATATAAAGAATGATATCAAATGGTTTTTGTTGTACTCAAGCATAATTAAGGTTTCTTTTATTTTATTTCAGTGTTTAATAAGTTTATATTAAAACATTTAAGGTAGAGGTCCATAGCTCGCTTTTTGCGCGTTATGCTTTACACGCGTTTCATCCTCTTGTTTAATTCTATACTTTGTTCGCGTTGAGTTACATGCACTGCTTTTCATGCGCCGTTTTATTTTTGTTTTGATCAGCTGTGTGCGTTTGTTTATAAATACTTATAAAGAAAAAATGGAGAGTGAAATCGAGTTTTTAAAAGAATTTGTGGAGTTAGTCGTAAAAGTAATCGATAACTAATATGCAAAATTTGTTACTGAGAAAAGTGTGGTGAAAAGTTAATTAAAATACATCGCATTAATGAAAATATTCACATATTTTATTAAACAAGTTTTTTTTACTAAGAAATTTTTTTTATTGAAAAAAAAAGAAAAAAATTATCCACGGCAAAATAATATTTATCGATAACGTAAGAAATAAAGTATTATTTAACATCTTTAGCATTCAAGAACAGCTGACTTTCTTTCATGGTGCTTGTAACGCGTACAAAAGTAGAAAGTAGACCTACTTTTTGCTTTGAACACATACTATTACATTGATTCTACTTTTTTGACAGATGCATAGAAAGCGTAACGCGCAAAAAGCGAGCTATGGACCTCTACCTTTAATCAGCAGCTGCGTCTGGGTGATGATGTTTTTGCTTAACAGTCGGCGTTGAATTTTTCTTACGGCACCTTCTTTTTTTGTTAATCATTTCTTATAGAAATGAAGCAAAACAAGAGTTAACTTTACTTCGCATGTTTTTCTATGAAGAATTTGACACAAACGCCAAACTGTGGCATGTACAGCAAAACAATACTTACTAAACCTTAAAATAGTTGAAATGGAGCCAAATGAATGCTAAATATCTCAGAAAGCATAATTAATTTCGCGAAACACGTTTTGGATTCAGAAAGGAGATATTCGAAATATATATACCCCATACCTAATTTCTTTTAAATGGTCGGTGGGTCAAACCAATAATGGGCTGACGATATATTAGAGAAACATCGTAAATTGGAGCAGCAACACTAAGGACAAGCCGGAAATATTATATGGACTTACTTCAACAAATTACAATATTTCTGCAAAAAGTTACAACTTAAATACTTGGCTGGTGGGCTTTTATTGTGTAAAACAGCATTTAGTCATATTTTCTTTCTTCCTCCCATACATGTATACCTGAGAATCGGTTTTATGGGCATTCAATTTTTTTTAACAAGCTTAGAATGAAATCTTGACTTTGAAGAGTTGTTACTCAGATATGTGGTGTCTTATAAAATACAGAATTTTGGTAATATGGGCTGTGTACTTTAAGTCATTGTCCTGTAGCCACATGCTCATGTGGATTTTTATGTGTTGTATAGTATAGGCTTAACGAAAATTTTCATTTTATTTGCCAAAAGAGACACTTATATAAACTAATTTACTGCCAGTTTATCTAAGACAATCGAAAATTTCCGTCTGCCTATTTAAATTGCTTTTATTTGAAAAATAAATAAACAGACGAGAGTTTTTGATTTGCTTCGATAAACCCGCAGTTAAAAACTTTTTATGCTTTAAAAAAAAACCTTAACGGATTGTCAACATGATAGTCCGTTTTGTATACAATATTGGTTTTCGTGACCATATTTCAAAATTTGGTTGTCAGTTTCTTGGCTGTTCATTTAAAAATTTTCTTGTTTTTAGGAAACTAATTTCTTCTACGGTGTCATTAGAAGTGGCAATCCATAATAATAGATTTGTATTCTCTCGGTCAGTAAGGAACCCACAGGTTATTATTCCTAGAATATCTTGTTATGCTTTTGAAAAATAATTTTTAATCCGTGTTGCCCTATCTTTTAATCATGTACCAAGCAACCCCAGAAAATTTTCGTTAACGACTTATACATATCGTCAAAAACTACTAGAACATCTTTTGAATGTCAAGCATGCAGACCACCGCTTAGTTGGACCTGGTTGTTGTTATTTTCATTATTTCTTTTTCTAATTTTTAATTATTATGTAAAAGGCTGGGGAGCCATGAAATGTAAGGAAATCATATATTTATGTACATTGTGTATATGTATTAATTTTTAAGTATTTTTGAAACAAATGAGATTGTAGTTCTACTTTTTATTCTTTTTTGTTTATTTTTTCTGTATTATTAGTATTGAATATTATACTGGTATATCATTCCTATTAATTTTAATAGCATGTAGTTTTTTTTTATTGTTACCCGTACGTAATAAATTGTTCGGCCTTATAGACTTTATTATTACTGAATTGAAAATAAATACAAATACAAATAAAGGCTTAGCTCAAAATAATACCTTTAAGGCCCATGATTACAATTTGGCGTTAGTTACGAGGATTTTATCGAACTCATAAAAAGTTTTTCATAATAAAAATTGCCTTTAAAATATCGCTCACTTTAGGTTAAAGTAAAGTTTAAATAATGATCAACTTTTTATACCTATGACGTCCTTTAACTAATGCCCAAAAATAAGTATAACTTTTTTTTAACTTTTGTAAAATGTTATGAAAATGTTCACAATGTGACTTTAAGAGGCGGAATAAGAAGAACATTTTTACAGTGTATTAAGTTGATTGATATTGTTAGTTGATTTTTTGCAAAAATTTAAAATTTTCTTGATCAAGTGCAATATGTATTTATTATTTACATTAGTGGTGGTTTTAAAATCGTTCAGAACACCAAAAGCAAAGCACGTGATATTTAATAACCGCATGGGGTCTGTAGTCTGGAATGTTTTCAAATTTGTATGGTAAAATTGGAGAAAATGAGTACATACATATGCATTTTACTGGTTTCTTTTTTAATTCAATCCTATTTGTAGCTATTGAACTTTAGGTGACATTAATTTGTTATCGATTTAAGGGAATTTAAAAATTATTTTTTTCATAAAATATGAAAATTATGCCTGAAGCATTGCATATTATACATATGATGCGTGTGTGTACGCACGTATTGTATTTCTGAATAACAAACAAATCAGATAAATTATGTAGCAAAAGAAACATGTACATACAACTTCCTGTATTTATGTATGTATTTCGTCAATAAGTAGTATATGTACCTAATTTCTACATATTTTTTAAGTTCTCTTTATGCATATAAAAAAGTTAATTTTCTCAATGTGAATTGAATTTAATTTTTTTTGCTTATTTAACTACATAGAAATCTAAACATAATACAATTTTTAAATTAATAAAGAGAAACAACAAAACACAAGGTATAAAAAAATACACAAAAGAACAATGCACAAAAACTAAACTATAGTACATACAATAAACATGAAGTAAACAAAGAAAAATTGAGCAAGCGCGCAATTTTATTTATCGAAATATGCCAATATTTGACAAGTTCGCAAAAGTAGCAAAATTTTTTTAATTTTTGGTACTTATTATTGCTCACGACATTTTTTATTGGCTCTTTAAATAGGTCGTAGTCAAAATCACGAAGGATGACATTGGTGTACAAAAATATAAGGAAGACGTTCTAGGGTTAATACAAAACAATTTTGAATAAAACAACAAATGCAACATTATTTATTAAAATAATTATTATTATTTGGTTCTTATACAAAAATATATATGTATGTAACTAAAATATCTTCACCCCTTGGAGGTAGCAAAAACAGGAATCTGGGATAAAAGACAAAACGAAATAAAAAGAAGCGCAGTGGTGACAACTTTTCCAGCACATTTTTGAGGAAAAGTGGAATTACACACATACGTATCTACATATGGAAGTTTAAGAACAAAACTTAGGTCTTTTCATAACTCTACGTCTCCACCTGACATGAAATTTTGCTGTAACTTGAAGTTATAACTGAGTTGTTAAAACAAATGCACTAACAATAATGTTTTAACTTCAAAAAAGCATTAACTTGAGCAGTCTACACATAACATTAACTTGAAGTTAATGTTAAAGTTAGTCATTTTATGTCAGGTGGAGACCGCAAATAATTTCTGCTTTTGTTATTAGAATGATCATTTTGATAGATAATACGTAATAGATAGTCGTACACCAAAAAAAAGTTTTAACATCAAGAAGAAACAATTTCATTTTATAAAGAAACTAGCAGAGCCCGGCAAACATTGTCTTGCCTCAATTATTATTTATTTTTCCAACTACAAATTACTCCACACTAGAGATGGGCGCGTGTTGAATTTTTCCAACACGACACGAACACGAATACCAAGATGTCCAAAACGTACGAAATACGGATGCGAAATTTTTTCAAAACACGAAACTGCACCACTCCCACGAAATCAAATTGAATAGCAAAAAAAGCATTTTTTTTTTTATTCCAATAGATACATATTTTTGTTTACACTATCAACAAATTTGATAGTTTTAAATGTTTAACGATACAAAATATTAAATTTTTTCTTTACTGAAAATTCATGCATACCTATTTTAACATCAAAAATCGTTTCGTGTTTATCTTGTCAATTTTGCTCAACACGATACTACACGAACACGCACGAAAACATATTTTCTGTCACGAACACTTCGTGTTGAGTCGTGCGTGTTCGTGTCACGAAAAAAAACACGACACGCGCCCATCTCTACTCCACACAATGGTCACTTGTAGTCAAAAACAAAACAAAAACCTAACGGGTATCAACCCAAAGCTTGTATTCAAAATTTCAGCTCCACAAGATCTCCTAGTTCCAGAAATCATGCGTTACGAATAAACACACACTACGATTTTATATACATATATATATATAGATGTTTAAGATATATAACTAATTTTTAAATTAAGAGGGCACCTTTTTGTTTTAAAACTACTTCATTATAAAAATAATAATATTATACACACAGGAGTAGATATTACTAAAAGACCAAAAAGTCTGAATTGGCTGTTGGCCAAAAACTGATAATATCATTTTTTGAGGGCGCACTGATTTTTGAAAATCTTTAGGGTCATAAAAAATTGCTCAACAAAATTGCCAAACTGATTATAGGGTTTTAGTACCCTTTAGGTGTACTATCGAAGTTATACTGTCAAGACCGTGTGGATTTTTCACTGTTGCACAGTGTTACAAAACAAACAAAAAATGATTTTTGTAAATTTTTTGCATAATTTATAAATTATTGAGGGCAATCGTCATGAATAAACTTCCTGGGCAACAATTTCAAACAATAGCAAGTAATAGGGAAAACAAAAAATTCTAATTGGAAAAGGGAGAAATTCCTCGAGTAATTTTATTCATTGAGAAATCACTGACCTGATTGAGAAAATTTATAAAAAAAAACATTTTTTTTCGATTAGTTTCAGAAATACATGCATTCATTTTTAACCCCGACCCAAAAAGGGGTGTTATAAGTTTGAAGTCTGTGTCTGCGTATCTGTGCGTCTGTATGAGTCCACAAACAGGCCAAACGGCTGGACCTATTTTGATTTAGTTCCTTTCGTTTGAAAGACGATTTCATCTTATATCTTCAAATCTATACTTGAAGAAAATAGGTCCAGCCGTTTTGAAGTTATCAGCGTCAACTGCGTTTTGGGTTTTAAAATTTTTTCATTTTGGACATTTGAAAAACTTTTAAAATTCTTATCTTACATTTGATATTATATCATAACCGCCAAAAAAAAAAACTTAACCGACACATACAAATTTTTGGACTTTGTTTTTTGACGAAAGTCGATTATTTACGATAGCAAATAATCGATTTTGGTAAAAAAAAACCTGAACACTTAATTTCTCTTCTCAAAAACCTGCTAACCTAACCTAACATATAACCGAGAACAGAGCATAATGTTATTGCCTTTTTCTATGGTGTTTGACAGTTTTAAAGAATCAGTTGACTCAAACATACGTTAATGCATAATTGAAATTTCATTATCATTTTGCTGCCTGGCGTTCACGGTAGTGAAACCACACGGTATGCATTGAAAATACATGACATGGAGGCACATATAAAATAAATTTTTGTAGTGGAAAACTTTAAATATCACATGTAAAAATATGTCGTGTAAAACCAGATGTTATGTATATGGTTTTATCATGGCAAAATCACTAAGTTCGCATTGGTTGGCATCACCGGCGAAAGGTGCAAGATGAAGGAAAGTGACGTCACATTTCAGCGGAAAACATTTTCACTTTTTCTTGATTATAATACCAACTACCACCTTTACTGTATATTTATTACACATAAATTAGTTTATACTGATAATTATTTGCAACTACTTACCGCTTTGTGATTGTTGTTGGCTGCGACAACACTGCTCCCTGTTAAATGCACACGACCATTAACATTGGAATTTAGCACGGCAAAATTGGCGCGTCCTTGCTTCGAAGAGACGCCACCAACACCACCACCTAAGGTGGCACCCAATGGCTGCAAAACATGCGATTTTCCTCCTGCCATGTTTTTTTCCTTTAAATGAATATTACGAGGATTCTCTTTTTCAGGATCTTGAGCAATTTGAAAAGCTGTTTGAGTAGCCGCCATTGTGATATTCACTTAAATATTAAACACACAACACAAAAATGCAAATATTTTTTATTCGCTATTATACACAGCACCTTTTTATTGATATACTATGTTATACTACTATATTTTAATTAAATTGTACTGGTATGTATATTACCATAAAAATAAATAATTTTTCTTCAATTTAATTTTAATACAAAACTTTGATTTAAAAATCTATGTTTGTTAATTTGACATTGTTACTACAATGGATCCTAATACAATTCTTTTTAGTTTTTAGTCCCGTTTTAAACTGCACGAAAATGGTGGTTTTAGCTTTATCATTTGCTGCAATTCTTCAATTTATTTTATTACGTTTAATTCCCGTTTTGCTCAACAAAAATTTAAGGCCGACTCTTTTTCCCTTTGTATTTCTTTACGTTGCTTTTGCTTTTTATCCTCACACACACACACGTACAAATACAGTATTGCTAGCAATATCCATACATAGCTATACCGAATAGAGCCGCTTATTAACAAACACACACGTACACTTCAATTAATTACTGCTTTAATTTATAAACATATATCATTTTCTTTATTTTAATTAAATATTGAAATAAAGAAGAATATTTATTTCAAATATTTTTACACTTTTTCTTCACAAAATTAAAACTCTGCGCATTACGTTTCTTAAGCCGATGATGTTTTCTTGTTGCCGTCATAAAATCAATTGAGAGTTCAACTCTGTGATCTCTTGTGAATTTCACCACACTTATGCGCTTGATTATGTGCTGCCATACCAATGCTATTTGTTTTCACCAATTAGAATAGAGGGGACACTAATTTTGCCGTTGGTGATAGAAAAATTCGGGATAAATAAAGTTATATTGTGATAAATGTCAAATTATGTATGAAAAACAAATATATAATTCTGATGATAGTTTTTTGAATAGAAAAACCTATTTAATATAGACAATGCATTTAAAACATTATTTCCCTTCAACGCTGGAAAATTACTTTAATATATGAGGTAACATGTACATATGTGTTTCACCAGATAAGACTTTGTGTGAAGTGAAGGGTATATTCTGTTAGATTATTTGAATGCTTTGAATATAATTGAAAGCATGCAATAGTTAAGAAAATAGAATTTCAATTAAACACAGTCGGATTATTCAAATTCGGTTGCATCTTATTCATTATTTGTAAGCCATGACAAAATCTTCTCGCCTAATTGTTAGGAAAAACACTGATGTTGATGCTAAATGAATTATTATAATAATCGAAAGCCCAATTTCGAAAAATTAAAAGTACTGATTAAACGTTTTCTTTACTTATTCAATCCTACCAGATCAGACATTTTATATCAATAAATATTGTCAGCATTATTTTTATCCTCTGGCAACCCTTGCTTTTAAGCAATATGGTTGCATGCGAACGAACAGGGAGTGTAATTGAAAAAACGTAATTTATATAAAAGGCAGTTAATATAGAAAACTGGCGCGCGTTTTAGCGAAAAATCTCAAGTTTATTGTAATCCTGTGAATATCTTGCTACTGGCTATTGATTACGCGAGAAGTAGTTGCTTAAAAATGTTCCATTCATCAAAAATAATCGTAAATCGCCGTATCATTACCACCAATATAGTAAGTCAACTTATTCACTTATAATTATTATATTCCCTGTTCTATAACTGATTGAAGTAAAGATTTTCATTAGATCTTCAGTTTTTAATGATCCGCAATAAAAATTATCCAAACCAAACAAAAAGCAAAAGAATTTTTTAAGCTGTCTACACTCAAAAATAAAAATGAAATAGCGTCTCCAATAATTATTTTCCATTTGATCCCAGTTGTAAACTTTAGAGTAAGCTATTGAAATCAGACCAGAAGCTATTGAAATCAGACAAGAATATGCAGTACAAGTAGTAATTTAAAAAAATCAAAAAGCCGGACTGCGACCATTTTTGAACCCTTAAATATCCTAAATGGTCATTCAAAATGAAAAATCATAAGAGAAACCTAAAGATGATTTAAAAATACCTGTCGAATGATACCCATTTTGATAAACATAGTTCGCCGACTTTTTATTGGTTTCGTATATACAAAATGGTATCTTTTGGCCGCCATATTGAGTTTTGACTCATATCTTTAGTGGCACTCCCAGGATTAAGACAAATCGATTGATGTAATAACCATCAAAATCGGTTCAGGCTTTCGCTTGTGATGAAAAAAAAGTAGAAAAAGCACCACAACTACTAATTCGAAGCACTCCAAACTCTGAGCAAAAAGTAGTGAATTTTACATTAGCGTGTCATTGGAGCGAAGTGGTTTGTTTTTGTCAACCCGTAAGCGAATAAAATTCACTTTTTATTTGCTATAAAAACTCTAAAATAAGGTGTGAGTTTTTATTGGTGAAGTAAATCCAATATATTTTACATTTAGGATGTCGTTATTAACCACTTTTTCAAAGCAGTTAAATTCATTATTTAAGAAGTGGTGCTTATTCACTGCTTTACTAACCCACTTGCAAATCCTTTTAATTCCTAAAAGTATTGCACTCATTAAAATAATTGTCTCACAGGAAAAAAGAAGGGAAACCTATTCTAGTTTCCGTTCATTTCTGAAGTTTAAGAATTTGCACTTTTAAGCATTTAAATCAATCAGTCAATTTTATTAGCTTACGGGCTCGGAGTTTGAAGTGGTTCGTATCCGTAGTTGTGGTGCTTTTTCTACTTCTTTTTCATCACTTTTTTTATTCCTTTTTTATTTTAGAGAATAATAACAATAAAATAGATGATTTAACATTACTTTAAATATGTGATTAAAAATAACTTCTTTAAACAAAAAAAAAAAACAAAAAATGCATAACATACTATAGATGTAATTAAGAAGTGGTTTCTAAAGAAGTACTAATTTTATTTTTTAAGTTTAATATTTGTTAACGCACTAGTAATCCCAAATTATTATTTTAATTATTAAGTAAAATATTTTTTTAATAAAAATACATTGAAATTGATTATTGAGATGTTTAGCTGGATCCTATGTAATCCTCAATAATCAATTTCAATGTATTTTTATTAAAAAAATATTTTACTTAATAATTAAAATAATAATTTGGGATTACTAGTGCGTTAACAAATTTTAAACTTAAATTGTAACAATTCCCACAAAAAACACTAATTTTATTTTTTGCTGGGTAGTTCCGCAAAGCAACACACATACATGCATATATACATACGTATACAATACAATACCCTTCTTTGTGTCGCTCAATCGGGTAAAAAGACGTGTGCGAGTGTATAATATTGTATACCTTTATTATAACAATTGGTGTATATATGTGTTCGGCTTGAGGTCCGTTTTATATATACACCAATTGTAAAAAGACAACTTCAGTAAATCACGATTCCCGAAATTAGCAAAGGTTGTTGGGCTGAATTTTTCGCACTAGTTCCGGCAGATTTTCTTTGTCTTTTATGCTACAAGTATGAGTGTATCTGTATGCTTGAGTTAAAATCGGTGGGCATATAAATAAATTCTTCCAAAAAATGCTGCAACAACATTGCTGGAGAAATTGAGAGTTAAAATTTTGTATATTGTTCAATTCCAATGTAAATCATATAATATTCAAATTTTCAGTATAGGTTATTTCTATGTACATATTTATATCATTTTTCTTTTTTGGTTGGGGATTTTGAAAACTATGTACCTGTATGCTATAGGTATTTCAAATATTTGCTAGTTACAAAATTAATTGTGAATAAATAGTATAGTTGTTTTTATATTGTTATAAAATAATATCTGTGGAAACAAAGAAAATGAAAAAGTTTGAATTATATCATATGCAAACTAATTACATTGAATAAATGGGTTTGAGGTCCAATTTTGAGGGGCGGACGCACCCCCTAAAACAACTTATCGCTAATTTTGTTTGTATTTTTTTTAACATAAAGCTGAACCGATTTGGTGGGAGAATATAAGAAATAAAAAAAAAATATTCTCTATACAACTAACGGCCACTCTAATGTACATATATACATACATTAAACATATGTACATAGATAGATCAACGACAAGATGATGAAACATTTCAAATGGGCACATTCCACATTGCATATAAGGCTTCAACTAGACCACTTTCGCGGTTCATTTTCCAATCGAAAAGGTTAGCTAAGGGTGCTTTGATGCTATTCATTATTGACAGCCTTATGCATATGGAAAAAATGGCATAAAGTTAACATAAATGGAAAGTCCTTGAATTTTTCTTAAACGCAGTTTTAATTGTTGCTTCTATTAACTTATTTTGTACGGCACATTAGCTACTTTATGAAAACTTTAGTATCACCACGAACGAGGGTAGACAATTAATGTTTTAATTTCTTGTGAACCTTAGTTTGTTTTTAATAAACTAAAAAAGAAAGAAATTACACATTTTTAAAATGGCAGGTATGTATGTATGTATATGCATGCATGCGTTCCGTATCTTCATGAAATTCAACTGTTTTCCGTTGAGTATTAGTTTTTGTTATTATAAATTTTGAAAATTTCATGCAGAATTTTTGATAATTGCTTGTGATTGCTTGCAAAAATTAAAATAAACATTCCCTCATTTGTTTTATTAATGAAACAAAAACAACTTCGTACCGAACATATGTTGCCATATCTATAGCTTCAGATTTCACCACTTGGTTAAGTTCTATTACTATGACTTAAGATTTCACCACTTGGTTAAGTTTCGTTTAATAAATGGCAACGTTGTTGAATTATTACCTTCAGCATTAATTTAAATTATGAATTATTATGAATTCATAGAAGTTATATAAATGATATTAACAAAATTAATATAAAAATAATGCTACGATAAAGGAATGCTGTTCTAATTTGAATATTTGCTACATGTGAAAAGTTAATGTTTTAGTTATTCAATATTACCAGTTCAAATATATTGGAGTAAATACGGAGCATCATTATATTTATCACAGTGGCAACCTTCGCTTAATGCCATTTTGATTGAAACGAAACAAATAGGGAAAGAAAAAGAAAAAAAGGGTTGCATTGAATAAAAGGCGGTTAGTGCAGGAAAGTCGCGCGCAGTTAAGTGAAAAAAGCTCAGAAGTTTCTTGAATTCGTGTGGATCACTTGCCTCTTGCTATTGGGTACAGAAAAGAAACATAAATACAGAAGTTGTGTAGTTTAAAAAGCAGGAAAACATAATTAAATAATCTTCGGTTGAGCCAATACATCGCCACATTATTACCAATGTAAGTAAATTTATTTATATAATTAATTATTCATCAATAATTAGCTGATAAGTTTAAGGCTCCTAATAAATGTTCACTTTTCATTGAAACTTCGGGTATTATCCAAGTTCCTCAATTGAACCACAAGGTGTAATACTCTGTACTTCAGGCGTAATCAATAACAAACTTCTTTGTTTTTTTGTAAATTTAAAAGCATGTAATGAAATGTTGATCGCCTGTATAATAAATGTATGTGCATATGTACATATAAAAGTGTGCGTTTGTTTAGTTACCTATGATGCGCCTAACCAGCTAGAACTGCTGACAGAATATTTTTGCTCTGGTTGGGTTTTTTTTCTGTGGTTTTAGGGTGCAGAGGCAGAATATGGCAGTTTATTATCTGAATAACTGTCGTCCTACAACTTTTGTAACCAGAAGTTTATAACCCAAGATTTGAATGTATTTATATCGACAAAGCTGCTGGCATAATATTCCATTATTAATTTTACAGCTCATATTAGCATTTCCAATAATTGCCACAATAACATAGTTATTTAGAACTTGAGAGTTAACACTTTGAGGTCGAAATTCGACTCTGCTCACCGCTTCTATGGGGTGCAACGATGTCGCACGTTTGCTGCATATATTAAATTTCTAAACACATGTAATTCGCAAGATGCTCAACCGATTTCAAAGTAACACACATCGTACATTAAGGAAGGTGATGAGACATAGTGCAGAATGTATGCTTCCACTTAAAATATTAAATCGGTTGACAAACGGAGCAGAGTGTTATACTGAACTCTTTTTGTCCTTGCAATTTTAAATTTATTTAGATTTTTTTAAGATATTTCTTAATTTTTATTTATTTTATCGTTTTTTTGTAGATGACTTGGGATTTTTAATAATTATTTTTGGTTAAATTTGAGAATTTCTATATGTTATCTTTTTATTTTGCTAAGTGTTTGGCAAATATGTACATTTTTGGGCTTTTGATCGTATTTTTCATAGTATAAAGTAATAATAACAAAAATATGTCCCTACGACATTTCGATGAAATTTTGTTTGTTTGTTGGTAATTCTTAGCTTTTTGCAAAACTATTGCTGCCTTAATTATTAAATAATATTGTTTCTTTTTAAAGGCTTAATAAAACAAACAAATTTCGTATGAAAATCTTGAGGTGTACTTTCTAGTTCGAAACGAAAGAAAATACTTGCGAGTTTGTATGTTCAAAAGCATTTTCTTTCGTTTGTAATTACAGAGTAGATCCGCAGCTTTATTTATCTTTCATTACAGAGTAGATCCGCAGCTTTATTTATCTTTCATTAGTTCTTAAGAAGTTTTATGGGTAAATAAACTCTGTAAACTTTTCGGGAAAGCTTAGGCTCTCAACTATTGCCACTAAAATGTTAAAAATAGTTTAGATTCCACCATTATAATTTTTTCACTCACTCATTTAACTGAAAAATTTTATATTTCAGATTTTTAACTCTTGCCATAAAAATGTATAACTATTTATTATCTAGTCAGTTTGCTTCAAATTTGCTTAATGATATTATCAGCTTTATTAAATTTTGTTGCCTTAGAAATGGCTTGACCTATTTTTATGAAATTTTGTATGTATTCGGTAGGTCTGAGAATAGGTTGTAATATGTATATTTTTCATACCCCTAAGAGGGCTGTGGCATGCCCTTACAAACGAAATATCTTATCTCTTGAAAGCTATAGGAGTCAGAGTCTTCAAATTTGATATGGACTCTTTTCAGAGCGATGTGCAAAGTAGTTCATAATATTTTTAAAATAGGACTGGGGGAAGGGCCTCCACCATACAAAGTAATTTACAACAATCTTATATCTTGAAATTTATAATAGCAAGAGTCTTCAAATTTGGTATGAATTAATTTGAAAACAATTAATCGGGTATGTTCTGCATTCCACGTGAAATTAAATCTTTCGGAATTGCCATAGAATTGTTGTTGGAAATGGGAATTCATAACAACAATGCTATGGCAATTCCGAAAGATTTAATTTCACGTGGAATGCAGAACATACCCGAATATAAGTATAAATTAAAATAAATTTAAAACAATAAATGTTTTGCGTGTTGTTATTTTTATATTCTGCCATCGTTTACATCACTCCCTATACTACATCCTCACACACTTACAATGAGTTAGTTTTTATTTTTTGCCCTAGAAATTCCCTGGAAATAACTTATGTGGTAAAACAACGTTTGCCGGGTCAGCTAGGAAAACCCTTTATAATGTCTTAATAATTTTTATAAATAAGGTCGATAGAGTATGTATTTCAATATTTTATTTATATTTATTTAAATAATTTATTAGTAGTTGTTTTAGCCACGTCTAGATGCATTTCGTGGCTGCTAAGCAACACACCAGTAGACTTCAACCACAATTGAAATAATCGTATTTAAAAATATAAATTTGCCAAGCTGTGTGCTAAAGCGTCGTAGAGATCCGAAAACTAAAATATGCATAAAATCAAAGAAAAAAATTCAATAGACGTGTTCTCGCCCACTTTTTTTGGAAAGGGATCCCAAAAGGAAGCTATACCATTTTTGAAAAAAAAATTATTTTAAAATTGGTCTAAAATTTCTGAGCTATGGAGTAACACACATAAAAAAACTTAAAAAAATTAAACCGACTTTATGCACTAAAAGTCGATTACAGCGTTGTGCTTTAACCTGGCTATAATCACTTTGAGTGACAGGAAATCCAAGTTCAATGGATAGCAATGGTTGCTAGGGCGTGTCACCTATAATGAAGTAAATTTAATGGCCATAAACTGGGTTAGAACAGCTGTTCTTTTTTTATATGTCACGTCTAATTGAAAAAAAACGATTTATTTTGAAATCATTCCCACAGTTACATGTAACATAAGTATATCCTTATCTTAATATAGAAAGGCCCTAACTCATTAAAGAACAACTCGATTTCAAAAAAATAATGAGTTGGGGCCTTTCTATATTAAGGTAACAACATGTACATATGTGCATATGTGGACTTTATGGCACATGACATATTTTTGTGTATGTAAAATGCCTTTGTTACATACATATATAATTTTGTTTGGCCATCATCATGAACTACCAGCCAAAATGTAGAAAACGACGGATATCCCCCGTCAAAGTATATTTTGTAGAAAAAAAACAACGATATAAAGAGTCTTGAGTAGTTTTTTTTTTTCTTTTTAATTGAAATATTCCATAGAGGTTTTGTAGCTGGTGTAATAAAAGCTTTTTATTTGTGAAAACAAGATGAACATATGTACATACATATATACACAACTGGGGACATCCTGTTTAAGGAGGAGGTTATCAAGTCGTCACTATATTTTTTTGCGGGGGGTGTTACTTCATAACTCGGTTCATATTAGATGTAAAAAATTTTTTATTGCCTGAGAGTATATAGCTTCCCATTGGTTCCATTGCAAAAAAAAAAAAAAAAAATGGGCGGAGATACGCCCCCAAATTTTTTTATTTGATTTTATGACATTCTACTTATTTGATTGCTGCGAAACCAAACAAACACCGTTGGTTATTGTAATTAGACAATTTTAAAGTTGAAAAAATGGGCGGGGCTATGCCCATTAAAATCTAATACATATTATATTTCACGTGGTTCTACTTGAGCTCAAAAATACACACAATCTTCCATTTAAAAAGTGGAGTTCTGACAAACACAAAATTTTGCATTTAAAAAATGGGCGGAGGTACGTCCATTAATTTATTTAATTTTATATCCCATAAGTTTTTTTTTTCGAAAATGTTCTATCAGATCTTTGGATTGAAGTCGGTTTTTTTTTTGGCAGAATTATTATAATTCTTTTCGCAATCCTACTGGTTCCATCCAAATTTGCGATCTGTGCAGTCTGTGGTAGGAAAAGCATATACTCCAGCATGCAATAAGATGTAGGAAATCAACAATGTATGGGCAAATATGTATAGTCTATTCAATATTGGAAGAATTTTTAAGATAATAACAAAAATTAAAAATTTTAAGAACCCCAGACGTACAGACCATACGGCTGGACAGATTTTTTTTAAGTATAAGCGAAAATATATGTATAAGATCAAGTCACCTTTCAAACGAAAAAAAAAAAATTAAAATCGTTGTAGCCGTTTGGGAGCTACGGCGTCAAAGATACACAAAATTCAACTGAAAATATTTATGTATATAGAAAAGAAGTGAAAAAAAAAATTAGATTTCTTCAAACATAGCTAAGAACACTATCGATCAAGTTAAAAATAAAAACTAAATCAAAATCGGTCTGGACTATCACATATACACAGACACACACTAAAAACTTACAACACCCCTTTTTGGGTCGGGGGTTAAAAATAAAATATGTATATCAGTAAGAAAAAAGCTGCATCTTTTTGCAGTTTTAAGCAAATGTATACATTTTTCCCAAAAGATGAAAAAACAGACATATTCGCAAAGGTCATGAAGGTTTAAGGAAGACAGACTTACCTGGCAGACATCAAATGATCCAATTTTAAAGTATTTTATCTTAAAAAAAAAAAACAAATACCTGAGTTTGTGACTTGAACAAATTACTTATTCTGCTATAATTTTTTGTGTGGGATTTCTTATACATACTTTCTATTGTTTCTTCATATTAAACATATTTAGCTCAATAGTGAAAAAGATCTGCAGCAGAAAAATTGTATTAAATTGAAAAAAAAATATCACAACAAATTTTTATAAAATTTTTTTGATTTTGCATTTATCCTTACGTAAAGAAAATAATTAACTGAACTCTGGCTCAATTTTTTTGCCTTGTCTGCATACATTTAATTAGATAAGTTTTTTTAATTACATATTGACAGGTGTTTTGTATTGCGTGACAAAATATCTTTAATTTTGTGGATGCTCAAAAAATGCTAAGATTTTTTTTTTTTTAAATTAGAAGTCATGTAATACAGGTTTAGATAATATTTGATTAGAAGCATTTTTATATACATTTGTACACATGTATGTATGTATGTATGTATGTCTGTACCAAAATGCTGGCACATTATATGCGGGTATAATCTCAGAGAAAACAGTTATCGAAAATAATTTTCGAATTTTATTCTATTGTTGAAAATATTACAACTGAAAGTATTAGTGTGTTAAAATGAATATTTTTTGAAATTTCGAAAATTCGCAACTAATATCGAAAATTCGAAATAAATTTAAAAAATTCGAAACTAATTTCCTAAACTCGCAACTAATTTCGAAAATTCGAAACTAATTTACAAAATTCGTAATTAATTTAAAAAAATTCGAAACCAATATCGAAAATTCGGAACTAATTTCGAAAATTCGAAATTAATTTCGTAAACTCGCAACTAATTCCGAAAATTCGCAACTAATTTACAAAACTCGAAATTAATTTAAAAAATTCGAAACTGATTTCTAAAATTCGGAACTAAATTCGAAACTTAATTTAAAAAATTCGAAACTAATTTCCCAAATTCGCAACTAATTTCGAAAATTCGAAATTAATTTTCAAAATTCGCAACTAATTTCTAAAATTCGAAAATTCGAAAATAATTTCGAAAATTCGCAACTAATTTCGAAAATTCGAAACTAATTTTGAAAATTCGAAACTAATTTCGAAAATTCGAAACAAATTTCGAAAATTCGAAACTAATTTCAAAAATTCGATACTAATTTTGATAATTCGAAACTAATTTCGAAAATTCGAAACAAATTTGTAAATTCGCAACTAATTTCGCAAATTCGAAACTAATTTACAAAATTCGAAATTAATTTAAAAAATTTGAAACTAATTTCTAAAATTCGGAATTAAATTCGAAAATTCTAAACTTAATTTAAAAAAAAAATTCGCAACTAATTTCGAAAATACTTATAATAATTTCTTTCTTCGTGTCTTCTTACAACAGGCCACTGAGGTCTTGATTGGATTAATATCAATACAAATCTTTGTAAGATCATCTAGGGTAATAGCTGCCTATAGAATGGGTCTTATAAACTCTGCCCGTTGTGTTGGTAACAGGCACTCGGCTGCTAGGAATGCTTAGTAACAGAATAAACTGTGAACCAATGTCAAGGTGGGAGGAAAAGGGTCCCACTGTGGGTGGACTCCAGAATTTTATGCTGGTATACGGTTGGATCCAAAACGTAAAATAGAGTTGGTGCTGTAGTCTGTGTGTGTGTGTGTGTTCACATTCATTTAAGTAGCGTCATTAAAGGCCCGTATAAAGCTATCTCTTCCGATAGTCAGGCAGCAGAATTCCGTTCCAAGGTTGTTTTATAGTTCGATATAGTTTTATAGTATCGATACGAAACAAATTTTCCATTTACTGGATACCTGGCCACAATAGTCATTCGGGTAACGAGAAAGTGGTTGAATTGGCCAGGAGGGCTTCTGCTGCTCCTTTAATGGGTCCAGAGGTCTTTTGAGGCGTAAAGGTGGCCGACTGTCATCCATCTGCTCAAAGAAAATGAAATTTTGAACGCAAAGGCTGCATTTCCTTTTCATATAGTGGCATTCTGAACACATTCTCTGGCTGTAATAATAACAATTTAAATATCAAATCAAACCATGTTTTCTATGAACTTAATTGTTTTTTCCCCTTGCGGTTGATGCTTATCTACCGTATGAAATCTTGTGGTTATTGAACAATTTTTAAATACTTTCACACTACAGAGTGCGGTGCTACCAGATGTGCGAAAAGGAAAAAGGCAAATAAATGCCCAAACGGAGATAATACCAGAGGTGACAGGAGACGGAAAATAATTGTGTATTCGGACGGTCTCGCTCACACAGTCATCCAGTCATTTAATGAAATTTTATTTCATACTTTGGAAATTAATTATTTATTTTTTTTTTCAATTGAACACTACAGATTCTTTAATTTAATTTTGTAAAAATGTTCATTGCACAAAGTATGTTGTACTTTCTGTTGTTTGTTTTCATTATTGTGCTAAAAATTTAATAACAAACACACTGCATTTGTCCCTTTTTAACAGTGCGCACGCAAATCAGCTTATTCTAACTTTTTTCATAAGTCACTTTCTTCAACTTTGGTATAATCTGTGACTTTAAATTCGCTAAACCGAAAATCCGGTTACCTCGAAAACCCCTGTAATTCGATTACGAATAATCGGGATTGTACTGTATTTTTATTGTCATCTCAGTCAATAATAAGATATTCTCTTAAACATTGTGCTGCTAATTTTCATAAAGCTAATTTTTTGTAAAATTCCGTTCTATGGCCTTATTCTACTTAACACTCAATTTATTTTCACAAAACTTTATGACTCGTAACACTAAATTTTCGGTTACATACTCGTATATTTTTGCCAGAACTTCTTGCAAAACAAAAAACAATGCCCACCCACCAAATATGTGTATGTGCGAGTACATATTTATTTTGCGTAAAATAATTGTAATAAACTGTCATACTTTCACAGAAATTATTTTTTATATCCGTCCTTTCTTGTGTATGTGGGTGAGCTCGATTATGACCAAGTTTTATGTTTTTACCGTAATTTTGCTTTTGTAATGGATGAACGTAAAACATAAAAATAAAAGTTTCTTTTCCTCTTCTCCAAAAACTTAGCGAAAACTTCTGACTAGCCTTCTTTATAATGGAACTCTTGGACTCCTAGTACATAGAAGCTTACTTCGACAAACATTAAATACCTTTAATCAATAACAATTTTGGTTTGGCATGTTCCCTTAGAAACGGGAGGAAAGCTTATAATCTTTTTATTTTCTGCTATTCCGTACGAGTTTGATGTCTTTCTTTTCTGGCTTGTTGCCTGCTTGTTTGTTTGTTCCTTTTGTGCTTGACATAAGTAAGTTCTCACCTGCACAGTGGGGAAGATAAAAATGAATAAATTGTAACGAATTATTATAGTTATTGTCAATTATTCGAATAAAAGATATGTAAAAAAATTATTAAGCTTATAAAGAGGTAATCGAATAAATTTTAAGTTTCATTCGATAAAACATCGAATATTACATCAAGATTTTATTATCACAAAAATATTTTTGCAATCGTATTCTTTATACTGGCATTTCCACGAGAAAGTTCACTTTTTTGTCACGTGCGACAGCAAGCAATTAAGCTTGTTTTCCAGAACAATGTGACTCGATTTTTCCTAAAATTTTACCTAGTGCAGAGCCGCTGACGGCCTACACAAATACATATATAAAGAATTAAAAAAAACAAGCATATTTTTGTTTGGTGTCGCACCCGACAAAAAGTTGACAGTGCTGTGGAAATGCCTACATAGTGAAAAAAATATCCTAATACCTGGTATCACATGATTTTTGTTCGTGATGTTCCACTTGGTAGCTCTCCAGGTATGAGCTTCTGAATGCAGAAAGAAGCCCATACTTTATGTGTTTCTCATATGTATTTATATAATTGAAAAATTTGTTAGATCAGAATTTTATATCTACTTTTAGATTAACTTGCAATATTTTATTTTGTTTTTATATTTATTATATATTAAATACAATTGAAAACTATATTTACACTACGACGTACATTTATCAAATACTTTTTGTTCGTGAATTGAATCAGGGCTCAAATCGTCACATCCGTGATCGCATCGGCAATCGTACGAAATGAAATTAAGTGAAACGTCAATCGTACAAGCTGAATGGGATTTGAGTACGTTCACGTATGTCATAATCCGAAAATGGTGTTTAACGATTTGATCCTAGGAGTCGATCCCAGGATCTCCGCTGACCCACCGAAGCACATATTTTTTTTCGTACACAATTAAATTAAAAAAATAAAAACTCGAAGTAAAAATTTCATTCGCATCCAAATTTGTATCCACGTAAGCCAGAGCTGAAGCACTATAAAAAACTTTTAGTATTTGCGTATAAACAGCCGACCAACTTCGTAGTGTTTGTGTTAAATTTCGTCTTTCGCTTACTTTATTGCATCCTAGTAAGGCAGAGGGTATGCACTGTGTGCTTTTACAAACTTCCGAAGCGCTTCTTTTTGTCTGGGAGTGGAAGAAAATTAAAACAAAAAAAAAAACAAACCAAATTAACAAAAACGATTAACATTTTATAGTTAAAATTTCGCATAAATCACGAATAAGAAGTTTCAATCTTATAATGGAATATTACTTTAATTTCTTATTAACCAAACAAAATTGTTTACGAGTAAAAAATTTTATTCGAACAATAAAAGAAAAATAAAAAATTCTTCGGCAGTTCTTTCCCTATTCCTCGTTCCCCTATTTTAAAAAAATTATTTGCGGACTTTCAGTTTAAAGAAATCAACTGAAAACAAAATACTTGACTTTGCAAATTCGAATTCGAACAACAACTTCTTGCTTTTTTGGATTTCTTTAGGCATTTTAAACACACACACTTTTTTATTTTTATAGAAATACTCGTATATATGTAAATACGTTTTTAAATTAAAAATTGTTTGAAATTTTCTTATTTTATTTTTATTAAATGAACTTTTTGACGTTTGTTTCAAATTTGCATAAACTGTTTGCAGAAAAGTTTTAAAAGTGGCTTCATGAAACAAGTCTCGCAAGTTTGCCTAATTGCACAAATTTAAATTTTAAGAGTTCTCATGAAAACCCTTAATGATTTGTGAGAAAAATTTTATTTGAGTAATTGTGTCAAAATAATTGGAGTAATTGTGCAAATTTTAAGTTTTTTTTTTTTATAAATAAAATTACAAATTAATATTTTCTGCACATGATTCCACTGTGCCTGGTAACGTTTCCGTTTGAAGGCAGGAAAGAAAAGGAAAAACTAATAAAAGTAGACTGTTCGGTTTTTCTTTTAGTTTTTCTGGCAGGTATTGACGTAAATGTTGATTTAATGTTTTTCTTCCTGTAAACAAAAAATAAGTCTTGTTTTATGGTTCTTTGAAGGTAGATTTAAATTCTTGAGCAGCGTAGCGCACGTGTGCCAAGTTGAACTATTATTTAAGTAAGAAAAGTAGTTAAGCAATTTTGCATGACTTCTTTTTTAAGTTATTAAAAAAACATGCATGTGCGCCAATTGACAAACTAAAATATTATAAAAATATATGCATACTCGTATATATGTACATATATAAGTATATAAAAAAGAGATGAATTAGTATCTGACTAAAACTTCACCACTTCTGAAGGTTGAATTGAATAGCTTTCTTGTCAGATACACTAAAACTAATCAATAAATAATTCATCATAATTAAAAAATATTTCTTAAATCTATCAACTATTTTAAACTAAAGCTTTTTTCCAAATTAAAAATAACATAACATTTCACAATCACAGTCATTCATTTTTATTTCATATCAAAATTACAAAAGAAATCTGGAATTAAAATTAATGGATTTTCTTTTTTTTACTATTATTATTAAAAAAGGGTCAGAGTTTAAAAGCCACAAATAAATAAATACGAAAAAAAGGGGTGGAAAAGTTTTTAGTCACAGTTATGTTTCAATGATTCTATGTAGCCACTACCATTAAAGGTAGTCGACTGACTGGCTTTGAATTTCTAGTGAAAAATAGAGCGCATAGCGAGTATGGATCACTAAAGAAAAAATTGCTACAAATTGGTTTAGATTAGGTTAACTGATTGTTGAGGAAAAAAGTTCATTTCACATGTGTCAAATATCAGTGGGTTCTGTATGCCACCTGAGAATAAAATGAATGAAGGTAAAGCGAAGAAAAGATTGGGTGTAAAACCGAGATATAGCTGAGTAGAGAGAGCGAGTGAGAGAGAAAACTCAATGTAGCATAGCGCTGTTTTGGAGATATTTGTCATCAGTTTTGGGAACTTGTTCGAAAAAGGCAATTTTTTGTTTAAGATTGAGGATACAAATTTCATGAGCATTCCCAGCGGATTTCATTTAATCATATTTTACCTATTGCTGGTGGTGAAAATTTATGCTTGGCAAGTCTAAAAATTGTGTATTATTAATCATTATGCATCAAATTGTTACTGCCTGGCTCACGATGTCGACCGCTATCGCTCGCATGCATTTTTGACGACAAACAGCTGATTTGCGCCGCACTTAAAATTATCAGCACGACAAGTCGATCGATAATGAATGCGAACAATAACGTAATGATTTTCATACATATTTGCGCCTCCCTATGAAATATCATGCGAGTACAAATGTCAAAATCAGTCACTTGTGTTGTGGTTGTCGACAGATACATAAAACAAATAAAACGCAGTACATTAAAAAACAAAAAGTAAATTATTTTGTATATTTTATAATGGAGAACAAGTGGTAAGTATATAAATAATATTATTACACAGCAAAAGCATCTTTATTAATCACCAAAATAATTTTTCAGCATAAAAAATTCTGGTTGAATATATGGAGACAAATCCGGAGTTTGCTAGAGGATCCGCTGCCACGGAAAGAAACATTTTGATGCAATATTAATCAATAAAATAACGCAATGCAGCACAAAATATTTGTATATTTTATTATTTTTATTTATAAATGTTTTTTTTTAATAAAACCACTAACAAAATTACACTTTTTTAATTGCAATTGCAATTTCAAATACTTTTGTTTACTTCTTTGTTGTCATTTGTAAGTAGCGCAGAGCTGCATTTTTGTGGCCTCATTTACATGTTTTAGCGATTTTTATTTTCAAATAAGCGTTTAATTTAACGAATAGTTCGTATGGCAGTATAGTAATTTGACAATTTGTAAAAGGATTACGTTAGAAACGTAACACCTGACGACCCACAAGTCGATAATTAGTGAGGCGCTTAAGAGAACGATAATGAGTGACTTCATGTCGCTCGCTTAACATATCGATCGACATCGTGAGCCAGGCAGTTAATTTTAAGTCAACGTTCGTGCTCACAAGGTTTAACTTGTTAAGTGCAGCATTTATATTCTATTACAATATATGTATGTATATGACATAAACAGGGCAAGTTTTTTGTGGCACGAGGAACGGTTCAAAATGGCTGGCAAAAAGCTCTGACACATAGAAATTTCTTCTACGTTGCAAAAAGGGTATTTTAAGGCAACGTGGACTAATAATGGCTTTTTATGTCAATGATTGAAGGAATGGCTAATATGACAAAAATGGCATATGCCACAAAAAACTTGCCCGGTTCATAAAGCATTTTCGATATCCCAGAGTTCTGGCTTCATGAATTGCATTGTAGGTAGTTTTAAGGATACGCTTCCAATAGGATAAAAATGGGGTGCTGCAAAAATTCTGGTGTTCATATAGCGGTGATCTTAGATCCAGGCCGAGAAAGGCGCTCTTACCTATGCTATGTAGACTTAACGGCTAGGAATTTAGCTCTACTTTCTGCTGTTAGATTAAATGCAAAAAGCACATGGAACTATAGATTATGGGGACATGCATTAGCATTCTAAATACAGTAAACAACATACCTGGTCTCATTGACTATTGCACTCCCAAACCTTACTTCAATAGGAGTTTTCGTATTTTCATTGACAAAAGGGTTCTCCCCACTGGATGGAGCCGTACAGGTCTTCACGGACTGCTCAAGGAGTGAGGGGGGTGGGGAGGGGGGAGATGGAGGGAATGTATATATTTCAGAATTCGGAATTAAAATGTCATTCCAACTCCCGGACGAATGTAGCATATTACAAGCAGAGATATCTGCCATTAAAAGAACAGCACACAGGCTAAGGTTTTATCGCATATCAAACATATAAACATATAACTCACAGGTGTGTACTGCACATCTTTCCTTGTCCAAAAATGTCTCAAGGCCCCCAAGAAGCTTGCGCACCGCTCATGTATCATATTGCGTTGTGCGTGGACATGGGTCTAATTCAAGCAACATAGCTGCGGATGACCTGAAAAAGAAGGGAACCCTAGTCAGAGCAGTTGATATCGACAATCTATGTGGGCTCCCACTCCCATTCTGCTGAAGACGCTTCGATGTTGCCATTATCAGCTCCAGACAGATGCGGCAATGAGCCCAGCTGGGTGATAGCGAAACATCGTCTAAACCGCAACAGAACTATAAACCTCATGAACTTCACTAGGAAGCACTTGAGGAATCTCTTGGCCACACTGAGCGGTCACTGAATTTTCGGAACCCATGCTAAACGTATGGGTCTTCCGTACGATGATTACTGCTCCAGTTGTAATGATGAAGAAGAGGAGGAAATTATCTCGCATCTCCTCTTCTTCTGTCCCGCTCTGGAATATCTCCGTCTGCACTTCCTTGGCATATTATAATTCAGTAGCCTATCCGAGTTATCGCAAATAAAACTAAAAAAACTGAGCCTTTATATTAGTAGCTGGTATGGTCCTTGATCCCCTTTAATGGCGAACGACCCTTTTCCCGACCCACTCTCTCCTTTCCTCTAGTAATTATAATATCTATATCTACCTTAGGTAGCACAAAAAGATCACTGTATTGGACCCAAGTGGGCTGGACCCTTAACTTTCATCTTCCAGCAGCAACCTGCTAATCTAACCCAACCTACTGTCTTATTACGGGTAATAGTTGCTTGACCCGGAACACATTTGACGGTGACGCTAGAATAGTCCGCCGTCTTGTTTAGGTACTATCGGAAATCACGAACAATATTTGAAGTGAAGTTTTTCTGCCGGCTATGTAGCATATATTTATACCTGAAGCAAGCTACGAGGCCGGTGCCAAAACTAGCCGACCTGACCTAGACCTAAACCTTTCCAGGCTTAAAAAAATTGCTGGGTGGTAAAAGATTTGACAACACTGCAGATATAGAGCCTGCAGTTGTCGATTATTTTAAGTAGCTAAACAGTTCTTACTCTAAATAAGGTATCGAAGCTATTGATTGTTTGGGAAAGTTTTTCCCAAATTTGTTGTGTTTATTTTGTTAATTCGGCTAGTTTTGGAACCCCCCTCGTACTTTCGTGTGGTAGAGATGAAGACACTGAGTAGTTACAGTTCTTATTTAGAGTCATCTGAATATATAAAGAGGACACCGAATAGTGCGGGAAGATCCTTTCCGAAGATCCTTTCGCACAAGCCTTGTAGAGTGAAATAATTATTAAGGTCGAGTATGAAATTTGCATCCGTCTGTTGGCTATAAGGGCCTCATGCCCCAATTAAATATGATAGAGCTGCAAAATTGATTAAAAATAATAAAATTGGAAATGAATCCAAAAAAATTTCCAAAATTGATTGCAGTTTCATGTAAAACATAATAATAAAATTCTGAAAGTATATATTTCTACTGCCTTATTCATAAAAAATATTTGTGTTTAATAAGAGGTTTATTAAACAAATTTTTTATGGAAATTTGATTAATAAACCTTTTATAAAATCAAAATATTTTTATGAATAAGGCCCCCAAAAAGTTTAAAAATAATACAAAATCTAAAAGTAGTTTTTTAAAGAAATTTATATAAGTTAGAAAACAAAAATATTTTCATGTATTTTTGTCCTCCTTAAAAGGACTTTCTGATGAGAACGGGAAGTCTGATTAGACTCGTTGAAGCCGGTTTGTTAACGACAGGAGTAATAGCTCACACATCAATCTTAAATGAGTTTAGTTTTAGTGATCAGAGATCAGTAACCTCTGGGTTCATGAACTATAAGGTCGTTGAAACTGATTTTAGTAGAACACCCACACTGGTAACTCCGGATAGGTACTATTGGGTCAAATCCGAATGAATATAGCGTTTTCCCAGCTAAGATATTGGCGATACTCAGGGCCAGAAATGTGGCTGAAGGCAAGAAGGTAACTTTCTACATCGACATCCAGGCAGCGCTAAAAGCCTTGAAGAGACACAATGTCAAATAGAAGCTTGTTAGTGACTGTAGGAGAGCCCTCAACTTGCTTAAGGACAAATATGGTATCAGACTATGTTGATTTTATGGCCACAGCAGTGTTGAGGGAAATGAAATTGCCGGTGAGCTGGCAAGAATAGGGTCGGCGTTAGATGAGGGAAGGTGTGACAGATCGGTGAAATAACCGATAGGTCATTACTAAAGGGAACTCAGTAATTGAGTGGAGAGCAGGACCAAGTGTTCATCAAGTGTTCATGCCAAAGTAGGGAGGATTGTAGAGTCTCAAACTGCCACTGGGTGTGAATAGGAAGGCGATGGGACTCATGATAGGCGCCTTGACTCGCCTCGGTTAGAGCAATGAACAGCATTTGGGAAACTGACACTTCAGGTTTCTGTAGGATGTGCGGGGATGAAGAGAAACCAGCATTTGGGAAACTGACACTTCAGGTTTCTGTAGGATGTACGGGGATGAAGAGAAACCAGAAACCATTGAACATATCTGCCATTACCTGAAACTGCAACGCCACAGACTTCTTAAATGGTTGAGCCGATGTTTCCATGAGAGCATTAGTGATATAGGTAAGTGTAAACTGGAGGATATCAGGGCTTTCATCACGGGAATTCAGTGGCTTAATGACAGATAATTGTGGTTCTTCTGGGTACAAATGGGCGTTAAAACATTTATTAACTGGTATCAACAGAAGGAAATCACAATGGTCACAACTGGGTCTCCGAGTAAAGGTGTGTTGTAGAACCATCCTTCCTAACTTAACCTAACCTGGGTGAAGTGTGTATTCAATTTGGTTCTGCCGGTTGTGACAAAGCTTCTTCTTATTTTGCTTCCTTTTCTGTGTGTATTTTTTTTTGCTTTAACAAAAGAAACATTGAATGAATGAATGAATCAACGAATGTTTGAATGAATGAAGGTGTTGTTAAGGAGAGTCAGTCAGCTTGAATTTTAATGCTTAGACAATATTATTAAGACATTTTCTTTGGCTTTTATTTTATTTCATTATTTCTTTTTCTTGCAAATTCAGGACAATGGTTGCTCAGAGTTAAGACCAAATCGGGAACTCAGATTCATTTGTACGTACATAGTTTGGCTTTGTACACATTCTGCTTTTATTTTTGTCTAGTTTTTGGTGTTGTTATAATTAGTTTATACAATGTTAAACTAAGCGAATATTTAAGACGGATTCTCTGCGATTAAACAAGTTTTTTGAAAAAGGGCAAAAACGCCTGGAAAAATATTTCTTTTTTTCTTTTTTTTTTGGCTCTTGGGAATGTGATGCGAGGGTATATTGCTACAGAAAGTATATACATATGTACATATGTACATAAGTTTTCTTATTAAAAACTTTGTGTAAGTTTAATTGCAATGTAAATTTATTTTTTTTATATATTTTTTTTTAGTTCTCTTGCTCAACATAATACATATTCTGCTGAATTGTTATTCAGGTCGAAGTGTAATTGCTTGTCTCAGTTGTTTTTTGTTGTTGTTGTTTTACATGTAATTTTATTGTTGGAGTACTTTTAAAAGTTCTTATTTTTTAAACGATACTGACTGACATTCAACAGCCACATTTATCTTTATATTATGTAAATATATTAAAAAGTTTTCATCCTCTTATTGATTTGCTTTAAGCAGAGTCTTAAAAAAGTAAGTGCTCCTCTTTAGGTTAGACAACATTAAAATGATAAAGGAAGTAATTAACAAGTGTTGAACTTTGGACAAAAAAGTTACCAACTGTTATTATGAGCAATTTACAAACTTCACGAAAGTAGGAATTTCTCATTGATATTAGGATGGAATAAATGGCGCTAAAGTAAAGTTTACTCACAATAGCATACATTCACAATAGTACACACACACAAAATTAGCACTATTGCGACTGTCCCATCGTGAATTAATTTGGTTTTAGACATCTAGACAGTTGCTTATATCAAGACTTGTACTACATAACAGCCAAACGTAAATTAGAGCGTCAAGCTTTGAGTAAGCAGCAGGGTACGTACTTTCAGTACATTTTAACTTATAAGCTTATAAACTTATAAAATGAAAATACGTAACCTGCTGCTAACGCAACTTTTGACGCTCTAATTTAGGTTTGACTCTGAGGGAGCTGTTGTTAAGCAGGATTTTACTTTTTGTGTGAGATTCCGTTTGGAGCTGTAAGCCCAAATCTATCTGGTGTGGCCTAGTTGTTTTACATTTGCATCATTTTTACAAAAACATTAAAAAAATTGCAGAAATTTCGCTTAAAATAATATTTTTTGTTCCCTTGAAATGAATTTTTAGTTGTTCTTTTTTTCCTGCCACCTGTTTCAGTTAAAACAAACAACACCAACAGTAACACGTACATACCTTCAACAAATTTTTTGCACATGTCTTTCTAGTTGTTTGTTTTTCCAATGTACGAGTACATGCATACGTACAAGTCAAATGAAGTGTATCAGTCGGAAACAGGAAGTGAAATAACTTGTGAAGTATACGATAGTATTTCTTGGCGTCTCTTTCAAGAGTTTGCAAGTTTTTAACTTAACAATTTAATTGAGAGAAAACAGCATGTTAGAAAATACCTTGAATTTTATTTGCAAGAAACAAAAAGTTCGTTGCGTTTTTTTTTCCTGTAAAATGTTGCCAAGTTTTGTTTCTAAAGAGAAAAACGTAAAATAGAAGGAATTTGTGTTTGCTTGTTGCAAAGGGACGTAGTAAAATTAAAATGCAGCCGCTCAAGCAGATTTGATAGCCTAACACTATACTTCAGCTCACGTTGCTTTTTTAACTGATATCAAAATAGGTGGAAGTCCTCAATGGGCTTATATATTTTAACCTACTTCAGTTCGGTTGTAGTTTTTAACCGACTTCAAAAAGGGAGCAGGTTCTTTATTCAGTTTTATTTTTTTAACCGACTTCAAATCGGAGAGCTTCTCTATTCAGTTTTATTTTTTTAACCGACTTCAAAAGAGTGGGAAGTTCTTTATTCAATTGTGTTTTTTAAACGACTTAAAAAAACGATGAGGTTTTCAGTTCGGTTGTATTTTTTAACCGACTTCAAAAAAGGAGGAGGTTCTTTATTGGGGGTTTCTTTTAAACCGACTTCAAAAAGGGAGGCGGTTCTGAATTATGCTGTACTTTTTTTTAACTGACTTCAAAACAAAGTTGGTTGTATTGTTTAATTTATTTAAAAGTTTTCACTTGTGTTGCATTTTTTAACCGTCCTAAAAAAGGGGAAGACCTTTAATTCGATTGCATTTTTTACACTACTTCAGAAAACGAGGAGGTTCTCAGTTCGGTTGTATTTGTTAACTGATTGCAAAAAAAGGAAGACGTTCTTAATTCTGTTGTATTTTTTAACCGAGGAGGTTCTAAATTCGGTTGTATTTTTTTAACCGACTCAAAAAAAAGGAGGAGTTTATAAATTTGGCTGTTTTCAATTAAGTTTTATTATTTAACTGATTTAAAAAAAAGAACGAGATTTCAGTTCAGTTGTATTTTTTTAACCGACTTGAAAAAGAAGGAGGTTTTTAATTAACCGCCTTAGGTTCTTAATTCTTTTGTATTTTTGAACCAACTTAAAAATGGAGAGGTTTTCAGTTAGGTTGTATTATTTTACTGATTTAAAAAAGGAGGAAGAGGTTCTCAATTCAATTGCATTTCTTAACCGACTTCAAGAATGGGACATGTTATCAATTCACTTCCAGTTTTTAACAGCATGTAAAAATGTAGGAGGTGGTCTTTTAACAGACTTAAAAAAGGAGCAGTTCTCAATAAGAATGAGTGTTGTATATCTGATTTAAAAAAAAAAGGATGAGGTTCTCAATTAGGTTGCACTATGTAACCGTTTTAAAAAAGAAGGAGGTTCTCAATTCAGTTGTATTTTTCAATCGACCTCAAATAAGCTTGAGATTCTCAATTCGGCTGTATTTTTGATATACGAGGTGTGTTCAAAAAGTATCCCGAATTTTGTGTTTTTTCAAAAATTATTTATTTATTCAGGAATATCTATTTTGTCCCCTTCAAAGTAATCCCCCTCAGATGTAATGCACTTATGCCAACGTTTTTTCCAATCTTCGAAGCACTTCCAAAAATCATTTTTTTTATCTTAATCAGCTCCTCCTTCGATGCCGTCTTTATCTCGTCAATCGTAGTGTAGCGTCGTCCTTTCATGGGCCTCTTCAGTTTGGGGAACAACAAAAAGTCACAGAGTTCCAGATCTGGGGAAAACGCTGGCTGCGGCATCATTAGTGTGTTGTTTTTTGGCCAAAAAGTCGGGTACAAGCAACGATGTGTGAGCAAGAAGTTGAGCAATTTTGGTAGGAATTCGCGGCGACCCGTCTCATACCCAAATCATTGATAAAAATCGAATGGCACGAGCCAATCGATATGTTTAGGTCTTCAGCAAGTTCTCTAATGGTGATTCGACGATTTGCCAATACCATTTTCTTCACTTCATAAATTTTTTCGTCTGTCGTTGAAGTGCTCGGGCGTCCGGCACGCTCTTCGTCGTTCACATCTTCTCGGCTTTTTGAGAACATTTTGTACCACCGATAAACGTTGCTTCGGTCCAAGGTAGCTTCTTCGTATGCCACAGTTAACATTCGGAATGCATCCGAGCACTTAATTTCGTTTTTCACACAAAGTTTGATGCAGGTTCTTTGTTCCATTTTTTTAATAGGTAAAAATCGAAGACGAGCCAAAACAAGTGCAAGCAAAGCAGCTGTCAACAATTAAGTGAACATTCAAAATGGCCGAAATTGTTGGAATAAGTGAGAGACATGAGTACCAACATAACGCCAGAAAAAAATCAAAATTCGAATATACGTAACACGCGAAAATTCAAAATTCGCGATACGTTTTGAACAAACCTCGTATGTATGTGTCTATAACTCCGCCATTTGCCTCCACATGCACTAAATTTTTTCCTTTGCCTGTGCTCGAACCCAGGACCTTCGGTTTTGTAGTCAACGTGCTAACTACTTCAGCCAACGCCACCCTCTTGTAGATCTAAGGCAAAAAAAATTCTTTTGGGCGTAGCAGTAATATCTTGATTATTGTTTGCTATTATTTTGATTGATTCATCAGCACTTTCATTTATAATATATATATATATATATATATATATATATATATATATATGCTAGGTTACAATTATATATAAATAGATAAGTCTGTGTATTAAAACGGCTATACATTTATATTAATTTCAGTATGAACTAAACGAGAATTCTTATAAGAATTTTTTGTTTAGCAAAAGTGTACAATTTATGTTTAATAAAATTTTTTCAAGTTGAATTCATTTTCTAGGTTCTCAGGTACAACAACAATAAACAGGTTTTTTGAAACGTTAAATGTTAAAAAAAATCTTTAAACATTTTTTTATGTCTAGTAATAAAAATATTTTTCTTCTTGTAAAAAGCCACAAAAAGTACTTTTTTTTATTACCGTAGCCGTGTCTTTATTTAACTTACAATAATTTTTATGTGTCATAAACAAAGATGACATGCATATAAAAACTCTGTTAATACTTTTAATATTAAAGGGCTCAAGCATTCTATGTACCATGATAATTACGATGTGTGTATTTGCTCATAATGTTTGCGTTAAAAGCTTTAGATTTTGCATATTTCGATATTATCAAAATTTTTATATTAAAAATTAAACAACATGAAAATCATGTGTGGAGTGACAACAGCTACATGAATATTTTATATTGTAATAAAATGCGGGTGGTCCTAGAGAAAATCATTTAAAAGGGAAAACATACATACATATGTATGTATATGTATACATACTCGTATAATATATATATAGGCTTAGTTTTTTGTACATACATGTACGAGTACATACATACGAGTATATACATTTTTAATGTTGCTCATATCTAATCACACATATTATTGATAATGTGAAGTCATAACATATTCTCTCTCTGGGTTACAATTATCTAAATTATTTAATGTGAAACTTGTTCTAGTCATCCATTGTTTTCTACATGCGTGCATTTAAATGTTTAAAGTGTGCCGCCACAGTGTTTAGAGCAAAAATATTTTTATATCCATGGTATTGAAAATATTTCGACTTTGTACCAGTTAGTTTGAGACAAGCACATTTAATTCCACAACCTGACATTTACTTGTATTGTATTCATATATTTATTTGCTTTCGTGTGTGCTGCATGTTTATTTGAAAATTAGGGAATACACAGTGCCCTCAGTGTATTTCTACCCTTCCATAAGAGAGAATCTCTTGTATTTTTATACGCAGCCAAGCAAACATCAATGTAAAAACTACAGATTTTGTTCATTATTCCATGATTAGGTTCAAGGGCACATAAACACATGATTGTAAATGAATAGGCTACTTATTATTATTATTTCACACATACGAGGATAGTACCAAAAGTCCCTATAACCCCCTTAGTAATATAAATACGAAAATTTGTTCGAAATACCCAAGTTTGTTAGTTAATCACTCTAAAAAACTGCTGAATCGTATCAATAAAATGTTGGCACAAAAATACCTTAATAGCATATGAAATGTGGGCTGTGCCACACCCACGGCAACATAACATTGTTTTCAATTACTTAAACTCAACCAGGCTCATGCTATTTTCTAGACCTTAGAGAACGGAAAGAGACTGTCAATAAATAACACAGAGAGCGAGTAGGCAAGACAAAACTTTTTGGTATTGTATTGACGTGACGTCGATGTTGGCAACTGGAATAAGGGTAAATGTTGTATTTTTTATATGTTTTCTTGGGAGATAATTTCGCAAAATACATATAACCGAATATCTTACCTGATGTAGGCATTTAAAAAAAATAATTTTCGTCTTATAATTTTTTTTAGTTTTGGCCCTTTTTTGAATTTCTTGTAAGTTCTAGCGATTTTTTTTAGTTATGTCGATTTTTTTTAGTTATTCCATATTTACACTATGCAAGTCTTATTGCTTAAGCTGATCAGTTTGAGGGGGAGAGAGACGAGGGGCACAGTAACGTTTCTTTTCCCCTCGTCTCTCTTTCCTAAGAAACTAATCAGCTTAGCAATAAGACTTGAATAGTGTAAATATGGACTTATATCGATTTTTTCGTTTTGCTAGTTTTTGGCGATTTTTTCAATTGCTTATAAGTTCTAGCGATTTCTTTAGTTTTTTCGATTTTTTCTCGGTTTTTAGTGATTTTTTAGATTTAACGATTTACTTAGTTTTGTCGTTTTGGTGATTTTTTTCAGTTTTTTTCGTTTTGCCGGTTTTTGGCGATTTTTTTGGTTGCAGCGATTTATTTAGTTTTGGCGTTTTTTTCTCTTTGGTGATTTTTTTCGGTTTTTGTGATTTTTTCAATTGCTTATAAGTTCTAGCGATTTTTTATTTTCGTCGCTTTTTTCGTTTTGCCGATTTATTTGGTTGCAGCGATTTATTTAGTTTTGGCGTTTTCATCCTTTTGGCGATTTTTTCGGTTGCTTATAAGTTCTAGCGATTTTTTATTTTCGTCGCTTTTTTCGTTTTGCCGATTTTTGGTGATTTATTTGATTGCAGCGATTTATTTAGACTTGGCGTTTTCATCCTTTTGGCGATTTTTTCGGTTGCTTATAAGTTCCAGCGATATTTTAGCTTAGGCGATTTTTTCGTTTTGCCAGTTTTTTTTGGTTTTTGGCGATTTTTTAGATTTAGCTACTTATTTAGTTTGGCGTTTTTCCGTTTTGGAGATTTTTTTTGGCGATTTTTTCAATTTGCTATAAGTTCTAGCGATTCTTCAGTTTGATCGCTTTGTTGGTTTTGGCGGTTTTTTCGGCTTTTGGTGACCTTTTTACTTTTGGTATTTTTGGCATTTGAACGACTTATTTTATTATTGATGAAATTTTTCATTTAAGCGTTTTTCTCATTTTAGTGATTTTTCGTCTGAGAATTTTTTTAATTTTGGTATTATTTAATTTAAGAGTTTTTAAAATTTCAACAGTTTGCCTCTTGCAGTTTCCAAGACACAGCAAGTTGTCAAAATTACATTAACTGATAGAATACCCTTCCATTTTTTTTTTAATTTCAGTGTTAACTGGTGTAGTCTGCATAAAAGTGAATGCGTATATATAATTGCTTAAGTATTAGATTAAAATTTCAACATGTTTCCTTGCTCGCTTTAAAACACCCTTTAATTTGTAACTGTATACTTGTTGCTGTAGCGGCCAAAGTTTTACGTATTCTGTAAAAACTTCACGTGCCTAGCTCTGGCGGTTCTCGAGAGAACACCCTGGGATAGACAGACAGACGGACATCGTAGCGAAAACAATAGGGTGCCTTTTCACCTTTGGTGTACGTACGAAACCCTAAGAAGGGCTAAAAAATATTTTTTTTTTCAATTAGGTACAAATGAGGCGAATGCTTATCTCTTTACCTCCAAACACATATTTTGGGAATCGAACCCATCTTTAATTTGAGAGCGTGTGACAAAAACTCTTGTTTATCATTTTCATATAAGCTGAGTGGCTCTAATGTAAATACTCACATATCCTTATATACTCGAGCATAAATATTATACTCATATTATGACATGTATTTCATTTTCATTATGATCTTTATAAATACGAAATGTATAGTATATTCCTCGGGGAAATAATACATATGCATTTGCTATTATACTTGTTATTTCAAGAACATTGTTTAATAACACACTTGTATGCAAACGTACAATGTCTACTTAATGGTGAAGATATTAAGGTAAATTAAAGTTAAACAAATATAAATATTTCAACATTTTTATGAACACAAATGTCCTTCTCTTGAATCTTTTTTTTTTGCCCCTATAATTCTCTTGCTAATTGCCTACACTCATACATACATATTTGTCTATGTCAAATATGTCAGTCTTGTGTGAGTGTATAAACAAACATCCTCTGTATACTAACATTCTTATGTATGTGTGTATGTAGCACACCCTCTTTAAAATTAATCTAGGCAAATAAATGATATTGAAGTGTTTGTTTTTAATGTCAAAGTAACAAGCTTTTTGGGGTTAGGGGGGGACCCTATTGTGTTCGCTACGATGCACACTGGGGTTTCCGACATCAAAAGTGGGAATTAATTGAAAAATTAAATTTGTGAACACCGAATAAATTTTTGTACTTGCTAACACCTTCGGTGTTCGAAATTTTATAGTAAGTTCGTCAGCTGTCCGCTTTGAGAAAGAGTCAAATTCTTAGAGTAAGAAAAGATTATGATTATGACCTTGAGCCTGATTAAGAGAAAACAAATTTATAAAATTTGATCAAACCATAAAAAAATAAAAAAACTTGTCCCTGTAAAATTTGCATTTTGCGGGTTACATTATTTTCGCGGCTATAATAATAATATCACAGAGGAGATCAGAGTTGTAGAAAGTGACTTAAGAAAAAAGCTCAAATCATCTGATTTGATCACTGTTAAAAAGGGACAAATATAGTGTGTTTGTTATTGAATATTTTTAGTACACTGTACAATAATCAAAACAAACAGCAGAAAATGTATACTTAGTGAAATGAAGAATTGAAAATTTTTACACAATTAAATGAAAGATTTTGCAGTGTTGAACTAAATAAAACAATGTGTTAAATATTATTACAAACTCAATTTTAAACATTTTCCTTCAAAAATATTAATTTTTAACTTCAACTTGCAAAAAGCAAACAACGAATGAGACCACAAAGCATAAATTGAAAATACACTTAAGCACATGAACATTTGTACAAAATTAAATGGAGAAATTTGTGTTATTGAATTAAAAAACACAATGCGAAAAGGATTATTAGTATTAATAAAGTGATTAAAATTTGTTTTCGAATGAGTAGAGACTTCGTTTTAAGCATTTTCGTTCGCAAATATTAATTTTTACCATTTATTTACAAAAACTAGGCTGCGAATGAGACCACAAAGAATAAAATGTAATTACTTTAAAATAATGCCACGCGAAGGAAAAAATAAAGAGGATTTGATGACTGTGTGAGCCAGACCTCTAAAAACACAATTATCTTCCGTCCTGTGTCACCTCTGGTCTACTTTGTGATAATATTCAGAACTGTTAATATTGTTAAGAGCATATATAACAATAATGCAAAAATACAAAGTACTAATAGAGGGAATTAAAAAGCTATCAATCTTTTTTTTATATATGAAACTGTGGTTCCCAAATATAAAATTCTTTTACTTGTTGCGATTTGTTTTGAATTTGAAGATTTCTAGATAGCAGATTATTTTTAATTATCTTGTATGGGGAGTACCCCTTCACCCGAACCTAACTCGCCAGACTTTTGCTGAATTTTATATCCTGTCTCAAAATTAACTAATGCCAAATTTGAAGCCTCTCACTATTATACCTTTCTCGATATTAGATTGTTAATTATTTTGTATGGGGAGTACCCCAACCCGCAGTCCTATTCCGCCAAATTTTTGCTCAACTTCGAGAATCGCTCTCCTTAAGTGATGTTGACCAAAAAAAATTATAAACAGGGAAAGTTACCAGGAATTAATTCCCATTTTAGCCATCGAAAACCCCACTGTGCGCTGTACGGAACCCTCTGAACCCTCAAATATCGTGCCATAACCGCAGAAATTTTTTTTAAATGTTTTTGTCTGTCTGTTTGTTTTTTCGGCTAATCCCCGATTTCGGAGAAACCTTCACTGACGTAAGTGCGTAACTTCGGATAATTTCAAATAGCCCTCATAAAAATAAAATGGTTGTCCTATATTTAGAGAGCTGCAATAGTTAGTGTCCTTAAATTTGGTGCACGTTACTTTTAACTTAATGTGCATACTCAAGCAGAAAACTGGCGGGATAAGAGAGGGAATAAAAAAACCACCTCATTATTTAATTATCCTGTGTATATTGGGAGAGTTGCATTAGTTGGAGTCCTCAACTTTAGTGCGCGTTGCATCGCAAACAATTAGTAAATTTAGTATAGATTACTTTCAAAATAATGTGTATAGACAAGCACAAAACGGGCGAAAAGTATCTGGAAGAAGGGTACCCATCATACCAAAAATAATTTAGTTGTTCTAAATCTGGAGAGTTGCAAATATTGACAGTCCTCAAAGGACTATGGAAACTTTTAATTGCCTTGTATATATGTACATACATATGTAGGCAACTACAACAGTAAAGAGTTGTTAAATTTTATGTTTTTAAACAAACTGAATAATCAGAGAAAAACTGGTGGAATGGTAGTGGGGCTAGTGGTACTTGTGTCATATTAAGAAAACTACTTTAAGAAGTATTCGAATTCGGAGTGTGTTACTTTGAAAACAAACTATTTCTAAATAAAAACATGGCGGGATAGAATCAATTGTCTATACAAATAATTCGAAAAAAAAACACCCACACCAAAACAAAGGGAAGTACAGACAGACGGACCGACCGTAAGTCAGAAATTAAAAAAGAGCTGGATTTAATTCAATTCCAATAAAGGACAAATGTTTCAAATAAGTTTATGAAAAGCGGAGTTCTGAGGGCACAAACATAAATAAAAAATAAAATAAAAATACTGCAGAATTGATAACACTTCTTTACCTTTCTTGCAGTCGCTTAACAAATAAGAAAATTAAAAAAAAAAAAACGAATTAAAGACACAAAGAAGAAGAATGCTATTAAACTGCAAACTGCACATACATTCTCTCTTAAATTACAGTAACAGCTAGTGTTAAATAACATCAGTATGGAATTTATGTTATTTATTTTGTCAATAACATTTACGTGATATGTTTCATTTAACATATGCTGAATCTCTGCTAAACTTAGCAATAATGTTAGGCTTTTATGTTGTTGAAGAGAGTTGCTGTTAAAAAACTTAACAGAGAATTTCCTATTGTTGTTTCTTCATTATTATTTTATTTGTATTTGTGTGGGTAAAAGTAAACAAGAAAAAAAACAGCATTGTTATGGTTTTTATTGCAAGGTAAAGGTCTTTTATTTACATACAGAACATAACGGATATAAGAAAATCACGCAAAATGTTTCTTATAAGCGTTTTATTTTTCTTTTCTATAATTATTTCGTATAAGAAAGTTATTCCTTATAAATGTTTATTATACTAATATAAGAAATTTGTTTCTTATAATTCAGCAACATTTATTTCTATCTATAACTAAAAAAGTTATATAAATTTTGTGTAATTTTAAATAAAATTCAGTTTTATTTCTTGAAAAATTTATACTTATATTTAATGAAAATAAAAACATTAGTGCAATACAACAACAAAAACTAACATTATATTAAAATAAGTATAAGTTTGCGTACAAAATTTTTTTTCGAACACTGCCACCGACCAAGTCATTAAATAACACCACGCATTTTTCTGTATTTCGAAACGAAAGGAAAGTCTTTCGAATTTACATGTTATTAAAATGCAAATTCTAAAGTATTTTAATTCGTTGCGAATTACAGAGTATACCCCCTGATATGCACGTGCATGTGGATTAGCATTTCATTGTGCCAATTGTTGTAGGATAAGTTCTAGATATGCAGGCATAAGGCACTGGTCACTAAACTACAACGGCTTCAGCGGATGCTAATCCTAATGTAACAGCAGAGCGCCTTCCTTCGTCGGTATTGTATAGCGGCATCATCGGCGAAGTAAAATAACCAATAAAATGTCTATTAAACACAGCTTCGAAGATTTAATACGGCTCATTGACACTAGAGGCGCTGGAACACTGCTTTAAAATAAATCAGGCAAAAAAGCCGCTACCCCTTTCCTAAGAAGGTAACAGTAGGCATTCATTGCCTGAGTATTACTTATCTTTTAATGACAAAAAAAAGAAAACAATATGAGGTTCAATATCCTTTACATTTGAGAACTTCTACTAAGAAATATAGTTTTTCTTATACAGAATACTTTTTATATTGAAAAATATTGAAAGAGACATGGTGTTTCTGTCATATGAGATGTTCTTATATCCGTCATGTACTGTATATTGTTAGAATTCTTTTTGTGTTTATGATATTTATTCATTTTTATTGCATTCTACTCTGATTTTCAAGTTACCAAACATGTGAGTTTTTAATTAAATTTCCTGCATAAAAAAGTAATGAAATAAAATCAATCGTATATTTTTTGCATTCATCTTTTTTTTTTTAATTATTCTTATTTTATGCTTCTTTTTTTATATTATGATACTTCCAATTCTAAAGAGTTGGTGAATACCAAGTGTAGAATCATTAATTGAACATATTCGTTTAATTGTGAATCTTGTGTATGGGTATTTCCACGGGAAAGTCCACTTTTTGTCACGTGCGACAACAAACAATTAGGCTTGTATTTCGGAGCAATGTGACTCGATTATTCTTAAAATTTTACCTAATGAAGAGCTGCTGACTGACTACACAAATATATAAAGAATTAAAAAAAAACTTTCGTTTTCTTTGAAAAAAAAAACATATTTGTTTGATGCCGCACGCGACAAAAAGTTGACATTCCTGTGGAAATGCCCATATTTACTTTGACTCCAATGTTTTTGCACTAGATTAAAGAATAAGACTTTTCTTTGACCTAGAACAAACATTTCATAATCAAAGTCGGAATACAACACTTGCAATTAATTCAGACATCCCGCTATAGGGGCGATTATTCCCCTTTTCTTAGGTCGATTCGAATTTCTATCCCATTCTATCTTTCAGATACAACAACAATAAACAGTTTTTTGAAACGTCAAATATTGAAAAAAAAAACTTTAACATTGAGAAAGGTAAATATGTACTTCGGTGTTCGAGTGATGTGTCAGGATTTGTCTTAGATCTATTAGTATTGAAAATCCACAAAATTATTTTATTTATTTAAATTATTTTAGTGCAAGTTTTAGCATTTTCTGGGGCCTAAAATACGCCTTTTTAACTACGTGAAGTCTTGATAATTAATCTAATAATAAGAAGTACAATGGTACTTACACAAAATAATAAGTTTAATGATCTAAGATTTTCTACTACATTGAAGTTTTAAATATGATTCGTATGTAAACCATAAAAGCACCCGTCGTAATTTCTGGCTTTGATAAGGTGGCGTTGTTATATAAAATGTCATCTTCCTTTAATCTTTTTTTAAACAAAACTAGAATTGTTCTTCGACATAAAATAGTTTGGACTCCTTCCCTTGCAGCTTCCCAGTGTCTTGAAGCTTATGATGCTTTAGCACTCATGAGTATATTTGCATAGATTTCATTTTGTAATCTAAACTAATTCCTTACTACTTCGTCTTACAATAACTATTCTTTACTCTATTGATTTTATTCAAATATTTTTCCACTTGACTTAAATTTGTTGAATATTGTGAACATAATACCCTTTTTATATTTTACATATTTAGTCTATTTAGTTGTTCTCATTTCTTTTAACCACTTGCATAATAAATTATGTTGAAATAGACTAAGATGATGGTTTAGTATTAAAAAAGGTGTTTTTTTTTAAAGACATTAAATATTCATTATTATCTTGAATACCCACACGAAATAAATATACTTAAAGATTAAGATTTATTAGATTTATACAAAAACAAAAAATTCCATAGCAATAATATTATAGTGGAGCTCTAACCACAAAATCAAGGTCATTCTAGGAATATTTTTGTCCAGCTTAAGAATGAAATACTTTCATATAATCATGATGTGGTAATAAAAGATGATTAGGTATCACAATCATAATATGATTGTCGCAGCTATTTTGATGCTTGTTGTAGGGATATCGTTTTAAAGAAATCATATTGCTAAACCCAGACCATTACAGATATCATATTTATATTACTTAAATCCAGAAATATATATGTATACACATATCTGTGCCAATATGGAATAATAGCTTAAGCAGACTTAAGCAAAACAGTGTTTTTCGGAGGATTTGACGCTTCCTTTAAGATATTAAAAGACTAATTGTGCTTTCGTGTGATCCTTTCCTTCCATATGTACCATTTTAACCACTGCAAACTCCAACTGGAGCATAACACAGCATGATAAAGCTAGATTGCCTTAAGTCTACTTAACCTAAAGGTAGGTGGGTCATTAAGTCAGTGTCTTTTTAAAATTTCCCGCCTCTTAATAGAAATGGCAACACTGTTCCTGTCAACAGCCCACTGTCAGTTGATTCCTGTGCAAAATTTCAACAAGCTGCGTCATTTAGTTTGTGTTTGGCAACCGTTGAGAAAAAATTAAAAAAAGTGAATTTCGCAGGCTCATTAAGCATTATTTTTTGCGGAAAAAACCCCTCAGGCTAAGCTTGATAAATATTATGGGGACTCTTCACCATCAATTTCAATTGTAAAAAAGTGGTTTACTGAATTCCATTGTGGCAGTACAAGCCGAAAGTTCTGGAAGCCCAGTTGAGGTCTCTACATACTAAAAAATTTAAATAATTCACGATATGGTTTTAGTCTATCGGAGATTGAAAGTGGGACTTGGGTCAGTGGTTTCAATTTTGAATGATCAGTTGGGTATGAGAAAGCTTTCCGCAAGTTGGATAACGCGTTTGTGCAGTTTATATGGCGAAAGTCCAATAAGTCCATTGGGCTGCCCTACTATCCAGATTTAGCCGCGAGTGACTATTTCTTGTTTCCAAACATGAAGAAATGGCTCGGCGGAAAGAGATTTGACCCGACGACGAACGACGACTCATCTCACAAACAAATTCCTATTTTGATGACCTCGCCAAATCATATTTTTTGGAAGGAATAAAAAATGAGAGAAACGTTGGACTACGTGTATATAACTCAAAGGGAGATTATATTGAAAAATAAAATTTTTTTTTTATATATAAAAACTTGTGTTTCCTTAAGAAGTCACTGGTTTAATCACCCAACCTCGTACTATTCCATATTGCCATATAATATATAGAAATATGTGTGAAATATTAAAAAAAAAAATCTATCATATTTCGTTTGCTACAATCATATGAATCAATTTAATCCAATAGTAAAATTTTTTATGACGTCTGCCACTTCATGTCGAATACTGTTTTATGCGCCAATGAAGTTGGTTTATTGGCGTAAACTTTAGATTGGAGATAACCCGAAAGGAAAAAAACCATAACGGTGAAATCAGAACTGAAGGTCTGAATGTATATATATAGTGTATGTCTCCTTTTCGAGAAATCAATTTTTAAAGACAATCAATCCTCGGATTGGCATCTTGGGGTCTTAATCTTTGCAGCGTTGCGTCTATCTTTGCTTATTTAGAATAGTTTACATTATAATTAAAAGGCTAGAATCGTCACTAACACATTGAGTAAGAGTTTTCAATTTGTCTACGGTTTCTTATGATCTTGGACCACCCGATTTTGGTTTCCTTGAATCCTTTGGCCACTTTTTGAATGAGAGTTATGCCTGCGGTATACTTTAAATGCAGGAAATATCTAATATTGCAGCATCTTTCACTTACCGAATTTCCATTTTGGTAGAACTCCCGTAAGTACTGTATGCGGCCTCGAGAAACGCTTCAAAGTAACTGAATTCCCAATAGCAGCGCTACCAAATTTCCAAGAGCATACACCGCACTCACCTAAGATTTGTTTCGTTCACGCGAAATTCTAAGCAAATATAAAATTACAATTATCTTCATACTTCATCCCTATTTGAAGCATATCTTACTACTCTTTTATGAATAAGGCTGCAGGTTAGCTCAGGTTAAGGTGGCAGTTTAAATATCGAGCTCGCTTAGAGTTTTTTTGGTCTACTGGGATATTACGGAGATTGTTTATGCGAAGTCCCCAGAGCCTTTTGCAGTTCAAAAAATTTCTCAAACACTACATGCTATGGTAAACATTCTACTTCCTGCTTGTCCGAGCGGTGATATAGTAAATGTTAAATAGTCTCCTCCTCATCTGTAGAAACTATGGCAGATGTCATTATATACTTTTGTGTACATTTTCAAACTAGTTTGGTGTGTCCTCCATTTTTCACAAGTTATGGAACGAATGAAGAGGTTCACAACAATACACACAAGTTTACCACTGGGTAATTATGATCTTTAATGCGCACGTTTTCTACAAACAATTTGTCTGAGGTACTTGGTCAATTGGCTAATTGTATATTATATCGTAGATGTGTATTTGTGTATCTGCTGAATCCACGTTTGTGTGCTTTTGTGCACAAACTACATAGATAGCATAGAAAGATACAATTAAATTTTAATTATAATTAAGCTCAAGCAACAAGTAGCACGACTGTGATACTTACTTGCCTTGTGTGAAAACTAAAAAGTAGAGAAAAAAAGACGAGAAACTAATTTTTACAAACACAATTTAAGCGTAACCAAACCATGACAAATTTGTGGAAGGCAAGGTAGAGAGCAGCAGTATTGGCATAAGGGTTTTCTTTTTATAATTGAAATGACTTTTATTTTAATAAGAATATTATGAGCTTATCAAATTAGTTCAAGCTATATTCTCATGATTGGCGTAACAAAACTAATTGAGTTTGAAGTGTGCTTATTTTCTTTAATACTTATTTTAATTTAACATTTAATGATATTCCTGGATGGTGACTAAGTTTCCCTTTCACCACTAAATCCTTGGCAATCGCACGTATTTGGCGTGAGGTTGAACTTTTTAAATCTTAAATGTATCAGCCTGTGGGTTTTGCTCACTTCCATGCCAATCGAAAAAGAAAGCTTTCGAAAGCTTTGATTGTATATACTATCGAAAGTCGCAGAGTTTTCTTTTCGTTTAGAACTACAGAGTAAACCTCCTGCAGTTCTTTCAGTTTCCTCCAGATATAGCCTGTAAGTGTTTACTTCCATAAATGTCCTTATAGTCAGGTAATTTCTTCATATTTACTGCGATAAACTTATTTTTAAACATGCTGCGATAAGATATAGTGTAGATGACTCTTGAGTTTAATTCTGCAGCCCACATGTTTTTGACTCTATAAACTTTTTAGCATTATGTTTCTCAAGCCCTCGTGAGATATTCGCTCTAATAATTTAATTTCTTGGTGAAATTCAATGTTTTGGTACATATAACACTTAGCAGATTCCTCTTTTGCTTCTCTTCCTATTTCAAAAAACAGCACACAACTCTCCGTATTTTTTAACTTATTAGCTGAGACTCACTTGATCGCGGTTCACACTTTTGTTGCGCAATTTTTAGGTTTATGGTAGAGAAAAGAAAAAATAATGAATATAGTACCCTTCATATTTTTCTGTCCCTTAAAAGTTGTTAAAAAACAAATGGAGGATGTGACCCGGGACTTACTGAGCTTCCCAAAACATTCAACTACAAATTCTTAGCAAGCATCTAATACTTTTCTGAGTGTCCTGTGTAGTAGGAATTTATTTTCCTCATCTTGACTTTGCCTGACAGGTGGGTGCATTTTCGTTTTTCTATTAAAGAGAGATTTAATTAATTTGTAAAAATTCTAATATACTTTTCCATAAGCATTCATATTATTCAATAATAGTCAGTTATACATGTCATGGTATATAAATAAATATAAGAATGTATATGTATCTGATGTACCCGGCGGGAAAAAGAAGGAGATTCTTATTCCTTCTAATAGGTTCTTCTGGATGTACAAAGTACGCATTGTCATTGCATGGTAGGCCTTTCACTTCTTTCACCAAAGATTCTTTAAGGCTTTCAAATTAATAGATTTTTCTTTTGCTTGGATAAAAAAAAACAAAACAAAAATATTTTACTGCTTCTCTTTTTCCTTTTCATAGAAGGGGGAGTGTGGAATGTGTATCTTATCCTTTATGCAAAAGAGTCTAGGCTTTCTATAAAACATTCTTTAGCAGTTAAATAAGAAAAGTAATTGATTCTAAACAATTCTTGCGTGAAGTAAGAAAGTCTTCTGAGTTTTCCCGCTGGGTATATATTTCAGAGGCATTGAACTTCAAATTGAAAGAAGACACATTGAGAACCTCCTCCATCGTTTTTTAAGTCTGTTAAAATGTTCTTAATTGCCAGCTAAGCTCTATTCGAAAGGTGTTTTATGTTTGCGCCATTTTTATATTTGAATATGAATTCCCGCTTATGGCCAATTTTCCACCATTCATTGAAGTACAATTTTCGGTGACTTTTTTCAGCGATGTAGACGTGATAACGTAGCAAATATAGTCTTTTTTATGGATGTAGACCAAACATTTTACATAGCCTCACCAAATATAGCCCGCTGCTGTTAAACAATACAATCTTAGAGGCCAATTTACGGATCCATTACGGAAAATCATACGTTCTTTATAAATCAATTGCAACACAGACTGTGTGACATATTGCGCCGTCTAGTTGAAGCCTCAACTCCATTACATTAAAGGCATTCAGTTGTTCTACAAACAAGTCAGTGATCATAGTCCAATTGTTGAGAATGATGGAGCATAGACTTGTTTGGGACTACATATAGCAACAGCGCCCTATGCTCCAATGGGAGCTAAAGGAACTTACTTATATATGTATATAGCAGCAGCAGCAGTATTTTTTTCGTTTGAGACTGTACGACGACTCTGGGTTGTTTGTTTTCTTGTACAGTAAAAGTAGTTTAAAAACCATCCATGGTTGCTTGAATGAATTGTTCTGATCGAGTGCCCTCTTGGCTATTGGGTAGTATACTAGTCTAGTAGTTGGAGGGTCGCAGGTTTAATTCCTGCCGGAGACCCTGCATGTTTCGGCAGACAAGCCAAAGTATCTTGCTCCTTTCGTCGGAATTCCATTCCCAGCTTGTTTTAGAGTGCTTTGACTCACTACAAAAGCTGTCCATAGGGAACTAGGTTTACATTTACTGGATACCTGGCCACAGCGGTCATCCGGGAACAAGGCAGTGAATGAACTGGCCAGGAGGACTTCTGCTGCTCCGTTTATGGGCCCAAAACCGTTTTGGAACGTTAGTTGGTCGACTGTACTTTCTGTGATTAAAGAAGATGATACTTCGGCTGCAAAGGAAATGAGCCTGACTACTTCTGGTTTAAGGTAGGCCAAAGCATTGACGCAGCCATTTTCATATAGTGGCATCCTGAACCTCTACAGAAATTATATACGGCTTGTTACAGATTTTTTTCTGGCCACTTTGCACTGGTTAGTTCAGTCTGTGGAAAAGTAACCAAGTTCAATCACTCTTGTCTCGTTCATGCTAAGAAGATGACGGGATAATGGCACACATTCTTTGCGAGTGTATCGTCTTATGTAATAGTGGAAGGTGTATTTTTTAATTCTGAGTTTCTGTGTGCAGATGATATTAGGCGGGCTTCTCCAATCTCTGTGTTGACTTTCATAAGGAGAGTCATACGGAGATTGATTTAACTGAATTTACAGATCTATGGCACAAAAGATCTATCAGGTGTCGCAGTGCCGGTCTTTGGACCAGATATTTCCCCTATTCCCTATCTTCGCAGCTTGTGTTTGTTAAAAAAAATAAAAATTTAAAAGTTAAATACTTACCCCCATATTCATAAAATTTAAAATGAATTTGAAATGTATTTTATTTAAAAATGTTCATAAAAAATTTTCCTAAAATGGATCTTAAATTCATTTTATTTTTTTATGAATATGGGGGTTATTATCGTTAAAATAAGCACAACCTAATTTTAAACTCGAATACTTGGCAGCCCTGTAATATACACATGTACATATACATATGTATGTGAACACGTATATGGGTACAACTCATTTTGGTAAAGAGAGCAGCCCACAAACCACCCTCTCCGCCATTAGCTTCATTCACAAGTCGTTAAATGCACGTGTGATGTGCATTTTAAAAACTTCTCGCAAAATATTGTAAAGTAACAAAAGAAAAAATAAAAGCGAAGACATTAATGAATAAAACAACAGAAAAAAAAATACCAGACTCGCACTTTGAAAGCATACTTATATTGTATTATTTATGCACCAGCTGGAGAAAGATAACAAGAGCACTAAAAAAACTGTGCGAAAGAAAATAATGAGTCAATATTATTATTATATTTTTAGTAGTACTTAATGAAGATTATGTAAAGCATTGCAAATACTATAATATATTCTTTAAAAACAGTGGCGAATATTCATACTTAAAACAAGGTATACTTTAAAAATGTTAACTCCTAAAGTATTCTTTGTTTTGAATATGAATATGCGTCAATATTTACGAGTCTAAATCTAGGATTATTAATATCGTCATATACTATGCATCATGATACGACTGTCTGGAACATGTATTTTAGGATAATTTTCATATAATTTCAGCAATACCTCAAGTTATTGTTTTGTTTTAAGTCAACGATAATTTAGGCTAATCAGTGCCTTACACGTATTAAGGTAGCTTTGAAATTTTACTGTTTGTTATTGAGCCCCTTTCTGGATTAAGCGTAAATCATGGAGAGATTGGTCTTAATAAGTCGGCTTCATAACTGTTGTACCTACCATCGGTTGAAGATAATACCTAAATTTGTGTGTCCAACCAAGCGCAAAAACCTTTAGAATGCTAAATAAAACGAATGCTTACAAAACGAAGTCATCAATAAAACAAATGTTTCGGCAAACACTTACAACCCAATTATGGAGTTTCTTTTTACCTATACCCATTCCTCCTATTATGAATTAAAATTTCACCGGGAAAAAATTAGGTGTTCTAAATATAAGAGAGAGAGGTTTTCTTCCCAAACATTTTAAAGGGAACTAATGCAGAAAATTTAAAAATTCAATCAATAAATGTTGTAAAACAATATTGTTGAAGCATTTATTTAGAACAAAAAGTTTCACATTTCCCTATTGTTTGAGGCATTTTTATCCAAGCCCTGCGCACATCAACTACAAAAACATGAACTACTTCTGCTTTCAGAAAAAATACTAAAACACCAAACTTTTCCTTTCAGTTCACATAATAGGTAAATGGAAGATTTGTTTTCCTCTAATATCAAGACCGATAAAAAAAACTTTATAAAATTTACAATATCCTTTGTACATGCAGTCATTAAGAATTTAATCCATTCGCAACTGCACTTAGTTAGCTTCAGCTCCACTTTCTCAGCATAAATTTATTCCTCATAAGCAAAAAAAAATATTTATATTAGCACACATTCACATTTGGCAATGAAAACATAAAATTTTTATTAAATCTCTACTACTGAACTCTTGTGTTAGTGCAGAATAAAATGTAAACATTAAACAGCTGATGCAGATTTTACTCTCTACCGTATTTGCTTATTCCCCGTCTATAGTGAATAGGAGTGTTATTCTCTGGGAACAAATGGTAGGAATGAGAAGAAAAAACTCCCCGGGAAATTTCACTACCATCTGTTAGATAACTTTTCCTCAGTGAGGACGGAGGTTGAAAATTGAAAAAGAAGGAGGAAGAAGAAACAGGAGGAATAAGAAACAGGAGGAAGGAGGAGGAGTATGAGGTAGAAGGACAATAAAGGAGGAACAGAAGGAAGGAGGAGTAGGACGAAGAGAAGAAAGGAGGAGAACTAGGAGGAAGGAGCTTGAAGGAGATCTTAGGTTTTCAGATGTGGTTCTTACGTATGAATGTGTTTATGCATTTGTAGTTTTAGAATGAGGCGCTAAGTTAATTTTTTAGAAACCAAATGGTCTCTTATATTAATTCAAAGTGATGAAAGACATTTTTCTAGTCATAAATGAATTAAATGTTTCGGAAAACTCGAACATAGCTCTTTCTTGGTGACGAGAAAGGTTTTAAGGAGGCCTTGGCCTTTAGACGAGGTGTTTACATGTGAATGCATTTGATGTATTTTAGAATAAGACGTCAAGTTTTATTTTTATAAATAGAAGTAAAAATCAGGCAATAAATGCCTACTGCTATTACTAGGTGTTACCTTCTTTAGGAAAGGGATAGTGATAGAGAACACATTTGGTGAAGGAAGAGATAGATTAAAGCTTCATTATTTTGCAACTCTGCTTTTTAGCACGTTTTTAATAATGCAGTGTTGCAGCACATCTTGTGTCAATGAGGCATATTTAATTTTGAAGCTGTGCTTAGTAGCCATTTTATTGGTTATTGTACTTAGCCGATGATTCTGCTACACAATACCGACGAAGGAAGGTGCTGTGATGTTAAGTTAGGATTAGTATTGGCTGAAGCAGGTGTAGTTCAGTGACCAGTGTCTATGCCTGCATCACTTCAACTGTCCTACAACAACTGATGTGCTCATCAAAAAAATTTATGGTGTTGTTATTTATGTTATTTGTCGAAGCCCGTGCTCGAGCCCGGGACTTTAAGTTTGGTAGTCAACGTGTTAACTACTTTAGCCAACGCCTGTGAGAAGGCATATGTCGTCGGCATAGTCAAGATCTGTCAGACAACCGTCTAGGCCCCATCTGATGCCTCCGTTGTTTGTCGTTGCATTTCTTAAAAAGTAACAGCGATAAGGTACAGATTTGCCTTACACCAGCTTTAACGGAAACCTTACCGCTTAAAGAGCTCTGTTGAACCTTGAATTTCAGTATAGCTCTTGGATTATGCCTTTTATATTCCGCGGTACGCCTTTTCAGTTAAGTGTTTTCCAAATAGTGGTGTGGCCACACCTTTACGCAGTCGATGAAGGCCAGATATAATGGGCATCAATTATTATGAGGAGCCTGTTTATGTGATCTACGCAAGATTTTTGAGCTCTGAGTCTAGTCTGTTTGCAATGAAGGTTTTTGTCGAGGGAGTCAAGAAACCTCCTATTGATAATGTTTGCAATTACCTGGCTTATCATGCTTAGGAATATGATCCCCCTACAGTTTCTTCATCCCGCAAAATCACCTTTGTTTGGGATATTGATGATTAAGCGCTTTTTCAGTTCGTCAGAAAGTTCATTATTATAACAAAGTCTTTGTACCACATACTGGAGCAGGAAGGCACTTGTTTGGCGGTCTGATTTAGTAATATAATTCTAAAAATAATAAAATGGGATAATCAAATAAGCCTAGAGTCTCCACACAGCCGGTTTTAGTATATAAAATAAATGTATTATTGTAACACCGTCTTATTAGCTAAACACATCTGCATATTGGCGTTTCCACAGGAATGCCAACTTTTTGTAGCGTGCGACACCAAACAAATATGGTTGTTTTTTCTCAAAGAAAACTAAACTTTTTTTTTTACTTTTTTATATATTTGTGTAGGCCGTTAGCAGCTCTACATTAGTTAAAATTTTAATAAAAACAGAGTCACTTTGTTTTGAAATACAAGCTTAATTGCTTACTGTCGCACGCGACAAAAAAAGTGAACTTTCTTATGGAAATGCCCATATATACACACAAATGTTTTTTGTTGCTCTGCCAACTGCTTTTTGTAAATTAAGCCTCTCAGTCCTCTCAGGGTTAGTATCTTGCTTACTTTTTTTTTTGTGTAACTAAACCTTTTAAAAGGAAAATCATAGCAACACTTTTCTTATTCATTTCCTAATTAAGATGTTTCGCACAGTTAAAATGGCACACAAAACTTTCGTTTAACTGATACAGCTTATACCGGTGTTCCCTCATGTTAAACTACAAAGGAAATGAACATTTATTTAACTTCCTTTTCAAATCGTACACAGAAACTACAACATACACGTACCTATATTTGAATTCAAGCAAGCTCTTACTCACACATTAATACGTATGTATGTTCATATGTACGTATTAAATGCTGCTTTTAGTAGGAACACATTTCAATTCCTCTTAATTTGTATGTCAAAAAAAAAAGGCAATCATTTTGTTTTAGCAGTGAATATTGAAAATTTTATGAGCTCTAAAAAAAGTTTTACCGTGCCACACTTGGACCGGAATTTATTAAAGATTTTTTTTTGATGTTTCAACTAGCCATCTTGATTTCCGTGAAAAAAAATATTCTCATGGTGATGCTGCTGTTAGTTTAGATTTCAATTTGAAAAGAAATGTTAAATGTCATTATCATCAACTCAGCCAACGGCATCATTCTCAGCGGCCAGATACAATAACAAGTCTTTCATTCCAGATTTTATTGTTGTCCCCTTGATATTTTTTTTTCAATTGTGTTACCACAATTTGTACAACAACATAAAAATTGTATTTTGTGCTTCGGAGATTTGAATATATTGATTGGGTTACGTAGGCTGTTAGATAAGTTATCAGACTGAACCCTTCTAGATACGATCTTAAATACATGCGAGTATATGTATATGAAAAAATTGTTTTTCCCAAATAACATGTCAGGTAATGTGTTGGCTTTGATTTGAGCAAATGTAAGTGAAAATTGTTGAAATAATTTTTGATGCTCTACGAGTTTTCGCCCTATAGTGTTGGTATTCTACGAGACCGCCAAACAATAGCATGTCAAGTAGTATAACATGGTTGGACCTCTTGCCACATACCCAATTTAATTAATATATGTGATCTGGTCTATGAAAAGGTGGCTTATGACTCAAAAAATTATTTTTCACTTTTTTTTTTGGTTCGGATAGTTTTTGAGACGCTCTTTAACATGGTTAAAATATTTTTTAAAAACCTCGCAAAATTCTTCATCGACAGACATTATAGGTATTCACGTCAAAATTTCCTAGAGTTGAAAAGGAGAAATTGGAAATAAATGACATTTTAACAACAACAACCGTAAACAGTTTTTTCCCCCTCAAAACTTCACTAGTTTATAACGGAAAAGACCAACAGAAACAGAACGAAGGAGAACAACTACCGAGAAACTGACGAAATGCATTGTTTAACTGATTTCTCGGAATTTTGTTTTTGAGTCATAAGCCACCTTTTCATAGACCGGGTCACATATATTTTTTTTAATGAGAAGTAACACTCAGGCAATTTTTCTTCAGGAAAGGGATAGTGATAGAGAATACAGTTGGTGAAGGAAGAGATAGAGGAAAGCTTCATTCTTTTACAGCTCTGCTTTTTGCACGTTTTTTTTTGTTAATAACGCAGTGTTGCAGCGCCTCTGGTGTTAAATGAGGTATTAAATTTTTTTTGAAGCTGTGTTTAGTAGCCATTTTCTTGGTTACTTTATTTCTCCGATTATTCGGCTACACAACGAAGGAGGGCGCTGTGATTTTACATTAAGATTAGTATCGGCTGAAGTCGGTATAGTTCAGTGACCAGTGGCTATGCCTTCATCACTTTTTTTGTTTTTTGTTTTTTAATAGGACCAGCACTCAGGGGATAACCCCTACTCATGCAATGCATTGTGCTAGAACTAGGAAAATAGGTTATAGGGAAGGAGGATAGAGGGAGTAGTGTCTGTGGACATTTAATTTAAACTTTCTCACGCTGGTAGTGACAGGAACGACCTTCGCAGGTTGTTGGTTCCACATACGAACAGTGCGGCTAAAAAAGGAATTCTCTCTGTAATGCGTAGTGCAATTTATTGGCCAATCGACCACAAAGGGATGTGCTCTGAATGAGGCACGTGTTGTGCGTATGAATGTGCGGGTTTCAGGAACAAATTCCCTAATTTCATTACAACACATTCCGTTGTAGTAACGATAGAACAAGGAAATGCACCCCACATTCCATCGATGCTCCAATGAATCAATAGAGTTGGATACCCTACTGTCACCGATGAAATTCTTCGCCCTGTCCTGTACGCGGTCGACCAGCCCATACATAAGAGTTATATTCCATTTTCGGTCGGATATAAGTGGTATAATTAGTAAGGAGATCAGATGGGGTGAAATATCGCTTGCACCGTTTCAAAAACCCGAGGCACTTGAATGCTTCTTTTGCAACTTGAAAAATGTGTTCAGTCCATCGAACATCACACTGTATTTTCATGCCAAGAATATCGAGAGCATCTGATTCCTTAATATTTATATCCCCCCATAGTTACAGAGGCAGCAACCATACAACATTGAATCTTACGGGCGTTAAAGTCGAACCTGTTCGCATGACTCCATTCAGACATTTTTGCTAAATCATAAATAGTTTAAAGTCTCATTCATTATTTGTCGCATAGCCTCAACCTGCGGCAGGCTAGGTCTATTGCTGAATGAGAAAGAATGGCAAATGCTGCTGTCGTCCGCGAAAGAATAGATAGGGTTGAAAGTTTTACATAGAAGGTCATTTATAAAGATAAGGAATAGAGTTGGTGAGAGAACGGAACCTTGCGCTACCCCTGAATATAGAACTTTCCTACAACAACTGATGCAAAGAGACACTAATGCACATCAGAAAAATGTTTGGTGTTGGATACCGGGCTCGTACCCAGGACCTTTGGTTTTGCAGTCAACGTGCTAACTACTTCAGCCAACGCCAACGTTGTTACATTCACAATATTTTGGCCTGCTTTATAGTTCTTAAAAATCTGTTGAGCTGAAACGGAGTAAATATAATTCAATTACAATCCTAACTCAGACCCCTCACATCTCGCAATTTCAAAAGCCCTCTCACAATTTCCACAACAAGGTCGAATATATTTATTAAATTTACACTTATAATGAAATAAATGTATAAAAACTGTTTAATCAATTACCGTGAAATATTAAAATGTGAACTCATTACATTACGAAAAACTAGAGCAAAACTCTGCTGCTATTTTTCAATATCCAAATACTGAAATATGTATAATTTTAATTGATATGGAAACTTATGCTATTATCTCGTTGCATTGAAATTAAAGTTGTGAGCTTATTTGTAAATTCATTGGCAAAACTTATTTAAAACTACATGCTGCCATAAATATAACCACACAAATATGTACATACTCGTAGTTCTGCGAAATATAAAAGTTGGCGTAATAAAAATCACGTTCCATTTTGACTGCTTTACACGTTTTGCATTTGTTAAATAATGGTAAATAAACTTTAATTCACACTCTTGACTTCCATGCAATGAATTGCTGCATGGCGAAAGCAGCAGAGACATAGAAGTTGTTTTTATTATGCGAATTAAAATTTACTATGATTGTATGATAAAAAGTATGAAGATGGAATATAATATTAATGCAATAGAAATAATTCTGGAAAAAAACGACTTCAATGCAAAGATCTGATAGAACATTTTCGAAAAAAATTATGGGATATAAAATTGAATTTTAATGGGCGTGAACCCGCCCATTTTTTAAATGTAAGATTTTGTGTTTTTCAGAGCTCAGGCTGTGTGGTAACTTTCGTAAAAATCGGTTAAGTAAACCCACGTGAGATATAATAATAAATTTTAATGGGTGTAGCCCTGCCCATTTTTCAACTTTAAAATTGTGTAATTACAAGAACCAAGGGTGTTTGTTTGGTTTCGCAGCAACCGAATAAGTAGAATATCATAAAATGAAATATAAAAATGTGTGTAGGCATGTTCCCGCCCACTTTTTTTTCACAATGGGACCAAGTGGAAGCTATACCCTCTCAGACAAAAAAAAAGAGTGTTTACAATCGGTCTAAAATGTCGGTACATTTTATGAAGAGAGGTGTCTTAGGATACCCGCTTGTAGCTACACTGCTTAGTTATATAAAACAAACTGCATGTGTTAAATAACAATGCAATAACATTTTATTATATGATAATGTGAAATTCGCCTCAAATATTTCAAAACGTTTAAATTAATTCCCCATTATTTTCTGTTCTAGCGGCATACGATTAAATTAATATATTGTTTACGGCCGGTGGCGGCTGTTAGCTCGCTTACAGCCGATCGGCTGTGTTCTCTGGTATGTGCTCATATGAAAACACAAAACAAAAAACAAATTGAGCAATCGTTCTCATTGTTTTTGTTTTCTCTTTGCTTCAGTCACTTCAAAGAACGACACAAAACAAAATCAAACAATTTCTTTCGTTTATTTTCGTACTCTGCTTTTAAGTACAAAGAAATCAAAACAAAAATAAATTTATAACTGTAATAGTGTCGATTATTTTTGTTACGAAAATCACGTCCTAACTCCTGTATCGCGCCATAAATAGCGTAGCTACAAAAATACATACAGACGAATTGATAACCTCCTCCTCTTTTTGAAATCGGTTAAAAATAATAATGGTGGCTATACTGGAAAACGCCTCGAAGAAGTGAAACTTTCCATTAAAACAAAAAACAAATGTTCAAAAGTTTAAATAAAATGAAATTAACGTGAGAATTTCAACGCGTTTCTCTCTCTCTCTTTTAAAAACCTTTAAGTTTGTATGAGAAACAGAAAAAATTTTTTTTGCAAATACGCAGTTTTGTTTTTGTTTTCCATGTAACTTTCACCTGGTCGACGTGTATTCCAGAATAGACACCATTAACTAATAATTTAATGGGGCAAGTACTGCTCGTTTGTTGCCACTTGAGGTATTGTCAATCATCAAGGACTGCTATACTTTTAAACACTGCTGTATTTAATGATTCTATGTTTAAGGCCAACTATTATTTAATGCTGTTCCATAAAACCAAAACCATACATGTTCGTGTAATATATTGTATGCACTTATATGCTTAGCAATTCCATGATGACACAAACACATAAGAGGACTCAGTTGTGTGTATATTTTGCTTGATGGGTCTCCAGTCTGTGCAACTTAAACGATAATGCTGGTCAAATGTGGTGTGCAAAATATCAAAATTTACTGACAGTCTTAATTAAGTTTACTCGTTGTTTTTTGTTTTTTTTTTGTGTCTGGTATGTAATGTGTATGTCTCGCCTAGGCCTGTTTCATCACATGTTATATAATGCACGAGTAGATACTTGTGTATTATGCAAAATGAAATATTTTGTTTTAAATTGCAACATATTATTTTCTGTTTTTGAAAGGCAAAAATTTCCTCTACCAGTTCCATTGTTTTGGCATTGGCATTGAAACCTCTTTTTGTAGGTTTTGGTTGGCTCTTGTCCGTATTATATTTTTGTTGGCATTAGCAGAAAAATTTGATTTTGTATAGAACACTGGGAAAGGGTGAATGGGCTTTAAGAACGTATGCATGTTATTTTGTTAGCAATAAAATAACAATTGCAATGATTTCTAATGGCCATGGAAGAATCTATAAAATTGTTAAAATTTTATCATTCGTGTACCCACATACATATACCAAAACTGAATTCTCTGAGCAGTAAATTAATATTTTATGAAGTAATTTTATTTTAGTGTGCTCTTTTCAGTTAAATATGTAACAGTGACGGTTCATGTTATATAACAAAGGACAGATGTTACATAAAACAGATTTTAAAATTTTTAATATTAGGGAATTCTGCATTTTTTTTAGATATATTTTAAACCTATTTAAATATGATTTTCGAAGATATTTAAAAAAGATTTTATTGCCAATCCGCTCATTTAAGCTGAATCTGTTTCTATCGAACTATTTCTTCAAATTTGCAAGTATGGAGAATTTTTCTGAATAAACTACAGTCACACTATTGCGTATATGCTTGTTTGTATAACATTTTAGTATCAACCCAGCTCTTGCTACAAAACGTCTACAAGTGATGGGGGAATGGATCGGACAAGACAACATACCATACCATCAGAATATATGGACGTCACTGGACGGATACGAGCAGACTTCGCAAATATCCCACCTTGTACGTGAGACTAGGTTTATAGCTGAATGCGAGACATTGATACCAGAAAGACACTCCTAAGCCAATCGAACCCTAGAACAAACACCCATGGCAGTTTGATGCTAGGGGAAAAAAGGGTCTAGATTTCATCATAGAAGAACCGGAGATCGAAATTTACTACCATTTACCTGACCATGATACAGTCTTCCAGGCTCAGCTTCGTGCGATCACGGGGGTTTTAAAATGGATCAGTGTGAATATTAGGGTCACAGAGGTCAATATATTTACTAAAAATCGGCAATTAGGGCAATTACAACCGAAAGATTAAACTTTAGGACCGTTTTAGATTGCAAGACTATGACTAATGGATAACGTAGTATATGACAACATTCGTCTTGTGTCGGCACTCGGCCCAGTGGCGAAAAAGGACAGAACGTTACGAACAGAAACTCTAATTAATGCAAAGCAGAGAATATTGAGTTCCAAAACAGGGCGAAGACGGCCCGCAGGACACGACGGGATAGTGATACTGTAGGTAATCTAACAAAGGTTCTATGTGGCGACCCGGACTAAGACAAAACAAGGGGGCTGTTGAAACTAAACAAGCCCGAGATAGTAAAGTTGGCCGGATGGCACTCTAATTTACAAGGGCATTTGTACCGGATTGAAACCACGGAAGACAATGAATGCAGTACATGAATGGAGGACATCGAGACAATAAAGCACTTCCTATATTGCTGTCCAACTTTAGCCCAGCCAAGATCCCGTTATTTTGGGGATGACACCTTACCGGATATTACCCACCTTGGAGGTATTGACTGGAAAAGTTTGAGGTACTACGTTAACGATACTGAGTTCCTATAAAGGCACAACAGGCCTATACTGGCTCTTATATGTATGTCCCCAGACATGAGCGTAATGGCTCCTCTGTCCAACATAACTTAACCTAACTTAACCCAACTTATATCTAGTTTTCTTATAGCCAAGGTTGTACTTGGCTCGCAAACAACTGAGATATCCACATAGAAAATATTCAGGAGTCTACTACGTGATTCAAAACGAAAGTACCTAAGTATTGGTATAATTTATTTTGTTTCGAGTTGCTGAGTAGATACCCTGATCTTTTGGATACCAGAATCTATGATCTTCTTGCTATATATGAGGAAAAGAGAAGAGAAAATAAAGAAGGAAAGAGAAACACCGAGAGCCAGTAATCCTATGGAGGTTTTCTTCCAGTATCTTGTGGCTGCTTTCAAAGTTCATGAACCTTTGATAGGTTTCCTTCTCGAAGTGTAACCTATTGATGAACGTCTGTCTGGCTCGATTAGGTGGCGAATTTTAGCGGTTATTTGAACTACCAAATTTATAAGCATATGACCTTACTATGTTTGAAATTTAATTGAGTAAGGCATGGCTTCTTATGCTTCTTATGCAACAGATAGTTGTATAAGTTTCAAATCGGATCAAACTTTCATCGAGACACAAAAGCAGCGTCACGCTCAGCTAAAACCGTTACCTTTGGTTTGCAAACCAAGCCTAAGTTAGGTTAGGTTAAGTGAGGTTGAAGAGAGGAGCCATTACCTGAGTATAGACCTGTTGTGGTCTTTCAAGATCAAATTAACTCGGTGTAAAGACCACTCTGAGATTACTTAAATCATGTAGACAATAAATGCTTCTGCTTGAATGCTATTTCATGGCTCCAATTAGATGGGTCTGAAATATAAAATCATCGTTGTTGCATGTCCATCGGCATAAGAGTGGTTTGCCTCAGAGTGACGATGTTCACTACCAGGATAAGAGGTGCCTCTATGACAGATCATTTGCGATTATGTTGCCGATAATATTTCCTTGTGTACACACTCATTTGAGTGTAATAATGGAATTTTTCGTCATCCCAAATATTTGGAAGTATCCATCCATCACGGTTTTAATTGAGACATAATTACACCACTTTTACGCTGGTGGCCTCATATTAAATATGGTATGAGGGTAAATCATTAACTCAGTGACTTTTTGAAGCAACACAGGTTTTTATATAAAAAGTTGTTTTATTTTCCAATATAGTTTCCTTTGAATTCTATACACTTCGCCCAACATCAAATCTCTTTCCGCCGAGCCATTTCTTTAAGTTTGGGAACATGAAATAGTCATTCGGGTCTAAATCTGGAGAATAGAGTGGATAAGGGAGCAATTGGTAGCCCGATTCAGGGATCTTTGCCATGGCAACTGCACATGCGGAGGTCAGGGGGTATAATCATAAGGTAAAGCTTCTAATTGGTTCTATTTAGGGTACCCAGGGTGATCCTAATTAATTGTAGTGCCATTCGACTCACAAACCTCCACGTGGTACCACGTGGGCGATGTTCTTGACAACCGTCAAGCATCGGTGAGTCGTGAGAGGCGATTGCAGCGCCTGTTCTCCTAGTTGGAGTGGCTGCAAGCGGATGTCCGTTCTTATAATAAGAGGTTCGCTATACAAATGTGGTGCTTACGCATATAGTCTGTTGGCTTAGATTGCAGCCCCATTATCAGAATAGGATACAGTAGGCCAATTTGAAACCACTGAGTCATGTTAGATGCCTAAGGCTTCCACAGCCTCTTTCATTTTCAATTTCCGATCTGCTAAAACCATAACGTGAATTTTTTCAATTGTTTCGGATGTAGAAACCTCAAGTGGCCGTCCAGAACGTTCTGCATCTTGCGACCACAACGAAATTAGTAAACTACTTTTTTACAATTGAAATTGATGGTGAAGAGTCCCCATGTATATATTTATCAAGCTTAACCTTGGCAAAATTAAATGCTTAATGAGCACATGAAATTCGCTTTTTTCTATATTGTTGTCAAAATGCGCGATAGTCTGTTATCAGCAGCTGCCAAGCACTCATCTAAATGACGCAGCTTGTTAAAATTTTGGACAGGAGTCAACTGACAGTTGCTTGTTGACAGGAGTAGTGTTCCCTTACATTCGAAGTAAATTTTTTCCTTGAAGGGATATTGTGTCGTTTCAGCTCCCGCTTGGTGCTATACGAGTATATGTATGAAACTCTCTCCCCTTCTTCATAACTAGAATTTGAAATGTCTTGCAACTATATATTTTGCCATTTTTGGCTTTTACTTGTTGTTGTTTTTTTCCTTCCTCACATAAAAAGGAACCTACTCATTACACTTACATTAAACTTGTTTGAAGGCTTAAACATACATGTACTCGTATACGAAAGATAGTGTTGTAGCTCACATCTACTTGGAGATCCAATTGGCTCCATTATGATCAAACTTATGTAAATAATATAAATATTTTGCATTACCTGAACAATGGAATATAATTTACTATTTTCTTTGAAACATTTTTAAATTCGAATAACTTGCAACCCTCAACAAGGACCATAAAAACAATGCAAAACGACTGCTTTGTTCTTTAAATGTTGTAATAAAATTTAACGTCCCAAAACTTTGTGAAAGAAAAAAAAATAATCAAACGTCTTTTCCAATGCTAAAAAGCACTCACCTAGAAAACAAACACTTTATGAAAAAAAAAAACAAAACCGCATCAATTGTAATAAACTGTCAGGAGAATATACATGGCTAATTTTTCATTTAAATCCCTGTCAAAGAAATAAACTTTAATTTCTACATTTCCTTTGTTTTGCTCCATGTTTTGTAAGTAATTTTTTCTAGCGTTTGATTCAAAATAATACAATTTACGTTTAAAAAGAATATATTAATATCATTGAATTCTAAGCAATATAATTATCACAGAGTCTGAGTGAAATCCATGCTAATTAAATTGCTTTATTGGATTATAGGCAACAATAGGCTATAGATTATTTTATGACGAAAATTATTCAAAGAAAATTATCGCTGCCGTCTTATGGGCTACTCGCCGACTTTTTAGAGTAAAAGTTGTGTGAAAAAGTTCCATTTCTAGTGAAATTAATTGCTCCAAAAAATATTTCAAAGAGTTTCTCTAAATTATGGGTAAAGTTGGCTGAAGTAGTTATTGCGTCAATGGACAATAGCAGTTGTCCCTTCTCTTCATCTATCTGCCACTTCGCCATCTGTACTTGCAGTACACCTTATCTACTTTCAGGTAATACAAAGAGACTTGTGATCTGAAAACTAACTTTGGGTGTGTTCGTAAATGCATCACTGCTCTGCATCATAAGTGCAAACTTTTATTTAAAATGCAATACAAGTTCGCTGATAATTTTTTTTAGTTGTAATCATGTTTGTATATCATATTTGATATTTAGAACATTTAAATTTCCATTTGCAGCGCAGTGATGCATTTACGAACACACCCTTTCTCTTCTCAGCAACCTGCCAACCTAAGCAAAACCTTACCTAACCTTCTTTATGAAGCAAGTTTTTCTGAAAACAACTGCGTTTTTCAGGTATGAGAGTAAATATATCTAAATATATCAGCCATATGTAAACATCTGTTAAAATATGGCTCATATCCAGCAGTATTGCCAGCTTCAACTCTTGTACCTTAAACATACACACACACTTACACAATTTTCTTCTCTTTCTGATGGCAGAAAAAGTTGGTGAAGACATTTTTATTTGTTCTTACTGGCTTTCCTACTACTTCAAAAATTTACTCTCGTAATTTTGTCATTAGCAAAAATGATTTCTTGAATCAACGCACAGTGTGATGTGGCAATACTCTCGGTGGACAAAACAGTTTATTTATTTAGGTTTATTTTTTCCTTTTATTGGACGTAAAACGCTGAAAACTTTTTGCCAATTTGTTTTACTTATCTTAAAGTCTGAAGTCAAAAGTCCAAATTTTTCCATTGATTGAAAACTAGAATGGATCTAAAACTTATTTCGTTTACCTATTTTAAAACATATGTAAATAATGCTTAAAATCTAGTTGAAAAAATCTGATACAATCTAGTCCAAGCTCATAAGATGGAGCTCACAATGTGTACATTTGTATGAAGCCATTCGTCTTATTTTTAAAACCCTCATAACTTTGTTCCCGTCAACCATAAAATGAGGAAATTTTAAATTTAAACACATCTCATCGTGGTAACCTCATATGTGAAGTTTTATAACAAACATATGTAAGCTATAGTTTTGCGTTTTTTAAAGTAGTCCTCTAAAATTTTAGTCTTCCGTTTGAAAATCTAGGGTCTAAAAATTTGATAGAGTCACTGCCATTAAAATTCAACATTATATTTAACGTATTTCTACCCAAACGATTCTTGCGAAATTTCCTACAAAATAGTGCATTTTTTAAAGTGGGCGGCCCTGCTTCCAATCTTGGACTGACAAGGAGAGTGGGGTCACGCTCATTAAAATATAAGCTAATATTTTAGCTATTTCTTTCCAAACGATTTTAACGAAACTTCGTACATACTTTGATCTCTTGTTGATACAATAGAGCATTTTGCCAAGCGGGCGGGGATATGCCCAGCAAGCTCCAAGCCAATATTTTATGTCGACAAAATATAGTGTTAAAAAAAGTGGGTGGTGCCATGCCCATTATAAAACTAAATTAATATATCAAGTTTTTCTAACGAATTGCTATAGAAGTTTTGTAAAAAAAAAGTTTTAAAAAGTAAACAGATCCTCACAAAAACCTCAACGTCAAGCATGTCGTTCGCAAAAAGTACTCAGATAAAAATTTCGACCAAGTTCTTATTTGGTTCAAACGACCACTGTGCTGTATCAACTAGTGAACACAATACGTAGTTGTATAGACGCTATGCGAAAATACACAGCACACGGCAGTGACGTCTGCACTTAGAAGGAAAGGAGTTGGAAACACCATATCTAGAGGGATATAGGCCATGCTTGAGAGTAGGACTGTGGGTCTACACAGTTCTGCAGACAAGCTAATCGCTTTGCGGGGTTGTGTTTGTTTATAAAAAAAAAAAAAAAAAAGAATATCTTGCAGTAAGGATGACCAGGAGATGTCTCGAAGGCGGTGTACTGTCTCCACTACTGTGGAGCCTTGTAATTGGTGAACTCCTGCTAGATTAACGAGCAATGCCATAGAATGTCAAGCATATGGCGATGACATCGTTATTATTGCAAGGGTAAAGTTTGAAGATACGTTGTGTGACAGAATGGACTAAGGATAGTGAATAAATAGTGTTTATATGTAAGGTTGAATATTAACCCTGAAAATAATGCCATTGTTCCCTTCATCAGAAGGAGAACACTTCCACGCTGGCAAAATATCCAAGGAGATAGCGTGCAGTATCTGGGAGTGATATTAAACTCAAAGCTGTTAAGAGGTAAAATTTAGAGGCGACTGTCGACAAGTTAACAAAAGCACTAATGGTTTGTAGCTACGTTGCAGGTAAAACCTGGGATTGCACATCCAAAATCTTGAGAGGGATACACACCGTGATGGTGAGACCTATCATCACTTATGGTGCTGTTGCTTGGTCGGACTGACTCAGGCTAGTTACGACCAAAGATCAGTTAGAGAAACTACAGAGGCTATCATGTATCTGTCTAAGAGAGTCTATGAGGACGTGTCTGGCTGCTATAGAAGTTTTCATTGAACTCACAGACGGGTACTGCCTAATTAGCTGATGGAAGCAATCATCCATTTCAACACAATTTCTCCTACTTGCGCAACGCTATGTAGTGATGAATAAAGTGTAGGGGTTTGAAACTGTTCTGGCAGAAGGGAATGGGTGCAAATGGCACCCCGGTATTTCTTTGGAACTGGCGAGAAGGGTCTAGTGTGGGAATCGTAGGACTGAAGTTTAACTACTATGAGTCATTGGGAAAAACGCTTAACATTTTTTAATCGGAAGTTTATGCCATTGAGAATTAGCCATCTTGTCGGATTGTCAGGCTGTCATCAAAACATTTAGCTCATATGAGCTTACCTCTACGTTGACTTGGGAATGCCGCATTAAACTAAATCAACTAAGCAGCGTGAATACCATCACACTCTGCTGGATCCCCGTATACTTCAGAGTGGAAGGAAACGAAAAATGCAGGCAAACTGGTAAGGAGTGGAGCGAGAACAGTTTGATGGACTTGGATTGCATAAAATCCTTGAATATATATCGATGAAGATCAAGAATACCAGAGAACACCTCTTGTTCAGTCTTACTGGACTGAAGTATGCAAAGCTAATGATTGGAATGTATAACAAAAATCATTTCATAGATCTCATGTACCTAAATAAAAACAATCTAAGATGTTCACAAGTTTCCTTATATGCTATTAAAGAATAAGAAAACACCTCAATAGACTTGGCATTGAGAGTATCAGCCAGTACAGATTCTGTAGTCATGAGGATGAAACTCCGGAGTATATTCTAAAGGACTGTGTTGCCAATTGGGCAAGCACCTATTGTAGGATTGGGAACTGCCAATACTAGAACCACTAGTAATCTTTAGATTCCTCAGAAAAGAAGGTTTAGATGAGGTTCTCTAGCACCTGCCAAAGGATAGAATAGCCAGGTGTCCTGTGTTTCCCGTGCAGTTTTAAATTAATTAATTTATTCATATTTGGTACAATATCTATCACCACAGTCTTCCATGCATTTTATATTGTCATTGTAAAGGTGCCATCTCATTTCTATTTCTAGGTAACCTGCTAATTTGGCATTATTTTTACCTTTCTAACTTTGGATATTTGCTCAGTTCCTATTATTGTCAAGTAGCAGGTTACCTGGAAATGAGATGGTGCACTGACGAATATACGTAAAAATTTTATAATTGGGATTGATTTTTTAAAGGCATTTTATCCACTTAAATTGTTCAAATATTGAACTGTGCAGCGCGAGGAAAAAAATGCAAAAAAGTTAAAAAAAAAACGTTTTACTATTATCTAAATTTTGTTTTCTTGTTATCTTTAAGAATATGTAATCAGCAGGAACAAGAAGGAGTAAGGATGCCTTCTAGAAGGCCTCTATACTACTTCTTTTGGATGCACAAGGTCTGCTCGCTTCATTCCATACTCATTATACTTTTTACACGCGTTGTCATTTCGGGGTACGTTTTCTGTTCTTGCCTCTTTCGCCAGAGATTCTGAAAGGTATTCAAATTAATGGATTTTGCTTTTGTTTTGATAAAAAACAAAACAAATCATGTTACTCCTTCTCATAGAAGGAAGTGTGGAATGTGTGAATCCAAAATATACCTAAGCAGGCCTTTAATAAGGCCGGCACCAAAAAATCCTTCTGAGTTTTACCGCTGGGTATGAATTGTATATACATACATACATACATATATTTATGCTTGCATACATGTACTTCAAATATTTTGTTTGTTTGTTTACTAATTTGTATGTTCTACTTGTAGTGGTGAGTGCCAACGTTACCCACTTTTTTTGATGCTGCCATAGATAATGGTAAAAGCTGCCAGAGGCATAAAATTGCACACACACACACATATTTTATATTTTATATTTCTTGTCTTGTTGCTTGAAATCATTACACTTGTCAAGTATGAAAACTTTTTCTATCTACAAGTATGTTTTGGGACTTGTTTTTTTAATATTTAATGGTTCAGTGTGTTTTTGATATTTCGGGAGTAGGTGACGAAGCTAATGATGAATGATTATTGTTTGTAGAAAAAACATTTTTTTTATGAAGTCTTTTTGTTCAGTTGTAATGTTATTTTTGTTGTTGTTTGTTTGTTTGCTTCTTTCTTTTATTTAATGACTGAATTAAGAACAAGCGACAATACAAAATAGGAGTTCATAAAGTTTTATTAATATTTTCTCAACACAAAACCATCTGGTTAAGGGGTGGAAAATTGCTCTAACATTACATAACTTTAATTTCGGGCCAAAACAATATTTCACAAAATGCTTGTGATTGATGAGGCTAAAATAAGACAACGAGTTGTCTTGTAATGAGCTATAGTGTACTTGGTAATTTGCATAAAATATTTGTTTAATAAAGCTGACTTCAAAATTTATGCAAGATTAGAATACCCGCCATGTGACGCTAAGTCACGAATTATAAAGAAAATAACTGACAGGTGTCAGATAAAGAAACCGTAATTTCCTTTGTTAAACACTATTTAAATGGAAATGCAATTATGTTGTCGCATTAGTTTCATATATCGACTTCGACTACGGCAATGTGGTAAAAAATACGACCCTAGTAATGAGGCCCAAGATCCCAGTGGTGTGCTCGAAAATTACTGCAAATTAAATTTATTCTTTATTTATTTGTCATAACAAATGATACTCAAGGTAAATTATAGCCTAAAAACCCTTATTCCGTGCTATATCTTTGTTCTACATCTATATTTAGAATAATAAAACGAAGCTCAATATAGTGCTCCTACTTACCACCAGAGGCGCTGCAAAAATACAATAGAAAAATATAAAAAAGTAGAGTTTTAAAAATAGTTAAGCTTATCTATCACTTCACTATCTTTCTGCTCTCTTCATAGAAACTAACAAATATTCCTGGTAGCCACATTAATTGCCGGATTCCTTTATGGGTCACGTCTTTCCCCTGTAAATTTAAGACTGACGTACCTTAAAACGTACAGTCTTTATCTACCTTCCAGTTCTCTACCAGGTTCCTATCTCTGTTAGTTAGTTTTGCGTCCATAACTTCTGCCTTATCCTTATTCCTGAACGTGGCTACATTACGCCTGTTACAAATGAACATATTGCTAGAAGTAATAAAGTCAAACACCAACTCACCTTTTATGTTAATGTTGCTGCTCTCCCACTGACTATGATACGCATTAGTTTCGCAGCTGAGTATCACTGCAACTCCTCTCAGCTTCAGCTTCTGCACGCCAGCCCCCGGCACAATTCCCTGCATACCCTTGGTCCCTCCAACAACGACTGTAAGGTCTCCGTTACTAAAATAATTAAATAAAGTTAATCTTTGCTCAATGTGTAGCCCGTGACTCTTAATCCGCAAACCCTATTATTAATTATTAGTGCAGGGTTCTGGGATAAGAGTCACGTATACGTGCGATCTGTTGGGGTGTATTATTAGTTTGGCCGACTGCCTCACTATGATGCAGGTGTATCTGCACCGCCCTTGGTGTCGTCCGACTTAGCACATCTAAATCTGACAGTCTCCAGACCCAAATTTACAATAAACCTTAACAACCGCAGTCTCTTTAGAGATTCCTGACCGATAGCGAACAGAAGACCTTTACTTGCGTTCTCTCTGCAATCCATTGAAGCCAAAGGCTTCCATTGGTTTGTCCTGAGAGTCGAGCTCTGTACTTACAGTACTGACAGTATGGTTTCTCTACTGCCCGGAGATGCAGATCCGAGTCTATTGTAATTGTTATTCCTCCTCCTTTTCTACTCCCGCCAGGCCGATTTCATCAATGAGCCTACCTTCAATCAGATGCCACAGCTCACGATTGATCTTTCCATCCGCAGCATTCCTATCTATGACAGCTTACCAAAGGTCACCTTCCTGGCTTGTCGACTTCTTCATTTTCTAAAGGATTTCTTTATTGGAAACCTTTGGCCGCCGAAAAGCACTTTCTCTTCTTTTGAAATATATTAAAAACCGGCTTCACTTTCTAAAGCATTTTTGCAGTGCTGGCCTCTGGGCTGCCGCAAGGGGTTTCTTCTAAGAGCCTTAACTTTCTAAAGCCAGCACTTTAGATTAATTTCATATTTTTAGGGCTTTATTTCTTTGGGATTTATATAATTTTTTAAATCTTATTTATATATATATCCTTAAGATTTTTTTCACGTAGCACTTTAAAAGTTTTTTAAGAAATAATGTTAAAGCTATTATTTACTTTCCTCCCATTAAAGTAGACACAAAATATATTTGTTATGTAAGAATGGAATTAAAAATTTAGAATGTTGTAAGGTTTCCGTTTTTGAAAAAAGTTAATTTCTTTTTGTTTTCGCTTTAATAACAATTTAGCTTCAAGGATACACCTGTTAACAACTTATGGTTTCGTTTAACAAATATGAATTATATTGGGTATATTTGTAATAAATTTCAAAGTAATAAAGTTGGCTTGGTCAAGAAAAGTTGTAGCACTAATGATTTATTAGCCCCTATAGAATTATCTGCAGAGCATCGTGTTGCTTATATATTGCTGGAGCGCAAAAAAATAATAAATAAGCTTATAAAAATATATTTTTCTTTAAATTTTTTAAAAAAAATTTTGTTCTTTTATATGTATTGTAGCCCCCATATTAAATTATTTTTCTTATGCATTCACATCTTTAATATCAACTATAGATAATCTTAGTAAAAGCATATAATCGAAACTAATTTTAATAAAAACGTAATAATCTCGTACTATGAAGAATTCTTAAAGAAAATTATATTCCATTCACTCACTCGCCAGCCACACACAATCTCTTCTCACATTTTCCACACAGTGTCATTAAATTTTAATCACACACTTAAATAGAAAACACATTCGTATCTGTATGGTCAAATCTTTACCATAGCACAACTGCTAAGGGAAGTGATGAAAAATTAGCCAAGTACTTTCAAAATCCATTAGACTAGACAAAAGTTATGTACACAAATTTGTACAGAGTATTCAGTTCCTGTTACTGTTGCTGCTTAAAGAGTGTTTATATAAAACGTGTTAATTTTTGCTACACTGAAAATTGCCCAAATACGGGTACTCCTCTTTTTTATTTTGCTGAATACGTAGAGGTACAGAAAGACGTTAACTGCAGGATGTCTCAAAAGAGTAAGTAAGTCCTTTATCGCCCTTTACTACTATTAAACCCTAGGCGGCCATTAGTAAAATTTCTTATGACGACTCAGCAAGTGATGGCTGCCATTTTCTTGGTGGCTATTTTCTTTTAAAAGCACCAAACAAGTTGGATTATTTGCGTTACCTCTACATCTGAGGTAGCCTCACAGGAAAAATTGCATAGCGTTTAATTTATGACTGTTAGAAGGACAATTTATGTCACGTTTTCTGGAATTAAATTTCCAAGAGTAGTCAGGTCTCTGACTAGCATCTTGGGCCTTAGTTCGTATGCCAATTGAATTTTGTAGGGATGCAGCTTTAGGTCTTTGTGTGAAATGCGATGTAATGACGATCTATAATGATCCTGGTTGAAAGCTTAGTGTCGCCACTAGCAGACTAATTAATATATTCCACATTTTCTACTGTTCTTGATAATCTTATTGCGCTTCTCTCTTCAAATTTTTTTATTAAATTTCGTATGAGAGGTATGCTGGGTGCATTCGTGAAACATGAATTTTTCTGACTCCAAATTTTCCTAACTGAAATGCTTAATGGCCCTAAAATGAAGCTCACTACAGAACAGAATATTGTAATAAAATTAAGGGTTGGCTTTCAGTTCATTCGGTTTTAAGTTTAAGTTGAATCTTAAAGGGTCGTGCCAACAGATTTTTACATAAAATTTATCATATTTTTGTCTGATATGACCATTACATAATGTTTGTTTGTTTTCCGACCATTCACCGAGGATACGGTGCAAAGAAAGATCATCCAGGTTTGTTTCTTGCACTATTTTGAAACTCTTAAAAGCAACCAACCTCTTCCTCACCAACTGCCTGCTGCGTTTTTGTAAAAAGTCTCATGCTTTTAGCAACTTTGAAACATTTTATAACCCAGTTTGTCTTCCGACCATTGACCGAAGATACGGCACAAAGGAAGATCATCCAATTTCACTTCTTACACTGGCTTGAAACTCTCACAAGCAACTAACTTTTTCCTTACCAACTACCTGCTGCATTTGTTATACAAATTCTAATCCCTTTAGCAACTTTGAATAATTTTATAAACCAGTTTGTCTTCCGACCATTGAGCGAAGGTACGGTGCAAATAATGATCATTCACTTTTAACTTTTTGCAATAGCTGGGAACTCTTAAAAGCAAAAAACCTTTTCCTCACTAATAATATTTTCCTCACCAACTACCTGCTGCGTTTTTGTAAAAAGTCTCATCCTTTTAGCAATTTTGAAACATTTTATAATCCAGCTTGTCTTCCTACCATTGACCGAGGGTACGGTGCATATGAAGATCACTCAGTTTTTCTTCTTGCACTAGATTGGATCTGTTAAAAGCAACCAACCTTTTCCTCACCAACTATCTGTTGCGTTTTTATAAAAATGCTAATGCTTTTAGCAACTTTGACGCTATTTATAATCCAAGACAACACTACACTGTCTCACGTACTCATGTGTATTCAATTAAGGCTTTAAATTACCTTTTGTCATGGTTAGTAACCTTATGATACAACACGAGTGTTGCAAACTATCAAATACCGTGGAGCGTACAAATAACATTTGTTGTTTCCTTTTGAATTTCATGTCCATTAACAAAACATTATTTTATGATGCTCAGAGTTCATGTTACCTAAAAATATTTTGTCTACTAAAATCTAGCAAGCTAAATTTTAGCAGATGAACACTCATTTATTTTCATTAATAGCTTGTAACAAACAAAGTTACAATGCCAAAATTGTTTTCCTTTCGTATTTCGTACCTCAAAAGCTATTGCTCGTAATGATGGCAGGAATCTGTGTTTGCTTTTTTAAATACTGTTGAGCAAGTTATGTAACTACAGGGTGTCTCGCTAGGAATGTACATAAATATACATATATAAATGGCAACTGTGATATTTAACAGCTGATATCTCTAAAGGATACTTTCTTAAACACTTTCTATCTTTAAATGTAAATGCTATCAGCTGTCAAAGTATGGAAATCCCTATTAAAAGACGCTATACAACTGTTATGATTACTTTTTTTGTTAATATTAAAAGATTTAACCGACTTTAAAAAAAGGCACTAACAATCTAAAACTACTTAAAGCCAACCTCATGCTGTTGACAACGTACGACTTGTCACATACTTACATTCAAAACAAAAACAAGTTTTAATATTTTGTTGTTTCAAATGTCAGAGTGCGACAAGTCGCACGTTATCGACATCGAGACATTGTAGATTGCTGTTAGAAGTCAGTGACCGAGAAATTGGTAGCTAAGTGCAGGAATACAGGGTATTTTTTTTAGAGGTATAGAACTTCGAATTGAAATAAAACACAAGAAAATCGTTTTAATGTCCATCAATTTGGCTTTATTGGAAGGATAATTTTATGCCATTAACGTTTAAATATGATTTCGGGCATGTGGCCGCCGCGGCTGGCTCGAATAAAGCCAATTCTACAGGTCCAATTTTCAACCACTTTTTCGAGCATATGGGGCCGTATGTTGGCAATAACGCCACGAATGTTGGCTTCCAAGTCCCCTAACGTTTCTGGTTTGTTGGCGTAGACGAGCGACTTCACATATCCCCAAAGAAAATAATCCAATGGTGTCAAATCACACGATCTTGGTGGCCAATTGACAGGTCCATTCCGCGAAATTATGCGCTCATCGAATGTTTCCTTCAATAAATCGATTGTGACGTGCGCTGTGTGGCATGTAGCGCCGTCTTGTTGGAACCACAACTCATCCACATTCATGCCATCCAATTCGGGAACAAAATAGTCGGTTATCATGGCTCTATACCGGTCTCCATTAACGGTAACTGACTCTCCAGCATTATTTCGGAAGAAGTATGGTCCAATGACTCCACCAGCCCATAGAGCACACCAAACAGTCAGTTTTTGTGGATGTAATGGCGTCTCAAGGGTCTCATGTGGATTCTCTTCACTCCAAATGCGGCAATTTTGTTCATCACTGAACAAAATTTTGCGATGAAAATCAGCATCGAGATCAATCTTATTTTCGGCCCATACACCAAAATCACGACGCATTGCATGGTCTCGCGGCTTTAATTCTTGCACAAGCTGGATCTTGTAAGGTCGCAAGCCAAGATCTTTGCGCAAAATCTTCCATAAAGTTGATGGACAAAGCTCCAATTGCTGTGCACGGTGGCGAATCGATTCATTCGGGTCCTCTTCAACACTTTGCTCTACAGCGGCAATTGTTTCTTCGGTGCGCACTGTTCGACGTCTCTGCGGATGCGTATTATCACATAGAGTAAACGTAGTGCGAAAACGATCCATGGTTAACCGAATTAATTGCTCTGATGGACGATTATGTCGACCATAAAATGGACGGAGCTTGCGCTAAACTTCGCGAACTGAACCATTATTTTCGAAATAAATTTGCACGATTTGCAAGCGTTGTTCTTTTGTCAACCTGTTCATGATGAAATGGCAAACCAAACTAAATATTAATCACTTGACAGCTGACAAAATGGCCGCCAGTTAAAAAAGTGATGCCAACTTAAAGTTCTATACCTCAATAAAAAACACCCAATATATGAATGAATTAGCTTCTAACATGCTGAGAATTGACTTCGAACAGCACTGTAGGTCAAATATATACTAAAGCTTGATTTAACTCAAATTAAACTACTTTTTATGTTAAACGCCATGTTGTGTAATTAAAGAAGTCCCTGCCAAAGATTTCCCGAGGATCGGTTTTGTAGAACTGTCGTGCCAACTTCCAATTTTTCAAATCTCATTACAATTGCTCAAGGTTAGCGACAAGCTTCGTGAGGTTAGTTCAAATCTGAAGGTTACTCCAACTAACAACTAACTAGCAAGTTTCCTTGGCGCCTGTAAAAGAAAATATCCATAACGAAATGGAAACCAGAATGGAGTCTACCTACCTCGTCGACATAACAAAATTTAATACACGATTAAACCTTACCACGCGATGTATATTTGCAGTTACCATATACAAAAAATACAACCTTTATTGAAATTGGTTTCAAATATTTAAATTACGTTTGTGTTACCTGCAAGTGATAACAAGTAGACAGAGTGGTGACGTCTTCAGAAAGAAATGAAGGAAGTGAGATTGAAGTTAAGAATAGAGAAGGTATGATAATTTTATTTGTTCAAAAAGAGAGAAGGATAATGAGTGCCATGCAAGGATGTGCCCAACTCGCTAAAGAGTTAAAAGGAAATATGTGGAGTGGCTGAAACATCCTCTGTTTCTGACGACGAAGTATATATTTCTTAGATCTCTCTTTGACAGTTCCGAAAAACATTTAAAATATCTGTTTTGTTTTTATAAAACACTCAGGCAATGAATGCCTACTACTATTACTAGGTGTTACCTTCTTTAGGAAAGGTATATTTATAGAGAAGACAGGTGATGAAGGAAGCGATAGAGGAAAACTTCATTATTTTACAACTCTGTTTTTCCACGTTTTTTTAAATAATGCAGTGTTGAAGAGCCTCTGGTGTCAATGAAGCGTATTAAATTTTCAAACCTGTGCTCAATAGCCATTTTATTGGTTATTTTACTATGCCGATGATTTTGCTGCACAATACCGACAAAGGAAGGCGCTCTGATGTTACATTAGGATTAGTAACCGCTGAAGCCGGTGTTCTTTGTTTCCGAAGGTGGTGGTTTTCTAATGCAGGCAAGCGCTACAGGAAGCATGTTATAGACTCTTCTTCTCCTTCTCTATCTAGAAAAGTAGAACAGGGAATTTAGTGTGAGTTCCGAGGGCATAGTGGAGTTGCATTGTTCTTATGCCAATGCGAAGCCATATGGTACTTGCAATGAAGCAGAGGAGCTTAGCTTTTCAACTGGGTTGCTCTAACGTTGAAAGTACATCATCCATTCGTTTTCAACAGGATGAGAGTGGAATGTCGCTAAGGGCGCCAATATATATATTTTGGACAAGTTACGTCTCTTCTTATAATCTAGCAGCCATTGCAAGGTAATGTTGGAATGATGTGCCATCTTATCAAGAGAAATAGGAAATTTTCGAATGAAGTTTTATGTGGTATATACAACTGAAAGGGAATTTATAGGAGCAGCCTTGATATTGGTTATGATACGAATATCTCTTTCACTGACCTACGCTACATTCCTTATAGAGACGAAAGTACCTTTTTATCCCAAATTATTCGATATGGACGGCTCCACCGATACTCCCCACTATTATTTACCTATCCGTGTGTACTCGTAAGGCCCCAGAGATTTGAAAAGCCTTTTACATACCCACATTACACTATATAACTTTTTAATTTTTCTCTTCGTTAAATTTCTGGCAAATTTTTATGCAACCTCTTTAAACCATATTATTGTACCGTTTGCCATTATATCACGAAAGTAATTTTCAATAAAAAATAATAACTTGTGTAAAACTGCAGACATTATTATACCCCATTTTCTTTGCCCTCACGTGTTAATATGTATGAAAAGATGTATAGAAAAATACGAAAACAAAAACACTATAAAAATCCCCGCCAACAGATAATTGTGTAATATTTTTTTGTACAAGTAAATACATATACAGTAAGTACATACACTAATGTTGCTCGGTTCAATGATCTTTTATGAATAGAAAGATGTATGAATAGACTTAAGTTTATATGTACATACACATGTATGTATGTGTATTTAATACAAACTTGTCTGTTTTTACCTACAATTTTTGTATGTACAAGCTAAATAACTATTTTGTGTTACCACAAAAACAAGTACATATAATAAATGGGTGATATTTTAAGAGTATGTTTAGGTCAGGATAGGTTAATAGAACGCCGAGAAAATAAATATTAAGCTGTTGTGTTAGCTGCAAGAGGGAGGAAATGGAAATTGGCTACACACGAGTGGAAATAATGAAAAATTCAAGAATGCATTTTTACTGTGAGAGGGCGAGCTAGCTTGCTCTAAGCTTCGAGCGGCAGAACCATCCGAGAAGCAACAGCTTTATTTATTATTGCAGGAGGAGGAGGAGGAGGCACAGAAGGTTTGTTAATGTTTCTTTCTCCTCTTCATCTAGAAAAACCGAAGAGTACCCATTACAGCCGAAATAAAGTTATTTGGCATGCTCTCCGAATATACAGTGTTCCGTGATCGTATCCAGGAGGTCTCTTATTTGTGTTCGCAAAACTTGAAAAGTTTTTGTTTATATCAATGTGAGGCCGTATTGTTCTCGCTGTGGTAGGTTTATTTTGCAAGTCCGCCATCAATGCGTTTCCAACAGAACGAGAGTGAAATTCCAGATAGTATATCAATGCTCACATCCTAAAGCATAGGATAGGTTAAGTTAGGTTAGGTACTCTGGATGGTCAAAGACCTTGCATAGGCCGGTATTGATTCTTAGCGATACCAGCACACATATTTAATAAACCTTAGCATTCTACACAGTAAGACTCTCGATACAAGTTCAAGACTCCGAAAAGTGAGAGCGCCAAGATAGTTATATCTAGTGCAGCTTAAGGCCATGACTCACTATCCTACACAATCGCACGATCTACGAAAAAATACAACCCTTATCTGATAAATTGTTATTGTGATTTGAAAATTTTCATAATCCCATTATACCAGAGTTGTATTTTCTCAAAAATCGCACGACTCTGTATGATAGTGTATCACGGCATTTAGAGCCGGACAGTAGCACAGTAGATGTTCTATTATTTCAATTACCTCGGGTTCCTTACATTTCTTGCAGGTACCGTCAAGTATTCGTCCTGTTTTGACGGCATACGAAGCCGTCCAGCTGTGTCCAGTTAATGCCATCACTAGAAGTTTACTGTTGCTTCTAGTTAATGATAAAAGGGATTTAGTCGATTTGGTATCATAGGAGCTCCACATGATTTTAGAAGTTTTGCAAGTTTTCGTCGCACGCCAACATTCATCCGCTTCTTTCTTCATCTAAGGTCATCCTAAAGCATAGTTTTCTTCTTTGCTAATTTAGTTACTACTTAAACTGCCAGTGCTGATTCCATGTGCTCTAACCTAGTTTCGGCTGATGCTGGAATGGTTAGCACAGGGTAACCAGAGATGTCACGAGACGGCAGATAATTGTGAACTCGTGACGCCTCGCTCACACTGAACCCGTGTCTTCTTTAGTGTTTCTTTCGTAGTGGCATTAATTTAACGTTTTTCATTTTATGCTTTGTGTCCCCATAATTAATATTTGTGAACGAAAATGCTTAAAACGAAGTCTCTAATCATTTGAAAACAAATTTTAATCACTTTTTTAATACTAATAATCTTTTTCGCATTGTTTTCTTTAATTCAACACCTCAAGTTCCTCCATTTAATTTTGTACAAATGTTCATGTGCTCAAATGTATCTTAATTTTATGCTTTGTGGTCTCATTCGTTGTCGGCTTTTTGTTGAAGTTAAAAATTAATATTTTTGAAGGAAAATGTTTAAAATTGAGTTTGTAAGCATTTGGAAACTAAATTTAATCACTTTTATAATACTAATAATGCTTTACATATTGTTTTTTTTTAGTTCAACACTACAAAATCTTTCATTTAATTTTGTAAAAATGTTCAATTGTTCATTTCTCAAATTACACATTTTCTCTTGTTTGTTTTGATTATATCGTTAACAACTTAATAACAAATATAACCTGTGTCAGAGCTGATTTTAGCTTTTTTCATCACTCACTTTCTTCAACTCTGTGTACTTTGTGATGGTTAGCCAACTTATCGAGGTATGTGCGATATTCATCGAAGATGTTGTGTAAACGACTCTGAGGAACCTTATGATAACTTTGCTATCTTACAAACTTTATCCTACAAACGCAAGACATAAGTAAACTTTCCGTGAGTAAAAGCCGTCAAACGAGTGTTTCTATTTGTTATGTCAATATAAAATAGTTAAACTAGGAACACGCACGTCTACTTCCCACAAGTATTAAAACATTTTTTATATTGTATATATATAATTTCTACACTTCGATCTTTGCACGGAAAAGTGTAATTTCGCCTTTGAGATGAGGGGGAGCCATTGCCTGAGGTTACAACGCTATAGACTTAAGTTGCTTCGTAGCGGTTTTCGTAAGGTACTTAAAGATTTCACTAAGTGTAAACTCTAGTATGTAAGCGGGTTCATTGTGTGTTTCCAGTGTTTCTTATTGATTCAGGAGAGGTGTAAACTATGAAAGGATTCCCCATGGACCTGTAAGTCTCCGAGAGTGCTAATTACTACCGTTCCTAATCTAATTTAACCTGAGGTATATCTGAAACTTGCTTCGGTTTTTAAAGAATTTTGCATGGTACGCAGTCAGCAGGAACTTTCCGCTATAAGGTTTGTCCAAAACAGGTTGCGGTTCCTAAAATATTTCTGCATTACAGGTCTTCGCGCTTGCTCTCTTTTATCTGAGATATATCCAAAATCGGTCTGGCTTTCTAAAGCTTTTTTTGCATTACTGGGTGTCGGCGGGGCGTAAGACCTTTCTCCTGTGAGCTGTGCCCTAAAGAGAGAGTTATGTATTGCCAACCTTCAGCCCTTCGCTAGGATTTCCTCCTCGGAGGTATGTTAAAACTGGCTTCACTTTTTGTAGCATTTCTCCTTTGGCAGGTTTCGACTGAGGCCAAATACTTTCTTCTTTGAAATATGTCCAAAACTAGCTTTACTTTTAAAATCATTTGTGAATTCATTAATGGCCTTTAGTAACGCAAAGGAATTGTTTCCTCAGAGGTATTGTTTCAAATCGGCGTCGCCTTCTAAAGCCTTTTGCTTGTCGCAAGCACTTGGTTCTTTGAGACCTGTCTAGAATCGGGTTGACTTTACAAGGCATGTTTTTTATAAAATAATGAGCAAGCTAGCTTCTAATACAAAGGCATTTAATGAAGGTGATATAACGTGACAGAAATTAAAGTTCTCTGTGGAAATGACAACATATATGTGTAGCACTGCTGATCTAAATTCAGTTCTTGTTAATGATCAATCACATAATAGATTAAACCTATAAAACTTAAGGATGAGTTAGAACTGAGACTAATAATCCAGCTGTTGCTGTGGGGCGCTGATGAGATCATGCATTTAAGCTCTTTTTTACATAAATTAACTTAATTTTTTTATTTTATAAAGCCAGCTTCGAATTATTTCACATTGAAATGGCGAAATGCTGTTAACAAGAGGACATATCCATTCTTCCTGCCACTTACGAGTAATCTGCCACATATTCGTAGAGCAGAAGCGTATCTTCAGCATACAAATTTCATATTTTTTCCTTTATACTAATTGTAAAAAAATCTATATGTTATTGCTAAACTTAAATATAAAAAAAAATTCTTCTGTTTATTGCTTTTGCTGAAAAAAATCTTACTTCACCTATTCTCTCAGTATAATAAAATCCCTTATTTATATTTTCTTTCTCTGAACCCCTTTCCGCTTTTGAGGCATTGGAAATTTCTATTGAAATTCCTTTGCAATATCTTTATAAGTAGTCGTTTATTTCTATTATGGATGTAAAAATTTCCACACATTAGTTTGTGGTTTAGTTTGCGTTTATGTGCAAAGGATTTCTTTTCTGAAAATTAAAATTTTATGTGGGTATTAAATGGAATTGTTAGTATAGATGTGCATGCACGCATGAATATCGAACACTGAAACATAATATAGAAAGTAGAAGACATTAAATTAGGGCACAGCTTCTGGTTTTTTTTATTTTCTAAAAAATAGTTTGGATGTACGAAAAGGTTAAATGAAGCTTTTTTTTTCAAAACAATTGAGTGAAAAATTATATGTTGGCTGTTGTTTGTGGTGATGATTTTTTTTTTTGCCATTTAATATACCGATAGCAACCAAGATTAGGTTAGGTAGGGGTGGCAGTCGGAGGCCCGGACTCACTTAGACCGTTTTGGTCCATTGTGATACCACGGAGACTGCCTATGCGGAGTCCCCACCGTCGAAATAACCAGAGCTCAATATAAAGCTACTAATAAGCTGCAGTTCAACACTAGCAACGTCAGAAAGTTCCCTGAACTCAAGAACGCCCATTGTGGCCATTCTCTTTCTTGAAAGTTCAGGACAGTGACAAAGAAAGTGTTCTACACTTTCCTCTTCATCGATATCCTGGCAGCAACCAAACAGCAAAACAAAATTAGAGTTTTTTATTTTTATTTTACCTCAGCAAAAACTTCTGCTGCCGAGAAGCGTTTTTATAAGGAAAAGAGAGTTACAAAATCAGTTACTGGCGCGCTTGTTTGCTATAGGCCAGCTGCTGGAAGCAGTATATTTGAATAATTCTTAGTATTTTCCATCCGACGCCATTTTCTTTAATTTGGAACGATTTTCCGTCATTCAAATTTGGTTTCTGAACGTATCGTTTTCGGCCATGTTAAAAAAAAATAAAAATTGACGTGGTGATGATGAAAAATCGTTCCAAATTAAATATTTCTCTTCTTTTAGATCATATCTGGAAGCTTTCTTACAACAATATCGTTATATTTTTCGAAGCTTTTGCTCTTTAGTAATAGATACCTTGCTACCTCGAACTGTTAATAAAGCGATGCGTCCTTTTTTTTTCAAAGAGAAGTGACACTCAGGCAATGAATGTCTACTACTATTAGTAGTTGTAACTTTCTTTAGGATAAGGATAGTGATAGAGTTGGTGAATGAAGAGATAGAGGAAAGCTTCATTCTTTTACAACTCTGCTTTTTGTACGTTTTTTTAATAATGTAGTGTTGCAGCGCCTCTGGTGTTAAATGAGTCGAATTAAATTTTCGAAGCTTAGTAACCATTTTATTGGTTAGTTTACTTCGCAGATGGTTCGGCTACACAACGAAGGAGGACGCTTTGATTTTACATTAGGATTAGCATCTGCTGAAGTCGGTTTAGTTCAGTGACCAGTGACTATGCCTTCATCATATGAAATTTCCTACAACAACTGATACAAAGGGACACCAATTCAATACAAAAATACATGGTGTTGTTATTTAATTACTGCTGGATCCCGGGCTCGATCCAGCAGTCATTAAACGTGCTAACTATTTCAGCCAACTTCACCCTCAAGATAAGGTAAAAAAAATTAATGAATGCAAGATCAAGCCGTCTTAGGAGCTTGAAGCGTGTGAGCCAAGTTTCATTAGAATCGAACAAGTACATGATATTATTATTTTAAATTTTAGTGGGCGTAGTCTCGTGCACTTTTTCAAATGTTACAATGTGCCATTGTAAAACAAATTGTAATGAGTGTGGTCCGGCCCACTTCTTTTTTACAATGAAAGCAAACGGTTGCTATGCCCTCAAAGAAGAATTTAAAAGTGAAGCAACGGACATAAAATAAAACTTAAACAAAAATTAAACTGACTCTAAAACTAAGCACTAAAGTGGGGTACAAATTATCGAACATGAGTGAGAGTCAAAAATTTATCAGTTTTGAATGATAGTGTTGGCTGTTCAGACTATCATCGATCCTGTTCGACACTCAAACCTTCATTCAAGAAGAAAATTGGACACACAACATGTAAAAGATACAAATTGGATGCGCATTATTGCTAACAAAATTTTTATAATGAATTATTTTAATGTTTTCTTATCTCTAACAACTTCTCGTACGATTTTGTCTTTAACATCACATACAGCCTTGCATTTTATAAAAATATATGGATTTCTTAAACCAAAAAATTATTTTCCGCATCCATCTTATGTTGTTTATGCTGCAAAAATATCTCTTGACTGAGCCTTTTTGGTACACACTATCAGTCAAAATCCAATATGGCCGCTGACTGTCACTCAACCACAAAAAATTCTGTGGTTGAGTGTTGACTGGAGAAGTTCGTGTTCACACTATCGATCAATGTAAAATTTGAGAAAAACTGTCACACATGTTCGATATTGTGTACCCCACTTGAGAAGTTCAAAATAATAAGTCTATTTGAGCTTAGGGTGTGTGCCAACTTTCGTAAGAATCGTATGTAAAACGTAAAGTGAAATCTTAATGGGCGTGGCTGAGCCCATTTATTAAATTTCGCGAGCGCCCAAGGTGTGTGCTGAGTCTTGCAGCATTTAGATAAGTTAGAGATCATAAAAGAAAAAAAATAAAAATAGTGGAGATATTCCTGCCCACTTTTTTCACAATGGGACCAAGTGAAAGCTATGCGAAAAAAGAATTTTTAAAATCGGTATAATAGGTATGGAGTTATGAAATAGCCAATAAAAAAAAACGCAGACGAATTGCTAACCTCCTCCTTTTGGAAGTCAGGTAAAACACAAACAATTTGAGAACCTCCTCCTTTTTTGAATTCGATTAAAAAGACTTTTCTTTGCGTGAGTCATACAAATCAGGTTGCGCGTAAGTGTGTAGGAGTGTAACTGTTTTCTCGTGAACGTGCTTTATCTTGAGTGTAACATCATTCACGATTCCATCTCTAATTGTGGCACATTTGGAAACAGTAAATGCATATTTGCATAAACACAAATATGAAATGAAAAAATAATATGACATTAATATAAATTTTCATATATAGAAAGTAGGTGAAAATAATTAGTAGAAAAGTACACACTTTGCTAAATAATTTTTATTTTGTTTTGTTTGATAACTTTTTATAAAAAAAGAGTTAAAAAAATTTAATTAATTTTTTTTTCAGAGTTTTTAGAATAACTTAAATATAGTATTCCCTATAATATATTTTAAAGTATATTTTTGTGACAAAGCAATTATTTTAAGCATTTTCATATAATTAAATTTAAGCTTTAAACTTCCGGCGGATAATGTTCACTTTGTAATTTTCTCTAAAAAGTCATCAGGGAAGCATTAAAAAAAAATGCAAATATATATTTATGTTTGTAATAAGTTTTTGTAACATGTTGAGTCAGTTGGTGCGTTCAGTAACGGGTTAAGAGTCCTTATTGCCTGATTTTGCATCCCATCACTCCGAAAACAAAAATCATTCACTTTCAGTTTCTTATAACTCCCCCCACACAATATTGCATGTACCAACCATAAAGAAATTGATGAAAAGAAAGTAAAGTAATAACAATAAGATAAATGTTTACAAATTCCCTCAACACCAAGGCCGCAAAGGATTCTTTGGATGTGCAAAAACTTTAGACGAAAGCTGTAAATGAGTTTAACTACTCCACTGCCGTCTTTCCTTTTCAATTGTTTTTTTATTTTTTTTAGCTGCTAAAGTATGTACTTGAGAGCAGATTGAACAAAATAAAATAAAAGAGTATTAAAGGAAGGAGTTAAAGGACAAAACGACTTTTGTTTGAAACGATTATTCAGGAGCAGCATGCAATTCAATAGAATACAAAACTGTTTTGTTACAAATGTTTTGTGTTCAGTTAAATTTAATTAAAATTTTATCGGTTCTTACAGAGATGGGTTTAAAGGATTTATATGTATACGAGTCCATACTGTTGGTTTCAAGTCAAATTGTTTTTAATTCACTCTTCTTTAGCTTTTGAATTTTTAGATTACAACAAAAAAAAACCCTTAATAGTTTAATTTTCCACACTAACTATAAAATTTTCTTTTATTTCTTTATTTAGTTGTGTGTTTTAAATTTTATTAAGTGTTGGAGTTGCGGCGATGTTGTTTGCTTTGTTATAAATAAAATGTTTTTATATTCGTATGTTTAGTTTTACTACTAAAAATAATAAGATGTTCGTGGTCTTAGCAAAGATTGTTTTAAAATTTACACTAATTTTGAAATAAATACAAAAGAAAACATAATCTTCTTAGAGGAAAAGAAAAACAATAGAAAATTAGTCACGTAGTTGTGTTCAAAAACTTTATATGAAATAAACTGTTCAGTTTCACGTGAAGTTGGCGGCAGATAATATAATATTAATACAAATAACACTATTCCGCAGAAAAATTTACCTAGGTCGTGTTCAAAAAACTCCTCTTTCCGGTCTATACCGGAATATATATGGTCAACATTGTATAAATATGAATATTGTATAAAAAATATGCACATACGTGCATACAATGGCAAAAATCAAGTTTTTTTTTGCATTTCAAGCCACAGGCAAACATGTTTGCCAAAAATATATTGGAACGCAATGGATTGGCTAAAACTTGGACAGCCTTACCTATTATATTTTTCGGTAACTAAGGGATGCAAATCGAGCATGTTTGGAACTAAGCCTGGTGGCTTCTTTTTGCACCTTTGTAGAGGGTGCATCCTTAGCAAGAGTAGCGTTGGCTGAATGAGTTAGCACGTAGCACAAAACCAAAGGTGCTGGGTTCGAGCCCGGTTACCGACAAAGTCATTTAATAACAACACCACGCATTTTTCTGATATGCATTAGTGTCCCTTTGTGTCAGTTGTTGTAGGAAAGTTCAAGTGATGAAGGCATAGACGCTCGTCACTGAACAGCCCGGCTTCAGCTGATACTAATCCTAATGTAACATCAAAGGAAGGCGTACTTTGTCGGTATTGTGTAACAGAATCATCGGCGAAGTAAAATAATAAATAAAATCGTTAATAAAAACACAGCTTCGAAAATTTAATACGCCTCATTGACACCAGAGGCGCTGCAACACTGCATTGTTAGAAACGTGCAGAAAATCATATTTGTAAAAAAATGAAGCTTTACTCCATCTCTTCCTTCACCACCTGCCTTCTCTATTACTATCTTTTTCCTAAAGAAGATAACACCTGCTAATATTAGTAGGCATTCATTGCCTGAGTGTTACTCCTCTTAAAAACCAAAAAAAAGATCAGTATTTGGGTATATATATATGACCTCTTATGTGGTAACTGGGGCCAGATCCTTACCTTCCTTTACAAATATCTTTTTCATATATTTGGTCTATCTATTATTTGGATATTTATAGGAGCCAAAAACCGTATTCTGTAAAATAATGCCAATAAAATAAATTAATTCCCAAAAAAATTTTTCATGCATTTCCAGAGGTATTGCATTTTGAAATACCTCCCACTTTCAGTATCTAATTTATTGTTTTTTGTGAAACAATTTCATGTTCTGTTTGGAATTATTTAAATATATAAAAATACTTAAATTCAAATAGAGACAAAAAAATAAGTTACCAAATGCTGTTTTTTTTTGGAATAGTTAAAGTTATTTCACTTGCACCAGATTTGGGATTTATTTGACTTTATATAACAAGTTTATATAGAGAAAGAATATAATTATTATTCGCTTTCTAATCAATTTCTGCATTGACAAACTCCTCGAAGGTATATTCAAAACTGGTTTAATTTTCTAAAGCATTATGGCACTAATACACTTCTCCCATGCGTGAGACCTTCAACAGGGCACTAGAACTCTCTCCAAAACCTGCCTCGCTGTGAGAACGGTCTTTCGCCTTAGTGGTACAGGGTGGGCCAAAAGTTACCAGGGGGTTTAAAAGTTTAATAACTTTTTCGTTTATTAATTTTTTTTATATTTTTTTCTCAGATTATATAATATACAAAATGGAAATTTTTTTTACACTAAGTATGAAAAATAATGTCTCTTAAATGACCACCGTTTTCAGCTTCGCACTGATGGGCGATTATGATTATGAGTGATGAAGCTCATTTTCATTTGAATGGCTTTGTTAATAAGCAGAACTGTAGGTTCTGGGGTTCTGAAAATCCAAGAGCCATTCATAAACGCCAATTGCACCCCATTAGGTGTACAATATGGTGTGGGATCACATCTGAAAATATCATTGGGCCTTTCTTCTTCGAAAATGAAGATGGAAGTGCTGTAACCGTAAATGGAGAGCGGTATCGGCTTATCATAGAAAATTTTTTACGTCTTGCTCTTGAAAACAGACCTGGTATGTGGTTTCAGCAGGACGGAGCCACTGCCCGCACTGCCCGAGACAGAATGGCACTTTTGAGTCAAAATTTTGGAGAGCGAATAATTTCCATTTCCAACTGGCGATCGCCAGTTTTGGCAGCACCCGACTATTTTCTTTGGGGTTATTTGAAGTAGCGAATGTATGTGAACAAGCCAGAGACAATCCTTGAACTCAAGGCAAACATTGTTGCAGAAATTCGAACGCTACAGCCACAAATTTTGAAAGATGTTATGGAAAATGCTCTAAAACGAGCCCATCAGTGCGCAGCTGAAAACGATGGTCATTTAAGAGACATTATTTTTCATACTTAGTGTAAAAAAAATTTCCATTTTGTATATTATATAATCTGAGAAAAAGAAATAAAAAAAATTAATAAACTAAAGTTATTAAACTTTTAAGTCCCATGGTAACTTTTGGCCCACCCTATATGTCCAAAACCTTGTAAATTTTCTAAAGCATTTCTGCTTTATTATACTTTTCCCGGTCGTCAGGAATTGCTTTCCTCTGAGGTAAGACAAAGTTTGCCTCCTAAACTATTTCTGTCTTGCTGCCCTTTGAATGCATGCGAGAACTGATTTTACTTGCTAAAGCATTTCTGTATGGACAGACTTCTTCCGCGCGCTAGAGCTTCTCCTCTAAGTTATATTTAAAATAGGCTTCGCTTTTTAAACCTTTTCAGCATTGGCGATCTTTAAAATATAATAAAAAGATTGTCCGTTGAGGCATGTGTTTCTGAATTGCGGTTCTTCGGTCACACACAACAATATTCTTCTCTAAAAGTTTATCCAAACCCGGTCTAACTTTCTAAACATTTTGGAAGTTTATTTTTATTTTTTTGCATGAGAGTTATGTCTTTGTAAAAAAGTTCAATGTTTGGGTTCTATTCATGTCCTTGAAAAATAGGTTCATAATGAAAATGGCTTCAGTGAAAAATTTCTTTAAATTGAGACATTAAAAATGGCTTCAAACTAATAAAAAATTATCCCCAACTCTAGAAGTACAAATGGGCCCAAAAATAGTGAACACATGCAGTAAAGTGCGACATTGATTCACACACAAAGGGAAGGGTTCCGTACGGACACTACATATCGTCGCTGATTTAACTAACTGACCTAACTAACATTTTGAAAATCTAACAGGAGAGCAGCTTTTATGGTTGTTTTATACATTCATTCTTATGGCTGCGTCTGAAATCTTTTTACTTATATAGGCACAACAGTAATGCTTACAGTCATGAAAATTTGTAGAAAAGGTGTATTATGACTTATAAAGTCTAGTAAAGCACTTAAATCATTTTTCAAAAAAGTGTCAGTTAGGTCGGTTAGTTAAAACAGCGACGATAATCGAATATCTTATCTAATGTATAGTAAACATTTTAAAAAAAGTTATTTGTTTTGGCGTTTTTTGAGTCTGAGCGGTTTTTTCGTCTTGCCGCTTTTAGTTTTCTGGCGTTTTTTTTTTTTGAGATTTGGCAAATTTTTTCAGTTGTGGTGTTTTTGTTTTCGTTTTGGCGATGTTTTCGATTTGCCGTTTTTAGGTTTTTTAGGATTTTTTTTTAATTCTGGCGTTTTTGTTTTCGTTTTCCCGTTTTTGTCGGTTTGCCGTTTTTTAGATTTTTGGCGATTTTTTTTTGTTGAGATTTAGCAATTTTCTTAGTTCTGGCGTTTTGTTTTCGTTTTGGTGATTTTTTCGGTTGTTTTTTAATTTCAGCGATTTTTTTTAGTTTTGGCGCTTTTTTCGTTTTGACGATTTTTTATGTTTTTGACGATTGTTTTTAAGTTTTTTCGGCAACCCTTTTACTTTTGGTGATTTTTTTTTGCATTTTAGCGATTTATTTTATTTTTGGTGATATATTTCGTTTATGCGCTGTTTTTTCGTTTCGGCATTTTTTTTATTTTGGGATCTTTTAGTTGGAGCGGCCAAAGTTTTACATATTGTGTAAAAATTTCAGGTCCGTAGCTCGAGTGGTTCTCAGGAAAACAGGCTGTAACAGACGGACGAAAAGGACGGACAGACGGACATTGTAGTGAACACAATAGGGCTCCTTTTCAACTTTGATGTACGTTACCCTAAAAATTAATTTAAAAAAAAATTTGCGAAGCCATAAAAAAGAAATCCTTAAGTCCTTAAGGCTATGAGAAGATGATGAAGGGAAAATTTGTCTGTTCTTCCCGCCCAGGCAACACAACGGGACCTGTCAGGAGCCAAGTGTATGCGGGAAATCTTCTGAGAAGAAGCTTGGCTTTAGGCACTTTTAATTTCTGATTTGAGGCGATTTTTCGGAACATTTTTCAGTTTTGGGAATCAAATTTCTATTTCATTGAATATATGTTTATACTTATTTAATTTTTTTAGGCTCCATTTCATGGGTTATACTTTTTGATTTGTATCTTTGGATGTTATTGCATATGATTCATTGTTGCACATGATTTTAATAAAAAATAATAAATTTAATGAGTTTTTAATAGAATCTCTTAATTTATTTATATTACTTATCATTAGTCTGTTTAGGCTAACACCTCTTAGACTTAAATAATTAAATAAATAAATAAATAATTACTAAAGCTTTTTTTGTGTATAGTGTGCTTAAAAAGATTTTATATATTATTTATATTTATATAGCAATAAATAAAATACAGTTTCCTCTCAGAAAACAAAAATATTTAACCAAATTTCTCAGTAATTTGAAAACCATTCATTTACGTTTTCCTCAAGAAATTCGCCTTAAGCTTTAAGTACTTATTGGGAAAATTTATTTCGTTCATTTGCATTTTATTATTGATTACGTTACATTTTCCTAATGAAAATTAAATAATGCTTCACCACAACAAAGATAAACCTTTCCTTTTTTTTATAACCCCAATAAGGACTAAAGTTGAGCTGGTGCAAACAGTATTCATGTATTTTATGTTTTTATCCAACGTCAACATTTATATTGTTGGTCACTTAACTTGTTAATACTTGAATAACTTAATAATGTTAAATTGCCACAAAAATGTGCCAACCACCAACCACAAGCGCCCTTAACAACAATACCTTCCTTATTTTGTGTACATACAAAATCCATAAAAGGTCTTAACGAAAATTTGTATAGGTTTTAATCAAACACAATTTAAATTTTCCTCCTTTGGGTTATTGATATTGTAAACAGGCTCGCAAAGGATACAAGTGTGTGGTAACTGTGGACACACATACTTAAGAATACAAATAACAACAACATTCAACAAGAACAGTAACAACAGCACAATTTGTCTATTTTCGACCACTAAAGGAATTTTAATGTTAACCAAAGCAAATTGATCAAGTTGCATACTCGTACCAACTGCAAAATAAAGTGGCATAAAACTCTTCCCAGATGGAAAAAAAACTCATAAATCTGAAGGGAAATAAGGAAAATGGAAGTGAAATGAAAGCTTTATGAATAGCAAGGGATGACACTTTGTATACCCTTTTCAAAGTTCTGCTCGAAGTTAAGAGTATAAAAAAATAAAGGATATAAAATAGTTTTATGATTAAAGTTTTTTTTTTCTACAGGGTATTAAAAAGGAGCTAATGAAGGGTTGCAGTAAAAAGAATCATAATGAAATCATTAAATTTAGATGAAGTTTTCTTAGGATTTTATTTTTTTTTTGTCAAGCACATGCTATTGGTTTTCAGACCTTGGGTACAAAACTAATCAAGATTGGATTTAAACTAAGCTTTTTTCGTGAAACTTGTACAATGAATTGTTTTTTTTGTTTGTTTATAGATAGAAAGGAAAAGTTGTCCAGAATTTGTTGAAGGTATCGTGTGACTTCCATTAGCGAATACAGTAGTTTCCGGTTAATGCAGACCAGGCTAGTTGATTTGCACACTTAATTAACTCCAACAACATGCAACTATTTTAGTAAATCATTTAACAGAGTATCGCACAAATGATTTACCTATTTAATTTCATAATTGAAAAATCAATTAAAGGGAAACTACTGTAGCATCAGTTTGCTAAATTGGGTAAGGTTCAATGAAAGATCTGCCATTTCATTTCCATGGGGTAATGTCATCATAAAAACGTAGGACCGAATCCCAACTAGATATATCCACACTAACTGCATGGCCCGAATACCGAAATTGTATGCAATGAACGAAGCAAGGAATAATCCGGGAACCGATGTTTGTACAGTTTGTTCGAAAAATAGTGACCGAGCAGGATGATGGTTCTATAGTAGCCGTCGAAAAGTAATTGAATTCTCTTTCTTCTGCCGGATCATAACACAGTTTTAGAGACTGAGATCATGGCCGTTACGGATAGCATTAAACTCTTAGAGGAAATTGATAACAAGGTGCTAGAGCGTATTTTCAGGAATAGTAAAGCTGTTATTAAAGCCTTAATAAAAGAGGAAGTGAAATCTCGAAACGTCCTTCAATGTGTGCACACACATACTCTGCGGAACTACAGATAACTTGAACACCAAAACATCCAGTTGTCACAGGAATAAAAGAGAATGATGGGTTTGCCAAGATATGAGCAATTTTGAATAACATTGCACTGCAGAACGTCAGATATCTTAAGAGACTCAAAACCTAACTCAAACAGTGGGCGATTGGAGTACATAGGAGAGTTTGGCAAACTACTACTGGTTCAAGATTCGCCTGAAACCTATAGGTTAATCCGAACTAAGCGTTGTAAGAGTTATAAGAGATTCCAAGATTGGGCATGCCAATACTCAGGAGACTGGTTAGCATAATAACCGGCCGCATGAAGATGACCTCTCAGGTACCTATCATATGATTGATGGAGGATGTCACATGCAGAGCAGGAGAGGAGGTGGAAGAAACATTGTAAACCTACATGTGACATTGTCCAACGCTTAGTCTGCTTAGAACAAAAAATTTTCCACAGGGACAACGTGCCGGACTTGGAATACCTTAGGGGCTGCGATTGGAGGGGCCTAAGTGTATACATAGAACAGAGTGGTTTCTTGGCGTTACCGATTAATCGAACAAGTTTTTCTAGGCAGATGGGTATATTGGGGGTAAATAGCATCTTTGGTGAGAACTCACACCATGCTGGATTGGTTATAAAGCTAATTCTGCATGGGATTAGGCCCCTCTCTTCAACATAAACAAACCTAACAATTTCATAGATAACTTAGAGGAAAGATAATCGACATACAACAATCGCTGGCTCTAGTTCCAAGGCTTTATATAAAAGCGATCACTGATTTACCTGTTGCCCTCCTTAGTAGAGCTCAATTGGCAAATTAAAATACTCAGTGTTAAGGCTCAGACATATGCTTGAAGTAGTTAACTGAGTAATAAGGGACCTCGTATTGAGAAAACTACAGATCATATTCTCTCTCTTTTATATCAAGAGCGGTTTGGGATAAAAAGTTATAAACTATTTTAATCCTTCATTAACTGGATTTACATCGATAAATTTTACTTGTTTTTAACTTTATTTGGGGTTTTTAGAGGGGCAAAGTTTAGTTTAAATAAATTTTATTATATGAATCACGTAGAACACAATGAATTTGCGTGTACAAAAAAGTCTATCCTCCGCCATTATTTTTTGCTATCTCTTCAATTCATGCAAGACTTTGAAAATTGAACTTTCCTTCTCTAAGTTCAATGTTTAAGAAATATTTATAGTACGGACTGAAATGTTTTCCGCAGCACGAGTCACGCTTTATAAAAGTTTTTCCCGAAAATTGTATTAATATAACTAGGAAGTGTATTACCAATAGTTTTACAAAGTGCCAGCATCAGCTGATTATATATTATTTCGGTTCCTTGGTATCAACGTTAATAATTAAAATTTTGAAAACCAATTGTGAAAAATTGATGAAAGACAAGTGCTTCTGAACTGAATAAAGTACAATTAATTTTTTTTTTATACAAACAGCGTACGCAAACTGTACGATTTAAATTTTTTGTACCACATGATTTTAAAAGTAGTGGCAAGTACCTTCAACTTTGTACCGGCAAATTCAATTCTCTCTCTTTCAAGAAGAGAAAAGTCAAACTACTTATAAATAAAGTCTTTTCCGGACAACATGGGTGAATTCACTTTAAGTGTTCATATAAAATTCTTATTTTTTTTTAAAGAGAAGTAACACTCACTTACCTTCTTTAGGAAGGAAGAAGTAGAGAAAAGCTTAATTATTTTGCAACTCTGATTTTTTGCACGTTATTTTTTTAATAACACAAAGTTTCAGCGCCTCTGGTGTCAATGAGGTGTATTAAATATTCGAAGCTGTGTTTTATAGCCATTTTATTGGTTATTAATTATATATATTACACAACACCGACGAGAGAGCACCCTCTGGTGTTACATTAGGATTAGTATTCGCTGCAGCCGGTGTAGTTCAGTGACCAGTGTCTATCAGTTGAACTTTCCTACAACAACTGACACAAAGAGACGCTAATGCGCATCAGAAGAATGGGTGGTGTATGTCGGTGACCGGGCTCGAACCCAGGACCTTCGGTTTTGTAGTCAATTACTTCAGCCAACGCCACACCTTCTCTTACTAGTAAATTAGTTTGGTAACTTGTCTTTTTTATAAAGTAATAGGCCATTTACATACAGACAAATCTATTCAAATTTCCCACAGGAACATCGAAAAAAGAAAGCATTAATCTCTTTATGAAAGAATAAGGAATTGTTGAAAATTGCACAATTCAGTAGAAGACTGGGAAGAATTTTTAAATTTTTTGTTCGAGTTGGCACTTTATTTTATTATTGTTTTTTTCCAAAAAAATAAGAAATAAAATACAAATTGTAGTACTACAAAAAAAAAACAAATCTATTTTTTATTTAAGTAGATTATAAGAGAGTACACTATGTTTCTCCCACCTATTAGTATCTATTAACAAATTGCTTCTTTAAGCAAGAAGCGCACACAATTGCTTAAAAAGGTATCAACAAAAAAGGAAGACGTCTTACAAGGTCGTAGCCTCATTGCAATTCTGGTGACAGGGCTAATTTGCAAATAATTTTGGGGGTTTCCCAAAGGCAAATACATTGTACGTTGTTATTGGATTGAGGAATTTCATTACTGCTACTAATAGTTATGGAATGCCCAAACAAACACAAAAATATGCAGAGGTGTCATTAAATGATTATGATTGTATTGATGAATCCTTAATGACACTAGGCTTAACATGCCTTTCAAATTAAACAATAGAGAAAAGATTATGGTTGTTAAGACACACACACATATGTATATATATAAAATATTATTTTATGTTGAGAAGAAGATTGAGAAATAAATAGTTTCTATTTTCCTTTTGATTCCATGTAAGTTATATAAAATAGACTCTGTTAAGCAAAAATGGATTGTACACAGTTTTATAGACAGTAAAACTTAAAAAATGCGCTATCTATTCTTACACATGGCTTTTGTCTTTAATAACTGATGTATATGGCATTTTGGAGAGTAAACATCTGTCATTTATTCCCACTTCCAGCCTGTTTATGTAAGAAGTTGTCATTAAAAAGCTTGGCGTTTTTTTGTAATAGATTAAAGGTAACTTGTAGACATTTCCATTAGTTTACTACAGAAACGTCAAGAATTGCATCGGTAACGTCTTACACAAACAGGCTATCAGTCATTGAACGAAATAGTGTAAAGAACAATTTTTATTTATTTTTTATTTTTGCTTCGAAAGTGTCCAATTTTGTGCGGAAACTTTTGCTTCAGTCTAAAAAGATTACTCACCGAAGCTTATTCTAAAACTGTTTAGTCCATTAAGAAGTGGGAAAAATGATTTTGCGCTTCAGAAGTGGGTACTTTGACACTTAAGACAAAAACCGCCCAGGTCAGTGAAAAGCGTTTGAAGATGGAGGGAGGATGCGTTAGAAACATTACTTCATGAAGATTGTGGTCAAACTCAAGAAGCACTTGCAACATTATTGAGAGCCACTCGAGCAGCAGCTTCATAGTGTTTAAAAGCAGCAGGATTTATCAAAAAGTCTACTACACGAGTTAAAATCGAGAGAGATGTTTTTGAAGCGAAATGTCTGAAATGTTGCTTAAACAATATAAAAGTAAATAATTTTGCATTGAATCGTTATTTGCAATGCAAAATGCAATCATTGCGATAATCGAAAACACAAGAAATCATTTGTGAAGCCTGGCCAACCAGCCGAATATCCATGTCACCAAGTTGATGTTCTGCCTCACATCTATTATCCGAGGTTGCTTGCTGTCGCACGTGACAAAAAAAGTGTACTTTCTCGTGGAAATGCCCATATGTAATACTATACGAACTTTTGGGATTTTGTTCGGTTGTTATTGTTGTTGTTGTTGTTTTTAATTATGGCGTTTTTTGCGCTTTTAGAGTTTTTTTTAGGTTTTGACGATTTATCTTAGTTTAAGCGATTTTTTCGTTTTGGCGATTCTTTTAATTTCAAGAGTGTGCCGCTTACGATTTGCAAGCTATCGCAAGTTGCCAAAATTACATTAACGGATGGAATACCCTTTTTAAGTTTTGGCGTTTTTTTCGTTTTTGGCTTTTTTTCTGGTTTTAAGCGATTTATTTAAGTTTTAGCGATTTTTTAGTTTTGGCGCTTTTTTTTAATTTTTGGAGATTTTTTCAGTTTTTGGCGATTTATTTGGTTTCTAGTAATTTTTTTTTATTTAGGCGATTTTTTTATTTTGGGATTTTTTAGTTTAAGCGTTTTTGAAAATTTTAAGAGTTTGTCTGTTACGGTTTTTAAAGATGCAGGTAAAAATTACATTAACTGATAAAATGCCCTTTAATTTTGATTTTTAAATTTCAGTGTTAATTGTTGTAGTCTGCATAAAATGCACTAAAACTTTTAACATTTCAAATGTCCATGTAAAATTGTCTGTACGTATATTACATTAGGATTTCAGCATTTTTCGTTGCTCGCTTTGAGACACCCTTTAATATTTAACTGTCATATATTTGTTGTTGTAGTGGCCAGTTTTACATATTCTGTGAAAAATTCAGGTCCGTAGATTTTACGGTTCTCGAGAAAACAGTTTGTGACAGACATACAGACAGACAGACGGACATTGCAGCGAAAACAATAGGGTCCTTTTCACCTTAAAAAGTATAAAAAAAATTATCTTCGATTGAAAAGCATGTTTTATAGAATATACATTTGATGAAAAGTATCTTTCAAAAAGGTACATTTTCTAAAAAAAATAAATTTTATAAAGAGTACTTCCTTCACCATCTGTCATATCTAGCACTATCCCTGGCCTAAAGCAGATAATAGCCATTCATTGCCTGAGTGTTACTTTTCTTTAAAAAAAATGGTCCATTTCATAAAACTACCTTTTTCAAATAAACCTCGTGCAAAGAAAAGTAAAAAAAGGATAATTTTCATAAGGTACCTTTTACAAAAAAAAATTTGTTTTACAAAAAGTACCTTTTACAATAAAAAAAAAATCTTTAACAAAAAGTATATTTTATAAAAATAAATTATTTTTTGGTAGAAAACTAGTTTTTATAAAAGTTAAATGTACAAAAAGTACTATTTTTAAAAAGTACTTACTTTTAAGTACCATTCATATAAGGTACCTTTTATGAAATTAGATTTAATAAAAAACAAAACTTTTATATAAAATTTTTTTTAACAAAAAATACTTTTACAAAAAGTGCCTTTTTCTATAAAGTACCACCTTTCACCAAGAGTACCTCTAAAAACAAGTAATTTTTGTTAAAAATAATTTTTATAAAAGTTATTTTTATAAAATTATTTTGCATAAATTTTATTTGTCTCTAAATATAGTTGCTCTTAAATTTTATGTACCTTGTGCTAATGTTTATTTCTTCTAATCTCTACAAAGCCTCTGAAATAGCTTTTGTTTTCAATAACGTATTAAATTTTAATTCTCTAATAATATATTTCATAAAAATATTAATTTCCCTTTGGCCAGTTTGTTTTCTATTATTTTTTTAAGTTTATTTGCAGAACTTTTTAAACCATTTGCGGTTTGTTACTATTTTGCCTTTTAGTAAAAAAAAAATAATAAAAAAAAGGGAACAATAAAAATAATGCCTTTTGTTTTTGAAAGGGTATATTTTATTTTCTATAAATTTATGTACACATATAAAACAAAATTAATCTTTTGCAAAATGAAAACAAAAATTCTAAAAATTTTATTTCAAATGCCTCCATAACAATATCATCGAGTAATTTTTTACTAAAAACACTTTCACTATTAAATAGCCTTGAGCTAAAATTTTAGCAAAGAGATACATACATATGTACATATGTAGTACATATGTAGATATTGTTACCTTAATATAGAAACGCCATAACTCATTATTTTTTTCAAATCGAGTTTTTTGTATATTTTAATAGAAGGGACATCAAATGTATCGAAAAATGCGAAAATCTCGAATTCAAGAAAATAATGAGTTAGGGCCTTTCTATATTAAGGTAACGATATATATGTATGTGTATATTTTATTGTGAATTGAGCTAAATCGTGGTATATGGGAATTTCCACGAAAAAGTATTTATTTATTGTATAAAAGATTATTTTATAGTTTTGTTATTTAAAGTTCTCCAAATGTACATATCGCTGGTTTATGTATTACAACACGCCATAACTCAAATATTCGGCTTTTCTTATATCGCTATTCATATTGTGTACAAATTCATATAAATTTATTCACTCTTATTCTATTTGGCGTCGACAATTTTGACTCACCGCCACTTTAACACAACATCAATGCTAATTTTTTACTCCCAGATATCTAATAAGTACATGTGCATAGTTAGTAAAGAACAAACGACAATGGCAAGACTGTTGTAAATTTAGAGATGGTAAAAATGAGCTTTCATAACAAAAAAAGCTTTCAGCAAATTGTAATACGATGAATCAAAACAATTCACATATTCCATTTGCAATAATGGCTGAGTATATAAAGCAGAAATTTACATCAACTGACACACACACAGTGGACCAAACACAAAAGAACGCTGATGATGAAGGTGTAGTGGCCTTGGAAAACAGCTAGTTGTTCCGTTCTACTAAGTGTTTGTCAGAGTATTTACAACTAACTTTGGTGTTATTTGTTCATTAATAATTATCACATGTAATTTGGCTTACAAAGCGATACGAACTTTAGCCTGATCAAATTATAAATATATAAATAAATGAAGTTCGAACAACAATAATTAAAATTAACTAAGTATATGAGTCAGTTGATTCATTTTGTTCGCTATGCAAAGTTCATATTCGTACATCCTCAATAAAAAAACCCACTGCCTTGTAATAAATTAAACTATGTATTTCAAGCAAGATGTTGTTTAAACAGGTTGTATTTAATAAAATATTTAATAAAAATATATTTTGTTAACATTTTTTTTTAAAGAAAGGCTGAATTTACTTATTTAAAAAACAAAATTTTTTATTGCACACATAAACTTTTAAAAAATCCATGCAATTATAAAATAAAAATTAGGTATTTAAAAAAATTATTAAAGCTTTGTTAAGGGTTTATAAAACAGATTTTCACACAAACCTTTGCTTATTAAGCCTTTTTTTTTATAAATAAGACAGTTAATACGAGGGGGCATCATTAACTCAGTGACTTTTTCAAGAAACACAGTTTTTCTTTGCAAAACAAAAATTTATTTTTCAACATAATCTCCTTTTAACTCAATACACCTAGTCCAACGTTTCTTCAGTTTTTGTATCCCTTCCAAAAAATAGAATTTTTCGAGGTCCTTCAAATAGGCATTTGTTTGGTCAATAATTTCATCGTTAGAGCTAAATCTCTTTCCACCGAGCCATTTCTTTAGGTTTGGAAATAGGAAGTAGTCACAAGGGGCTAAGTCCGGAGAATATGGCGGATGAGGTACCAATTCGTAGCCCAATTCATAGAGTTTGGCCGTTGAGATCGCACACGTGTGCACCCGTGCTTTATCTTGATGAAAAATAACTTTTTTCTTGGCCATATGGGGTCGTTTTCTTCATTAAATCGGTCTAATAAGTTGGCATAACATTCGTGGTTTATTGTTTTTCCTTTTTGAAGGTAATCGATGTGGATTATCCCGCGTGCATCCCAAACAATTTTTGCCATCACCTTGGCCTTCTTCGGAGCAAGTTCACCGGGAGAAACCCATTGTTTAGACTGCTGCTTGGTCTCTGGAGTACAGTAATGGATCCATGTTTCATCCACAATTAAAAAACGCCGCAAAATCTCATTTGGATTTCGGTGAAATAACTCCAAACAATCATTTAAAGTTGTCGCACGTTTACGTTTATGGGCAAACGCGGCACCCATCTTGCAGACAACTTTCTTAAACCCAGCTGATCACTTAAAACAGAAACCACACTGCCATATAACATGCCTATGGCATCAACAATCTCACGCACTTTTACTCTTTGATCGGCCAACACCATATCGTGGATTTTTTCGATATTTTCAGGTGTAGTGACCTCAATTGGCCCTCCACAACTTTCAGCGTCATTTGTACTTGTGCGACCACAACGAAAGTCAGTAAACCACTTCTTTACCATTGAAATCGATGGTGCAGAGTCCCTATATTATTTTTTGAGCTCTTCCTTGGTTTGATTGACGGTTTTTTTCCGCAAAAAATAATGTTTCATGAGTACTCGAAATTCACTTTTTTTAATTTTTAGAAAAATACACGAGGTTGTATGTTTTGAACAGCTGTTAAACGCAGAGCAAATGACGACACTTGCTCAACATTTGACAGTAGTCTATTAACAGATGGTACTTGATGGGAACAGTGTTGCATTTGATATAACTACGAGGGCAGTTCGAAAAGTTACTGAGTTAATGATCCGCCCTCGTATTTAGGCTTATTTTAGTGTACGAATGTAAATTTTGTTCGTAAAGTATATGTAGTGAATTGCGCTACTTGCTATAAAATTATTGATCTAAATGTCATTTTGGTTGCTAGATTTGTTAAATAGAGCCTCTCAAAATATGTAGTTATGTAGTTATTTATTTAATTACAAGAGTTTTTCTTTTTTTAAAGTTGAGGGTTTCGAATATGAACTTTGTATACGGTACCTTCCCCAGTCGGGAGCCACTATTAAAAATATTTAAAGATTGCATTATTAATGCTTCCCGACTGTAAAAGTAACTATTTTACGCACTACTGAACTTGATTTTTCAGTTTTTTTAGTTTATCGGGTTTTTAATTTTTTTAATTTATTTGTTGTTTTAAACTTTTTAGTGTTACGGCAACAAACATGTACATTATATGTATATATATATTTTTTAGTCACCTTTTAATTTCATTTATTTTGATACCCTACTCGATAGCTTTGGTAAATATTTTTTTAAACGTAAAGCCTGATACTCTGTTCAACATTTCACGTGAAATGCTGTCAAAATACATATAAAAAAATTGGCACGAATTGTTAATGCAAACATTTTGCAGAAATAGTACTCAGTTTATCTTGGGAAAAACGTATGAAATGTATCTTCAACATTTTAAGTTTTCATGCGAAAAAAGATAGGTTGCACTTCTTTCGTGTGGAATTTACATGGGGAATTTACATTGAGCGTTTTTAAAAACATAAGAAATTGTAGCATAGTTTCAGGGCTAGTTAATATTGTTTACATGTCAAATTTTTCGTATGAAATAATCAATGTTGCTCAACATTTTTCCCAAATTTGAACAGAGTACTATGCTTATTACTAAATATTTCGTGCGAAAAATCCGCCATTTTGTTTTTGATTAGCTACCTAAGAACACTTGGGTTCTTAAGACGAACATAACGATGCCTTAATTGTCGAAATCCATGCAGCCGTTTGAGAGATACGAGTTAATAAAGAAATTTACAAAAATTTTTACAAGAAACGCGCGAAAAACACTGACGACGAAACGATATTTTTTTTACGGTTTTTCAACATGCAAAAGTTTGCTTTGCCAAGTCTTGAGTTTGTTGAAGAGAAGGGAAAAGAGCTACAAGCTCATGATTGCAAAGTAAACTTTGCGTGTGAAAAGCGATCTTAGAGATTATAAAAAGAATCGCTAATTTACTCAAAGAACGTTGTAACTCAAAAAATGGAATTTTAATGTTAATGGTGCAGAATTAATCCTCATATCGTTCTTCGTGTTGTGTGAAAATTTCATACAAATATCTTGAATACTCAACTCTTGAAAGCTGAATAAAATTTTCTTTTTCCATTAAGTTGTGTGTAAATTGAAAACTTCAAATGCGTTTTCTGGCAAACTTGTTGTTTGTTTTTAATTATGACGTTCTTTGAGTAAATGAGCGATAAATGGCAAAACCATCTACGAGAATACAACAAAAAACATTAAAACGGCATATAGAATAAGTGTGACTGTTAGGTTAGGTTAGGTTAGCAGGCTGCTGGTAAGGAAAGGTGAAATTTAGAGTCCAGCTCACTTGGGTCCAATACAATGATCCCTTTGTGTTACCTGTTAGTTGAAGAGAAGATAGTCAGAGAGGGTGATAGGGAAGGGATAGTGATAGAGAAGACAAGTGGTGAAGGAAGATGGAGGAAAGCTTCATTCTTTTACAACTCTGCTTTTTTGCACGCTTTTTTTTGATAATGCAGTGTTGCAGCGCCTTCTGGTGTTAAATGAGGCGTATTAAATTTTGGAGCTGTGTTTAGTAGCTATTTTATTAGTTATTTTACTTCGCCAATTATTCTGCTACACAACGAAGGAGGGCGCTCTGATGTTACATTAGGATTAGTATCTGATGATGCGGATGTTGTTTTTAGTGACCAGTCCTTATGCCTGCATCACTACAACTTTTCCCACAACAACTGATACAAAGGACACTAATGCACATCAGAAAAATGCGTGGTGTTATTATTTTTAATGACTGTCGGAGACCGGGCTCGAACCCAGGATCTTAGGTTTTGTAGTCAACGTGCTAACTACTTCAGCCAACGCCACCCAAGTGTGACTGTTGGTTGAGAGAAAAATAAAATGTCCTTTTTCCATCAAGTTGTGTGCAAATTCAAAACTTTAAACTCGTTTTCTGTAAAGCTACTTATTTTTACCCGACTGCGTATGTATGTGTGTGTGTTCCTTTAATGATTCTTACGTCAATCGCTTTGTCGATTTGGGAGTGTCACCAAAGATATGACAGTAGTAAAAATTCAATATGGCGGCCAACAGACGCCATTTTTTAAATACAAAAAATAAAAATAAAAAGTCGGCAAACTATATCAAAATGGGTATCATTCGACAGGTATTTTAAAATCATCTTTAGGTTTCTCTCATGGTTTTTCATTTCGAATGACCGTTTAGGATATTGAACGGTTCAAAATTGGTCGCAGTTGGGTTTTTTGATTTTTTTTAAATTACTACTTGTTTAGTTATGACATTGTTCAAGTAAATCATCACCTACATATGTACACATATTCGTAGATGTATGTATAAATGCTAGTATTTTATTACAAAATTTATGCCCAGTTATGCGACATAATTTCTACGAAACTAAAAAAATCTGGTATAAATTTATTTGAATTTTATAAATTTTCCCAGAATGGTTGCTATCCCTAACTTGAAATGTCATTTCAAACTATTTTTAGCACATACATAGATAAAATTTATCGCTCCTAAAATTATACCCCAACTATTTTTTTATCATTCTCTTATTGTATATGCAACATAAATCGATTCCCATTTTCTACTTTAAAGTGGCTTTGAAAGTGTAAACTACTTTTATGGGTATGCATTAGCCCATATTCATAACTTTGCCAGTATGTTTTCTGGTCTTGTGTTATATTGTTCTCTTTTGCAAAGAAAAACACACACATAAGTAATTTATATAAGAATAAATGAATTAAATACATACAACAATATATAAAGTTGAACAACGACCCTATATGGTTTGCCACAGCATTAATGATGTTGGTGTGATGAACGTGATAAAACAAACACTTGTTGGGGAAATATAGAAAACATATTAAAATCGAATGAAACGGATGCCTCTCATGGAGCTCTTGAAGATGAAGCTAATAAATATTAAACAGATATATTAAACTAAAATATATGCTACTATTTCAAATATCTATCTATTATGGTTCAAAGGATATTTATGAATATATTTGTGGCGGCTGGATAGGTTTGGATTCGGATTAAATTTATTTCAATTTTATTATTAGTTATTATAATGCCAATAGTCTCAATATACTGGAATTATTTATTTGAGAGCGGCGTTGGCTGATATAGTTAGAACGTTGACTACAAAACCGAAGGTCCTGGGTTGGAGCCCGGTCTCCGACAGTATTGCAGTAAAATAACCAATCAAATGGCTACTAAACATAGCTTCAAACATTTAATACGCCTCATTGACACCAGAGGCGCTGCAACGTTGCATTATTAGAAACGTGCTTCACCAGCTGTTTTCTCTATCACTATTCATTTTATAAAGAAGGTAACACCTAGTAATAATTTCAATTGTGTATCTGTTATGGTAAAAAATATACAGCATTTTGACTGAGTAATAGAAATTTTTATTTAATGCATGGGCGGAAATATGAAGAAATTAAAGAATAAAAGAATGATTTCCATTTCTAGGTTACTCCAGTCGCCCTACCGCTTAGTTATTATAATTTTATTGTTCATATTACGTCACCGCATCTGCCCTCTTTGCTTTTGTGGCGGTTCAGAAACAAGTTTTCTTTTTTTAAATCAGAGAAATATTAGTTACATATATCCATATGATCCGTACAGGCATAACTTCTCATTACTTAAAACTACAACCTGCCAATCCTTAAAGTGACTCCTCCTATACTCCACATCGTATCCTCTCTGGCAAATAGCAACAAATTTTGTATACATGGCTCATTCAGCGGCGTCGGTTTCTTCAATTTTCTCTATTCCAAGTGCTCACAGCTTACGGTTACTCTATGTACTGTGTAACGTGGTTTTCTCGTGTGCTGGGGGCAGGGATTTAGATTAAAATAGGGAAAATAGACGATAACATCATTGTTTCGATAAAAGATTTCGGTTTAGCTCGATGTAAGGTTGATTGATTGTTGGGTTGGCTTTCTTTCAGTGTGATATCCTAAGAGATAAAGGTCTGGCAATCCCAGGGACCCTAGCCAGCGTAAAATAGATTTTTCCTCTTGGCGTACCTTTGCCTTTTTACCCATATGTTACTACCCAATCTCTGTAATAACATATCAACGGATGTGCTTATATATAAAAAGAAAGTGGCTTGCTATATTGCTTACCAGGTGAAGCGTCACCTGGAACTGCCCTGAGTTCAAAAGGCGAGAGAGTGAAGCATTTCGGGTTGGAACTTTGAGCTCTAACCAGTGGCTTAAAATTGGTACCACAGCAAAGCTGCTCCAGGAGTTGAATGGGTGTAATGTGTCGGCATGTCCCTTTACTGAAAGAATGATTTCTTCTAACCCCACGGAGTTCAAGAGATGATGTTTACCAGTTAAAGTGGGTACTGGATTGTGTTCAATTCGGCTATTCATCTGGCTCCAATATGAGTAGTAACGCTGTGCCGGTAATTGGTGAGGAATTCTCTTGGAGAACTAGCTGTAGGTGTGAGTAACTACACTTGCAGCGCGTGATCTTCTTACGTAATGGCTGTGCTTGCTACCAAAAATGTTGGGAGAATAGTCTTGGCTTCCCAGTGTTAAATAAATGCTAGTGATTGGCGTGACGCGGTCAGCCAGACACCGTTCTAGGTGCTGTTCCCATACAATAGAGGCTGTTGACTTGGTTCGTTGATTATCCGCTTACGCAGGCTCGTTCATAGAAGGTTCGGCTCAATGACTTGGTTCATTCATTGTCCGCTTACGCAGACTCGTTCATAGAAGGTTCGACTCAATAACTTGGTTCGTTGATTGTTCGCTTAGGATCAGCTCGATGACTTGGTCCGCTGATTCTAGGCTTACGCAGGTTCGTTGACTGTTGGTATTGCTTATTGACTTTATTCGTTGATTTTCAGTTCTGCTCTATAACTTCGTTTGTGAATTATCGGGTTGGCTTTATGATTCGGTTTTAGTTTGTTAATTATCAGCTCGGTTCGATGACTTGGCTCGTTGATAGTAGGTTCGGCTCTATGACTTGGTCCGTTGATTTTTGGCTCAGGCACGTTGATTGTGGATTTGGCTCGAAAAATTCGTTTGTTGATTTTCGGGCCAGCTTGATAATTCGACTTCAATTGATTTGTTGATTATCAGCTTCTGCAAGTTCGTTGATTGTCGACTCTATGAATCAGCTTTAAACAAGTTCGTTTTCCAGCTAGACGTTGCAATCGTAGCTAATTGTAGGTTCTAATAACACTGGCTTGTACCACAAATCATAGAGAGATGACATGAGACGGAAGATATAAGTGTTTTTCTATATGTCTCGCCTTCTATCAAATTTTGTCGCCGGTTATTTTTACATTAGTTTTTCTAGTGCAATAAAATTTCAGCGCATTTTATTAGCTGTGTTAATTGGTAAGTAATAATATTCTTTCTTCTAAGAATTAAAAAAAAAAACATTTTAACACTTCTGTATGTTTTGAGCTTGTACTTAAAAGCAGGTTCGGTATGGTCGATGTCAGTTGAGCAAAATATCGACTTTCTACAATATATGCAATGGGTGCTTAGATCAGAAGAACAGCACTGTCAACCGAATTTACTGTAAGAATAGTCAGCTGAAACCGGTTTGAGAATAGTCGTTAGAAATTGTTGTGAGAATTTAAAAAAAAAACGCTGTGACCCCAGTCAGCCGGAGATGCTGTAAAAATTTATTTACATAAGTACCTGTGTTTAAAAAAAAAATATGACTAAATCCTCCTGAAGAATAGTTCTGCTAGATTTGAACCAACTATGGGAGTATTAAAGTTATGGGGGTATGGGAACAATTGAAAAACATTTTTTTATAGGGCTTCCATTTTTCTAGCAATGCCATTTAATTTCACTTACTCATCTAATTTTTGTTTTCATATGCCTTTAATGGCACGTGTGCAGGCAATTTTGTGATTTTAAATATATGATGTATGTATGTATGTATGTTTGTTTTGTGTTGCAAGTGAATGGGTTTGTCTATGTAGGTTAGACCAAGAGCAAATTTTGAAGTACTTTCTACATATTTAGTTATGCAAACGACAATGAAACAGTTGTTGTAAGTTTCTTTTTTTAAAGTAAGTTCATAAAATGGAATAAATTTCTTAAAAAGTAGTTTGCTTCAAAGAGTCAAAAGTTACACATACTTTTGATTTTTGTTTGTTTGTTGAAAGAATAAGAAATTGTTTATAAAAATACTTTTTATATAGGAAAACACGTTTATAAATTTTTTATTCCTTTCAATGTAGCATTTTAAATAAATAGATTTTAAAATTTTTATTTCATTTCATTTAACTATTTTTCCAAGGACAATTTAAATTTGCAGTTATTATGATCCAAAAGGCAATTTGTGGTTAGACAGGCGAGTGTGTGGAAAACTTAATCTAACTTTTTCCCCTTTCTGATTATTACATATCAAATTAAACTTTATCTATAATTTTTTTTTTCAAATACATGTCGGAGTTGTGCGCTTGCAGTTATCCATAAATAACTATCACGCTTTTTTGTATATTTTCTACTTCTCAAAAGTTTGGACCATAGTGCAATGTTTGCATTTTGTTTCCAAAAATATAATTTTTTTATTAGAATTAAATGAAGTTCTTTTTTTAAAACAAGTGAATACAATATACTCGTATTACGCCTTAAAAGTATTCACGTGTGTATTTTTGCATTTATCATAATTTTGTCTGCTGGCAATAGAATAGCAACAAAATAACCAAGAAGCAAAAAAAATAACACCCCAGAGTATAAAAAAGTTTTATTACTACCGAAAAATATATTTTGTATACATTTACTATGAAAACAAATTGTCTAACACATGCACAGATGTAAGTATGTATGTAAGTGCATGTGCACATCGAAGTAAGCACAGTGGAAGCAAAAATTAACCAAAGATTCATGAGTAGAAATAATTGCTTACTTTGTTTCTTAATAAATTCCTTGCATTTACTTAATTAGTCCATATTTACACTATGCAAGTCTTATTGCTAAGCTGATTAGTTTGATGGAGAGAGAGACGAGGAGAACAGTAAAGTTTCTTTTCCCCTATTCTCTCTTTCCTAACAAAATAATCAGCTTAGCAATAAGACTTGCATAGTGTAAACTAGGACTTATTTTGTTATAGTTTAACTAGCAGACTCGGCAAACGATATTTTGCCACATAAATTATTTCTAACTAATTTCTGGGTTAGAAAATAATAACTTACTAATTGTAAGTGCGTGAGGATGTGGTTTATGAGAGCAATGACGAAATATAAAAATAAAAAATCACCAAACATTTATAGTTTTAAATTTATTATAATTTATACTTGTGTTAATTATTTTCAAATAAACTCATACCAAATTTGAAGACTTGTTATTATAGCTTTTAAGATATAAGATTATTATGAATCACTTTGTACGGGGTTGCCCCTACAACCGGTCCTATTCTTTCTATATTTTTAGTTACTTCGCACCTTGCTCTCAAACGATGCCATACCGAATTTGAACACTCTGATTCCTAAATCTTTCAAAATATAAGATATTTCATGCGAATGGCAGTGGATAGCCCACTTAGGGGTATAAAAAATAGATAACAATCTATTCTTAAAAGTTCATAAAAAATCGGTCAAGCCGTTTCGGAGATTTTCTCGTAAAATTTTCTTTAGGAAGAAAAAAATTAAAATTTTTTCGGTCTTTATTCTTTATGTTATTGAAATATAAAGAAACTTACAAGAAAAAGTTTCACTTTAATATGCAAAAACGAGTATTTTTAAGCTAAATTATCATCCGATTTAATTGCCTTTAGTAATGGAAAACAATAGCAGGCAAATGACCGCCACGGCTACGCTTGTAGGATCATATTCTTTTCATGAAATTTTCCATCACATATTCACACATTTAAGTCTGCACGTCCTCAATTCAACTTCATCAATTCCAAATTTGAGGTCTTGAACCGATTGTGAGGCATTGGCATAGTATAGGAAGGTTCAAGTAATGAACATCAGAGTGCCCTCCTTCCTCGACTATTGTGTAGCACAATCAATAAAATGGCTACTAAACAAAGCTTTGAAAATTTAATACACCTCATTGACACCAGAGGCGCTGCAACACTGCCCTGCCCTAAAAATAAAAACTTGCAAAAAGCAGATTTGTAAAAAGAATGAAACTTCCCTGTATCTCTTCCTACACCACCTGTCTTCTCTATGAGTATCCCTTTCCTAAACAAGGTAACACCTGGTAATAGTAGCAGGACCTCTAAAACGATGATATAACAGATTAAAATATTCCACCAGAATGTTTGTCATAAAATTCTACTATAAATCTTGGAATGCGCAAAAACTCAACTTAAACATCGGAATCAGTTAAAACTTGTAATACACTCAGCTATTAAATTCGTACTTATTGAGAATCAGTTAAAACGTGTTGTACGCTTAAGGGTTAAATTTGAAGTTATTTAGAATTGCATTTTATGTAAAGAATGTGTTTAAATCTCTAACGTATGGTTATTTTTCCTCTTTGGGCGGTTGTGTGGTATGGTGGGAGGCATTGAGGAAGGAGAGTCATACGAAATTGTTTCCTAAGGTTCAGAGGTGTGCCTCGTTTGGCATCACAGGTGCTCAGAAGAGCACAACTCTGCCAGCCATGGACGTCATTCTTCACTTACTTCTTATACTTTTTAAAGCAGGTTTGGTGAGAACAGGGTTAAAATGTCATGCATCAATCTTAAATGGGATCAGTTTTCGTAGGTTGATCTCCGTAACTCTTGGTTTTACGGACTATAAAGACATTAAAATTAATTTAACTAGAACAACCCAACTGGTTATTATGAATAGGGACTCGTGGGTGAAATCTGATAAGTTATTTGTGGGTGGTACGCTCTTTACATACGCGTCAAAAATGGGGGAAGGCATAGGAGATGGTTTCTATTTTTGGGAACGAACATTCGTAGTTCTTTTAGACTACCGAATGAATGCCCAAGCTAAGATTTGGGCAGTCCTAAGAGCCAGAAATGTGGCTGACGGCGAGAAGTAACTTTCTAAGTCAGATGGCACTAAAAACTTTGCTGGAACATAATGTCAAATCGAAACTTATTAGTGACTGCAAAAGAGCTCTCCACTTGCTTATGGCAAAATATAGTGTCAGACTATGTTGGGTTTTTGACCACAGCAATGTTGAAGGAATTAAAACTGCCCATGAGCTGGCAAGAATAGGGTCGGTGCTAGATGAAGGAGTCTGTGACAGATCGATTCAATTACCCATGGGTTATTACTACAGGAAAATTAGTAATTGGGTTGGTGAGTAGAACCAACAGTTCATGGGAGGAATAGGAAGGATTGCATTGCAGAATCTCAAGGGCGATGTTGCCAAAACTTTTATTTTTGAAAGAGAAGTAACACTCAGGCAATGAATGCCTACTACTACTACTATTAGTGTTACCTTCTTTCGGAAAGGGATAACGATAAAGAAGAAAGGTGGTCAAGGTCAAAAGATAGAGGAAAGCTTCATTGTTTTACAACTCTGCTTTTTGGACGTTTTTTGTAATAACGCAACCTTGCAGCGCCTCTGGTGTCAATGAGGCGTATTAAATTTTCGAAGTAGTGTTTATAGACATTTTATTGGCTATTTTTACTTCGCTGATGATTCTGCTACACAATAACGACGAAGGAGGGCGGTTTGATGTTTACATTAGGATAAGCATCCGCTGAAGCCGGTGTAGTTTGGTGACCAGCGTCTATGTCTGCATCACTACAACTTTTTCTACAACAACTGATACAAAGAGACACTAATGCACATCAGAAAAATGCGTAGTGTTGTTATTTTTAATGAATGTCGGAGACAGGGCTCGAACCCATGACCTTCAGCTTTGTAGTCAACGTGCTAATTAGTTCAGCCAACGCTTCCCTCAACTTGACTCAGGAAGATCCAAAATGCTGTTGGATATGAATAGGAAGGCGATGAGAGTCGTGATAGGCACATTGACTGGTCACTGCTCGGTCAGAGCAAGAACCAGCATTTGGGAAACTGGCGTTCTTGAAGTCTTTAGAATGCGCGGGAATGAAGAGGAATCAGAAACCATTGAACATCTCATCTGCCATTGAACGAAGTTGTAACGCCTTAGACGAAGTTGTAACGCCTTAGACCATGAGAGCATTAGTGTTATCAAAAAGTACAAACTAGAGGATACCAGGGGGTTGACTATGGGAATTCAGTGTATTAATGGCCGATAATAGGTGTTTTCCTGCATACAACAACGCGGGCTAATTTTATTAAAGGCTACAAATAGAAGAGAATCACAATGGACTTAACTGGGTGTCCGAGTGGAGGTGTATTACAACAAGCACCCTTCGTAAACCTAACCTAACCTTCTTCAGTCGTAAAGCAGCTCTGGGCGAGTCAACATCAAGCGTCGTTGGCAATTATTTCTTAAGTGCAACCAGGCCACTGTTGTTTATTGGCCTTCGAGAGTTTTGCGTCTCGCTCGCACTGGTTGACTGCTCTGCCACCGATAACCGTATACTCTTGCGGTTCTTCTGTGGAATTTCTTTAACAACCACGTTGCTACTTCCTATGTGAAGGCATGGGTCGTGTACAGTCAGTCACAAAACCTTTTTAAAATACTGTTAATAACATCTTGGGCATCTGGTCTAGTTACTCCGCCCATATTTGTGCAACAATACTTTGCAAATTTACTTTGTAAAGTATTAATTAAATAAATAAATAAATAAAAAATAACCTAACCTTCATAGCTCCAAATTTTACTTAAACGCAAAAAATAATGCAAAGAAAAAAATGCATACGGCTATACATTTCTTATATATATTTCCATTATTTTGACTATGTGACCACTGTACTCTGACGGGTCGATATTTTACTTCATTTATCGTCATTAAAAATAATTTTTCTTCGTTATATTAATATTTTAAAAAGGGATGAATATAAATATATTTTGAGCAGCATCATTTTTAACAGTTTTTTTTTTGGATTTTTTTCTCACAATAAACAAATAAAGGGTGTTTTTTATAAAGTGACACAAGTTTAAATCACAATAAAACAAGGAAATATATTTTTAATATCAATGAAACTGTCTTTATTTTAAAAAAAATTTTATTAAATTAATGTTTAAATATGATTTCTGCCTTGTGGGCCAAAGACTCTGCCGGCCCATAGAGCGCACCAAACTGTAATTTTCTGTGGATGTAATGGTGTTTCGACAAAAGCGTGTGGATTCTCCTCACTCCAAATGCGACAATTCCATTCAACCAGAAGTGGGCTTCATCGCAAAATAAAATTTTGAATGGAATAAGTGCACGAGGAGTTTGACAAATAAAGCAATTATTTTGATTAAAAATTTCAACAATTTGCACGCGTTGCTCTGGTGTAAGTCGATTCATAATGAAATTTCAAAGCAAACTAAACAGAAAGCAACTATCAGCTGTTAAATGGGCGCTCAAATAAAGCAGTGATGCCTACTCAAAGTTGTGACACTCTAAAAAAACACCCTATATATTTATATTACAAAATATGTATTTATGCATGTATATGTGAAATATTTTTTGTTCAGTATTTTACTCATTCTTTAATTAAAAACATAATAAATGTTAATCAATTACAAATGCAGAATCTTAAAACCGAAATGAGCACTGACACATACAGCTCTCAACTGTAATACTGATTGAAAAACGTTATCGCTGTATTGAATGCTCTTAATGAATTATAATAAATTAAGTCAATCGTGTTAATTAAAAAGAACTTCACGCCCTGTTAGTGTTGCATTGAATAATTTACAAAGGACAGTGTGCATTTGCCAATAAATGTATTGGGGGGAAATAATAAATGCTGTAAAATAATCAAAAAGTTTAATATAATTTATATTTCAATTGAATCATTTTAAAATATATATGATTTCCTTCAAGCCGGGTCAATCACTGCGTGACTTTTTGAATTTCCCACCTCTGTCAATAGGCAACTAAGTCTCAGTTGATTTCTGTCAAAATTTGCACAAACTGCTGCGTCGCTTAGTTTGTGTGTGTGTTTGGGGTCGGTGGAACCCATTTGGGAACCGTTGGTCTAGTTATTGAGAGATACGAGTACATACATATATCTGTTCATATCCTGTATCGAGCCCGACTTGCCAGTTATTATTTTCTTTTTAATTATACTCACTGTATTTTTGTCCTCGCAAAACTTTTTTTATTTGTAAATATATTTTATGTACTATTTATAGTTATGCACAGCATACATACATACGAGTATGTATTTACAGGGTGTCTGGTAGCAGATTTATATTTTCAAACTTAAAAAAAAAAACGTAATAATTGACACACAGAGCATTGAACGATAGAATGGAAATGCGGATTTTATTTTTTAAAGAGTATGTCATTCAGATATCTTTCGTCAAGTTGAACACACTGTTCAAAACGAAGCCTTGTGTGCTGTGCCACACGCTGCAGTAAACTTGGTTCAATTGAGCTGATTTCTGGTCGGATATTTTTCTTTAAAGCCACAAGAGATTATAAACCCTCTCTTTGAGCTCTCTCTTTGTTAGATCGGGCGACCTCGGTAGCCATGGGATGTCCCTAAAGCGACTGATCAGCTTTTGGGAAAAATTTTCCCGAAGCAAATTCATCGAAGCTCTGGCTGTGTGTGCAGTCGCCCCATTCTGTTGAAACCACGTATGTAAAGAGTACTATGGATGAGCTCGCAGGTTTGGCAAAAAGAATTCCGTAATCATGCGTTCGATAATTTTCACCGTTGACATTCCTCGCCTGTCCTCGAGAATTTTCGAAAAAAAAAATGGTCCAATTATCTCATGCGTGGATAAGGCACACCAAACAGTTACCCTGGGGCAATGCAATGTTTTTTGATGTTTCAATCGGCAGTAACGGCAGTTTTGCTTGTTGGCGTGGCCGTTTAAGTGAAAATGAGCCTCGTCGCTCCAAAAAATGGGACTTACAGTGCGAAAACGCTCAACATCGTTTCACAAAAAATTTTTGCGTAAATCAAAGTCACTTTCTTTCAGTTCTTGAACGATTTGAATTTCAAAAGGATGGAACTTCAGATTCTTGTTTAAAATTTTATGAATAATCGCTCTTTGAAGTCCCAATGAGGCTGCTCTTTTCCGTATTGAAAGTCGCGGATTTTCACGTAAACTGTTTTCACCCATTTCAATGTTTTTGGGAGTCCTTGAAGATCGACCGTGGGACATTAATATCCGAAGCAGTTGCGCGGAATCTCTGCACCCACGAACGAATTAAATTTACACTCGGTCCATCACGTATTCGCCGAATACCGAACTTTGAACAAAATTGTCGAGGAGCAATTACGTAAGAATCATTAAGGCTCAGTTAGCCGGCGGTAGTATAATGTAACTGCAACGTAGGAAACAGCTGATAGATACTTTTATATGAAAAGTAGTTTACGTTACATTACATCTCTATAACCGTTTCCATTACTTTTCACACAACAATATCGATCAGCTGTTTCCTACTGTTGCAGTTATATTACATTACAGTAGTTTAATGTAACTGCAACGTAGGAAACAGCTGATAGATATTTTTATATGAAAAGTAGTTTACGTTACATTACATCTCTATAACCATTTTCATTACTTTTCACATAACAATTTCGATCAGCTGTTTCCTACTGTTGCAGTTACATTCCATTACAGTCGGCTAACTGAGCGTTTACTCTTAAAAAATGTCTCCACAGCGAACGCGCGATGCTCACTCGACCACTGCGACATCGTTTATTGCTTTTAGAAATAATTGTATTTAAAAATATAAATTTGCCACCAGGCACCCTGTATTTTTGTATATATGTATGTATGTATATTATTATTATTATTTATGCTTTTGCATTACTATATACCTGTAATGGCTTTAAGTACAAACGTGTTTTTATTTTAAGTAAAACTTACATTTTTGTAACTGCGATTGAATGAATGTACGTTTGTAATAAACTAAATATTAGAAAACCAGCAAAGGATTGTAAGAATAAGTATATATCTATGTAGGTATGTGTGTAGTAGATTTTTCTGAAACTGGCTAAAGGACCCTCCATTTGTTTTGTTTAAAATTTTCCGTATATATTTGTTTGTTTTGTCTTTCCAGCACTGGGGATTGCTGTAGAAAAGTTATGAATATTTTAATAGAAAATAATTACTTTAGGTATATTTATTTTAATGACTGTGGTTATTTTAAGAGTTGGTAAAATATTGTTAAGCCGAGTATACATCTGGCCTTTCTTGTGTTGTCATTATCAAAATTTGCGCAAAGACGTTCCCATTATGTTTTTTATATGGAAAGCAATATCACACAGCGAAAAATATCGGAAATGAAAAACGTTGCCACCCACCAGTATACACTATTGCATTGTCACAAAATGCCCTAGTGTGTACTCGGCATTACATTTTCTTTTCAAAATTGCTTTGTAGTTGTGGCACTGGATAAATATAATAAATTTAAAATTTATGGCAGAACTAAAGCCAAATTTTTATTTACTGTAACAAAATTTTCGGAGTTTAATTACAAAATTCCCATTTACATACATATATTTAAAGATGTGCAAAAGTATGCAATAAAGTAGTGACGAAAAATGTGACAGGGAAATCTAAATGAGGGAATATATATAAATTTATTCCTTTTACTCCTGCAAGGAGCATAGGAGTGACACGAGGTTTTTCCAATAAATTCGATCCGATGCACGATGTTTAATTTCACTCCAACGTAACTGTAAATGGGATAATTCAGTTTCAATTTGCCGTCTCGACTGCCTTGCGGGTTCCAGTATATAACTTGTTTAGTAATATAGTTGGGCTGTTTAAGCAATGTATGTCCAATCCAATTCCATTGGCGTTTGCGGATTTCAACTTGGATAGGTTGTTGACTAGTTTCCGACCAGAGACAATAATTTGAGATTGTTCTAGGCCAGAAAATGTATAGAATCTTTCTCAGGCATTTATTTACAAACACTTGTATGGAATGTATGTCACGTGGTGTGGCATTCGACGTGTCGCAACCATACAACAGTGTGGATTTTACATTTGAATTAAACATCATGAGCTTCGTCCTTCTTGATATATATGACGAGTTCCACACTGATTTGAGTTGGTCGAATGCTTGCCGGGCTTTGTGAATGCGACTAGAGCTGTCAGCTTTGAAACCTTCACTTTTATTCAATACGCTTCCCAGATAACAGAATGCTTCTATTTCGTCGAGTGCTTGACTCTGAACGGTCAATGTTTGCTTCTTATTTACTTTCATTCGCATTATTTTTCAAGCCAACATGTGATGCGGTTTCCTGGACTAGTGATAACTTAGATTGCATGTCTGAAAAGGTGTGAGTAAGTAGACAAATGTCATCAGCTTAATCAAGATCTTGCAGCCTATCTTAGAGACCCCAAGTGATTCCCATTCTGTTAGATGTTGCCTTAGCCATTACTAAAACAAGTACGCAGTTAAAAAGCAGGGGTGATAACACACAGCCTTGTCGTATACCGGAGTTAGTGTTTACCTTGTTGCTCAGTTGTTTTTCGTGAATGATACGACAGGTAGCGTTTTCATATAGACCTTTGATGAGACTTATTAGCTTGGCAGGTACACTTTTACATTCTAATGAGTTCCATATGGCTGAGTGATTTAGGGTGTCAAAAGCCTTCTCAAAGCCTATAAACGTTAGGTACAAGGGTGATCTCCATTCTACAGACTGCTCTATGATCACTCTTAGGCTGTTAATATGATCGACACATGATTTGTGAAAACGAAAACTGGCTTGTTCCTTTCTAAGCTCAGGGAGAAGAGAAGTAAAAATTCTTTTATTCAATATGTGTGCGATCACCTTGTTAACCATACTCAAGAGCGTTACAACTCTCCAAGTTTTACGGAATGTTAGATCTTCTTTTCTTATTGGTAGATTTATGATGACACCTTCAGCAATTTCGTCTGGGAGGTTTTCTATACGCCAGAATTGGTTTATAATTGGCGTGAGTAAATGGGCACCCGTTATTGCGTCAATTTTTAACAGCTCTGGGGAAATATTTTTTGTACCCACAGCTGCATTTTGAGTTTTGTGTGGGTAAGGACGTAGTTGTATAGAATTCTTCCCAAAGTTTCAGTTGCTCTTGTTAAGATGTAATAAATGAGAGAATAAGAACAACAAATCTTTTGTGTTGTGCTCATAAAATGTTGTCCTGACTATGAAACATTTGCTGCAAATCATTTGAATTTTTTTTATGAGAAGAGAAAGACGAATGGAAAAGGGTACTTTGTTTCATGTGCATGCAAATCTTGTGTTGAGTATTCTCATCACATTCTCATGCGAAATATATAAAAAAATATATTAAGCTGCAAAACAAAAACTTCACAGTGTGGACACCAATGCAGTTTCAAAAGAGAATTTAAAAATTTTTCATCTGACATGTTTTTCTGTATACTCGTAGACGGGAAACTAACAAAACAAGTTCTGGTTTAATTTCTTGGAAGTCACAAAATTATCATATTATTTCTCTCAAATATATGTTTCACCAGTAGGACCTAAAAAATATAGTTTCGAAAATCTTTTGCAACTGACTTCATAAAAGCAGAGTCTTCTCAATCAATCAATGGATTTTTATTTACTTGTGTTACTTCATAATTCCGTCCTTTGTAGACCGATTTTTATAACTATTATTTGTCTGAGAGTGTGTGGCTTCCATTTGGTTCCATTGCCACAAAAGTGGACGGGACCACACGCACTAAACTTTTTCTTTGATTTTTTGTAAATACACAGAACGCACATTTGAAATGTTTTTATTAATCCTTAAATAGCTGCTTAAATATTGCTTATATGTTTTTCTAGTAAAGATTCTTAACTAATTTTTCATTAAATCCTTTTCTTTTCAGAGAGAACTTACGAAGTGGCTTATAGTGTCACCGCTAAAGAAAGCCACCCGCTCACGTGATTGACTTTAACGATTCACAATTACAGTGTATCAGCCTGATCACCAGTGACATTTTTATTTAAAGTCAAAAGCATGCATCAACGTGAGCATAATAAATCGTGTTGATACCTTGTGAAAGTGACTTCACCTGAGTGTGACTTTACGTAAGTGTGTTTTTAAGTGAGAAAAGGTTTTCACTTTCGTTATTAAATAATCCCTATGAACTGCGTGTGCGTGAATAAAATTGGAGAACGTGAATTTTCACAGACGTACAGACAAATCACCTTAAAAATATTTAAAATCCTTAAAAACAGAAAACAATTATCGTGAGTGGAGGTGAATCATAACATAACATAACTTGCTTCCTTATGGCTTAACATGCACCTGGAACGTAATTTAAAGAGACAAAGAATTCTAGCTATCGTTAATATGTAGATGATACACCAGAGCGTGAGTGTGACTAGGCGTGAGAGCTAATTTTCTTTGTCATTATTACGAGTAATTTATATTTTCATAAAGCTCTTAACCGTGTGTGATTGAAATCGAAAAAAAACAATATTTCGTCGCGAGTGAATGTATCAAAATAAATTCCGATAGTTTTCGAAATAAAAAATAATAATAAATCTATACTGAATCGAACGTAATCTACATCAGCGTGTTCCGATTTCAATGAAATTCACCATATATATAGTATTTATAAGAGGAGCTTTTAAGAGAAAAAATTTGTAGACAATGAGGTCCTTTGGTTTAAAAAAAAGACGTTAAATTTTTCATTAAAGTACCTAGTATAGGGTCGTGGGGTGATAAAACAACCTTAAAAATTTATTATCGTTTTAGCAGAGATCTATTATACACGTGAGTATGCTGTTCGGCTTCCAGTTTGTCTGTCTGCCATCCAGTCCGCCTGTCTGCCTTCCAATCCGCCTGTCTGCAGTCCGGTACATCTGTCGAGTGCATCTGTTTAGCGTGCAGTACTTCTGTCCGCCGTCCAGTCAAATTGATCACAGTCCAGTTTGTCTGTCTGCCATCCAGTCCGCCTGTCTGCCTTCCAATCCGCCTGTCTGCAGTCCGGTACATCTGTCGAGTGCATCTGTTTAGCGTTCAGCCCATTCGCCCGCCGTCCAGTCCATCTGTCTGGTGTCAGTCCATCTGTCCGTCGTTCAGTCCGCCTTTCTGCCCTGCAGTCCGCCTGTCTGCTGTCCGGTCTATCTGTTTGCCTTTCAGTCCGCCTTCCAGTCCGTCCGTCCGTCCGCCGTCCAGTCCGTCCGTCCGTCCGCCATTCAGTCTATCTGTCCGCCGTCCAGTCCGTCCATCCGCCATTCGGTCTATATGTCCGCCGTCCAGCTCATCTGTCCGCCGTCCAGTCCGTCTGTCAATCCCTCCAGTTTGTCTTTCCGTCTTCCAGTTCATCTGTTCTCCGTATAGTCCGTCCCCTGTCTCTGTTATGCCTTATCGCCTAAACGGTCCAACATCTTTTAATTCAATTTAAAACAACTTTTTGAAAAAGTAGGTACAGAAGGAGGGCAGGGATAAATATGTGCCCTCCGAAACTATACCACCGATTTTTATGAAATTCAAAACAGTGATACATCTTAATTTTTAAAAGAAGCACGCAGACTTCATATATTCTTAAAACTAGGACCAAGAGAGAAGAGAAGCAATTCTGCTTCTCCGGAACTGTTCAACCGATTTTTAGGAAATTTAAAACATAGATAAATATGCGTTTAAAAACCAAACGGGCTTTGTATATGTACGATTTTTGGACATATTGAATATTTTTTCAATTCAGTGGGTTTTGCTATAAATATTAATTTTGAAGCGATTTTTAAGAACAATCGAACTTTTAAAAATTGGACAGTGGTGGGGAACCCTATCTGCGCGAATATCACTCTCACTACAATTTTACTTCTGATCTTATAAATATATAGTCAAAAATTAATTCCGAGCGGGCATAGCTAGTTTTGTATAACGGAAAGCATAATAAAGCTTACAATTTAGTGCTAAATGGACAAAAAATCAGTGCTTACTTGAACACCGGCTCTGGCTTTCAATTGCTTGATAGGACAACAAATCGACACAAGTCATTCAGGCTGCAAGCGGACATAATTCAATCATAAAGTCGTTTGGGGAGTTTGTCAATAAGCAAAAGGAAACTAAGGAAAGAATTGAAATAATAATACGCAAGTTTAAAAAAAGATCCAGTTACTAGGAAAAGAAGCGGCAAAGCTACTTTCGGGAGAACCTAAGAAGCATGGACGAGGAATGATTAAAGCAATAAATTACTGATAGTGAAATCCGGCTAATTGAGTATACAACATTGGAGACTAAAAATTTCAGCGAGAATCTACTACAGGGAAATAGATGTCATTCAGGAGTTTTAACAAGCAACATTAAATAAGCGTAAAGTAGGAAAAATTAGCTATCCAGAACCCAATACAATCAATATCACACAACAGTAGAAGAGTCGTAAACTGATGAATGAAGTGTTGAAACTTATACTGTAATGTCATCCCTCGAATGATTATCAGAAGACAGTTTCACAAATGAACACCCCATAAATACAACAAGACTGATAGAGGAAATCTTCAATCTTTTAAAACCCTGGTTTCGCACATTTTTAATAATGGAGTGTTGCAGCGCCTCTGGTGTCAATGAGGCGTACTACATTTTCGAAGCCATGGTACTGTTATTTAATAACTGTCACAACCAGGCTCGAACCCAGGACTTTTGATTTTGCAGTCAACGTGCTAACTATTCAGTCAACGCCACCCCCCAAGCGATAGCAAGTATTCAAAAAATATGGTACCTGAGACCAAAATTGGAAGGAGAGGCTGAAATCTAAACACTTCGGAGAGAAATTCGCAGCTCCACACGCGTTTACCGTAGATCACTACAACAACTAAATATGTATTAGCGCTTAGAAAATTAGTGAAACAACCTGTTGGTTCCTTAAATAAAATAGCTAGTCACTACACAACAACTCAGAAGTATCTTATCTCCATATATCATTGAAAATATGAGAACAAGCTTTCTTACGATCAGTCTCACTTGTAAAAGTCTTCACAAATAAGGATAAGTTAGAAGTTTTGAAAAGATATTCTCAATCTGTGGAAGCAATGAGTGAAACGAAAAAAATTTGCGTATTCGAAGTAAAGGGTTTTGCACTACCATCCGATCAGAAAGTCAAAGAAAATGCGAAAATGAAGTGCACCCGATATACGCATATTATGAGGTTCTGCGTCTCCCATGAACAGCACACCTTCGTTGTCTAAAACCAACCTCAAAAGGACTGAATTACCAGAGGCTGATACTTCTAAATCTGAGAGATGCAAATCAAAACGTTTGCAAAATAGCATCAGTAACAAATATTTCACACGAACAGGCACTAACGCTTATTATCGACAACGCAGCCCTCACCGATTAGCCAGAAAGGTACATCGTTCGTTGCACCTAACAGTTCAGATCAAGTTCACGGTTAATTCAAACGAAAAAGAGATACAATGTAGAACAATACTCGATTCCGGAACACAACTAAACCTTATTAGCAAGCGGTTAGTAAAAATGCTTGGTATTTCTAGTAAACCAGCTCCGATCTGCATTAGCAGAATTTTACAAAGTAGCAGTAGAGTTGTAAAAGTAATTTTAGATTAAAGAATAACGAACTAAAATACACCACTACACAACCGAGGGTGGCGGTTCTGCCACATATAATTTCGTCTGAGTCGTCGTAAACGGTCAACATGGACTATTGGCCAGTCCATAAAAACATCATACTGTACTGCCCAAAATTTAATCGTCCCAGCAAAATAGATGTTTTATTGGATGTGAAGTTTTGTCACCAACTGTTGGCATTGCGACTGTTTAAACTAGATAAGGATTTACCTGTAATGTAAAATGCCCTACTTGATTAGCTTTAAGCTTTAAACGTTGGCGGACATGTATCTTCTACTGCGGAATGTGTAATATATTTATAAGGCGAAACTAACTTAGAAAAGGTGATTGCCCAACTTTGGGAGCTTGAAATTTGTTGAAAGATTTGTGGTAACTTGACTGGCGAAGATCCCATAAACCACAACCGAAGATATACGCTTCATGAAGGAATACGAAACATTGCGTCACATGACACAATATATAGGAATTACACACCAAAGCCAATCTATTTAATTCCTCACCACTACTTAGACCTGAGAGTTTAACCACTGCGGTACGAGTGGTGGTTGATGGTTCATCAGTGAATGATTTCATGCACACAGAAACCACGGCTCAAAGTGAGCTCTTCTCAACCTTACTTTGCTTCCAGCTATCGCTTTTTGTTTTCACGATAGACATAAAAAATTTATGGGCAAATGTGGAATATGTGCATAAAAGTAAAATAGATTAGAAAAGGCCATTGCCCACCTTTAGGAGTTGAAAAGTGGTTGGATTTAAAAGAATAGTACGAACGGTCATTTAGACAAACTTCTACAATTCACAAAAGTGCAACTATTCGGATATACGGAATTGGATTGAAAATATTTCTAGTAAGGTGACTACCGAAGAACCAATAAAAGAAAACCAGTTCTTACGTGGATAGTGAAATTTCCAGAGATAATAGCTTAAATACAACCTTAGCAATTAATAAATAACTAAAAATTATTCCAAGTCAGCTTAAGCACAAGGTACAAAAGTGAACCGCAAATCATTGGCAGTTACTCCAAAACGATGTAAAATAATGAGCAGTAGCTGAATTTGACTTCAACAACAAAAGTAACTAGACTGTGAAAACCTTGGATACCAAAAGCTTCCAAAGTCCATTCTACAGTTGCCTTAAGAGAAATAAAAAATATTTGGTATTTGCACAGTTCGCTAGTCTCTTTGTGTCTCTAGGTTATTATCCCCAATTGCAGTCATTGCTAAAATGTTTGTTCAAGATTTATGGTAGATTAAATTAGAATGGGATGAAGCGTTCCAAACAGACCTTCTTACGAGATGGATGACAATTTGCAATGACCTGGAACATGTAAACAAGCTAAAATGTTCGTGACATATTAACGAAGGGCTTATATCATTAAACACACAAATTTCTGCTAATGCAGAGGCTTCAGAAAAGGCATATGGGACAGAGTTTTATATGAGGTCAGTCAGCAAATATAAGCAGGTAACAAACGAAAGATTGTCATGTGCAAAATCAACAGTGGAACCTGTAAAATGCCAGAATTTACCTCGTCGACTCTTTGTCCAGCACAGGTAACTAACAGCCAAGGTAAAAAGGAGAATACCCGCATGTTTCCGTGGACAGACTTATAGATAGTGTTGAACTGGATTTATTGTCAATATTCATCATACCATACGTTTGTAGCTAATCGATTAAAATCAATCGATTAAAATCAAAGGACAACTCTAAAGATATCCTGTTACGTAGTCTTTCCCTAAGATAACTGGCAGCTGGTATTTTATGGAACTATCTTCTTACACGAGCAAAAATATATTTGGCCACAATAATACCCCAAGACATCCGCAATGAGCGACGACATCGATATGGATGGAATAGAAGAAAATATCTAATGCCACCACGGAAAGTGGCACCTAAACAAGCGTCATTTATTAGGAACACCATAATTTATCATCTAGGACATTGAGAGAAACGACAACAATGTAATCTGGTTTTACCATTTCAAGAAGTGTCAGGAAGTAAGCAAATGAAGCCGAAACATCAACATTGCTCTGTTTATAGACACTAAATACACTACTCCTGTACACTAAATAAGTACTCCTGTACGGCGTTAAACACACAAACAAAATTCCCTCAATAGCAAAATTAAGATGAGGATTAATTGGCCATTCTAAGGAAACATTGCGTAAAACATACCAAAGCCAAATAAGGACTTGTCATCGAAACGAATCACACCACTTGGCCACTCATAAACTCCGGCGTCAATTTTTTAAAAATGTTTTCGATGCATTATGAGACTAGACGAAAAAGGTCTGCATTGCGTTATTTTGATGTTTCTTCTTCCAAAGCGCTGTATGTGGAATTAGTAAGAAATTAGACATAAGCCTTGACAGGAATATTGAAGCTTTTTGTAAGCAGACGAGCTCATTTGCCGAAATCTGTATTATGACAATGCAAAAAAAAAACTTAATTTAAGCAAAGTACTGGAGTCAGAAGCAATTTATATGAGCTCAGTTCACAATAACATCGACAAAGAATGTATAGCCGGAAAAATTATGCTTCACTTCATACCACGAAGAGCACTTCACCTCGGAGACTTTTAAGGGAAGCAACGATAAAATTAGGTGAGGGTAGGTGGCACAAGTTGCCAGTTTTAAATATCAAAACCAGCCCATATTGGTCCTAATTAGTTCCTGGAAAGAAGACGTGAATAGGTAACTTCTTCTACGTTTCTCCATTTGGTTCAGTGCTGAACCAACCTGAAGACAGGATAAACGAGTTTATTTGTCTAATATCACAGTTTCACGAGGATGCCAAATCATGCAACAGTGGACTACACAGTCAGATAGTTATTTTCTCAGAGAGAGAGTGTGATAGAGAGCGAGAAAGCGGCAATATACAGAGGTGGTGTTCTGCAGACCTTTTGTCCTCCTCATTATGATAGCTTCTGCAGAAATCCTAATATGGTAGATTTAATCTCCTAGCAGAACACCTATAAAACAGTGATCTGTAATCACCACAAGTGTGCATACTTGTCCGCAAGTTGTCCCCTTCGAAATTGCAGATCTACTGCAGTTATATTGGAGCCATATTTTTTGCCTCGTTATTGAGCAGGTGACTTCGTTATACCATCTGGTCTGCATGGTTTTACAACATTTTAGCGGGACACCAACAATTTGATCCGTAAAATATCTATTGCTTAGAAGTGTAGCAACAGCATCATTAACACACGATGATTTCGATACGGTGGTAATAGAAATTGAAGGAATTTAATTGCATTAACTCCTGATCACTTCCTCATCAAGGAACAACTCAATACGCAAGGCATTGTTAGTGCTACACCAGCAAAAATCAACCTGCTGAGAAGGTGAAAAAAATAGAGTTTTGGAAGCAATGGTGACGAAAGTTGCTGTGCAAACTGCAATAACGCTAAAAGTGCAAGATACAGAAAAATAACATTAAACCAAGCGGAACCTCCTCTACAGTGGACTTAAGGAAGAATTGTAAAATTACACCAGAAATATGGTGACTTCATTGGAGTGGTAGACGGCAGGACAGAAAACGGTGATTTCATAAGAAAGATTCCTAGATTAGCACAACAAGCAGAGCATAATACGGAGTCTAGTGAAACGTCTAATCAAAGTGATCCCGATCCATAAGAAGCGTAGCAACAGCATTATTAACATACGAAGAACTCGATAGAGATTGAGTGGATTTGGCTTCAGAAGTTAGATCACTTCCTCATCAGGGAACCACTTAAGCGTTGTCATCAGTTTAAAAACGGGGAAACAAACTGCAATATAACTACAAGTAAGAAATACAAAAGAATAAGATTAAACCATGCAGCAGCTGCTCTACAGTGGACTTTAGGATGCATTGCAAAAGTATATCGAGAAGATGTTGGCTTCGTTCGAGTGGTGGATGGCAGGACAGCAAAAGGTGATTTTAGAAGACGGATTGATCGATTGGCACCACTAGCCGTACATAATAGGGATGTTGGTGAAACGTCTGGACAAAGTGATTTCAACGGAACAACTTCTTCTCAAAACTTAAAGAATTTATATTCCTAGAAAGAAAATGCGCAATTCTACACATTGCAAAATGTTCAGCATTATTATGATTCTTATTCTAAAACCATTAGTGTTAGGAGCACAAGTGCTTAATCAGATGTTCGGAAATCGCTTAAACATACAATTCGATGGAATCGGACCAGCAACAATTTCGTCCACAGGATGGTAACTCTTGATGTATTAAAAGAATTTTGGACCAATTCAACAATATATTCCAGCAAGGAGCAGAAACTTTAAACAATTTTATAAAGAAATAAGGCAACATAGACCAATCTGCTGAAATATACTGAAACAGAACTAATGTGACTTTCCTGTAGGTTAAAGATGAGAGCCGCAATTGATATAGTTGAGAACATCGACATCGCTCACTTGCTGTTTGGGTGTTGGATGCCGAATATGTTTATATAAGGCGCTAACAAGTTCATATGTCAGTTTCAATCATAGACTCTTCCATTTATATAAGGAAATTACATCAAGAATCAGTAAAGCAGAAGTTCGATCATATCCTTTTACAAATAGCGAAAGTACACAACATGAGACGAGACGAACACTATCGAAACAGAATCTACCGCGTTGATTTCACGCTACAACCGCAGCCGCACCACTTTGAAACTCTTCAAGTTCATATGTATAATTTTTTTAAATTTTGTTGAAGAACAGTTTGTTTCTAGATAAAGGCCTTTGACTTCCAGATCTCCACACATGACTTTCAAACTTCTCGTGGAACAAACACCATATCAAAAGCCTTATCTAAATCTGTAAAAAATTTTCAAAATTAAAGAAAATCCTGTCGGAAGAAAAATACATCACTGTAATTTATCATCTAAAACTTTTTTAGCACTTTAAATGAATAGCTCATGTATGTGATGAATATAATTGAAATCGGAGCAGATGTTTTCGGAAACTAATTTGTTTTGTCGATATGATATGAAATTACTCAATAATATCGTAAACTTGCCATCAGATTGTGCATAAAGATGAGTAGAAAAAACATCGTCGCGAGTGCATAAATAAAATTTTCTCGGGTCATATGAAAAAAAAAATATTAAAATTAAAAATTATACAGTTTGTCGCGAGTGCGTGAAAATAAAACTTTTCGAGTGAGTGCGATCGTTATTGGAAAACAATTCGCATTAACTTATTTTCTATATTTCGTGCAAATTCCGTGAGACTGAACTAAAGATGATGCCTTACAAGGATTTCTGCAGCTTTCGCTTCTGCAACTGCATTTTCCGGTAAGTACTCAATTTTAGTTCGATTTTAGCTTATATGGTTAAATTTAAATCCTAAATTTTGAGTGGGTTAGTTGTTAACTTAATAATTGATGATTTGTTCCCAGTAAAAAAGTTACTCCAAAGAAGTCATGAAAATGTAGAGTTTGCGATCCGGCAGCAGCGCAAATGAGCATTTCTAATGATTTTTACATATGATTGTGATTGCAAGAAGTTGTCTTTTTCGATTCCTAATCACCGAATTGGAAAAAAATGTCCCTTTTGGCGTTTTATAATAATATTTTCGTATAAAAAAAAATGATAAAAAATTACCAATTTTTGCAGTTCATTTCTTTTCATGCGAATTCAAACGCAAAACATTATTTTCATGTTTTGCTGTTTCCACAATTGTGTGCTTTTCTGATTAATTGCTTCGCGCAAACGGCGCATAACTTCAAGGTAGTATTCCTTATTGACCGTACGACCTTGTGGCAAGAATTCATGATGCACCACGCCATTGCAGTCGAAGAAAACAGTGGGCAAAACCTTCACATTTGACCGAACTTGACGTGCTTGACGAGCATCGTCATTGACATCTTCTCGGCCTTCCTTAAACCGGTAATACCACAATTGAACTTGTGTTCTGCTCATAGTAGACTCGCCAAACGGCACATTCAACATTTCAAATGTCCTTGCGCACTTAATTTAATTTTTTTACCCAAAACTTAATACAGTTTCTTTGATCCATTTTGTCGAATAGTAAAAAATCGAAGAGCACACCAAAACACGACTAATCTTTTTATCTGTCAAAAACAAACTGACAATCCAAAATGGCTGATGTTGCCAACATATATAACAGACATGTGTACCAACATAACAGAAAAAAAATGCGAAAATCGAACATACGTAACTCACGAAATTTGAAAATAACGGTTATTTTTTTATCAGACCTCGTATATCTCGAAAATCGTAGGTTATCAGCCTTTAACTTCCAAAGTTTGGTGGCAAGGCTGCTGCCCTGATATGGATGTGACATTTCCAATTACCCAGTTTATCTGTAGTCATTTCCAACTATAGCTGAGGTGTTGACGTGGATATTCCTCCACGGTTTCGGTAGCCAGAGCACCAGCAAGAGGCTATTAGTGACGCGTCACAACCCCTTGCAACCCCTGTTTTCATGTAAATTTAAGTCAATAACTTTAAATTTTTATACTAAAATTTGTTCACAAATATCTTTGAAAAAAAAAATCGTTTTAAAAAAACTATGATAAGTATTTTCTAAAGCTGTAACGAAAGTACAAGTTTTTGTATGACTAAAATATACTTTTACTTGCTTTCTGCTAATTATTGATTTTTTTAGAAACAATGAAAATGTTGTTGACTTCCAATTTTTTTTACTGGGTCAGTTTATGATTTTTTACAGCAGAAATAAATTACTTTTGATTTACTTTTTTTTCACTATCATAAGCTAAGCGAAAAATCGAATTCAAAACTTGCCGCAATATAAAGTGTAGTTTTTTTTCTATTTATTTGGGTCAGATTGAATTTGTAGCTGCCTTAAGAATACCTCACTTAAGTACATTTTCATGACTGTAGACCATCCTCCCCCAAACCCTATAACTTTCAGAAATAAGGCCAAAACCGACCGGTCAATATTAAGGTTAAGTCTACAACACAAACTCGAAACCTACTCAGCACCAACTGACAGTGTGAAGCTGATAGTTGGAAAGTACTGACCTCAGGGAAACCTGAACGAAAGAAAAACCTTGGATGACAGGACATCTGATAAATTTTAGGAAAGAACGCAGAAGGCTCTTTGACAGAGCCCAGCGGAAAAAAAAACTTGAAGTGTACTGAGATGAATATAAAATGAATCTTAGAATATACAACAAGAAAATATGGGAGGCTAAACGCTAATCCTGGACGGTTTTCCTATCGAAAACCCATACCCACCCTGAAACACTCGTTAACTCGAATGGTAGAAGGGCGGAAACGATGGAGCAGCTATTAGGAATACTAATGAAGTCATACTTCCAGACAGGAGCTGTGGATAATACAAAAGTAATGCCACACAAAATGCCCTTTCTGCAAATCGATCGATTTGAAATCGCACGATTTGAAATCGCACGATTTTAGAAAACTAACTCCGACAATAGAAATATATTATTTTAGATTTTTTTAAATTTTTTTATTATATAGATTCTCAAATATCATGTCTGAAAGAAAATTATCGTGTATGATTTTAAACACGTCAGCAGAACCATTATTTATTTTTTGAAAACGAGTACTTTACTCGGATTCGGTTTACAGAACAGGGCCGATAATTACTACCACGCAAATGGTAAATAATGCAATTAGAAATTTTCTGCCATTTAAAGCAGCTGAGCCTGATAGTATTTTCCCGGCTCTTTTTCAGAAGATAGGTTGGACAACATCTTTACACCCACTGCACCTTTACCATATGCTTCTTAGTTGTCTTCATACCAAAACAAGGCAAACCCAGGGTGTTGCTATAACAAACCTTCACTGGGTGACCCAGTTGGATAAATTTTGTTAAAAAGCCACCCAGTTTGTTTAGTAAAATTATTAATCATATAGTCGTATAAAATGGCTGAAGCAGGTTTTATCTGTAAGTATTCTTTGATTAAACATTTTAGGACTTAAACTTTCAATCTTGTGGATAGTTCCTTCTTCTTCTTTATCATGAAAAATTTTGCACAAGTCGTTATAAAGTAGTCAAAGGCTTTTAGGTGCATTCTGGGAATGTTCACTGAGCTGTAGTTAGGTTTCTAGGAAGATTTATCGCAAACTGCGTTCTCTTGGGATATCTTTCGATCCTCACTAAAAATGTGCTCTTTCTCCCATCTCTTACTCACAATTTATTGAAGTTTGTGCGCTATTATCTTTTCTATTTATCAGCTCTCACTCTCATTAGTTTGTTTTTTTTATCCAAAAATGTATACCCAACCGTTTTTGTTTTTCCTCCCACTGATATGGCACAATTTGCCTTGACATAGTTTCTACATCAATCTGCTAGCAGCCAAAATGAAAACTATTTTAAATCAGTGCAATTTGAGTACCAAAGCTAAATTAACCATTGCATTGCACTTAACCATACGTACGTATGAGAGTGCTCCTAATATAAAATGATGACTGTGCTAATGACACTGTGATGCAAGTGATGCAGACGATGCAAATGATGCCTCTCGTAAAATCACACACATATCAAATATGAGTTCCAAGAGAAAAAAAAATGCAAACAAGTTTTTAATTACCATATTAAACTTGTTACATGGTAGTAAATGTGGCAAAATAATTGCAATGTCAGGAAAATGCAAATGACATTTTAATATTTATACGCATATACTTGCAGGAAAAAAAGAGGCGACGCTCGTAAGCAGATTAACAAATAAATATGCAGTGAGTAAAAAATTTTGAGTGATTTGTAGGTTTAATGAAAATTATGCTCTTTGGCTGTTTTCTGGCAAATATTCAAATGAAAGATTAATTCTATATTTAAATTATTTAAGTTAAATCCAGATCTGTTTTTGATATAATGCTAATTTATGTGCCAGGAGCTGCTGTATTCTTCTGCTGTAAAACCGCCAATTAAATTGTTTGTCAGGTAGTTCTAGTAACAATATATTTATTTCCAATAGAAACAAAATACGTATGTATGACGAAAAACAAAGAACAATCACAAGTAACGAATACTGGTAACAAATACTGGTAACGAATACTGGCAACTAAAATACAAACATGTGAAACATATCAATTCTTGTAAACCTAGTTTACAACTCTGCTTCCTACCTACAAACAATGAAGTAGACTCGTGAGACTCCATTTCGATAGATACCACTTTAGTCGTCCGTATCCTAACCTATGAAAACGGCATTAATCCAATTTGAAATCCAGTGAGCAGCCGTAGCTTTGAGGTATCGCATACCTATACCAATCTGTGATACCTCCGACATGTCGTTTAGTATGTGTTTTCCTAGAAATTTTTACCGCACAGTTTGCAATGCCGGGCGCTCACAGAGCGCTGAGAAACTGTATCTTCTTTGCCCTGTTCTCTATAGCCGCGACTGATTGCTTTATAGGGAAGATTCAGCTTACAATCATAAAGTGTATTTTTTTTATAGAGTGACACAAGTTTGAATCATAATAAAACAAGGAAATATGTTTTTAGTATCAATGAAATATTATTTATGAAATTAATGTTTAAATATGATCTCTGTCAACAACTTTTCGCAGCATTTACGACTGTACTTCGCCGATAACTCTTCGAATGTTGATTTCCAGGTGTTCAACTGGTTATGGTTTATCGACGTAGACCAGTGACTTACAATAACCCCAAAGAAAATAATCCAATGGGGTTAAAGCAATTAATTGGGCCATTACGTGAAATTATTTTTTCATCAAAAGTTTCTTTGAGTAAATCAATTGTAGCGCCCGCTGTGTGGCTTGTAGCTCCGTCCTGTTGGAACCACATACCAGCAAGATTAATGATACATAATTGAGGTACGAAAAAATTTCGAGTCATGTTCCTATACCGTTCACCATTGACATTCTGACCGTCATCATTTTTAAAGACATATGGGCCAATGACTCCGTAAGTCCATAAAGCGCACCAAACAGTAACTTTCTGTGGATGTAGTGGTGTTTCGACAAAAGCTCGTGCATTCTTCTAACTCCAAATGCGACAATTCTTCTTATTTACGTATCCATTCAACCAAAATTATGTACGCCATAAAATGGAAGAATTGCACGATGAGTTTGACGAAAAAAACAATTATTTAATTAATTAAAAATTTCAAAAATTTACACGCGTTGCTCTGATGTAAGTCGATTCATAATGAATTTCAAAGCAAACTTAACAAAAAGCAACTATCAGCTGTTAAATGGGTGCTCAAATAAAGTAGTGATGCCAACTCAAAGTTGTGACACTCTAAAAAACCACGCTTTATTTGTCGATCTACAATGCATAAGAAGCATCCATAGAGGATTCGTCCTCCTGTTCAGTTCGACTGCTTGCTCATTTCCGATAAAGTTAGGTTATATTAGGTTAGCAGGTTAGATTAGGTTATCTTAAGGAGGAGAGCCCTCATCTTGCCTATGGACAAGTATAGTGTCAGACTATGATTGAGGGAAATGAAATTGCTGATGAGCTGGCAAGAATAGGGTCGGCGTTAGATGAGCGAATGTGTGACAGATCAGTGAAATTACAGATAGTCTTATGGGTAGAAATGAGTGGACCCAACTGGCTCTCCGAGTGGAGGTTTGTTATAGCACCACCCTTCCTAACCTAACCTAACATAATTTAGGTTGAAAAGAGGGGCAATCAATGTTGACCCCATCCGTTTCGGATTACTTTTATGCTTTTTATATCATGTTATGCGTTCTTAAGAAGAGATATTGAAGAGATACTCAATACAGAACCATAAAAATCTCTTAAACTTAGTCGGGTTAGGACTCTAGTCGCCTCAACATCATAAGTTTTTTCAGACTGAATCCCTAAGATATTCAATATCTGGTGTATTTTCCAAGTGGAAGATTTGTCTTCCAATTTGACTGAATGCTGGAGCGTGACGCAAGTTCCATAGTTTTTTATCATCTTCCTGGCAAACTCTAAATGTTGTATCGTCAACAACACTCATGCCTGGTGAGTTCTTAACTCTGTATGTCCTGTTATTATGTGAACAAAATTCCTAAAGGTTGGCCTTCTTAAACTTATAATCTCTTTTGTCTTTTCACTATTTGGGTTTCCCCAGAGAATTTCGGTCTTTGTGCTAACAGTAAAGTTTTGCCTGTCTTTGGTGGTATATCCCATTGTTTCAGTTAATTTTTAAGTTCTTGAAAAGATTTGGCGTTTCTATGTTTGGTGCTACTCTGATCTTTATTTAATTAAATCGTGTAAATGTGGTTGCATTTACATGAAAGCCAAAAATTACTTCAATATATAACCATTCAGCTGTGTGAAGCCATGTGTCCTTGTTATTCCAAATATGTTTTTCAAAATTTTTGCTCTAACGAAAAATGAGAAATAATCTTTTTTTTCAATATATGAAATTTTGCAATTGTTGTATTTTGCTATTGCATTAAACTGATTATTTTTTATTATACTCAGTTCGACGATAGAAGTCAATCACTGGCTGAAAAGTTATTTAAGCGGAAACGGAAACACATTCAACACAAACGGTAAAAAATGTCAACAAACAATTTTCCTTTTCACTAGAAAAATGCCATTTAATTTAGTTGAAAAACATATTAAAAAAAAACAAAACAAAAATTAAATGAAATGCATTGAACATACACATACAGCACTATTTCAAATGGAATTGAAATAAAATCGATTATATTTCGTTTGATTTTATACAACACATGCATGAAAATCTGTGAAAAGTACAAGGCTTGCAGATCTGTTTGCCGCATTCTGCACATTCAGTGTGAAGTTACATTTAAATTGAATTGAAATTTATTGAAATATATGAAGGCTTGCATTTCAGGATTATTTCAATAATACTGTAACTATGCAGGCTAAAATAAATGCTGGCGGAATGAGAAATATTTACTCAATTCACAAGCCACTTTGTAGCATTTAAAGTTGTAATTGAAAAGATAATTTAAAAAAAAAACAATAATACTTTATAAATAATTTATTCTTCTCTTGAGAGTTAAAAATACTCGTAGATGTGTCTAAGATTTATTTGGGCATCTGCCAATACGTCTGTATCCAAAATTTTTTTTATAAAAATGGGTGAACTCCATCACCCCTGTACTTAACACGAAAACGCTATCTGACTTGCAAGATACACATAGGTTGCAATCTTTGAACATACGAGCAGTTGTCGCTGACTGTTAGCAAGTATCTTGCTAAAATTCTTTGAGCTATCTAACATCGTTCTGATGTTAATAAAACAGGAAAAGTTCTACCACTTCGTAGAACGCTCTGTTCGAGCAATACTGGCCACCATATGTTGGATGGCAACAGCACCAAGAAATGTATATGGTTAACATGTGATTTTCGCAGCAACCTCACCCATTCCGTGATATATATTAGGTCTTATTGTTACTGTAAGCATCAAAGGGTCTCGACGAATTCGTTCCAGTTCTGCCTGTTCGCTGCTATGATCTTGACTTTGTTCCACGATTTGTTTGGTCTGCCTGCTTCAATTTGTAGCTGTCTCCTTCAGGTGTGACTAGGTCATCCCCTTCGGCAGCCTTGAGGATTCCATTCTATGACGCTTTTCGTAACGTCGGGGTCTGTGCAAAGCGTGTCCGATCCACCTCCATTTACGTTTTTTCTATCAGTTTGAATTGGCGACTGACCAGTCTACGTCCATAGTCGTTGGTTGCTGATAATGTTTGATCAGAAAATTCTTAGAATTTTACGCGATCAACGGTCTGCGTTACAACATTCACTGCCATAAAATGCCACCGTTTTAACACAGCTATTAAATATGTTAATTTTCGTTCGTCTGGATATATGGTGTGAGTTCCAGTCTGAATTGAGCTGTCCAAAGGATTGCCTGCCCTTATTTATGCCTTTCGACATATTTTATTTTGAACCACCGGTTGTCGATATTATACTGTCCAGGCAGCTGATGGTTATTTAGGAGGAAGTGCTGAGTGCTGGCGGTGTTGATTCGTATTACTTTTATTTTTGCAGTATTGATCTTTCGGCTGCATTTTAATGCCTCAGTTTCTAGGGCTTTAAATTTGGCCTCCATATCATCGAACCGGTTAGGCAGTAAACATATATTATCGGCATAGCCCAAGTCATCCAACCTTCTGCTGGAGCCCCAAGTGATGCCTCTAGGTGCTATTGTAGCATTTGTCAGTATGTTATCAAGAATTACATTATATAATAGAGGAAAGACGTTGATTGTGCTGCTGATGGAAGCTTCGTGCTACACGCGGCATATTGCATTATTATACCTTCCCTAGATCAAAGATATGAGTTTTTCAGGAATCATTTTACATCTTAGAGAATTGCAGATTGCAAAATATTGAAGGGCATCGAAAGATTTTTCAAAATCGATGAATATTAAATAGAGTGGGGATTGTCATTAAACGGACTGCTCTATTATTATCTGAAGGCTGTTGATGTGGTCAACGCAAGATTTTGTAGGCCGGAATCCTACTTGTTCGCTTCAGATTTCATGGGTCAGAGCATCAGATAATTGCTTCCGTAAAATATTGACGATAAGTTTGGTGATCATGTTGAGTAACATTATGCCTCTCTCTCTCTCTCTCTCTTACATTCCGCCAGATTTCCCTTCTTTGGCATGTTTATAATCATGTCTTCTTTTAAGTCGTCATGAAGATTTCCAGAGGTCCCAAATTCGAATATCATCTAGTTCATTAGCAGTGCACTTATGTTAGGGTCGACTTTAAGGGTCTCGGGAACATGTTATCGATTCCAGACATCGAAGACCCTTATTCTAATGATTGTTGCTAGCAACCACAGCAGCAAGCAGTGACTGTGGTTGGTCACATGCGCTATGTATTCTCCCTATTATAAGTGCTTTTAAATTGAACATTGAAAAGAAGTCCTCAGACAGACAGCTTTTTAGATCTACTTGCCGAAGCCAAGTATCACCTCTTAAGCCCCGCGGGATCATAACGAAGTGCATCATCGGCATTCGGTCACTAGAACGATACAACTAAGCAGTAGCAAAAACAACCCACTGGTCCGACTTCGCAATTCTACCCTGAATAACTTCGCTTCTTTCATCTTTTGAACTCTGGACAATTCAAGGTGATGCTGCAATCTTATCAGGCGCTTATCAAAACCTCTTTCCTAAGCAAAAATGTGCACATCCGTTGCTCCTTCATTTCAAAAATTGGTTAGTAAAATGTAGACAAGTTTTATGGGTAACTGGTTTAAATTAATGTGTCTGAAATGTCACACCCGCTATCTCAAAGTTGCAATCTGGTCTCTCTGAATGGTGAAAATTGGAATTGTATAAAAAGTCCATGAGTATTGAGGGCTGAAAAGAGGACATACCAAAAAACGAGATTAAAAGTGCTAACAAAATTCTTGCACTTAGCGTCACATCGGAAGATTTATATATTTTTGTTTAGCTTTTCGGAAGAAACATAGGAATAGTTCTATTACCGGTTTTTATGAAAACATAACTCAGACTGGTACCTAGTATCTTAATTATATCACCTGACCCCCTCTAATGACAAGGTTCTGTAAAAGTTACCGTTCCCTCGACATTAAGTTTTGAAACAAGAACCGGTTGCTAGTTCCTGGGAATCAGTGACGTAACGTGAACTATGGCAGGTTATTTTCACTCTAAAAGTCATTCACATTATGTTGTCTGTTGTCTGTAAACATGTTAAAATTTTGCTGATTAGCTGAGGATCTGCTCTGTTAATTGAAAGTAGTTAGAAGGCTTTTGGAGCTGTATGTTAATAACTTGTAAATGCGAAAGCATTCTCTTTCGTTTCGAATTACAGCAGAGCAGAACCCCTAATCATCCGCTTTCCAAATTTTGAATTCTTTGTAATATTCTTCATTTAACTGATTCTATGGCTTATTAACTGCTCAATTGTTCAATACTTTGGCTGTCAAAATCATTAACTGTTTTCAGTTAAGACAGAAAGCAGTAATGTCGTTGAATTCATTTTGAAAAATATTTGACTTTATTGTTAGGAAAACTTTGATTTGACCTTTCAAAACATTTAGGACCTATTTGTTCTATCAGGCTAATTTGCAAAATTTCCATTGCAGCATTTTAATCAAAACGTAAGAAATTCAAAAGATTTTAATTCAAAACCTTTTAAATATCCCAACTACAATCTTTTTGCTTGTTATATATTCAACTGTATTTTTAAATGTTTTTGCTTATCATGTCTACATTCCACTTTGACATGAAATTTATCCTATTTAAATTTAATAACATACGTTAATATGTATGTATGTGTAGATATGCGGTTGGAAATCGGCAAGTTGAAACAAATTCATGACAAAAGCCCAATTGCGAGTAACGTTCAATAAATAAGTTTTATAAGCGATAAGTTTCGAGTCGAAACTTTTGAATTCGTAAATAGGGATTTCAATGGTGCAGTATTCGTGTAATGCTTTCAGATTCGGCAAACATGCTTACCAGCCTCATAATGGTCAATTTACTCAGGGAATTTCCACCAAATGCCCGCCTAAATTCCCCTTGAATGGAAATAAAGCACTGGAAGCATGATACCGCAGTATTTTATAGTATCTCAAGCATTTATTTTAGTAAATCTAAATAATAATCTGCCATTAAAAAATAATAATAAACTGATTACTCATGCAAAAAAAAAAGTTATTACGTGTTGGTATTGTAGCACGATTCGTGCATCTCCCTGTATATGGAGGAGACTAGGTTCCTAAACTGACTAAGTTTGATTGGGTATCTTCACAATATTTTTTATTAAGAGCGCATAACATTTTATAAAGTGAAAAAAAAAACTCCATTCAATCAGTTCAATCCTTCTTTATTGATAAACGATACAAGCAAAAGTTTAGTCGGAGATTGACAAAAAAAAACAGCAGGAAAGAAGAAAGTTCTTAAGCTGTAACTCCTACATACCTTTAAGGTCTTTTGTGAATCCCTTCTTGGAACAAAACGTCCCCGTTCACGAAAAGAAAACTTATGGAAGATATATAACATCGAAAAATATTTCCATATAAACTCTATTGAAATATTTCGTAATTTCGTTCGATAACGAGTGCCGTAATTTGCCCCCTGATTCTAATGGCAAAAACGATTTTACAATCTGCAATATCTGTTAGTCCTTGGTGGAATCTCTTACCCAGCCATATATGTATATCTGTAGTGTTTTAGTTTTGAGCGGTGAGACATAATATTCTGTGAAGTCTTCAGCTTCCTTTCTAAGTAAATTGGTGGTTACATTCTCTCACAAAGCTGTGACTAATCAACAAACCTACTAAAACCGTTTTGTACCTGTGTTTCAGACCTCAGTTATGCCAGGATCCCGTCATGTAGTGCAGTGAGCAGTCAATACATCTGCTAGAACCTTTAGAATCCCTCTTGTCATGCATAATACCTGAAATTTTCTTTACTATCGCGGAATCGATTTATGCTTCCTTAAACCAAATTATTGAGTTTCATAAACCAATCGGCGGTCTTGCCGTATCAGTGCCTAACTCACTGCCCTTATTTTTTTTAAGCAACCTTTTTTAGAAAACGGATAATGATAAAGAAGAAAGGTGGTGGTCATGGTCAAGATATAGAGGGATAGAGGGAAGCTTCATTATTTTCACAACTCTACTTTTTGCACGTTTTTAATAATGTAGTGTTGCAGCGCCTCTGGTGTCAATGAGGCATATTAAAGTTTTCGGAGCTTTATTTAGTAGCCATTTTATTGGTTATTTTACTTTGCACAATGCCGAGAAATGAAGGTGCTTTGATGTTACATTAGGATTAATATCCGCTGAAGCCGGTGTAGTTCAGTGATAAGTGCCTTATGCCTTCATCACTTGAACTTTCCTACAACAACTGATACATCATTGACCCTACTCGTGACAATTTGTCATCAGTCTCGTTCTTCCCAATACTATAGTGGCCTGGAACTCATAATAAACTTACACGATATCTGTTTCTAGTCGTTTGTTCAAAACCTTAAACGCTATATGATTGTGTAACCTCTTTGCCTTCAGGTACATTCTTGCTCAACAATTTTGTATCACTCATTATCGCTAGGATCTTGGCCTGAACAATAGCCAACTCGTTCGAAGGTCCAAACAATTGGCAAACTTGAGTTCCCCTATATCTAGTAGATAACATCCGATTAAACCCAAGGTTCCCTATGTAAGGTATCACCAATGAGAGCGTTTTTTCTACAAAAAACAATCTCAGCAAATTTGAAACCCATGTATGCAGGGTCGTGAAGGAAACAATACCCAAACCACCCGGCCTAAGAAATCTTCTATGATCCGTTAGTCTTAGCCTCAGCAAATCCGTCTCAAAATGTCTGAGCAAATACAATAATAAAGCAGGCCTGGAACAAGTAACAAGTCACTATACTTAAAACTGTGGAAAACATGATATGATGGAAAAGTTATGGTTTTTTTTATAAAAATAAAATCACCCAAGTTGTCCGTACAACATCCTTTAACAAGTGATTAGGCAGAAATGCAACACATGCTGAATTATATTGCTGGTTGATTTTTGAAAAAGTTCCTTTGCCTACTATGATTTTGTAGTTTTATAATTCTCATTAATTTATGGGAAGTTTGTCTATAAGTATTGAGGGGTTTGTAAGCTTTTTTGGATTGTGGTTGAAATCTACTGACGAGTAGTTTAAGCAGCAACGAAACACATTTAGAAGTTTTCAATCAACAACAAAAAAAATTGTTTAAGAACATATGTAACTAAAATATATTTCACTAAGCCCCCTCGTAACTTGCTCTATTAAATGAAATTGCTTTAAGCGTGAAGGATATACCCATGTACTCATTTACATATGTATACTATGTATATGCTTTTGTCTGCAAACTTGCTGCTATCCGCTGTGTCTGAATAAGAAACAAAAAAAAAAACAATTTTGAGTTACAAATAAATTGGAACGAAACAAGTGAAATTGTTAAACTCATTTTCATTGTACGACTTTTTGAACGGAAGTTCGTTATATGTTTTAAAATAAAAATGTTACAAGGCATCAAAAGCACACATAACAATTCAAACAATATTATTGTAGTTTTTATTTTTGGGGGAAATCACAGTTTTATGGTTGAAAATTTAAGTCTGACTGAGTGTTGTTTGTAGTTTTCGATTTAAGCGCCAGACAACAAGCATGAATCGCATTGTCCTCTTCAAATGCGTTTGTGCGTGTATTTAATTGTATTACAAAAGAAGCCACACATATAAAAAGGGATATTTATAGTTGTTGTTATCTTTGCTTTCAATTTTCTTTTATTATAGAGTCTATAATAAACGAGCGGAGATGTTTTGTATGTAACATAATTGCATACATGTTTACGAAATACTTTTACAACATTCTTTTGATAGTATTTTTATTTCAATAATAACTAAGGAATTTTTCAATAAGGGCAACTTAATGATGATAGTCAACTGTTGTTTTTTCCAACCTCCACGCACATACAAATGATAAAACTTTATCTTCAAGATGAAGGTTTTGCTTTTACGCTCAATGCGTTGAGAATGGAATGAAATGGAATAGACAACAACAAAGATAACGGTATAGAGTTTTGAACTTCCACTGCTACAGAATCTTATATTAACGAATTTGGATAGTGCAAAATATTTGGTTCCAAGCTCCCTTGGAAACGAAATGTGGAAGACAGAATCAAAAGACCACACATGCTTACTACACCTGTCTTCGGGCCTTTCGTTAGAAATTGGGCTTAAGCCCTAATATGTTGGAATGGAGGTATACAACAATGATACACCCAATACTGTCATACGGTTCGATACTATAGCAGACAGGTACAAGTAAGAAGCACATATTTGGTAGACCAACAATACAGAATTCAAAGACCCACCTGTATCGGAATAATGGGCTGTTTACGTGCGAGTCATATGGAAGTCCTGAATGCAATAGCCACAAGCAGTACTGTGAGATTAGAAGCATATAGATAGTGGAGGTCAAGAACGTACGGACACTCCGAAGTTTTAAGTCGGCTACCTCCAGAACTAAGGAAAGCCCCAGGTTATATGTTGCTCCCAACGGACTCTGATAGAACTTTCAAAGTTCTTCTCACATGCAGAAAGCAATGGAAAAATACAAAAATACTTAAAGATTATGACACCAGAGTTTACACTGAGATGAGATGTTGGATCTGGAGTTTTCCCAAGTAATATGGAAGCACAGTTATCGTACCGTCTTCCCGATGATATACATAAGTATATTTCGGGATGAAATGCGGGCTAGGAGAGGGTATACTTCACAGGGCGAAATAAATGCACGGAGGAAAATTGGCATTTTAATCGACAGGCTGGCAGCACTTCCTGCGCTAAAATCACCTGAAACCTCCTCAATTTTAGTTTAAATTTTTTTAACGCACTAGTAACCCCAAATTATTATTTTACTTATTAAGTAAAATATTTTTTTAATAAAAATACATTGAAATTGATTATTGAGGGGTTTAGCTGGATCCTATGCTCATTTCACTGTTGCTAATGCAGATCATCAGGGAACCTTTACCCAAAAATTTTTTAGACCAACTAGAGTTATGCTAGGAACACACTGGGACGAACGACGAATTTCGTCCTCGTCGACGAATTCGTCGATAAGAGTTCGTTGCGTAAATTTGTAGTGTGAAGCACAACAACGACGAATTTACTCAGCGAATTCCTCTCTTATATTTGATAAAGTTGGTTATTGTGTGTGCAAAGACAGAGAGAGAGAGAGAGAAAAAATTGTGAAATAAATCTATATCAGAGTTCGTCAAGCACGACGAATTTCGTTCAACGGCGGTGTTGTGTTCATTTTCATATGCATAAATGTGTTTTATTTTTTAAACAAGAACTCAATAATCAACATGTTTTTTATTTTCTTACTTTGTCCATATTTACACTATGCAAGTCTTATTGCTAAGCTGATTAGTTTGTTAGGAAAGAGAGACGAGGGTAAAAGAAACTTTACTGTTCTCCTCATCTCTCCATCAAACTAATCAGCTTAGCAATAAGACTTGCATAGTGTAAATATGGACTTTATCATTACTACATTGGCTGACTTTTTTTCAGCTTCAAATTGTAGTTGTAAGAGTATGTAAAGAAAATAAATGTAAATAACAACAACAGCTATTCAAGAATAGAGTGTTGCCACACAAGTATTTTAATTGCATCTTTTTTGGGAATTGTTACAATTTATGTTTAACATTTGCCAACGCACTAATAATCCCAAATTATTATTTTCATTATTCAGTAATAAAAGTAATATGTAAGTGCAGGAACCCAGATAAAAAAGAGTGTCATCGGTCTGACGAGCAAACCTGGATAGCACATCCTTACAGTGATTAACTAAAATTGAGGGTTTAGCTGGATCCTATGCACATTTCACTGTTGCTAATGCAGATCATCGTGGAACTTTTACCCAAAAATTTTTAAGAACAACGAGATATATTAAGTTAAACTTCCATTCAAACAAATGAGAAGAAATTTTTGGGTAAAAGTTCCCTGATGATCTGCATTAGCAACAGTGAAATGTGCATAGGATCCAGCTAAACCCTCAATAATCTCCTCAATTTTAGTTAATCAATGTGAGGATGTGCTATCCAGGCTCTCTCGTCAGACCGACATCATTCTTTGTCTGGGCTCTTCTGCACTAACATATTCGTGATCGTGATATGTAAAGATCAAATTTTAAAGTGCGTAATGCCCCCTCCCACGTCCTCTTTGTGCACAGTTTCGTACCTATTGGTTTCTTAGATTAAAAATAAATTCAGATTAAATTTAAAGGGACGTGATACTGCCCATTTTCACAAAAACCAGTTTGTGTCATTAAAACGAGGTTGTGCCATTAACATTTAACATTAGCATACATACATACGAGGTGCGTTTTAAAAGTATCGCGAATTTGATATTTTCGCGGGTTACGTATATTCGAATTTTTATTTTTTTGTAGCGTTATGTTGGTACTCATGTCTCTTACTTATGCCGACAATTTCGGCCATTTTGAATGTTCAGTTAATTCTTGACAGCTGCTTTGCTTGCACATGTTTTGGCTCGTCTTCGATTTTTAACTATTAAAAAAAATGGAACAAAGAACCTGTATAAAATTTTGTGTGAAAAACGCAATTAAGTGCGCGGATGCATTCCGAATGTTGAATATGGCCTACGGAGAAGCTACCTTGGAGCGAAGCAACGTTTATCGGTGGTACAAAATGTTCTCAGAAAGCCGAGAAGATGTGTACCAAGCACTAAAACAACAGACGAAAAAATTTAAGAAAATGGTATTGGCCATTCGTCGAATCACCATTAGAGAAGTTGCTGAGGAACTACACATATCGCTTGACTCGTGCCATTAGATTTTCGATTTGGGCATGAGACGGGTCGCCGCGAAATTCGTACCAAAATTGCTCAATTTCAAAATTGCCTGTACGACTTTTTGGCCAAAAACAAACACACTAATGATGCCGCAGCCACCGTATTGCCCAGATCTGGCCCCCTGTGACTTTTTCTTGTTCCTGAAACTGAAGAGGCCCATGAAAGAACGACGCTAAGCTATGATTGACGAGATAAAGACGGCATCGAAGGAGGAGCTGATTAAGATAAAAAAAAATGATTTTTGGAAGTGCTTCGAAGATTGGAAAAAACGTTGGCATAAGTGCGTTATATCTGAGGGGTATTACTTTGAAGGGAACAAAATAGATATTCATGAATAAATAAATAATTTTTGAAAAAACACAAAATTCGCAATACATTTCGTATATACTTTCTCTGATCAAAAATATGTAGTCGGCTAACAAATAGCAAAGTTATACAGAAACCTTCTCTTTTCTAAAAATGCTTAAAAAAGTCTTACGAGGTTGAATTTAAACCAAAACAAAACAAATGTACTCGTATTTAAAAAAAATGCATTTGCAGTACATGCATCTTAAAATGTTATTTTGCTTTTAAGACTTGTTTTTAAAACTCATTTGTGTTTAAATTATAATGTAACACCAGCCCATGTGAACCCAAGAAGAACTTGAACACCTTTCAAAATTAAAAATGTGTTCACTTCAATTGAGTGAGCTCAAAATACACATGAAGAGATTATTGAACTATTACGGAAAGTTTGCAAACGAAGGCATACATTGAGGTATAAATTGAATGCATATACATACTCGTATAATACATACTTTTTACATCAATGTTATCCTTAATCAGAACTACAAATTCAAGTAAATACTCTGACATCATGGCCTTAAGTAAATACAAAGAGGCATGGATGTATGTTTTCTCTGCTATACAATTTAAAAACTAAAGTGTAAAAGTATTTGTGTATACGAGTATGTCCATACTTATGTGTACGTGCTTAATTTAAAATTCTCTGTTGGTTGTATAGGAAACTTATCTGTTGGTGCTATAAACATACAAAATTGCCAAATCATTAAGGTGCTTGTGTGTTCCCATGATTTGTATAGAGTTATCAATTTTTCGGTTTCAAAACTAAATAAATAAAACACACATACATACTCGTATGTAAAGATATGATTTGGATGAATGTTTTACTTTATTAAAATGCTTGCACCCCGCCATGACGTACGATATACAATATCATTTATATAACCGCAGAGTGGTAAAAGCATGAAACTTTCCTCTATCTCTTCCTTCACCATTTGTCCTCTCTATCACTATCCCTAGTAATTGTAGTAGGCATTTATTGCCTAAGTGTTAGCGTATTGCTACTTCTAATAACATACAAATAATATCCTCAATGTATCGACATACATACTCGTGTGTTATAACATTACATACTAACACGTTGATTAAACAGATAACCTAATAAAAAAAATGTATCTTAAGTAGATTGTGCTCCTGTGTGCAAAGCAAATTACAAGCATTCGGTGTTGGTACTACAAAACAGCAATAAAGGTGAAGAGCATAATAATTGTATATAACTATACACTTATATAAGACCAGCCACACGGCAAAAACATTGCTCTGCGTCCAAACGATCAACTAACAAACTTGAAGCAAGTTTTTTCGAGTGCAACTGCTGCTAGTTATGATGTTAGAAAAATATTGCTACGCGCTTACATTGTTGCTCCTACAGACACATTTAAACAGCGAGCAACATCTGCCATTATGAAACCGTTGAAGTGTTTATAACTACAAGTACATTTAGACACGTTGTGTGGCTGCGTACAAATAGAACAAAGCATTCTACGGGCAAATGGGGGTCTGGCCATGACCACTATGTATGTCTGTACATACTCATATTAGAATGATAGCTTTAAGTGCTTCAACCGACCACATAGTTATACAAACACTTCAATGTGAGCTAGAAAACTGCACGAAAGTGTAAGTGTAAAATGTGAAAGCTTGTAACGATGAGATTTTAGCACCTTTAACTAGTGGAAAAGCGTCGTATATTTTATGATTTTAGTGTGTTGCATATAAAAAAAAAATCTGCTAATTTTCTTTGCAGTGGAAAGCATATTAACGTGTGAGAAAATAGTGCTCTTAATAGGGCAAGTTGTGTTAAGTTCTTGTTACAATTATAGCTTTTTAAACTAATTTTAGTCAGATGCAAGTTTAGTTATCTGTACTTATAGCAAATGAAAGATGCTAATTTATACTACTTTAATATTTAAACAGAATTTTATGAAGATTCAATTGGTTTAAAACCCAAAATTTATATTTAGAAATAATAACCATAAGAGTGCTGCAGTTCAAGAACTCTCTTTCCTCGCCTCAACTCTAATGAAGCTGTAAACCTCATAGACTTTAGCACAAAGCCAGTGAGGGGTCTCTTGGGCTACACTAATCGGCTAGTGCGCTATTGCAACCCATGCTAAACACATGCATATCTCTCCCGTATAACGAATACTGTTTCAGTTGTAGTGATGAGGAGCAGGAAACCATTGTGCATCTCCTCTACCTCTTTCCCAGCACTTCCTTTGCAGAATATACTTCAGCTGCTAATTCGAATTATAGCAGATGAGGCTAAAAATTTTAGCATTTATATCTTCTATAGCTTCTGCACATACATGATCTATCCCCTTCTTAAGCACCCTAAAATTTTTGCCTAATCTACTCTACTTCAATTTTGTATTTTTTAACCTCTTTCCTTTATGCCTTATGTACTTTCTTTTCTTCCTACCTGTGAGCAAAGGGATCATTTTATTTGACCTAAGTGGGCTGCATTCTTAATTTTCCTTCCTACACGCAACCTGGCAACCTAACCTAACTTATCTTTTAAAAAAATTATGTTTTGCAAAGAAAGTGTCGTTTTTATGTAGTACTTTTTTCAAAGGTACGTTTTCTTCAAAAGTACCTCCTTTGTTAAAGTACCTTTATTCAAAAGTACCTTCCTTGTTAAAGGACCTTCTTTGTTAAGGTACCTTTATTCAAAAGTTCCTTTTTTTGTTAAAGTACCTTTATTCAAAAGTACCTCCTTTGTTAAAGTGCCTTTATTCAAAGGTACCTTCTTTGTTGTAGTACCTTTATTCAAAAGTACCTTCTTTGTTAAAATTCCTTCTTTGTTGCAGTATTTTTATACAAAAGTACCTTCTTTGTAAAAGTACTTTTATCCAAAAGTATCTTCTTTGTTAAGGTACCTTTATTCAAAAGTACCTTTATTCAAAAGTACCTTCCTTGTTAAAGTACCTTCTTAGTTAAGGTACCTTTATTCAAAAATACCTCCTTTGTTAAAGTTCCTTTATTCAAAAGTACCTTCCGGTTTAAAGTACATTCCTTGTTATAGTACCTTTATTCAAAAGTACCTTCCTTGTTAAAGTACCTTCTTAGTTAAGGTACCTTTATTCAAAAGTACCTCCTTTGTTAAAGTTCCTTTATTCAAAAGTACCTTCCGGTTTAAAGTACCTTCCTTGTTATAGTACCTTTATTCAAAAGTACCTTCCTTGTTATAGTACCTTTATTCAAAACTACCTTCGTTGTTAAAGTACTTTCTTTGTTAAGGTACATTTATTCCAAAGTACCTTCCTCGTTAAAGTACCTTCTTTGATAAGATAAATGTATTCAAAAGTACCTTTTTTTTAAGTACCTTTATTCAAAAGTACCTTCCTTGTTAAAGTACCTTCTTTGTTAAGATAAATTTATTCAAAAATACATTTTTTGTTTAAATTCCTTTATTCAAAAGTACCTTCCTTGTTAAAGTACCTTCTTTGTTAAGGTACCTTTATTCAAAAGTACCTCCTTTGTTAAAGTTCCTTTATTCAAAAGTACCTTCCGGTTTAAAGTACATTCCTTGTTATAGTACCTTTATTCAAAAGTACCTTCCTTGTTATAGTACCTTTATTCAAAAGTACCTTCCTTGTTATAGTACCTTTATTCAAAAGTACCTTTCTTGTTAAAGTACTTTCTTTGTTAAGGTACATTTATTCCAAAGTACCTTCCTTGTTAAAGTACCTTCTTTGATAACATAAATGTATTCAAAAGTACCTTTTTTTTGTTAAGGTACCTTTATTCAAAAGTACCTCCTTTGTTAAAGTTCCTTTATTCAAAAGTACCTTCTTTGTTAAAGTATCTTCCTTGTTAAAGTACCTTCTTTTTTAAAGCACCTTTATTCAAATGTACTTTGCTTGTTAAAGTACTTTCTTTGTTAAGGTACCTTTATTCAAAAGAACCTTTTTTTAAAGTACCTTTTTGTAAAAGTGTTGCTTTGAGAAAAATATTATTTTGACTGAACAGCCTTTCATTTTTGTTTGAAGAAGTTCAAAAAATATGGGCTACCGCTTACAAATCTACCTTCAGAAAAAGTGCAGTTTTGAAAACCATTCGTTTTGAAGTCACAAAATTCCAAATAACTTAGTGCACTTGAAATAAAGTTCGGATAAAATATCTCAAGAATATGAAATCTTAAAACCACATAAAAAGCTACAATAAGTGAGCTTTCTAGTTTTTTTTTAAATCTGTCGGATTACTTTTTGTCTACAAATTATTATTTTTTTAACAGAAACTTATAGTCCGTTGAACCTAAAATTAAAATTAATTAAATAAAAATTAAAATACGAATATTCTTTCTCTTCAAAGTTTTTTTTCGAGATCAATAAATATTTGCCTTTTTATATTTCATTGATAACTGGAAAGTTCTAAAATAAATCATGATATAAATCATTATGGGGAAGCCATTATTGTGCATATAAAATGATTACATAGAAGAGCACCACTCATTACTTTGTAAGCCATTAAAAGAGTACTACTCTTTTTTTTAATACTTTATGAAAAGTATTCAAAGCAAAATTTAAAATAATTTTATATGCCTTTCATGCTTATAAATTTAATATGTATGTGAGTGAACACTCTGTAAATGAAATAAATTTGTTCTATTTATTTTTTGTTACCCTTTATTTATATGGTTATGAATGATTTTGACCTTGTTACTTGAAACAAACATCCTAATCGTAATCGCATACAAAAGACTTATCGCACAGACAGACCCAGACAAAAATAATCCTTTACAAACGCAGGCTGGGAAATGGCTACAAACAACAAAAAAAAAAGGATATTCATTTTTGTTTTCTTACTGAAAAAGGAAGAGTTGTCGTTATTGTTTGTTGTGTAGTTATTTGTTGATGGCATACAAAAGGCAAAATTCTAAACACAAATTGATTTCTTTTAAGCTGCTGTGATATCCATAAAATATGAGAAAGAAAAGAAAAAAAAAAACAAGAAAAAAGGAAACCATTTTGTTGTCTGTCTGTCTGTCTTGCTAACAAAAGTTCGTTTTAATAATAAAAATTATGGTTGGTTTTTATGCCTTGCAACTGTGGCAGAGTTATACTTGCGCAAAAAATGGCCAGAACAAAAAAAGATGTGATAGGAAAAAAAGATAAAGAACAATCTAAAGCAGTCAACCGCAAAGGTTTAACATTCAAGCAAAACTCAAATGTCAAATATGAGAAACAGATGCAAATCTACATTAATATTATAACGTATTAGCTGAAATGTAAAATCATGTAACTACACTTTTTTTTAAATTTATAGGAGCGTTAAAAAAAGGTTTCTTATTTTCATTTTTAATTCGGCCGAGTTTCATGATAAAGTTTAGAAACTTTTATTGACTTGTGGTGCGAAATACATAATACTCAATAATTAATTATAAATGCGGTTTTTAAATTTTGTTAGCTACTTGGTTTTGTATTCAAGCGCACGATAAACAGGTTTGTACGTTTTTGCGTTTGCAAGCGGTGATCTGCGGAACCACTGGTCTGATTTCTAAGATGCCTTCTACAAAACTTAAAATAGAGCTTTTCAATGGACATACATATGAGGACAATACTTTGAAGTGGATAGAGTCGTGGGGCCGTAAACCCTCATATCCAGAAAATATTTATTTTCATTTTAGCATAGAGCTATTAAAAGAAAAAAAAAATTGCTCTGCGCCCTCCAGTCCGTGGGGTCTGCTCTATAATTTGAAACGAAAACAAATGCTTTCGAAATGCAATGTTAATAACATACAAATTCGAAAGCATTTTCTTTCGTTTCGAAATACAGAGTAGACCCTTAGGCATTTGTTATTGTAGTAATCCAACAATAGATTCTATTCGGAATTGTTGGGTAAGACTAAGGTTCGTATATTGCGTATGATGATTTTTTATTTAATAAATACCTTTGGCCTCGAAACAACTCTAGCATTCCACTTGCATTGAAAATTCTGTCTATAGAACTGGAGTTATTAACATTAATTGAAATAATCGGACACAGAGGACCAAGCACATGAAGGCTGATGATGAATATGTGCTCCTTATAATCCGTCCCCTGTTTGTTTCCTACACTTTATCGACTAAACGGCTGAACCGAGTTTGCTGAAATTTAAAACATCTAAAAAACCAAATAGGCTTTATCGTGCCATAACCGCCAAAAAAAGCTTAAGCGAGTTAGTGTTCATAACTCCGTGCCTTTTACAGCGATTTTAGAAATTCTTTTTTTTTTTTTTTTTGTCTGAGAGGAGCTGCACCCATTTTTTCCATTTTCTAACAAGTGAGCAGGAATACGACCACTTAATTTTTTCTTTGCTTTTCTGATCTTTTACTTATCAGATTGCTGTGAAACTTAACATATACACAGGGAAAAAAACAGCCTAATAGAATCAAGAAGATTTTCTCCATGAAACGTTTTTAGGCTAAGGGGTATCCCAGCAGAAAGAAGCGAAGATGTTTCCATAGAGATTCTTTATTATTTTTATATGGCAAATCTTATTAATTTTATCAAGAAGAAAACCACATAAAATCAAGAAGAAATCTTGTTATTCACAGTTTTTTTTTACTCAATTTCAGTTATTTTTGGCACCAAAAAAAAAAACAATCCATAGAGAAAAACTTTTTTTATAAATTGTATAATATAGGGATTTCTTATTGATTTCATTAGGTTGCCTTATTGATTTTTTCATTTTGCCCATATGATTATGTGTAAGGCATCCTATTAATTTTTTTTTATTAAGGAAATCTTGATTTTAATAGGTAAGCATGTTTGTACAATAATTTCAATGTAGATTCAGGCTGCCTGTTAGCATATTAGTTGGAGTGCTTGTCTATCAGTCAGAAGGTTGCTGGTTCAATACTTGTCTCCTCTCAAGTAATAATATGTATGTATGGTGAGTTAGTTAATTAAGAATATAATATAATATAATATGTATGTATGTATAAATAAATAACATAAACATATACTAAATACATACTATACATACATATATGGTATATAATTTAAATGGAAATACATACATTAATTTATTTTTTATTGTGTCGCCTAATAAAAACAAGAAGAAAACCTTTTTGAAAAAATCAATAAGATAATCTAATAAAAACTACAAGATTTCTTCTTGATTTTTTCAAATAGGTTTTCCTTATTAAATTAATAAGATTTCCTTATTGAAAAAAAAACCAAAGAGATATCTTATGAATTTTGTTCTAATTTATGAGGTAGTTATTACGCACTGTTTTCTCTGTGTATCTCGTAATGACGCAAAATCGAGGTTGAACAAATGGGCAGAGCCACGCCCATTCACATTTAATGTTAAATATCAAGTGCTTCTACTTAACCGGTTTTTACAAAACTTGGCTACACCCTGAGCTCCAAAAGACACTCAATATTGCTTTTAAAAGTGGGCGGGGCACGCCCATGAATTATATATATGTGCTTCTGCTTATCCGATTTCCACGAAACTTGGCAAAAAGTTTCGGCTCTTAGAATGGCATAATTTTATGCTTAAAGAAGCAGGCGGGGCCCTGCCCATTAAATCTTAATATAAGATTTCCCCTGCTTCTACTGGATCGATTTTAACGAGTCTTGGCACACACCTTGAGCTTTGAAAGTGAAAATTAAGCGGACACTAAATATATGAGAAGTTGGGCGTAACTAAGCCCCGGAAAATATAAAATTAGCGCTAACAATTTTAAAATTAACTTTAAAAAATAAAATTAAGCCGCTTAAAAAACATAAGCACTGAAAAGTTACAAATAATTTAGATGCAGTTAAAAAATAAGCATTAAAAACTTAAAAATTATTCAGATTCAGTTTAATAAAAAAATTTTATATGTATTTATGTATAGGGTCCGCCATCTGACGTTTTTTTCTTTCGACTAGCGCTTATTTCGTGAATGGTAACACTTAGCTCATGTCTGATTTGACAGATAATTAGTTTTATCCTTCCGCTGAACGAATATGGTTGTGTATACGCTTGAACAACGCTGGGAAATATTGCCTGCGATCGACTTACAGAAGATGCCGATTTTGCAAAAAAAAATCTTCTTTTCAGCTGAAGCTCATTTTGATCTTGGCGGGTATGTAAACAAGCAAAATTGTCGCATTTGGGGCACAGAAAACCCGCACGCATACACTGAAAAGCCGACGCACCCAAAACGAGTCTCTGTTTGGTGCGGATTTTGGTCCAGAGGCATAATTGGGCCAATGAGCAAGGAGTGGCCGTTACAGTGAATGGCGATCGTTATCGGGCCATGTTGAACGAATCTTTGTTCACAAAAATTGAAGAGGAGGATATTGGCAACATTTGGTTTCAACAGGACGGCGCTACGTGCCACACAGCCGAAGCTACACTCGATGTTTTGCGCCCTGTTTTAAAAAAAAAAGTTATATTATCTTTGAATATTAGACCATGAACTTGCCAGTAATGTGAAGCCAAAAAGACTATTTTTATTTTAATTTTAACAACATGCAGACACGCATTTGAATTATGAACTTTCTTTCAGCTAAAACGTTTGGCATGAATTTTATTATTCACGATTCTTTTAATTTTTCTTTATATTAGTTTCTTTTCTTATAGGAAAATAAAATTGTAGCCTGTTCAAAGTTTGGCATTTTTTTTCCTGATAAAGGAAGTTTGCAAAATAATGCAAAAACGAATTCGAATATTAACAGACATTGTTGTCTGCTTCAGCGGAAATTGCTTTAGAAACTGAATATAAAAAACGATAATGAAATTGATTTTGAGAGAATATTAAATATGTAAATTCATAATAAGAATATTGAATAGCATGAATGGTCTGGTTTTTCTTCGTCAATCGATTTGAATTTGTATGCTTTATTACAGATGAAATCAAAAAGAAATTGTTATTTTGAGAATAGTTTTACATATTAAACTGAATGAAGTGCTATAAAACTTGAGCACAATTTTTATAGCTGGAGGAATAATGTATATTTTGGAAATGACTGATAAGGAAGGCATCCCAAAATTGTGATAATTCAAAACTTTTTTAATTATATCCTGCCGATATTTCATAAAGTTTTTTTAAATGGTTTTAAAGAGAACCATTTTTCTGGCCAAATTTAAAATAACAAGTGCAAAGAAATGGTTTTTATCTCTATGACACATATACTCACGTTCCCTTATACGGCTTCATATGGCGCAGAGTTGCTTATAAATTTTAACAAGTCATGCAAATGTGGCATTAAAGCATTAAAAGTTGGACTGCAAGAAAAATAAAATATAATTTTGCTGATAAAAATTTTATGGCAAAGTTTTTTTTTATTAATAAATGTGTGTATTTGTAAAGTTTTTCTTGAAGTTATGCTACACTTTTAGCGCTTCCTCAAATATGATTAAAAGTTTCTTGATAATCTCTAGGCTCGTAATGGAATTTCTCCCAAAGTGATGCAAACTATTTTATGCAAACTGCTGCCTTGCCCCTTCCGATGCCTTATTATATCACTAAAAGTTGTAACAAAAAAGCTTAACATGCCTTAAGGCGGCCTTTTAAAATATTATCTAATGCATAATATTAAAGAAGTAACGATCTCTTGTCAATCCTAAAAACATGCCCATATAATATTTTCACAACTTTTTTCGGATTAATAATTTGCAAAATAATAATTATATTTTCTTTCACACTTGCACGATATCTAGCAGATTGCAATTTAAATCCGTATAAAAATCTTTATCGTTTACACCAAGCTTATTGGACATTTATCAAGATTACATATCCAAAACAAGACAAATTCCTAAGCCACAACCAAACATCTGCAACTTAGCTAATTCACACACCTTTTAATACATGGGCTTATCTTGTTTTTGAACAACTTTAAAAAAGCTATAGTTGCATCACTAGGCTAGGAAGGGTGGTGCTATAACTCACCTCTACTCGGAGACCCATTTGGTCTAGTTCTAATAGATTTTAAGTAGATTTCTGCAAAATCTGGTGACGAAGAAGATTTTGTTTTGTGTGGGAAATCTGCTAGACTTTGAACGAAATCTGGTAAGTACTAGATTTTGCTCACATGTAAACGCACTAATACTGCGATCTGCTACGTTTGACTGATAATCGAGCATTCGCAATATTCTGTTAGCTTTTGTTTGTTTGTTAAAGCAATAGAAAACTTCTTTAAAACAATATAAATAAAAAAAAAATCCAGTAAAGTGCGACTTTGACTCGCATACGAAGGGTTTCGTAGGGACGCTGCAAATGTCATGCTATACAAACTTAAGCCTGTATAATCGTATAATCGAATATCTTACCAAATGTAGACATTAAAAAAAAACATTTTAAGTACTCCGTAAACTTTTTCCCGGTTTTTGGTGCTTTTTTCTTTATTGGGATTTTTTTCGTTTTTTGGGGTTTTTTAGTTTTAAGAGTTTTTTCGTTTTTACGATTTTTTTAGTTTTGGCGCTTTTTTCGATTGGACGATTTTTTTCGGATTTGACGATTTTTCGTTTTGGCGCTTTTTCCTATTTTTTAGACAGCGTTTTCGAAAATTTCAAGATTTTGCCTCTTGATGTTTCCAAGATAGAGCAAGTTGTAAAAATTTCATAGTCAACAATTAACTGATGAATGAATGAATGAATTAAGTCAAACGGGAAACTCAGGACACTGCGGCCGCGACCAAAGTAGATCTATTGTATCCCTTGTCAGGTGCTAGATCACCTCATCCAGACCTACTCTCCTGATGAATATCAGGATTGCCGTTGGCAGTTCCCAATCCTCCAATAGGTGATTGAGCCAGAGGTGTTCCCTATTGCTCTTGATCTCCGTCGATATATCTTCCCGGATTTTGTCCAATACGAGTCCGCAAAACGGTTCTGGTCCGACCATACATTACATTATTGCATTATATTGCGGAATTTTATTCATAATTGTCCTGTACGAGTATATGCTCGTCATGTATGTATTTTTCTTTGTATGTTGACCGATTTCTCCGCCATTTGTGAAGCGATTTCAAAAATCCTTTTTATACATGAAATGTTATAGTCAACAGTTGGTCCCATTTTCACAAATATGCGATAGGAGCAGGGGGATGGATACCTCCCATACAATATATGGAATACTATATCATTGACAGGCTCAAACCCGATGAGATTTTACTTTACCGTTAATGCGCATAATGCAGAGGAAAGTAGTGGTGTAAGAGTAGGGGAAAGGCTCGCTCCTATACAACGTAATCTCTAATAACGCTCACTGAGAGCGTCTGTAAACTGTGTGTGAATTACTTTATAGTTAATATCCGAAATCCAGCAGAAAGGTGGTGGCGAAAGAGCAGGGGAAGGCTTCCTCCCATACAAAGTAATTAGTAATTATCACTTATCTTTATATATCAAGTGTTTGTACTTAATACTATATTAGTGAGAGCCTTCAAAGTTGCTGAGAATGCCTTTATAAACAATGCGCGCAATCCAGCAGAAAAGTGGTGCTGTAGCACCTATTGCTGTAGCACCTCCAACACAAAGTACTTACTAATTATCGCATATCTGGTATGCTTTATCAATGATAGTCTTCCAACTTGTTCTGAATTCCTTTATAATCAATGCACATAACCCAGTAAAAAATTAGCGCTGTAGGAGCAGGCGAAGGGTTGTCTGTCATAAAAAGTTATCATTAATTATCGCATATTTGGGATACTATAGGGTCCGCCAGATAACTTTTCTTTTTGGAAAACAGGGCGCAAAACATCGAGTGTAGCTTCGGCTGTGTGGCACTTAGCGCCGTCCTGTTGAAACCAAATGTTGCCAATATCCTCCTCTTTAATTTTTGTGAACTAAAATTCGTTCAACATGGCCCGATAACGATCGCCATTGACTGTAACGGCCACTCCTTGCTCATTGGCCGAATTATGCCTCTGGACCAAAATCCGCACCAAACAGTGACTCGTTTTGGGTGCTTCGGCTTTTCAATGTATGCGTGCGGGTTTTCTGTGCCCCAAATGCGACAATTTTGCTTGTTTACAAAAAATCGGCATCTTCTGTAAGTCGATCGCAGGCAATATTTCCCAGCGTTGTTCAAGCGTATACACAACCATATTCGTTCAGCGGAAGGATAAAACTAATTATCTGTCAAATCAGACATGAGCTAAGTGTTACCATTCACGAAATAAGCACTAGTTGAAAAAAAAACGTTAGATGGCGGACTCTATATATCAGTGAGAGTCTTCAAACCCGGTGATAATTCTTTTATAGTCAAAACTCGCAATCCAACATAAAAGTGGTGGTGTTGGTGCAAGGGAAGGGCTACCTATCATACACAATAATTAAATTCAGTGGCCAAAATCAAATAAATAAATAAATATTTAAATAAAATTTAATTTACAGTGATGCAATGGGATGAGGAGTTGCATCGGACACTTTTTTTACCCGACAATCAATCATTTTGTCTTAATCTCGAGAGTGTCACTAAAGATATGACATTAGTAAAAATTCAATATGGCGACCAACAGTTAAACCCTAAACAATTTTTTTGGCGGTTATTCATTCCAAATTCGGGTGATAGTATGTAATGAACAAACACCCAACAACTTCATATTATTATTAATTTTACGCTCCTGGGCTATTCTTCACCTTTTTCTTCACAATGACTACTCAATCATTTTGGGCGTTCCTTTAGCTGTTTCGGGCGATTTGCACTTGGGCCATAATTCGTACAGCCTCATTACTGTATTATATATGTTATGAATTTGTTGTTGTATCTATGATAATTATCTAAATTACTTTTGGAGAATCATACCATAATTCTTGGCCGATGGAGAATATTAGCTTTTATTCATACTTTTATTGCACTTCATTAAGAAACGAAAACTATTTATGCTTTTCTGTAAGTTTTCTTTTTTGCAATATAAAAATTAAATTACTATAATTTTTAATTTTTTTGGGTGTGTTTTAATTTTGGGCGATACGAGTATTTTATTATTTTGGGAGATTTTTAATATTTTTTGGGTGATTTTTCATTTTGAAATTTGGGGCGATTTTTCATTTATATTCTTGGGAGATTTTTCATCACTAGTGAGGGTGATTGTTTTTTTAGAATAAAACATTGCTATTTTCGAGAGCAAAACATTTGTAAGTTACGAATATAAATTTGCATTTTTCAGATGGAAATGCTGCATTTTTTTTGAAGAAAACACCATAAATATCACCTGTGAATATAAATGTTTAAGCTATTTTTAGCTTATTTTTCTTGAGCACCTGGCAACACTGTCTATAAATTTTATTTTATTAATTTGTCTTTTTGTCTGTCGTCATTCAAATTCATTCTAAATTCAAAACTTTATTTCTTTTATTTGTTCTGTTATTAAAATATTAATATCAATCAGTATGAATGTTATGGAGTTCGATATAAGAAACTCCCATATGCAGCATCGCTTGCGGGTTAAAAGTGCTAAGGCCATAGTTGATGATCGAGCACCTTTATTGCATGCGGGCAATTTTGCCCGTTTCTCCAAGATGAAAGAGGACATTGAAACGTATGTAGCACGCCATAAAGCTAATGCTCGTCTGCTGATGGCTCTAAATAAAGTGGATCGTACTAAAGGTGCCATCGATACTTTTCGCACAAGGGAAAATTCTATTACACCACCCTACAGCAAATTGCCTGACAAACTGCGCTGGCAGCAGGAAATTGACTTGGAAAACGTGAAATTAGGTACAAAAATTTTGAGCGCTAAGCCAGAGTTGGATACTTGGATGCATGATAAATTCATGAGAAAAAGCTTTAAAAGGAAATCCCATGCATTTCAATATCCCACAATGGTAATGGAGAAATATTCCCACTTGGAAATACCCCGGGATCGCCTGCAATTACAAAAGTTTCTTAGACCTAAAATATGGTTTAATCTGTCAGTAGAAGATATACGTCCTTTAGGCGCCATCGTTGTGGAACTCTATACGGAGGCTGCTCCTCAAATTGTAATGGAATTTGTGCGTGTTTGTTTTGCTAAGCAAAAGGAACGCATACATTTTATACGCTTATTTCCTTATCTCTGGCTGGAGGGTAACATACTGCTGGATGATAAAACTTTGCTAAGGAAGAACATTGAATATGATAAGCGTGCTATGGATCACGCTCAACATTTTGGCATTATGTCGTTTAATGTAAAAAGTGTTTTTTGTTCGGCAAAATCTATACTCAACTTTAGCATAAGCTTCAAGCCGTTGAGTGTGTGCAATGGACGTCGTGTGGGCTTTGGTCGTGTTTGCCAAGGCTTGAAGAATTTAAAGGGTATTGAGCATTTTGGCAATAAAAATGGTAAATTATATAAGGAAATTATTGTACAAAGTTGCGGCCTTTTCAATTAAATTTTTTTTGCACATAGTAAATGAGTTAGAATAAAGTGTTGTGAAAATCATGCGATTATTGTAATTAAAGCAGTTTCATTTTCCTTCCCCGTTTGGTGTATTTATTGCGATCAATTTTGCGATGAACTTAAATCTAAACACGACTTAAATCTAAACACGAATTAAATCTAAACACGACAACCGCGATAAGGGTGGAAGGTTTTTAACAATCTTTTGACTTCTCATTGGAATAAATAGTATTACTTTAAAGATCACACACAGAAAAAAATACCAATTGTAAATTTACCATGCAAAAATTTTGATTGCAAGTCATATTAAATTTACAACAAATAATGAGTCTTACTACGAGTGTCGTATTACGACTACGATTAATCTATGTAGTACAAAATTGTCGTAGCCGTAGTCGAAATACGACAATCGTAATTGGGCCCAATGTGTGGTTTAAGTGCGTTGGTATTTAGTTACTTCTCAGTGGTGAAAGTCATAATGATTCACCGTGACAATGTTGCCATTGTTTGTTACCGATGACAGCGCCTGAATTTTTTTTAGTGTCATAATTGAATTTTTGAAGTAAATGTCCAAAATGTCATGGATGATTGAAGTTTATTTTGCCTGTTAGGAGTCCTAACAGACAATATCACCGTTATCCGTTATCAAATTTTCATATACTGTGACACTTCAATAAGACTGTCATGCATCAGTAACATTTCGCACTATGCCTTTTTAGGCTAACTTGTTTTGACAGTTTTCCTTTAACCCACCTACGGAAAGTCAGGCATATTTACATTAGGACTTTTCTTCATGCCTTTTTGACAATTTTATACACGCTTAATGCAAATAGAAATGTCAAAAATCCCCGCAAACATCCCACCTCTCACCGACAAACTAAAAAAGCCTGCCTGCACAGGCAAACAGAAAAGGCACAGTGTAAATAACTTCTTACTACTCCTTTAAATTGTATCATTGTCATGTGGATTAACCAATAAAATTTTCATTCAAAATAATTTAGTCCAAATTGCGACTTGGTAGTGATTTTGTGATGATGAATCATCTATGAAAATGTCATAATGACGATGTCGCTCAAATACGCAATCGGTCAACACTGTTGTGCTTAGTTGTGTGACTTGTTCTTGTTTATTTTGCTGTTCGTAACTAAACGAAAAACTTCGCATTACCAGCGAAAACTTCTTAATGCTGGATAGTAGGCAGTATAATATTCTTGTAGTCGGAGGGTCACAGGTTCGAGTCCTGGACACAAGCGAAGTAGCTTCGCAGTTTGTATTTTTTTAAATAATAATTATCATTTCAAATAAATTGGTAAGTTAAATGATCAATTAAATGATGTTGAATTAAAATTCTATTCATTTTGGTACATATTTACTCCCATATTTATAAAAAAAAAATGAAATGTATTTGAAATCCATTTTAAGAAAATTTTGTATGAAAAATTTGAAATAAATTACATTTCAAACTCATTTTAAATTTTATGAATACGGGGGTTAGCGTGTATCCAGTACACACAATAACGTAAGTTAATTAATTTATAAAATACAATCACTACATTAAATTAAATACATTTTGTTTCAACATGGTTCTTCATGTTATTTCAGTATCAAAGTTATGTTGTTCCAACTTGAAATAACTTTGATGCCACATGATTCTTCATTTTGATTTAACAGTACTGGAATGTTAAATCAACGTAAAATGAAAGTTATTTAAAAATCTCTTTGAATATAACTGTAAATCATGTTGCATTAACATGAAATATATGTAAAGCAAAATCATTGCCGAAAAACTTTAAATTAACCCTGTTTACATAGATTTTTCTGTGTAAACTGTTTATTATACTTTATTAGGAAATTTAATTTAATTTGATATAATACTTTATTGTAATAATACAGTTTGCCCTAAAATTTTAACGAATGTTAGAAAAATCATAAATGCCAAATCTTACTTTTTTATTTCGTTAGCTTTCTTTCTTAAGTTTTCACAAAAATGAATGTACAACTAAAAAAGAAAACTTTATATGTTTTAAGGCGTCACTAAAAATATTTTTGAACACCCAAAATTAAAGAAGCAAATATTTATTGTTGCCCCCTAAAAGTATGCACATTTTTAAATTTTAAAGCTTCATTTCTTTAAATGACATGGCACAATATTATTTTCAAAATCATGCTGCCACTTTTCTATTTGAAAAATAAAACTTGTATTTATATACTTAGTTTTTTTTTAAATCCAGATAAGTCTTCGTTTTAACTTATTTGCGAACTTGATAAGCATGACTGACACACCTGAGTTGATTGTTCCCTGCAGTTTTAAAAGTAGAAATTGACTCAAAATCGTTAAGAATTTCCCTAACGAAAAATCGATTAGCTACTAGACTAGTTACAAGTAATGCAAGAGTTCGCCTTTTGACTCTATCGCTCATAGATATGTTAACGTCTTCAACCTCAAATTTTTTTTTGAGAGAGGAAAAAACTGTGCCAAGTACCCGAAACTTTTTTAAATACGCGTTTCAGAAAAAAAGAATGTGTAATTTTCTTAGAAAGTTAAAATGAGCAGCAGAACTAAATTAAAACGTCTCATAAAAGAAGAACAATTAATTGAAAAATGTATTAATAATTAATTGTTGTATCAATAGAAAAAATTATTGTATTGACTAGCGAAATCACTGACGAATGGTTATGTAGATGGTGTCAATTGAATACCGTCAATGTCATCCATTGGTTAAAATTGTCAGTCGTGTGCATTGCTAGTAGTTAGGCTGATAGCTAGTGGTAACGTTTGGTAGTTAACGAGATAGCTACACATTCGCTAGCTACGCCGACTGCAGGGTTGTTGTTTATTTTGAGTTGTAAATGTGTCTAAAGAGATGCTTGTACATATTTATATGTATGTGTAAGCCTGAATGTGTGCATGCATGAGTGAATGATTTTTGTTGTGTATATCATATCACTTTTCTGCTTATAGACATATACGAAGTATCTCTTGGGTATAGTCGTAACAGATTTACGTCTGCATTCATGTCAGAGTCTTTTGTGAGCGGTTATTTGTGCGTAAGACAATAAGTGTTTTATGTATTTATTTTATTGTAGTAATTGGCTGATTATAAACATATTCATTGATCCTATCCACTGGTGCATACGAGTCCCAGTTAGGGTGATCGACTCGGTTTTTCAAACGGTTTTAAAACCCGGTTTTTTTACAATACCGTTGTTGTTTTTTTCAAAATTGTGATTTTTCGAATGTCGAATAGTCTGGTTTTTTTTTTAATTTAAAAACCGGCTCAGTCGAATACTTTTCAATTTGTAGGTTTGGCAAGAAAATTAGCTTTCACGATATTACTGATTTTCTTAAGTATTTTTTTTTCAGTGTAAAAGTTCTAGGCTTTTTTTTTTTGGGTATGGCAACACTTCCTGCAACATGAAATTATAGCGATTTTATGAGGTGGTAACAGAGCCGAATTAAGTACAATGGATGTCAATAAAAAGTGTTCAGATGTTCAGAAGTGGCAAAAAACTGTTGATACTGTACAAATCGCGCAAGTATGTAACATAAAAACAAGCATCGATATCTTATTTAAATATATATTGTTCAAGAAGACTGTGTTGCAAAAGAAATGTTTGCGGTCATTAGAGATTTGTTCAGTAACTGACTTATGGAAAAACAAAACCATTTTGATAATTTTGAGTTTATGTACTTTACATATCGCTCATTTACTGAAAGAACGTCATAACTAACATATCAAGCCTTATTTTCGATTTTTTTTTTTAACAAAAACTAGCAACAAGAAATTTTTTTCCTTCTGAAATAACTTTATTTCATGTTGATTTAACATTCCAGTACTGTTGAATCAAAATAAAGAATCATGTTGATTCAAAGTTATCTCAAGTTGAAAGAACGTGAATTGTTGCTCATGCAGATAATCAGGAAAATTTTGTGCCATTAATATCTCAGAACAACTAGAGATATTATGCTAAACTTTCATTTAAACAAATGAGAAATTCAACTACTATCATAATTGAATCAAGAAGACAACAATCAACTTTTAGCTAATTTTAATTATTATTGTTCGAACTTTATTTGTTTCTATGTTTATGATTTGATCAGGCTAAAGTTCGTATCACTTGTTTTTTTATTTTCCAACTTTACCATTAATATGAGTTTATTGACTGATGTTATTTCAGATCGAATTGTGATTGTAAGAAGATGTTTGGTAGGTTTCGCAGGATTCAATTGAGTATAATATCATAAAATCAAATGGAAAAATTTGTGGACTTGGCCCCGCCCAATTTTTTTACAATAAGACCAATTAAAAGCTCAGACAAAAAATAATTTAACTGTAGCGACTTATGAGGTAACAATGTCAACACAGACGAATTGATAACCTATTTTTTTTTAAGTCGGTTAAAAAGACACATCAAGCCTTTGCTGCAATAGAGTCATAATTAAAAAAAAAATAAATTCAGTAAAGTGGGACTTTGGCTCGCAGACGAAGGGTTCCGTACGGTGTTTGTTTCTTATTTTAGTATTGAAGCTTTTTTTAGTTTTGGCGGATTTTTCGGCTTTTGCGCTTTCTTTTACAATATATTACTATAGCTATGCTATTTATCTCATGACGCAGGAGCTAGGACGTGATTTTCGTAACAAAAATAATCGAGACTATTACAGTTTTAAATTTATTTTTGTTTTGATTTCTTTGTACTTAAAACCAGAGTACAAAAATAAACGAAACAATTTGTTTTGCTTCGTTCTATGAAGTGAAGTGAAACAAAAACAATGAGAAGGATTCCTCAATTTGTTTTTGTATCGTTTTTGCACATGACCACAAACCAGAGAACACAACCGTAAGACGACTAACAGCCGCCGACGGCCACAAACAATACATTAATTTAGTCATACGCCGCTAGAAAAGAAAATAATGGAAAATAAATGGAAATGTTTTGAAATATTTGCCGTGAATTTGACATTATCATATAATATAATTTTATTGCATTCTTATTTAACATATTCAGTTTGTTTTATGTAGCTAAGCAGCATAGCTATAACCAGGTGTTCTAAGACAATTCTCTTCTTTTTACGACTTTTTTTTAGTTTTTAGCGCTTTTTTCGTTTTAACGATTTTTTTCGGGTTTTTGGCGATTTATTTTTAGTTTTTCGGCAACCTTTTTACTTTTGGTAATTTTTTGCACTTTAAAGTTTTATTTTACTTCTGGGGATATTTTTCATTCAAGAGCTTTTTTAATTTTGGCGAATTTTCGTTTCGGCATTTTTTTAATTTCAGTTTTTTTTTAGTTTTAGCTTTTCTAAAAATATCGAGATACTTGAGTGACAATTCACAACGAGCATACAAAGTACAAAATAACCCCATCTTAGGCCAAGTCCAGGTAAAAGTGCCACATAGGAAGTGCTTCATAGGAAGTCTTGTGCCAGTTCCATTTACAATTTAGACTTGTGTCTAATTAAAATGAGTTGTAAGACACTAGTCCAGTCGAAAACGTCAATGAAAATTAAATGAGTTTGAAACTAATTAGAGCTATTGCGCATACAAGTCTATTATTAATATCATTTTCAAAACCATGTAAACTACAAAAAATTCATTATTGCCGTTAGTAACATTGTAAACTTCTTTTGCTTTCTTGAGTTTATATTTACTTGTGTTATTTATGATACATGTATACATACATATATGTACATACATATATGTATGTGTGTACGTGTGTTTTAATGACATAATTAACAGCATGATACATCAGAACATTCACGAAATTTATAATGTTAACGAGCATGTACGAGTATTTGAATACCTACGCTTTACTTGTATGGAGTTGCACTCAAACATTTCGTTCATACAATTACAAGTACGAATACAAATACAAACATAAATAAACATGTGTATGTGTGCGTGTGTTGTGTGTAAGTGAAGTTTATTATACGCAATAATGAACGTACTTACTCGTTCAATGACAGTCAAAAAATGCTTAGGAGTAAAAGTGTTTCGTAAAACAAAAAAAAAAAAAAAACGTAGGGTTGTATTTATGTGGTGCCATATCAACACATTGATAGTAATTAAGTAAAAAGTCACGTAAGTTGATGTACAGAATTAATCTTAATGCTAAAATATGAAAGCAATTTTGAAGTGAGTATAGACTTAATTAAAAAACGTGCATTTGTTATGCTTTCTGCCAGTGTGACCGGATCTAAAGAAAAATAATCCCAAACAGCTCTAAAAAAATTTTCAAATATTGCTAAAGGGCCACTCAGACTATTATACATGTATAAAGACTTTCATCACACTTTACGAGAAAAAAATCTAAAGACATTTGTTTCGACTGTCAAAAAATCTAACGTAAAGTTACATTTTGTTTTCACACCATCACACCTCAAATTACATTGAAAATACAAGTAGAAAGCAAACAGCTGTGTAGAATTAACATGCCTACATTAATTGTTTACTTTCGGCGGCAGAGCAGTTTCAAGCAAGCTGTGGTCGTGCCGGCCTTTGAAAATAGACGGCGGTTAAAGTACTTGATATAAATAAGATAAAGAAAATGAAAATACGACAGTTTTGTTTACTTTCAGGCATGCCTTACACGAAAAATTATTCAATACGATAAGCATATTCAATATTTATATCGGGTGTAAGACGAAGACATATAGCATAAACAACGGCACGGCATCGGCGTCGAAACAGGCGGCTTGTTATTTTGGATTTTGTAATAATGCAACTCTGATCGGATGAAAAGTATTATCGTTTAGAAAATTTTCAAAAAATGTTTAAGTATTATGGGATGTCAGATTTTTATCGTATTATTTACCATTCGTTATGACATTTTGCATTCACAATATCGCACTTGCACGTATTATTTGAATTTTTGACATGTATAAATACAAAGTATAATAGTCTGAAAAAATATTTAAGATAAAATATAAGACACATTTTTTATTTAATAAAATTTCTGCTTTTCATGATACCAGTCTGAGCATGTTTATACTCAGGCTATTAATGCTTAATCCGACAAAAAAATACAATGATACTCGGGCTATTTATTCACCATTCGCCACCGTATATACATATATGTGTGTACATTTGTGTATATTAAATGGAATGGAAAATGTGTGGGTGGTGGTGTGTGTGGCTCTTTAAAAACATGTTTTATGTGTGTGTGTAAACAAAATATCCCCGTGTAGACTATTAATAGTCAGAGTATTTGTATACCCATGCGTATGATTAAAACTTAAAACGATACTTTTGCCATTCTCTGGTACCGACTACAATAATATAAAATGAAATACACACGTTTGTATAAAAACGTTTATTTTGTAGTCAGCACAGCTGCACGCTTATACCGCCACTTTTGGCACTGACGCCAACTTAGGCTAATTCCATTTTTGTAAGTGACAATGAGAAATTTAATACAAAATGTGATAGCTTAAAGTTATTGAATATTATTTAATAGTACAAATATATCAGACTCCATTAATTGATTCGTTTATATATTTTTACTTGTAAGTAATATTATATTCATGAATGTGAAGTATTTGAATGTGGATCCACAAACCTTAAGCAACCAGAAGATCCTTTTTTGTTTCTTCATGGAGCTTAAGATTAAAATTGACATAATTTAATAAAAAAGCATAAAAAATAAATAAAAAATAATAAAAAAAAATTTAAATAACCTAAACTACCTTCGTGACTCTTGATGATAGTTTATGGGCAGATAAAGTTCGGCTCAAGCAGGCTCGTTTCTATTCGCTTGGCTTAGGTAGGCTCAGGATTATCTGATTCGGTTATATGTATGTTTAGATAATTACTTTTAAAAAAGTTGGTTGATTTTCGGTTTACGCAGGTTAGTTGATTGTCTAGTTTGGCTGGACAGCTCGGTGATTGGGTTCGTTGTTGTCCGTTCGGCTTAAAACAGGATCATTGATTGCCGGCTCAGCTCGATGATTTCGGTCTGGGGGAATAGAGAGCCCAAGCGGTTGTGAGAATAGTCAATCGAAATAGCTGTGAGAACAGTCAGCCAAAGTTGCTGTGATAACGGTCAGTCTTAACAGCTATGAGAACAGAAGTTGCTATGAGAACAGTCAGCCTGGGCCGACACAGTCAGCCGCAGTTGCTGTGAGAACAGTCAGTCTAGGCTGCTGTGAGAACAGAGAGCCAAAGTTGCTCTGAGAACAGTCCAACGAAGTTGCTATGAGAACAGTCAGCCTAGGCCGCTGTGAGAATAGTCAGCCTAGGCCGCTGTGAGAACAGTCGGCCTAGGCCGCTGCGAGAACAGAGAGCCAAAGTTGCTCTGAGAACAGCTAGTCTAAACAGCTGTGAGAACAGTCCAACGAAGTTGCTATGAGAACAGTCAGCTTAGGCCGCTGTGACAACAGTCAGCCGAATTTGCTACGAAAACAGTCCATTCGGCTTAAACAGGATCATGAATGGCCGGTTTGGTTAGATGATTTCGGCCTAGGGGAACAGACAGCCAAAGCCGCTGTAACACAGTCAACCGGAGTAGATGTGAGAACAGACAGCCGAATTTGCTGTGAGAACAGTCAGTCAGTTTGAAAGCAGTCAACCGCAGTCGCTTTTAGAACAATCAGTCGAAACCGCTATGCAAATTTATCTACGTCGACCTAGTTCGAACAAGTAATTGGAAAAGTATGACTAACTCCTCCCTTACAGCGAAATTGATGTGCTTGCTGGAACTCACTTTTGGTTGAGAATCACACCACAAAGGAAACATAAAATATTCATACAACAATAATATAAAACTTTATGAAAATACATAATGCTGGTATCCCAGCGAATGTTTCAGCATCCGGTGCATATTAAGTTTGCTTATGGATCTGCTTTAACTATTTGTATAACTTAAATAATGCTTTAACTTTGTCAAAGCGTTTATGTAAAAAATTTTAACCCTCTAACTCTTCATCGTATTTGTCTTTTTTTTTTGTCTTAAGTTAAAAGAGGTGAAACAAGTACCCTAAGTCGGGCTTTTCATTAAATGTTAATAATAATAAATAAATAAAAATATTCGCCATTAAGCTCATATATATATAAGTCCCTGAATAAGCTTTAAAGCTCGAAATTCAACTTAAATGCCAGAAATAAACAAAAAGTTAAATTAAACCTAGAAGTCAATTCAAGTTTTGTTTTGTTTCTCGTGTTTAAGTTTTAACATACCCACACTTTCTCCGACCTAGCAGCTGGGATATACGTCCGCCTCTCCAGCGTAATTTAAGAAAAAAGAATAAGCACAAGTTTTGCTTTTGATTACTCACAAATTTAATTTCACTTTTCACTTTATTTCTTTCACATTTTTTAATGCACCCAGTTTCACTGTCGTTCTCTGGGATATATGTACATATATTTGCTTATATGAAGAATGCTTGGGGCGGAAGTACGCATGCATATGGGCGTGGCAGTGTTTACTTTTTTATGCTTAATACCTTATTGTCATAAAAAGTCCATACATACATTATACAATACTAAAAGCTTAAAGGTAAGGTCGCACTTGGGCAAACATTTGCCAAAAAAGCGTAACCACTACTATTAAGTTAAACATTTTTCAATAATATTGGACTCTATGACATTGTCTATTAATTATGTATGAAACTGTTTAACGTAATAAACCCGTGTCTGAATCAAAACGTTTTTCAATTGTATTTAGTGGTTACGCTTTTTTGGGCAAATGTTTGCCAAGTGTGACCATACCTTAAGGCATATATACAAATCATAAAAAACAGGCACTGTCCTTTTATTAATCCCTGTGCAATAATACAGACTAAAAGCTTATCCACTGCAAACATCGAAATAAATATGCAAACTTTTCATTTATAAGATTCTGAAGGAACATCTGCAGTGAAATTGGCAACACTGATCGAACCACTGATATAAAAATTTTTTTTAATGAGTTAAAAGATTAATTTAAACTTCAGCAACTGATATATTTTTTAATGTTTTCCCCTGTTTTCCCTTTTCAATACGATAACAAGAAAGTGTCTAGTTTATCTAAACAAATTTTAAAGAGATTAAATTACATTTTCCTTGTTTTTTGTTTGTTTCAAAAGTGTCAACAAAACTCTTTATTTGCAACATCTTTACCACTAAAAAAATAATATTTTTTTTTAATTTTAATTGTGTACTTTTCTAACACAAAGGAAAGAAAATACACATCATCTAGTTGTGTATTAAAAGAAGCATATAATAAATTTTAATTATAGCACAAAATTTTTTTCTTTTCTTCTCTTTTATTTACAAAAGCTAAAGAAACATTATAAATCATTCACTAAAGGAAATAAGCAGAAAAAAAAATTTTTTGTTTTTGTGAAAACAACAAGCTGTTTGCCTTATTAAAGAAGAGAAATTGCATTTGCAATTGTGGCGATACAATAACACCAGCATTTGTTAACGATTGAGGAAAAAATGTTTTTCTCTGATTTAAAGCACTTGTATGTATATACAAGCACGTTCATACAGACTGACAAGCGAATGCCAGCAAGCACATAAACTAAGAAATGAGTCAACATAAATTGCAATTAAAAACTCAAACAAAAACTGGAAGGAGTTCTAGAAAACAAAAAAAAAAACTTTAAAATAACTGTTGTCCAATAAACGTCTTTTTGGTAGCAAAAGATGTGAAGGAGGTATAGATAACAAAAAAAAAAAATTTAAAGGATCTCGATCATTGAAACAAAAAATTCAAAGTGAATAAAGTACATTCCAAGAAATAAATAACTTGGCTCTAATGACAAAAGGTCTGAAGTAAAAGAGGGTTGAAACTCCCATCCTTGTAAGACGGCATAGAAAACTATGAAACCTTACATCTTACCTTAAAAATGAGTTAAACATTTTAATGTAGATTCTTACCCGGAACATTTTAATGGAACATCTAATGCTTCTAAGTACACATCCTTTTTATTCCCTTCGACAAAAGCAGGGACGAAAAAGTACCGAAAAAGCAAACGTGCATATTAGTAGTTATAATGTTTTATAAAAATAAGAGTCATAATTTTCTTTTTATAAGCCTGAATACTCCACAACTAGAAATTAAGCTTAATTAAAAGACCTTATTCCAAGCTTGCAGTTTGTTCGAGAGTTAATTTTGCATTTGCTCACGCTGGCATATTCGGTATTGGATATTCTTTGCACTTTTATATAAAGGAAGCATTTGCTGAAGTAGTTAATATATTGATTACACAGCAGAGAGTCCTGGCTTCGATACCAGTCTCCTACAGTAATAAAAATAATAGCAAAACGAATTTTTCTGTTACGCATTAGTGTGACTTTGACACACTTTTTGTGTCAGTTATTGTAGGAAAGTTCAAGTGATGAAGACATAGACACTAGTCACTGAATCGCGTAACGACTTCAGCAGATACTAATCCTAATGTTACATCAGAGCGCCCACCTTCGTCGGTATTGTGTAGCAGAATCAGCAACGTAAAATGTAAAATAATTAATAAAATGGCAGCATCAAAAATTTAATGCGCCTCGTGGACACCAGAGGCGGTGAAACACTGACCTTGTAAAAAAGCAGAGTTGTTAAAATAATGAAGCTTTCCTCCATCTCTTTCTACGCCACTTGTCTTCTCTAACACAAGCCCTTTCTTGTCTGATTGTTACTTCTCTTAACTTAAAAAAAAAAACACTAGCAGGAAAATTTTTTTGGAATTTTTGAAACTTTCAAACTCTTCTCCATATGGTATGTTTTTCTCTTTCGTAAAAAGGAGCCAAGTAGGTGTCGTTCATAAATTCCCAAAAATAACCGTCCAGGTACCTTCGTTGGCTTAAAAATCATACTTTTGAGAAACTCGTTGGCTGGAGTGGTTAGCACGTTGACTACAAAAACCAAAGGTCCTGGGTTCGATCCCGGGCACCGGCAAACACCCCGCATTTTACTGATGTGCATTAGTATCTCTTTGTATCAATTGTTGTAGGAAAGTTCAAGTGATGAAGGCATAGACAATCGACACTGAACTACTACCGTTCAGCGGATACTAATTCTAATGTAACATCAGAGCACCATCCTTCCTCTGTATTGTGTAGCAAAATCATCGGCGAGGTAAAATAACCAATAAGATATGGCTACTAAACAAAGCTTTGAAAATTTAATACGCCTCGTTGACACCAGAGGCGCTGCAACACTGCATTACTAAAAAAACGTGTAAGAAATCAGAGTTGTAAAATTCTGAAGCTCTCCTCTATCTCTTCCTTAACCACCTGTCTTCTACACCACTATCTCTTTCCTAAATAAGGTAACACCTAGTCATAGTGGTAGCCTTTCATTGCCTGAGTGTTACTTCTCTTAAAAAAAAAACACTAGGTGGACAATTTTTGTGGAATTTTTGAAACATCCAACTCTTCTCTGTATCCTTCATAAATTGCCAAAAAATAAAAATAATTACCGCCCAGGTGCCTTCATTGTCCTGGAATTCATGCTTTAGAGAAATTCCAAGCTTTAATATTTATGAAAAACTCAAATGTTAAGGGCTTTGGCAATCGTTAATTTTATAAAAAGGGTTAAAAGATTTATAGATTTAAAAAATATTTACCACAACATGTACCGCCGTATACTTAGCGTTCAAAACAGGGGAACTACTGTATTTCGGTTTTTTATTTAGAGACTGTTTGTTGTATAGAAAATTTGGGGTTTCGGGAGACGTGGGTTGCTAGCCCTCGTCTTTTAGATGGCTGATAAAGCTGCTGTCTTTGCATCCAATCCCACGATGCAACCACGCTTCTGTGCTTTATCGTCTACTTTCCTGAGACATGTCAGACACTCAGCATACATTTTTGTGGCGACTTCTACTCTCTAGCTAGCTTTAAAACGGTTGTCTTAAAGCCATTGCCGGGGGCTTACTTGGTCAAAGACCGGAAGTACTTAGCTGCTTGGACAATTCAGCAAAGCAATCGTTCTGGCCACAGCCAAGTGTATGACAATCAGTTACTTTCCACCTCTAAGAAGAGCGCTCTATTCTCCAATGGAAGTTAAAGGAACATATATACATACATATCTGTGGCAAAAAGGAAAGAGTGCTTAAGTCGAGATAATCTGATTCAGAATTAATGGCATCTCCGCAATCTTTGATACTCGAAAGTATCCCCTAGGCAAAATCTCAATTATTTTGTGTGATTTTTGAGGAAGTTATGGCGCAATAACTTGCTGCTTATATTTTTTTCGACTTGTAATCTCATAAGGTATAACAGCTTAATTCAGCTGGTATTTTTATATATTTCAAATTGAATGTACCATTTATATTGCGTAGAACGATATTTTCTTTAAAAAATTTTAATTAACAACAAAGTTAAAAATTTAACTGCAAAAGAAATAAATTTCTGAAAATCGATTTAAAAATTTGAAAGTGTTCTCCTACAAAACAGTAAAATATGGCTTGCCACCGTTCTTCCGAGAATCAAAAATTATAAATAAAATATTATTGTTTCTCTAGAATTTTTTTCTGATTTTATAAAAATAATATAATAGACTGCATGTTCTGATTTTTTTTAGTTCATTTGGTTTGAAAAATATGCTCCAAATGGTATTCTATTTAGAGTATATACCTCTAAGATTTTAATGTCTAACAGAACTATGTTATGCGATTCACATGTCTCTCTTAATGCATTTTGTTTGTGTGTTGCGTTTTAAATTTCGAAATACATATATCATCACACACGTTTGTTTTATACCCTGTTTCTATTCAAGTCAGGCAGGCGAGACTCCTCCAGAAAATGTTTATAAAAGTCACTCAAAAACATGAGTGCTTCTCATATAAATTTTCTACTCAAATAGACCTTCCGTGTTGTGGAATTAATAAGGCTTTTGATTGTTTAAAAATATTTTTTCTGTTTAGTTTTTTCTACAGTTAATCGGATTTTCAATTGAAAACTTGTTCGCTGCTTGAAGATTTTCTTAAGTACCTGCAAAGTTATACCGTCCAATATGTATGAAAACTTATTTTTTTTTTAAATATATCTGCAATTTTTATAGCTTTATTTTATTTTTATATTAATTCGCCTCATAAATAAAATCTTCACTTTATTTTTTAAACTGAAGACTGATTTTACCAGTATTGTTAATACCCTGTTGTTTTACACACCCCTGCAAACACTTGCACTTGCCAAACAAATAACCCACCATGTATCTTATCACACCCATGTACTCGTATTATTTACTGTACCAAATATTTGCTTATATGCTGCAGTATGGTCCCACTACTAAGCTTATGGGCAAACATGACCTGCAAAAGGGGAAATGAAAACAAGGCGCCACTAGAAATTAGAAAGAAAATGTAACGCAGTCATATTTTACAGCTGAGGTCTTAGCGGAAATCTTACCAAAGGTTTGCTTTCTTTATCAACATACACGAAGGTATTCGGAGTTTTATAATTCAATAAACTCAATATTCCTTATTCACGAAACTTAACTTAACTACTTTGTTTCGCTAAGCAACTTTAAATTAGACTCCTAATATGTTATTGAGAATTATAATATGCAAACATCATAAGTTTAAAGCCTCAAACAAAAATCTTTACAAAAAAAGCAACTTTATGCGATTATGCATCAATTTTTATTTTCTATTGTTATTTTTTCGGTTGTTCATTTATTTTGTGCTGCAGGTAGATTTAAAATTACAATTATATCGAACTTGCTGAATACATCACACTCCTTCGTTCACTGGCGTAATCTGTCTCCTTGGCTATACTGACTCTCCGGTGGCGAATGTTCGTGGTGAATAATGGTGCATAGAAACTACGCACACTGAGTTTATAGTTACTAATTTAGTAGAAACTACGATTATACGTAAAACCAGGATGTTAGTATATTCCAAGTCTACGATTGATCTATTATACTCTATCAAGTAGTGAATAAATTAAAAATTCGGAGGTTACGTTTTCAAATGCAAGAAAAAATCACTCTAAACACGCAGAATATTTGCCGCTGTTGTGCTGGGCTAAAGAAGAGTTGAAAAAAAAGCTTCGAGTATAAGAAAAACTAGGAGATTTCTACACTCAGATAGGTTAGGTTAGTTTAAATTAACAGCCCCACTAGGTCCATCAGTAGGTTCCATTGAGGTAAATATTTAAATTAGCATCTGTCCTTAATATCTATCTATCTATCTATCTATCTGTATTATCCAGATACGCGTTTGCTTTACAAAATTATGAATCTTTCTTAAATCAATACGACTGAATACGACTGAGTTAGGTTTCATCGGTGAGGTTTCCTTGACCAAATATTGTACCTTGCAAGTCTTTAAATCTGGGTTAGTGATGTTCGGTGGTTTCTTCTTTTTCTTCATCCTGACAACTTCTGCAAAAGCCTTTATAAGCTAATCGAAGCATTTGGACGTGGGCTTCGAATGACCACTGACCGGTATTTGCCGCTATGAGGTTACATGGTAAGAATCTAGGAAGGTTTGTCGCCAACCGTATTCTTTTGTGACTTTGGTCCAGATTACACCGTCTTATTCCAAGTGGTTTCTTTATGCTACAGATTATACGCAATTTGTTGAATATTGTTTGGGATTATCTTCTTGACCGTTCTGAGGGAAATTTATGGAATACTTAAATCCCCCTCAGAAAGGGCTCTCAATTGTTTCTTGAGGTCTGTTAGTCTTAGCAAGAGCATCCGCTCTGTTCTTGCCGTCAATGCACTAAGCCAAAAATAAAGTAATTAAAACTATGACTACATGAAAGTTCGGAGGTGGCTGTACTCGATTAAAAGCGAGTTTATTTCAAACTTCGACTACACGTAGATTTCAGAGATGCGTATATTCCGCAAGTTAATAAAAATTAATAAATTATAAACAACAAATATACAAGAAATTTAGAGATTTTTGTAAAAAATTAAATACTTTTGTTTAATGGCAAAATATGCTGAATTCCAATAAGAACAGTTGAACCGTTGTCGTGATTCAACCTTTAAAATTCTTCACAAACATTTTGAAAATTTCTCGCTCGCATTTCGCCAAACAAAAGCATTTTAGGGTCGTCGTAAAAAAGCACCCTTTCGGCCCGCAGTTGTGAAAGGAGTTGAAAAGTTTGAGCTGTTGAGACGAGTTAGTGATAGGAAGAATTGAACTCATGCACTTCGATTAAGAAAAATTGAGAATGTTGCTGTTGCAGCCCATAGTGATGAGGAAACCCAGATCTGTGAATCTTTAAGCATTGCCCAGATGAGATTACATCGCATTTTGCATAAAGATTTAGATTTAAAGATTCAGTGAATACCATAACTCATGCTTTCCGACCATAACCAACGTTCAGTTTTTACTAATTGGGTACTTGAAATGCATCAACCGAAACTTCTTCGAAAAATCATGTGGAGTTATGAGATCCATTTTCACTTCGCGAACTATGTACATACGTTAACCAGCCAAATTGCTCGGAAAACCCAAGAATTATTGTTGAAAAGCCTGTGCATCATCCTCAAGACTGTTTCGTTCGGTGTTTGGTCCGACGGGGTCATTGAACCTTACTTTTTCGAAAAGGAGACTGGAGCAACTGTTACGGTGAATGGATTGCGCTATCGAACGATGATCAGTGATTTTCTATGACCAAAATTTCAAGATGTTGATGTGGACAAAATTGGCTTTCAACAATATGGCGCTACGTGACCATGTAATGTTTTGAAAAGGCAATCACAATTGGCCTTAAAAATTTTGTGATTTATTTTTCTCTAAAGTTATGTGAAAGATAAGGTATACGAGTACTTCAATGGTCCCTAATAGATTCAAGACCTCAAAGATGGAATTCTTAAAGTTATCGAAGACATACAGCGGTAAATGAGCGCATCGATGATGGAAAATTTCATGAAATAATATGATCCTGCAAGCATGGCAGCAGCAGCCATTCGACTGACATTGTTTTCCATTATTAAAACCATAACTTCCTCTTTCCAGTTAAATAAATATGCGATGATTACGCTTAAAAATACTCGTGTTTTTTAGCATATGAAAATGAAAGCTTTTATTGAAACATCCTTTACAAGACAACATGACTCTTACTACTTCATAACAAGAACTGCCCGAAGTAGTGTCGTGTCTTGCTTCGCAATCGGTTTCATAACTGGAAGCTTTATATAGTTAAACTTACGCCTTAAATGAGAATTCATAGGTACATTTACCAGCTTCAATGCTAACAAACAAAACATGCTTATTATTCTCAACATTACTTGAGCTAATTTTCATCTCTTAGTCAAGGTTTTTGTAACCTAATACGAGTACATTAAATACAAAAATTTTCGTAAAAGCACATTAAAGTAGAAAAAACAATTAAGACAAAAGCTTTCATTAATATTAATTAGTATCCTTAATATTTTGTGTATTCTGTTTGAAAGTTCTGAGACAATAGATTTGCTGAGTAGTTTTCAAAATGCAAACAATTGACTTGTCTAGTAATTTTAATTTAATTTAATTTAATATTATTGTGTTTACTTTACTTTGCAATAATTTATTGAAGTTTATTTTAAGATTTTGAGGAAATGTTAAGGCAAAGGCGCCTGTTCAACCATATTTACAAAGTAGTGCGTTCTTATTGTTCAAAACTGATGCGGGTATGCTTGATAGTTTTTATTTTGTGTTAAAAAAGCAGTTCGAAATATTTTGTTTGCTTGTGTCTTCGCAAGTGTGTGCTTATGTGTGAATGAGAATTTTCGACAGTTTCATTGTAATTTTTCTGATTCCTTATTTATATGGCAACAATGTGTGTCCTCAAAAAAAGCAAAACCTTGGGGTGTAATTTTTACAATATATTCTATGTGCTACTTCCCTTTTGCTAAAAATTTGTTTTATTATTTTTTGTATTAGTTAGTGGTTCTTTTGATTTCATATATTTTCCCTTTAGTGTTATTTTATTTTATTTAAAGAAAAAAATCCACCACTTTATGTTCAAATATCGTAAATCAAGTTAAGTTATTGCAGTTTTCTTTTTTTTTTCTTCATAAACTTGTAACTAACGTTTGCAACCGCCACATGGAAGAAAAAACAATAGACGATACCTTCATAAAATGCAATAAAGAATGGTTGAATATTTGCGGCTCTTTGGCTTTTGCTAGTTGCACTTGTAGTGGTTTGCTTTTTGCTTTTCCTTTAAACCCTTAAGGTTTGCAAAACACAAATTGAAGCAACTATTTAAAAATTTTCAGCTGAGGAAAAATGATTAATATATGTATGTTACTTTTGTTTTATAGTTTTTTCACTTTCTTACCTTAAATCACTCCTTTAGTTTTCAGTGTCTTTTAAAATTTCCTAAAGGGTTAAATTTACATTAGCAATTGAGTAATGGAAACCCTTCTTGTTTTATGTGTTTCGGGTATCAACTTTATTGTTTTGCGGGCTAAGAAAAATTGGATAAATTTTTCTAGCATTTTTACCAACCCATTGCCATTGAGTGAGTTGCAAAATGTAGGAAAATAAGTTTTCTTTTTCGCGAGTTTTTGCTTATTATGTTTAAATAAATTGTCTTGCATATTTTTGTTAACGAAGACTCATTTGTAAAGATTTCTGTTTTTTTTTCTTCTATCAGCAGAAAAATATTCTTGTTGGTGAGTGAAGATTAAAAAAAAACTAGAATAATTTGCATTTATTTATTTAAACCGATCTTGAAGTACAAAATTATAGATCTGCCAAAGTCTTTTTGTTTTATCTTCTAAAATGACATTCTAAGAATTTACACCTACGGGAGGTATAAAAATACCTTAGAACACAGTAAGTAACATAATTTCTGTTTCATCTGGCACCCCTGATGATTTTGATATAAAAATCGAGATAAAATTGCAAATGAAAACGACGCATTATAAATACAATAAAAGAAATTTTTATTAACAACAGAGAGCAATTCAACATTAAGTAATGAGCCTTATTCCAGTTGTCACATCAATACAATACTAAAAAAAATTGCGGCTTGTCTACCCGCTCTCTAGAGCGATTTTGTGCTATTGACAGTCTATTTCTGCTATTCCGCCTAGAAAATAGCATGACCCCAGCAAGACATGTCAGTTGTTTTCGATAACGGTTTGAAAACATGGTTCTTCGTATTATATCAGTATTAAATTCACGTTATTTCAACTGACAATAACTTTGATTCAACCTGATTCTTCATTTTGATTTAACAGTACTGGAATTTTAGGTTTTTTTTTTAACAAACACAACCCGTGAAGCGATTAGAGTCTATGGTGGGAATCGAACCCACGACCTTTGGACTGAGAGGCTAGCATCACTACCACTCAGCCACAGGGGCACCCTGGTAAGGATGGTTAACAATTAAGAGTCCAGCTCACTGGGGCCCAATACAATTATCCCTTTGTGCTACCTGAGAGTTGAAGAGAAGATTGATAGAGAAAGGGGAGGGGGAGAGGGAGGACGAAGAGGGGAAGAGAGTGAGAAAGGTAGATGCAGAAAAGAGATATTTATGTGTAGTTTCCACAAGTCAGGTAGACGAGTCGTCTAGAAATTTTTTATGAAAATCACTCAAAGAAATGTGTACTTTCCCATAAATTTTATACTTAAGTCGGCCGTCTGAATTGTAAAAATAGGGGGTTAATGGGTGATTTTTTAAGAGCTTTCTGATTTAATAAAATAAACACATACAATTTATATAAATGTATGAAATCTTTATTTGAGTCGGTAGAACGATTATTATAATTCACTTTTTAATGATGATGATTTCATGTAAATGTTGACTGCAGCTACGCCTCAAAGGGTTCATACCCTGGGTCCAATTTTGGCATGCTTTCCCCAACATATGCGCCGGTATCTCACGTATAAACTATGTAATATTGGGTTCCAGTGCGTCAACCGTTGTGGACTTTTCCCTATAGACTATAGAGATGGGCAAACAATTATCGATACATCGAAATATCGATATTTGAGAAAATAAATATCGGTATATATCGCCGATATTTCAAAAAACCGATATATCGATACATCGATTCTTATCTACGAGTATCGGGTTTCGATATTTTTAACAGCTCTATACATTTTAGCCGTTTCATAACTCTTCGATATTGCTTGGTGATGCGAAGAAAAAAAAAGACGCATATATGTATAAGGTGACCCCACTAAGCCAGCTGACTTTTATTTGTTAACTAAGCTAAACTAAAGGCAGAAGTAGTTGTTACTTTCTGTTCGGTTACGAATCAGCTGACTCGTTCGTGTTTATAGAAATCCTATACAAGCCGTTAGTTTTTCTCTTTCATTATGTTCTGTTGCGGTTCAACCTGTGAAAATAAAAAAACTGTTAAGTAATTCTAAGTGACAGCATAAATAAAATAAAAACATTTTGAAATAAACTGTGATTTTGCTTAAGAATGTAAAAAAAAAATTTACCAGAAAAACATAAAACTATATTGAAACATATCAGTGGACTATGCAAAACTCATCGCTTTAGTGGAAAATTGTGATCGTTCTGGTAAAAAACAGCTGATAATTTATTACAAAAAAGTAACTAAAAACTTAGAAGCGAAACGGCACAACAGAACAGCAACAGAAAGTAAAGACTAATGAAGCCTTAAGGAGCTACAGTAGGTTACGTATAACTTAACACATCGTCGGTTGGTTATTGGTTTGCTGCAGACATAATGTATTTTGAATATACTTTGCCGCACGATATGTAGTTCTTTTGTGTTAAATTTCTTAAATTGACTACTTGTGCGTTCTAAATTAAGACATACTTGTACTTTTCTAAAGCTTTTCAGAAATTATCTTATAATACAAATTACACATACGGTTGTATGAATAACTTATTTCCTTTTTCAATATCAATATCAACTTGGGTGTTCTCCACTCTTGGAGTTAATTAAGATTTAAGTCAGATAGTTGTAATGATGAACTTTGAAGTGTTCACCACTGGGCATTCCTTAAACAATGATTGAGAGCCTTATTTATAAAAATTATTAAGGGTTTCTAAAGGTTTAATAAGCAAAATGTTGTAAAGAAATCTGTTTTTAAAAAGCCTCAATGATTTTTATAAATAAGGCTGATAATATTTAAAGAATCGCTAACAAAAAAACTAAGTTCGAAAATGATATCGCATAAACTTTTTTAGCGGTTATTACATATTTTTACCTGACTGCGCGACGCAAAGAAGGGTATTGTGTTTATCATCCTAAATATTTTGCGCCACTATATATACGGAACTCGTGAACCGATTTTAAGGATTCTTACGTCAATCGATTTGTCTTAATCGCGGGAGTGCCACTAAAGATATCACAGTTGTAAAAATTTCAATATGGCGGCCAACAGACGCCATTTTGTAAATACGAAAGAAATAAAAAGTCGGCGAACTATATCAAAATGGGTATCATTCGGCAGGTATTTTAAAATCATCTTTAGGTTTCTCTTATGATTTTTCATTTTGAATGACCGTTGAGGATATTGAACGGTTCAAAGTTGGGCGCAGTCGTATTTGTTTTAATTTTTTTAATTACTACTTTCTGCAATATTTATAGGCAAAAAATATCGATGTATCGACATATCGAGTGTTCAAAAGTATCGATACGATATACATATATCGATATTTTTCATTTGCCCATCTCTAATATAAAGGCTCACATTTTTAAGTCCTATTTCCGATAACTCAGATGAGTTACTGAAGGATAATCTGCCAACGAATTGTTGACGGAGATCTTTCATAGCAGGACAAAAGCAGAGGAGATGCAAGATACTTTCCTCTTTCTCCTCATCATTGCAACGGAAGCAGTAGTCATTATACGGAAGACCCATGCGTTTAGCAAGGTGTTCCGCAATAGGAGCGGCCGGTAAGAGTGGCCACCCTCAACTGCTGCCTAATGAAGTTGCTGAGGTTTTTCGTTCTTTGGGGCTTAGGCGAGACCAGAGGGTTCTCGCTATTTTGCAAGGGGGCTCATTGCGCCATCTGTTTTGAGCTGATTCAAGAAAGGCAACATCAAAATACTACGACATGAAATAAAGTTATTTCAAAAGGAAAACATTTTCCTTGAAGATGACTGCAAATCAGGTTGACTTAACATGAAACACATATGAAGCAAAATCATTGCTAATCAATTTTAAATTAACCTTGTTTTTCTATGTAGAGTTTAACATGCAATTTTTCTGTAGATATTCTTATGCATTGATAACAAGTACATCAATATAATAAATTAAATATCAAGCAGAAGAGCTTGCCTCTTTGAAAACAAACCTCGTGTTATGTACATACAGAAATAAAGACATACATACATATTCCCCATGTATGTAAGTATATTATATATGTATGCGACTCAATCAAAACTGCTTTTTAAATTTTTTGCCTATTAATAAATACCTTTCTTTACCTAGAACTTTTTCTTTTATATTTTGTATTAAAAATGCTATGCAATGTTCTTTTTTTAATTTAATGAATATTTTATTAGATATTTCCCATCATCTCCTCCCACAAATTCCCAGAGACTATTAAAAAAAACGCTTCGGCAAACAAAAGTAAAATTCAATCTGGGAATACCTCTTGACTATTTGCTCTCATGCATGTTTATGTAAAGAGATGCATACATACATGTTCATCCAATTTTGCTACTTTACTTAAAAGCTTTTTCCTGCCTATAATTTCATCGAGGTATGTAAATTAGGAGTACCAAGCAAAATGAATAATTCAAATTTTGTTTGAAAGATAAATCGTTGAGAAATCTCTGAAGAGATACTAAATTATGTACAGATATAATTCGTATATATAGAATTTTGATTGTGCATTTATATTTAACCAATAATGAAATAATATATATTAAAGTGGCTTCAAAATATGAGTGTGTATGTGAAAAATTAAAAGATTGAATCAGAAAGCCTGACATTAATTGTTATGAGACTCAGCATTATTGAGCATGCATGAGCATAATTTGTACTCAGCCAAAAGAACTGTACCACGCATATGAAAGAACTATTCTACCCAATAGATTCTACGAATCATAGTTGATCCCTTGTGATATCATTTTGTTCACAAAAGTAAAGAGAGTTTTAAATGATTTGCCTGAATGGAAGAGATATGGATTTCATTGATAAATTAATAAGTAAAGGGTGTTTTTTTTAGCAACTCTCGTTTTGGCAACACTGTCTTTGGCGACTCAGCTGTTTTCGTGTAACATATTACTGTTAAACATGTTCAGTTTGGTCTATAATTTAGCCATGAATCGACTTACAAATTAACAACGCTTGCATATTAGTAAATTGTATTATCAAAATTCATGCTCGGTTAAGAAAGTGCTCGTGCACTTCTTCCATTTTATGGTCAGTTTGGGCGACCTTCTGAAGCGGAACTTAGCACCAAAATTACATTATTGAATATTAAGCCACCAACACGCATACGTATCCGCCAGTGTTGTTGGTGATCATAAATTATCGATTCCGCGCCATTCACAGCAATTGGGACTCTGATACTTTTGCTTTTGCCCAAAATGAAAGAGCTGGATTTAGTTGACAGGTGGTTTCAGCAAGACGGTGGCACATATCATACAACACGCGAAACAATGGCCCAATTGAGAGGCAAGTTCGGCGTACAGTTTATTTCACGTTTGGGGCCGGCCTAGATCGTGCGATTTAACGTTTTAAGACTATTTATTAAGGGGCTTTGTAAAGGCTCATGTTTATAGGGACAAGTCCACAACGTTTGACGCACTGGAACCCAATATTGAAGAGTTTATACGTGAGATAGTCGACAAACTGTGCATTACCAGCGAGCATTTTCTGCTGCTGGCCAGTAGACAGTGTTATAGTTTTGTAGTCGGAGGATCGCAGGTTCGATTCCTACCGGAGTTTCTTGGTGTTTCAGCAAAACGTGCTTTTTTCTTAACATCAAAAATTATTGATTAAAATTTAGTCCATGGTGATATTTATTTGGTATGTATCTAAATAATAGTTAAGGATGTTGTAGGTACAGCGGTAAGTGCGTTGACTATCACGCGATGAGTTTACAGTTCAAATATTGGCCGGGGAAGCCAACTATATACACATATACAACACACACATTTTCCTGATGCCTGTGTCAACATATAAAATCACGTTTAGTTAAAAAATTAATAAACGAAAATGATTGCGTTAAATTGAATTCATGTTGTTTGAACTAAAAATAACTATGATTCAACATGATTCTTTGTGTTATTTCAGTATTTAAATTACTTTGTTTCAGCTTGAAATAACTTTCATTCAACTGGTTTCATCATTTTGATTTAACAATACTGGAATATTAATTCAAATAAAGTTATTTCAAAATTAAAAATTATCTTTGAAGGATACTGTTAATCATGTTGAATTAACATGAAATGCATATCAAGCGAAATCAGTAGCGAAAACTGTTAAATGAATCCCATTTTCATAGATTTTAATATAATATATTTTTCAGTATGTAAAAGCATAAGTGTAATAAAAGCTCAAATAAATAAAAAAAATGAATTTTCTTAGTTAAATGTCGAAACACTTTATTCCTGGCAAAAACTAAAAAAATAATTAATTTTAATTATTATTGTTCGAACTTCATATGTTGGTCCACTGTGTGTGGTGTCAGTTGATGTAGATTTCTGCTTTATATACGCAACTTTTATTGCAAATGGAATATGTGACACCAAACACAGTGGACCAAACACAAAATAACGCTGATGAGGAAGGTTTAGTGGCCTTCGAAAACAGTCGGTTGTTCCGTTCAACTACATGTTTGTCATAATATTTACAACTAACTTTGGTAATTTGGCTTAAAAAGCGATACTAACTGTTGTAGCCTGATAAAATCATAAAATTTAAAAAAATTATTGTTTATAAAAAAATCAGTTCAAATATTTTATTTAAGCTTAAATTAACTTACTTAATTTATTTAAGCTTAAATTCATTTTTAGCACACAATTGTGTTTTGTATCATGGCAAAGAAAATCTTCAAATTGATTGATTTGCAGCCAAAATGAACAATAGTGTATCGTTGGCGCAGACTACAGCACAATAACAAAATCAAATCTTTCATTGTTGACACATATCCACACGCTATAGAGAGAGAGAGAGAGAATTTTGTAATACAAACGTGTATATGTACATACATACATACATACATTCATATACAAATTGTTTTGCTTGCAGATTTCATGTGAATGTTTATCAGCAGGTTTCATTCGACAAAAAGTTTATTCATTCTCTTATTTTTTTTTTATTTTTGCAATTTTCATGTGTCTGGTAATTTGCAAAAACTCACATGCAGACATACATTTTATGAACATTTTATTTTTTAATGTTTAAGCTAATTTCAATGCAAATAGTTGGCTATAAAATGCTTTCGGCTCATTTTTATATCATAAAAAACGTTTTTCTTTTGTTCCATTTTTAAAGTTGTTAGCAGAGTTATTGGTAGAAAATTTAATTTTCTGTTTATTGAAAATGCGCATTTAGAGACAATAAAATCAGTTGCCTGGGGCTGAATTTGCCCATTTGTTTCAAACAAAATTTTTGTTATTTTATAAGTACCCAGCAAACAAAAAGCGGGGTGGAAGTTGTGCTTAAGCAATGACTTACTTATTCATTGAATATAAAATATGTAAATCTAAATGTGTAATTTTAACTTCTAAAGCTACATATCGTTGCCTTAAAATACCAAGGCCATATTTCATTATTTTTTTTTAAATCGAGTATTTTGTGTATGTCGCTGGAAGAACATCTAATGTATTGAAAAATGCAAAAATTTTGATTTGAAAAATATTTAATCAGTTAGGGACTTTTATTGAGATTGTCTAGACGTTGCTATCACATTCTGGAAGCCTTGTGTGAAGTATAAAAAAGGCGAGACATCTGCTGGCAGTTCAGTCTATCATAAAATCAGTCTAATGTTCAGTTGTTTATTGTGAAGAGTTCTCTATTAAAGGCCGTGATACACTAGCCTACACGATCGTGCGATTTTTGAGAAAATACAGCCCTGGTATGATGGAGTCTATGAATATTTTCAAAAGACAAAAACAATTCATCAGATCAGGGTTGTATTTTTTCGTAGATCGCGCGATTGTGCAGGATAGTGAATCATGGCCTTAAGAGTTCAGTTCATTATTGTGAAGAAAGAATAAATCTCAAGTGATAGTCATAGGAAAGTGTGTAAAAGTAAACTCAGTGAGTTATATTATTGTTGTACAAACAGTGAGCGTCGGCAGAGTGAGTCTTGTGTGAAAAACAGCAGAGGGGGTATTGCTTCAAGACCAGCGCAGCCAGTTTTGTGAGACGGGTATATACAACAGCGGAGTAGCCGACGTGGCAACCAGTTGTAAATCATTTAAGTAATTTAAGTTATGTGTGTGGATTTAAACTCTTGATCTTATTACATAAGTGTAATTAGTAAACAAAGTGTCATTCTTAACCCTAATTACTACACTGGGGTCTTTTATTCATTTGCAAATCTTCAAGTCCACAGAAAAGTGTTTTGGAAGGGTAAAATCGTAACAATATGCACTTAATAATACATTTTTTGCTTGTATTCCAAAATTTTTTTTAATAATTATTTTCTTTTGTTTCTTTACAGGTAAGTCCTAAAACTAAATAATGTACTTTATATATGGATGCAGCTAATGCCGCTGCTTGTTTTCAATAGTATGAAGGTACTGCTGTCACAGCCTGTTTGTATTTATATAATTTTATGCCTGTTTTAGTTTTTGAAGAATATTTAATGGCTCTTATATCATACGCTTTTCCTGCCTCCTTCGAGATCTTTTTCTGATGTCGTTTAGTGGCGCTGAAGTCGCAAACTAGAAGAGGAAGGAGAGCTTTCAAAAATTGTCTTTCCTAGGCACCCAGTTACTATAAAAGTTAAGATACAGGGTATCAAAGTTGACCACCCTGGGCTATGAAAACATTACCAAGCCCGTAATTCCTACAAATGGAAAGCAATTTTTTTAAGTAAACGAATTTTAAAATAAAAAAAAACACTGAAAATTTTTTGCATTGCAAACTTTTTATGTCTTATTAAAAGTTTTCTTTTATTTATATTGAAATGTTGATTCTATTCTAAATATTAATGCGTTTTGCAAACTTCAACAGTCTTGAACTGTAGGGTGCCCAAATGCCTAAATAATAAATTTATCTATATATTTATTTTAAATACACTTACTACTCGTATGTTCTATTCAGTTTAAATAACAATGCAAACTCAATACAAAAGATTTTTTAATTAAAAAAAAAGCAAAACTAACATGATTGTTTCACTGTTGCAAACGATATACTCGTACATACGAAAAATATTCTCCTGAAATATTTTTACAAAATATCTAAATCTTGTTTTTTGGACAACAAAGGATACGGGTTTTTTTTTTCTTGGTAAAATAAACCAAACAATTGCGGACAGGTAATCAAATGTAGTTAGTTTATTATTTGATGCAAAATGGTAAAATGTTGAAAAAAATTGCAATTAATATTCTGTTGCCTAAATAAAAATATACATTTAAAATAAAAACTTAAAAATATTTTAAATTTGGCAAGACTTAATTAATATTGACCTAATTTATACTATTATTTAAAAATCTTCTTTTATTTTCAATGCTCTTTTAAAGTTGCTTCCCAAAAAAATATTAAATTTGTACTTAGATTGCTTTTCCTGGCATCAATTTTTTTTTTGAAAGCAATACGGCCGTATTCTAAAAAAATTAATTTGTATTTCGAGTGTGCTTTAGTCCAAGTTTGTATGGAAACCCAAATTAGTTTTGTAGCCTACGGCAGACAATCGTTTTTTCTTCTTTTAATTGCTCGTTTACATTGCAAAAGTTATATATTTGTTGTAAAATTTGTTTTTGTTTGAATTGCTAAACATAAGTATCTAGTAAGAAGAAAGAGCTTCCAAGGAAGTCAATAAAATCCCAAACTTGTGATCCGGAAGTAGTGCAAGTCTGAATAATTTCTAATGATTTTTATATGAATCGTCTGAACGCTTCACTTGATGGGCGAGAGAGGAATATGGCCACCCTTAATAATCTATCCTCCTCTTTCTATATCTGTCTCTCTTTTTCTATTTCTCTCTCTCTCGCTCTCTCTTTGTCTCTCTCTCGCTCTCTCTTTGTCTCTCTCCTATACACAGAAAACAAACTATCCTGTAATAAACACGTTTAATTGCAAAAAATAACCAAAAATCAATTAAAAATTTTACTGAGTAACTTTAACTTTTAATTAAACTAAATTTTTTAACAGAAATTCAATTAAAATCAATTACATTTTTAATTGATTTTTATGTTTTTTCTTCAATTAAATGTGTTTATTGCAGGAAATTTTGTTTCTGTGCAAACTCAAAAGTTGCTCAACACAAGTTGCTGTGTGGGTACCCAGTACCACAAACTCCAACCAAACATGTTTCAAGAGCTGATTTTTGTTATTCTTTAAAGTGTAAATAACCGTTAAAATATTTGTGCAATTTAAAAATGTATTTGAAACAAATGCTCTAACTTTTTATCTTCGTATGTATGATTAGTAAAAATAATGAATGTCCACTTATTTTATATCTTTGTATTATATGCATGACAAACGTCACTCAAAATCGTTGAACAATTTTTGACCGCATTAAGTGACAAACACTAACATTTATTACAATAAATCATTAAGCTTATAATACAAATCTTAAAGCAAATGCGTTTGCTTAAGTTTTCTTGTTAACTGCTGTTAAAAAAATTCCGTAAAGTGATTGTAGTTAAATATAACAAATGGGGGAAAAAACTAATAAAAAATACTACATTTTAACATAAAAACGCATGAATACAGGCAACACATGAAAAATTATTCAGCTGTGTTAACATTTACATGGATGAATAGAAGCCCGTTAGTTCTTTGGTTAGACTCGGAAGTGCCTCCAAAAGAGCACCGAAACTCTCTTTGGACGGAAACGATTGACTCGAGTGTGTGATAGTGGCGTACATAGGGGCGCATTATGCATTAAATTCATTTCACGAACGCAAACGACCATCACTGTCTTTCAGATCTTGAATTAAGTAGACCTTATAAGTTCTTGAAGTGATAACTTAAAATTACTACAGCTGGTAGTGATTCGATTCACGTGTGTTTTTCTCAGTATAATGCTCTTGCAGACCTAAGGAAAGCCTCCAGAACTTTCAAAGTCCCTTTTTCCTCTGGAAGCCAATGGAAAATGATTAAGAATGATCTGCGGCATTGGTTTTTTAATTTTCGGACAGCTATCGTACCGTCTCCTAGATGATGTAAGTGCAATACAGGCTGAAATACAAGCAAGTACAAAAGTAGGCAGAATGGTGATAGAAAAAATCGATATAGTTGTCGATAGCCAACCTCCTCAATTTTAATTAAAGAATTCTTTCGAATTTAATTATGTGGTATTCGCATTATGTCATTAGAGTGATCCTACTCTTTTCTGGATTCCAGCATATAGTAACTACTAGCACATCATCAATGAGTGGCTGGATGAACTAGTCAGGGTTAGATTCGCTATAAATGTCTCCAATGCGTTGTCGTTTGGCACCGTTAAAAATGATATTCTTTAACAACGTCTTCAGAAAGCAAAAGATACATGGAATAGGCTGATTAATTGTAAGGTCGCAAAGGAAATATGGCCATGCTTCCACGATGAATGCTCAAGAGAAATAATAAATAAAAACCGAAAAATCATCTTACGGCTGGTCGCGTTTTTGAGGGGCCAGTATATAATCTTCAAACATCTTCACCATAACCCATTTTGTGGCAGCTATTAAGAATATAATAAAATGAAACAGTTTATTACCTGATATATGAGTGTAGGAAAACACTACTAGAAAACCAATCGGAAGTATCACAGATTGATATAGGATACCTTATGCGACCTCTCATAATGAGGTGGATAAAGTATGACTTATTACTCTATCTAGCATTGGATCCAAACCTTTTCATAAGTAAAGATTCCGACGATTAGAGTGGAATATATAAAAACGGATAATCACCATTCTACTCCATTTTTTGCAAGTAACAAGAAGTCATGAAAACCATCCAAACAACAATCCTTTCAAATGGCTTAATATACTAATTTTAGTCGGCTCTCTGCAATAAAGTCATATGTAGTAAAGCAAAATGGCCTTCCTCCTCAATTAACTTAAAAATAAGTCTCTTTATTACTACTGCAGTGTAGTGCAGTGACATCCTTATGTTTCAGGTAGTTGAGAAATAAGGTAGGTTAGGTTATGTTAGGAAGGGTGGTGCTATAACACACCTCCACTCGGAGACCCAGTTGGGTTGTGATTCCCTTCTATTAACCCGTTGATAATAATATTTAGCGCCCATTTCCAACCAAAAGTGTCCTTTTCATCTGAATTCCCATGATGAAGCTCTGATATCCTCCATTTTACACTTACCGATATCACTAATGCTCTCAAGACAAACTTCTGCTCAGCCATCTAAGCCTATGGCGTTGCAGCTTTGGACAATGGCGGATAATATGTTCAATGGTTTCTGGTTCCTCTTCATCCCCGCACATGTTACAGAAATCTGGAGTGCCAGTTTCCCAAATACTAGTCCTTGCTCTGACCTATAACGACTCTTATTGCCTTCCTATTCATATCTAGTCGCAGTTTGGATCTTTCAAAGAGAAATCATTTATTACTTATGCCTATTGTAGTGAGCCGACAAAAATCGGTACATCGAACCGATAGTGGGATGTCGGCTTTATTTATCTTTGCTGTTGCGCTTTTTCGTTTAGTTTATACTTGGTTTCAAATCAGTCTCTTGGATAGAGGATTAAGTCCACCGTAAAATTGAGAAGAGGAATTATAACTATAAATGCCAGATTGACTTAAAATGACTGATTCTAGTTGTAATGCTGTGCCAGAGTAACCATCAGCAGTTTTTTTTTCAAGAAAAGAAATGATCGAAATACCAGGTGTGCGATACCTCATATAATCAGTATTGCCTTCTGTAACTAATTTTAATCCAAATGTGGTCTGATGCTCGGTATGAAAACCCCTGTATTGGCTTTCGTTAGAAGCATCCGAGTTGAAGGAGTCCGTTTAATAAAATCTGAGCAAAATAATAGAATGAAAGACTCGCCTTCTACTGTATTATAAAACAACATATGCCGAGCTATGAGTGCCGTTGTTTCATTCTCTTCTAAGCACAGGTGGCTTGAAGATCAAAGGATGAGGTTACTTCTCCACAAAGAATGTTTGGTTCGAAACGACCGAATAGACCAGTACTCAATCTTGGATTAGTTATGTTGAAATTAAGGATGCTGAATTAAGGATAATGGTTCCATGAACCCTTTATGGCTGGAAAAGCAAGCGACGTTCTCTTTGTACTCAATAGATAGTGCATATTTCTTTTACCTCTTATTAGAGAGCTGACCGATGACCAATAGGCACCACATAAGAGATCAACAGAAGTCCGCCTAGCTAATTTATCTGTCTCTTGGTATGTATTATGACCAGGAATCCGTATCTCTTGATAGCTTCTCTAGTTAAATCAAAATATCTACGCAAGGAGAGACTTCTGATGTGTTTCTAGGCTGTCGTATAAATTATGAGGATGCACATAGTGATTTCTTCAAAGTCTGCCTGAAATACTGCGGACTTCATTATATATAAACTTTTGTACCTCTTGATAGCTTCTTTCGTCAGTTGAAGCTTTCCAAAACTAGTTAAATGAAGATACCTATGTAAGGATAGATTTCTGATGGGTTGTTAGGCTATTGGATAAATTGAGGAAGCACATAGTGATTGCTTGAATGTTTGCCTGAAATATCGGGCGATTGGCTCAATTAACTTCAAATTGGGCTCAGCGTTTAATCCTTTTATTATCATAGATAGGTGCATTAACCAGCCAATATTTCTTCGATAGATGAAAAGATTAGAATCCTACTCGTAATTACGAGGATACCTCACATTGATTCTCCAAGTGAAACTCTGTTTACTTGGCATAGCTAAGTTTTGCCTGCAGGTTGCTGAGAAGAGAAAGTAAGTTTTCAGCTCAGTTAGGTCTAAGTAAAGGGTTTTTGTGCTTCCTGAGAGTAGGAAAGGGATAGTTCAAGTGCTGATAGTCAAGTGAGAGATAGATAGAGAGAAGCGGAGCTCAATTCCCTTTTCTGATTTTACAACTCTTCTGTTGTACATTTTGATACTCTTTATAGCACCGTTGCAGTGCCTCTAGCGTTAAGTAGACACGTTATTTTCAACTATGAGATATTTTATTATGTACTTCACTCTGCCGACGATTCATTGCTACTTATATGAACCAAAGAGAGCGCTGTATTAGCATTTTAGAGAAATCCTTGATGTTGACATGACTGAGTCTGGCCAAGGATTGAACTGGGGCTGTTTGCTTTGTATTCGACGCACTAACTACTTCAGCCAATATCCCATAAGCAGATGGTGTGCATTGGATAGACGAATGATGTTTGTAATGAGAAGAACTCTGTGCTTTGCATAGTTCAGAAGTCGCTGCAAATTTCGGCCACCATACAATCTCGCCCACCAGCAATAATTTTGAAGATCCACGTAACAGTGTTTGGTATCATCTCGTATACCAGGATATTCAGCACAATACTTTACCCTAGCTTCTCTTCAGATGTCTTTGCTTCAAATAATAAATAATTTTATGTTTTACAAAAAGTTTTAGCGGTAATGTTCCTACTCCGTACCGTTTGTTGTTTTAATAACGTCTTGGAGATGAGCTCTCTTTAAGTCAACCTGAGAACTACCTGCCACATAAATATGTGCTTACATATGTAACTTTTTTTCTTTTGATAATACATAGTAGTGCACTTCCATCACTGCAGGTATAAACGATAATAATGATAATAGGGATGATGGCGATGTTGTTATAGCATTTGAAAACGTGCAATCGAATGTAACCCAGCAAACAAATTATAGTAAAAGTGTGTTATATAACTTTATTTCGAATTGTTTGTTAATTTGACGAAAAATTATTGACAGTTGTTTTCTGCTTTCGTGACTTTTCTAAAAATAAAATTCTGATATTCCAGGTAATATTTGAGTACATTTATTATAGTGGTTTTTGAGTTACTGACAGTAAAATATTTTATTATTTAGGTCCTCATTCTCTATATCGCTTCACCGAAGTGATGTTTGCATGACAACAAAACATAATTTTAAAAATCTTGAAATCGATCACCTTTGCTTTGCCTTTCATAATTGCTAGAATTTAAATTTTTTAAATTTTGTTCTCGTTTCCGTTTAGAAACTTTGGTGTGGTAATTTAAACAATTAGGGCCTGATGTTTTTTTAACCAATTTAAAAAATTAAAATTTTCAAAAACGAATTTTTAATATTAGGGAAATTGTTCACTATGTCATTTTTGCTTTCAACTTAAATTAAAAAAGTGTACTACTGCTTTTTTGTTTAACTTGTAATTTTATATGTGTATCGTAACTGCATATATTGTATGTAACATATATTGATGCTATAGTTATGTGTAAAGATGTTAAAATACTTAAAAAAAGCTTGTACTTGAAACTGTAAAGTGCACCAAAAAATGTGTTTTTTATATATTTTATTTAATGATTAACAATAGAGATGAGCGATATTTTCTTAGATGTCACTTAATTACAGTGATTAAAAAATGACTAGGCATTACAGTGACTGAACAACACTTGCATAAGTTTAAAGGTTCCTGTCAAGTTTTGAATTATAGCCGATGAGAAGAAATATTAACGTTAATTGAGACGCTAAGTTCGAGTTCGAGTTTCGTTTTTCAAGATTGGATCTAGTTTTCGAAGTCGGGCATGTTGGCAGCACTGCACTGTCAGAACGACAATTGCTTCTAGTTTTCAGTTCTTGTATGTTGGCGGCACTGCACTGTCATCACAACAATCAGCTGTTGCCATCGCTAGAAATATCATCTCAATTTTATGCGAATATATTAATAAAATGTTTAATGCCCAATGAAAAAGCAGCACAAGCGTCATTACAAGATTTTGTTTACAACGTTCTCGTTAACCGCAAATCTCTGGATTTCAACTCAACGGTTTTGTTGCAAAATTATCGGAGTGGAGCTTTAATGTCTCAAAATACATTATTTTCATACCTAACTCGATTTTTTCCCTGAAAATTTAGGTGATACAAGCGACGAGCAAAGGAAGCAACTACACCCAGATTTGGCGAAAATCGAAAGACGGTATTAAGCAATTTGGGACGGGGCATGATGAGCGATTATTGTTGGACTCTAATGAGTGAAACAAATTCCAAACAACACAAAAAACTCAGAGTGCACTTCATTCCTACATATTTACTTTTTATTGAATAAAATTGATATTAATTGTCAAAAATTAGAAAAAAACTGATTTTATTCAATACCTTGAAAACTAGAAACAATCTTAAAGAAATTCGGTAAAGTGCGACTTTGACTCGCACTCGAAGGATTCCGTGTGGACACTACATATGTATGCAATACTATACCAACTTTAGCCTATTTAATCGAATATATTACCTGATTTAGATATTAAAAAAAAATTTAAGTACCTGTTCTGCAAAAAAAAAAAAAAAAAAATAAGAGGAAAAAGCCCTGACATCGTTTCAGCTGATTCTTATATAAATTCACCTCCAAAATCCGAATATGGCCTTCGTTTTCCCCCATCACCCATTTTCGAGGGATCACCCCGCACTACTTTCCATGATTTTATGGCCCTGAATTCAATTTAGAATGTATGAAAAATTACTTTAGCTGTTGAATTTTTCCATAGCTCGGCACAATAATTTTTATCTAGCTTCAGTGCATTCTTAGTGATCGTCAATATCTCGGTGTTGTGCGCGACAATTCGGTGTTTCTATGTTGCGTAAATTGAGTGAAACTCCTTATAAGCTCTACTTTGATTGTCAAGTTGGCGATCAAGACAAGCATTGTACTCCAAAAATTTTATGCACTGCTTGTTACAGTAGCTTGATCAAATGGCTTAAAAGAACCTGTACCTCAATGTCATTTGCTGTGCCCATGATTTGACGCAAACCTAGTTGTCATCTCTCATTAGTACTATTGTAGGACTTTCATCAACGGGATCTCTGAAAGAGGTAAGGACACTGTTCAATATCCGCATATTCCTTGAGATCTAAGACTAGTTACCTATAAACTATAACGAGAAACAGATTTCAAAGAAACGTGCAGCGATTATGAAGATTTTCAAGTTTGACTTAGCCCATCGAAAACCTCATTTCGTCACTCAGTTGGAATTTAATGATCGCTTTCAGGATTTGAAATTATATAAGAGCAAATCTCAGGAGTAAAAATCTCTTCTCAGAGGACCAGGCAGTTAACTTTGAAATATATTTTTTTTCGGACTGCGAAAGTTCTCCTAATTCGAATGAATTAATGAGAAAACTTGAACTACCTTGTGATCCTAACAAGTGAAGACTGTTTATAGATTCATCAAAGACGAGCTGGAAACTTCTACTGTTGGCCAATGGAAATCAGTTACCATCAGTACCAGTTGCATATTCTGTAGATATGAAAGATACCTTCGAAAACATCAAACGAATCCTAAAATAAGTTATCGTGATTGTAATTGGAAAATTTGTGCTGAGTTAAAAGTTGTTGCTCTACTTTTGGGCTTGCAAACAGGATTCACAAAATACTGCTGCCTTTTATGTGAGTGGGACAGCCGAGCCCGAGACAAACATTAAATTATAAAAATAAACCATAAAAATGTTGCCCACAATCTTGTGGTACCGCAGGAGGAAAATATTTATTTGCACCTTTCCACATCAAACTCGGTTTGATACAGCAGTTCTTTAAAGCAATGGTTAAGGCAGGCAATGGATTTAAATTTCTAAAAATTAAATTTCCTCGTCTTAGTGAAGCTAAAATCAAGGAAGGAATGTTTGTGGGACCCCAAATCAGACAACTTTTCCAAGACTCTACATTAGTTGAACTCCTGAATCTAAAAGAAAAACAAGCTGGACTTGCATTCCAAAACGTGTGTGTGAACTTTTTGGGTGACAAACAAACTATGTTTATCATATTCAGGAGTTGCTCTCAGCGTATAAGTCTACGAAGTGTAACGTATCTCTTACACACCTGAAATTTTTTTCTGCAAATTCAAGAGCAGTTTCTGATGAACAAGGGGCACGATTTCATCAAGACATCGCTCAGTTTGAAAAAAGATTTTCCGAAAAGTCGAATGTTAGAGTACTGCTGGTCTATAGTAAAAGAAACTTCAACTCTAGGGTACAAGAAGCAAGCACCAAATGAAGGTGAATATGAATAGTTTTGGATTCGAAATATTTTGATAAATAAAAAAAGAATTTGTGAAAAATGTGTAAAAAGTATTGTTCAATAAATTTCGAATTTTTAAATTAGCTAAATAGTTAAAAAAAAAAGTGGGGAGAAGAAGTAGTCCCCCGAAAATGATGGGTGATGGGGCGAAACGGCGATTTTATTCGTTTTCAGGAAGTAATTTTACATAAGAATGAGCTGAAGCGGTCTCAGGGCCGATTTTCATGCAGAGCTGTGCTTTTGGGCGGTTTTTTTTTACATTTGGCGGTTTTTTTTTCGTTTTTGGGATTTTTTTTTTGTATTTTTTCTTTGCGTTTTTTAGTTTTGGCGTTTATTTTTAATTTGGGTGACTTTTCTTGGTTTTCGGCCATTTAATTTAACGAGTTTTTTTAGCCAACGCTTTTTTTTTGGTTTTGGTGATTTTCTTCGGTTTTTGGTGATTTGTTTGATGTTTTTTTAGTTTTGACGCTTTCTTTCCTTTTGGCGATTTCTTGGGCGGGTCCATTCTACATTCGGACTTAATGTATTGTTGCATCAAAGCCAGCAGATGAGAGAAAATGAATTTCTTTGTTGGCGCTCTTTCTCACTAGAGAAGTGTTTGCTTGGGTTTTGCCGCTATATACAACGATTCAAGAACATTCAAAAGATTTATGTGCAGTAAATGCTGAAGTAATGTTTTGTTTGTTTGCTTCCTCTTATTGCTCTTCGTACCGACTATTTCTCGAAATAACAGATTTTTAAACCGTGACTGTGACTTATAAGAACAATATTATAAAAAAAAAATCACACCTTTGCTCATCTCCAATTTCAACAAGAGTGGTGGTAAAGTACAAAAAAGAAAGTATTAACTACCTTGTTATCTTCATCATAATTGTTGTACCAGTTGTTGCAAAAAAAAAAAAAAAAAAAAAACAAAACGACTGTGATACGAGTGTAACAATGCACAGCAAATGTTCAAAAAATCAAGTAAAATGCAAGCAAACATTACAGATAAAGGTGGAAATAGACAAAAAGCACGAGATAGAGAGGGAGGAAGAGAGTCAGAGGGGAAAAAAACTCAAATGACATCAGGTGTACTTGTAGGTATTTTAGATTTTAAAAGCAATTCGGAGATAAAGCAACACAAGGGATTTGTTGGAGGGAAAAAATAACTACAATTTTTCCTTTTTTTATATATTCAAATTCACTTTTCATTTTACTACAACAACAAATACAGAGACATTAGCAACAATAAGTAAGCAAATGAGAATTAAAACGTTTTTAAATATTTTTACTTCAAAGCATTTTAAATATGCATGACAGACGATTAAACATTGAATACTGGATTGTGCAAGTTAAGAAGTTGCACAATTTTATGAGAATGCACAAGCAATAATCTAAAGTATAATAAATATGAAAGTAGAAATTGCTTTAAAGAAGACACAATAACGAACAAATTTCTCTTTTTATAAATGTGATTTTCTGTAAAACTAGAAGCTGGTCACTTGAAATCCACATACAAACACAAATTCTCACGACTACCAAAAATTTGGTTCATTTTTCCCCTCTGCCGGTATTGGTATAAATATGAGAAAGATAGTCCTCAAAAATATTTGCCACGTTTTTAAATGTAGACTAAATAAGCTGCACAATCATTGCAACATAAAATTGCTTGTGAAAAAGTTGCAAAATAACAATAATGCCTCTAATCAAAACTGCTAGCTCAAAAATTATATTTTCTCTCTCCCCTCCTTCAAAGTTTCAGTAAAATTATTTGGCTATTCTGAGGGAGATAGAAATTAGTCTTTACCTGCCAACCTCTCGATCCTAGTTTAAGGAAAGTAAACATCCGTATAGCCGTGTAGTCACTTAGATGCATATCTGTGCATAAAAATCGCTTGGACAGTTTCGTAGATGGAGGAATAACCCTCTTCCTCTTCTTGGTCCTACTTTTTAAAAATTATAAAGCGCGTTTGTACATTAAGACGCAGATGTGCATGTGTTCTGAGTGTCATAAAAATAGTTTAGATAGTTTGGGAGAAGCGGAAACTATTCCCTTACTCCCCCCTTGGTACTGCTGGTTTTTAAATAATATAATAAATAATAATATATTTAAATCTGCTTTTCTAGACGCAGATCTGTCTATTTTTTGAATGTTATAAAAGTAATTTTGATATTTACGAAGGGCAGGTATTTCTCCTAGCTATCGTTTTGGTCCTAGTTGCAAAAATAAATACGAAACCTGTATGGCCCTTTAAGTGCAGATGTATCTATATTATGAATTTTGGAGAAGCAGAAATATTCCCCCGCCTTCTCTTGATCAGACTTAAACAAAATTATAGGCTATAATGTGTTCTTTTAGATGCAGATCTATCTACTATAATTCATTAAATCGGTTTGATTGCTCGGGTGGCAGATATTCCCCCTTGTCGAACCCAAACTTTTTCAATATAACTAATGTTTTGTTTAAATTTTTATCAAAATCGGCGCAATCGCTTAGCCAATAAATTTTAGCAAAGAAAGTAACTTTTTTATTCGGGAGCGGGCAGACGAGCAGAAGGACGGACTGCAGAACGAACATATGAAGTGAAGGGGTGGATAGATAGACTCACGTTAGTTAATAGGGTTCAGTTTTTCTTTTGAGTATGGTACCCTTAAACCTGTTACTTTAAAACAAACGATTATCTTATTAAGGGGACAATAGACATTATATTTATGTCCTAGCAAAAAAGTTGGAACTGGTTCCAAAGGTCCACCACTTTCATTGCATACCAATAACTACAGATACTGAATTAACTATTCTAAGGATGTTGTTAATATCAAAGATTGTTCTAGAAGCCTTTTAAGCGCCTACGGTTCAGTTATTTAGATCACTTTCGTCCTATGTCAACCATGTGTTAAACTCATTGACGTTTCAGCAGAAATAGAACTACTTGGAGCTAAGCTCATCAATGCTGTGTAACTAAAGATTTGTATGCCAAGTTTTTGCTGGGTTTTGATTTCACTTTCGCTTAAAAAGATCCCTTAATTTTTTAGTTTAATAAAGTAGCGTAGCATAGTTACACACATAGTTTGTGTAAATTTCAGCTCTCTACCTCTTGCGGTTCTCGGGATAGAAGCCTGTGACAAACATACGGACAGACGGACATCGTAGCGCAAGCAATAGTGGGCCTTATCACTCTTGACATGGCACCCTAGAAATACCAAAAGTATCTTTAAGCAAAAAAAATAAATAAATATAAAAAAAATTTAAAAAGAAGAGAGGTGTAGGTGTCTTAGGACACCAGGTTAGAGTTATATTCCTTAATTATATAAAACAAAGTTCATGTCTGAAATAACAATGCAATAAAATTGTATTATATGATGAAGTCAAATTCTCTGCAAATATTTCAAAACGTTTCTATTTATTTCCCATTCTTTTTCTTTTCTAGCCGTACAATTAATAAATTGTTTGTGGCCAGCGGCGGCTGTTAGCCGGCTCAGAGCCGTTCGATTTTATTCTCTGGTTGGTGTTCATGTGCATGCTCATGTGTTTTGTTATTATTTCATGCTCTTCAGAGAACGACACAAAACAAAATCAAACATTTTGTTTCACTTATTTTCGTACTCTGATTTTAATTACAAAGAAATCAAAACAAAAATAAATTTATAACTATAATAGTGACGAATATTTTTGTTACGAAAATCTTAGCCTAACTCCTGCATCGCGCAATAAAGAGCATAGCTCCAAAAATTTCTGCTAAGAGTGCGTTTACATTTGAGCAAAATCTAATACGTATCATATTTCAAGTAAAATCTGGTAGATTTCGATTAGATATCCTATACAAACAAAATCTATTTGGTCAGTAGATTTAGTGGTTTTTTAAATTATACCTAAAAATAGTCCGATAAACTAAAAAAATTTCGAACTTAAATGAACTTAAATTTTAAAATTTACATATATCCCTTGACACGGGCCTTGTGCTTTCACAGAGCTCGAGAGCTTGTTTAACAAAACTCTGTTAAGCTATAAATATTGGATTGTTGCATTTTGAAGGGGCTTTTGCAGTAAAAGAGGCAACCGAGACGAAAAAAAGTAAAGCAAATTTATAGACAAGTTTTCAACTTGGAATTTTTTGTGGGGGATGCGCACTTTTTTTGGGAAGGAGTCAATGCTGGCGGAAAACGTGCATACTTAGAATCTGTCCATAACACGGTAAAAACTTTATTATGGAATTTTACGAATGTTGGTATTTAAACAAGATGAACTCTAGAGAAAAAAAAATTAAAAATTTAAACCAGGGGCCAAATTATGTCATTTGATAAGACTCGTAATTTAAAAATATTTCCATATAAACTCTGTGGAAATATATTTAAATTACGAGTCGTATCGAATGCCGTGATTTGCCTTCAGGCTGACACGAAATGAAGTAATTTCAAACTAAAGTTACAAATGAAATAAAAAGTGTTCATACTGGCACTGAATGACGTTTGAGTTGATTTTGCAGACATCTGATTCATAGATATTTTATATCTATATAATATTTATATATTATATATGTTTTTTTTTTTTTTTTTTTTTTTTTTTTTTTTTAAAGAGAAGTAACACTCAGGCAATGAATGCCCACTACTATTACTAGGTGTTACCTTCTTTTTAGGAAAGGGATAGTGATAGAGAAGACAGGTGGTGAAGGAAGAGGTAATTTTTTTACAACTGCTTTTTGCACGTTTTTAATAATGCAGTGTTGCAAAAATCTTCTTAAATATAATAGTTTTTGATCTTAAAATGTTTTATTTCCGTTATTTGTTGTTTCTAAAAGTTCCAAATGCCTTCATGGTTGATAAAAAAAGCAATTTTTTGTACAAAAACAATGTTGCCCATTGTAATTTCATGTTGATTTAAATAAGTCAAATGCGCTAATTAAGTAAATGTCAAAATATATGGAAAATTATTTAATTTCAGCTGAAATTATCTAACTTAGCGTCAGCCTGCTTGGGCTCTTAAACAAATAAAAAAAAAAAATTAGTTTCCAAGTTTGCTGACTTAGCCAGCGATATGTTGGAGTATATTTCGAATGATATTAATAATATTTGTATATAATTTTTTGTTTAAATTGTTCATTTGTCTCTTCAATACAACACAAACGAACCATAACTCTGCATATTTTCATTTCATGGACTTCAAATTTTAAACATAACACACATATCAAAGAAAAAGAAAAGTCAAACAAAACTGAGAACCACAAGAATATATAGTTTTGATGAAAAATAATTAAATATTGATTTGAAATTGTTTTGAATATATTGATAGTTGATTTAATCTACAATCTCTGTGGTTATGAGGTTTTTAGTTATAAATATTTTATTTGATTATGAATTATTGAGGAAAACTTTGAAACATATTAAATAAACTTTAGAGAGAAGCTTATAATGAATTATTTCTTAAGAAATTCCTTTGCTGTACAGTAAACAATTATTAAGGTTTCCAACACATTAAATTGACAATCCTTCTTCAATAAATGAAGGAAGGATTGTAAGTAATAATATGCAGCTTCTATAATATTAGTAACAATTAACCCTTCTTTGCCACAAGATGTATTAACGTTTAAATACTCTAGTTAGTTTGTATTACAATTGACCATAGAAACCTTCAATTGTAATGCAATCGAAATCATGTAGCAAAGGAATGCCTGATGATATGAATGATTCATTTAAAACTCAATTATAAAACCGGCCTAAGTAGAGTATAATGTTTACTAATGTTTTTGGTCTTTTAACTTAATTTCCTCTCTGTCGTACGAGTATTTCCATAAATTTGCACATTTCAGTAAATTTTCCTTAAGAATTTCTTGTGAAATTTTTAAATTACTTCTGTAAATCGTGTAAGCGTGTTTGTGTTGTCTCAATAATTTACTAGAAACTGCAACTAAATAATTACTTTGAATTTGTTTCAGACGCATTATATAATAAATTTATTTATATTTGTCGTCTTAACAATCCAGCAAGCAATGGCAATTGCAAACATGTACTCACATACTGGCACATTAGGACGATACAAAATATTTTGAAATTTAAATGTTATAACAAATTATTTAAAGGAAGTAAATAATAGGACCCCAAATATTCGTTTCGTATGTGAATATATATGCAGGGACTTCCGAACTTTGACAGTTGATAACGGCCGTCTTATCGAAGCTACGTTTACTAGTCATTTATTCAGTCTGTTTTGCCAAATCACCATGGGCGGATTTAGGGTTCAGAAACATTTTCAATGTTCTGCACGCTTCATTCATTCTACGATGAGAACCATATCTGGAAGAATGGGTACGTCAACAAACACATGAGAACAAGAGCGTACAAAGCATCCCGTAAATGTTACTGTTTCGTATGAATTTCGGACTGGCTGCGTCATCGGTCCATAAATCTTTGAGAACGTCGTTAGCCGGGCCATCACCGTCAATGGCGAGGGATGATTATCATTGTGTAGCCAAAATAAAATTATATGGATACCAAAAATGTGACACAGTTAGACTTTTTCTATTGGAGTTTTCTTAAGCCGCTGGTGTATGCACAGAGGCCACAACCAGTCCTCAAAGCCTACATAACACATGCCATCGGTCAAACATCGGCCGGATTTATTTGCCAGAGTCATGGAATGTTGGACATTTCAGATGCGCTCCGCCCACAGAAGCCGTGGCGGACATTTGAACGATGTTTTCTTCCACACGTAAAGGCAGTGATAGCGATGCTATCCTCCCAGTCCAGAGGTTGTGGGTTCGATTGCCGCCGTAGACCCTGGGTGTTTTCTGCAGACAAGCTAATCGCTTCGCGGATTGTGTTTGTTTATTAAAAAAAAAAAAAAAAAAAAACAAATAACAAATTTCGATGATATTTCACAAACACTTTGTTTTAAATTTAAAGTTAGAAAGCGCTTAATGGAATAGATATCGTGCCGTAACCGCCAAAAAAGCTCAAGTGACATAATTTTCTAACTTAATATTTTGACCAAAATCGATTATTTGCGATTGTAAATAATCAATTTCCGTCAAAAAAAAAAAAAAAAAACCGGTGTCCAAAAAATGTGGCGCTTAACTTTTTTTTTAGCGTTTATGGTTCGATAAAGAACTAAATAATGAAATAGATATGGAGAGAGAAATATATATAATTCTGAGCTTTTTTCTATTTAATTATCTAGAGGGCGGATCAAAAACTCCATGACTTTTTGAATGAATCACAGGATCTTTAATAAGAAACCATTTTATTTTTCGACGTAGTCTCCTTTGAGATCTATACACTTTGTCAAACTTTTAGCCATTTTTTAATCCGTTCCAAAAAAATAAGAAGATATGTCGAGGTCATCAAATTATGTTTATTTCTTTTGTGAAATGATTTTTATTGTTGAAGGCCGCAGAGCATTTTATACCCGCCGCTTAACTGAGAGGACATCATTGCTCCCGTCAGCAGTAGTATTGTCAAAATTTGACAATTTGTGTTGGACAGCTATTGATAGCAGACTACCGCGTAATTGGAGTAGAAAATGAAAAAATTAAAAAAAGCGGAAAAATCAATCATAAAACCAAGGTTAACATTAATAAATACTATCCGGATTCTCCACCATCTATTTCAATGGTAAAATAGGAATTTACCGAATTTTGTTGAGGCGGTACAAGTACGGAAGATGCCAAACGTTCTGGGCATCCAGTTGAAGTTCATACTCCCGACACAATTGAAACATTCACGATATGATGGTGGCCGCTTAAAGATTGAAAGTGAGAGAGATTGTGGAAGCCACAGGCGTCTCATATGATTCAGTGGTTGTAAATTTTGAATGATCACTTTGTAATGCGAAAGTTTTCCGCCAGATGGGTGGCGAGAGTGAGCAAACCACAAACGTAATCGTATGGCAACTTTGCAGGAGCGTTTGAAGTTGTTCAATAGCAAATAGGAACAAGTTTTTGCATCATTTCGTTACCGTGGACAAAACGAGGATCCACCACAACACACGAGACACCAAACAGTAGTCAAAACAGGGGGTTAATCGGCACTAAAATAGGCCAAGCTGGGCTTGTTAGCAAATAATAAGCCATGTTGACTGCCTTCAAAAGTTCCCTCAGGGGGATCTCTTCGGAGATTACGGGTTTGGCAATCCCGAGGAACCTAGCTCAAGTAAATTGGCTGTTTGCCTCGACATACCTTTGGCTTTTTACCCATAGAACTTATGTTTTACTACCCAATCTCTGAAATAACAGAGCAACGGATGTGCACATATTTATAAAATGATATAGCTTGCTATGATGTGAAGCAGGTGCAGCGTCACCTGGAACTGCCCTGAGTTCAAAAGACGCTAGATTTGAAGCCTTTCAGGATGAAACTTCGAGGTCTAACCAGAGGCTGGGCCCAACAGCAGGGCTGCTCTAGGAGTTAGATGTGTGTAGCGGTCGTCATGATCCTTTACCAAAAGGTCGATTTCTTCCCATCCCATGGAATTAAAAGGATGATGTTGAGCTGTGCAGTGTTGTCGGCTCACGTATACTTCTGGCTTTGATGAGTGGTTGAGCTGTGCCAGTTAATGGTGAGGAATTCTCTTTAATACCTCTTTGTGAGAGAATCGTACGTGGTGGTTGTGGTTGCTACCAGTGTTCCCAGTGTTAAATCTATGCTAGTAACTGGTGTGACTCGGTCAGCCAGATACTGTTCTAGCTGCTGTTGCCATGCAACAGAAGCTGCTTTCAGCACGGCCTTAGCAGCAAGAGTTTAGATAGCTCTAAGTACCTCAGCAAGGTAATTGACGTAGTACGGGGATAAATATGTTCAAAGATTGTGTTCTTGGTAAGTCATACGGTGCATGGGGGTGATGGTTGGACACTTACCTTGACCCGGTGCTTGAACCATCGTGAGATTAGGTCCTAAAGGCAGGTGCTCACATAAATCTAAAAGATAAATGCCTTCAAAAGTCTTAAACAATCAATGGGGAATATAAGAAATACTGGGCCGAAGTCTACTGAGGCAGCCCTTAAGCAGGCACAAAATGCATGACAATGCATTAATCATAAAAACAAGCAATAATTTCAAATTTATAATATTAATGAGGAATATCTTTCAAAATTATTGGGTCAATTTAATGAGGATTTGAAAAAAAAAATTAAGTTGCATGCAAGTGCAGTTTCCAGGACAAATAATCTGGAATTTGACTAAAAAATGCTAAATAGGCTCCTTATATTTCAGGTTTAGCACCGAATGACTATTTCTTGTTCTCAAAGCTGAAAAAATGGCTTGGCGAAAATAAATTTGACTCCAACGAAGAATATATCCCAATAACTTTAAATTATAATAGTTGTGTTTATTAGTATCCATCCTGCTTTATCTGCAAAAGGCATTTGTAGGTTGAAACTCTCATTTGATTCATGCGCAAATGAATATAAGTGGCTGGTATTTCTTTTCATGAGTTTGTCTTTATTTCATTTTTGTTTGTACATGATATTCGCCCTATGATCATCTTGAATGGCTGGGAGGAATGTTAAATCTTAGATCAAATGATGTTTCCAATAATGAAGGCGGCATATCAGTGTTAACAAGGCGTAAGTTGTGATTCATAGCGCCAATCGTTTGCGGTTAAACACCGTAGGTTCGAGAATTTACATAGTGGCACACAAAAATATTCCAGCGGTGTTAAATCTAATGATAATGTAAATCAATTTATTACTCTATTTCTATTTTTGTTATGGTATGTGCTGTGTAGAATGTTGTTTCCTCTTTTTGAAATTTCAGCTGCTCTATATTGAGGACATTGAAATTTGATTAAACTCCAATTGTTGAGTACGATGCATAATAGGATTTCTTCTAGTTCTTCCCCGACACTTAAGCACTATTGCAGCAGCAGGATGTGGGGTAAACGCTGTACCAAGTCTCTGAGAATTCTTGTCATCTTGTGTATTAATTAATGGCTCAGATTGACGAAATAAAATTCACGAATAAATTCTCGAACTGAATTAAGTTTTTCGTAAACAAACTATGCTTCTCGTTAGTACGCAGGCCTTGTTCCGATGTCAATCCATTTAATGACAAAACAGTATAAACAAAAAAAGGAACAGCTGATGAAATAGCCTAAATATTAAATAGTACTGCCGACTTAAAGTTCTATATTTCTAAGAAATCTCGCAAGAATATTTACTCTCTTATATCAAATAAATTTAATATCATCCTCTTTGGCGGAACTTAAGAGACTCTTAGTGGTTTTTCGCTCTTCAGCATATAAAAAAAGACTGCATATTCAAACTAGGACTATAAGCTTCCATTCATGAAATTGTTTTATGAAAAAGGTTACTGTATGCTCGAATTGTATTCATGAAGTACTTTTATAAAAAAGGTTATGGCCCTAATGAACACACATACGAACGACATAATCACAAAATTTACATGCATGTCTTAATTTATGTTACAATAAAAACAACTACGCATTCAAAACAAATTGAAATTTTAGAAAATATTTTAAATTAACATGATGAAAATATTGTTAAATTTTGGTGGCATTGTGGTATTTGTTCTATAAATACTCGCATACACACACATATACATTTGCATTTAAATAGACAAATTCTAATACACTCAGACAAGCATTTAAATACAAATAGCTTTTACAAATGAACAAAGTGTCAACGAGACATTTTCATAATTTACAGTTTGTCACACAAACATCTTCATTTTACTTAGTTTGCGTGAATATGGAACTAGAAACCATAATGAATGTACAAACACACGTAGGTATGTACATATGTATGTATGTATGCATGTGTGTACGTGTGTGTATCTTATGCCTGCTTCTAAATGGGAGTCTATAGTTAAACGTCCAGGCAAGCTGAAAATTTTCGTAGAATTATTTATTGGAAAATTTAAGCAACCTTCCCATTACTATCTCCATGGCGACTCCGAAAGATATCTGTATTTCGAAACGATAGAAAACGGTTTCGAATTTGTATGTTGTTAACATTACAATACGAAAGCACTTGATTTCGTTTATAATTACAGAGTTGGCCCTTAGACATTAGGATTTCTTATAAATTTGCCAGAACATTGCAACTCCGTTTTACAATAATACAAATGTTGATCCTCAATCTAAAAGGCTGCACCACCGCTATATATAAGAACTACTGTTTAATTTGTCTCATTGAAGAAGAAAAGAAGACGATACCTCAACTCCGATACCTCTGTTCTGTAGTATTTAGGCACCACTTTAACTTTTTATGCATCATCTGTCTGGATGAAGAGGAAGAGGAGACGATACCTCACTATCTATATCTCAGTTCTGCAGTTGTGAGGCACCAATTTCAATTTGTATTCATCAGCTTTCTATACCTTTGTTCTGTAGTATTTAAGCATCACTTTCAATTTGTATGCATCAAATGTCTAGCTGAAGTGGAAGAGGAACCGATACCTCACTTTCTATGCCTTTGTTATGCAGTGGTGAGACACCACTTTCAACTTTTATGCATCTGTTGTATAGATTAAGGGGAGAAGGAGGCGATGAGCTGTTGGGGCACCACTTTCAATTTGTAATTTGTTCTAATTCACCACTTTCAACTTTTATGCATCAGTTGTATATATGAAGGGGAAAAAGAGGCGTTACCTCACTGCAGTGGTGGGGCACCACTTTCAATTTTTATGCATCAGTTACTGAGCATTTCTCTCCGAACTGTCAACTGCTGATCTACGAAGCTTATACTCCTTCATCAAGAGTAGCGGTTGTTAATTTCATTGACTCCTGCTATGTAAGATAAAACATGAGCTTAAATGAATGACCAGCATTATACTTGGTACATCAGCCGGTATTGCATACCGATAGGGATTTTTTTTTGCGATGGTTTATCAATTAACCCAAACTCGAAATGGCATTCCCAATTGAAGTGAGAACAAAGGATAGAAAAGCCTGCTCCATATCGTTTGGAATAGAAAACAGTACACGCACACAGGATGCGCGTCGTTTTGTCATTTTCCTCAAAGCACAGATGAAAAAGAGCTACAAAAACACCTGGTTATTCTTTCACAAAGAAAAGTTGAGACTGAAATGTTTTGATGAAAAAACCAGTAGCCGTTCGTAGTTTATTTCTCTAAAATTCTACAATGTAAAAGAATGGTGTCATAAGCGATTTAGCTGGCCTCATGCCCGGAACTGTCTGACACGCCCTCTTAGAAGTGGACAGCTCATCACTTTTAACGAGTGATTTGATTTAAAACCAATTGACTGCATAAAGTTATAGAACCTAATATCCAGATAATCTGAATTTCCTTTGCTCTTGTGTCTGTTTTGGCAGTTATCCAGTAAATATAGACCTTCTTTTTAAAAACTGAATGTTGCATTCTAAAACAAGTCTGAATCTTAACTCCCAAGAAACGAGAAAATTTTAAGCCATTTGACTACCAGAAAATAATTTTCAAAACTTTTATTTGAAAAATGTTGTGAACACAACTGGAAATTGTCGGTATCTCTCCCTTAAATTACCGATGGTTATATAAATTTCATTATTAAGTCCAAAAAGTCCAACGCCAATGCTTTGCATAGTTTTCCATTTATACCATTTAACCTGAAAAAATAACAGCCTCGCAGGTAGATTTTTCCAAAATAAAGACCATGACAATGCTCCAAAATTATGCATGTTGGTATATAATTATGGAATACATGGCAATTGTGACCAATTAGATCACTACCAAAAATATATTTAATTATATTTTTAGCACAAGCTTATTATATGCAGTGTCTTTTGTCTCTCTCTTTCTCTCTCTTTGTCTCTGCCTTTCTACCTTAGTTCCCCTCCCAGTACCTGCCAGAATATCCTTTCAATTAAGTTCTTTTTTATTCTTATGTGACGCAAAGTGATTATTTATTCGTGGTCTCAGTCAATTTAACCTAAGTTAGCAGAAGCTCAAATATTTGGGGTGGGTATCACTAAACCTGGTAGCTTCTCGGAGATGCCTACTCGATACGGTCTTAGAAAATTATAATTCTCAGCTTTTTATAAGCATGATTACTGTTATGAATCTTGTAACCGCTTATTGGTGAGGTCACCTTTGCGAATGTACGTGGGAGCTGTGTTAAAATCTAAAACTATCCAGAACATAAGGGATTGCTCTCTACTGGCTTCAGCAAACCTAAACTAAGTTAGCAGAAACCCTCCAAACTTTGACACTCCTCAAAAATTTGGGCTCCATTCCTTAGAACACACATGAGATTCATGCTATGAAATATATTTAAATATATTAGCACCACCTTTTTATATATAGTGTTCTCGTTGTCCCTCGCTATATCTCTCTCCCTCTCTGTTTTTTCCTTCTCTTTGGACCGTCTGCGTACGTGCCATAATATACCTTCACTAAATTTCTTTTTATTCTCAAATAACGCAGAGTGACCATTTGTTTATTGCCTCAGCAAACTTAACCTAAGTTGGTAGAATGTCGTATTTTTGGCGTCGGTGCCACGAAAATCGGTAACCTCACGGAGATGCCTAGTTAGTACGGTTTTAAAAGATGATTCCAGGCTTTCTATATGCATGGCTGCTAAGCCTAATCTTGTAGCTGCTAACAGGTGAGGTTGCCTTTGCTGGAATTCGCGGAAGCTATGTTAAAACCTAAAACTGGTCAGGAAATATGGTATTGTTCCCTACTGACTTCAGCAAACCTAACCTGAGTTAGCAGAATTCCTCCAAAATCTGGCATATGTCCTTAAGGACATTACTCTCGTTGTCCCTCTCTCTTTTCTCTGCCTGTTCTACTGTGCCTCCCTTTTTGACTTTATCATCGGTCCGTGCCATAATATCCCTTCCCTAAAGTTCTTTTTTTATTCTCAGATGACGCAAAGTGATTATTGCCACAACAAACTTAACGTAAGTTGGTATAAGTCATATCTTTCGGGTATGTTCCGCGAAAATCGTTAACCTCACGAGATGGCTACTTGGTATGGTTTAAAAAGATAATTTTTAGCCTTCTAGAGTCATGGCTGCTACGGCGAATCTTGTAGCCGCTATTTGGTGAGGTTGCTTTTGCTAGAGTTCGTAGAAGCTGTGCTAAAATCTAAAACTAGCCAAAAAATAAGGGCTTGTTTCCTAATGATCTCACCAAACATAACCTAAGTTCGCAGAAGTGCAAATGTTTTGTAGCTGGTATCGCTAACTCCGTTAAACTTACAGAGGTACCTTATTGCTGCAGCCTTCTAGAGAAATTGCAGTTAAACTAAACCTTTTAGCTGGTTATTAGTGAGGTTGCGTTTGGGAGAGTAAGTGATCAAGGGCTTGTTGCCAAACAGCAACACTATGTTGCAATGTGCAGTTGGCTTGTTTAAGGATGTAAATATCAACGTTTTTTTCCCAGTATTTTACAATCTAGAATGATATCTAAGAATGTCCCTTAATAAAACATAAGCACTTTAAGGATTTTATTTCAGCTATACGAGCTAAGGCTAGAAAATATGTCGAATATACTGGCAGCCCATATTGGCCAATATGTTCCACACGGTACCATTGCTAACTAAGTATTACTTCGAGGGTGGTGATTCAGCGAATGCTGATTTCTATATTGCTCTATTTCTGATATTGATCTAAAATATATTGATTCTTCTACGAATCTTTTCTAATCTGTGAAGTTCTAATAGAACCAGCTTTACAAAATTATTCACACTGGTCCAGTTATGCAATGATTGTAGCATAATTGGGACTATGCTGTCCGGACTCGTATTTAGAAGGCATTGTAGGTCGTACCATTAGACCGCATAACAAGCACTTTTACGACTCACGTCGTAGGAATGTTCATGGCTTTGTACGTACATATGTACGTATGTTTGAATCTATTTCACATTCACTAGCATTCACTCTATCATGTTCAACATACATTTTGCGGTTGTAGCTAAAGATTTATGTATGTATGTGTGTATGTATGTAGCAAACTGTGAGTAAAATGTATAATTTATAAATTGCAATGGGTTGTTGACTCAGTACATCATTAGAATTGAAAACAATGGTGTCTTTAAATAGACAAAAGACTTATTTGAAATTTTAAGACAAATATGCAGAGCACAGACTTTTCATTTGCGATAACATTTTCATTTAAGCTTAAAGGATATTCAAGCATTATATAATATATTTATTTTGTATGAGGAAAAAAAACTGCAGGCAAACAATAAAATGTGAAAAATTTAAGAATCAAAAATTTAACATAAGGGAATAAATTATTTAAAAAAAGTAGTGAGGATAATGTGGAGGGACTGCAGGTCCTAGAAGCAGTAAATGATGCAAAGTTTTAAGTCGTTTAAGTTATACAATTTCAAAATATGCATGGGAAATAATTAGCTAGAGAAATCCTCTAGAAACATTTTTCGGTTAAAAAGTATGGGCTGTGATAGCACTGTAGAATAAAGTAAAGTAAAAAAAGCGACTTTGAATCGCACACGGACACTACATATGTACAAATGTAATACTATACGAACTTTAGTGTCTTACCTGATGTAGACATTAAAATTAAGTACCCGGTAAACTATTTTTCGGTTTTTGACGATTTTTTAATTTTAGTGTTTTTTCGTGTTTGGGATTTTTGTTTGCTTTTGAAGTTTTTTTTAGTTTTGGCATTTTATTTTTTAAATTTAGCGATGTTTTCTGCTTTGGCAATTTATTTTAGTTTAAGCAATTTTTTTTTGGTATGGCGCATTTCTCTTTTAGGGAATTTTTTTTCGGTTTTTGAATATTTTTTGTTTTGAGGTTTTTTTTTAGTTTTAGCGTTTTTGAAAGCTTTTGTTGTAGTAGTCAAAATATTACATATTCTGTGAAAATTTAAGCTTTGCAGCTCTTACGGTTCTCGAGAAAACAGCCTGTGACAGACTTTTTAGATTAGGCGTTTTTTTCGTTTTGGCGATTTCGTTAATTTTGGCGATTTTTTCGGTTTTTGGCGATTTATTTTCATCTTTTCACCTTTTTTTAGTTTTGAATTTTTTTTTTCGTTTTGGCGATATTTTTTAATTTTTGAAGTCTTTTTGAAAATTATTGTTGTAGCGGTCAAAATTTTACATATTTTGTGATAATTTCTCGACAAAACAGCCTGTGACAGACAGACAGACAGCCGGATATCGTAGCGAAAACAATGGTTTCCTTTTCACCTCTGGTGTAAGGAACCCTAAAAAAGAAAGATTTCAAGGATTGATTCTGGCAGTTGAGGGCGAAAATCATATACCTGTTTGTGCATTTTGATGTCTTAACTTCTTGAAAGAGTATTTGAAGTGCCTGCCCCTTCCTCTTCCTCATTGTTTTTGTGGTGAATTGGCATAAGAAAACAAGACAAATTTTTGTTTTAAACATATAATGTGTTCAGCATTTTTATATAAAACCTTACGAGGATTATTTTTGTAGAAGATTCACACTTCTCCATATGGATTATGTGCTTAATTTCGAAAATGAGGTTAAATACTGTCCTTAAACAAGGATATAAGGGAGGCAGAGGAGTTAGAGCATTAACATGTTCTATTAAAATGCTCTTTAAAAAATTTTACCTAAAAAAGATGCACACATCCTGCAAATAAAATGCTAAGTTTTGCAAGGTTCTGCAAGGTTTTTATAACGTCTCATAAAAATGTGCTGTAGAGAAAGGGAAGAAAATAACTTCATCCTCCCTGTTATGGGACGATCATACTGAAACTTTTTAAAATCACTACACTCCTTTGAATATTTGTGATGTCTACTGCCACAAAAAGTCTTTGCAGCCTTGTTATTTTTAAGAAACATTTTATTTTGTTGCACAGTGTAATGATATCAACATGTTGCTGCGTAATTGGCTTTCACTATTTATAAATTGCTTTTCAGCAAATAAATTTTTATAGCAATAATTTTTTGTTTTCATAAATAATTATGTAAAATGTTGGTTGTAAATTTATTATCAACAATTGCCAAAATGACAAAAAAAAAAGAATTTGCACAAGTAAAAGTTGTGTTACACATTTTGCATCATCGTTACGGTGCAAAAACAAAAAGAAATATTGAGATTAATGTTGCTAAAACAAACGCTGTTTTAATTTATCACTGTTTTATTTATAATACGAGTATAACATTGCAACTGTTGAAAATAATTTTTGCAATAATTTATGGCGAAATTGATGTAAAACTTAGAGTGAGTCAAGAGAAAAAAAAATATTAAATTATTGAAATTTTACTGCCAACTGGGATTTTCTTGTATTAGAAAAATAATGCTGATAATTTAGTAAATGTAAAAATTTATTTGTTCAGTTGCATCATATTTCTGCCTAATAGTTACATGGCAAATTGACCGAGTTTTGTAACATTTCGCTTTGATGCAATTGAAAGATAGCAGAGTGAGCTCTTCATGGCTTTGTTAATATAATACAATTTTGAATTAGTATTACTATTTTATTATTTTAAAAAACATTACAACAATTATTCAATTCTAAAAATTCAATTTAAAAATCGTATGTAAAAAAATTTCTTTACATGCTAAAATATTTACCAAAGACTAGTATATAATTCCCCAAAAAAGGAAAAAAGAGAGGCACTTAAATTGATACTTAAATTAATAAACTTTAAATAAATACATGCAAATAATAGAAAACGATTAAAAAGTAAAATAAAACAAACAAACAAGAAATTAAAAAGTTCATTGACTAAATTTATACACCGTGACATTTTTATTTGATTACCCTATCCTTCTGTAGTAAAACAGGTGATTTGCATCCTTATGCAAAGCAGCAGCAGTCCCAATTGCCAGTAAGTCCGTTGGAGCAAAATATCTAGACATCTGAATGGTGTGCAAATTTCTAGAACCATCAAAACATCTTACCATCTTAAGGCCCTTTCGACCAAGAAGACATTCACCTGCCTAAAATCAACCACTTCGTAAATTAACCTACACGATGGCCTACGAAACTAACCATTGTATTGGATGTATGGTTTTAGCCCAAGACACGCTACCCGAAAAATCCTACTCCCATCTCCTAATCCTCTCCATTTTGAATGAAGAAATTCCAAACTAAGTTGGAAAGGCATAAAAGATGATTGGACGAACGATTATCCACCAAAAGGTGCATTTCTTATTATGGCCGCCTTTACGCTTAAAAACACTGATATGACGAGTATATTATCTTGGTACTTTCAAAAATGTCATCAATATGGCGATAAAATACAAAGTTTTCATGAAAGGTGATGCCAAGGTATTTCATTCTGTCTGATATCCCAATCACTTCCGCTCCTATCTTTAAAAATAGTAGGTTAGGTTAGGAAGAGTGGTGCTATACCGCACCTTCACTCGGAGACCCAATTGGGTCCATTGTGATTCCCTTCTGTTGCCCAAAAAAGTAATATTAAACATGGTAAGTAGAACCTACAATTTGGGTAGGCGTACTTACGCCTTTCTTGATCATCTACTGATCTACTTTGGTGAAGATGTAAAATAATAAGTTGGGAAATTTTAGCACATTAAAAAACTGTTTTCCAGAGGAGACGTGAAGAAAGAAATCAAATAAAAAAAGTTGCCAAAATGCTTCAGGTACCCATGCAATGCCATTTCCTCTAAGTTTCTATTTTTATCTAGCACTGCTATGGGTAAATAAAAAAATCTTTGAATTTTCATAACTTAAATTTCTTAATAGTCAAATAAAAATTTTCGTATTGAATACCCTACACCCACTACGAAGCTGTAACAAGAGAACAATAAAAATGCTGTTACTGCAACTGCCGCTTACTGTAACTGTCTGTTAATGATGCAAATGGTGATAATAATGAAGATAGTTTGAAAGGAGTCAAAAACTTGTATCCTTTTAGTCCACGGCTGTTGTGTGAGGCGGCGTGTTGTTATTATTATTTTGCCAACGTCAACAATTTATTATGTTAAAAATAATTAATTTACATCATATAAAGTGACAACACAATTTTAATTATAAATTATGTCAAGACATTCATAAATAAATTAAACGCTGAAAGTAATGAAGAAAAATTTGACTACAATTAATGCAAAAATTTGTGTATTTGTATTAATATCGGTAAATACGTTTGTCTCAATTTCAATTTAATTTGTTGAAGAATTTGGTTCTTCACGAGGATTTTCCGAAGTAAAAAAAGGCAAATATGTCTCTTAATTGTTGCTTGTTACGTTATCAAGACCTTAGCAACTGTTCGTCCCTTTTTGCGAGTCAGCTTAGGTTATGTTAGCAAGTTGCTGGTATATGGAAGAAAGGATTTCATCCCACTTAAGTCCAACAGCATTATCCCTTTGTGAAACCTGTGAAAGAGAAAGAAAAAGATAGGGAGAAGTAAAGTGGGAAAGATTAGGTTTAAGCAGAAAAATTAAATTGTGGAGAGTGAGAAAAGAGAGAAGGTAGAGGAATAGAGCATAAAGCTTCTGTACACTAGGGGTTGTTTTATAAATTAAACACCATTTGCTCCAGAGATGGCAAATTTTGTATCTGAGTTTCTGATATCTCGAATATTCTACTGAAGGATCTTCTGTCTTGAAAGCAAATGTGGTTATCCTCCAAAGCGCTAGAGAGACACACGAGGTGCACAATGTTCATCCTGCTTGTGTAAGGGATAGTTGATGTCAACTTAAGCGTTTTTTATAATAGATTAAAGGATACTAGTACAAGTTTCCTTTAATCTATTGAAGACGTCAATAATTCCGTCGCCAATGCCTTACACAATCGGGCTAATTTTATTATTCTTCTGACTCATTAGACATGAAGCAGTAGTTATTACAAATGAAACCCATACGATTAGCGTGAGTTCTGAAAGTGCAGTGCCTAATGACTGTAGCCATAACATAAGGTTTCGCGAGTGCAACCTGCGGAAGTGTAAGAGTTGCCTAGTTATAGTGCCAATATCCAGGCGAAGCCAGAGTGTTTTTGCTATAGAGCAGGTTGTCATATTGGGATCAGCATCAATTTGTCTCAAGTAGAATGAGAGTGGGTCACCGCAGATATTGTCAATATCGACATCCCGCAACAGCCCTTCCCTGCTAGGCCGATCATTCGTGAGGATTATTACCTGAAATGGACTTATGTCCACGCACTCGTATGAGAATGATGCTGGAATGACTCACCATCATGTTTTGTGAAGCATTCTAGGGCTAGTTTGGATGTGAGGGAAGTGATTGCCGCATGACTATCGGTTATAATTTGGATATCGCTATCCAATTCATTGCTCTAGTTCATGGTGCCTGTATCGAATGACTTTCACACATATTTAATATACCTTAGATCACATTTCCATTCCCGATACTAGTTCAAGACTTCGAAAAGTGTGATCGCCAAGACAGTCATATCTAGTGCGGCTTAGAGCCGGACAGTAACACAGTAGATGCTCTACTGTCTCTATTATCCCGGTTTCCTTAAATTTCCTGCAGGTACCGTCAAGTATTTGTCCGTCAAGCCAAGTATTTGGCTTCCGTGTGTAGATTTGATTAAATCTGACTGCGATACATAGTGCTACTTTCTGAAACAGATCCTCTTAAAGCCAGCACAACATAGCAAAAAGTGACTTCATTGAAGTAGATTTTTATCACCAGTTATCATGATTGTAAATCAAGGCCTTAGTAGAAATCTCCCGAGTGTAAGGTTTTATTAGAATCGAGGTGGAATAAGTACTTAAAAAACGATACTGAATTTCAGTGGGCGTGACCTTGCTCACTTTTCTTATAAAATTATATAATATTAAGAGCCTGAAGAGTGTATCAAGTTTCATTAAAATTAAATGAGGGGAAGTATTTACAAATACAACATTACCGAGTCATATAAAGATGTCATATAATTAGCTTAACATGGTTTCATAAAATTGATTGAAATTAGGGCGCCTTAAACATATATTTATATTTGTTAAGTGCCCTGCATGAACATATCGATTCGGGGAAGGGGAAAGGAAAGAGGGCGTGCGTGCGGAGCATATCAATTGGTATGATGAGGCTTGCAAACTCAGTCACTTTATAAAGCATATCGGTGCCCGAATCGCACATTATCCATTAAACAGTCTTACAAAATTGTGGTTCGGCAACTGAAGAGGATTGCATCACTTAAATGATACACTACACATACATTCTAAAATGAAAATTGATCAAAAAGTTTGAAGAGACCGATACAACAATGGAAGAACCAAAATCGAGTCAACCAAGATCGTGAAGTGGAGTTAGGTTAGGTTAGAAAAGACGGTGCTATAACGCACCTCCACTCGGAGACCCAGTTGGGCCCATTGTGATTTTCTTCTATTGACCCGCTTATAATAATATTTAACCCCTCATCCCTTCCCCTTTTTGTATCCAGAAGTGCCCCTATTTGTCACTAAGCCACCGAATTGCCATGATGAGGGCCCTGTTATCCTCTAGTTCACACTTACCGATATCACCAATGTTCTCATGAAAACGTCTGCTCAGCCATCTAAGCTTATGACATTGCAGCTTCGGGCAATGACAGATAACATGTTCAATGGTTTCTGGTTCCTCTTCATCGCCGCAAATCCTACAGAAATCTGAAGTGCAAGTTTCCCAAATACTGGTACTTGCTCTGATGGAGTAGGGAATAGTCAAGGCGCCCATCAGGACCCGTGTCGCCTTCCTATTCATATCCAGTAGCAGTTTGGATCTTCCTGAGCCAAGTTTTGGCCACAGACTCCTCGAGACTCCACAATCCTCCCTACTTTGCAATGAACGATTGGTCCTGCTTTCCACCCAATTACCAATTACTGAGTTCTCTGTAGTAATAACCTTTCTTTAATACCACCGATCTGTTACACATTCCCTTCATCTAACGCCGAGCCTTTTCTTGCCAGGTCATCGGCAATTTTATTTCCGTGAATACTGCTGTGGCCAGGGTAGGGTAGATCATCCCTAGATCTCGCTCTTTTCGATGACTCCTTTCGGGTGTTCCTAAGAAAGCCAGGTGGTTTGACGCCCTTCTTCTTACTACCTGACGGTGCCTTATCAGGACCTGATTGGCTTGGCAAACAAGGCACTGCCAGATTCTTTTCCTGCTACCTTATCTTTGGAGCGGGGTGTGCCTGTGATACAGCCCCAATACTCTTGCGAGATATAACCTGGACTGTATGGGCACTCACATTATTCTCCAAAGGAGATGGTCCAGCCAGGAAAACGCTTATAGGGCCATAAATTCTTTGGAAATTTTTCACCTAATGCTTGTGCATCCTTAGCAGATGTCTTTCCTTTGCCATATAGAGCTGTGAAAAGAAGTGGACTTAGAAAGAAAGAAAGTATTTCTGAAAATTCATTGCATTGTATTTCAATAAAGAAGAGGACAAGTGCTTTAAATGTACATAGATCGTAATTACTTTAAATTTACCACAAATACCAAAAGTTCCTTCAGTTATTGCAGAAAATATGGTCTCAGGATGCCTGTTAGAAGCTTGACTTCCCTGGCAAATTTATCGCCAGAAGAGGTGAGTCCTATAGACTTTTTCTGTGTGGTTATTTTGAATCTGAGGCTTAACTTTCTTGCTTGGCGCTTTTAAAAGTCAATATCCAGCATGAAGTAGCAGCCATCATGGGATCTACTTACCGAGCCGCCATAAAAAATTTTACTACTCGATTAAGTGAGAATCGCCAGTGCAATCAAAATCTTAGAAAAAAAAAATTTACCTCCAGAGGAGATGACATAGTTAGTCCAAACCACTTTCGTCATTAAATGCTTATAGGCTTTTTCTGTGACTTTATATTACTGATGGCAGCCATTGCTGAGTGTACCTGTCAAGATTTCATTAAAATTTTTAATATACGATTACGGGAAAGTATCTAACCAAACCAAACCTGAAGATGCCAGTCAAAGATTTCACTTCTTTGAAAAATATACCTCTAGAAGAGGTGACCTTAATTTTCCTAAACGCAATCCTGATTTAATGCTTTTAACATCTTCCTGTGAGGTTAATTCGGTTTTCTTGGAACTTTTAAAATAAAATATTTATCGCTAAATAGCCACCATTACGGAATATATGTATATCAGTTGAGCCGACGCGTCATAAAAAAATTGACTACTCGATTAAATGAGTGGCGCCAACGCGAAAGATTACATTTGGCTGAATACTTTTCTTTGAGAAATAAGTTCCCAATATGTGAATTTTAATAAATAAAGAAAAAATTGTTCGATAAAGGTCTCACTTACTTTTTAAATCATCCACTAAACTTGAATCTTCTTTTGAAATACCCGGTATTAAATGTTACTACAAAACTGTGGAAAACTACAGAATTTTTAAAGAAATTTTTCGTTATGAAACAATAATTCGTTATAACTGAACTCCACTGTACTATCACTCCTTTGTTGCAACATAGTCATAACTCATAAAATCCACTTTTACAGAAAATGAATTAGAATTTGTAAGAGTTTACATACAACTAAATGAGGACATTAAACAGTTGCTTTCTCGCAAGCCTTGAGTGTATAAAGCATTTGCAGAAATTTCGTATAAACCAGCATATTTTGAAATAAAACCACGTTTCGTATAATGCAGTGATGTGTGCAATTTTATCACATTCTTTTTTTTCATTTAAATCTTCAAAAATGCATTTAAATGCAAGTCCTTACATTTACTCAAATGTTAGCCTGCATAATGGGAGAATGTTTAATAGAACTGCCTGGTGAAATCAACAACTTGACCAAAATATAAATTAACCAATTTCATCTTAAATACACTTTATTGTTCGAAAAGAAATGAAACAGAAATTAAGCCATTGTTACCACAATTGTGTACGGCCATTTCGTATACGTACTGCTCGTGCAATGCAAGAGCATTCGAATGCTTAAATGAATTTACCCGTACATACAGATGTATTGTTGCATGTGAGGGAGTAATACTTGTATGCGATATATGCGTGTATAAGTGCAACATTATTATGCCAGCATGGTTGTGATCTACTAGTATTACATTTGTTTTTCTTTCTTGCCTTTTATTCAGGGTTTCTGCTCGTCATCATATTGTGTTGTTGTTGCCTTCAAAACAGATAATAAATTGCATTTAAGGCCATTGTCTTGCTTATTTACGTACAATTACAGGCATAATGTGTTTTTCTTATTTCATAAAATTGTGGCTGTACAGATATTGCAAGGCAATACATGCGTTCAATATGAGGATGATTGCCTATCAAAGACTTGCAATGTAGATACAAATACGAATGTGAGGTATTGCTTGAGATAAATGGCATAATATGTGGCTGTTTCCAAATATTTTATTTTTATTTTTTTATAATAAAGAGAAGTAACAATGAATGCCTACTACTATTACTAGGTGTTACCTTCTTTAGGAAAGAAATAGTGATAGAGAAGACAGGTGGTGAAGGAAGAGATAGAGGAAAGCTTAATTTGTGTACAACTCTGCATTATGCAATTTTTTTTAATAATGCACTGTTGCAGCGCCTTTGGTGTTTAATGAGGAGTATTAAATTTTTGAAGCTATGATTATTAGCCATTTTATTGGTTATTTAACTTCGCCGATGATTCTGCTACACAATGAAGGAGGGCGCTCTGATGTTACATTAGGATTATTATCTGCTGAAGTCGGTATAGTTCAGTGGCCAGTGACTATGCCTTCATCACTTGAACTTTCCTACAACAACTGATACAAAGGAACACTAATGTACATTAGAAAAATGCGTGGTGTTGTTATTTGATGACTGTCTGATACCGGGCTCGAACCCAGGACCTTCGTTTTCATAGTCAACGTGCTAACTACTTCAGCCAACGCCAAATTTATTGTTCTAAACTTCTATTTCAGAAATGCTACTAAATCTTCTCTCTAAGGCAATATCATTTCTTTATAGTGGGATATTTGTAGAATTTTCCAGTTTCTCAGAATGATCACCCATCAATCTTTATAAGAGAACATCTTCTTAAAATTAAATATCTGCTTTATTTATATAAATTTTTTTAGAATAGATCCCATTGCTATAATTTCATTAATCTTATCTCGGATCTTACAATAAAAGAACCAGAGGGTTGAGGGTTGCTAGACTTGAATTATTTTTAATGCTTAAGATGTGTAGATGTCGAATGTAGTTTCGTCCTCACCGTTCGGTGGCGTTTTGGAGGTCTGTGTGAAGGATTACTTGTATGTGGGGGGTGAGGGGGGGGGGGTCTATGATGAAGAACTAACTTGTTACCGAACTGAATGGTATGGAAAATGCCCTAAAAAAGTGGCATCCCGGGGGGCCAAGGTTACTAGATTGGAATTATTTTTGAAGCTTGAGATCTGTAGATATCGAACAGAGTCCCACAATTGTTGATTTGAATAATTAACTTGGTACTGAGGGTACTGGGGGTTGCCACACTAAAATTATTTCTCATGCTTAGAAAGTGTACATGTCGAATGCAGTTTCGTACTCACCGATCAATAGCCTTTTGATGATCTGCGTTGAAGAATTAACTTGCTTCCGAGTTGAATGGAATGGAAAATGCCCCAAGCAATTGGCATCCCTGGAGTCCAGGATTGTCAGACTTGAAATATTTTTGAAGCTTAAAATGTGTATCTATATGACGAATGTAGTTTCGTCTGTGGAAGAATTACATGGGTTGGAAAATTATCTAAAGAAGTGCCATCCCCACCCAGGGTTGCCAGACTGCAACTATTTTTCAAACTTGGGATGTGTGAATGTCGAAAGTAGCTCCTTCCTCGCTGATAAATGGCGTTTTGAATGTCTACGTGGAAGATGGCATGGTATTACAATTTCTCTTAAAGAACTGGCATCCCCTAAGGATGTCTGGCTAAGGTTGCCAGACATAACCTTTTTTAAGCTTAGGATGTGTAAATATCGAATGTAGCAATTAATTAGTTACTAATACACGAATAATTTTTGTTTGTTGTAGGCTTAGCAAACTCCTATATGCATTTGGTTTCTGCCTAAGAAACTCATCAATAGACTTCAAGAAAAAAAATTTTTTTGAGTAAAGCTAAAAAAAACTTTGTAGTTTACTAGAAAAATTCTCAAAATGTTAATGAGAATTGTATACACAAATGTAAGAATATAAAAATCCTCAAACAAAAACTTCACAGCAAACATCTTTGTTCGATTCAAAAAGTTCTTTGGGTTGAAGTCTACTGATAACTTTTCTAAGCAAAAACGAGATGCATATAGACGCTGCTTAACTAACAAAAAACTTAAATGCTTTACCTTGAAAGGCATAAATTTAATCTTTTGCAGGCAATTTTGAAAGTAAAGGTGTGAAAAAAACTGTTTTAACCACGGAGTTAAGGCAATTAAATAATACAGTTATTGATATGCTGTGCATTTTGTTTTTTAATTTAGCCTAAACAAGGTTTTTTTATATTAAGGATAAATGGGAAATAAGCAGGTCCTTGCTACAATTGAAGCGAGACCCTCTTCATAATTATGAAATATATTTTTAGAGAGAGAGAGTGAGAGCTACCGAGTTTTGTTTCATTGATCATAATTTAAGCGCAAATAAATTATTTAAATTAACGGTATATTTATATGAGATAGGCATATCCTTTTAATTAATAAAACCAAATTTATTCTTTATTGTTTTTGAGTTAACTCTGATATAAAATTTAGCTTAAATATAATTTTTAAAATTAAGGATATATGGAGGGTAAGCATGTCCTTTTTCAATTGCAGCGAAACTTGCCTCATAATTAGAAATATATAGTGCTACAATTAGTTAGCGAGCTTACTTTTTCCTTATGATAATAATTTTAGCGCTAATGACAAGTTTTAAATTAAGGATATGTGGAAGGTAGACATAGCCTTGCACCGATTAAACCAGCCAAATTACCACAGAGCTGAAGCAATAAGTTTTGAAAAAAGTTGTGAATTCTTCACATTCATCAGTTCGTTCTGGCATAACTTTAAGCTAAAATATAAATTTTGAAATTAAGGATATATGGTAGTTAAGCATGTTTTTCCTTCGACTGAAGCAAAACTGGTTTAATACTTGAAAAATATAGTATTAGGGATTGTTACCCGGTTTCCTTAAACTCGCAATCGACTACCCAAAAACCACAAATAAAGTTAAAGGTTAATATTATTTCTAATTCTAAATTTCAAAAGTTTCCCTAAATGTATTTTATACAATTTGCTGAGAAGTTATAAAAATCCTAATTGCGTTTTTTTTTTCTTAAGCGATTAATTTAGGCTTTCGTAGAAAAATTCACTACATTCGTCCTGTGCTGGAAGTAACTTACATGCCTTAATCAAATTCTAAAAATTCAACTGTCTTCATATATTTTTTTTCGCGGCTACACGAGTTGAGATAACTCAAGAATTTCTTCTACTATAAGCTTTTACTATAAATTATGAAACATATTTTTTAAAATTTTGTCTTTACTACTACCGGAAATACGTACGAAATCGGGGGCAAGTTCTTGACCAAACACCAAAATTTTAAAATTCAAAGCCTAATATCTTTTAAACTATTAAATATATTTTTATAAAAGAACAACCTGTATGTTCTTTGGCTATTCAAAAACGAACTTAAAGCAATTGAAATCAGATGGTATTTTAAAAAGTTATGAGTGCAGCAAGTTTTTTCAAGCGCTTGTAGCTTACCGTGTGTTGCAACAGGATAGCAAAAATTTCAACATTCTCAAAGCTTGGGTCTTCCTCTATGATTTCTATGTATATCATTTTGTTATTGGATCGCTACTTTGAAATATACAGATTTATAACCCTTTTTCCTAATTGGAGCCCCTGTCTGTTGTCTGTTTAAATTTCACCAACATATTTTAGTTGATGAAAGGGGCTTTGTGTGGAAATATATTTTTTATAAATCAAAAATATTTTTGATGAATAAAGTCTTTAAAATTCTAATATTCGGCTATATAAAAAATGTGATATGCAAAACGTTAAGCATAATTTATTGTATACTTAATGTGTGAATTAAATATTTCTCATACGCAAAGTAAATAAGTATATTTTCTGCTAGTGCTCAAAAGTATGCAATCATTTATAATATTATTTAACTTTGCACTAATGGCGTATACTTAATATTTAATTATTTTTAAGCATACTTTTACCGTATTTTAATGTTTGAATTAAACATTGCTCAAAGTATGCAACTTTTCAAGAGAGTATATCTGTGGCAATAAATAATCAGCGTTACCGTTGTAAAATTTCAAAAAGTGGCACAAAAAGAGGATTTAAAAAAAAGTGGCACCAAAAGGGGATTTTAAGAAAAAAAGTGGCAGCCTTATAAATAAGAAAAATTAAAACAAATCTGCTCATTTTTAAAAACACTAAGAATAAAAATTAGGTTTTGAAAGACTAAAATATACTATTTTTGTGATACAATAATGCCACAAAATGTAAAAATAATTCATATAATAAAAAATTACTTACTCACCGATTAACCGAAATAACCAATTTTTAAATATTTTGTAGTATTACAGCGTATTTTTTGTGTGTTTAAGTACTTGTTTCGTCTCAAATACAAATTTTTCATACAAACAAAGAAGTATGGTCAGTGATTCGCACCTAAGTAAAACTTCAAAATCTTTGGATGTGGATATAAATAGTTTATTAAAGACTCTGCTGCGGGAATTGTTAAGTTTTAAGGATTAGATTTAATGAAAGACGAATTAAATTATTTAATACCTGCACTCTGAAATATTTTCTTCAAGCAACTGTGTTTTAAAGTACAAAAATGTAAACTAAGAAATTCAGAAATAAACTGTTTGGCAGAATGTTCGTCATTGACCTCTGCCAGTATGTGTCAGATTATGACCCGCCAGCAGAAGGAACTATCGATAATAATACAAGATGTGTTTTAACAAAATTAATTAATAAAAAAAAATTAATAAATAAAACAGGACTATAATGCCATAATGAAAATTTTTATTTGCTTAGAGAAATCCAGGAAAAAAACTAAGAAACTAAATGATCTGTATTATAGATTACTTTCAATTTTCTCAACATATACGATTAGTTAAAGGATTTTTAAAAGTCAAGTTTTATCAAAACTAATTCACTTAAATCCTAAGCACTTAAACCAAATTATTTTTCCGAAAGATTGTGTTAGAAGATCTCTTTAAACTATTGAAGTACTAATATATATATGATTTTTTTAGGTGATTTAGTTTAAGAATTCTTAGGTGTGTTTTTTGTTTGTTTTACTAATAAACTCAAATTAATAAATAATTTATGCACTTTTATTTGTTCAAATTACTTGATTTATGAAAAAACTTTTTTAATCGGTTAACCGGTTAATACCGAAATTAACCGACTAAGCTAGAACCTTGATTAATTAATCGAGCGATTAGTTAGTGTCATCAATTGATTTAAAAAATATCGGATATAAATAAATACTTTAATACAATCAGTCTTTTATCGCTTCTATTAATTCTTGACTAAAACAATTTTCTGAAGGTGAGGTAAGTATCCACCATGGAGATCAGGGATAACGTCATAAAAGGGCTAAAGGTTATCATAGACGAAATCGACGATTTCAGAGGGAGGGAGAAGCCAAGTTTAGCTAACACCAGCTAACCCAATCTGCTCTTAAGATGGTATGTACCATGGTAAGTGGGATCAGAAAGGTTTGCGAAAATTTTGAGTATAGATAATAGTTTTGCTTTCATCCTCCTTCGGGCCTCAATTATTTTCTTTTATAAACTTTTGTGTAGAACATCTGCTGGTATTTTTTTATTTTTTATTATTATGTAGCCAATTTAAACCTGTGCAGACTGGCAAGAACCCTACCAAGACGGCGAGCTCTAGCCAGAATACCAACACCGCCAGCAGTCAGGTAACCCAATGTACAGTGGTGTATACGGCACGGCACGTATATGCAACATAATATACATAACATTGATATTACATACTACATACATAATAATAATAAAATGTATATAAAAATTTTAATAGGAAATTCTTTTAATATATGTATGTATGTACATGTGTGTACATATTTATATTTACATATCCTTACAGACAGAGGTACAGGAATATAAGCATGCGTGGGCGTATTAATTATTCAAAAGATATGCATAAGCTGACTTTTATATTAATAAAACCGAAAGTACAAAAAAGTATATCTTCATTCAGTAAAAAGTAGCAAAAAGTGGCAAAAATTAGGAAAAGTATCAAATTTGGGTGCATTTTGTAAAGGTAGCACAATAGTATCCAAGCAGTCGAAAAAGTAAATAATAATGGCTTAAGTTGACATAAGTTCTTTTTCATTTTATTACATATTCTTATTCTCTTCTTCAAGATCTATCACTCAGATAAATTTCAATTATAAAATGTTAACAAAAATTTAAATATTAAAAACCCCCGATATATCTAGAAAAGATGTGATATCTTCTAAACGGTTGGACCGATTTTCTTGAAACATAGCTAAGAACCCTCTCGATCAAAAAACTAAATCAAAATCCGGCCAGCCGTTTGGTCTGTGCATGGAAACATTTTATTTCAAAACTAAACACAAAAAAAGACAAAACCCTTAATATCTCAAAACAAGAAAGTTCGACTTAAGCCATTATTATTTATTGCCTCAGATATAATGAGGGTAATTATGAATAAAATTTAGGGTGAAATTTTTTCCTGGGAACGATTCCAACTAATGGCAAGCAATAGGGAAAACAAAAATTCTAATTGAATTTTTAAACTATACTTACTGTTTTAGGTTTATTAAGAGCTTATTTGACATATGGGTAATTCCAAAAAACGTTCAACCAAAAACAATTTTTTTGCTCAAAAATTTTTGTTTTATTTTTAATAATAAAGCTAAAACATCTACGGTTTAATTCATAAAAAATATTTTAGGTTTATTACAGGTTTATTTGACAAATTTCCCATAGAAATATGTCAAATAAGCGCTTGAATAAGGCAGCTATACTTTATAAATGTAAAAGCTTTTTTGAATTTTTGAAATTTTTTGACCGTGCGACAATATTTTTTGGCTGAGCCTTTTTTTAGCGGTTATTTAAAGTAATAGGTATTATTTTTATTTTTTTTGTAATTTACTAATTTTCTCATAAAAATAACTTTACGCATTAGCACAAAAGAAAAAAAGAGAGACTTATAATAAGGGAACGTTTTTGAATTGGATTTCTCTTATACCTGGGTGTCGCATCCGTCGCATAAAATCAGTATTTATTATGATCGCTCAAAGTTTTTTCTTAAATATACGACTCTTTCATTGCTGCAAAACACTTAAGATGTGCATATATTGCAACTTTCCATTCCCTTCTTGTTTTCTTCTCAACTTAAAGTGTAGAAATTTCGCGTTCGTCACCTGAGAATTGCCCAATAATATTTTTAATGCTTAAAGCAGTTGCTATTTAATTATCTATTAAGTATTACACATGATATCTTCAATTAAGCAATTGATAGAGAATAGTTGAGAAAACACAGTTATTAGTGTGCCCTTGTGTTTAAGAGATTAACGTGAACTTTTAAGTTATTTTAAAATAATAACAAAATTTTTTTATATTTTTTTTAGTTGAACTATAGTGAATTTTAATCTGAAATAATTTCTTAGACGGGCTTAAGTTCAGTAATTTCAATTCTTATTGAATGAAATATTTTTTATTAATTAATGTGAGTTCCTAAAGAAGAGAAGAAAAATTAACTTAGACTATAAGCTGGGGGAAATACCGATATTTTTCTGTGCAGCAACTCTTCTTTAGAAACTCACATTAATTAATAAAAAATATTTCATTCAATAAGAATAGAAATTACTGAACTTAAGCCCGACTAAGAAATTATTAATTATAGCTATGCGATTTATTGCGCGATACGTGAGTTAATTAATAATGATTTTCGTAACAAAAACCATCGACACTATTACATTTATAAATTTATTTATGTTTCGATTTCTTTGTACTTAAAACCAGGGTACGAAAATAAACGAAACAAGTGTTTGGATTTTGTTTTGTTTCGTTCTTTGAAGTGAGTGAAACAAAAACAAAACAAACACAATGAGAACGATTGCTCAATTTGTTTTTGTTTGTTTTTTTTTTTTTGCACATGAGCAGAAACCATAGAACATAGCCGATCGCCACAAAACCACAAGCAATACAATAATTTAATCGTATGCCGCTAGAAAAGAAAATGAAGGGAAATAAATGCAAACTTTTTGAAATATTTGCAGAGAATTTGACAACATCATATAATATAATTTTATTGCATTGTTATTTCACACATAAAATAAGCAGCATAATTATAACCGTGTGTCCTAAGACATCTCGCTTCTTTTATTTTGAAATTTTTTTATTTGTTCTTTTCGATAATTACTCTTCAAACAAGAATACCCTGGTTTTTTTTATTAAACAACGAAAAAAACAAGATTAAAACGATTGTTTTTAAATAATTAAAAAGGATGCATTGTCAAAATGAGAATAACCGAACCAAGCGTTTTTAACATCATCAGTTATTAAATTGAAAAGTTATATGAAAGTTTATTTTTATTTTGCTGCAGGTTAAAATGTATCCAATTATTTAGTTAGTTTATTAACTTGACAACTACCAAATTCAACCCCTGCCTCTTTTTCTGAACTTCGTGACAAATAACAAAATTATAACAAATAGCAATTTTTATATTTTAACATTGCTTAAATTAATTATCATTTGTTATTATTTCTATTTTGACAGAGAGCTTAGTATACGTTTTTAATTATAAGTTTCAAAATTATTTATTATTATTTATTGTACTATTAGCATTTTTATTGTTAAAATATACTCTTATAACTACTGGTGGTTTTTGTAACTTTAATTAAAAGGGAGTATTACGCCTCTCATTCCTGATTGTTTGCTTAAACTTAACTAGAAATAATAATAATAATAATAATAATAAAGGCAATTAAATTTTTTTATTGAAGTTATATGCATTTGAAACACAACAACAACAACAACAGCATTACAATACATTGTTTAAGACAACTTGCTGGCAAAAATGTTCTTTATGAATATTTATTTGTCAATATGTACTACAAAATGTTAAAGCTTAAAAATAATCTTATTCGTGCTATAAATTAGCCATAAAAAATATTGCTTTTTTTCTCTAAGTTTAACACATTTCTTGGTAATGTTGTTAATTTTCTTTAATAACACAAAAGAATTTTAGTATTTGTGGCTTGAATAATTATGGAAAAAATGCAATTTCCTAATAGGAAATGTTAAAGTTGTTATGTTAACCGGCTACGATGTTTCATTACTCAATGCTCAGTAATCAGATTTAAATGAAATATTTCTCATTGTCGCTTATTCAAAACGACCTGCGACTTAATAAAACTCTAGAAGAAAAAGTTTAACGGTGTCAGATTGTTCGATCTGTTCGATCCCAGTGCCCAGTTAACATCACCTCCACGTGAGATGTGTAGTAGTGAAATAATGTATGTTAATGCTTATGTGAATAAAACACACAAAATATCAATAAAATATAAAAAAAATATTAAATTTATTAGATTTATTAATGTTTAAGTGTGTTGGTGCACTTATATTCGTATGCTTTATTCATAGCACACTGATTTTAGATTTTTCTTCAAAATCGTCAAACTGAGTATAAGGTTTTTTTTTTTTTTGATAGGACCAGCACTCAGGGGATAACCCCTACTGATGCAATGCATTGTGCTAGAACTATGAAAATAAGTTATAGGGAAGTAGGATAGAGGGAGTAGTGTCTGTGAACATTTGATTTAAACCTTCTCACGCTGGTAGTGACAGGAAAGACCTCCTGGTTCCACATACGAACAGTGCGGCTAAAAAATTAATTCTCTCTGTAATGCGTATTGCGATTCGTTGGACAATCGCCCACAAAGGGATGTGCTCTGAATGAGGCACGTGTTGTGCGTGTAAATGTGCGGGTTTCAGGAACAAATTCCCTAATTTCATTACAACACATTCCGTTGTAGTAACGATAGAACAAGGAAATGCACCCCACATTGCATCGATGGTCCCATGAATCAATAGAGTTGGATACCCTACTGTCACCGATGAACTTCTTCGCCCTGTCCTGTACGCGGTCGAGCAGCCCCAAAATAGACTTTGAAGCGCCGGCCCATACATAAGAGTTATATTCCATTTTCGGTCGGATATAAGTGGTATAAATAGTAAGATCCGATGGGGTGAAATATCGTTTGCACCGTTTCAAAAACCCTTGGCACTTGAATGCTTCTTTTGCAACTTGAAAAATGTGTTCAGTCCATCGAACATTACACTGTATTTTCATGCCAAGAACATCAAGAGCATCTGATTTCTTAATATTTATATCCCCCATAATTACAGAGGCAACAGCATTTTCGGTCATGCGTCTATGAGTAACCATACAACATTTTGTCTTACGGGCGTTAAAGTCGACCCTGTTCGCATGACCCCATTCAGAGATTTTTGCTAAATCATAATTTAGAGTCTCATTCATTGTTTGTCGCATAGCCTCAACCTGTCTGTGGCAGGCTAGGTCTATTGCTGAATGAGAAAGAATGGCAAATGGCAAAAAAAAAAAAGGTTTTACTAGCTTTTGGTAGCAGAATCGAAACTATGCAGTCAAGTTCATATTTTTTTCACTTTTATACACTGTAATTAATAAAATAAAATAAACTAAATAAATTCATGTTGTTTAAACCCGATGTAACTTTGATTTAACGTAGTTTGTCGTGTTATTTTAGTAACAAATTCACGTTGTTTCAAAGTGAACTAATTTTGATTTGACATGATTCTTCATTTTGATGCAACAGTACTGGAATATTAAATCAATATGTAATAAAGTTGTTTCAAAACGAAAAAATTTTCTTTGAAGTTTACTGTAAATCATGTTAACTCACTATCGAAAAATGTTAAATTCACCTTGTTTTCATACATTTTAATATGACATTTTTATGTGTGTAGAAATGCTAACACAGTGTTTTTTTTTCAAGTTGAACTCCTTCGCTAATGATACTTACCATACTTTCATACGAGATGATTTGTTAATGTATTGCACTTGTATAAAGCCAGTATGATATCTTCTGATTTATGCTCCCTTTTAAACCAAATATCGCGGCTACAAAAAGTTCAGAACCCTTGAGCTTTAGCTACTCTATATATCATAAGGTCTTTCCAAGATAGTCTGCCATCAAGTGTCACTATAAGGTATTTGATTTTTTTCTATTATTCGTATTGTTTTATTTTTAAAGAGGAGTGTAAGGGGGGTTTTCAACTCTCCCCGCTTCCCCGTGACAAGAAGAGTTTTGTCTTTACGGATTAACATATAGTCCTCGTTGTCTTTTTTTATTATACAATATGGTGAGAGATGTTGTTAATATCGCTACGTTATCTGACTTACAGACGGGTTTGATATACTTTTGCGGTTAGAAGCCTCAATAAAGTGTCTGCAGTGGCCATGCATATGAGAAGCTATTGAAATTTTCCTTGTCACCGTATCCCCTTCCCACTCTTTTAACTAAATTTCGAACCATGTGCATAAAAGCCAGATTGAACCCTACAAGAATTTTCCGTCTCTTTGTAAACAAGAAAGTTTCCGGTTTTCCGGGTTCTTCTTTTTTTGTTTTACTTTTTCATATAGTATTTTAGAATGGCTTACATTTATATGGCTGTATCATCTTCGTACTAAATGGGTTTGAATCGTAGTTTGGTTAGAATCCTCTGTAGACTAGGGTTGAATTCATTCAACCGGTCATTTAAGGCACAAACCTATGATCAAACCCATTTAAATTATATTGGTGTGAGCAACGGTTTGTAGCCAAAATGACCGACTGAACGAGTTCGATTCAAGTCTAGTAAACTGTCTATGGAGATAGAATTCCTCCTAACAGCATTACCTGTCATACGCTGTTGTCACTTATTTTGCGCCATCTAACTCACAGATTGTACGCCTATTTTGAAACAGGTGACATTTGGAAGCTCTTCGTATTTGCTCTAGTTCCAAAGTGCTTATGGAGTCAATAAGACTTGGGGTCGCTACATTGTTATATGCCTCTTCCGTGTGAATGAAAATATCGTAGTTACTAGATCAAGAACATTTTAATATAGTTAAAAAAGAAATCCTGTGAAGCTCTCTCCACTGATCTGCTTCTAATGTAGGCATGCTATTTAAATGTCACTGCTAGTATAAGGCTTTTTATGTAATTTAAGGCTAAGGAAAGTGGGTAGAGCCTTACCTACCAAAACAAAATGTTTTATTTCGAAATTCTTTCAATCAAGAGCTCTTTATGCATTTTTTCCCACAATTATACAATGTTCTTTTTAGAACAGTGTGTCTTGCTGTTCTCACAAACATTTTAAACTTTATTTTGCAAGTACTTTTGCTCATTAATTTCTTGTGTATGTATTCTTAAGCTCTTAATTACCCAGAAATTTGTATGTCCTTTGGGGTCGAAGATGGAAAAAATTAAAATAACAGCAGCTGAAAAAGCAATCATATATCGCGGGTATGTACATTTTTAGGGGGAACAAAGTTCTATTACACCAAAGGCTTTGCAGCAAAAGTCCTTAAAATATTAAAGCAAAACAAAAACATAAAACTTTTATTTTGTTAAAAAGAAAGTTCCCATAAAATAAACTCCATAATTTATTTGTTTGTATACCACTTGTTTTTTTCTGTTTATTTGTGTGTGTGTTTAAAGTAATAAAAGAAAAAAAAGAAGAAATTGTAATTTTTTTCTGCATTAAAAAGTTAATGTAAGTTTATTTATCGTAAACATTGGTAGTCTTCATCTTTATTATGCATACGTGATTTTTGAACAGTAAACTTTACAAAACAAATTTTCCCTTACAATATACACAAATACATACATACATACATACATACATGCATACATAAGAGAAAACAGATAATTACACTGTGGAACATTTTTGGGATTATTGTCTGCGGGGTGAGAAATTCCAAGTCAGGGTGATGGTACTAGGTCAGTATAGTAAAACCCTCAAAGGGTTTGGCGTTCGTATGTGTCAGTTTTTTTTATGACCTTTTAAATTTTTTCTTTTTCACTTGTCCGATTTTGATGAAACAAATTTAGAAAAATTAAGAATTACAATTTCTCTAATCTGTTTCTATACCGTTTTCCTATATGTGCAACACTTTCGAAGTTAAAAATAAATTTGTGGAGGCAAAAAAATATTTTTTTGCCTAAAAATTAAATTTATTGGCTGTTGTACTGTGTTATCAAGTATTCTCCAAACTTTATACGTACATACATTCTTGCAGAATATAAAAACAGTAGTATATATTTATAAAATATTATTTGTTAGTAAGAAAATATTTCACAATAAAAAATCTAGTTCCATGAATATCAAAAACATAAAACATAAAATTAACATGGTAACTTGTGGCAGCAGCATAAGCCCACTACTCTATTACGTTTTATAATTACTTTATAACAAAGCTAGCTTCACAAAATAGCAAAAACTAATAAAAAAAAAACTAGAAGACATCAAGATTAATGTAAGCAAATTGTCGATTGGAAAGGTTGTTATGACAGCTAATACTCGTATATTTGTATTTAAAAGAAAATTTAAATTAGAAAAATTAAAGCTGCATTAAATTAAACGCCTTATTTTAGACCCGTTGGAAACGTTTTTCTGTAGACCCGAAGATTTGCAAGCGAATAAAATACTTTAGTGTACTAATAAGGGTTAAAAATTGTACTTTATTTCCTGATTACACTTGTCTAATAAATTCAAGAGCTTAAATACACACACAACTTAAATTAATTAAATCAGGACTGGCCACTGAGAGAACACGGAGATAAATGTATTCGAGTGTGTGTATTCATTTTGAATAAGAAGCCGATTGATGTTCGGCACTTTATTTGCCAGTTTGGACAGTCTTGAATTAAATGATTCACAACTTGTTGCCACGTCGTCTACTCCGCTGTTGTATATACACGTCTCTCAAAAGTGGCTGCGCTGATCTTGAAGCAATACTCCCTCTCTGCTGTTTTTCACACAAGACTCACTCTGACGACGCTTACTGTTTGTAGAACAAAAATGAATCACTGAATTTACTTTTACACACTTTTGCACGACTATCAACTGCTTTCAACTGAAGTTTACTCTGTTTTTACAATAATGAACTGAACTCTTAATACACAACTCTTCACAATAAACAACTGAACTTCAGACTGACTTTAAGATAGACTGAGCTGATGCCAGCACATGCATCGCCCTTTTTGTACTTCACACAAGGCTTCCAGAATGTGACAGCAACGTCTAGACAATCTTAGCAGCATTTTCAATACTTGGTTTCGATCTCATCATGAGTTCATTTATTAACTATAGATTTGCATATACACATCATTAAATAAGCAATTTATGGTGGTTGTTTTCTTGTCGTTTACAGTATGTGTGTTAGTATGTATATATGTCTCTTAACAAGCAGAAGCTATGTGATTATTGTTGTTGCTATAGTTTTTATGTTTACTCTTCATCAACTGCTTCTATGTGCGTACGTGTGTGCGTTTAGCTCTTTAGCTACATAATTCTGGATAATAAGTTTTGTTCACAAAATATTTGTTTTTATATGAAAATATGTATTTGCATTCTTCCAGGCAATTTCTGTAGCAATATTAATGGTGTTCAAGTTTTGCTGGGGGAAATAATCCTGCAAAATTGTAAATGTAACATATCAGAGTTTATGTTTTTAATTGAATTGAAACTACTTGCTGACAAAATCTGCATTTGCATTAAAAAACTAAACAGCGCTATTCTAATACCCACAGAAAAATGTCATATTAAAATTTACGAAAACAAGGTTAAATTAACATTTTTCGGTAATGTTTTCGCTTCACATACATTTCATATGATATCCACATGATTATAATTAAACTACATAGAAAATATTTTTGTTTTGAAATAAATATTCCCCTTGTTGTGAATGGCTTGGTCGACGTTACATCAAGACGACAGTAAAAATTGCCGCTTGTCTACTCTTTGGAATCATGTTAAATCAAAGTTATTTCAAGTTGACACAACATGAATTTCATTGATTGGTCCATTGTAAAAGTTTGAAGCTTCTCACTTTGGGGTTACTTCCATAAGGCCTCCTTACGTTTTCAGTTTCGTCATTTTACGATTGATAAACTTGCATGAAAGGGGGTCAAAATTGAATGCACATCTGGACCGTGCTTCCAGATTATTTTCATACATGACTCATTTTCCGAAATTCTAATTTTTGAAAATTTTGGTCTCGATATCTTAAGCAATTAAAGTTGTTTTACAAAAATTTAAAGAAAACCAAAATTTTTCAGGAGCTAGTTTTCCGAAATTTTTGTTGAATTTTTAAGATATTTAGCATTTAGTATTTTTTCAGTAAAAATTATTCTTATATGCATATGATTTATTTTGTGAAAAGAAAATTAATATGTGAGGGGATTTTAGTAAAATTTTTGGGAATTCCTGAGTTGATATATACAATATAATATACACATACATATACATATATAAATTGTATCGCTTTTGAAATTTTAGGCATATTTACTTCAAGGAAATTCGTTTTTAATATTTAAATTTAAATTATTTTCATGTGTGACTTATTGCAGAAAAAAAAATTCAAGAATTTTTAGTTAAAATTAGTGGGAATTTATAGATTGCTATTAAAAAAATATATTGCTATCTTATTTAACTTTGTAAGAGTCTTTACAAAATTTAAATTTTTCTGAAAAAACACTTTTTAGGTTAAATATATTTAGCATTTAGTATTTTTTCAGTAAAAATTATTCTTATATGCATATGATTTATTTTGTGAAAAGAAAATTAATATGTGAGGGGATTTTAGTAAAATTTTTGGGAATTCCTGAGTTGATATATACAATATAATATACACATACATATACATATATAAATTGTATCGCTTTTGAAATTTTAGGCATATTTACTTCAAGGAAATTCGTTTTTAATATTTAAATTTAAATTATTTTCATGTGTGACTTATTGCAGAAAAAAAAATTCAAGAATTTTTAGTTAAAATTAGTGGGAATTTATAGATTGCTATTAAAAAAATATATTGCTATCTTATTTAACTTTGTAAGAGTCTTTACAAAATTTAAATTTTTCTGAAAAAACACTTTTTAGGTTAAATATATTTAGCATTTAGTATTTTTTCAGTAAAAATTATTCTTATATGCATATGATTTATTTTGTGAAAAGAAAATTAATATGTGAGGGGATTTTAGTAAAATTTTTGGGAATTCCTGAGTTGATATATACAATATAATATACACATACATATACATATATAAATTGTATCGCTTTTGAAATTTTAGGCATATTTACTTCAAGGAAATTCGTTTTTAATATTTAAATTTAAATTATTTTCATGTGTGACTTATTGCAGAAAAAAAAATTCAAGAATTTTTAGTTAAAATTAGTGGGAATTTATAGATTGCTATTAAAAAAATATATTGCTATCTTATTTAACTTTGTAAGAGTCTTTACAAAATTTAAATTTTTCTGAAAAAACACTTTTTAGGTTAAATAACTTTTGAACTTTTGGGGATTTCCATTAATATATTTGGGAATTTTCTTTTTTTTATATATATACATAATTACAATTTGTAAGAGTCTCTAAAAATTAATATTAATTTAAAAAAAAAAACACTTTTTAGGTTAAATAAATTTTGAACTTTTGGGGATTTCCATTAATATTTTTGGGAATTTTCTTTTCTTTATATATACATAATTACAATTTATAATAGTCTTTAAAAATTTAAATTTTTCTGAAAAAAAAACACTTTTTAGGTTAAATAAATTTTGAACTTTTGGGGATTTACATTAATATTTTTGGGAATTTTCTTTTTTTATATATACATAATTACAATTTATAATAGTCTTTAAAAATTTAAATTTTTCTGAAAAAAAACACTTTTTAGGTTAAATAAATTTTGAACTTTTGGGGATTTCCATTAATATATTTGGGAATTTTCTTTTTTTATATATACATAATTAAAATTTGTAAGAGTTTTTACAAAATTTAAATTTTTCTGAAAAAAAACACTTTTTAGGTTAAATAAATTTTGAACTTTTGGGGATTTCCATTAATATTTTTGGGAATTTTCTTTTTTTTATATATACATAATTAAAATTGTTTTAATACATAAATACTTTATAGTTTTGGAAACAGAAATCAGGGTTTATTATATCGATACAGAAAACATTATGGGGGATTTTAGTTAATATTTTTTTATTGGAAAAATAAACTTGAAATAAAAATTTTTATAAAATATTAACAGGCCAGAGTCTTGAAAGCCAATAATGAAATATCTTAAAATGTTTGCAAACAACAAATCTTTAGCCTTTAGAAACTTATAATTTTTGGGATTTTTGTGTAAATTTTTAGGAATTTCATATTTTTCACTTTTAAATAAAATTATTTTCATATTCAACATTAAAATTTTCAACTTATAACTTTTGCTTGAAATTTGTTGCCTGTGGTCTTCCTTCTTTTTTTTTTTTGTGTAAAAATAAAAATTTTAAAACTCTTTAATATCCAAAGTTTTAACAAACAAAAAAAAGTTGTAGCAAACTAAATGTACTTTGGTTTTCTTAAAAAAAAAAATATAAAACTAAACGTCTGTGGCAATTTTACCTTTTGAAATTAGTTTTTGTTACTCAAAAATATATTTTGCATAAAAAACCTTGTAAACTATTTATTATTGTATAAATTTAATAACTGCTATTTGAAAATTTGAAAGGACAAACTTTTCAAATAAAATTTTATTAAAGTTAAAAGCTTTTCTTACTGCCTAAATGAAACGAAATAGGAAAATAGTTTAACTTTTGACTTCAAATCTACAGGTACAAAATTTTAAGAAAGTTTTTATATTTTTTTGTTTTTGCAATCAATTCAAACTTTTATTTTAATTAAATTTTACAGCAAATAAAAAATAAAATATGCAAATACACACACTTCATATGTAAACTTTTACAATTGAAAATGAAAAATTTTCTTTTATGAATATAAAAGTAAAATTTTAATTGTCTTCTGCTTGAAATAAGAAAAATTAAAATAAAATAAAATATATATTTTTAATGAACACAAGAAATTTCTAAATATTTTTATAGAAGTAAAAATTTTGCAATATATTTGCAACAGCTTTTCATTTTTGGGCAAAAATTTATTTTAAGACTTGCGCAAAAAAAAAAAGAAAAACTCTTAATGATGTTTTCAGCTGCCATGACTTGAGTGTATCATCATCATAAAGTAATTTATTGCCATTAAACTTGAATCAATTAATATTATTTAATAATTTGTTAAATTGATAAATTGCAATTCATTCAGTTTGTATATTTTTTTTTTTTGGTAATTTTCACTTTTCGAACTGCAGCATCTGTGAATGATGTTGGAATCAACTTGAAAGTTTATTTTCTGCAAATATGTATATTTAAAATTCATTTTCCTAAATGATTATTTTTTTCAACTTAACACTCTTTTTTTTGCCAATATGGAAATAAGTTTTTATGCTAGAAATTTATTATTCAATGGCTTATGTTGTTGATAATTTGTGTCAATTGGACAATTCAATAGGATATATTTTTAATACAAATTTTTTTATTTCATTTAAAACGAAATTTGTTTAATAAAACTGTAATCAATTTTTTTACCCGACTGTGCGATGGAAAGAAGGGTATTGCATTTATCAGCCTATGTATGTACATATGTATGCATGTACATATGTATGTATGTATGTGTGTATGTATGTATGCATGTGTGTTCCTTTGCGGCCTATATAAACCGAACTCGTGGACCGATTTTAATGATTCTTACGTTCATCAATTTGTCTTAAAGATATGACAGTAGTAAAAATTCAATATTCAATTTAAAAGACGGCGAACTATATCAAAATGCACATCATTCGACAGATATTTTAAAATCATCTTTAGGCTTCTCGTAGGATATTTCATTTCGAATGACCGTTTAAGCCCCCGGAGACGACATGTTTTTTACATCTGACTTGTCATATTTTCCAGTGTAAAACATGTACATGTCGTGTGGTACCTTTAAAACATTGCTTCTGTAAAAGTCAGACGCAAAGTCTTCTGACAAAATTTCAATTAGAGCGTGTTCTATTTTCTTCTGACAAAATTTCTGACATCAGCTGTTTTTCTTAAGCAAAATATGTCGTCAAAAATCTATGCCGTGAGGAAACATGCAGCGGCGTTCCAGTATTGACGGAAGCATTAGCCGCCTAAAGTTGATATATTACAAAATTGATATATTTGTTTTTTTTTAAACTATTAAATAGCAATCATATACATGCAATAAAATTGCGTTCCATATTTATATCCTAACATGATTTCTTCGAATTTAAAGAAAAATTCTTTAAAATGAGTGAACTTTTTACGGCGTAAAGAAACATTTTTGTGCCGGCAACACTCCATTTTGAAACGGAGAACGACATAGGTTTGTGCAAAAATATTTAAATTTTTTTTATATTTGATTTTGCTTTAATTGCAGTTAAATATAATTGAAATAATGCTGCACACTGCAATTGTATTATTTTCTGAATTCATTTTACAACCACTTTTAACAAAATATTTAATAAAATTTGAGCACAGATCAGCTGTTGGATACAAACACGGACAATGTCAGACGTATTTGTACATTGTCGTTTGTGAGCGAATATTATAAACCTTCTGTAAAACACAATTTTTGACAGACATGCAGAATTACATCTGAGTTGAAAAGTTGACATGTCAGACGTAAAAAACATGTCGTGTACGGCCTGCTTTAGGATATTGAACAGTTCAAAGTTGGTCGCAGTCGGGTTTTTTGATTTTTTATTTTTTTTTTAATTATTACTCGTTTAAGGTTTAAAGTTAAGTTTGAAAGATTCTTAAGAGACTTTTAAAACTTTAATTGCAAAATACGTTTCAAAAATTATTTCAAAATTTTCTTCAATTTTGCAGCAGGTGAAGATAAAAACTGATAAAAGAATGTATCGAAATTATTTTTAACTCTTTAGTGCTTATTTTTCATGTTGGCTAATTTCTTTAAACGATTTAATTTTATATCTTTAGTGCCAATTAAATATTTTATTCGGCGTGGCCACGCTCAATTTTAACCACTTTTCTAAATGCAACAACGCGTTACATGCAGAGCTCAAGGTGTGTGCCAATTTTCGTAAAAATCGTTTGGGTAGCAGTAAGTGAAATACAATATTCAGCTTTAATGGGCATGGTCCCGCCCCACTACTTTAAACACAAAATTATGTCATTCTAACAGCCGAGACTGCTTGCCAAGTTTCGTGGGAATCGTATAAGTAGAATTATATATAATTTATTACTAAACTTTTATGGGCGTAGCCCGCCCATATTTTTAAATGCCAGATTGAGTGTTTTGCAGCACTCAGGGTGTAAGCCAAGTTTCGTCAAAATCGATAAAGCATAAGCACGTGAAATATTATAATAAATTTAAATAGGCGTGGTCCGCCCACTTTTTTGAATGCAAGACTATGCCTTTTTAAGAGCTCAAGGTATATGCAAAGCCCCGTAAAAATCAATTGAATAGAAGCACGTGAAATATAATATTAAAATTTAATAGGCGTGACCCTACCGCCTACTTTTTTGAATGCAAGATTGTGTCACTACCAGAACCTGAAATGTGTGTGCGAATACCATTAAATCAACGAATAAAATTTGTGGAACCAAGCAAAATCTTAAATCGGCTCAAAAACTACTAAAGTTATAAAGTAACAAGCATGAAAATATACCAACAAATTGATGAAATTGATTGATGAGGTCGGTAAAAAATCACTGATTATGTCATCTTCATTGTCTATGTCATTCATACTATTTGTGTTGAATTTCATATTATCGAGCGACCATGTTAGTTTAATTTTATGGCCTTTCCTGTTAGAAAGAAAACAATTAAAGAAATATAATGAAAAAAATTTAGTCCTTTATTTCAACCCTCTATCACATATAGTATACTAAAGGCAACATACTGTTGAACTGTTGGCCACACTCTGCTCTTTGCATCAAGTGTAAAATACATAAGCTGGATGTCGCTTTTTCTTTTAAATTTTGCGAATTCAAAGAGTGCACATGTGATAAAAGTAAATTATTAATAAAAAAAATCGTTTAATGATATCTGGTGCAAGGCAAGCTTCGAATAATCAGCTGTTACTCTAGTACATTTTAAATTTCATGCTTATTTGTGTGGCACACCAAATTTACAGATGGTATCTTGTGGTCTGCATTATGCGAAAAGGGCACAACAATTTCACGTCGCTGCATTTTTAATTTAGTTACTACTAGAAGAAATGGAATCCCTGATTGCAAGATTTTTTAAAAAAAAAGATCGAAGACATTGCGAAGAGTATAGCTTTGTTTCTTTTTAAACAAAAACACAACGCACGAAGCAATAAGCTTGTCTGCAGAAAACATCTAGGGTATATGGCGAGAATCGAAGCCACAACCTCTAGACTGAGAGGCTAGCATCGCTACCACTCAGCCACAGTTGCATGAGTATGTGTAAAGAAATCTACACATACTCATTTACTTGTAACTTATCTCGTTCTTGTGTTCGTTATCTCCACACTGAAAAAATAAACTACCCGTTCGTTCATACTAACATACATACATTTGAAAAAAAATCTGCAAACAAATATCTTCGTGTGATTGCAAATGCAAGTTTCATGAAAATTACCATCTTAACTGAAATTTGCACATATGAAATATTTTTTTCCCAATTTTCAATTATCTAGGGTCTACTGTAATTTTATACTCATGAAATTGTAAATTTTCATTTATGTAAGTGTTTAAGTCATCCCAATTGAGGCAATTTAAAGTGTAAATTGTTAAAAATAAAAATAAGAAGTCTCTTGTGCTCGAAAGTCTGTCGTTTGGCCTTGTGCAATGAAATAAATGAATTTAAAATGTTGTTGTTAGGGCTTAAAGGCAAAAGCAGATATTTAGAGTAGAATCTTTATTTGTTTTACATGATTCAAATTAAAAAATGAAACATTTAGGCATGTTTGTAAGTGTGTAAACATATTTCTAATTTCTGCCATAAATCCATTTATTCCTTTTGTCAATAAAAAGAGTTTAAAAAATGTCGTTCTGAGAAATTTCTCCAAGGGCTTTTATTTTAGTCTTTGGTTGGTTTCATTTGTCGCCTTACTAATTTTTTTCTTTTTATTTTTTTATGAAGCTTTATTGTAAACATTTGTGTGCCGTTTTTTGTCTTGTAAAAATATTTATCTAAGCAACGACATATTTAATTTTATTTTTGTGTGTCTCTCTTATCGAAAAAGAACTCACTTCTACATACAGCTAAAAAATCTCCATAAATCATGACATACAAGTGCATGCTTACGTATATAATTATATGTAACTTCTGGTGAGATAATGTGAATGCCTTGTGCTAGACTCTGACAAAAAAGGAGTCCCTTTAAATTTAATAAATAAAAAATTTTGTTTTAAAAACCAGCAGTCAAGAAAATCGTAAAAGAAGCCAAATACATGCTACACACCGAAAATAATCCATGCAACACTCTCTGAAATAGCTTTCGTAGGTTCTTTAAATGTACAAGATTTATGAAAACATTTCGGGCCTGGTTCACGATATCGACAAGTAGAACGTTGTCGCACACTTACATTGGAAACAACAACAAAGTTTTAGAATTTGTTTTTGTTTCGAATGTAAGAGTGCGACAACTCGAATGCTATCGATATCGTGAACCAGGCCCTTCTTTTCTGTTACGTATACGATTTTTAATAAAAAATATACATAACTATTTTCAGAATGTCGAACGTGACCTTCATGCACATATAAAGTGAAAAAAGCTAAAATACAATCAAAGTTTTATTTTGTTTATTTAACTCTAAATAAGCCCTGAAATTAGTTCTAAATTTTACTTTGAGCAGCTTTTCGTTTTCAAGATAATTGCAAAAGACCCATGCGTTCGCATGTGACAAGAACAGAAGGTGCTTTTGGGGACCAACAATTAAAACCCTGATTTCAGCGAAATCTGAAGCAATATTTTAATGTGAAATATTTTAAATTTTTTTGTACAGCTATCTCTTTAAAATGGTCTTTGATTTTAGCCAAAAATTATAAATAATTTGCCTTTTTTTACATGATTTTATATATATTGTTTTATTATAAATAAACAAGCTTATTAAGAATGCTTTCAAGTGAATTTAGTTTAGTATAAAAATAACAAACCTAACAAAAATATGTTGTATGGATAAAAAGTAAAAAAAAATTTCCGCAAAGAGAAATAATCTCAGGAATACCACATGTTTTTTTTTCATAATCGGCAGTTCTACATGGTTTTCCTTCTTGACCATCGTAGTAGATGAAGTGTAACTGCGCTGACTTTAACTATTAGTTCAAGGCAAGGTATTTTCCACTTTTTTGCAACTTTTGTAAACGATTGTTGGCTTTTGTAAAGGCTCGTTATGTGCCTATTCTGCGAGCTTCTACTGGCTTCGTCTCCCAGGTATGAGGTCATTCTGCCTTTTCTTTTCGATCATTTAATTTTGTCCTTCAGCCAACGCTTTCCACTTTTTTTAATAGCATTTCGCATTCTTTCCCTGTTTTATTAATTTACAGTTTTATAATAATTTTAATAAAATTTTTAATTTTATTTTATATAACTTAAATTTTTCTCTCCACCCTTTACAACTTTCTTAACTTTTATTTCGCAGTTTTTGCTCATCTAGGTTAGCAGGCTGCTGGTAAGGAAAGGTGAAATTTAGAGTCCAGCTCACTTGGGTCCAATACAATGATCCCTTTGTGCTACCCGTTAATTGAAGAGAAGATAGTAAGAGAAGGTGATAAGGAAGGGATAGTGATAGAGAACGCAGGTGGTGAAGGAAAAGATGGAGGAAAGCTTCATTCTTTTACAACTCTGCTTTTTTTGCACGTTTTTTGATGATGCAGTATTGCAGCGCCTTCTGGTGTTAAATGAGGCTTATTAAATTTTGAAGCTGTGTTTAAGTAGCTATTTTATTGGTTATTTTACTTCGCCAATGATTCTGCTACACAACGAAGGAGGGCGCTCTGATGTTACATTAGGATTAGTATCTGCTGAAGTCGGTGTAGTTTTTAGTGACCAGTGCCTTATGCCTGCATCGCTAGAACTTTTCCCACAACAATTGATACAAAGGACACTAATGCATATCAGAAAAATGTTTGGTGTTATTATTTTTAATGACTGTCGGCGACCGGGCTCGAACCCAGGACCTTAGGTTTTGTAGTCAACGTGCTAACTACTTCAGCCAACGCCACCCTCTTTGCTCATCTAACTATTTAAATAATTTAAAAGTATGTATGCCTGTATGTATATATATTTTTAAAAATTTAATTTTACACTTAGGATGTCGCACGTGACCATTTTGTAGCACTTGGTAGCACGATCCCTAATCTATGGCCCTTATCGTGGTTGGCGTATTTTGACTTCAACTACGACACTTGCATCCTAGATTAAAGAACAAAAAGAACAAATGTTGCGGAGCTCTTTCATCTATTACAAAAATGTCGTAGTAAGAGTCGAAATACGCCAACATCGATAAGGGGGTTTATATTTTTCAGCAAGGTTTTTTTTTCAAATGCAATTGTACAAAATAGTTCTGTTTATACTGAATATCTGCTGAGCTGATACTGATAATAAATATTCTTTATCATTGTCGCACGTGACTTCAAAATATACTTTATTGCTGCAAAGCAAAAACTTATAGACTTATATATTATTTTTTGACTCTTTTTACACCATATATATTTTTTTAGAACGTTTATTAAAACAAAACAATAAAGTAAAAAAAATATATATCAAAATGCGGAAAGTTGCGCTTTTGTATATAAATGCAAATTTCTTTTACATTAGTTAAATTTGATTGTTGCTCTACGAACATATGATAAAACAAAGTGTTTTCAAAAAACTTTAATATTTTTATGTCGGTGGACCTTGCGATGGAAATACCTATATGTGACCTGGTCCACGAAAAGGGACCTCTGCGCCGAAAAAAATTTTTTTTTTTACTTTTTGAGTGATTCTTATAGGAAAAAAAAACGCTCTTTCATGTCTTTTATAGTTTTTTTTACAAATCACCTGTAAAGATGAACATAATTAATGAAAAAATTTAAAAATGTGATATAAACAGATAACGGGAAACGCAAATGGGACCTCTGCGCCGTACTTTTTTCCGCAAACCGCAAGTTTCTATGTCTTTTAGTTTTTTTACAAATCACCTGTAAAGTTATTTCTTGCAAAAACAATTCGTTCGAAGCGCTTTTTCTAAACGCGTTTTTCTCAATAACTTCTTTTCGGCGCAGAGGTCCCTTTTCGTAGAGCAGGTCACATATGCTACTTTCTTACGAAGACATACTTATATTGCAGGAGTAAATACATTTGAACAAGTTTTTGGCTTTAAGTACTTAAGTTGGCAAAAGCTCAGTGGGTAGAGGGCATGTATTGAAATACAAAGAATGTGAGTTTGTACTCCACATGCAAAATAGTTTTTTTAATATTTGCAGACTTTCGTATATTTTTCGAACTTTTTTCTTGGTAATATGTATGCATGTTTCTATGCCTTTGTCATACAACACGCTATGGATATTTTATTATTAAAAAATCTTATGACGGATTCTCTGCTATAAAAATTTCTAAACGAAACTTATTAAAAATAAAAATTAAATAATTCTGCCAAAAAGCCGACTTCAATGCAAAGAGATCTGATAAAAAATTTTTGAAAAAATTTATGGGACCAAACTGGAAGTAAACTCTTACAAACCGGAAAAATTTTGAAAATCGGATGGTTAAGAGAAAGTACGTGAAATAAAAAATTAAGTTTTAATGGGAGTGTAACTGCGCCCACTTTTATAAATGCAAGATTGTCTGTGTTTTCAGAGCTCAGGTTGTGTAGTAAGTTTTGTGAAAATCGGTACAGTAGAAGCATTTAAAATAAAATATTAAATTTTAATGGGCGTAACCCCGCCCATTTTCCAACTTTAAAATTATGTATTTACAAGAACCCAAGGTGTTTGCTAGATGACGCAGCAATCTAACAAGTAGAATACCATAAAGTCAAATAAAATAATTTATGGGCGTGTCTCCGCATACTTTTTTTTTACAATGGGACTAATTGGAAGCAATATTCTCTCAGACAAAAAAGAGTTTGTACAATCGGTCTAAAATTTACCGAGTTATGAAGTAACAATGTAAAAAAAAAAAATACTGAAGAATTAATAACCACCTCCTTTTTTTTTTTTTTTGAAGTCGGTTAAAAATTATTATGTTATATTTAAAATATTGTGACTAAACTAAAACAGATTTTCATATCCGGATCTAATATTGTAAAGCAATTTACTTTTTTAAACGGGATATACGTCAGCCCGTTTAGATCCTACCTGCTTTTTATATAAATAAAAAAATACATGGAAAGTGTTCGGTGTTTTAATTTGGATATGGATTGGCTGGATTTTGATTAGATACCATTTTCTTTTCTTAATTTAGTCAATGTATGAAAACTTTTAAAGATCTAGGACAAAAATGTATGAAGCCTTCCCATTGTGCGATGCTTCGGAGTCTATTTAGGGATTGAGTGCGTACAGGAATTACCAAATAGGCCTGCGATGGCTGTTTTAACAAATATTTTATTAACTTATTAAAAAAGAAAAACAATTAAGTAATTTTTAAGGAACTACATTTTTATTGCTTCCCAAGAATCGATATTTTTAATATAACAATAATTAGCAGGAAAGCAAGAAAGAATTAATTTTAGTCATGCAAACATTTTAAATTTCTTTATATAGGGCGGTTTTTTTAAATAATAATATAGTCTGGTAGATAATTTCATGCCATATTTATTTTAAAAACAATTTCCGACATGTGTCCGCCCCGGCTATGAGTTACATGGCTCATTCTAACAGTCCAATTTTTAACTATTTTTGCAATAAATCTGGCCATATGGCGTCAATAGTGGCTTCAATATTGGCATCCAATGCTTCAAAAGTTGCTGTTTTGTCGGCTTATAAACTAGTGATTGAACATAATCCTATAAAAAATCCAAAGACCTTAAATCGCATGAACGAGGGTTCAATGAAGACGGCCACTTCTGGAAATAAAGTTTCCACCAAATTGATTTTACAATCAATAAATTGTTGGACGCCCTGTATGGCACGTTGCACCGTCTTGTGGGAACCAAATTTCATTGATGTTTTGGAAATAAAAGTTTAATCAGCATGGCTTGATAGCGCTCCTCATTCACCGTAACGGCAGCTCTTTGCTCATTTCGAAAGAAAAAAAAACAGCATTAATATTCTCTTCTTTGTCTGGTTGATTGTTTTGAATCGAGAAGAGTATAATTAGTAAGAAAACAATCAATAAATGCACCATGCAGTGCTTTCTCACTAGGCCGCTTATGTTAATAGTAAAATGGACGAAGTGTTTTGTGCACTTCGCCAACAACAAAGTAAATTTTCACAGTTTGGAAGCCATCTTTCTGGTGTTAAAGGATTCTTGATGACTTCGAAAACTTTACTGAACAGAACTGTCAACATATTTTGACATTCTCAGCTGTCAAACCATAGTTATCAATATCGATAGTTCTCATTCAGCTGAAAGAAACACCAGGGCCTCGTTTCTCGAATAACAATAAAATTTGTAAAAGTGTTGTTGTTTTGTGTGTATTTTACTTGTAGATTTGTAATTTGTAGCTTTGAGAAACAGGCCCAAGGTACTCTTAAAATCCATAACTTTTTTTTCCTATTTCTTAAAGGAAAATATTATTACTGAGCGCTTAAAAACTTATTTTTCGTGATATCGCTGCCAGTTCTGATCATTTTCCTCTTAAACTTCAAATTAGATTGCCTGTATTTGAAATTATTCTGAATCCACCATCAACGTGCATATCTTATAGTAGGACCAATTGGGAAAACTTCAGAAATGTTATTAGAAACGGAATTTTGAATCATTATCCAGATATCAACAGAAATCTTACGAATATTGAAATTGATAGTTATATAGAAAACTTTACAAGTACTGTTAAAGTTATTAATAATATTCATTAGGACATAATTGAATGCAAGAATAAAAAATTTATTATTTCCGACAAAATTATAAAAAAAAAATTTCAGGATAAAGTAGGGCCGGCAAAAACAGTTAAAAAGAATTTTTCATCGAAATCGTTGTCGAATTGGTCCAGATTATTTACCTTTATCGAAACAATTACAATTATTGAACATAATCATTAAGAGACAGGTTGAGGTTGAACAATCCCTTTTATTTAGTAGAAAATTGCAGCAAATCAAACCGGGCCCAACAGCTCATCGGCAAATTTATAACATAATAGGATTTAAAAAGAACAAAAATTTTAAACGTATATCCGTAACGTATTACATAAACTGAAGGATCACTTTGCATATATCTATTCTGGTTCTACGCCACTTAGTAGGAACTCTTCAGTTTCAAATTATATCAATTCTAGTATTAACGAAGTCTCTCATATACATGTGTTTGCTGGCAATTTTCCTTCAACGAACACACAAAATTGTGAAAGTTTTTCAACATTAAACGACTTATGCTCTCATTCTAAATTAATTAAAAATATAAAATCTTGTGGCCTAGACAGTATTTCCATTTTTCTTATAAAACAACTCCCTGTAAAAGCTTTAGAATATCTTTTGATTATTTTCAATAATTGTTTGAATAACTGGAGGCTTATTCTGAATTGCGATGCGAAAATCAATGCGATGCGCAAATGAAATGCGATGCGAAAGAAAATTGGTATTCTGTTACGACTTTCGCAATCGCATTCGCAATTTATTTCAAATCGTGGCAACGCTGCTCAAATAAACGTCAGTGTCAACAAACGTCAAATTAAAAATAAATAAATAGTTTGTGTTTGGCTGCGAAAATTTTTTATAAAATTTATTTAGGAAATTCTGTAACAAAAAAAATAATAAATATGGATTCTGTGGCACTGTGGTTCGACGACGAAGAAGGGCATGAGCAAAATGAAAGGATACAGAGAAGATTGCTTAGAAGCAAATCCGATATTCGAAGCTTGAATGGAAAAATGTAATTTATTTTGATGCTTGCGAAAAATAAACGTTTACTTATGCAGAATATTTCTTTTTTCAGCTTTATAAAAAATTTTAGATTAAATAAAGAAGCATCTTAAATAATATTAGCTCGGAATGCAATACTACGAAATCAAGTGCAATTCCGCCAATTATCAAATTAGCGGCTGCGTTAAAATTTCTTGGTCAAGGTGGCTACCAACACCTCCTCTAAGGGAGACAGTGGATTACATCTTGATGGGCCACCGACAGTGCCGCCAATGCCGGTTTTATTTTGTCTAAGCTTCTGTTTTTGGTGTGTACTTTAAAATCGGCCCAAACCTATTAAAATTAAAGTTGAAGTGAAATATTTTTGAACTGGTTTATATATTTCATACTTTTTTCTCTAATAGGTGGTCCATTGATATTTAGTTCTTCAGTTAACATTTGCCACAAAGTATTTGCCGACTGACGTGCACTTGGTGTTTTCAAATGGCGTTTGGCCAATTGGCTGTGCTTATTCATAAATTCTATCATTATTTCAAATTGACGCGGTTTGGTGGTCTTATTGCTTCCCTGAATTAAATAATAAATATATGATGAATAAATAAATAAAATATTATCTTTCACTTACATGTTTGCACTTTGCGAATGCTATTTTGTTGTCGAATAAATTTGTTTGACATTTGTTTTCGCAATATAGAATACCGACTTGCCACCTTTTCGCATTTGAAATGCGATTAAAAAAGAACTTTGCGAATATCACAATACAGAATAGCAATTGTTCGCATTTATGTATTTTCGCATTGCATTGATTTTCGCATCGCAATTCAGAATAAGCCTCCTGTTATTTTCCAGATGCTTGGAAAATTTCTAAGATTATTCCTATACAAAAAAAAAAACCAAATAATATTGATATAAATAGTTTGCGGCCAATTTCTGTACTTTCAAATTTGGGAAAACTTTTCGAAAGAATAATTAGGGATAAAATGTATAATGAACTTAATGATACATATATACCAAACTTGCAGTTCGGCTTCAAAAAAGGTCATTCTACTTTAGATGCCTTATTGAAGTTTCATAATGATGTAGTCTCTAATCTTCGTAAAAGTTGCTGCACAGTAGCAGTTGCTCTAGATGTTGAAAAGGCTTTCGATCACGCCTTTCATAATGGTATGCTTTTTAAGTTGATTGAAATTGGATTTAGTGCAACCACTGTTAGACTTTTTCAGAGCTTTTTCTATAATAGAAAATTTTGCGTGCAATTTGGCAAATGTTTATTGTGGTGTACCACAAGGTTCAATTTTTGCTCCTCATCTTTACAATATTTTTATGTATGACTTTCCATACATTTTTCCCAACTCAACTGGCTTACTTCAGTGAATCCCCACGATTGCTTTAAGACAAGTTTCATTCCATCTTCAACTAGTTAAAAAGTTTTATGATGAGGGGGGTGTTAAAATAAATGTTTCTAAATGTAAAGCGATTTGTATACGGAATGCTTCGGGAAAATGTAAATACACTGTGGTTCCAGAAAGTAAAAGACTTACAATTTTCCTTGATGGAATAGAAATAGCCTTCGTAGATAATCTTAGATATCTTGGAATTACTTTTAACAATCTTTTCAAATTTAATGGACATGCAAGAATAGTTTTAAAGAAAGCATTCAAGATATTAGGTGCTTTTTCAAGAATTTTTTATAATAAAAGCCTCTCGAGGAGAACTAAGCTAATTTTATACAAGACAAGCATCAGACCAATTTTCATATACGGGTTTGCAATATGGTTTAGTGTCTCACCTATTGTTATTAAAGAAATGGAAATAATTGAACGTAAAGTTTTAAGGTGTTGTATTCAGAAAAATTTCGAATCATTAAATAGACGCTTTTCAAACCCGTTTATTTACTGCAATTCGAAAATAACTCCAATCGGTCTATATTTGTCTGATATTATTAAGAAATTCATAAATAGACTAGAAATGCATGATAATTATCTTATGAGGGAAATTTATAATGAACAGAAAGTTTTCACTTGGAGTAACACCAATTATCTCTCACCTATTGGTTTTTGTAATGAAGATCCTATTAATTTTGATATAAATTCTAACATAAGACATCGCTTTTTTACGAAAAGTACACCTGGTACTCATAGAGGCTGGTATCTTTTTTGAGAATTTTATTTTTAATTTTTCCTAAGTATATTCTAAGAGTTCTCCTCTTATGTTATGTTAGCCTCGGGAGCAAGGGCATAGCGTCCTATATCTAATTTTATTAACATTTTATTATATAGGGTGTTTTTTATTGAGGTATAGAACTTTAAGTTGGCATCACTTTTTTAACTGGCGGCCATTTTGTCAGCTGTTAAGTGATTAATATTTAGTTTGGTTTGCCATTTCATCATGAACAGGTTGATAAAAGAACAACGCTTGCAAATCGTGCAAATTTATTTCGAAAATAATGGTTCAGTTCGCGAAGTTTACCGCAAGCTCCGTCCATTTTATGGTCGACATAATCGTCCATCAGAGCAATTATGGAATGTACCTGTCAATTGGCCACCAAGATCGTGTGATTTGACACCATTGGATTATTTTCTTTGGGGATATGTGAAGTCGCTCGTCTACGCCAACAAACCAGAAACGTTAGGGGACTTGGAAGCCAACATTCGTGGCGTTATTGCCAACATACGGCCCCATATGCTCGAAAAAGTGGTTGAAAATTGGACCTGTAGAATTGGCTTTATTCGAGTCAGCCGCGGCGGCCACATGCCCGAAATCATATTTAAACGTTAATGGCATAAAATTATCCTTCCAATAAAGCCAAATTGATGGACATTAAAACGATTTTCTTGTGTTTTATTTCAATTCGAAGTTCTATACCTCTAAAAAAACACCCTATACTTATCTCATTGCTAAAGCTTTGTGCTGTTAAAATTTTATAGTTTTTAATAGTCTTAAGTTTTCTTTGTATCATTAACTTTAAAAACTTTCATTGTTAAAAAAAGGCTCAATAAATTTTTACTTTACTTTACTTCGTTGATTAAGAAACAAAAAAGAGAACATCTTGCAATGACAACTCAATGTAAAAATAATGAGAAAATATCCAAATTTGCATTGCTTCCGCATCGCACACTTTACATCTTCATGACTTTTTTCGAGTGTCTTTTTTTTACTGGGCTTAAATTTTGTAGTTTATTCTATAATTTGTTTAACCGCTTCTTGTTAGTTAGTTTAACCAATTTCGTTGGTTGGTGTAATTGTAAACGTCGACATTGGTTAGATTTTACCTACAACTATTTTTCTGTATAGAAAGTTTTAGCAGAAAAGTTTTTTTCGAATACATTCTATTTATAAAAAAAATATATATATATTAATTGCGCTCATATGAATTCCATTGAAGGTCGTTCAAAATCGGTTTTTGTGCATCGTTGCAGTGCGTGAACTTATAATGCCAAATCGTCATGTGACACATTGTGAGACAGAGGCATTCTTGCACATTAGTTCCTTTTTAAGACATTCGATTTTGCATGAGCACTTGTATACCCCATAATTTATCAATCGCTCAAAAAGAAAGAGGCTCGCGTCAAGTGGTGTAAGGAAATGATTAAAGAGTTCAACCGTGCTGCTTCAAAAGACGTTTATAAAATCGTGATAGGGGACGAATCATGGACATATGCTTATGAGCTGGAAACAAAACAGCAATTGACAGCTAAATCCAACAAAAGTTGTTGGTGGAAGAAACACAGCCAAGCAAATGGTCGCCTGTTTCTTCTATTCTTCGTCTTCTGCACTGTACCGCTTGAGTAAGGTAGAAGTGTCAAATCTGAGTGGTACACGACCATTTCTTTGCCGCAAGTCTTAGGAGAAATTCGTAAAACTAACCCTTGAAGACGAATCATTTTGTATTACGACAATGCCAGCTCTCACACATCTCGTGAAACAAGTGAATATTTGAACAGTCAAAATATCAAATTGATGACTAATGCTCCATACAGTCTTGACTTGGCATCCAACACGACTTCTTCTTGGTTCCCGTATATCAAAGTTAAACTTCGTGGTTAGCGAAGAAGTAGTTGAAGCGTGTCTCAAGAGAAATGGAAAAACTGCTATGACAAATGGTTTGAATGCATGCAAAAGTGTATTGATCATCAAGGGGAATATTTCGCAAAAACAATAAAGCCATTTTCATTGAAAAATGTTTGTTATTATTTGCCATTGCCGAAATATAAATATTAGCCCTCGTATAAGTAAATCTATGCAACCATTAAGTGGTAAAACAAGCCACAAAAATATAGAATTTGGTTAAGTATTTTATTTAAGCCGATTATAATTTATATACATACATACATACTTTATGTGGTAGTTTTTTTTTTTTATAATTAATTTATGCAGTTTAAAATGTTAAGTGCAGGCGATTGATTGAAAATGTTCGCCTTCCTTAAGCCTATTGTTTATTAAATGGGCTTTTGTGTTGAAAGATAAAAGCCGCATGTACACACAGTTGCAAAAACAGGCAATAATTTAAAATTAAACTCTGCATCATATTCTTTTTTGTGCCATCTCTTAATAAAATTATGTATTATGGTTAAAATGCATGTAATACAACATGCACAGGCATGCACATACATATAAAGTAGATTTAGGCGTTAATATCATTATTTTTTCTTTTCAATTAAACTGTCAATATATGTATTTCAATTGGACAGATGGTGCAACGAATTAATTGAGATTTATTGTTCTAAAAATCTGTTGTTTATAAGAAAATGCAAAAAGTTTTTTTTAGACTTATAAGGCCAAGTGTGTATAAACATATATGTAACTTAATCAGCCCAATCATGAATATTCCCTCGGAATTCATTTCTCACGGAAAATAATTTTCTCGAGAAAACATTCCTCCAATCATAAATTTATTGGGAAGAAAAAAGGGTAATACGTGGCATCACCGCATTATGAAGCTCGTTGTTTTGCTTGTTTGTTGACATTTTGTTTCTCCCTTTTTTTTTTTTTGAGTGAGAGAGCAAAAAAAAAATTTATTGAAATTCGCCAACTTGAAAAAATATGTTAAAAAATTTTATAAATTATTTATTTTGGAATTATTTGTGTTTTGCCAAATAAAAGAACTATAAAATACAAGTTTATGTATATAAATTTTGTTTTAATGGATTATTAACCATGTTTTTATGCAAACTCCCTTCTGTTTTGCAAGAGAAATATTTTTAGTGAAAAAAGCAAGTTCAGCTGCGTTCATAATACCTGCTGCTTTTTTCCCGGGGAGATTTTTTATTCCCGCATTTGGTAAAAAAAGGGGAAAAACAAAGTCATGATAGGAGAAAAGGGAAAGTGAGAAAACTCGTGCGAATTTTTGTTTATGATTGGGCTGAATATGTTTGCCACTGATAGTTGCTTTTGATGGCCCTGTTTTTTACAGAGTTTCTACGCTCACCTTCCTTGTGACTATTATTCTTTCATATTAAGCGCTGTAATTATAAGTGAGAAAAAAAGTACAGGGCTCTAATCGTCACTTTCGATAACAAGCTGATTCGATCGTGTTTTTTTTCAGTTTCAGATTATGGCATTCGATATGGCAGCATATTATTACATTGTTCGATAGCGAATGCTATAATCTCAAACTGAAAGAACGTAATCGAAGCAGCTCGTTATCGAAAGCAACGATTAGAGCCCAGCATATTTCCAGAAAAGTCTTGTAACAGAAGCTTTTAGTAATTATAAAAATAAACTACAATATGGCCTCTACTTACCTTCAAAATGAAACTTTCATTGAAACATAAATAAAACAATTTGCTTAGGGCTTTTTTTTTAAACAAATTTTCACACATTTTGTTTTATAATCCTTCCGGTATATTTGTAATATTTTTTTCTTTTTTTACTCTTTCATTTCACAAATGTCATTGAACAGTGTTTGAATATGTGTATAAATGCATTTAAATAACTACCAGTATAGTGTAATTAAAAATGAAATGCAAACGTTTATTATTATTGTTTTTTTTTGTATTAATTAACTTTTAATTTGTTGGTTAAAAATCATTTTAATTTATAATTTAGTGGAAATAACTACATAACTATAGATACATATGTATGTGGTCATTTTAATGAATGAATAAATAAATGTATTACAAAAAAAAAAAAAAGAATTAAAAATATTATATACACATTCAAAAGCATTAAATGAAAGAAACTTTTTGATGAGACTGAAATATATATAAAAAAAAAAAAAAAATAAGTTTGCTGTAGTTGATTTACATCATTAAAAAACTTCTCACTTTAGGATAATTTAACAAGATAAAAAAAGAAATAATTTAAAAATTCTTTAAAAGGTGAAAAAATGTTACAAAGTGTTTGCTGGTCCTCGTCGCCCATTTATCCTGCGCACAGAAGAGATCTGCCAGAGCACCCTTCAGAAGACTGGTAAAGCAGTTGAATTTTTAATTGAATGCAGCACAAGCTCCTTTCTTTGTTTTTGTTCTGTATCGCCATAATATAATAATTAGCGAAAAGTTAACGACTTTACCATCTAGTGACATATTTTAACGATAGTCGTTGTCGGCTGAAGTAAAAAAAATTAAAATCACAAGCTCAAATTCATTTAGTTTTCTCCTATTCTTCTTTGAGATTTTTGCTTATTTTGGCCACATGATACATATACATGGTGGGCCAAAAGAAATCACCCTATTGGAAGATGCTCTTATTTTTGCAAATGACGGCCAATGTCAAATCTGTTTTGACATTTGTGAACTAGACAGATGTAGAATACAAGTGAACAAGCCATGGAACGATACACTCCCCAATAACGCGGAATAATCGTGTCTATTTTTTCATCTCTCGTTTTGGGTGATTTACACTGGTCCGCAAGATCGCCCGATTTAACCACTCCAGACATTTTTCTGGGATTTTTTGAAGTGAGTGCGAGAATCTGTCGCCCGAAGTTGTCGCCGAAGTGATGAGAAATGAAATAAAACGAGCAATAAATTATGAAGGCGCCCATTTGGCCGATATCATCTTCTCGACTTGACCAATAAAGTTCTAAATGTTCAAATAAACATAATCAAAAAACAGAATCGAAGTTTTTCATTTACATAGAAAAAAAATGAGAGCCAAACAACATCGGATGATTTCTTTTGGCCCACCTGTTACAATTAAATGGTGAGTAAATATTGCGATTTTTGGTTCACAAAAAGTACTCGTCAGAATCCATATGTATATCAAACCGGATGGGCATTTATGGTCCTTATATATATATAAATAATTTATATCCCGTAGTCCCCAAGAGTATAGGGCCAAGTGGGTTCTATTATCAGTTTATTGAATTGATTAACTGATTGGGCTAAATTATGCGATCTTTGAGTTGAGGCTGCCAACACACCGCTAAGCCAGTGAATCGTTGCAGTTGAAGCATGTCACCTAGTTTCCAGAGACGTATCGGATTTGCATGCAGTCTGGATACTCGATACTGTGTGCCCTCTCACCTTTTCTGCCATCAGACTTGTGCCTGAATGACATTATGGGGGAACACTTGATCTAAAACCGCAAGTCTTCAGATGCTTGGCAATATCGGACAAAGGAATCGTTTCCTACCACAAAGTTCACAACAGACAGGGAGCTTTCAACCTCTATGAGAGACCCTGTGGTCCTTGCCTCCGCATAAATATGTGTCATGATCATGATCAAAGAAAATGGCGACCTCTCAGAAAAAATCTAAAGCCTTCTTACATGTATATGAAAATTCTTAAGAGGAATGTTACGGAGTAGAAAGATATATTGTGAATAATGCCGGTTAGTCAATTCTTTTAGCCGTGATCTTGTATTTACTCAAGCCAAGAGTTTTTACGGACTATTTTCCGCCTCTTAATTAACTTACGGTTAGATCTGTTTAACGACCTAGTGGACAGTTGGCCGCAAGGAAGCTGAATGCTACCGGGCGCGACCACAGATTGCGGATACTGAAAAGCTCCCTAGATATGGAGAGCAGCTGCTTAAGCAGTCGCGGACAGTCAGCGGTTCCGAGTGTAGAGTCTCCGAGAGTTTTTGGTTGGCGCCGAACTCCTAATTTTAGGGTCTACTCTGTAATTACTCAGTAGACCCCCTGATTACCTACGATACTTGTAACGTCAAGGCGAGTGATTGGTGCCTTCAAATAACTAATAGCCACCTACTGCCAAGCGCGATTTGTATCTTGTAATAAGCGGCTCGCTAGATAAATGTGATATATGGCTTCTAAGCCAGCCTGCCTGGAGGGTATGATGGCAGCCCCGTTTCCAGGATCAAATGCGAAAGCCCAATCAGCTATTCTTTTATAACCTAAACCTCAATATAATAGTATAGGTCCTACGCTCATTATAGAACCTAAAGGATCTAATATATATAATGGACAGTTGTGCCTGAGAGTTATAAAAATACCGGCTGTTTAGTCAACAATCGGGCCCTCCTCTGCCGACATCTGTCAGCAGTATCTCGAGATGTCTTAGTAAAATAAAATACTTTTCGGTTACTGAGTTGAGACGTAACTGATTCGTCACTGGAGCATGAGTTTAATGCTTCTAGGATGTGCAAAGAAAAACTCTTATGTGGAGATCTACCAAGGGGGACATCATGTACAAAAATCATGCGATATCGAAGTAGGCATGATTGGGAAGAGATGGGCTCTCTCAACCTCACAAAGCTGCTTCCAGCTAGACCGATATTTTTTCTGGACAGGCTCTCTTGTGGCATAATGCACATGAGATTTTCTGTACAGTTCTTCACTATTTCTTAATCTATATCAAACACTATCTTTCACTCTCTCCCAATCTCCTCCTATATCTGTCTCTCCCACTCTCGATGCTTCGCTCTCTCTCTCTCCTCTGTATCTTTCCTCCTCTATCTGTTTCTCTCCCGCTCTCTGCTTCTTTCTCTCACCCCCTCTCCATGTCTTTCCTCATCTATCTGTCTCTCTCCCACTCTCTCTGTTTCTCTCTCCCACTCTCTATGCTTCTCTCTACCCCTCTATCTGTCTCTCTCCAACTCTATGCTTTTCTCTTTCCCACTTTCTATGCCTCTTTCTCTCCCCTGTCTGCTTCTCTCCCCCTCTATATGTCTCTCTCCCACTCTCTATGCTTCTCTCTCTCCCTTGTTTGTCTCTCTCCCACTTTCTCTCACGCTTTCCATAGTTTGTTCGTTTCCACTCCTTTTTAACTTATGATAAGCATTTTCCGTCTTCTTCTGTCTCTTTACCCTCTTCTCCACATCCAGTGTTTTTGTGTGCTGTTATTACTTCTGCTGTATTTAAATTGTTTAAGACATTTCCTCAGTAATAGCCAACGTCTGCAAATTCTTCCTAGTTTTTAAGTTAGCAAATAGGTTCAGTTCTGGAAACTCATACTGAAAAATTTATCTTCGACGAAGTGGATAGTTGATCTTGAGTTAAAAAAATGTTCATGCTATTGTCGAAACCCAACCTTTGTATGGCTTTTCGTTTACCTAAAATGTGAACATTTTCAAAAATATTGGCGGCTATTCGGGAAAATGCGTCGAAGATGTGAAAAAACGAAGTTTCAAAAATTATTTTTGTTTTCCATGCAATTCTAAACTGACATAAACGTAGGAATTTCAACGCGTTTCGCGCTCTTCTAAAAACTGTAAACTTTGTATGGCAAACAAATACAAATACAAATTTTAAAATTTTTTTTAACTTTCACCAAGTCGACTCTTATTCCAGCATAGACACCATTATTTTTAGAAAATTTGTGATAAGATTCCACGATGTTAAATAATTGTGATCTTTTAAAGCTTTTTGAAAAAAAGTTTAATGAAAATAAAGAATAAAATTATATAATTGATTAAAGAAGGTTATTGATTTAATTTTTTTTTTAGATACTTACTATGTAGTTGTAAATTATACTAGATACTCGTAATTCATTGTATTGTATTCTCAACATAAAAAAAATTAAATTCTATTTAAAACAAAGAAATACTTACAATCACAGTTGTTGAAAATCTTTTAAGTGCTAATTGAAAAAGGAATAAAAATTTAAACCATTTGTATGCAGTAAATCATTGCATTCCAAGTGGGGGTTTTCTATCTCTTTTGTTCAACTGTATAAATATTTTCTGCTATTGCATGCCGCTGTAAATAAAATTACACACTTCAACAAGTAAAACACTTTGTTAAACTTAAACCAACACACAGATACTCGTACACGCTCACCTCTATAAAAGTTAATTGTTATGGGAGTGTGTATTTGTGTGTGAAATATCTAAAAATTGCAACTATTTCATTCACTGAGTGTGTGAAGATGTATGTGTGTGTGAGTGTGTGTATGTGAGTGTGAGAGAGAGTGTATTTGTCTGTCTAACTAACTAGTTACGTAGTTAAGCACACTGAAGTACCCATAAACTGTGGCACATGCCAAAAGATGTGTAAGTGTCTAACTAGAAATTAAATTTCATTATTTCTATTTGCTGACCCACTGCACCATCAGTTCCTCCTGCTCCTCCTCCTCCTCCTTCTGTGGCCTCATGTAAGAAGATTGATTTTTTCGTTTGATTATTTGTTTCATCTGCCAGAGCTAGTAGTGTCTCTGCTGTCTTTGTCAATTGATTTTGTATTTCATTGTACTGCCAGGTATTGGTAGACATTTGTCGTGTCTTACGTACAATGGCCTGTGCTTGTGGTCACGATGCCATGTAGGTGCATTGTGTTTTCGGCTGGGGCTCAGTCTGTTCGATGGGTGTGATGGCAGCACGTTTCCAAAACTCTCTTACATTTTCCACCGTTTCCATTATGCGCAAGAAATTCCTGCCCGCCAACATGGCTATATCATCCTCACTCCAACTGGGATCCTCCAAGAGCGTGGCCAAGAGGTCGGGATATTTGGAGACATCTTCTAGGCCCAAGGGTGGCAGTTCTATGCTGTCATAACCAGCTCCCAAGCCAATATGCTGTACACCAGCAATGGCTCTAATGTATTTAATGTGCTCGACCACATCTTTAAGAGAGGCCTGGCGACCGCAGGTCACATCTTCGGAATCAAAGGAAATCATTATGAGACCTCCATTCTCAGCCACCAACCTCAAGACATCATCAGGCACATTGCGTGTTGAATTGCACAATTGACGTGCTCCCGAATGGGAAAATATCACCGGTGCCCGGGTGGCCTGTAAAACATCGCGAGCTGTGGCATCCGAACTATAAGACAAGTCTATCATCATGCCCAAACGATTCATTTCACGCACCACCGCCTTGCCGAATTGTGTCAGGCCCGAGTCAATGATAGCCGAGCTAGAACTGGCCCAGGACACATCACATTTGTGTGTTAAGCTTAAGTAGCGTGCTCCCAAAGAATAAAATGATCTCAATACACCCAACGAAGAGCCAATCGCATGGCCACCTTCTATGCCAATCAGAGAGGCCATTAATCCATGACGCTGTGCCGTTTGTATGTCAGCCGATGATTGCACTAAAACAGTGTCTTGCTGATACATGTCAGTGAGGCGCCTGATTATGTCGATTTGTTCCAGTGCCAATTGGACCGCATCCAAGCCTTGGGCTTCACACGGCACATAGGCTGACCTGTAATAATAAAGTAAACATGAAGAAAGAAGAGGACAAGGAAATGAAACAAATGCAAAAGAAATGTAAATTTTTTAAAAAGCTTTTTCTCTTCCTTTGATACAAATGTTCGTTGCCAACATGTTTGCAAAGAAATAAACCAAAAAAAAAACTATTTCGTAGTTGCTCTTGTTGAATAACAGACATTTTATTTTGTTTGTGTTCATTATACAAAAGAGTTGGCGGCTTAGTTCATACAAAAAAAAAATGTTATCTCGCAGTTTCAAGTCAAAGCAAAAAGGAAAACTGGCTAATAAAACAAAATTGCTGTAAAATCGTTCCAAGAAGAAAAAACTAAAAAAATTTCTCTTTAAACTAAACATTTAAATTTAATTTAAATTTTAAAAAATGTTCACATAAAATAACATCAGGACGATGTGTGATTAAGACTTAGCATGAACTTTAACGGAAAGTTCTTCATGCAAAACTTGCCGTTAAAGTCCCTGTTAGCTTTTAATTAATTGTACATTGTGAAAAGGGCCGTTAGTATTAAAAACAAAATTTCCATTAAAATAAATACCTTCAGTTATAGAAAATTTAGCTAAATATTTATTTTCTTAAAGTCTGCCTTATCAGGGAATAGAGGATTATTTTTCTAACAAATTCAGTTTTGAAATTGTTAATTTATTTTTTCTACTTCACAATAAAATTATCCCAGCAAATATATCATTTGTTTTTCAAACTAATTTTCTTAACATGCTCCATTGTCTGTCTTAGTCTTGCTTATTTTTCTCATGGATGTGCAACAAAATGAGGCCAACTTTTTCCTCTTCTTTGAGTAAATTGGCATTACTTTAGTGTCGTAAATATTTATGAAGTGACTACAATCTCAAGTCAATAGTTGGCAAACAAAAGCTGAAATACTTTGACTTAAATTTGCATTAAATAAAATACAACATAAGAACAATTTTTTTTGCAAGATATTCGTAGAATGTTTCTTGAGTTTAATTAAATTTTTTTTTTTTGGATTTAATCCAATTATGAATTAATTAAGATATTGCCAAACTCTCACAATAACAAAACTCCGAATTTCGCAAACGAAATTCAAAGGAAATGTCAAATCCGAAAATTTTATTATTACCGTTTAAGTGAAATTGCAAATATACAGTAAAATAAAAAAAACTGCTAATCACCGAAAACATCCGAAAAATTTTCTTAGCATAAAATTTTAAAAAATATAGAAAAGCTTAAGATTTGCTGCAGGTTTCGAAACGTACCATAAGGACAATAAAACTCCGAATTTCGTAACAAAAAGTCAGAGCAAATGTCGAATTCCGTAAGTTTTATTACAACCGTTTAAATGAAATTGCAAATATTCGGAAAAATATTGAGACTCCCAAGTCCCTAAAAAAAACTCCGAAAAAGTTAGAAAACTCCGAACTATCTCTAAGGGCAAAACTTGTAAAAAAAATATGTCAGAAAGCAAAAGATTTGCCAGAGTTTTCCCAAAGAACGAAAAGTTTGGAAAATTTGCCTTTAAGTTGACATATAAAAAATCCGAAAATCCATTAAGGAAAAAACTATTAATAATAATGACTAAAAAAACTCCGAAAGGTCTTTTCAATAGAAAGCTCTTTTTAAGATTTACAACAAGCTGTTAAGTATAAATGCAAAACAAAAGTATTACCAACAAAAACTCCGAAAAATCAGGTTAAGTAGAATGACGTGGACTGGTGGAAAATTTAATTAAATAATACTTTCACTATTATCATTGCCAATAGTGGCAAATTAAAACAATATAAAAACTTTTCTAATGTAAAATTTGTGGAAAAAAGTGTAATATTACTTATGAAAAGGTTAAGCAAAATCTAAAATAAAATTGACGTGAAAAACAACTCCGAAAAAATTACTCAAAGAAAAAATGAATGAATGAACGAATTTAAATTGTTACAGGGATCGCAATACAATGAGATCGAAAAGATATATTTTATGCCTTACCAGGTGCTAGAGCATTTCATCTAGACCTGCTTTCCAGAGGAATCTTCAAGGCTGTCTCGTGTTTTAGTAGTGGCAGTTGCCAATCTTTCAACTGGTGTTTGCCCAATTGGCTGTATCTTCTGTGGAATAAAGCCTCACAGTATTACATAACCTGCGCTGGAGCTTTATTGTTATAATCACAATGCCATGTCTGTTGAGGTGTTGGTCCGCGATGCAAAAAAACATTTCCGTGTTTATGTGGAAAACAGCATGTATTGCATGGGACAACGTAAGCATTCACTCTTTTTATTTTTAGGTGCGTGGCCATACACAATTTGGCAAATACTAGTGTCAGTTCACTTTTCTGAATTGAACATCGCGTCACTTTCCGGGCTGTAGGTGTGTGCCAAGTTTCGAAAAAATCGGCCTTTAATGGGCATGGCCCCGCTCACTTCTTTAAGCTCAAAATTATGTCATTCTAAGAGCCGAAGCTCTTTGCCAGGTTTCGTTGTAATCGTATAAGTAGAAGTACATATAATTCAATACTAGCCTTTCATGGGCGTATCCCCGCCCACTTTTTTGAACACAAGATTAAGTATTTTTCAGAGCTCGAAAGTGTGTGCTAAGTTTCGTAAAAAATTAATAGAGTAGAGTCACGTGAAATATAATATTAAATTGAAACAGGCGTGGCCCAGCCCACTTTTTTGAATGCAAGATTGTGCTCTTTTTAAGAGCTTCAGGTATATGCCAAGTTCCGTAAAAATCGGTAGAAGAAAAGCAGGTGAAATTTAGTATTTAATTTTAATGGGCGTGACCCTGCCCACCTTTTTATTGCCAGACTATTTATTTTTAAAAGCTAAAGATGTGTGCTTAGTTTCGTCAAAAAATTTAAGTACAAGCACGTGACATAAAATATAAAAATTAATGGGCGTAGCCCCTCCCACTTTTTCGAATGCAAGATTGTGTCTTTTTTTGCGCTCGAGGTGTGTGCCAAGTTTCGTTGAAATCTGTCAAATAGAAGTTTCTATGTGAAATATAATATTAAGTTTTATTGGGCGTGGCTCCGCCCATTTTCCAACTTCGAGATTGTGTCGTTACGAGAGCCCAATGTTTTGGGCTCTCGAATTAGTAAAATATACAATTAAATACTAAAATTATTGGGCATGTCCCCGCCCACTTTTTTACACTTAGGACCAAAAGGAAGCTATACGCTCTCAGACAAAAAAAAATAAATTATTTTTACAATGGGTCTAAAATGTTATCGAGCTATGAAGTAACGTAAAAAAATATGCAGACGAATTGATGACCTCCTCCATTTTTTGGAATCTGGTAGTTGGGGGTCACGGATCAATTCCTGCCAAGGATACTTAAGTGTTTCTGTAGAAAATTAGCTTTATAGTTTTGTATTTGCTAATATAAATAAACAGGTTTATTCGGTATAAAAACAAAGATCAAACATTATGTCATGTTGTAAATGTTGTCAGTGTTGCCAGATTTTATTTTCAACTATATTTACAAGTTCATGTTAAAATTTAAATTCTGAAAGTCGTTTAAACTTTTTTTATAGAACAATTTCATTTGCTTTTATAATATGCATTTCATAATACTATTTTTTCTTGTGTTTCAATACATAAATAATATTTTGTTTTGCAATTTGTTTAAGTAATTATTTTCTTTGGTTTCTTTACAGGTAAGTCCTACAACTAAATGATGTTTTTCATGTACACACGAAAACTATTCTCTTGAAATATTTTTATACAACATCTAACTGAATCTCGTTTTTTGACAACTAAGAATATGTCCTTTTTCTTGCTTAAATAAACCAAACATAGGTTGCAGAAGTTTGTGTAAGTGCTCTTAGAAAAATAAAATCTACATTATTAATGTTACTCCGAAAAATCGCTTCAGGAATATTTTTTTTGTTTCAATAATTCGTAAAAAATCAAAAGTTTTTTAAACAGTCTGCAAGCGATTAAAGGAAATTATTAAAAAGTCCCAAAAATTTTAAAGTCCATATAGTTATTAATTGCAAGCAGCGTCAAAAAGTCCGAAAATAATTTCGGGGATAATTTTTAATATATTATTTGTAAGAAATCAATTTTGTTTAAATGTGCTGTAACAGCTAAAGAAGAAAATAAAAAAAATATTCCAAATACACAAGATTTGTTATTATTGCTATTTTGCAAAAAAAAAAATATTCCGCTGAAAATAATCAAACTTTTTTAAGGGAAAATTTTCAAAAACTCCACAAATTAGAGCGTAAAAAATCAGTTTTGTTTTAGGTTAGGAACAAAATTTGCAGCATACTGAAACTATACAAAATCTTCGTTACTAATTATGGTCAAAAGCGCTGAAAAATTTGTTTAGTTTAAAACTATTAAAGTCCTTTAAGGTGCAAATGTCAAAAACTCCGAAAATCACTTCGGGAGAAAAACTAAATATGCAATTCGCAAAACATCAAGATGAACAACATAAATATGGGCCAAATTCTCCGAAAACTATTTTCGATGAAATTTATTAAAATATTTTAAGGGAAAAATGTCAAAAGCTCCGTAAATTAGTTTGGGAAAATTTTTAAATAATTCGTAAGAAATCAGATTTTTAAATTTTGCTGTTATCTCTTATGAAAAAAAAAAAAATTAATACTGACCCTCACTTTCATAAAATTTTAAATGAGTGAAATGTATTTTATTTCTAAATACATTTCAAGCTCCGAATTTTCTTTTGCTGATAATTAGCAAAGTCTTTTAGAGGATAAATTTCAACTCATCCGAAAATCACTTCGGGGAAAACATTAAATAAGGTTTTTAAAAAATTATATTATTATATTGATAAGTACTCCGAAAAATTTTTTCTCTTAAATTTCTCAAAATCTTTTAAAAAAGGCTGTAACTTATGGTAATTGGTTAGGAAAAATATTGAAAATATACAAGATATTTATTATAAATTATAAATAAAAACTCCGAAAAATATTTTTAGAGCAAATTGATTAAAATACATTTTTGCAAGTGCTTAAAAGTTTTTACAGTTGCTGAAAGAAAAATTATAAAAACTCGCATAAAAACACGAAATTTATTTGTTAGCTTAAAAACTCCGAAAAAAGTTTTTAAGGGCAAACTTATTGAAATTGAGCAAAATGTTATAAACTCATGCAAGACTTTCTGTACTAAGTGGGTGAAAACTGTGAAAATTTCAAAACTGTATAAAATCTACAATATTAATAAAGGCAAAAACTCCGAAAAATCACTTAAAGGAAGATCTACAGAAATTCTTTTAACTAAAACAGGCTTATTTAACATTTACATATTTATGTATACATTTAGTAGGAAAACCCCCTTAAATAATGGTACAATATAAGAAAAATTTACAATATTAATAAAACAAAGAACTCCGAAAATTTATTGGATTATTCAAAATGCTGTGAATTTGGAAAAAGTTCGAAAAAAACGTCTTAAAAATATAAAAAGCTTCAGATTTGCTAAAGGTTTCAAAAAGTCGGAAAACTTTGAAAAATTTGCATTTAAGTTACATTAAAAAAATTTCCAAGAAAAGCCAAAAAACTCCGAAAATCACTTAATAATTCTTTAAACTACAAAAGGCTCACATGAAATTTAATATGCATGTACGTATATATTGAGTCTAAAAACTTTAAATAATGGGGCAACAATAAAAAAATTCTTATTTTTTTTAGTGTAAATAAGTACTCGGAAAATTTAATTCATTGTGAATATGGTGAGCATTCGGAAAATTTAAAAACTCTGAAGAAATTGCGAAAAAAAATGCAAAGAGCCCAGCTGCTGTTAATAATTTCAAGTAATTCCCAGAAGTTGAAGGAGAATAAATGTCTTTATAAGGCTTTCCGTTTTTTATTGGCGAACTTTTATTATCCAGCTTCAAAGTCCTCTTAATTAACATGAAGAGCATTCTAAAGCTTTTAAAAAGGCAAAGAGCCTTTTTCTTCTACTTAATATTTTGTTTCTAGTAATATATAAGTATATAAAATTTAAACACTTCTTGCTGATTGTATTTTAAATACTCTATACAGTATATAAAATTAAAAACGAAACTCCCAACAGCAGGCAATAAAAGCACATTAAATTGTAGTGCTCTTACTTTTTATTAAGCTTTTGCCATCATCATTATGAATTTTAAAGAGTTCCATTTGTTCTGCGTATTCATTGAAAGAAAACGAAAGCATCCGCTATTGAAATGAACGTAATTTATTTCAATACACATTGTAATATATAATTATGGACGCAAACACGTGCAAGTTTTCTTACACAATACAATGTTATTAAAGCCATCAACCCAGCCCCACAATTTATTACACAACCTTAGAGGTATGGGAAATATTAAATCTGCTTAATATGAAATTTATAATAAATAAAGAAGTGCATGCATTTTGTGTGGTCTTGTAAAAGACCAGTCTGAAATATTATTACGTTCACATTTCCGCATAAATCATTAATTTCCACTTTAAATACAAGCACTTTTTAATTAAAATATTTTGCTTATGACTGTTGTTGGATGAAGTGAGATGAGTGGTGCATCAGGCAATCCTTGTGTAATCTATAGATGACGAGCAGTGCGGCAATTTTTAAAATTTTTGCAACTAAATTTCGCATTTTTGTTTTGACTTAGCAGCAGACTTTCCATTTTTCCATTGGGCAAACATTTGCCCAAAACAGCGTAACCACTTAATTCTAATGAGACACCATTTGATTTAGACACGAGTTTATTAAGTTCTCCGGAACTACTGCTCCGATTTTTAAATTCTCTCAGCTAAATGTAGAATTGAGCCTTCTTAAACAGAATACTTATTGTCCCCTTAAAGTGCTTCAGATAGGATCAAGGGGGCGATAAAGTCCCCATGTCCAGAAACTATTTATTACTCCTTATTTTCGCCCACGACCGTCCTCTGTGTAAATGCAAAAGTAACTTTGTTTGCTGGTTACGCTTTAAATGCTAAACGATTGAACTGCGTATGAAAAAAAAAACACAGCAAATATTTAACCGATTCTTGTGAAATTAAAAACATAGATACATTTTGGATCTAGGAAGACTGGTTGATTGGATGGTTTACTTGGCTGCCTACTACAGGCAGGCATTCAAGTACAATCTAGATGGTTCCTTTTTGAAAGAACCACTACACTCAGCGGTGTCCACCTATGTAGAACCGTATTTAAGTATTCTGATATAATGATCGTTACTAGATCCAACCCGTCGCGATGAGATATCTGATAAGGTCATTCAACACAATCTCAGATAAATCTGAAATCACAAAGAAAGTGGAAGATTGTCTCTTCTTTGCTTTCTTCTCGACAACTCCGGTAGAACTCATTATAGGACAGACTTAGGAGCAGTCTAGAAGGACACACAGGCTTCTTATCATTTACGATGAAAATCTTTACATTGCGCCGATAGTGTGAATCAGGCTTAAGAATAACAATATGGAGGCGAATAGACAGCTGAAGGAAACTTTTCCACAGACCATAATAAGAGAAGTTATTAATGAGCGAGCACTGATGAAGAGGTCAAAACATGGATTTTACAGCAGAAGCTGAAATAGCATAAAAATGTTTACAAGTTATGAAGATAATCCCCCTTATCGTGGTTGGAATATTTCAACTTCGACTACGATGGTTTTGTAATACGAGTAGATTAAACAACTCCACAACATATGTTCCTTTAATTAAGGACCAAAATTTCGTAATACTCGTAGAAGTCGAAATACGACAGCCACGGAAACGCCCATGAAGTTCTTGTTATTGAATCTGGTTTCCCTAAAAAAGAGGTTATTAATTCCCTAAACTGAGAGTAAAAGTAATAAAAGTGATTTGACCATCGTGAGTGAATCTCTTGTAGTAGACTTATGAACACAAAAAAAATGTTTTTTTCAATCCAAATCACTTCCTAGGATTATGAATATATCAATGGCGTTTCTAAAGCTACAATAATGTATTGTCTGATACTCCTCAAACATAAACGTAGAAAGTTCATTTTTGGGGGCCATTGCACCCCACTCCTAGATTAATATTGCCCTTCCTAGAATTATTAATTTAATTATTTTATTATCAGGCCTGTCACAGAAATCGATCGAAATTGTTTTCATTACGAATTTTCATTTCGATCGATTTTGTTTTACCTTCTCCAGATTTCGATCGATTTTGTTCAATACGAAAAAGCAGCAATTCGATTGTTTTCAATTTAAATGTGGCAATATTGGGCAACGAAAAACAAAAAACACATGGTTATTAGAAGAGAAAAACAAAATAGGAAAGGCACAACATTTTTTTTTTAACGTAACACGAAATGTCTGCAATAACTGCAGTTTGTGGTGCGCAGGGACGTCAAGACTTTACCGGAAAATTACGGGGAAGACGATTGAGGGATGCTTCACTTTCATATCCAAACGTAGTGTATATGTTAAAGTTTTATTTATTTTTATTTGACTGAACAGAATATTTCACTCTTGACGATGCTGCATTTTTCCTTAAGACTTAAGGAAATTTTATAATTTGTAAAAAAAAAAATTAAATAATACAAAAAAAATTTTAAATAAATTGTTGAAAAACATTTTTCTTTATTGAAATAAGTTGTTTCAAACAGATTTTTGTACTTTCACATAAGGAAAATTACAATTCCGAGCATTAAATTTAAAGTGGTTTCATTTCGAGTATATTCTTCGTTTTTCGTTTTCTGAAGAACCTAATTACGGAATTGAAATCATTTCGATCGAATTTGGATTCTGTGACAGGCCTGTATTATTATTATTTTAATAGTCAACAAATATTCTACCTACGCCAATGATCTAAAAATTGTGAATGCCCCTAATGATTTTGTCGTTTAATGACTAGAATACTTCTCCAGCAGAAAGCCCAAACTATACTCGTATAGTTAGTAGTTCTAGCTTTTACAATATTTATTTTTGGCCAAACGCAAAATTTGGTAACAAAATCGAATTTTGAAACATTCTTAAACCAAATCGTTGCAAAATCCGATGGCGTACTTTATATTTAACTAGTTTTTTTTTTGCGGTGGGGGAGGTGTGTACGAGGTTTTAAAACCAGTTTAGCTGAAATTATCTGTAACTCGCTAAAGCTAAATTTCTATCGCCAAAACTTTATAGTCGATTTATAGATTTTCGTCTTTAAATAGAATTTTCAAACGTGTATTGACAAATCAGCCAATGACCTAGAAATGTAATCACCGAAATTTTACTATTTTATTTCATCGCCAAAACTTTTTAAACTTTGTGTTTGTTCAGCATTTTAGCGATCGTACTTAGCTTGAGCTTTAGCGAGTTACAGAATACGAGAAGAAGAAGAAGAAGAAGAGAGAGCTAGAAAAGACGAGAATAGCCAGTCTAGACTCTAGAGTGCAATTAGTTAAGTTAATAAAACAAAGCTTTTAAAAAATAAGTTAAACCGACTTGAAAAATAAGCATTTAAAAGTTAAAAATATTTTAGAGTAAGATTTTAAAACATTCTTCTTATTTAATTTTTATTTTCTTTTCTTTTAAGATAAATTGTCGATCGATCAATTTCTGTCGACATCGTGGGACAGGCACTTAATTATTTTAAACTATTATGAGGGCTTAATTTTGAAGTCAGTTCTAGTGTTTAAAAAACTTAAGTGGAAGTAGCATAAGTCGTAAAATTTTTACGTTTCGCTGCTTTGGCTTTTTCAACCTGTTTAAAATTAACCAATGCTTTTGAATTTGATTTGCTGTTGCCTTTGTTTAGTTTCGGTAGTAAAAGCATGAGCAGTCTGTATGCTTTTGTAAGTACCAAACAGTCACAGTCGAGGAAGCAAAAGCTCTTGCTTTTAGAAGCTTGTTTGTCATGTTTTTGTTGTTGTTTTTGCGATTGCTTAAAACTTCTAAAAGCAAGAGTTTGTACTTTTTCGACTGTGACTGTTTGCGACTTCCAAAAGCATATGGACTGCTTCTGATTTTACTTGCGATACTAACCAAAAGCAAAAGCAAATCAATATCAAACAAACTGGTCACTGAATTGTACCGACTTCAGCAGATACTAATCCTAATGTAACATCAGAGCGCCCTCCTTCGTTGTGTAGCAGAATCATCGGCGAAGTAAAATAACCAATAAAATGGCTAATAATCATAGCTTCAAAAATTTAATACTCCTTATTAAACACCAGAGGCGCTGCAACACTGCATTATTAAAAAAAAAACGTGCAAAAGGCAGAGTTGTAAAAGAATGAAGCTTTCCTCTATTTCTTCCTTCACCATCTGTCTTCTCTATCACTATCCTTTTCCTAAAGAAGGTAACACCTAGTAATAGTAGTAGGCATTCATTGCCTGAGTGTTACTTCTCTTAAAAAAAATAAAAAATAAAAAAATCTTCAACTACTAAAAGTACTGCGCAATTGGTTATAAATTGTTTTCTGATTTTGCTTTGATTGAAACTGTTTTATTTTTCAAAAGCGAAAGCAGAAGCAAAAACAAATGAAATGAAAATCATTACAGTTTTTGAAACACTGGTCAATTCAATCTTTAAACAAAGCTCTATGTTTAACTTTTAGTGGCATTTTTGTTTTCAAGGAAATTGTCACGCCCTTTTTTGCACGCCCTTATTAGTGGTCCCACCCACTTTTATAAATGCAAGACAACGCCATTTTCATAGCTCAAGGTGTGTGCCAAGTCTCGTAATAATCGGTTAAGCAGAAGCACGTGAAATATGATATAAATGATTTAGTGGGCATTGCCCCGCCCACTTTTATAAGCACCCAATTATGCCATTCCAAGAGCCCAAACTGTTTGCCAGGTTTCGTGGAGGGCCAGATAAGCAGATAAGCCAACTTTTAAATGCAATATTGCGTCAATTTTAGAGCTCAAGGTATGTGCCAAGTTTGGTAAGAATCGGTTTAACAGAAATAATTGAAATTTAATACTATTAAATTTTAATGGGCGTAGGACCGCCCATTTTTGAAGTTTGAGATTGTGTCATTATTAAAGGTCAAGGTATGTCCTGAGTTTCGTAGCGATCCAATAAGTAAAAATACATAAAATCAAATCGATGGCTTAATTCCAGAGTATGCTAAGTCGACTTAGCATGCTTTGAAGGAGTTTGTTTATTTGAATTTGGATTGATGTAACTTGAGTCCTGTCAAAAGCTCGAATTAATCGGACAACCCTATCAAAAGTTATGCTCACAATTGTAAAATTGAATTTCTATCTTATACGGCCTTTGAGAAATTCCAAATAAACTTTAAACGCGTCTCCTGTAAAATTCACTTTCTAGACTTAGCGTACTCTGGAATGAAGCCATCGAAATGAAATAGTTAAATGGGCGTGTTCCCGCTTCTGTTTGACCACTTTGCTTTTGGCAATGGGACTAAATTTTAAAAAATATTTATTTTTAAATCGGTATAAAATTGATGGAGTTGTGAACTACTTTTTTCAATCGGTTAAAAAATTAAGTTTTTTAATAAAGATGGTTTTTAAAGTTGTTTACTTTATGCCATATACTTTTTTACTTAGAGCCCCATATCAAAAAAAAAATATATATAAACAAAATTCCACTATTACAAAATGTTATTTGTGCTTTACTTTAATTTACCATTAAAGCCTTCATAAAGAAAAATAAAGTTATTTTTTTTTTAAAAATTTGTTAAAAAAAAATTGAGTTTGAATTAAAATTCCATAAAATTGAAATCGTAGAACAATGAACATACAAACACTTACTTGCTCATAAACATATCTACACTCTTTGTTGGACGCAAATTTATTTTCAATAAGGGAATGACTGCCTCTGCGATTGCATGATACACAACTTTCGTTTGTAAAATGCCAAAATCACCAATTTATACGCTCAAGCGAATATGTATGTGTACGAGTATGTACATAAATTTCAATAAAATTGCGTAAGCGAAATTTTATTGTCATGTAAAAATGTAAATGTGCATGTACGAGCATGTACATTGAAATGTAAATAAGTTTTTGTGCAGTTATTTTGTGTGTGTGCGCCTATACCAGTAAAATTGAAATTTAAATTTAAATTTATTTTGACAATAATTTTCCAGTTATTTAACCCTAAACGTGATTATATTTATGCACATATATTGTTGTTTATAAAAATTGTACTACTGGATTTTAAATTATTCCGTAAACGTTTATGGAAAATCGAAAATCGAAATCGAACGAGATTCTTCCATTTGGAAATTTGTGTGTTGTTTAAAAACCTTGAAAACTTTTATAATATTGAAAATATGCCAGAATAAATATACACGTGAAATTTCACGAAAGTGTAGCTTAGGGCGTAATTCATTGAATATGGACATTTCTGTGATGTCGAACGTGACCGTCATACACATTTTAAGTGAAAAGAGTCCAAATAAAACGGATTTTTATTTAGATAATAAGCGGAACTTACCAGTATAACTTTAAGTGAGCCCTTTAAAAAATGTTTTATTTGTATTCTCTACTGTGCTATTCTTTTCATTTTCTGGTCTAACTTATATACCACTTATCGTCGCTGTGTTAACCAACTAATCTAACATTTTTTAAATTTTATTCTATCCTCTATATTTATAAAATCGCTGTGTGTGTTTCTTCCTAACGCATGATCTGTGGAACTATAAGAGCTGTGGAGCTGAAATTTTCAACACAGGTTCGGCTCAATACCGAGTAGAGTTTCGTTTTGTTTTTGACCCAACAAGTGCGCACTATGTGGAGAAATTTGTAGTTAAAAAAATTATTGAGGGTAAGACTACGTTTACCGGGCTCATCTAGTATATTTATAAATTCTTATGACTATTCCATTCGCCATTCAACGATACTGCACCTAGAACAAGTTTTCTTTTAAAAGAAAAAGCTACCAGAATAGTCCTGTCAGAGTTGATCGCCCCGTTACAGTGCACAAAACATCGTTCATGACGTCTGAGAGAACGTTGCTGATTATTATCTGTTATCCCAAAATCGAATTTTTAAATTACTTCACTCAAATACAAGGTGAGCCAAAAGAAGTCATCCGATGTTGTTTGGCTCTCACTTTTTTCTTCTAAATGAAAAACTTCGATTCTGTTTTTTGATTATGTTTATTTGAACCTTTAGAATTTTATTGGTCAAGTCGAGTAGATGATATCGGTCCAATGGGTGCCGTCACAGTTGATTGCTATACGGACTCGTTTTATGGCATTTTTTATCACTTTGCGAGAACTTCGGGCGACAGATTCTCGCACTCGTGTCGAATGTTGTCCTTGAGGCCTTCCAGGGTCTCGGGCTTGTTCACGTAAACACGGGACTTCAAAAAACACCAAAAAAAAGTCTGGCACGGTTAAATCGGGCGATATTGCGAGCCAGGGTAAATCGCCAAAACGGGAGATGAGGCGACCCGGGAACGCCGCCTTCACAATATCGGTTGTGGTTCGCTCAGTGTATGCCGTTGCTCCGTCCTGTTGGAACCACTTGTCCTCCAGTCCAAATTCGTTCAATTGCGGCAGAAAAAACTCGGTTAACGTGGCCCTATAGCGCGCACCGTCCACTGTTGTCGTTTGACCAGTAGCGTCCTCGAAAAAAATGGCCCGATGACTCCGCCAGCGTGAACAGCGCACCATGCAGTCACTTTGAGCAGGTTGAATGGCTCCTCGTGCATCACTCGTGGATTTTCGTTGCCCCAGAAGCGATAGTTTTGCTTGTTTACGCACCCGCCGAGGTGGAAATGAGCCTCATCGCTCATTATGATTTTGGTCGAAAAATCGTGCACTTCGTCCTCGAGATTGAGGATGGCTCGTGCGTAGGTTACACGACAGGCAGCAGCTGATGCACGAACTGGACTTTGTACGGGAACATGACTTAAATTCGTCTTAGGGAAGAACTACTGATGGCTAATTGCGAGGCACGGTGCCTGGTCGATGTTTCTGGCGACGGTTCGACATTTTCGGCAACAGTGGCGATATTCTCGGCAGAGTGGGCGCTCTGGAGCCGGCCACTCGTGGCAGCGTCTCGTGTGGTCCCATACTATTCAAGGTTGGTGGCCAAACGGCGCAGTGTTTAGTGTTTGCGTAGTTGGTGCCGAACGACTGGGGAATCGGCGACGAAATTCGCTCTGCGGCAATACCACAGACGAATTGTTACGCAAAAAAATAGACACGATTATTCCGCGTTCTTAGAGAGTGTATCCCTCCTTGGCTTGTTCACTTGTATTCTACATCTATCTAGTACACAAATGTCAAAACAGATTTGACATTGGCCGCCATTTGCAAAAATAAGAGCATCTTCCAATAGGACGATTTCTTTTGCCCCACCTTGTTTAAAAAAAAACGTGTGAAAGCAGTGTTGTAAAATTGTAAAAAAGAATGTAGGTTTCCTCGTGTATCTCTTCCTTCACTCCCGGTCTTCTCTAGGACTATCGGTTTCCCAACATCTAGTAATAGCAGTAGGCTTCATTGCCTGAGTTTTAGTTCTTTTAAGGAAAAGCATGTGCTTATATATAAATTATCAAAACATGATTGAGAAGTACAACATAAGAGTCCTTCAATTTGCAAGTAAGGGAAGTAAATTTTTACGAAATTAAAGAATAGTACTTACAATTAAATTTCTTGCGCTTTTTGAGTTTAAAAAAATTGCAAACGTTTACTTGTCTCTCCTACAAAATGTATCGGCCCGCTCATATGTTTAAATACAACATTTTAAAAGACTTAAACAAAACTCAGTTTAAATATCGTTATCATTAATTTTGACACACGTCGAATGATTTAAATAATTAATGTTATGGTCATATGTTTTTTAATTTAATGAAAGAAGGAATTTATAAATTCTTATTTGCACAACTTAAAATTAAATTCAAATAATAAATACAACAATGATTTTAATAAAAAAAAAAAAGCTCATGATATATTTTTGTGTGTTAAGTTTGTAGCTTCGATATAAAATTTTTTGGTGGCACAAAAACATATGAAAGCTGAAGAAGAAGCTAAAGTTTCCTACAAGTTCTTTGACAGACTTGATTGAATTATTTTGAGCTGCTTTATAAAATGTCCTTTGGGGGGCAAAAAAAAATCTAGGTTTTTTTTTTTTTTTTGCAACATCAAGCTTGTAATCAAAAGTTTTTTTTTTAAGTATACACAGCATGTACGCGTACGTCTGTATTATTATTGTTAAGTTATTATTTGTTATAAAATCAAGTTATTACTTTCTACCATACAAATGTAGATTTGATTAAACACTACTGATTTATATTTATTTTTTACTGTTGCCCAAGTGAAAAATATTGCCTTGTTTTTTGTAGTTTCTTTTTTCATCTTTTGGCTGCTTTTTCCCTCGTCCTTTTTTCCTATTTTTTTTTGTTACGTATGAGCATAAAATTGAAACTGTTTAAAAATTCCAACTATGTCTGGTTAAATATGCCACGTTCGCAAACAATTTAAAATTTTTTTTGGCTTGTGTGAAATTTGTGCCAAGCAAACTGCAGGAACATACAGTGGAGAAAACTAAAAACAAAAAAAAAATAATATTGGGGAAAATATTCTGATGGGCCGTTTTAAATATTAAAATATTTTAACAAAAGCATACGGGGTTCTTAAGTTAATGGCAGCATAAATTATATTTATTTGTGATATTTTATATACGAGCACATCTGGAATAAAAGCTTTCTCGTTTCGTTGACATTTGGCGCCTCACTGTGCAATTTGCAACAAAATAAATTTATATCGTTTATTTAGCAAAAACGTGTTAGATGTATTTGAGTGTCACTGTTGTATAATGGCGCTGATCATTTGTGAAAACCAAAAGAGACTTGACAAGTTGTGTATTTGGTTGAAATATTTTTTTATTCCAAACAAATAATCACATTTTAATGTAAATAAAGAAACTAGCCGAACTGACGTATAGATGGCGGCAGTAGTTTGAAAAAAATTACTTTGGTAAAAAGTGGCAACCTTATAAAACAGCTGTTTTAAGTTTAAAGGACGATCGAAATGATTTTGCAATTACGAGAGAAATTCAATACTTTCAGTTGAAGGGTTTCTCCAACCAGCCAATGATAAAGCCTAGTACCTCTAAACATGGCAACATGCGCAATGTAACCTTACCTCTTGAATATAATTTTTCAAATAAAGTACAGTTGGGAGGCAAGCTTGTCCCTGCTTCGATTAAAGCTAAACTTTCCCCCCAGCCAAAAATGATATTAACAGAAATAGTTCACAGAAAAAAGTATTCACCAATTAATATTTTCAATTAATAATTTAATTGATTCAATTAAATTTTTAATTGTATTAATTAATTTGAGTGGAAAAACTTAATTGATATTATCAAATTGTTTATAGGTGAAAATTTAATTAATTTTTTAATTAATATTACAAACTCATTCATATTACTTTTTTGTGTGTTAGCAATTTAAGTTCTATTCAAATCATAAATGTGGTAGAAATTAAAGTATTGATTATGAATTTAACAAAAACATAATTTTCTAAATAAAGGACAAAGTAAAATTTCTCCGGAAGTTAAGAGGATTACTCCAGCAAATATTTAAAAATTTTCGCTTCATTCTGATGATACTTGTAGCGGAATTGAAATTTTAGGCAATGGATGTAATAGTTGCAGTCATGTCTTTGTACCGATTTTCTTCCGATCTGCAATGACTCCTCCAACGACAAGGCACTGTGGGCCGTGCTTTTAAGCCTACGCTGTAGTATTTCTATTGCTTCGCTTCTTCTGCTGTTGGCAATAGCGATAAAAGCTTTTAATTTATTTTTTATGCTATTAACTTAATTTTGCGTACACCAAAGTTAAAAAGGATATTGTTTTTTACAGATCCTGTTTTACCCAAAACACATATATGATAGTTAAAAATTTATGGGGGTTCCAAAGCGAGCAAAGAAATATGTTTAAATACTAATGTAATATACAGACAATTATATATAGACACTTAAAATTTTCAAAGTTTGTGTATTTTTATGCAGACTACAAAAAAAGTTCGAAAAAAAAAAACTAAAAAAATCGCCAAAATTTAAAACTAAATAAAATCGCTTAAACCAAAAAAAATCGCCAAAACTGGAAAAATGTATCTTGGAAACCAATCGTAAGAGGCAAACTCTTAAAATTTTCAAAAACGCTAAAAATAAAAAATCCTAACATAATAATAAAATCGCCAAAATTCGAAAAAGATCTCCTAAACGAAAAAAATTGCAAAACACCGAAAAAATCGCCAAAACTAAAAAATCCAAAATTAAAAAATTTCAAAAAGCGCCAAACAAGAAGAAGCATCAAAACGAAAAAAATCGCCTAAATGAAAAAATCGCAAAAGCCCAAAAAAATCGCCAAAACTAAAAAATCGCCAAAACAAAAAAATACTTAAATTAAAAAATCGAAAAAACGCGCCAAACCTAAGAAAAAGCACCAAAACTAAAAAATCCGCCTAAATGAAAAAATCGCAAAAGCCCAGAAAAAAAATCGCCAAAGCCAAAAAATCACCAAAAACAAAAAAAACCAAAATTAAAAAATCGAAAAAAGCACCAAACCTAAGAAAAAACACAAAAACTAAAAAAATCGCCAAAAACAAAAAAATCGCCAAAAACAAAACAAAAATCGCCAAAAACCCGAAAAAATTGCCAAAATTAAAAAATCGAAAAAAGTGTCAAACCTAAGAAAAATCACCAAAACTAAAAAATCGCCAAAAATCGAAAAAAAAATTTACCGGGTTATTAATTTTTTTTTTTAAATTTCTACATCAGTTATATCAATTAAGATATACGATTATATAGACTAAAAATCGTATAGTTTTACAGTAGAACCCTACTGAATTTATTTTTAATCCTTAGAAATGCAAAAAGTTTTAATTTTTTTTAATCAATCAGTAACCTCTACCCAAGTAGATATACACGGGTGCTGATGAATTGCGTGGCTGCACAGAAAAATATCGGTATTTCCCCCAAGCTAATAAAGTCTAATTTAATTTTTCTTCTCTTCTTTAGAAACTTTCATTAATTAATAAAAATATTTTCATTCAACTAGAATTGAAATTACTGAACTAAGCCCGACTAAGAAATTATTTCTGATTAAAATTCACTATAGTTCAACTAAAAATTTAAAAATTTAAAATTTTCTCGCTTTTTTTAATCAACTCAACTGCTTGCATAAAAATTTTTCACAAATTAATAAAAGACATTGTTTTTTGTACAAAGCAAAGATATTTGAAGCACACACAACAAAAAGCTCAATTGTTTGTAAAGGGCTTTTATGAAAAAATATATTATAATTTATTTAATTTAAAAGAGCTTAACAGCAACTGTTATTTAACTCTGTGCTAGACCTCGAATAAAAGTTGAAAGAAAAGAAAATGTTGCATTGAAATAAACCAAGAAGACACAACATAAAATATTCAACATAAAATATTTAAGTTATAATGGTAAGACTCGTAAGTTTAACACAATAAAATTTGATTTTATGAATGAAATGTAGACTTAATTAAGCAGAAGTGAAGAGACAGCGAAGGAAGGAAGAGACAGTTAAGAATCTTTAACGGAGATATTAAATTAATGGCATTATTTTAATATACAAATTGTAGAGTTGAAGGTGTACTTAATGTTGAGAGCAGGAAAATTGAAATCAAAGAAAAATCAATAAGTCTTAAAATAGGCAGAAGAAAAAGTCAAGTAATGAGCATTTAATGGGCTGTAATAATATGCAATATCAAATACTTATATCATTAAAAAAATCCATAAAAGAGAAAGTAAATAAGGATCATTAACTTGGCCGAATTGTTGATACAGAAAAGAGACCAGACATAATTTGCTACTTTTCATTATTAAATTTTTAAAGTTTTTTTTTAGTCCCCTTGACAACCATTAATATATTGAACTCATTGGCTTTGATAAAGGACTTTTACAGTGTAAACCCTGAGGCTACAAAATTTTAAATTAACATGCTGCACAACAGCAGTCTTCTTCTTCTTTCATTTTGCTAAACATTCCTTGATTGCAAATGAATGCATCCATAAGCTCGTATTTCAACAAACAAAAATACCTTGGCGAATTATTACTTTTGTGTAGAATCTATTGTCTATTCTAACTCCCTCCCAACATCGCTGAAATTAAAGAAGAAAATGCGTTTAAAAAATGTCTACTTACCACACTTGCACACCCACATGACCCTGCCTCAAACGCTCCATGTCCGTTTGGGCCCATGCCGGCCGCACCCACATCGACTTATGATTTACATCGTTGCTTACGTGCACCAATTCCAAACTGCTGTGCGCATATTTACGTACATTCCATGCAAAATTATTGTGCCCATCGACCAGGGGCACCTCACGCAATATGCGTTGAACAATTTTCAGTCTTTGTGTGTGTGAATTGCGGCTGGGTGTCATAACAAAATGCTGATATAATAGTGTGGCTGCCACAGCCAAAAGACCCAGTGCAACAATCAATGTTAGTACAATAACACATGAACTGCGACCGAGTTTATGCCGTACATTGTCACTGCCACCAGCATGGCGATGGCGATTGTGATGCAGATGATGATGATGATGATTATGGTTGCTGTTGAGAAGATGTTGCTGATGCTGTTGGGAGCCTTTCGATTTGCTACGCTTCGTTTTTGTGGTCGCATCTACGGTGGTCGTTTCAGTGGCAGCTGAAGGTGTTTTAGAGTCATTGAAATTAACTTTTGATTTTTGTATACTTGATATTTCACCGCCAGAATCACTATTCGATGTTGAGTTTTGGCGGGATATCGTGCGACGTATATTGGAGTGTTCGGTGACATCAGGCAAACCACCAAAGCCGGTAGTCTATAAATAGAAATAAAAGTAATAAAAGGGGTTGCTTAATATTTATTTGCAATTGATGGTAAAACCGAGCAATAAAATGAGGCATATTGGTAAAGGAAAAATGCAATTTTTCAAGTGGTTTTTGTTCAATTAAGGGGCTCCAAAAGGAGGAGGTTATCAATTCCTCTATATTTTTGTGTATATCAGCTTATGTATGTGTGTCAAGACTGTCCAAATTGGCACCAGAGTGCCGAACATCAATCGGCTTCTCATACAAATGAATACACATACGCGAATACATTATTCTGGATGTTCTCTCAGTGGTCAGTCTTGATGTATGCATGTGTGTTCCTTTGCGGTACTATATTAACCGCACGCGTGGACCGATTTTGGTGAATCATACATATATCAATCGATTTGTCTTAATCCTGGAAGTGTCACTAAAGATATGACAGTAGTAAAAATTCCAACGGAGGGCATTTTGTAATGGGCATCATGCGACAGGTATTTTAAAATCATCTTTAGGTTTCCCTTATAATTTTTAATTTCGAATGACCATTTAGAATATTTAACGGTTCAAAGTTGATCGTAGTCGGGTTTTTTTATTTTTTTAATTACTACTTTACACTTTTTTATGTTAGTTATTTAATAAGTCCGTGACTTTTTGACCGCTTTGAAACCTTCTCTGTAATATTTCTTATTAAGAGGGCACAGCATGCTATAAAAGCATAAGTGTAATCCGACACGAATTGGTTCAATATTGATTGTGCTTCTTTTCAATCTAACCTAACCTAAATCTTCTTTTTGTCCGAGAGGTTATAACTCCCCTTTGTAGCCCATTATCAAAAAGTGGGCGGGAACATAAGCGCTAAATTTTTTCATTTATTTTGTGATCTTTTACTTATCCAATTGCTGCTGAATTATTGTACCGACACACTTTCTTAGTTGAAAAAATGGGCGGAGAAACGCCCAAGGTTTGCATATTTTTATCTTACGCAAAACATATTTCTGAAATTTTTTATTGCTCATTGAAATAAAAAAATCTCATGTTGTTGTTTGAGTGTTTAATCTAAAAATTTTGGGCTTGTTGCTCTAAATGTCCTCTTTCACCCCATACCAGTTTTAATGTAAAAGGTCCATTGGTTATCGAGTTATAGGAGTTTTTCTGAAAATCGGTCCAATAGTTACTGAGTTATAAAGTAGCGAACACACAAAAGCAGACTAATTGACAAGCTTATCCATTTTTGCAGTCTGTTACAAATAGTCTATACGAATACAATTTAAAAAAGTTTGTTTGGTGTGGCCTAATCACTTCAAATTGCCGTTTAGGCAATGCTTATGAGAGAAAATAAATTTCCGCGAGAAATTTTTAGCGGGGAACAATCTCAAACAAATGCAAGTTGTAATAGGGAAAACAAAAAAATTTTAAGTGGAAAAAGGAAAAATTTCTCGCGGAATTTTATTCATAATAGAAAGTTTTTCTATAAACATTCGACTGATGGGAAAAAATGTCACGTGCGACTATGACCGGTTACAGTTTAAGGATTCATCAGTGCCAAATATGCGATATGTTCAAATTCGTTTTATTTGACGTCTTTTCACTTTATATGTGTACGAAGGTCACGTTCGACATCATGGAAATACCCATATATGTATGTATGTTTAAAGTAAAAATAGCACGCTGATTATTTTAAGAATTTAATTAAGAGTTCTCTTGTCTAATTTAATTAATAATTTATGCTGTTTATGTTTCATATTTAACAACTTTGCCTTGTATTTGATTTTTTTTTCTTCTGGAAAATCAAAAACTTTTTCTTCTTCTTAGCTATTTATCATAATACAAAAAAAAAAAAAAAAAAAAAGACAAAAGCACATAAAAGACAGAAAAATGTTTGCTCTACACAATTACATACTCTTCGTATTTAATGTTGGAATTATTCTAGAGCGCGTCAATCCGTTTTAATGAAGTTCATTTCTTGTTCTACACTCAACGTTGTTCTAATTACGAAATCAACAGCATAAAACTGAGAATATAAAACAGCATTAAAAAACGTTGTATCATTTTTATTTATATTTTCTTGTATTGTTTGGCTTTGTATGCGAAATATAAAATTACAAGCACTTTCGCATTAAACAAACACGGGCAACATGTACTTCTTCTGCTTTCATACATCATGTAGTTTATTAAAACTGGAATTTTTTTAAGATGAAAGAAATGTTTTTTTTTTCATAAATTTAATAATTTTTGGTGCCATAACCAAGCTGTACAATAAAATCTAACTGGCACAGTTTTAACGACAGATACGGGGTTTTAAAAGTTAACTTTACTTCTAAACATATATTTTAAAGGAGTTTTAACTTTTGCGTTTTAGGTATAAGAATATTTTTGTGGAAAATTTTAACCCTATATCCCTTTTTCTCTCTTTGGAAAAATAATGCAAAACTGTGTCCCTTACATGTTAATATTATGCATTTTTGCTATACAATTCTTATATAATTTTCTGAATAAAGACAGACTTGTAATTTAGCCTAAATACCAGAAATAAGTATACACATGAAATGTGTTTAAGGGTTAATATCATGCACAGTGGGTTGGCTTGATGTATTTTTGTTTAAAAACTATAAGGAGTGGTGGTCCTACACAAAAACATAGTTTTTCATCAAAATAAGTCACACCCACATCGCACAGCCCATGCAATCCAAATAGATTTTGTTGCATAAAAATTTTTCTGTACAAGCCAAAATGAGTTTTGGTACATAGATTTTCTAAAATAATTTAAAGCTTTTTATATAAAAATTGGTAAATTTTTTTTTTTAATAAATAGAGTACATGCAGCTATTTTTTCCAGCACCTTAAGTCCATTTTAAACATTTATCATTATTATTTTTCTATTATAAAACAGTTAGCACCCTCTTCCGAGCATATACAGAAGCTACCGAAAACAAATCGTACGGTGTTATATGCGGCAGATATTTGGCTTTCAAAAAACATATATAGGGTCCGCCAGATAACTTGTTTTTTTTTGAAAACAGGGCGCAAAACATCGAATGTAGCTTCGGCTGTGTGGCACGTAGCGCCGTCCTGTTGAAACCAAATGTTGCCAATATCCTCCTCTTCAATTTTTGTGAACAAAAATTCGTTCAACATGGCCCGATAACGATCGCCATTGACTGTAACGGCCACTGCTTGCTCATTTTCGAAAAAAATGGCCCCATAGCTCTGGACCAAAATCCGCACCAAACAGTGACTCGTTTTGGGTGCGTCGGCTTTTCAATGTATGCGTGCGGGTTTTCTGTGCCCCAGATGCGACAATTCTGCTTGTTTACATACCCGCCAAGATCAAAATGAGCTTTATCTGAAAAGATGATTTTTTTTGGCAAAATCGGCATCTTCTGTAAGTCGATCGCAGACAATATTTCCCAGCGTTGTTCAAGCGTATACACAACCTTATTCGTTCAGCGTAAGGATAAAACTAATTACCTGTCAAATCAGACATGAGCCAAGTGTTACCATTCACGAAATAAGTACTAGTTGAAAAAAAACGTTAGATGGCGGACCCTATATTTTATCAAAATCCGTGATGAGTGATTTTTTGATATTTGGGTAGGAGTCAATGCCTCCCCCTCCCTCCCCTCCACTAAATATTGAAATTAACTCATTTTATCTACTTATTATTAACTGAATTTTATCCCCTAAGGAAAAATAAATTACATCAGCAATTCACATTAATTAATTTCCTCCTAATTGATTTTTGAAAATGTTTAAGTTTTTGAAATAATTACAAGGGGAATATCATTTTCTACTACTTGATTCACTAAAATACATGATTTTTGAATTAATTAAGCTAAAAAAATCAATTAACCAGGCATCAATTAAGCGGAAACTACTGTAGCAATAACCACTTGCATTACACACAGCATCCCCTAGTATTCACTGATATAAAAGTTACAAAAATATAATCTGATATAAATTCCTTTAAGGAACGAAACGCTTGCACTATCACACATGACAAAGAAAGGGTATAGAGCTCTTGCAACTCATATTGATATGATATAAGAAACGATGCTTGTTAAAATTATTTTTTTTAGAAAAGTCTTTAAAAGATATTTACTTTGGCCTTTATGTAAGTAAAACCATTCGTGGTTAAATGTGTAAAGCATTTCGAAAACAAAGTTTTCGTGTATTTATTTTCTTTGTTTGCCTGTCTACACGTTTGTCTGGTATTTTCTGTTATACTGCATAAAGATGTGCAGTATTTGTTGGAAGTTGGTGCTGGTGCGGTTTATTTGAAATTGTTTATTTAAAAGTTCAACAATGTTTCGGAATAGTTTGAAACATTTTATTTTCCATTGTTTACGCAAATAGAAAGTATAATGCTCTGTTAGTTTTATAGCTATGCTATTTCTTTCACGACACAGCAGCAAGCACGTGATTTTCGTAACAAAAATAATCGACACTATTGCAGTTATAAATCTATTTTTGTTTTGATTTTTTTCCCTTAAAACCAGAGTACGAAAATAAAGGAAACAAATTGTTTGATTTTGTATTTTTTTTGTTCTTCGAAGGGAGTGAGGCGAAAACAAAACAAAAACAGTTTGCTTTTGTAAGGTTTTTCTCACTAGCACAAATCAAAGAATACAACCGATCGGTTGTAGGCCGGCAAACAATATATTAATTTAATCGTAAGCTGCTAGAAAGAAAAGTAATGGAAAATAAATGTAAACGTTTTGAAATAAAGGGTCTGCCATCTAACTTTTTTTTCAACTAGTGCTTATTTCGTGAATGGTAACACTTGGCTCATGTCTGATTTGACAGATAATTAGTTTTATCCTTCAGCTGAACGAATATGGTTGTGTATACGCTTGAACAACGCTGAGAAATATTGCCTGCGATCGACTTACAGAAGATGCCGATTTTGCCAAAAACATCATCTTTTCAGATGAAGCTCATTTTGATCTTGGCGGGTATGTAAACAAGCAAAATTGTCGCATTTAGGGCACAGAAAACCCGCACGCATACACGCATACAAGCCGACGCACCCAAAACGAGTCACTGTTTGCTGCGGATTTTGGTCCAGAGGCATAATTGGGCCATTTTTCGAAAATGAGCCATGAGTGGCCGTTACAGTCAATGGCGATCGTTATCGGGCCATGTTGAACGAATTTTTGTTCACAAAAATTGAAGAGGAAGATATTGGCAACATTTGGTTTCAACAGGACGGCGCTACGTGCCACACAGCCGAAGCTATACTCGATGTTTTGCGCCCTGTTTTTGAAGATCGCATTATCAGCCGCAGAGCTGCTGTCGTTTGGCCACCTCGGAGCTGCGATTTGACACCGTTGGATTATTAACGGGTGTTTTTTTAGAGGTATAGAACTTCGAATTGAAATAAAACACAAGAAAATCGTTTTAATGTCCATCAATTTGGCTTTATTGGAAGGATAATTTTATGCCATTAACGTTTAAATATGATTTCGGGCATGTGGCCGCCGCGGCTTGCTCGAATAAAGCCAATTCTACAGGTCCAATTTTCAACCACTTTTTCGAGCATATGGGGCCGTATGTTGGCAATAACGCCACGAATGTTGGCTTCCAAGTCCCCTAACGTTTCTGGTTTGTTGGCGTAGACGAGCGACTTCACATATCCCCAAAGAAAATAATCCAATGGTGTCAAATCACACGATCTTGGTGGCCAATTGACAGGTCCATTCCGCGAAATTATGCGCTCATCGAATGTTTCCTTCAATAAATCGATTGTGACGTGCGCTGTGTGGCATGTAGCGCCGTCTTGTTGGAACCACAACTCATCCATATTCATGCCATCCAATTCGGGAACAAAATAGTCGGTTATCATGGCTCTATACCGGTCTCTATTAACGGTAACTGACTCTCCAGCATTATTTCGGAAGAAGTATGGCCCAATGACTCCACCAGCCCATAGAGCACACCAAACAGTCAGTTTTTGTGGATGTAATGGCGTGTCAAGGGTCTCATGTGGATTCTCTTCACTCCAAATGCGGCAATTTTGCTTGTTGACGTAGCCATTCAACCAAAAATGAGCCTCATCACTGAACAAAATTTTGCGATGAAAATCAGCATCGAGGTCAATCTCATTTTCGGCCCATACACCAAAATCACGACGCATGGCATGGTCTCGCGGCTTTAATTCTTGCACAAGCTGGATCTTGTAAGGTCGCAAGCCAAGATCTTTGCGCAAAATCTTCCATAAAGTTGACGGACAAAGCTCCAATTGCTGTGCACGGTGGCGAATCGATTCATTCGGGTCCTCTTCAACACTTTGCTCTACAGCGGCAATTGTTTCTTCGGTGCGCACTGTTCGACGTCTCTGCGGATGCGTATTATCACATAGAGTAAACGTAGTGCGAAAACGATCCATGGTTAACCGAATTAATTGCTCTGATGGACGATTATGTCGACCATAAAATGGACGGAGCTTGCGGTAAACTTCGCGAACTGAACCATTATTTTCGAAATAAATTTGCACGATTTGCAAGCGTTGTTCTTTTGTCAACCTGTTCATGATGAAATGGCAAACCAAACTAAATATTAATCACTTGACAGCTGACAAAATGGCCGCCAGTTAAAAAAGTGATGCCAACTTAAAGTTCTATACCTCAATAAAAAACACCCAATATTTGTGGGGTGCCGTCAAAGATAAGTGTTACGCCGACAAGCCAGAGACAATTGACGCTTTAAAGGACAATATTCGTGAAGTCATTGGTGAAATACAGCTGCACACAATCGATAATGTGCTTAAAAATTGGACCGATCGTGTAGGCTACTGCATGGCCAGCCGAGGCAGCCATTTGAATGAAATTATTTTTCATTATTAACCGGAAGGATTGTACTTTCAAATAAAAAAATAAATTTTAGAAAATATTAAGTGGTTTTTTTTATAACATTTTCAAAAAAAAAAAAAAGTTATCTGGCGGACGCTTTATTTGCGGCGAATTTGACATCATCATTTAATACATTAAGTTTGTTTTATATAGCTAAGCAGCATAGCTATAACCAATACTTCCTTTTTTTCTTTTTTTAAGTTTTACAAGCACAAATGGAATATAAAAAAATTAATATTTAAATGTACTTAAAAGTACGTATTTGTATTAAACTAAGTTAAATAATTTATAAAAAATTAGAGCTACTTCAACTACACAAAATAATATTTTATAATTTTGAGACAATTTTTAAATTTATATTCCATTTCATTGAAAATTTGCGTTATGTAGCTGATGTTAATAACAATCTCTACCCCAGTAGATAGACTTGGGTGCTGATGAAGCTGGGTATTTCCCCCAGCTAATAAAGTCTAATTTAATTTTTCTTCTCTTCTTTAGAAACTCACATTAATTAATAAAAATATTTCATTCAACAAGAATTGAAATTACTGAACTTAAGCCCGACTAAGAAATTATTTCTGATTAAAATTTTATAATTTTTATGTGACTATTGTTAAAGTCTGTTAAATTTTTTTAAGACGGAATTTTTTTTTTATATTTTTAGAGCTCATTTATTGTATAAAAAATTAAATAAAAACATAAATAAAATCTGGTAACACTGCTGATATAAATACATTAGATATCACATACTGTCCTTATTCCTAATGAAAATATTTTAATTATAGCTAGAGCCTAACACATGTGCCAAGTTCCCTGGGAGTTTGCTAAATAAAATTAAAAGAAATATGATGTTAAATGGGCGTGAGCCACCCACTTTTATTAAAGCCATTTTGAAAGCCCAGTGTTTTAAAACTTTTCCAAAAATCGGTTTTACTGAAGTTTATAAAATAAAATATTCAAATACAGTTCTGGATAAATAAAACCTCTATGGTGTGGGTAACAACACATAAAATGTATAGGGTGTTTTTTATTGAGGTATAGAACTTTAAGTTGGCATCACTTTTTTAAGTGGCGGCCATTTTGTCAGTTGTCAAGTGATTAATATTTAGTTTGGTTTGCCATTTCATCATGAACAGGTTGTCAAAAGAACAACGCTTGCAAATCGTGCAAATTTATTTCGAAAATAATGGTTCAGTTCGCGAAGTTTACCGCAAGCTCCGTCCATTTTATGGTCGACATAATCGTCCATCAGAGCAATTAATTCAGTTAACCGGTCAATTGGCCACCAAGATCGTGTGATTTGACACCATTGGATTATTTTCTTTGGGGATATGTGAAGTCGCTCGTCTATGCCAACAAACCAGAAACGTTAGGGGACTTGGAACCCAACATTCGTGGCGTTATTGCCAACATACGGCCCCATATGCTCGAAAAAGTGGTTGAAAATTGGACCTGTAGAATTGGCTTTATTCGAGCCAGCCGCGGCGGCCACATGCCCGAAATCGTATTTAAACGTTAATGGCATAAAATTATCCTTCCAATAAAGCCAAATTGATGGACATTAAAACGATTTTCTTGTGTTTTATTTCAATTCGAAGTTCTATACCTCTAAAAAAACACCCTATAGTTTAAAACATACAAGGGCATGGTTACTCCCACTTTTTAAAACTCAAGATCTTGGCCAAGATGTCTGCCTAGTTTCGTAAAAAGTTCATGAAATATGATGTTTAATTTTAATTGGCATGGGCCAATTCATTATTCAATTAGAAGCGACATAAGCATAATTTTTAAATACTCTCAAAAAGAATATATAAAATAGGTTAACAGATGAGGAATATATAGAGAAGTAACATACATAAAAATATACCACCAAAGTGATAAAGATTGAGAAATCAAATAACCCTCTGAGAGGGAGAAGATTTGCCCAGACGCACAGTGGGAGTTGTGTTTCAAAAACCCTAATTTTCGACTACTTAATTTCATGTATCGAATGAAGCAGTTTTGTAGAGAAATGTTTAAATATTAAATGTTTTTTAGAAAAATTTTATTTTAGTTCAGTCCATGCAAGGGCCTAAGCCAGAAATTACTTATATTTTCAGCAATTCAGTGGTCCATACACACGGAAACATTGCTTATTAAAATCTACGAAAACAAGAATTTGATGACTAATTTTTTTAAATTTAATTAATTTAGTTTTGTGTACTTTTTAAATCAATCTGTTCAAGTTTGAACACCAAGTTGCTTTTACGAAAGATTTTTATATATAATTAAAATTTATTTTTATACTTTATAGAAAAACAAGAAGCATGTTGTCAAAAAACGTAAAACAAACTAAATACAATCCTCAAAGGAATTCAGAGAAAACGAATAAAACTAAATTGTGATGCAAACTTTTCAAAAAAAAAAAAAAAATAAAAAATGTTATTCAATTTAACTTCACGCATACGCCTCGTTGAACATGTTTTTCAATTCGAAAACATAAAACGTATTTAAAATATTTGATTATTGTTCTTGTTTTGTTCCACACAGAATAGTGTATAAATTTGAGCATTTTGTTAAGTAAAAATGTTTAAAAAAAAATGTGCCATAACGTTGACGCTTTAAAAAAAATTCAGCATGTTAAAATTTATGAGATGCTTTGAATTGTATTTTTTGTTTTTTCTTCTCTCTGTGCGCTGTGTCGTTTAAAATTCAAAATCCTTTTTAAAATATATGTATACACATTTTTAACGTTTACTACTCGTATTGTGTTTATGACCCAATTAAATTCTATTCCATTTACACATCTTGCTTATTTCGTAAATGCAAATTTTCGCTTCATAAATCAAAAGCAAAAAAGGCATTTTAATTTTATTGCAAAGGAACAGCTCTGCATGTTGTCGATCGCAAGGGATAGTTTTACTTGCATAATTTCGTAAAGGCTATAATAAAAATTAAATTTTTATGTGTTGAAATTAGTACAATCCATAAATTAATAAATAACAACTTAAATGTATAGGGAAGTTTACGCAAAAAAAAGGCCTGCAAATAATATTTCTTAAAGAGAAAACTGCCAAGTGTTAAAAATAAGTTTAAAAGCCTGTCCCATGATGTCGACAGATAACGTTCGATTGGTTACTTATATTATAAACAAAAACAAATTTTCTTGTGGGCTAGATCCCTAGTTCAAGTGATACTCTTAGACAGTGGACACTGAACTACACCGGCTTCAGCGGATACTAATCCTAATGTAACATCAGAGCGCCCTCCTTCGCCGGAGTTGTGTAGCAGAATCATCGGCAAAGTACTCGTAAAAATAACCAATAAAATAATAGCTACTAAGCAGAGTTTTGAAAATGTAATGTGCTTCATTGACACCAGAGGCGCTGCAACACTGCCATATAAAAAAAAACAGAGTTGTAAAAGAACGAAACTTTCCTTTATCTTTTCATTCACCACCTGTCTTCTCTATCAGAATATAGGCATTCATTGCCTACTACTAAAAAAAATGGTGAGAAGAAGGAAGAACAGATTCACTTAGCTGGGTATACTTTCTGTGAAACCATAAATAAGCGCAGATGTGTTATCAGAACTGCATGCGGTTGGCGATAGATTCACTGTTGTTCAATTTCGGCGCTAGTTGAGCAAATTAATACGATCAGGCTGATAGCGGGAAGCTTTGAAAAGCCTTCTGCATTCGTTGGAGTAAGAAAGTTTTTTAAGAGAAGTAGAAATGTTTAAAGAGGAAGTCAAATCGCCAGTCAGGATCTTTCTTTACACAATCCAAGTCTTCCACCGAATACACCCAATGACACGGATGCTATGGTAATCATTTTCAGTTGGAATGTCTGGAGGTTGCGGCAAACATTTAGAGGTAGAATATAACATACGACGCTGACGGTAATTAAATAGAGATACTTTAAGATACGGCCGGTGATTATTTTTTATCTCTATAATGGAAAGAAGGACAACCACAACTTGCACAGTCCACAGGTCTATTGTAATAAAGTACAAAACTCGATTTGAGCCAGCAAGAAATAAGTGAAGTAAATATTCTTATAATTGTGCCTTTTAATTTGAAGATTTGGCTTGTTTTTATGGTTAAGCAATTGTCTATATGCATTTCATTCCCGCTTTTGGGTTGAAGTCTATTGAAAACAAGCCAAATCTTGAAATTAAATAAATAAAGACTTTATGTCAAATAAATATACTTCGGTATTTCTTGTATTGTGCCTTTTAAAAAAAGTTATTTTTGTAGGTTCGAATATTTGAAATTTAGCAAGAACTCAGCATTGTACATTTCTTATAAAATCAGATTACCTTATTTGCTCAGAAAGGGTATTAAGAGCTTTTAAGACACACAATGTTAAATTATTCAGTGCTGTAATACCACGATGTTAACTTTGCTGCTGTTTACACAGCACTGTTTTCTTAGCATAAAGCTGCCAGAGGAATGTTAGTAACATCATGTTCAACAACCTCTCAACACCAGCTAGCGATCACGTTATTATTTAATGTTACAATTCATTCTGTTGAATTGCCTTTACGTATGTTGACAATAGAGCATAATCGTAGAAGCATTACAGATGTTGTTGTTCTTGTTTGTTTGTGTCTTTCGTCTGCATTGGCTTAGGTGTTTGTGCAGGTGTATATTTCCTAATAAGCATAATAAGAGTTGTTTTTTATTACTTTCAATGTTTACTTCAACATCATTATGTAAGTTTTTGTGCTTGTGCATTATGTTCTTTAGCTAAGAATATCTGCACAAAGTAATACAGAGCTGTCACGAGACTGAAGATAAGTGTATTTTGCTATTTGTCTTGCTCTGCCTGAAATTTTGTCGGCTGTTTTGTTTTGATTCCTCTTTCTAGTGCAATAAAATTGCCATGTGTTTTATTATCTTTGGTACTTGGTAAGTAGTAATACACTTTAATAACAAATACACTATAGTTGCCTCTTTTTTCCACGAATTTTAAAAAACCTGATTCGAAGTTTTTTTAACCTGTCACTTTTTGCACTACTGTATATATTCTGTGATACAGTTGTATTATACTTATTATTAGGTTTTTTTTCACGTACATTTTCGTAACAATATCTGTTCTTTTGAGACAAGTTATGTTATATCGAATTGTATGCTACAATTCATCACCGTCCGCAGCTGCGGTGCGCATTAGGATTATTGTGTCGAAACCTCATTTTTCGACCACTCAATTTAAGAACCGAATAATAGTTTTTTTGTACAGAAATGTTTAGATATGAAAGGTATATATATGGGTTTTTAAAAAAATATAATTTTACCTTTGAAAAATTGAAGTAAAGCCCATGGAAGAAATGATTATTTTTACGTTATTCAGTAATCTATACATGTATAATTTTCTTAATAAGACAACTTGCATTTAATATATTAAAAATATAGCTTTTCTATATAAATTAAAAAAAAAAAACTATGGGGATATCATAAACCGTTAAGAATCCTCTATTATCCTCCAAAAATTAACTTATTTTTGATTCTCAGTAGAAAAAAAACAATGTAATCCGACTTTACCTTAAGCTTTCCTTTCAATAAAATGTAGGGTGGGAATGTCTTTTTTCAATTAAACCATAATAACTCTCAGAAATTTACGGAAGGTTAACATTTTCTAGCAAATGTAATAGAGTTTCGACAAACATTTACAGTTTTTTTCGCTAACTGGTTTCATGAAACCCTTTTGTAACCAAATAAAGGCATGAGCCATCTAAACAATATTTGGAACGTGAAAAAATTATGGATGAAAAATAATTAAAAATTTGTCTCGAATGATAAACTAAATATTAAAAAAGTATTTAGCTATGTTTTGTATGTGTTTCAGGGGCAGTGGGCGTGGCCGTCTTTGATGAAATTCGGCACGCGTCTTTAAACTTTTTTACTGGTATTTTGTTTATTTTGCGAAAGAAAAATCCTAGTGCGAAATTACGAAATGTAGAGTAAAATATTGCATGAAGTTGTATCAGTAAATAGTCTTATTTCTGCTGCCAAGCGTACACATCAACAAAACCATTCAACTGAATGCAACTTGCAAAACATTTAGACATACAGATTGAATTTTATAATAGTTTTGTGTGTTTAACTCAACCATCTAATGGGCCGTACAAGTACGATTGGATGAATGATGGTAGCAAAGATGTATGTCAATATGTATGTGGATAAAAAGGGTGATTTTTTAAGTGATTTCGGATTTGATTTATAAAAAAAACACATTAAATTTACAGAAATTTATGAAGTCTTGATTTGAGTCGGTAGAACGATCTCTATAATTCAATATTTAAAGATGATTTCATGTAAATGTTGAAAGCGGCTACGCCTAAAATGTTTCCTATGCTCGGTCTAATTTTGGCATATTCTCGCCAACATATCGGCCGCTATCTTACAAATAAATTCTTCAATATTGTTTTTTTAGTGCGTCAACAGTTGCGAGCTTGTTTCTTTAGACATGAGCCTTAATAAAGCCCCACAATAAATAGTCTTATCGGCCAATTGACCGGCCCTAAACGTGAAATAAACTATTCACCTAACTCGCCTCTCAATTGGGCCATTGTTTCGTGTGCTGTATGAAATGTGGCACCGTCTTGCTGAAACCACATGCCAGCCAAGTCTAGCTGTTTCATTTTGGGCACAAAAAAAAGTATCAAAGGCTGCGAATGGCACCGAATCGGCAACGATATTTCCCTCTGTCTGTTCGGTAATGTAATTTTGGTGCGAAATTTAGTCACAAGATTTCGAATGGCCGCCTCAGAAGGTTGACCAAACTGACCATAAAATGCAAGAAGTGCATGATTCAAATTTAAATAAAATTTAATAATCTGCAAGCGTTGTTCATTTGTAAGTGGATTCATGGTTAAATTATAGACCAAAACGAACATGTTTAACAGCAACAGCTGACCTGCCAAAAACAGTGTGGCCAAAAAGGAAGTTGCTGAAAAAAATCACCCTTAATATGTGTGCATCTTTTTGTTATTGTAAACTGCATTTGTAGTTGCGGGTATTCATTGAATAGTTTAACAGAACTAGACACAAGTTAGTTACAGCCTGAATGAAAATGTCATTCAACTTGTTTTGCTGATGCACAAATAAAATGCTTTATTTGCAACATTTAAAAAAAATAATAATAGTTTAGTTCTAGAGATAAGGATGCAAAAGGATTTTAAACTTATTTACTTTGCGTTCATATTAGCACACAATTAATACATTTGTAATAAAATATAGTTTTGCTAACATCAACTTTTGTGTCACATTAAAATTACAATTAGAATGAGTTTGAAATGTTTTATATTTAAAATTATTCATGCAAACTTTTCTTAAAATAGATTTCAAATACATTTTATTTTTTTTATGAATATAAGCCTTAATGTTTATGTCCTTTAAATAAGTTTTTATTTTGGTATGCAGCATTTAATTTTGTATATACAAATGTCACTCATATTTTTTAATAAATAACTTTGTTTTATGTCTTGTAAGCTTCATATTTTAGTTTGTTTGTTTTTTTTTAATACAATACACTTAATCCTAGAGAGAAATAATTATTTAGTTTTGCAATAAAAAAACCAATTTAAGTTTGTCCTCATTTAATCTTCTTTCATTCCATTAATGTTGTTGAAAAACTAACATGGACACCTTATAAGCTCTTTTAGGTTTTACTATTTTTAATCTCTTTTAGGCAAAAAAATAAAAAAATAATAAGGAAAAGTTCTTAGCTGTATACTTATATACTTTTACTTTCGATTTATGTCATCGCCATAAGACATAATCCTTCATAATACCCACATACACGTATGTTAACATCCGAGTGTTTTGTGCTCAAGAACTTGCCATAGACAGATTATTTATAAACTTTCAGTTTCAAGTAATGTAACTTTTTGTGCTAATAGGTGTGTACGAGGCTTGGCCTAAAAGTGCGAGAACTGTAATTGTACATTAAGTAATAAATAAAAATAAACAAATACAGAACACAGTTAAGCCAGTCATTCTACATAAACAATGAAAACTATCTCAATGATAATTCGCCATTTTGACACCCATCGCCAGGTATTAAACATCGTTATTATTGTTTTTCCTGCAGCCAGTGTTGCCAAAACTAGGGGGAAATACCTTTGTGCATGGTGCTTATGACAGCAAAATTAGGAGTTTAGGGAAACTCGGACAGATACACACAAAAGGAAAATTTTTATTTGACGAATACTGTAAATCAGGTTGAATTAACATGAAATACATATGTGACGCGCAAAATAGAAAGGGACCTTTTTCTATGCGCTGTCACCGGTAAAAACCGGTTTTGTTCAGGAGAGCCATTTTAAAGATTTAAATACGTGTATCTTTGGTGTACCATCACCATCATCAAACGCGCATATCTCTGGGAGGGAACACTTTTGGGGCATGGCATCGGTCTCATTCGATGCTCAGATGTTGTCCACATCAAAAAAAAAATTAAAAAAAGTGAAAATTGTTTTTTTTACCCTTAGGTCCCTTTTTTCTATGCGCTGTCTCATATGAAGCTAAGTCACTGCCAAACATTTTATATTAACCTTTTTGTCATAGATTTTAACACGAAATTTTTTACATAGAAATTTCTTTAATATTTTTTTTAATAAAAAAAGTTTGAAAACTTTTTATTCATTAAAAATACTTAAAGATTGTTCACACATACTATTTTTGTTTTAAGATAGAAATTATATCATTTTATCGTTTATGCACCAAAATTAACATTTTCCACAAAAAATAGCTGGAAGCGACATATGGTCACACTGGCCAGATACATATACAGTAGTCCCCGCTTAAGTGAGCATTTTATATTGCCAGCGTTTTTTTTTTTTTGCATAAAAGCAGGAGTTTGAGATCGATTACAAAGAAACACCGTTTCTCATATGTACGTATCGCTCATTTACTCAAAGAACGTCATAACTCAAAATATTGAATTTTTGAGTTAATGCTGCAGAATTAATTCTCATATTGTTCTTCATATTGTGTAAAAATTTAAAAATTTCATAGAAATATCTTGTTTACTTAACTCTTGAAAGCAAAATAAAATTTTCTTGTTCCTTTAATTTGCGTGTAACTTGAAAACTTTAAACTCGTTTTCTGGCAAACTGGAATTTTTTTTTTTGAGTTATTACATTGTTTAAGTAAATAATCGATATTTGTAAATGAACAAACATATTCACGCTTATTCCAGTTGTGGACATCGATGTCACTTTAACACAATACCAAGAAATTTGACCTTATGTACCCGTTGTAAAAAACATATTATTGTGTTAAAGTGACGTCGATGTTGACAACTGGAATAAGGGTGATTTATTCTTATTAATCGAGGTTGCTTGCTTCTTCCTGTATTTATTGCTGCCACATTTCAATAAAAATAACATCATGCCAAATAATTTTTGGAATAAAAATGTGTTTTATGTTTGAATTCACTTTAGCGAATGATTTTCTCAGATATATGAAATTTATTTTATTGTAAACTGTATCATGTAGGCGGGGAAAGCTTGTAGGCGGTGCGCATTTGAGTGAAAATATTGTAATGCAATATATAGGAATATATTTGTTGACAGCAGCTTTTGCGCATTAAAACTGGGAAATTGTTTAAACGGGGAGCATTTAAGTGCCAACTATTGTTTAAGAAATCATGCTAAATATTTCATGTCAAATTTTTATAAAAGAAAGAGCGTTACATACAAATAAATGTACATGCCAAGTTTCGTAGTAATTAGTTAAATAGAATTACATAAATATATGATATAAAATTTTTAAATGATCTTATCCTTGCCCATATTTTTAAATGCAAGATTTTGTCATCTAAGAGCTTAACGTGTTTCCACAATCTCGTAATAATCTGTTTGGTAAAAACAAATAAATTAGACTATGTTATCAGTTTTAAAAGGTGTAACCTGCCTACTTTTAAACAAAACAATTATGTAGTTTTAAGAGCCCAGATTGCTTGCAAAGCAATCGCTTGGGAGGAAGTGCAAAAAACTCAAAATAAAATTTTAATGGGCATGGCCCCGCCCACTTTTTAAAAGTCTAGATTGATCCCTTCCAAAGGCCTAAGATGTATTTCCAGCATCGTAGAACTCGTTTCTGCAGACATTGGGGAAATTTAACAGTAAACTTTAAGGGGCTCTTCCCCGCCCACTTTTAACAAACTTCGAAATGTGTGATTACAAGAGGCCGAAATATGTGCCACATTTAGTGGGAATCGTATAGATTGCAGTACATAAAACTGTGGAAATTATGTTCGTGATCTGGTTCCCTCAAATTTTTTTCACTCAACTATAACTTCTCAGGCAAAAAATAATTTTCAAAATCGGTTAAGGAATGGCTGATGTATGAAGTAAGACATATAAAAAATACGGTTACGCGCATGCGTAATGAAGCTTTTTGTGTTATTTATGATTTTTGTTCACTTCGATTTTGAACCTCACAATGTTTTTGAGCCCTATATAAGCTCGAGGTATGCTTCGCTCATTAATTAAGTCGCGCACACACCTCTAATATTGCAGAATCTTCCTCGCGAAAAAGTCTTCAAATTTAAAGTTTTTTAAAGCCTGCTCTTACATAATACGTGGTAAGCTCCATAGCGACTGAATTTCTCAGGTCCATGCTACCGAATGACATACGCCCCTCTCCCCTCAAAAATAAGGGGAAAAAAGCATAACAAATACGAACTTACATATCGAGGTCTTATATTCAATAACCGCCATACACCAATTTTTGCCGGGTATTGAATATAAGCCGTCGATATGAAATATTTTATAAAATATTAAAATTTTGCTAAGTCTAAAATGTCGCCCCTTTTTTGCGACACAACTTATTGCTAATATGTTGACTATTACCATAGAGGTGTTGATAGCATTTCTGTTATCGCAAAACCTTCGCCCCCTTCCCTCATGATCTGTAGTTTTTCTAAACGATGAGGAGGTCTTTTCAAGACCATTTTATTTCAGATTGTAAAATTTTTTACTATTATCATTTACAAAAATTTCAAATGAAGTGGGAAAGGATCTAAGACACCGTAAAAGCCTGAGAAAAAAAATGAAGACATATTTAAAAAACTTACAACAATATACCATAGATTGTGGTGTATTTAGACCGAAAGATAGTATTGGCAAAAAGCTATTACGTTGCTTTCAACTGTGATGTCAGTAAAGCTAAAAGTCCATACTATCCGTTCTAGGCATTGTCGCGTTTTATTTATGTTTCACAAAAGAAGAATCAGGATACTTCTATGTGACACGTTACAGAACAAAAAGCGTAGAATGCGTAGACGCGTATTATGCGGAAAGCAGGGTTACTTGCAGTTCAGCTGTTCTTGATAGCGAAAGACACCACATATTATATTATATTTTCAATGATATCAACAAATTTGTTTGTGTGATGGTTTGCGATAGGCAAAATTGTTTTTATTTGATCAAAATATTTACTCTACAGCTGTTCAAAACAAAAAACTTGGCGCATAATTATTCGTTGCATGTAACTTGATTCTAGAAGCGCTAAGAGTGCACAGAAACGCATATAACATAACAATGTATAGAACGAATGGTATGGGCTTTTAGCTTAATTCAAAAATTTATGAACAACCAGTCCCACTATATCGTAAAAAAGACTTAGCGAATGTTTGAGCAAGCGGCCTACTATCTAACAAGTCATCGTTCGCTCGAACTGGAAAATAAAGAGAAATGATCCAAATAAAGTTTTCAATTGATAATTCTGTGGCAATAAGGGAAAAGTGCTTAAGTCATTTGTTACTGTTTTGCAGGAGAGCAGTCGATTTTCACAAATTTACTTCTTTTGCATTTAAATTGTGCAATTCGAGTTTCGCTTTTATTTGCTTAAGGAAAAAATCTTTCTTCACTACATTCAATTTGAAATATAGCAAAGATAAGTACCAAATTATTGCGCAGTAACTTTCTAAAAAGTAAAACAAAATAATTGAGAATTTTCTCAAAGGTACTTTGAAATATGAAGATTACAAGACTTAAGAATTTTTTTGCTTTTTGCCAATGAATTTAAAAACTTCAAAAATAAAATATTGAATAAAAAAAATGTGTGTGAAGAATTTTCCATTGGTTTTTTTGGGGTCGGCCGGCAATCATGAAGCAAGTGATGCAATATTGTATGGATGTTGTTATGTCGTTCGCTATTCGGCGACGGTGACAAAAAGTAGCTTTCTGTCGAACAAAATGTTCGATATGGTTGGTTGGTTGGTTTACGTGGCTGCCTACTACATGCAAACATTCAAGTAGAACCTAGATGATTCCTTTTTGAAAGGACCACTACACTCCTCGGTGTCCACCTGTGTAGAACCTTGTCTAAGTATTCTGATACGGTGATCGTTACTAGATCCAACTCGTCGCGTTGAGATGTCTGATAAGGTCACTCAACCCAATCTCAGATAAATCTTAAAGATTGTCTAGTACATGACTGCCTAAAAATTTGTGGCTCGAGAGATGCAAAGCTGGGTAATCGCAAAGAAAGTGGAAGATTGTCTCTTCTTTGCTTTACTCTCGACAACTTCGGCAGAACTCATTATAGGACAGAGCTATCCTACTAGCATGTCTGCCGACCGTCTAGTGCCCCGTCATGACTGCAACGAGTCTCGAGATGTCCCTATGGGGTTTATATTTGTTAATTATACTGAGCGTCTATCATTGTAGCAAGGTCACATTTTCCTAGCACCCTTGCACGTGACTATATTACGCCATTTACTTTCATTCTTATAGAGATACTGCTTGAATATACTGCTTCTAATAGCACCAAACGGCATGGCTACCAAGTTGTTCATAGCAGAGCCAGCTCGATCCAGCTCGTCCGCCCGTTCGTTACCTTAAAAATTTGCTATGTGCTGGAACCCAGATGAGTGTAAGGTCAGCCTAACCAACCAGTCTCGATAGCAAACTCTTGCACTGCCCGACTAGAATAGACGAAGTGATATGTGCTCTTAAGGATAAAAGCGCTGCCTGGCTGTCGACAAAGATATGAACTCTTTACCCTGTACCTTCTTATCAATCAGCACTCTAGCCGCTTCCCTTAAGGTAGAGGTCCATAGCTCGCTTTTTGCGCGTTACGCTTTCTATGCATCTGTCAAAAAAGTAGAATCAATGTAATAGTATGTGACAATTTACATTGCAAAAAGCGCAGAACGGGTAGGCGCGTTCAAAGCAAAAAGTAGGTCTACTTTCTACTTTTGTACGCGTTACAAGCACCATGAAAGAAAGTCAGCTGTTCTTGAATGATAAAGATGTTAAATAATACTTTATTTCTTACGTTATCGATTTATTATTATTATTTTGCCGTGGATAATTTTTTTCTTTTTTTTTAATAAAAAAAAATTTCTTAGTAAAAAAAAACTTGTTTAATAAAATATGTGAATATTTTCATTAATGCGATGTATTTTAATCAACTTTCCACCACACTTTTCTCAGTAACAAATTTTGCATATTAGTTATCGATTACTTTTACGACTAACTCCACAAATTCTTTTAAAAACTCGATTTCACTCTCCATTTTTTCTTTATAAGTATTTATAAACAAACGCACACAGATGATCAAAACAAAAATAAAACGGCGCATGAAAATCAGTGCATGTAACTCAACGCGAACAAAGTATAGAATGAAACAAGAGGATGAAACGCGTGTAAAGCATAACGCGCAAAAAGCGAGCTATGGACCTCTACCTTTACCGCCAAGAGTTCAGCCTGCAATACAGTGGTACCAGCTAAATGGACAATCTAAAAATTTCATTTTAATTATGAGGTTATTTTAATCACATTTGCTATTTAATACAATAACAAAATTGTAAAATGAATGAAGTTGTAAAAGTTACAATATAATTTTATTCTAAATATCCTGTGCGAACTGCAATGATGTAATTTCCCCTCTGCATAGATTTAAGACTTTAAAATCACTATATCACTTCCCATAAAATTATCAATTAATCTGCATTCAGCAGTGTTGATGATAAAAATTCCATTGTAAGCGGAAATAATTTTCCATATAAATTATGCCACCACGACTTTAAAAGTTTCTATAGAAGGAATACAATTAATGTAAATATTTGCAAAAATTATTTTCTACTTATATATTTACTCTGTCTAAATTTATATCTTTGTTATAAGTCTTAATGTATTTTTGGGCTTAAATCTTAATTGCTTTTCTTGAAGCTCAAATAAAAGATTTTAACTCTCTCTCTCTCTCTCTCTCTCTCTCTCAATGTTCTGTGAACCAAATGTATCATTTAAATGTTTATTTTCCATATAATTTCGCTTTAAATTAACAAAGTATTTTTTTCTTTCTATTTTAATTCTGCTTAAGAATAAGTTTAATGGTATGTAAACTTAAGAGTTGCACAAAAAATCGAAAAAAATTAAACAAATTAAATTTCAACTTTTCTTAGGTAAAATAAAAATTTTCACAGCAACATATTTTCGTGTTACGTCTTCTTCGTCTCGCCTTTTCATGGCGAAATAAAGCAAAAGTGTTATTATAAATTTTTGACGTTATAAATCTTAAACACAAGATTGTGTTAACTTATTTTCTTTAAGGAAGAATAAGCGAACATGCTAAAGTGGCTTTAATACACCAAACGATATTTAAGATATTTTATTTTTTAATTCCCACAATCAATTCAAAGCTCGTAGTCTCCACTTCGTAGGAAAACTTTAAAAATACCAGAAAGCTCTCCATGATTTGTAACATCATTATATTGCTTCATTGATTTTTTTACGCCGTCATTCGCCCAGAACAAAAATATTAATTTTTTTTTTATTTATGTTAACTAATGAATGCTGTGCAAATAAATACAAATGTAGTCATAGCGGGGTTATACAAGCAAACAAAACCTCTTACGATTACACATCTATTGAAATACCCTGGCTGTTCTCTAATTTCTAAATTACACAATTGCTGCTTTTTACATTAAGGCTTTAAGTGACTTTATAATGTTATTTTACTGAAATATACTGGTGCGTCATAAACGCCATTGTAAGAATTACACGAGAAATTATTTTAAATTCCCTTAGCTTCCGTTCTTTTTCATCAAACAGAGCAACATTACTAAAACTTTAATGCTGGTATTCATAAAAGATTTTTAAAGTTAAAAGATAAAAAAAAATTCATGTTAAACCAACATTAATTTTGACAATCGTTTATAACAATAAATAGCTACGTATTCTATAAGCGGTAACGAAATGCATATCGACAATGCTTAACCATAAAAATAAACAAAATTTTTAGAATTAAATACAGACTTTATGTCAAATAAATGTACTTCATATATGAATATAGTCTTTTCTAAACGACTTAAAAAAAAATAAAGGAGGTTATCAATTCGTCTGTATTTTTAATTTTTTGTTTGTTTGTTTGTTTGTTTGTTACTTCACAACTCAGTTTATTTTAGAACGATTTAAAAAATTATTTTTTTTTCTCTAAGAGGGTATAGCTTCAATTTGGTGCCCTTGTAATAAGAGTGGGTGGGGACACTCCCACAAATTTTTTTTCTTTGATTTTATAATATTTTACCTATCTGATTGCTAAGAAACTAAGCATACACTTGAGGCTCTCGCGGCGACTTAATCTCAAAGTGGGCGCAGCTACGCCCATTCTGCTTAACTGATTTTTGTTGAATTTGGCACACATCTTGAGCTTTTCAAAAAAGTGGGCGGAGCAACACCCATTGAAATTTAATATAATATTTCATGTGCTTGTACTTAACCGATTTTTGCCAAGCTTGGCACACGATTTCAGCTCTGAAAAACTTTTAATCTTGTGTTAAAAAAAGTGGGCGGAGCCATGCCCACTAGCATTTAATATAATATTGCATGTGCTTGTACTTCACAGATTTTTACGGAACCTGGCACATACCTTGAGCTCTAAGACAGTCTTAATCTTGTAATTAAAAAAGTGGGCGGAGCCACGCCTATTATAACATAGTATTATATTTAACGTGCATCCACTTTACCGATTTTTATGAAAATTTTCACACATCTTGAGCTCTGAAAAACTTTTGATCTTGAGTTTAAAAAAGTGGGCGGAGCCACGCCCATTAAAATTTAATATAATATTGCATGTGCTTGTACTTCAGCGATTTTTACGGAAGCTGGCACATACCTTAAGCTCTGAGACAGTCTTAATCTTGTAATTAAAAAGTGGGCGGAGCTACGCCTATTATAATGAATTATATTTTACTTGCATCCATTTTACCGACTTTTATGAACATTTTCACACATCTTGAGCTCTGAAAATTTTTAGTCTTGAGTTTAAAAAAGTGGGCGGAGCCACGCCCATTATAATATAGTATTATATTCAACGTGCATCCACTTTACAGATTTTTATGAAAATTTTCACACATCTTGAGCTCTGAAAAACTTTTGATCTTGAGTTTAAAAAAGTGGGCGGAGCCACGCCCATTAAAATTTAATATAATATTGCATGTGCTTGTACTTCACCGATTTTTACGGAAGCTGGCACATACCTTAAGCTCTGAGACAGTCTTAATCTTGTAATTGAAAAAGTGGGCGGAGCCACGCCTATTATAATGAATTATATTTTACTTGCATCCATTTTACCGACTTTTATGAACATTTTCACACATCTTGAGCTCTGAAAATTTTTAGTCTTGAGTTTAAAAAAGTGGGCGGAGCCACGCCCATTATAATATAGTATTATATTTTACTTGCATCTACTTTACCGATTTTTATGAAAATTTTCACACATATTGAGCTCTGAAAAACTTTTGATCTTGAATTTAAAAAAGTGGGCGGAGCCACGCCCATTAAAATTTAATATAATATTGCATGTGCTTGTACTTCACCGATTTTTACGGAAGCTGGCACATACCTTAAGCTCTGAGACAGTCTTAATCTTGTAATTAAACAAGTGGGCGGAGCCACGCCTATTATAGTATAGTATTATATTTTACTTGCATCTACTTTACCGATTTTTATGAAAATTTTCACACACTTGAGCTTAAAAAAATCTTTATCTTGTATTTAAAAAGTAGGAGGGGCCACTTCCTTGAAAGATTAATATCAAATTACATGTACGTCCACTTATCCGATTCCCACAAAACTTGACAAAGAGTTTTGGCTCTTGGAATTACACAATTTCGTGCTTAAAAAGTGGGCGGGGCCATGTCCGTTAAATATGAATATTGTAATTTATTTTCTTCTACCTGACCCTTTTTCTAGGAAACTCGTCACACTACTTGAGCTCTGAAAGTGACGCGAAGTTGAAGTTAGAAAAGCAGACGTACACTAATATTTGCCAAATTTTGCATGGTAATGCCCCTAAAAGTTACAGCGCTGGTGCTAAAAATTAAAAAAATAAAACTTAAAAAAAATTAAATTCAATTCAAAAATAATCACTTAAAAGTAAGACTCAGTTAAATAAAACATATTTATATGTGTTACCTATAACGCTATTGAGCCAGTTTCCCAAAGGCTGGTTCTTGCTCTAACCGTGCAGTGATCAGTTAACGCGCCTTATAAGACTCGCATGCCCTTCATATTCATATCCAGTAGCAGTTGGAATCTTCGTGAGTCAAGCTTTGACACACATAGCCCTTGAGACTCTACAATCCCCCCTACTTCTCCATGAACGGTTGGTTCTGCTCGCCAACCATTTACTAAATTCCCTTTAGTAATGATTTATAAATAATTTAAGCGATCTGTCACACATTCCCTCATCTAACGCCGACCCCCTAAACTTGCCAGTTCATCGGCAAAGTAAGCACTAAGATTTCTTAAGTTTCTTACACTTTACATAATGGTACTGCGTCTGAGTTCTTAATGTATGAATTTTATTTGTATTTAATAATTTTTGTATTTGAATTTAAATAATTTCCAGATTTATTTCTCTGTGGGTCCTTATTCACTCATTCAAATCTTGTGTGTGTGTGTGTGAGTGCGTCTCTTTCTTTTATTTTATCTAACAAAATTTAAATTTTTGTTTTATTCAATTAAACAAAAACACTAGCAGCAGAAATATTTCTTTTTTATCTACAAATAATTTGTTGAAATGAAAGAAGTATTTAACCCCATTATTGTGCATATTTTTTTCTTTCTTGTTAATGCTTCCCTTTAACTTGGACTCATTCAGTTTCTTAAGAGTTTTTGTGCAAAAAAAAAAAGAAAGTAAAAAAACCTCAATGAAAAGGGAACTGGAAATATAAAAAAAAATACTCGTCTTACTCCATTTATTTGTATATTCTTATATTTAACTGAACTTTGTAGGCCAACATCATTTGTTATTTTTACTTTTTTGTGTGTCTTTCTTTCACTACTTTCCTCTTCAGTTTTCTCACAGTCAGTTTCAGTAAGCGTTGGTGGGGAAAGCGGGGGGGGGGGGGGGGGTGTGGGGAAAAGGATGTTGTGTGTAACTACATTCTGATATTTAAAGTCAAATGTTATATTTCATTCATTTTATTTAAAGATTACACAAGACTTTCAGTTTTTTTTCTATTCTTTTTTTTACATTCTGTATTCCATGCTTAAATACATAATGTATTTTACATGTATTTTAATTCAGCTCGCTTGTAATCTTAGATGACCATTTAAGTGCATTTAGTCATTAAGTTCTAAGGAAACAGCAGAAATATCAAAAAACACGCTATACTCGTACAAAACTAAATAAATTATTATTTTAATGGACTGCTTGAGAGTACTTTGTGTAGCAACAGAATATGAAATTTTCAGAGATTGGCTAAACTAAATCAAAAGATTTCCTTTGATGTTTATAATCTTAATGACAACTTTTAGTACTGGGGCTGGTTTTTTATGCATCCTTTAGTGAAAACCCTTGACATTGATCTACCATTCATTATGAAAGCTTATTATTTACTTTAGACAATTTAAGAGGTTTTCTTCTAAAGTTTATTGCCTTCCTTTGAATTTGAGTTTAATTTTGAATTCAAACAGTTTTTTCAAATTTATGAATTATAAAACTGCACAAAAAATCAATATTTTTTTTTAAATAACTTGGTCCCACTGACTGAATCTGGCAGTGAGTGTGAGGAGCATACAAGATATGCCATGAGTGGCTTTTGAGCATTCAACAACTATGAAAGCGCTTTTTGAAGTATTTGGCGTGAGAAAGTTTTACAAAAACCGCAATTCAACGATTGTACAGCGCAGAAGATTCTGCAGTAATAGAGCATCGCACCAACTAAATGATGGATGCCTCAAGCATACTTCCCGTTGAAAAAAAGGATTGAAAACTTTGATGAAGGAGCTAACAAGATCATGACGAACGTGTAAAGTCCCTATCAGAAATGCTGTACAAATTCTCTTGAACGTTCTGAGCAATGGCTGGCAAAAATGGAAGTGGTAGAAACAAGTTCTGAGTCGTGCCCAGTGAAAATAAGACACATCGCAAAACTATAACAAAAGTGTCAACAAAACTCCCTCACTTAGCGTTACATCAAAATTTTTATATATTTTTTTAAGTTTTTCGGAAGCGAAATAGAAATAGTTCTTTTACTGTAGATATACTCTGTATATTAAAATGAAGCAAAATGCTTTCGAATTTTTGTGTCATTACTATTACAATTCGTAAGCATTTGCTCTAGTTTCGAATTATAGAGTAGACCCACTGGTTTTCATGAAACCATAACTGATAGTGGTACCAAAACACCACCACAGGACAACTATCTTAAGCTTAGATCCGGAACCTATCACCGAGTATCTTAATTATGTCAGTTGACTTTCTAAAATGACAATGCCTTGTTAAAGTTACCGGTCCCTCTTATATAAATTTTCGGAACTCGAACCGGTTGCTTGTCCCTGGCAACCAGTAATGTGTCGTGTCCTGTAAAAGGTTCTTTTCCCTCTAGTGGTGTTATTCAATCTGTTCGTACAGATCCTAACTTTTCAATTAGGAAGAGGGCAAGTTACTTAATTGTGCATAAATCGTTAGGTTAGGATGGTTAGGTTAGGTTTTACAGTTTGCTGAGCAGAGAAGGTAGGTTTTCAGCTCACTTGGGCCCAGATAAAAGGCCCGGTCCCTTTCTCTAACCTGAATGTAGGAAAGCCATAGTGCAATTAAAGGTGATGAAGTGAAGTGTACATATATAGAGAGAAGAGGATCTTCAATCCTTTCTTAATTTTTACAACTTTTCTGTTATACATTTCGATAGTTTTTATAGCATCGTTGCAGCGCCTCTGGTGTTAAGTAGGCACATTATTTTCCGCTATGTAGCCTTTTCTTAGTTACTTTATTTCGCCAATCAGAGATTGATATCTTTCTTCGTTTTGACAAGTCTTCCATTTTGAGTTTTGATAGTTTTTATAACATCGGTGTAGTGACGTGACCCTTCAGCATCCTCTGCACAATTGTCACAATTGAAGAAGCTCTGACAACATACCATGAACGGTTTAACCCTCACAAACGGTGGCTTATAAATCTCCACCGTCCTACTTTCAGCTCCCGCAGAAGCCCAATCAGCTACTCATCTTAAATTAAGCGAAGATTAACGAAACCTCAAATAAAAATAAAAACTAAAGAAACCAATATACCATATATATATATATATATGGCGTCATTGCAGTAACTAATCTAATATTAATTAGGGAAATTATTTTCACTTGTTTTACTTTGCCGAAAATTAATTGCTATAAATATTGATAAAGAAGGGTGCTGTGATATTACTGGGGCTGGCCAAAAATTGAACACGGACTTTTGAAGACCGTCATTTGCCTTGCAGACGACAGTCTAACTAATTCAGCCGACAGCACCCTCCTTCAAACCTTAAGATGTATATCTACAAATTTAATGGGTGGAAAAATTACAGCCCCAAGATGCTAGTGAGAAGCTGTACTTCCTAGAAAAATTTATCTCCAGAAGAGGAGATATCAAGTGACCTCCACGAAGTTGTGATTTAATCCTTATTTATTTATTCCTGTATTATTTCAAATGTATTATTTCACGAAATGTTTGCCATCAGGGATTCTACCTGCCGCGCTGTTGTAACAAATTTTACTATTTCGACTATATGTGCGCTGCGAAAGGAAGGGGACATTCTAACCTTCTGTAGAATATGAATTCCATCCCAGACTTCATTGATTGCTGCACTCCACTTCCTATCTTCGAGAGGAAATTTTTTACTTTCTCGAAGATAATCCTACCATACCAGCTGGAGCCTTACTTCTTTATACGGAAGGCTTCAAGAATGAGGGAGGCGGTCGGTGAAAGCGTCTATATTGAAGGATTCGGGATAAAATACCCTTTTGGCCCATACTTCAATTCAATAAAAAAAAATCTACTAATTGGTTATAGTCGCATCGAGTTTCTGATACAGATATTTAGTTTACGACTAATATCAGGGTTGCAATTAGATCCCTAAGACGTTCTCCTTACTATGAAACATTTGCTGCAAAAGTTTTGAGTTTGTGATGGGAGAGGAAATACAAATAAAAAATGGTACTTGGTTTCATGTGAATGTAGTTCTTGTTGAGTATGTTATGCTTATCTCATTCTCATGAGAAATGTACGAAAAAATATTAGGCTGCAAAACATAAAATTTACAATGTGAACACGAATGAAGTTCAAAAGATAATTTAAAAATATTTTTCAGCAAATGTTTTACATAAACTTAGTCTATATAACCCCTATAAATGATTCCAATATCACCCCACACTAGATGAAACGACATGAGACCAATTTAGGACAGCAGACAAACTAGCAAAGAGAGGGACTTTGTATGTTTCGGAATGAAGACATTGGCATATTCTGCGGCAACCCTCAGAATTCCTGCTGGAAGCCTCTAAATGACGCATATTCGGCAACGGCCCCAAGTATGTGGCATAATGAGCCAACGTGTTCCACAACAAGAACATTATTAACATTTATCAACAAACATAGAACGTCACTGTTACTTTCATGCGAACAAAGATACGGAATATAGTGGCAGTTATCACGGTACATTGCTCTTTATGTAGCCATGATAGAAGGACGGGGCTCCCATGCAATGACTATTGCTCAGGATGTCTAGATGAAGATGAGGACGAGACAATAAATCATCTTCTGTACATCTGCCCGCACTTGGAACCCAAAGCTTTTGCACTTAAGAAAGGAAGATTTTCAGTGATTTTCTTAATAACCTGCATTCCTTTATTCGTGGTTGGTTCAATCGCTCACTCCAGCAGCGGAAGTTTTTAGCAGACCCATAAGCAGACTTTTCTGTAAACCTCCTCTTCTCTAAAACTCCTCTCCTTTTCACTGTGCCTCAATTTTTGTATCCTATCTTCCTCTCCCCTTTCTTTACAATTAAAGAGGTAATACAAAAACACCTAAAAAAATGGACCCAAGTAAGCCGAACACTTTTCACTTACCTCGGCAGCCTGTCAACCTAGCCTATAACCTAACCTACACTATCATCTTAAGCATAATATAAGTTCATCAGTTTTAGGTAGAATTTTGCGATGCAGATTTGCGTTGATCACTTGAACACTCCCAACGCTTCTTAGCATCCCTTAGATCGAGAAATCGTACGTGAACCCTGACCAATTAGCCGAATATTCTGTCTTTGTATTTGGTGGGAACAGATAGGTTCCATCTGTTATGGTCTAATGAGATCGATCTAGACGATCACAGAAAACCTGTATCGAGCCCAATTGAATCATTTGAAGCCAGCATTGACCGAGGAATATGTGACCAGACATGATGGCTCTCGGCCTCATGTTGCAATACCAGTTAACTGTTAATGAAAAAAGTGGATGGCAAGATTTGCCTTACTTAGCTTTTAGTGTAGACCTTGCGCCGTCACATTACCAGATGTTTTCTATTGGAGCAGAACGTTTTCTCTAGAATACCCTTCACTTCTGACTAGGGTATCCAAAATTCATTTGATTAGTTCTGGGCCTCAAAAAATTAGCAGTTCTTTTGGTGCAGAATGCATACAGTGAATTTTTAATTTAAACATCCAATGAGTCAGAAATTAGTAAAAACTTCAAATCCACTTATTTTTGTCTTACATATAAGGTCTTAGGATATACTCGGCATTTATATGTGAAACAATAGGAGGACCTTTTTTATGCGTCCGTTTAAAATAAAGCACAATTTGCAGTGCTACTCATTGTTGGTTTGTCCAAACGAAAGCAAACGTTTCCTTCAGTCTATTTTCGTACTCCGGAAAGTATAGAAAAAGTGACAACTGATTCAGACAACAGATCTTAAGAAAAAAATGTATCAATTGACGTTTTGCAAGTTTGCTACAAAAACTATTCTATAAGAGGACTTAAAAACTCCAACTCCTGCACTTTGCACACTGTTATGGTGAATTGGCAAAGGGAACCACTAAACCCTTGCATATTAGATATAACATGTATTAAGCAGTCTTATGGGGAATTTTACTAGGCAAAATTTTGTGAAACCCCGTGACACTCCAACTCTTTTACTTATAGGTCTTGTGCCTTCCTTAAACTGGCGTCTTAAGGCTGGTACTCCTTATCCTAGATAATAGTTCGACTTTCAAGAAAATGTAATCCTGATCTAATGAATTATTATTGTGTTTGGAAATTATCATAATTTCCATTGGATCAGAGTTGCATTTCCTCAAAAGTTGAACGGTTATGTGGGATAATGAGTAGCAGCCTTAATGGATAAGTTTAAATGGGAGTATAGGGGGTAAAAATGTAGTTCAGAAATATTCGCTAGAAAATTCTTTCTTCTTGTATTCTCTTTTATGTTTTGTTATAAACTTCCAAGTGTTTAAAAATTTTTTTTTTCAGTGTAGCTAAAAGTTAATTTTTGTGCCATCTAAATGATATTGCCTCTCCTTTGGTGAATTAAAGCTTTAATATTCTTTTACTTTAATCAAAAGCAGTTATGTACAGTTTCTAAGTAAATCAGGTTTGTAAGATAAAAGAGAGAACTATGTGAAAAAGAGAGAAAGAGAGAAAGAAATGAATTGATAGGGAAAATGCGAGAGCATGAAATAACTACAACAAATGATTTATATATTTTTTGTGTGAAATTTGTTCGCACGAATTTCCTGCATTATCCGCATTTAAATGTTTCTTTTTTCATCTTGAGTTTTGTTTTTGTGATTATCATTTAATTTTTTGTTACTTAATTTAATTCAATTATTAATTTACAACGCTACTTGAATAATAATTATTTTTTTTTTCTATTCTTAATGCTGCATAATTATGAATAAATTGGTTTTGTTATAAATCGTATTTTGTTTTTAAAGGGCATATAAAAAAAGTCATCATTTCCTTTTTTCGCACAATGTGGCCATAATTGCTGGTGATAAAAATGTGTTGGCTAAGCCTCATTTTATTTATGTGATACATATTTTTGTTGTTGTTGTTGTATAAAATCATAATTTAAATTTTTGGTGACCTTTTTTTTGTTCTTCGCAACCATTTTTGTTGCCATAGTTGTGACGAATTTGCATTGTGGATTTTCTCTGATGAGAAAAGTTTTGATTTCTGCTTTCTTTTATTTCTTTGAAAAAACCAACTTGCTGTAGGTAGTTTTTTTTTCTTAAAAAACCGATTAAAATTTTGTATTATATTATATTTACTTTTGCTTATTTAATTCCATGAAACTTGACAAACACTTGGCTTCTTGGGATGCCATAATCAACATTTCAGTTAATTTAAGCATGCGATTAATTTAATTTGAATTTATTTTCAATTAAATTTTGAATTTATTTCATGAAATACTTCAACTGAAATCATATCGCTCCTTCATTTCAATATAGTCATAACTAAAAAAAATTAGTTTTTGTAGTTATTAATGCAGAAAAATTCATTACATCATACAGGAATTTCAATGATGTCGAACGTGACCACCGTCATACACATTTAAACTGAAAAAAAGTCATATAAAAAATATTGTTATTTTTCCAATAAGTGTAGCTTGTAGCTCTAAAAACTCCCTTTACTTGGTGCTAAGTTTAATTTTGAACAATTTTTCGTTTTCAGAGTAATTGCAAAAAATCAATTTTTTCTTCATGTTAAACCTAAAGCCATCTTTTAATGTGACTAATTTTCGAATGCTGTGGTTTGATGTTTCTTGAAAATGTTTTCATTTTAATCATAAATAATGTAAATCATGTTTAAATTCAATTTTAATCACAGACGCTCGTGACATGTCGCAAGTGACATTGTTTTCCATCATGGTATTTACATTGTTTCTGTTGATCTTTGTACGAAATTATAAATTATGTTTTTTGATTGATAGTTTTGCATAATAATCACCCTTATTTCACTTAAACACAATACCAGAACAATTTTGTGCTACTGATAATCTATTACCATTCCCTAAGGTCTAGAAAATAGCATAAACCGGTCAACAGGAATCCCAATTTTTTGGTATTGTGTTAAAGCGACGTCAATGTTGACAACTGAACTAGGGGTGAATGATTTATCTCCCTTCAATTTGTCTCTAAATCTAAATTTTTAATAATTTCATAGTATGTAAATTTTTGATGCAATATTTTTTTTATATTTAACACTGACGATGTCGCACGTGACTAAATTTATATTTGTAGTTACCACGATCACAAATCTTTATATTTTTCAACCAGGTTTTTTTCATTTAAAATAAATTTAATATCTGTTTGCGCGAATTATTTCATGTTGTTCTTCAATGTCGCACGTGACATCGAAATATGCAATTTTTCACAGAAAAAACTTATAGTTATAATTTTTTTTTTTTATCTTTGTAACCTCAGAAAGGTTTTAAAGAGCCAAAGTCAATAGATAATCTAGAAATAATCGAATTCAAATAGTTGCGCTTCTGTGACTTGGCATTTGAATATCTCGAAATGAATTCGGTATAAATGTAATATTTTTACATGAGTTAGATTTGTTTGAAAATATGATAAAACAAAATATTTTCCACAGGTTTTAATTTTCTGTAAAAATTTCATACAAAAATGTAAAAATTTCATACAAAAGGCTGGTACACTCACTCACTTGAGAAAAGAAAATATATTTATATCTTCTTTGATTGATGGCGACAATTTTTACTGTCGTCTTGATGTGACGTCAACGACGTCATTCACAATAAGGGGGTAAATTTAAGGTTGGCTACCACGAAGAAGCCGAAAAAGCCAACTGTTTAAACAAAAATAAAATTTTCTTTATGAATGTGCCAATACACACGATAAAGTTAGTTAACTAATGAATAAAATAAATGATTTAATTCATGTTGATTCAACATGATTCTTCATTTTGATTTAACAGCACTAGAATGTTAAATCAACATGAAAAAGTTTTTTAAAAGAAAAATTTTTCTTTGAAGATCAATGTAAATCATGTTGAATTAATGTGAAACACATATGAAGCAAATGTTAAGTTAACGGTGTTTTTATAGATTTTAATATGAAATTCTCGGCGCTATGAAATAAGGCCCAAGGAAAAAAAATTGTAATAAGAAATTTCAAAAAGCAAAATAAAATAAGATCAAAAAAATGAAATAAAGCCCAAGAGAAAGTTTATGAAAAAACACCCAATATAAATGAAATAAAACGCAATGAATAGAAATATGAAATAAGGCCCTAAAAAAAATTCCTTAATTTTATTGGGCCATAATTCATTTTCTTATTTGGGCGTTATTTCCTTGGGCCTCATTTCATAGCGCCGAAATTCTGTTTTGTGTGATGATTTAACAACCTTTTTACTGATTTAGTCATTGAAATTATTAAATGAAAGTTTCAAATCTTTTCTATGTAATTAGTAATTAATAATGATTTGTGTTATCAATCTTGGGGTCTAGGAAATTGCTTGCAGTCCCTGACATAAATAATAAGTATTAAAATAAAAGTATTTCAGACTATTGCTTATGCTCTTCCCTGAATTTGTATCAAGAGCACCTTTAAAAGATTTGTTTAACAAAAATTTTTCATTTAAATTGGTTTTGGTAGCATTTTTTCTTTTTCCTTAGCAATAACAAAAACCCCCAAAAATCATTTTTGATTTACCAATATTTATTTTAAATTATCGAACTAAATAGCAATAGCAGAGATAATATTTGAATAAAACGAACAACAACAACAACAACAACAACATTTGTCTGAGTATAATTTATATTTATAAGTTGCACGCACATTGATATATTTTCCCTCCTTTGCTTTACTTTCTTTTATCATATGATACAATATATACAAATTACTTAAATTTATTTTGTATTCGTCTCGAGCATTAGGTTGTGGTTGAATTACTAATTTTGCCTAGTTCTTTCTATCTGCAAAGTGGCACGTAGACAATATTTTAAACAAAAAACATGTCTTCCATTTATATTTTAGGCGTTTGCTTGTTTATTTCCCAGCCAGCATTTATAAAGTTGTTGATGCCATTATAAAACAACAACAGCAAGAACAACAAAAACAAAGTGTACGTATTCCACGGCGTGTCAAAGCAAATTTGCTTTTCGTGGTTTTTCTTAATGGTTTATTGGTTGCTGCAAAATGTTTGCTTTAAATTTCCAAGTGCTTAGATTTATTGGTTCTTGTATCTAATAGATACAAGTTATTGATACAGTTCCAATATATTTTATAGTTATGCTATTTATTGCGCAATACAGGAGTTAGGATGTTATAAATTTATTTTTGTTTTGATTTCTTTGTATTTAAATGTAGAGTAAGAAAATAAACTAAACAAAATGTTTAATTTTGTTTTGTTTCGTTCTCTGAAGTGAGTTAAACAATAAAAAAAAACAAAAACAATGACAAAACAAAAACAATTGCTCAATTTATTTTTGTATTGTTTTTGCTCATGAGCACAAACCAGAGAACACAGCTGATCGTTGTAAAGCCGCCACCGTCCACTAAACAATACATCAATTCAATCGTATGCCGCTATTAAACACACTAATGGGAAATAAATGGAATCGTTTTGAAATATTTGCGGCGAATGTGACATCATCATATAATATAATTTTATTGCATTGTTATTTCACATATGAAATTTGTTTTATGTAACTTAGCAGCAAAGCTATAAACACCTCTCTTCTTTTTTATGTTATTTTCAAGTTTATTATATTATTGCTGTTGTTGTTCTTCCTGCCGCGATTTTATTGTTTGACTTTGACTTTCTCGTTATTGCAAAGAAAAACAAATTGTGTGTGCGATAAAGTTTTCAAATGAAACCAAAAAGTTAGTCATTGAAAATAGTGACACCAGCTAATAAATTTGTTTGAGGAAGCCTTAAAAAGAGTTTCAGTGTCATTAAATTATTTTTTTATTTTGTTGCCAGCGATTGTTAGGAAGAGTAAAAATTGTGAAACGACGGAAAATGCTATTAGAATATTTTTAGAAGTGAAAATTTTTAAGGCTGAAAGTTTTCTGCAATAGCTGAAGTAGTTAGAGCGAAGAGCCTATGTTCGAGCGCAGTCTTCAACAAAGTTAGAGAATAGCAACATCATACATTTTTCTGATAGTTTTTAGTGTACCTTTGTTTGTGTCAGTTCAATTAACGACTCATTAATCAGCAAAATACTAATCCTAACGTAACATCAAAGCGCCCCGCTTTCGTCCATGTTGTGTAGCTCAATCATCGGCGCAGTAAAATAATCAATAAATTGGCTACTAAAGACAACTTAAAAGTTTTAATGCGCCTGCTGGACAGCAGGGGCGCTGCAACACTGCCTTAAAAAATCAAAAACTTTCAAGGCGAAAAATCTTAAAAAAGCATGAAGCTTTCTTCTAGCTCTTTCTTCACCACCTGCGTTCTCTATCTCTAACACTTTCATAAAGAAAGTAACAATAGTAGGAATTTATTATCTGAGTTTTTTTTTTTAAATAAATTAATAAAAAAAAAACTTGTTTTCAATTAAATTTTAAAAGTAGTTGACATTGAAATATAAGCGCACACACACTAAGAAAAATTTCGATATTAAAATCTACGAAAACAAGTTTAATTTAAAAGTTTTCGGCAATAATATTGATTCATATATGTTTCATGTTAATTCAACATGCTTTACAGTAACATTCATAGGAATTTTTTTTCTTTTGAAATAATTTTACATTATGTTGATTTAACATTCCTGTGCTGTTAAATCAAAATGAAGAATCATGTTGAATCAAAATTTATTTCAACTTGCAAAAACGTAAACTTGATACTGCAATAACACGAAGAGTTATGGTTACTCGAAGTTTTCTCACGTTGAGATAACATGAATTCAATTTAAGCTATGCTTATATTGTATTATAATAACAAAATATTAATATATTTAACAAAATATTATTAAAATTACTATTTTAACTCAAAATTTGCAGTAGATTTGTTGTAGGCTGATGCAGCAGTCTACAGGTGAGTTTTTTATTCACAGAAATTTTCCGATATTCAAATCTAAGAAAACAAGCTTAATTTCATGTTTCATGTTAATTCAACATGATTTACTGCAATCTTCAAAGAATATTTTCTTTTTGAAATAACTTTATATCATGTTGATTTAACATTTCTCTGCTGTTAAATTAAAATGAAGAATTATGTTGAATCAAAGTATTTTTAAGTTGGTAAATTTGATATTGAAATAACACAAAGAGCCATGTTGATTCAAAGTTATTGCTTGTCTTGCTACCTGCTTCTTACAAAATCAAAATTTTTGAAAAAGCATCATGAGTATTTTCTAGAATAATATTCATATTGCAAATTTTTGTGCGACTTTTATAAATTTTTACTCGTATTTCTTTTAATTGTGTGCATATTTTTAATATAGAATTTTTATACAGGGTAGAATGTAATGTAATTCGTTTTTCAATTGGCTTAAAGAATATTTATTATTTATATACGAAACTCCAACATGCTGGTTTTGATTTTATAATAAACATTAAATAAAATGGGCGGAAAGCACAACATGATTAAACATGATTATATACATAATAAATACTACAGAGGTGTGTATGTGCATTTAGCCAATATGTAGTACAACGAACAACAGCCACAAAACAATTAAAATTGTGCAAAATTTTCAATATTCTATACTTAGCAATTGTTTGATAACAACGAACGGAAGCGGATATAACACACAATGGAATATGAAATTAGTCGCACGTGTATTGCTTGTTAATCTTTATGTGTGTGTATGTGTGTGTGTGTGAATGTTTAACAGTTACTGTTGCCATCTGCGCTAGTGTTAATGTGTGTTCGTTTGTTATTTTACGATGTGTAACTTTACCATTAACTGACTACAACGTTATACAAGTGTTCGGTTAATAATGAAGGTGTCATGGTTTATTGGTTTTTGGATAGACAAAAATCTAAAGTGAAACAGTTGGGAGCACAAAATACATGTAAGTTGTGTTTCATGTTGAACATGAAAATAATAACTTGGGTGTATACTTTATGCTAAAAGTAGTAGAAAAAAAAATAAATTTTTAACACCAAATGGTCGTTGTAATGTTAGCAATATTTATGAAAGCTTATGTAGTATGCCAAATAAAATTTAAATTTTGCGGTAATGCAAAATAAAATTTATTTTGAAAAGAAATTCAATATGCATTATTTTATATTAATCCTTGTGTAAACAACAAGAACACTGGGTGTCTACTCTGTACTTCGAAACGAAAGAAAATGCTTTCGAATTTGTATGTTATTAACATTACAATTCGAAAGCATTTGCTTTCGTTTCGAATTACAGAGTAGACCCCCGGTTCTTTAATCAAATTTTAAATCAATAAAAACAAATCGCTCATTTACTTAAACCACTTTGCCAAAAAAACGAGTTTAAAATTTTCAATTTACGCACAACTTAATGTTAAAAGAGAATTTTAATTTTCTCTCAAGAATTAAGTATTCAAAACAATGTGAATAAACAATGTGAGTATTAATTCTGCATCATTAATTCAAAAATCAAATTTTTTTAGTTATGACGTTGTTTTGGCAAATGAGCGAAATATTTTTGTAATTAAATTTTATTTTAAAGTATTTTACCATCTACACAATAAAACATAAAAAAATTAATCAGTTTCTAAAAAAATAAGCACAAAAAAATTAAGAAAATTTTCGAGTCAGTTAAGCAAAACGTATTTATAGACATAAATTACCTAAAGCTCGGCTTAAATTCGGTGCCAAAAAGGTCAGCGAATTCTACATCTACACATAGAAAAATTTCATTTTAAAATCTACGAAATCACAGTTAATTTAAGATATTTGCCAATAATTAATTCAACATGATTTCCAAAAACCATCAAGGAAAATTTTTTCCCTCTGAAATAACTTTATTTCATGTTGATATAATATTCCAATACTATCAAATCAAAATGAAGAATCATATTGAATTGAAGTTATTTTAAACAACTTGAACTTAGTATAAAAATAATTCGCAAAAACTTGTTGAATCAAAGTTATTTCAAATTGAATCAAGATGAATTTGATAAAATGTAGCATAGTCATTTTATTTTATTAATTATTTAACTTACGTGATTGCATGTATTAGCACAGGCGTTAGGAAAATGTGTGTGTGTATTTTAGGTAGGATATGAGATTTATGCTTACCGTTGCAGCCGCAACAACCTTAAATATTCTTTATATACACACACTAAATAAATACTCTCACGAATTAAACTTTAACTCGACATGATTTAATTGATGATTTAACATAAAATTTATTTGAAATTAAAGCTATACTTGTAGTTTGCAAAAAACACAATCTGGCAAGCCATTTAGGTTTGTCTGCAGAAACATTCGGAGTCTCTGGCAGAAATCGAAACTGCGTTCCTCCGACTGCAAGACTAGTGCACGGCCTAGCAGCCTGCAGCACGAAGTGCTTGCTGGTCGGCTGCTTACAAAAGACGAACATTAAAACAAACAGAAACAAAACAAGGTTAGGTTAGGTTGATCTGGATGGTCAAATGCTTCGCATAGATCTCGCATAGACAAGAAAACCTGTAGGTATGACGGCCTGTATCGAATGACTACCACTTAGGTTTGTTAAATACCTTAGCAGTCTACACATTTCCACTCTCGATACAAGTTTAAGGCTCCGAAAAGTGTGGGCACCAAGGCAGCACTAAATATAGTGCGGCTTAGAGCCAGACAGTGACACAGTAGATATTCTATTATCTTAATTATCCTTATATTTCCTTATATTTCCTGCAGGTACCGTCAAGAATTCGTCCAGCAGTGTTCAGTTAATACCCCCACTGGAAGTTTACAGTTGCTTCTAGTTAATGATAGACAACAAAACAAAACCAGAATAAGTCACACAACTGAGCCCACTTTTGCAATCATCAATCATCATCTTTTTAATAGGTTGAGCAGAAGTATATATTAAATAATACTATATTTTAATGCGCATATTCGAGTGCACTGTTTTAAGCATAAAATTATAACATTTCAAGCGCCAAAAGTGTTTGCCTAGCTTATTGGTATTAAATCTGAAAGTGTGTGCTGTGTTACGTGACAATCGTATAGGTAATTTAATATATAAAAATAAGTCGGGTTTTCCTTCCTGACGCTATAACTCCATAACGCACGAACCGATTTCCACGGTTTTGCATTCGTTGGAAAGGTATCGGGCTCCGCGAGGTTCATAGCAAAGAAAATTCGGGGAAAATTTCAAGAGAAAAGCAGGATATAAAATAAAATATAAAAGCAGATATATATAAAATCGCAGTGTGTGTTTGTTATTAACGCATGATTTGTGGAACTATAAGACCTGTGAAGCTGAAATTTTCTACACAGATTCGGGTCAATACCGTGTAGGTATGGAGTAATTTGTAGTTAAAAAAAATTTATTGAGGGTAAGACAACCTTTGCCGGGCTCATCTAGTAGTATATAAAATAGAACGAAAGTATTTAGTGGGGGTGGTTCCGCCCACTTTTGTAGCAATGAGACCAAATGATACCCACACCATCTGTGACAGAAAAATAGTTTTTAATAACGGTCTACAAATGACATACCGAGCCCTAAAACTCCAAAAAAAAAACTTCACCGACACATATTTTGCAAATAATTGATTTTGGTTTTCGATTACTGATGAAAATTTAATTACGTTTTTAATTGTTATATAAGAAATACCGAAGTATATTTATTTGAAATCTACATATTTATTCTTTTGCTTGTTTATTTTATCTTTGGGCAAGCACACTGTATATGCATTTCATTACTGCTGAAGGAACCAACCGTAGACTTCCACTCACAAAATTTTTTGAAATAAGCTAAAAATCTTCGTATGTTGATAGTAGTATATTAAAAAGTGTTATTCATATATGAGGCCCTATGCTCCTTATAAGAGCCAAAGAAATCAATATATATTTATAAATGCAATAAGAAACACAAAATATTCTTTTTCAGTTAAGAAATACCAAAGTACATATATTTATTTAACATTTAGTCTTTAATGTATTGGACATTTTTGCCAAACTTTTCTGCTTTTGGTTTCCATAATAATGTGCAAAAGGAGTCGCATTTCAACTCATCTCTTATGAAAGGCTCAGGCGTATACTTTTAAAACGCCCGTATACATGTCGGTCAAATTTACTTTTAGAACCTATTTATTTATATGTAAATTTGTTGTAAAGTAATGTTATTAATATCCTTATAATAAACAATAAATATTGAAAATTCCATTTTTTCCTTTCTTTTCAGGTGAGTGCAAACCAGAGAAAATTTCAAGAAATCTACCAACGTGAATTTTTTTACCTTACACACGTATACTCACACTTATAAACGCACACAATTAATTAATACTTACACACACTCATATGGAAATCTAAAATTCAAACAGATGTCAGTGCCAAGCAGCCTAGTTTTGTTTTATCGTTTCTATTGGAAATATTTGGTTTCGATAAAGGTATGAAATGTAGTAATTTTTGATATTTTGTCACATTTTGACTCATTGTGAAAGTCAAAAAAGACAATAATCAGGGCATCTACTCTGTAATTCGAAACGAAAGCAAATGCTTTCGAATTGCAATTTTGATAGTATATAAGTTCGAAAGCATTTTCCTTCTTTTCGAAATACAGAGTAGACCCCCAGGTATTTGTTATTGTAGTATTCCAACAACAGATTCCATTTGAAATTGTTGAATAAGACTAAAGTTCGTGTATTGCGTTTGATGATTTTTTAGGTAATAAATGCCTTTGGCCTCGAAACAACTCTACCATTCCACTTGCATTATAGAACTGCAGTTATTAACATTAATTGACAAACACATGAAGGCTGATGATGAAGATGTGGCGGCCTTAAAAAACAGCCTGTTGTTCCGTTCTGCTAGTGTTTTGTCAGATTATTTACAAAGAATTTTGGTGATAATTGTTCCCTAAAAATATCACATGTAATTTGGCTTCTTAAAACTACGAACTTTAGACTTATCGAAACCATTTGGACATAAACTAACTAAAACTTTTAGGTTTTTTTTACTGACTTATTAAATGTCATTTAAGTTATCAAAGACACAAACCATGTGCATAAAATACGTAATTTGTTTTAAACTCGATATTTTATTTAAAAAATCCCAAAAGTTATAAAACTTAATAATGAGACAAAATAATAATCAGCTGTCAAGACAGTAAATGGCAAAAAATATTGCTTGAGAAATTCTTCAATGCGAATTTTCATAAGTACATTCACTAACAGCTCTTAAGTGCCCAGGAGACGATAAACTAAAACCATCAATCCGATAGTTGTGTGAGTGCACTTGTGTTTTTTCGGCTACACGTACGTGTTGTCGTCAGTGATTGATGGGAGTCCGAAAATTTTTATATATTTATTTGACGGTTGATTATTTGATTGTCCTTAAGTCTGACGGCCAAAAAAAAATATTATTTGCCTTTGACGGCATGGGGAAGTGTGCGTTTGAAAAAAAAAAACATTTTTGTATTTTGTGGAAAATTAATGGTAATTTTCCATAAAATGTAAAATATTATTCTTTGTAAAAAAACCAGACGATAAAAAGTCTACCAGGATTTTCATTATTATTTATTATCAATGTTGCGCAGAAAAGAAAAATTAGAGTGGAATATAGTAAAATTTTCATTTAAATCTGTACTCGTATAATATTTTTTTAATGTAGTTATTAAACTGTTCTGTTTTTTATACCAATGTATCATAAAAAATTTATTTGTTAACAAAACTGCACTTGCTGCTTATAGCAAAAAATCATCATCCGACGAAGAGATACTTGCAACCTCACACAACGAACACATTTTGTGTTGAAGGATAAAGCGTCAATTAAATTACAATAATACACATGCACTGATATACGCTTTTTTATATCGTCTCTAGAGCTAATTATAAAAACTTACCAGACTTACTGCCTTATTTACAAGAACATGTGTTTGGTTTATAAAAGTGTTATTAAAGAAATTTTGGGTGTAAAATCGTTTTACAAACTTTTTTAAATCATATATATATTTTTTTTTAAATAAGGCCCTTAATCTAAAAGGAAAGTGAAGGAGAAATCATCTAAAATTAAATATTTTCAAATCATATATAGAAGGAAAAAATCAAAAAAAATGTGTGAAACCGTCATATCTGGCAACACTGTGTGGTCCTTTAGATATTCAAATCCAATGCAAAATAAATTCTAAATCGGTTGCTAAAGTTTAAACGAATGTGTGATGTAAAAAAAGGTATTGTGCTTATCAATCCATGTATGTATGTATGTATATGTGTGTGATTTTTTGTGACCAGCGTTGCCATATGTGCAGATTTATCTGTTTTTCGCATTCGTGCAGTTTTGCTTTAAAAAAATTCACAGTTTTTTTATTCTGATTTTCCTACTTCATATCAGCGAGAAGCTCATTCATGTAATCGCATAAAATACCTCAACAAAAAGGATATGAAAAACAAACAAATAAATGTCAAAAATATTGAAAATTTCTTTATTGTTTTTTCTTCAAGTTTCAAAAACGTATGATTTGCAAGGCATTTCTTCGTTGAAAAATTTGCATGAAAAACGCACACAAAATTTAAAAGTTTTGCCATTTTTATTTTGGTTTCTGTGAGAAGCTTCCTGCCATTTTTACAGTAAGATTTTCGCAGCAATGACCATGTTGTGGTAAAGTGTATTTCAAAATGTATTTAAATTGAAAGCCTATTTAATTTATAATCCTTTTGCGAAGAAAATAATATTATAGATATTTCGGACTGCCAAGTCCCAAATAAAATTCGAAAACGTAAGCCAACATTTTGCAAAAAAGCTTAGAAAGATCAAGTGTTATTATGATGATTTTACGTTCTTAAAAGAAATACATATGATAAAAATTTCGGAGCATATTTTTTTCTTCTAAAAATCAGTTAATTTTTCGATATGGGCAATTTTTTGCCCATTTTGAAGTTACGAAAAATATGAAAAGTCGGCAAACTTTAACAAAATGGATATCACTCGACAGGTATTTGGAAATCATCTTTAAGTTTCATTTTTGAGCGGCCTTTTAGGATACGAAATGGTTTATAGTTGGTCGCAGTCGGAGTTTTTTTTGTGGTAGAATTTTAAAATTTTTCATTGCTATCTCAATATTTATTTAAATTTGAATTGTATTTAAACACGGTTTCATTTGCTCAGTGGTCAATTAAAGCTTTCAGCTAGTTGTAATACGATGAATCAAAACAATTCACATATTCCATTTGCAATAAAAGTTGCGTATATAAAGCAGAAATCTACATCAACTGACACTACACACAGTGGACCAAACACAAAGAACGCTGATGAGGAAGGTGTAGTGGCCTTCGAAAACAGCCGGTTGTTCCGTTCTACTAAGTGTTTGTCAGAGTATTAACAGCTAACTTTGGTGTTATTTGTGCATTAATAATTATCACATTTAATTTGGCTTAAAAAGCGATACGAACTTTAGCCTGATAAAAAATCATAAATATCAAGTTCACAAGTTTGTACTGAAAAAAAAGAAGATAACAAAATTAAATGGAACTGGCAACACTGCTCATTAATACGTCTTTGTGGCGAACGGAAGCGTATGATTAATATGCAATGATTTCACATCAAGTATACGTATAACATTCGTAGTTGCCTGAGCAACAACCATCGCGCATAATATGTATGGAAGTGGGCGTGTGGATTAATCATTATTTCAAACAAATATTTCTATATTATTAATTGAAATAAGAGCAAATGTCTATACAAAATAGAATATTAATTAAATTTTTCTCTTAACGTTGCCAAACGAAACACTTATGCTTACCTGATAATCCATAAAATTATCGAAATTCATGTATGAACAGTTGTTAAAGGTGTCCATATTTGGACCATGATTAACAGCATCCAGTATTTGCAATTCCTCGGCTGAGGGTGGTGGTGGCAAATCAACACCCTTAAATGACACTCTTTTTTGGGGGGTCTGTGTTGTTGCTGTTATTGCTGCTGTTGTTAATCCATCTTGTGCTGCTGGCGTTTGTTGCGAATGCTGTGACCGGCGACTGCGTCCCAAAGTGCCAGCTAAATTACGTCCGCCAGAATGCATAGCATCGCTGGCCACAGACGCAAATGAGCCCATCATGTGCGATAGCGAGGCACAGCCTATAACTTGGGGCTCACCGTGATGCGAGGGTTGTTGATTGAAATTTTGTGTAGGCTGGAGTATGACACCACAGCCGCCGAAACGAAAGTGTGGTAAACAGGTGGTGGTCGAGACACTGGCCCCACACTCACTGCCCTCGAAATCACTTTCATCCTGTTGAGCGCTCAAGGGTTTGGACTGAAAATTGCGCGGCAAAGTTGAACATTCTAAAGCAGCGCGTGTTAGAGGAGTAGCTGCGTTCAAATTTTGTTTTAGTTGTTGTTGTGTGTGTGTTTGTGGTGTTTTGGTGAGCGTGCCCGTGTAAAGTATATTTACAGTGTGCTGTGGAATCTGTTGCTGCTGCTGGTGAGAGTGTGGATGCTGTTCGTTGTTCATTAGCTGAGCAGTAGGCTGCAACAGTAGAGCAGCTGTGGGCGTTGAACTTAATGTGAATTCTGTATTTGCAGGCGTCGCTGTGGCCAATATATGCGTGGGCTGTAATTGATAAAAATGTGTAGGCTGTGCTGCAGTTAAAGACAATTGCTGCTGCTGCTGCTGCTGCTGATGGTGGCTATAATGCTGTTGTTGCTGATAGCTGTCATCTTCACATTCTGTATCAGTTAAGGGGGTAACAGCATTTGATGAGTTTGGTGTCGCAGCTGCTGCTGCTAATAAATGGGTACCAGGGGCCATCATGGCAGTGGGTATTACCATAATTGGCAACATTGTTGCGGTGGAGGTGCTGATGTTGGTGTTTTGTGCTGTCGATGTTGCCAACGCTTTCAGCGTTGTCTGGTTAGTGGCAGCTATGGTGGCTGTGGGATTTGTGGAGCTGTTTATCACACCACCAGCACCAACACGAACGCCAGCACAATTAGAGCCGGTATGCATTAATTCCATTTGGCACATTTCTTCATAAGTCAAGGGTCGTAAATCCATGTTGTTTATTGTTGTTTCAAATATTTATTTTTTAGTTATTTTTTTCATCTAATGAAAGGTTTGCTTTTGATTTTTATTACATCTAATTAGTATGCCAAATGCTATTTAATAATAATAAACCATGACACACCTTAGAACGCAAATTATTTATTTATATATTTTTATTTTTTTCCAAAAAAATACACTGAATTGTTTTTTATTTATTTTTTTTTTTTAATATTTAGTACATAAATTTTTATTTTTATTAATTAAGCTGATTTTATTTTATTTTTTAATGTTTTTTATATAAAAATTTTTTTCACTAACAAAATTTCTTTGCTGGTATTTATCCAACAACTTTAACTCTCCGCGTGTAAAAAACAACTGATTTCAAAATTTCAGCCCGAGCGGGCCTTTAGCAAATTATACTCATTTGTGCTTATAGTGGCTCTTGCAATCCACATCAAGTGTCTTTATTTACAGCAAAGAGTCTGCGCACTTCTTCACGAAGCTTTTGTTAAATGGCATTAAAGTTTTACTTCGTTTCAGTTTTGCAGCAACAAATTTAATTTTTTTCTTCTTCAAAACATAAAATATAAGTTTTCATATCCTTCTTTATTGTTTGCTTTAATTCAAACTTGTATGCATTTATTTTAAAAGGCACAGGATTTCCTTAAACAAACATTTACATGCCTGTTTAAAAAGGTCCTAGTGGAGTTTGTTTATCTTTTTTCACTCCTCCCCCAAATGCAAACACTAAACAACAACCAACTGTTGGCAACTATTTTACTTCCTCTGTTTAAATGTATATCTAGTATAGCTAGAGATTATACTTAGTAGAGAATTAAAAACCTTTTGCTGATAACTTTTTTTATTGTGGTTCAATAACACAAAATCAATTAAGGAGAAGCGACTGGCTGTGACATATGGGACAATCATATTATGGAGTATCGGCAAAGGAAATATTTAGATTTTTTATGAAGACTTTAATTATACACAAAGCTTCTCTAGAATATATAGTTCTCAACTTATTTGGGGAATAGGTCCAGACAGATTATTGCCTGATTATGGCAGGATTTTCCAAGAGCGATGGTAGCGGATGAACTATAAAAAGTCAATGGTTGCACCCACAAACTTCCAGGAAGTCTACGCTCGTGCATAGTCGCTAAAAGGTGTCAGCGTCTACTAAAGCGGCCCACCCACTTGCAATATAATTGTGCCATTTTTCGTATTGTGCAATAATATCGCCAATGTGTATGTCATATTCGAAGGTGGTACAATATATTGGTAAATATCAAAAGACTTTTGATTTTTATTGTACAATCAAGCCAATTGTGTAATGTGGTGGCAACATTGTTAAATGTTGTTTACTTTTTCACTGTCCGGAATATTGGGCAATATTTTTTTTTTTTTTTTTTGAGAAAATATTGTGCCATTTACTGAATAGTATAGGTCAAAACGACAATAATATGTACAACAACATATGCAATACTATTGTATAATAGATGGACCGCTTAAGCCTTTCATTGTGCTTAACTGCAATTAAGGAATCCTGACAAATAGTCAAAACCAAACATGAAGCAACCACTAAGAAAGATAATACTGTGTGACAAATTGTAATGAAATCGAAATACCTGGGACGTGTTACTACTTTTCTGGTAGGTATTGTTGAGCATAACAATAATCTGTATTTGAAATGTTCCAAACACCTTCAAAATCTTGAGTTACGGGCAAAAACCCGGTCGCACCCGTAGGCTTTTATCAATCTCTAACTAAGTTAAATATTAACTGATTTAAAATTTATAAACGGATTTAGAAAGACGACACTAAAAAATTTCGAACCATATATATTTTGTTTCATTAAATTTCAGTTATATGTCTGTATTTTCTCACCAAATATGTATATTTACTTTACTTTAGATTTGTTCTCAGGCACTTTTTGTACTGGAACCATACTATTTATGAATTTATTTATAAAACCTAATTGATTAAGGTAATTTGAAGATTTGTGTTAATAAATTCCTTAGAAATTGACTGACTTATTAATTATTTTATGAGAAGACTTTTTGTTAAAAAAAAACTACCTGCATGAGGTATTTCGCATTCTATTTATGCACTTGCTGTGTATTTAAGTTTCCAGTATGATGAAAGTTTAATATGATAGACATATATAAAACACAGATTACAAAATTGGTATTACAGCGGTCGCCAAACTTTTTTCTTTTAGTGCCACATTATTCACATGCACCAACCATATATGCCGCTAAATTACACCAAACTAAAATTTATTTCGGTATGCGTATCGTTAATATCTAGTCAGTACCCTATGCCTGTAATAATTAATACGATTTGTACAGCTTGAGGGTCGCAATTTAAATTAGAGCAGTATCAAACATTTTCAAAGAGCAGTTAACTTATGTAAAAATAATATATATAATTAATAATAATTTTGCCGATTGTTAAGGTTGGTATATGTGAAAAATGTGGTTCTCAAGAAAAAAGTTTGGCGACCACAGTAATACCAATTTTGTACTCTGTGTTGATATACGTCTATCCAATTGTACTTTCATCATAATAGAAACTAAAATACAAATCCAAAGTAGAAAAGTGACGGAAAAAACCTAAGAAATTATATTTGGAGAAAAAGTACACACATATATCTGAAATTTACTGAATCAAGATATATATGGTTCGAAAGGTCTCAGTCTTTTATTTTTAAATTCGTTTATAAATTTAAAATAGGTTGAAAAGTGCATACGTGTATGAAAATCCGGTTTTTTATCCGTAACTCAAGATTTTGAAGGTGTTTGGAAAATTTCAAATACAGATTGTTGTTATACTCAACAATACCTACAGGTATTTTTTTTTGTCACACTTTGTAATTTGTCTCCCTCCCAGGAGGTCACTGACATAATCCAAATCCTTTCGCTTCGGCGGCAATCTCCACGTATCTGGGAGGGAGCATTTCGTATTTAGACGGTATTACAGAAACATCTCAGAAGATTCACCCTAGCAATAATCTAAAATGTAGGAACTGCCAATCCTCCTTTGAAGTAGGTTCAGATGTAAGTTTCCAAAACGCCGATACCATAACAGCCTTTTTTCTATATAATTATAAATATTTCTCTAATTAAAACTTTTTTTATTGAAAAAAAAACTAAAGGCAATTAAAAATTTAATTGTGTGAATTAAATTTTTTGATTAATTAAATTCTTAAACAAAAATTTCATTGACTCAATTAAATTTTTTTTTAAAAATGTTCAAACAATTGAATTTTTAAACAAAAATTATTTTAAATTAAACAATTGAATTTTTAAGCAAAAATTAAATTGTTACAATTAAATTTTTTAATATATTATTTGTAGTTTTTTTTATTCAAGTAAACCTGTTAATTAAAAAAAAAAATTAAAAAATTTCTGTGTAATTGGAATTCCATAGCGTTGAAAAAAGTAATTTCCCTCTTAATATGTGCGGATTCAAGGTAATTTAATATTAAGGCTTAAAACGTCCAAGCAAATACTACTTCGATAAGGGATACCAATTAATTAAAAGAAACAAATCAAGCGTTTTACTTATTTCTTAAGAATAAACATAAAACAAAAAGTATAGACAAAAAGACACATTTTCTTCGAATTATGTCTGGCCCTTTAAGGTCATCGATAGGCTGGTAAAATGTAATAAAATATTTAAGGATTGACATACATGTTTGCCCATAACAAAGAGAATACTAAATACGACCGTTTGCTAAATCTAAGACTTTTTATAGCTATGCTATTTATTGCGCAATATAGGAGTTAGGACGTGATTTTTGTTACAAAAATAATCGACACTATTACAGTTATAAATTTATTATTATTTTTTATTTCTTTGTGCTTAAAAGCAGAGTACGAAAATAAACGAAACAAAATGTTTAATTTTGTTTTGTTTCGTTCTCTCAAGTGACTGAAACAACAACAAAACAAACAATACATTACTTCAATCGTATGCCGCTAGAAAATAAAATAATGCGAAATAAATGGAATCGTTTTGAAATATTTGCGGCGAATGTGACATCATCATATAATATAATTTTAGTGCATTGTTAATTCACACATGAAATTTGTTTTATATAACTAAGCAGCATAGCTATAACCAGTTGTCCTAAGACCCATCTCTTCTTTTTTGTTCCTTCAGTGATAACAAATGTTCATGTCGCAGTGACAGGCACGATTGAGCAGCACGTACAAGATAAGATTCCATTATTCAAATGGATGTTGCTTAGAGCCAACATTAGTTTTAATTATGTTCATAAAAAGGTTGAAAGAGAAATACATTTTTTCGTTTTATATAACAATTACCTTTAGTGACAAGCTGTATTGTAATCAAAAATAAAAGTCGTGATTGCAAAGCAAAATTTATAGTATCCGTAATAGGTTCTTATTTATTTTGTTTTCGTTTCGCTTAACCTGAAAAAAATTTGTTCAAGAGTCTGAATAATTTATCAAGCATTTGATTGATAATTTAAGTAAATAAATAAATAAATTTTAAGGCTTCGATGAGGCGGATATTTTATCCTTTCTTTGGGATAGTATTTTGTTAAACCAAGAAAAAAAAATATAAAAAAAAAATTCCTGTTTGTCTGTTTCAATAGCTGTTATAACGTTAAGTTAAGCACAATAACTCACGTTCAGTGACCATGAAGACGGCCCGCTTTACTGTTTGGTCCTTGAAATGCATCAAACACACCAGAGTTTTATTGAAAAATCATCTTGAGTGATTAGGTTAATTTTCGCCTCGTAGGTTCGTTATCCAGCAGAATTATAACATTTAGTGCTCGGGAAACCCAAGAATTAATGCTGGAAAGTCTCTCCATCTACAACGTGTTATTGTGAAGATTAATAATTTTGTCATCAACACTACAATCTGCCATGCATTATCTAAATTTGTAATCGTCAGCTTGTCATATCATTTTTAGGCAACCTGCTTTAGTTTTACAATTAACGGTGCCATCGCTCTTTTGCGTGAAAGTCTTCCTGACTGTGTGATTTCTCGAAGACGCGATCACAGCTCACCATTAAGAGACTACGTTAAAGATAAGGACTATGCGAATGGCCTTTAATATATTCGAAGCCTTAAAATTAGAATTCGCAATGAAAATTTAAAAAAAAATAATTCTGCCAAAAAAAAACCGACTTCAATGCTGTTTGCTTTGATTTGATAGAACATTTTTGAAAAAAATTTTATTTGATATAAAATAAAATTTTTATGGGCGTGACTCCGCCCATTTTTTAAATGCATGATTTTGTGTTTTTCAGAGTTCAGGGTGTGTGTTCAAGTTTTGTAAAAATCGGTATAGTAGAATCACTTAAAATAAAATATTAAATTTTAATAGGCGTAACTCCGCCCATTTTTGCAAATGGAAGATTGTGTCTATTTTTGAGCTCAAGGTGTTTGATAAGTTTCGTACAAATTGGTTAAGTAAAACTACGTAAAATGTAATAATAACTATTAATGGGCGTATACCCGCCCACTTTTTCAACTTTAAAATTGTGTAATTACAAGAACAAACGGTGTTCGTTAGGTTTTGCAGCAATCAAATAAGTAAAATATCATAAAATCAAATTAAAAAATTTGTGGGCGTGTCCCCGCTCAATTTTTTTACAATGGAATCAGTGGGAAGCTAGACCATCTCAGACCATACAATCAATCTAATATGAAACGAGTGATGAAGTAACACCGCCAAAAAAATTTAACGAATTGATAACCTCCTCCTTTTTTTTAAGTCATTTAAAAAGAATATCGTTTTGCAAGCGTAGCCGTGGCATATACTCCTGTTTAGGAAATTCCAGCCATTGACTGGCATCCTAGGGCTTTAAGTCAAGTGTCAAATTAAAATTGGTAAAGGAAACTGAATCTGTTTTTTTTTTCTTGCAACGTACTTAAGGATATGATATTAAGTATTCATGATATTTGAATAAGCTTGCCTTAAATTTCTATCTACTCATACAATAAATATAATCCTTATAACAAACTTATTTTGATTCTCTCTCATCATTTTGTTGTATACATCCATCAACCGTTTCATTGGTTATAAAGTCTTTCATAACATCATAAATTCGTAAATATTTTGTGGCTGGTTGTGTCCTTGTAGTTTGATTTCTACTCAAATTATGATTAAATATACTAAAATTCTGCTGTATTTCCAGTTTCTATTATTTTATTTTATTTGAAATAAAACAAATGGTGGTTTATAGCTTCCAAGATAAAGAAATAAATGTACGTGACGAAAAATTATACTTTTACTGGTTGCTGTTGTAAAATATTGATGTTGTTTGTTACTGAAATGTGTAGTGAGTCGGCCTAGAAAACCTTAAATGTTTACATTTTGTGGTTACAGTCATTTATAACACTTGCTAAAGTTTCATTCTTTATACTTTGCTCATCTTAAGTTTAAGAGTAAATTTGTCGACATTTTTCAATTTTGTGTACAAACACATGCACACAAGTGCAAACACCCACATTCACATTTTGTAATGCTGTAAAGAAAATCAAGCACTTGTAGCAACAATTTAAACCCCAAACAAAAGCTGGCAAAGAGTTTTCCACTAAAGACCCACCAGAAAGTTGATTGTATGCGCCAATTTTGATTCATAGATTAGTACCAAATATTCTGCAAGGCTTGCTAGGGTCTTGACTACGAATTACTCCTGTCCAACTTTTGTGAAAAGGGCGGACGTTTCCGGGTTAGATTTCTCTGCAGAATCCTTGGACTTTATTGGATGTAAGGATACGCTGTGAATAATGAGATACTAGCAATATCAACCTGCTGCTACAGGAAAATCCTTTACTTACGACAAATAAAACTTGTAGCTGAAAAGCCTGCTATCTGTTAAGAAAAATCTTTTTCATTTGCAATTGAACTTAAGCGCTTAAAGTATCTGGGTGTGGATGTTAGTGAGGAGGAGTATTGTATGGTTTTAGGTAATTTGTTAATAGCAAACTACTTTTGCCTATTTACTAGATTAAATCTAATAGCCCACCCCTGTTGCTTCTGTCACATATTAATTTTTTTTCCTCTTTGGTTATCTGCTTGTAAATTTCATTATTGCTCAGCCACATAAGGAAATATTTCAGAGTTTAAGTTCGTTTGTAATAGTGTTGACAAGGCTTAATTTAGATGAAAAATTACTAACGTATGAATATCCGTATCTAATCCTCATGAAAAGTAAAATAAGTTTGCTTATACTTAAACATATATCAAAGATTTAAGACTTAAAGCTACAGTTTTTGAATATACATACATACACAAAAACTAGGTATGTATTTAATATCTCTTCCGCTTCTTATAATATTCTCATTTCTCCGCTTTTCCTGAGGGATTATTATGTAATTAATTCAATTTGAAAAAACAAAACCTTATGAAAGCGATATCCGACTAGGAGGTAAAATTGCATTGTCTAATTATTTCGTCCATGACGAACAACGAATATAATCGAGTGATGCCAAATTTTATATAAATATACTAAAAACTTGGTATTACTGAAATGTGAATAAAGAATTTATCAGTCAGCAGTTGCGCAAAGTTCAATGCAAACATGTATAATGAGAGTTTTAATATTAAATCTTAAAAGCATTTTGCATTCATCCTAAAGGATAACCTTTTACAAATTTAATGAACTAATTAGTTATACGGGAAACACAGGAGCCTCCTACCGAAAAATATCTCTTGTATCCCTTTCAAAAGTGGGGGAATGCATAGGGGCTGGTGTCTATATATTGGGGACAAATATTCGTAGTTCTTTTAGACTGACGAATGAATTGGGGCGTTTTCCAAGCTGAGATCTTGGCGATTCTCAGAACCACGAAGTTTGTGCCAGAAATGTGGCTGAAGGCAAGGAAGTTACCTTCTACGTCGACTGTCAGACTCAGGAAGAGCCCAACTGCTAGTGGATATGAATATGAAGGCAATGACAGTCCTTATACTCGCTGTAACATAACACTCCAGATTTTTGTAGGATGTGCGAGGAACCAGAAACCATTGAGCATATTATCTGCCATTGCTCGAGGTTGCAACGTCATATGCTTAGATGGCTGAACATACGTTTCCATGAGATCATTAGTGTTATTGCAAAGTGTAAACTAGAGGATACCAAGAGTTTCATCGTAGGAATCTAGTGTATTAATGACAGATAGTAGGGACCTTCTGGGTATAATTGAGTGTTCAATTTTTATTAAAAGCTACAAATAGAAGAGAATCACTGCGAACCCAACTGAGTCTCCCTTTCTAATATAACCTAACCATCTATTTCCATGTGCATCATCTCTTTCCTAGAGGACCTTGTATAAACGTGCTCTCTTAAGAAATTCTTTGAGCATTCCTAGATTATTTTTACTTAATGAGGACATAAGTTCTATAAAAGGATTTTGGTTATACGTTTCAATTGTTACCTTCTCATGCCTTGACCCAAGCAAATTGAGCCGGAGGTGTTCCCTGGTATTGTTTATCTGTTCTCATAATAGATCTAGCCTAACTATGGGAATGCCAGCCTCTTTCCAGCCCAATTTATCTGCGGTTTCATTCCCATCCACTCCGTGGTATCCGAAAACCTAGCAGAGTGTGATCTTATTCATGCTGCTTGGCTTATTTAACTTAAAGCGTCATTTCCAGCCTAACTTAGAGGTAAATGGCAGCCTGACTGGATTTTTTTCTTCCTTCTTTTATGGTCAAACTGCGTGCATGTCTCAACGGCATAAACTTCCGATTGAAAGATTGAGTTTGTCCCAAAGACTTTTAGGCGTTAATCCTCTGTTTTAGGTAAGGTTAGGTTAAGTTGTAAAGAGAAGCCTTACGCTTATGTTAGCGGATATACACGTAAGACAGTATAAGTCTGTTGTGCACTCTCATGGGACTTAAAAACGGACCCCACCTTTATACGAACTCAGTATCATTCACGTAGTCGCTCAAACTTTTCCAGTCAATACCTCAAAGATGGGTAATATTCGGTAAGGTGTCATCCCCAAAGGAAGTGCTGCATTGTCTTGATGTACTCCATGCGTGCCCTGCATTCATTGTTTTTTGTGGCTCCAATTCAGTACAAATGCCCTCGTAAACTAGAGTGCCTCGTTAAGATGCCAGTCAACGTTCCTAGCTGGGGCTTGTTTAGTTTCTACATTTCTTTCATCTCTCGGGTCGCCCCATAGAACCTTGGTTAGATTAACCACAGTATCAATATTCCATCGTGTCCTGTGGCCCATCTTCTGCACCTTAAACGGCTTTACATTAATTATAGTTACTGTCTGCATCGTTCTAGCCTTTTTTCCAGTTCATTTGCACGTTCATTTTGTGTTACGTCGTACTGCGCCTGCACCCATACAAGACGAATTTTGTAATGTAATGCGTAATTGCCGACTTGCTGTCAGTAAATAAGCGGTGATTTTTTAAGAGCTTTCGGCTTTGATTTATCAAAAAAATAAAACACATAAACTTAAGAGGAATGTACGAATTCTTTATTTCATACGCTGGGTCGAATTTTGGCATATTCTCGTCAACATATCGGCCGGTATCTCAAGAATAAATTCTTCAATATTGTCTACCAGTGCGTCAACCATTGCGGACTTGTCTCTATAGACATAAGCCATAACATACATAGCTCCACAAGGCGTTAAACCACACGATCTAGACAGCCAATTGACCGGTCCCAAACGTGAAATGGACGGTTCACCGAACTCGCCTCTCAATTGGGCCATTGCTTCGCGTGCTGTGTGAAATGTTGCACCGTCTTGTCAGCCAACTCCAGCTCTTTCATTATGGGTAAAAAAAATTAAGAGAGGCTCCAATTGCTGCAAATGGCGCCGAATCGATAATCCACGATCATCAACAACACTGGCGTATACAGCTGCGATATTTTCCTCTGTCTGCACTCCACGTATGCATATTGGCGGTTTAATATTCAATAATGTAGTTTTGGTGCGAAATTTAGTTACAAGATTCCGAATAGCCGCCTCACAAGTTCGCCCAAACTGCCCATAAAATGGAAGAAGTGCACGATGCACTTTCTTAACCAAGCATGAATTTTGATAATAAAATTTTATAATCTGCCAGCGTTGTTCATTTGTAAGTCGATTCATGGCTAAATTGCAGGCCAAACTGAACATGTTTAACAGTAACATGTTACACGAAAACAGCTGGGTTGCCAAAAACAGTATTGCAAAAAGAAAAATTTGCTAAAAAATCACCCTTTATATTGACATATGTGGCCCTAATATTCACACACACACATCCTTGATTACACGAACTTACGCCTAGAAGACTGTATTATGGTCAGATAAGCGAAAGTAAATTTCGGTCTCCGGTTCTTTTATGAAGAAACCTCTAGCTTCGAGCCATCCGTGTAGTAACAAAACTCCCACGGGCGTTTGTTCCATCGTTGGATTGACCTAGGACTGTCCTTCTGGTATCAATGTCTCCCATTCAGTTGTAACCCTAATCTCACATACCAGATTAACCATTTCCAAAAACTGATCGCATCCATCCAGTGACGTCCATATGGTTCTGATGGTGTGGTATATTGTCTTGTCCGAACCATTCCCCTATCACTTTTGGACATTTTATAGTAAGGTTATAAAGAAAATAAAGAATGTTATATATATAAAGGACATAAAGAATGGTCTCCAATGCCCTGGTGTATGTCGTTCTCATAGCGCCGCTTATACATAGGCAGGACATTCTTTGAATCCTCTCTAAAATTTTGGTGCTTTTCTACCCATTGAACTCCATCATACTACCTTGGTCTAACAACTCCCACAAGAGAACCTTCTGGTGTATTAGCTGATGGTAGCCGTCTTGAAGTTGTATTCCCATGCCCATCTGTTGGCCAGAACACTATTAAGCCTTTTGTCAAAGCTATATGTCTTATTCATCACATAAGAATATTGCGCAAGTAGAAGCAAGTTGTCTTGCTAGCTATGATTGCACTTACTTCTGTGTCCTTGAAATAGTTTCTATCACAATCGTCAGAGGTGTGAGTTCAATGAGAACTTCCACGGCCGCCTTAGGACACGTGTGTATTTGTATATGCGACTATGGCTAAAATTATGCCATTAATTTTAAACTAGCCTGCGTTTGGGCTTATTTTCGACTTAATTAGCATCATTTTATTTATGCTTGTTTTTGTTTATGCACCTTTCCACATGTTTATCAGTGCACTCTTGCATATTTTGCGGTTTGGATGAGTGTGGGTGGGTATTATATATAACACATATACATACACTGAGTGTGAGAGGCAAATAGCCGCAATGTTATGGCTTGTGAAATTTGAACAGAAATAAATGATTTCATTTATGTATACCCACTTGACCTGAGATTCGATACGAGTATAAGCGAATGCTCTTTAAAGCGAAGAAATTTCGAAACAAAATTGTTAGATAGTTGTTCACAAATCTAAAAAAAATCGAATGTTCGATAAAGCTTCATAATTCGAACCTCTCTCGATAGTTTCTCGAGTGTGTGACGGTAGCCAAGTAGATGGGGGTAACATTTTCAAATCATGCAGATTAAGTTAAGGTATTAAAACATATAAATAAAATAAGTAAGTTAAAATAAATGAATTAAAATTTAAAATAACATTTTTTACTTTTTCTGCTGCCTTTTTGCGATATGGAAATTCGTTCGATATTCCCTCACTTTTCATATTGCTAGCGAACCTACGAAATTGAATGCTTTTTGGAACAAAACTGAGCGATAGGTGAACTTTTTTCATTTCATTTTTGAGTGTCACTCTCGATAGTCTCGAGAAATATTCGAAGTCGATATCAATAACGAAAGTCTTGCTCAACTGGGTATGGTTACATATGAATACATATGAACATATTTTATATTTATAAACATATCAACAATATGGTTGCATACAGTAAATTATATTTACTAAAAGTATGTAATTATGAAAGTTTATTTTGGAGATATTTCTCTTGCACTTACACATTGCAAAGTTTATATAATTTTTCATTATAAATCTAATTTGCTTGTTATCAAAGAAATAGTTTTGTTTTCTTTTAAATTTACCATTTATTTTATTCAAACCATGATTTCTGTTGCTTAAAGTTGTTTATTAAACTCAATAATAATTAACCCTAAATTAAACCTTATTTAAAATTCATTCAAACTCTATTTTAATATAATATAAAGAATTCGTTTAATCTTTGATAAATCACAGTAAGACGTGGGGCAAATAGCTTAGCGTACTAAACTTCCATACGACTCAAATTTTATTTATTACTGGTAATAAAAGTCAGCAAAATTTTTTAATTAGTTATTGATTTCGTCAAGCATAATATTTTAATTAGTTGAACATAAAATCATGATTGATATTCATGTTGATTAAGTTTCTTATATCTATTTATAAAACACACACACACACATACACATATTCTTAACCAAGTTCCCTGCTCGTAAATAATACTTAATCATTTGAGATTTATTTAATGTCATCAGTTTGGATTTTGCTTTAGTAGTATTGTTTTTAATTGTTGTAAGATTTATTGAAATGAAATAATGTGCTGTAAATGTTAATGGTTTTATTAATACAGAGGAGCTCGGTTATAATGAACTGCACTGGACCAAACATTTTTATTCGGTACACGTGACGAAGTTAGTTGCAAGCGAAGCAAATAATTTTTCCCAAGGAATTCAAAAAGGAAAAAGTTAAGCATATCCAGAAAAGTTCTAAGACTTCCCACATCAAATGTAATATTCTCTTGAATACTACACCGTGTGGCACCACCACTTAATTTGAGCTGGAATGACGTTAAGTTAAATTTACACTAGTATATCATTGGACCAATTGGTGATGAAGAGCGTACGATCTGACAAGAAAATGCAACCAACGCGCAAGCAGCGACATATACTCACCTGAGTCGCGACCTCTTTCGAAAAGTGTGCCAGCTGAAAACAACAAATTGCCGACAAGCTGGACGCTGAACAGTGACAATGGCGAGCTGAACATATCGGAAAAGGAGCAGATTAAAGTATGAGAAGATAAGTACTCCAAACCATTCTAAACCCCAACACCACATGCTGAGAGAATTGGCACATGTCGAAGACCCGAAGAAAGCTGTGGTATAAGATCTACCTCGGCATAACTCGCGATTTCAGCCTAGAGGTCTAACAAAGCTTAACGCCCAGACAACAACTACTCAAAGCGAGTCCCATCAAGAGTACTTAACTTCTATTCCCATTAATAGCCGAATATTAGACAAGTAATGAGCAATTGCCAGCCGAAGTTTCAGAGGGAACGATCACCCACCTGTCCAAATGCTGTTAAGCATTTAATGGAAAAACAAATAACAAAATTAAATTGTCTTGTTTACTTTTCATTACTCTTAAATTACCAACACTTTCAACCGCAATTACAGGCATCACGTTTCTGGTTGTTGAATTTTTGAGAACAATTTTGTCTTTTGTGTGTCTCCTTTGCGCTCCACAAGTGCACTTGAATACTTAAGCACGATAGCAAAAAATAAATAAAAAGTAATGCTTAATACCAAAAAAAAAAAACAAAGAAAACAAAGCCAAGAAAATCTAAATTAAAATTCAGATTAGGCTTTAAATTGGTATCAGAACTGTTTGAATATAGAATACCAAATGAGAACAATGGCAAGATGTGTTGTGTGTGAATGCATATGTGAATGTATGTATGGATGTATGCACATGTGTACATATGTGTGTGTGAGTGTATTGCAAATCTGGGTTGCAATCTACATTTTTTTTTCTTCTATATAATCTTAAATGTATGTTTGATGGTGTTTATTTTCTGTTATTTTTTTATGTTGTAGGCTTTGCTGTTGATGTTGTTGTTCTTGCAAACATATTGTTGTTTCTTTTGTAATGAATGCACACCCCACTTCCTTAATAGTTTGCCTTTTACAAGCATCTAAATGAAGAAGAGTCCAAAATGATGATGTGAGTGAAAGAGAGAGAGAGAGAGCGAGAGAGTGTGTGGGAGGGCGAAAGAAATACCACACGCACCCATTAAAAGCAAACAACAGCATGTCACTTTAAAGATTTTCTGAACACACACTCGTGCAAGCAATTGTACGCAAACACTTACTTCGACTAATGTACGCAGCCAAGCGAGCACGGTACACTGCACACGAGCCTTTTTCTTTCTCTTTACATATATATTTTTGTGTGTAATGTGTGTGCAGTATTATTGTTTGTAGGTTTTTTTTTATAAACACTTATACACACGGAGCTTAAAACTTGTCATTGTGCTTTCACTTGTACTCCAGATTAAGAACATAAAAAAAGGAAAACTACTACGCACCGTGCAACAGTTGGCAATATGAGAAGAATAATAAAAATTTTCTGCAGATGTTTCAGTGAACCCATAATTTATTTATTAATAATAAAAAAACTTTTCAAGGCTTAAATTGAATATTAAAAAAATTGTGTGCTTCAAAAAAAAAACATGATTTAAAAATGCAAAAATTTTATTTAATTTGAAACTGAAAACAGCCGGTTGTTGCGTTCTACTACGTGTTTGTCAGAATATTTACAACTAACTTTGGTGTTAGTTGTTCATTAATAATTATCACATGTAATTTGGCTTACAAAGCGAAGCAAACTTTAGCCTGCTCAAATCATAAATACTGAATAATTTTCTTTAAACTTTGGAAGAGATAAAAGTCTTACAATAACAAATTATCGGATATGTATTCAATTATAAAGAAGAGCATATGCCATTAACATATCAGCCAAATGCCCGCCACGTTTATTCTTTCCAGACCATATTGTTTTCATAAAATTTTCCATCACCGATTCGCACATTTGCGGCTGCATGATCTCGATAATTTGAAGAATTACATCTTTGGTCAAGAAATGATTGTGGGTCATTTTGTATTGACTTTATCTTAAAGGAACCTCAAAGAAAAAAGTTTAATGGTGTTAAATCACACCGCCTCTTCCAGAAATCACACGGTAATGAAACTTTTTAATCAAAAAGCAATGGCATCGTTACTTGTATGGCAAGTGGTACTGTTTGCTTAACAAAAAGTCTTCGAAATCAATATCTTCTGATTCTGGCCAAACAAAATCATTAACTATCATTCGTTAGCGCAATTCATTCAGCGTGACAGTTGATCCAGCTTCATTTAAAAAAAATTAGAACCAATGAGCCCGCCAGACCAAAAAACTCTACCAAACAGTCGCACCTTGAGGATGAAGTCACTTTTCAACAATAATTCTTAAGCTTTCCGAGATTCAAATGCGAAAATTCTGCTTGTTAACGCAGTCTCCGAGGCGAAAATGAGTCATCGCTCACTCCAGATCGACGTCACGTCAATGCAATATAAAAAAAAAGAAGAGAGGTCTTAGGACACCCGGTTGTAGCTTTGCTGCTTAGTTATATACCACAAATATTTCAAAACGTTTTTATTTATTTCCCATTATTTTCTTTTCAAATTTAACAAATGTTTGTTTTAATTATGTTTAACTGCTTTGCATTGGTTGGTATAACCAATTTCGACGGTTAAAATTGCACCAATCACCAAAAAAAAATTAAAAAATTAAAAATTTTTTTTTCTGTTTAGGAGGTCAGGGATTCACTTTTTCCAACAATTTCCAGAAAAATTTTAAAATAAGACACAGTGTGATGCAACAAAAATCACTATGCACAAATATTTTTTATACACTCCCTCTCGGCCTTTTATTTGTCAATATAAATTTTTTTTCTCTTTGTGTGTAATCCATTTAAAGAATTTCATTTGAATTTAATATTTTCCAACTGCAGGAAAAATAGCAAAACAAAAAATATACATACATAAGTATATTTTTTATTTCTTCACTTTTATCTAGCCTTTTCACTTTTCTCCTTCATTTGCATCTTGTTTTTCTTCAGGCACATGAGAAGCTATAGAGATGCAGTCATACATATATAAAATTTTTTTTCTTCTAACAATTTGACTTAAAGTGCACTTAACCCACTTTGTTGTTCTTGTTGCCGTCGTTTAGTGCTAGGAACACAATTGGGACGAGCGACGAATTTCGTCCATGTCGACGCATTCGTCGATAAAAGTTCGCTGCGTCAAAATTCGTCGTGTAAAGCACTACAACGACGAATTTAAGGCCTCATTAGTTTTTACTTTTCGTTGTCGTTCTGTGGCGTTCTTTTCTGTATAAAATATTTTGCCATTACTTTTTCTGTGCAAGGAATCAGCTGGCAACCTATAGAACAGGTTTTAGTTGTATACAAAATTTCACAACAAACTAATACATACACACTTTTGGCTGTCACTTGACGTTGAATTCTATTTTCTACAGATTTGTCCGCAACAGAACAGAACGAAAAAGAAAAAGCAAACCACACATACAGACTTTCAATTGAACAGAAACAAAACAGTTGCTTCTTAACGGAACAGCACGTACAAACTAATTCTACCTTTACTCAGCAAATTCCTCACTTATAATTGATAAAGTTGGTTATGTGTGTACACACAGAGACACAGAGAGACAGAGAAAATTTTTACAAAATAGAAATAAATCTATCTTAGAGTTCGTCACGCACCACGAATTTCGTTCGTGGGCGGTGTTGTGTTCATTTTCACATTCACAAACGTGTTTTATTTCTGATGACGAAAAATTCGTCGTTCGTCCCAGTTGTGTTCCTTGCATAGAGCAAACTTGATACTGTTACTTCTGTGCTCATTCCCTTTGCTTGTACGAGTATGTATGTATGTATGCATGTCTGTATGTGTTATGTTGGTGTGTTTTGTTGTGTATTATTATTATTGTGACAAGAGGCTTGTTCTTATTTTAAATTTGTTGTTTTTTTTATTTTCATTTCTTACATTTGCAAATGGGTAGTCTATCTATGTGGGAGTTTTCCATCTCTGGTCTTTTGTAAACAACTTGAAAACTTAAAATACTTTCTTCTGTGTCATGTCAAGAGTGTTTAGCATTAGGATTTTCTTCTTTTTTTTGTAGAAAGAAGAACACAATTTTTCTGTTTTTTTTTTTTTTGCTTTTCGTATTTAATGTTTGTTTTCTTCGCCAAAGGTTAAGTTAAAGACTTAGAAGCAAAAATATATTTTGTATATGTTACGGTTGGCCAGAACGCAGGCATATAATTATGTGCTACATACACGACCCTTTTAGCAGAATAATGCAAGGCATCATGAGGAAACTCTTACATTTAGTGGCTGGAGTAGAAAAAATTTAAGTCCCGTCTACCGAAATTAAACTTATTCAGGAAAACTTGTGCTTAGCAGACACAGAGAAAGTTAAACAAAGTAAACACGTATCAGGCAATCATATGGTTTTTATTAGTTGTTAAGGGAACACAAGGGAAATTTTATTTTGAGAAGCGAATGCTTCAGATTTATCTTTCGGATATTATTATTAAACACGTTGTACAGAAATGTTTTTAGTTCGTTATTAATGACAAAATTCATTGATATATTGATGATATTTATATCTGGAATGAAGCCTTTTTATAACCTTCACCAAAAGTTTTAAAGCGTATATGGGCATTTCCACCGAAAAGTGCACCTTTACTTTGTGACGTACCTTGTTTTTCAAAAAAAAAAAAACTAATGTTTTATATACTCCTTTTTGCATATCGGTGTAGGCGCAATTAGGTCTACATTCGGTAAAAACTAAAAAGCAAACGAACAGCATAGCTCTAAAATAAAAACTTAATTGCATAGTGACGTAACGTAACAAAAGGTGGACTTTTCTATGGAAACTCCCATAGATAGGGTTTGTCGCTCCGTTTCCACAATATTCATATGCAACCCGATATCATTCAGTTCAATAGTGTCATAACTCAAACAAACTTGTTTCGCATGTTTAAAGTTTTTAATTTACATACAGCTCAATGAAGGCACGAAAAATATTCTTCTCTCAGCAGGTGATGGTGCAAGCAATTTATATGAACATTTTTACGCATTATTAACTCAAAACAAAAATTTTTTGAGCTATTATACTTTTGAACTGAATGTGAGATACATATATCCTGGGTCCTTATAAATGGGAAAGACGAATAAGCGATTTCCGTCTGTCCGTCCGGGTTTCCGAAGTTCCCAGAAAAGCTAGAGACTCCGGTCTTGGACTGGTGTATCAGAAATTGTCCGAAATAGATTGGCAAAATCGAAAGTACGGTTCCAAAGCTAGAAAATTTAAACTTAATTTTGCCATGTACAAGTAACTAGATAAAACTAATTTTTTTTTTTTTTTAAGTAAACATTTTTCCCCCATGTGCATAAAATTTAAAATGAATTTGAAATGTATTTTATTTAAAATTTTTCATACAAAATTTTCCTAAAATGGATCTTAAATTCATTTTATTTTTTTTTATGAATATGGGTGTTTATATTTTAGTAAGAATAAAATTGGCAAGAAAAACGACTCAGGGTTGGAAAATTGCATTTTTTTTTTGGTATATAAAAGTAACCTAAAATATTTTATCATTTTCTCTATAAATTAAATATATTTTGTATTTTTAAAATAAATAGATTGATATCCTACCATCTTTCAGTTTCAAAGTCTACTCATATGTATGTACGTAAATCATATTTTTCTTTACTTTCGTGCACATTTTTTTTTATATTAAAAATTAATGTTCTATAAAAGGCAACACAACATCAAAATGTCCCTTATCATCATACAAAATATTTGATATAAAAGAAAGTAAAAGAAAAATGTGTTCAACCTGCAAAAGTTTCATCATTAAAAATATTTACTGGCTGAAAGGAAGAGCAACTTTATAACGATCAATGAAAGTAGAATTTTTTAAATAAATTGCTTGTATCAAACGTAACACGTGCAAGTCAAACTGTGAAACAAATTATAAATTCATTTGTATACTTTTAATGGTCCTTATTCTTCAAGTTCTCAGAGACTTATTCGTTTGCATATTTTGTTATTTATTTAATTTTAGTTTATTTTTTATTCACTTAAATTGATTGGAGGTCATGTGTTTAATTTTCTATTTAAAATAATTTAAAATTTAAATCAAACAAAAAAAAAAAGGCAGAATTTATTTTGTGAATATCAAAAATGACACATCAAGTTATTTAAACAGATATACACTTACATTCCTACGAAGACCACGCAAAAAATCGTGAATAAAAATAGCTAGTCGCCCGCAAAATAGAGTGACATATTCCATACCTTTAAAAAATCATTTAAATTGAAAAAAATCATTATTTTACTGAGTAAAACATGCAAAAGAAGTGAATATCAAGCAGTGAATTAAAAATTTTTCAATACCGAGAACATAATCGTAGCTCAGTCAATGCTTATGAGAATACGTAGAATACGTGTGCTTGTTTGACTGGGTTTACCCGCGACAATTTTACTTGAGCAACTTTTTAGTTCCTGGTCGAGAGAAAAAAATATGCTAGCTGCCTCTTCATTATCTTCTCCTCTCTCCTGTTAACCTTATTTATCAGCCGTTAGGTTAGCTTAGGTTTGATGTAAGTTTTCGGCTCACTTTATTCCAAATAACAGGTCCCCTTTGTGCTACCTGAGTGGGTAAGAGATAGCACGGTTCCCAGGTTTCTTTCGACTGACATCCCCAATTTAAAAATTTCTATCCCCAAAATTCCCCAAAAGGCAATTTGTACTAATTTTACGATTTCAGCAGATGGATCAGAAGTGTCATAACAAATTCAATTATTTTTAAAATGTATATTAATTCGTAACAGAGATTTAAGTACTGAATTTTGTTTCTAATTTAATTTTTTATTGACTCCATTGCCGAAAAAACTCGTTCGTTGCTCGTTGATACACAAAGTAAGCTTCTGCCCAAAACATGTTTAAGTTGTTTGTTATTTGTATATAAAACTATAAGCATCAAATAAGGTAAAGAACTAATTGTCAAATAACTTAAGTTACATAGATACTTAAGATACATACATACGTGTAAACCTGTTTGTCTTCTAATAAACCTTATTTAAATCTTGCTAACAACAAATGTTCATTGTTACCATTTATCATTTTATATTATTTATGAATTAAAAAAGAGCAATTGGAATATGTATTGATATTAAAATATTCCGAGAAATAAATAAAAAAAATATTAAGTAATATACAAATCCCCAAAAATTCTCATAAAATCCCCAAAACATAAAACTTATCCCTAATTAATTCCTCAGTCCCCAAACCAAAATTCTTATCCCCATTTCGAAAAATAAATCCCCCATTTGGGGATAAATCCCCTAATCTGACAACACTGAGGGATAGTGACAGGGCAGATAGATAGAGAGAAGAGCAGCTAATTAAATTTTGTTTTTGTATATACAGCTCTGCTACAGCGCGTTTTTGTTAATTTATTTTAACATTTTTGCAGCGCCTCTGGTGTTAAGTGGGCGCATTATTCTTATTTTACTCTGCCGATGGCGCTATGCTAATGCATATTGCAGCGCTCTTCTTCATCGATATTTGTAGCAATAAAACCTGCTTGAAAAAATTAAACGAAAACTGAAAATCGTGCAAGTTCAAAAAAATGTAAAAAAAATTTATTTCTTCCTATTTGGGATTTCAAAGTCACGTAAAAGAAAGTAATTTTGTCATTGTATTGTTCACACGAGGATAACCCATATATTATTTAAGCATGTCCCACTATTGAAGAAATCGCGAATTCATGCAACAGTCTTGAAGCGAAGAAATCTCCAGGTCTTGTTGAAATTGCAGCAAAGCTGTTGATGTCCAATGGCTTACGAGTAATCGGCTAAAGCTCCCAATTATTCGAACACTCTAGTTTGTTATAACAGACGTGTTATTACTCTGTTGAATAAGGTAAACACCCAAATAATTTCCTGAAGGATCTCCGACCTCAACAACTTTGAGGCAGGAACAAGCTGGCTTCCGATCTCATAAGTCCACTATCGATCACTTGCACAGCCCCAGTGTCATCTCTAAACACTCTGTGAAATGGCGTTCACCAACAATTTGTTTATGTCCCATAGACTTCATAGACAAATATGGAGTGCATTATCGAACATGATAAACAAATTAATACAAATAATTCTCTCAAAAAAGTCGACTTCAATGCAAAGATTTGATAGAAATTTTTCGAAAACTGGAAGTAAACTCTTTCAAATAAAAAAAATTTTAAAATATTTTGATTAAGAAGTACGTGAAATATAAAATTAAATTTTAATGGGCGTTTAATCTGCCCATTTCTTTAAATAGACGATTGTGTCTATTTAAGAGGTCAAGGTGTGTGGTAAGTTTCGTAAAAATCGGTTAAGTAGAAACACGTGAAATATAATAATAAATTTTAATGGGCTTAGCCCCGCCCATTTTTTAAACTTTAAGGTTTCGCCACAATCAAATAAGTAGAATATCATAAAATTAAATAACATAATTGTAGGCGTGCTCCCGCCCACTTTTTTTTTACAATGGGACCAATTGGCAGCTATACCCTCTCAGAAAAAAAAACTTTTTACAATCGGTCTAAAAACGAACCGAGTTATGAAGTAACAATGTCAAAAAAAAATTACAGACGAATTGATAACATCCTCCTTTTTTTTGAAGTGGGTTAAAAAAGGGAGAAAGAAGAAAGAACACAATTTTATGATAAATTAAACACTTAAAATTATATATGCGATTTGTTTTTACTGTATGGGACTCTCTCTAGCTTACGTTATTGCATCTTTGGAAGCGAGAGAGTATGCAGTTCATATAATCCATACATTTGGTTGGCTTCCATTAACAACATTCACGACTGCGCTTAGGCGAAACTCATTTAGAGGATATGATGATCATCATTTGGATGATGATGCTTGCCCGTAACAAATTTATTTTTGTTGCCTACGAAAGAGCTGTAGAAGACACAAATAACTGCATACAAATTTTTTACCAACTTCTCATGTGCTGTCTTTCTCTTTAAGCTCTTCAAGCTTTCTTTTCAAGAACTATTCCGTATACAAAATTAAATTTATCAAGTTTTAATAAAAGAAGAATAGTGTGCTTATATTTGGAAACTCATAATCCTCTTACTTTGTTTCTTCCACTTCAAAGTTTTTCATTTATCCCAAAAGTAATAAATTTCGTATCACGAAAAAAAAATGCTCATCAAAAATTCATCAATTTAGTTGTACCAGCCGCACCATTGTCACTTTCACTTATATTTGCATTTTACTGATATTTTCTTTATTTTCATTTATTTACTACGAGTATTCTTTTGGAGAGTTTTCGCATGGTAAAAGTATGAAAAAATATAAAAATTAAATTAAATCCATCAAAATTTAAGTTTTTAGATTGTCTTTGTTGGTTTGTACGGTTTGTTTTGACTTGATAAAAATGTTTTTGCCCTATTGTCATTATATTACGATGGCGGATCAGTAAGTCCGTGACTTTTTGAATGAAATACATTTTTTTTTGCAGAACAAAAATTTATTTTTCAACATAATCTCCTTTTAATACACTTAGTCCAACGTTTCTCCAGTTTTTGTATCCCTTCCAAAAAATAGGATTTTTCGAGGTCCTTAAAAAGGCCAATAATTTCATCGTTGGAGATCTCTCTTTCCATCAAGCCATATTCTTAGGTTTGGAAATAGGAAGTAGTCACTAGGGGCTAAATCCGGAGAATATGGCGGATGAGGGAGGTACCAAGTCGTACTTTTCTTTTTAAGTTCTCATTAAATCGGTCGAATAAGTGGGCATAATATTCGCCGTTTATTGTTTTTCCCTTTTGAAGGTAATCGATGTGGATTATCCTTTGTGTATCCCAAAAAACTGTTGCCATTACCTTATTGGCCGACAAACTTGCCTTGGCCTCCTTCGGAGCAGGTTCACCCGTAGACACCCATTGTTTAGACTGCTGCTTGGTCTCCGGAGTACAGTAATGGATCCATGTTGCATCCACAGTTACAAAACGCCGCAAAAACTCATTCGGAAAAGTGTTTGCGAGGTTTCGTAGCAATCAAATAAATCATAATCAATGAAATAATCATAAAATCAAATAAAAAATTTGTGGGCGTGTCCCCGCCGAATTTTTTTTTTTTACAATGGGACCAATGGGAAGCTATACCCACTCAGACAATATTAGAATCTTTACAACCGGTCTCATATGAAGTAACTATGCCAAAAAAAAATAATTGATAAGCTCCTCTTTTTTTTTTTTTGAAGTCGGTTAAAAATAAAATGATTTCCTTATCAAAAAACAAAGTTTTATGCAAAACGTTGCCGACCTATTGATCCGCTCTAGTATTTATTTGGTGTTAAGCTTAATGTATTAATATAAAAATTTTCTTGACTATTTTCAAGAATTTTTGGTTGAAAGGTAATAAAAAAATTTCTAGCAGAAACTAATTTTTTTAACCAAACTTTCTTTCAAGCTTTCTATTTAAAAACTTAATAAAATTAAACAAAATTTGTTAATATAGATTTATAGTTTAATGTGTATTTTATTCTTCGAACCAAGATATTTCTTGCAATATGATTTTGTGCTTTATATAAAATTTAAAAAGAAAACATAGAAAATGGCAAAAAGTTGCTGACCAGTCTCGTTAAGAAAGAAAAACACACAATATTTTACTGAAATCTGCAAATAGTAGAAATAAAGAAAGTTACAATTTATATTTAAATATTACGGAAACGAAAAACTTCTCATAAATCTTTTTATATATTTTGTGTTTTTCTTGTTACAAAGAAGTTAAACAAAATTTAGTTACAAAAAAAAACTATGAATAAATTGTTCAACAACTCTGAAAAGTTAAAGTGGAGACGTAGAAGATTGGAAAATATTGCTTAACAGCTCGTGGAAGACGAGGAAGAATGGAAAATATTGCTTAACAGCTCTATTTAAGCTTTCATAAATTAAGTATAAAAAAATAAATTAATATAAATTTTGATTATGATTACTTTTTATTTATTTTTTGATCTCTGTCTATCTCTAACCTCAATGAAAGCAAAAATTATTGAAAAATTCCTCAGCAAATTATACAATAAAATTCCTTACTTAAGCTGGTTTTAATATTCACAGCAGTTGCTTATCTAATATATTTATTTATTAAATATTCATTTGTTAGTAATAAAAACCAAGGACATGATAGAATGATAGACAGCATTTAAACTGCATATACATACTTTCATTCCGTCCTGCAGAACTTTGGGTGACCGTGAAACCTTCCCCTTTTATTATTAATCGAGCAGCAAGTACACACACTACACCAAAAATTTATGAATATATATTTAATTTACAACAAGATTGTTTAATAATGATAAATGCATTACAAAGTATTACCACAAAAGCCACAAGCAGCAAAGGGAAAACTACATCTAAAACTAACCAAGCAAGCAAATCATCAATACCAGCAGCCAGTAATAAAGGCAGGCAGAGCGACAGACAGGCAGACAACTTTATATTATAACAAGGTAACCGACATGTATTTTGCCATTGCAGCCACACTCTTGTGTACTCGTATATTGTACAGCAACAGCATTACTTAAAGACAGACAGACAGAGTTGATAAGACAACCAGCCATACAATTATCCTTCATTGTGCAGCACATCAATTTTGTTTTAGCTGCACATACTCGTACATACATTTTCACATACCCTATTAGCCATGTTTGGCAGGAATCACCGGATAGGAAAGGTATAGTTAAGAGAGGATTAAACTATAAAGCTTGACTCATTTTACAACTCCTTTATTTTGCATTTTATTAATTTCTTTAACATCGTTGCAGCGCCTCTAGTGTTAAGTAGGCGCATTACTTTCTAGTGTGCAGCCATTTTATTTATTGTCTTATTTCGCTACAAATATCGATGAAGGATGGGTTTGTGATATTTATTAGCATTAACACCAGGGCACACTGGTATCCTTTGGATCAAAGAATAACCAGTTGCATAATGCTACAAACACAACTGGAACGAACTACGAATTTTTCGTTGCGAACTTTCGTCATCAGAAATAAAACACATCTCATCTACGCATATGAAAATTAACACAGTACCGCCGTCGAACGAAATTGGTCGTGCGTGACGAACTCTCCGACAGATTTATTTCTATTTTTACACCGACGAACGACGCCAAAACAATTTTCTTTCTCTCTCTCTCTCTTTCTCTTTGCAGAAACAATAACCAACTTTATTAATTATAAGAGCTAAGTTCGCTGAGTAAATTCGTCATTGTTGTGCTGCACATGACAAATTTACAAATTCGTCGCCGTGGAAGAAATTCGTTGTTCGTTCCAGTTGTGTTCCTAGCATAAGTCGTATACTTGACAATAGATGGGTAAAAGGAGTACCTCTCGGTACAAGGTAATGATTTGATTAGCATAATATGAGGACATACAGAGTTAAAAAATCTCCGGGTGCATGGGTATTGATAACGATATAACATGTAGAGCTTGCCAGAAAAATGATAAAACTCTCGATTACCACCTGCAGCAATGTCTAGCAGTCTCTACCTGTTTACAGAAAAGTGTCCAGAATTCGCGTTTAGCTCCCCTTATCTTCTTGTTGTATATTCTGAGTTTCATTTAATATTCATCCCAATATGCTTCAAGTTGTTTCCTTCGCGCTCTTTGCCAAGATTTATCAGATGTCCTGTCACCCAAGGTTTTTCTTTCGGGCTCTTCCTATTATGGAGTGGACAGCACTCCTCAAAGGTTTGTGTTGTAGACTTAGTCAATTTTGGACCTAATTTCAAAAGTTAAAGGGTTTGGGGGAAAGTGGTCTATAGTTACGAAAATGTAGCTATGGTGCCAGAAGGAATTAAAGTCCGATACTGCCAATCTCGAATTTCATCTATTGAGTTGTCTAAACTTTTTTAGGTTTTTTCTATATTGAAGAAACCAGGTTCACAAGCTGGCTAAGTTTGATAAGTTTTCGTGGTTCGTTCTTAAGTACTTTCTGTAATATATCTTCATACTATTAAATTATGTGTTTATGTATTTAATGAATTAAGGTTTCCAAGGAGGATTGGAATCCAAATATTGGGGCTGAACCTTTATATTACTGTTCAAGAATAAATGTATGATCTTCGAGTAAGTCAGGGGGAAAGGGGATTGAGTTCAGAGGGTTGTTCAAGGAGGAGAATAATAATAAATATGCTCTCTTTCCTTTATATTATTAATAACACCAAGAGAATTATTAATATTGTATATAAAAAAACTTACATTTATTTGGGAATGCAAAAGGGTTAAAAAAATATAGATGAGTCTCACGTCTGTGCTGATGTAGCTAACTTATTGGAAGGAATTTTCGTCACCCCGGAAGTCCCGAAAGTCGTTCGTTTTCATTCAGAAGTTGAGCTCACCACACAGAAGTTTGACTTTTATATGCTTACATAGTTCATATATGCATAGATTTTATAATCTAGTACAAAACAGGGTTGGTGCTTTCATATTTAACTACAAAATATATAAATACTTCAATTAAAATAGTTGTTTTCATCAAATGTAAAGAGAATGTAAGTTAAAATAGTTGCTATTAGCTTAAACAGTATGAGTTTAATCCGAGTCGAATTGTGTCAATATTGATTGCCCCTCTTTTCAACCTAACCTAACCTGACTTATTTAAAGTCGTTCAAACCAATCTTGTCGTCAGTCGCCAGTCGCCAGTGTGTGAAGTTGGCTGAAGTAGTTAGCATGTTGATTAGAAAACCGAAGGTCCTGGGTTCGAGCCCACCATTTTTCTGATGTGTAGTAGTGTGCCTTTTTGTCATGTAGTTGGAGGAAAGTTCAAGTGAGGGGGGCATAGTCAATGGTTACTGAATTATACCGAATTCAGCTGATACTAATCCTAATGTTATATCAGAACACCCTGCTTTATCTCTGTGTGTAGCAGAATCATCGGCGGAGTAAAATAATCAACAAAATTACCTCGAAAATTTAATGTGCTTCATTGACATCAGAGGCGCTGCAATACTATCTTAAAAATAAATAACTTGCAAAAAGCGGGGTTGTAAAAGAATAAAGCCTTCCCTATATCTTCCTTCTATCACTATCGCTTTCCTAAAGAAGGTAACACCCAGTAATAGTAGTAAACATTCATTGCCTGAGTGTTACTTTTCTTTATTACAAATAAAAAACCCCTACACGCACGACAATTGGTTTCTTATTTTTACGTATTATATCTTCAGAGAATATGTTGCTACCGTCCAGCTGACAAAACAGTGGTTGGTATTCTCACCACAATAAAGGTGTCTTAATGTACCACAAATTGCCTTCAGCTGTCCTCTACATTGAATCTGTCGAAGAAATCTTCTGCAGCAACTGAATAAAATCTCACATCAAATCTTTATAAAATTCTCAATATTTTAAGATAACAAATGAGACATTGTCTTAAAGACAGCATCGATGAATCTTCTATAACTGTTTGAACAATTGGGTTTTGGTGTTACCTATTGTATGCCATCTCAGAAGCAAAAAAAGACCGAATGTTGCACTAAACATACATTCACATCTGCAAGAGGTTTGTAGTTTAGTGCAGACAAACATAATGAAAAATTCTTAAACTAAAGGGCTGATGTTTGATAAGAAATTTATTTGTGTGCACCCTAGAGGAATTTGAAGTTGTGCAAAAGCAATGTGCAAAATACACCAAGATATACCTTTCTTGCAAAAGTTTTTCACATTTATAACCCTCATTAGGGTGCTAGTCGATCGTATTACGAGTTGCGATTTCGTTTTAGAAGGAGTACTTTGGTTTGCTTACATACAAAAAGGTAGGGCACTATTTATAATGCTCTGCAATTATGATGGCTAAGATGCACAATGGTACGAGGGTACGAGGTTACCATAGTGCATCTCTGTGTGAATGAAAATCAATTTATTTTTCAACGTAATCTCTTTTCAGCTCGTCGCCATGACTGACGAACCAAACATACCTTGAACTTCTTTGCCACCATTTCACTACTCCGAGAAACACACGGTCTTGATTGATGTTTAGTTTAGTTGGGACCACATTTCGTCCACTGTTGTGGAAGGATGCAAAGATGCCTTTCTTTGCAGCTTAACAATCCTGCGTAATTGTCACACGATTGCATTTGTGGTCGATTGTGAACAAACGCGGCACCCATTGTTCGGAAAGCTTTCTCATACCCAAGTGTTACTTCAAAATTGAAACAAGTAATCCATTGGCTTACACAATCTCGCTCACTCTCAGTCTCCAAGCGGCCGACGCCATATCCTTAATTTGTCCAATTGCTTTCAGAACGTTTGGCTTCTTTTGTGCTTGTAGGCCACAACGTTATTCAATAAACTATCTTTTAACATTAAAATTGAAAGCAAAAAAATTTCATAATTTTTATCAAGCTTAGCCTTAGCTTTGATGGACATTTTTTCCGCAAGAAATAATGCTTAGTGGGCATACAAAATCATGTTTTCTACAACCCTTGCAGCGCTATTTCATGATGAATGCAAATACCTTACCAAGACCTGACTTAAAGCAATGTAATCCTAAGGCAGTTTTGTGCTTAAGAAGCTTCTTTAGCTAGATGGACGAGATTACATATCTTAAATGGATGGTCATTGCATTTGATGGAGCTCCTGTTCCATAAATTAGTAACTAAGCGAATCTCTGTTTGAGTGCTTTGACGAAAACCTAAATAGAGAATGTTGAAACCCGCCCAAGAAGTTGAGAGTGCAAGACATGACTTCTTTTGCACAAAGCGATTCACTCACATAGAATATGTGTAATTGTCTCATACTCATCCGTGCACAAGCGATAAAAAGTGACCGATGCTGATTACATTTTAGTGAAATAAAGGAAGTCAAAAAGGATCTAATAACGACAATCAAACCAAATCTTCCTTGTTGTCAAAATTTCATTCCCCTTAATTAATGAATTGAATTGTAAGATTAGTAGCAGCGCTACTCTTATCCAATTCATCTGCTTCCTTGCTTAGGTATATTTAATTTGATTGCCATCCCTTAACTAACACACGTTTGCGTTATTTAGATTTTTTGGAAACAGAAAATTTTCACTTAAATATCACCTTAAGCAGGTACTGTTCAGTGAACAGTAACTGTGATTTCTGCTTTTACACTTTTCGACAACAACCGATACAGACATAGAATAATAAGCATTAAAAACATTTCCTCGTTTTGTCATTAAAAATGCAGCAATTAAAATTAATCCTAAAAAATTTCAACTAATTGCTGATCTTTGAGTTGAACTTAGAACTTTGGTGTATTCTAAGTTTTAAAATAGTATTAGATTTTTTCGGCGTAAATTTTTGTGAAACACTTTAATCTATTATAGCTACGTTAAGGTTGATTATTTGGGACGAACAATAATATCCATTCAGAAATGATTAATAAAGTTAAAACATTCCTCAGAAAGTTTTAACTGAAGGACTTTTAAACTCGCTTAAGAACACTTTTGGCTCCATTTTCGGAGTAAGTTAGATTTCCCGTAAGATTTTGCATTAATGAAATGAATACATGATATGCCTTAAATGAAGAGATTTCATGGTTTACTATGTCCATAAAAATGTGCAAAAGAAGGAACCTCAGTTCCTCTTTTATGAGAGCTCCAGACGCCATCCTGCAAAGCGCTGGTGTATGTATCTTTTATTCAGTTTCTAAAAGTTTTCCATTATTGTTATAGTATTAATGGTTTCTTATTAAATTAGGTTAAGAACGTTGCTATAACGACCTCCACTCGGTGACCCAGTTGGGTCCATTGCCCGTTAAAAGTAATAGTTATCCCCCATTTGGACCCAGAAGTGACCCTATTATCCATGATTGTTTGTTATTACTATCAAAACTTATCAAGAGAAGAAAAGAGCTTTTTGGGATGGAATCTATAAATTGTCTTACAGTTGAGGAAAAGTTGTAACATCCGATGAAAAATATTTTAAATAAAATGCATGTATCACTATGCTGGAGGGTGGCGTTTGCTGAAGTAGTTAGCACGTTGACTACAAAACCGCAGGTCCTGGGTTCTAGTGCGGTCTCTGACAGTCATTAAAAATAACAATACCATGAATTTTTATGATGTGCATTAGTGTCCTTTGTATCAGTTGTTGTGGGAAAAATTCTAGCGATGCAGGCATAAGGCACTGGTCACTAAAAAACTACACCGACTGCATCAGATACTAATCCTAATGTAACATCAGAGCGCCCTCCTTCGCTGCATAGCAGAATCATCGGCGAAGTAAAAGAAGCAATAAAATGGCGACTAACACAGCTTCAAAATTGAATACGCCTCATTTGACACCAGAAGGCGCTGTAACGCTGCATTATCAAAAAAAAAGCAGAGTTCACCTTCACTACATGTCTTCTCTATCACTATCCCTTCCCTATCACCCTCTCTCACTATCTTCTCTTCAAGTAACAGGTAGCACAAAGGGATCATTGTATTGGATCCAAGTGAGCTGGTCTCTAAATTTCAGCCTTCCTTACCAGCAGCCTGCTAACTTAACCTAACCTATCACTATCCTGACCTAAAGACCTTGATTTTTTTTTAAACAAATAACGGAACCCTAAACCCCTGGTTAAAATCGAAGTGATGTTAATTGTGCACAGTATAAGCCTTTTCAGTAAGAGTTTTCTTCCAAAGAAGAATTGAAAAATAATGATTATTTTTAATTCAAAAATCGCAATACTCGTATACGCCAACTACTTTTCGCAATTATTCAGACTAAAAGTAAGTAACCTTTACAATGTGTTATCCAATTATTTTGCAACACTCTTGAGCAGATAAAAAAATGAACAGTCAGCATACATACTCGTACATACATTTTCCCTTTTCAGCCATGAAAATTATTCCACTTACGTTTATTGCTGCAACATTAAGATATAAAAATTTTTTTTTTATTTTTTACTTCCCATATTTCTTTGACATCCTTCAACCGGAGAGAAAAAAAATAGCTGATATATGCAGAAACATTTACAACCAAATATTACTTTAAAGAGTAGATGTAAAAAAGAAAATAGTTAAAATCTAAAAGAGCGTTAAACTGTGAAATTCAACATTTATGAGCGGGGATAAAGTGCAAAAGGTGCAAAACAGAAAACAAAGACAACTTTTCATCTTTTGTTTTTAACTTATTCTGTTTGATATGTTTGTATCTCCTCATTTCCCCTTCAAAGGTGTATGTAAGTAAGTGTAACATTACTTTGTTTCCACATGCTCGGTTGCGCAGGTATGTCAAACTATAGACATTTTAAAGCTTCATTAGAAAGATGGTTGGTTTAGTTTGCAAGATGTTCGTAATATTTAAATAATAGATGCTTGTGAAGAAATTTGCATGAATACTCGGAAAACAGTTTTGTATAAATTTCGCATCATGCAGACAATTTTTTGAATAGATATTAAATTTTCATTACGCGTAGTCACTTTCAGGCATTTCATTAAAATATTAATAATTTGAACCAAATTTTGTTTAGCTTCACATGTTTCAAGCAATCGCCACAAAAACTGTTTTTAAATTACTTTGAAGGAAGGTACTCAATTGCTGTAAATGTTTTAATTTGTTGTATAATTTTTACTTGGCAGCTCCGTAAGTTGTTAAGCAATTTGAAATTTATTTGCTGCCCTTTGATCCCACTGTTAACAAGTCGGACACACGCCCTTTAAATACAAAATGTTATTCACGGTGTTATAACCTCTTCTGTGAATACTTAAATAACGCGATATTATTATAAGTCGTCTTCAAAGCAATGACTCGAAGATGTGGTTATGATACTTGTGGCGGGAATATTCATTCCTGCTATCAGTAAAATCATGCAGGTATTCCCTAGTGAACTTTCCTTCCGCAAGGGAATCTCTTCGGAGATTACGGGTGTGACAATCGCGCGGACCCTAGTTGGGGTAAAATAGCTGAGGTTACCTTTGGCTTTTTACCTAAAAAATTTAAGTGTTACTACCCAATCAGATTGAGATCACGGCTGAGATACGGAAGGCATTCAATATCTAAAGGCAATTGACATTGAACTTCCAAACCGCATAAACACTGATAGTAGAAAAGTTAACAAAGCCTTAAAAAATCATAAAGTTCTGTCTCGAAGTGTTCTTCAATTCAAAAATGATATAAACTCATACAGATATTGTGGAGATATCGAGGCAATATGGATTCTTGGTTTCTTGGAAACGAAGAGGCAGATGGGATTGCAAAGATGGTATCATTACACTAGAAATTGCTAAACCTTTCAAGAACTTAACAATGGCCTTTAGAACAACACAACAGATATTGGCAGAACTCTATATTGGAAAAGTGATCGAAATTCTCTGGGGAAAACCAAATAGTGAAAAGATAAAAGAGGCTTCTAGTTTAAAAAGCCAACACTTCGGAATTTAGTTTGCATAATAACAGGACCTACAGAGTTAAAGAAAATTACCTGGCGTTGACGGTACGACATATAGAGCTTGCCAAAAGGACGATGAAGAAACTGTCGAACACTACTTGTGTCACTGTCCAACATTCAATCAAATTAGAAGACACATCTTCCATCTGGAAAATATCCCAAATATATAATATCTTAGGTATTCTGACTGAAAAAGCCTAAGAAAGTATAATGAAGAAACTAACAGCCTAATGTATAAGAAGAAAAAAAGAAGTTAGCATAAGTGATAAAATTGAATATGATCTTAACGAGTTTTACCATAAAATTTTACACCAAAGATCACGCTAAGATTTATTAGTGGGTTAAAACTATATTATGCGCCGATTTTTAATGTCAAATTGTATGGAGGAACTTGATGGCACCTAGTTCAATGTCGTCACTTATGCTAACTTCAGGCCAGGTTTCTAACCTGAATAAGTTTGATAGGTTTTTCATGGTTTTTATTGGGTATCTCCCCAATATCTCTTATTAAGAGTGCACAATATGCTATAAAAGCATAAGTGTAATCCGAAACGGATTAGGTCAATATTATTTGCCCCTTTTTTTCAACCTTACCTTACCTACTTCCCAATTGCTTAAATAACAGGGTAACAGGTGTGCAAATCTTTATTAAAAGGAAGTAGATGGCTACCATGCCTTACAGGTGCCTTGACTTAAATAGATGATAAAGGTGAAGCTCTTCGGCGTAGAACTTCGAGCTCTAACTAGTGGTTTAATATTAAAGCTACTAAAGATACCGCTGGCTGGTAATCCGTTGTGGTCTTTTCTTGGAGGAAACGTGGTTGGTGCGAGGACCTACATCCGCTGCATGTTATCATGAAGAAGCTTACGAAGTGGCTGAGGTTACTATCAAAATCGCTGGGAGAATAATCTAATAAATAACTAGCATTAAATCAATAGTACTTATTGGTGATATAGCAAGAGTTTATATAGCTCGAGTATCTCAGTAAGGTTCATGCTCAAAGTACAGGGATAACTATGTTCGTAGATATGTTGTTTTGCTTTCTAATGGTGCATAATGGTGATGGAGGATGCTCCACTTTACATGGTGTTAAGGCCATCTTGAGGTAAGGCCGTACTTTTTGAGTGCTCACACACTTTGAATGAGCAGCACCAGGCCGGTGGTCAACTCAGATAAAGATAAAGAGACAAAATAGATAGCTTTAGCTACCGCGGAAGGAAGATTTAGGGCAGAAATTGGAGAGTGAGGTTAACCTGGATCATAAAAAATTACACCTATGGAACTGACACCTGCAGCCAACTGAGGTAAATGCAATTTTCGCAATGATTTTCAGATCAGTTGATTATGGGGACGTTATGAGGTTAGAGACATTGAGTATTACAACTATCAGAACAAGGGATATCTTTTGATTTTCTAAGATCCAGAGACATGCTTCAATTGGCATCAAAAAGTACTCCTTAAGCGACCTGTGATGTCATTCTCCATCTGTTGCCCCATTGAGGACTAAGTGATGGAAATGGCGGCAAAAAGTTTGCGTGGAATTTTATGGGTGAGTTTGGCTGAAAACGCTATGAAGTTGTTTTTGAAGAACTTGTTTTCATGAACACTGAGTACACGGATTTTAAAGTCGCTGAGGCTCAATTTTTTAGGTTGCCCTTACTGCTGATAATTGATAGGGATTCCGGTTCAAGTCAGATAATTTTTAGGAGGTTTGTGTGATTATCACTGATGGTTCTAAGGTGGACATAGAAATGGGTGCTGGATTCTAGATTAGTTGAACAAATGTTTGGGGATGAGTTTACTCCTTTACTATCAAATATACAATAAAGAATTACGAGTTTGTGGCGAAAGTCTAGCATTCACTATTCCACATAGTCAAATGACTGTTGAGCAAATACAACCCTGGTATGGTGGAGTTTATGAAGATTTTCGAAGGACTAGCAATTCATTAGTTGAGGGTTGCATTTGTTCAAATGTCGTACGACTTTGTATCATGGTGAATAGAAGCCTTATGTGTCACTGAAAGCGAAGAAGTTGCTCTCTTGAAAGGACACAAACATGCAGCCTCAAAAGCTAGTTAGTAACTGTATTGAAAGGCCTAAGGCAATAGCGTAAGGCTATGCTGGATTTCCAGACAATGTAATAGTAAGCTGCAAAACAAATTTTTAAGATTAGGCTCTATATTTTGTTAGTATATCTGGTGATTAGGTACTATTCTAGAGAACTCAATAAGTGAATTCTTGGAGGAAGAAATAGTCCCCGGGAGAATTCTTAGTGCTTGAGGATCTTACAGGTAAAGCTTCAGCTGTCGAATTCCAAAATACTGTTAGTCATACACAAAGCAGCACTGAGGGTTCTCATAAGAATTTTTAACAGTCACTGCTCTGTTAGAGCAAGCATCAGCGTAGGCCAGACAGACTGGTAGATCCCACGAAGTACTTAAAGATATCGAGAGAGAGTAAGCTGGAGGTTGTATGCGGATTGGTTATGGGAATCAGGGAAATAGGAAAATGGTGACAGTTTTTATTAGAAAGAGAACCTCCAAGTTAATTTTACCCTACCTTTTCAAATTCAACCTAAACTATCATCAATCATTTGACAAGAGTGCAATATGTATTCTCATCATTCTACGCCTTATCCCCTTGTCGGTCTCAATATTGTGTCAGTAACCCCAGCTGAAGCTGAATGTTAAAACTGCCCTAATTCTTAGTGCATCAGTGAAGCCAGTGGAGGTTGACTAAAAATAAGGGATATGGTAAGTTTTTTTTTAACTACCGAAGTTTTAAAAGTACCCCAAACTTATTTTGCTTTATTAAAATGAACACTGTTTGCAACTGTACTTATGAGCATGTACTCGTATAAGCACAAAAAGTATTATAAAATATTTGCTAGCCTATTTAACGTAAATTCTAATTAAAATTCTGCCTTCACAAGAGTTCCGCCTGCGAAAAAAAGAGGAAGCAAATTCTACACAACCATTTTTCAGTTGCTAGTCATGAATTTTTGATGACATGAGCCTGCCGTTCTTTTTTGTTTTTTTTTCAATTTAAAAGATGTCTTAAAAGGAAATGTAAAAAATGCAGAAAAGAAAAATAAATTAAAAAAACTATGTAAAACAAGTCACTGAACTTTGCCATAAAAATGTCGACTTTTACGGAAGTAAAACATATCTTTGGGGTTTCACAATTATGCACATGTAAGGGAGAGTATAAACTTTTACATTTTCCCATTTGCTTGTGAGTAAAAAACTAGCGGACAGGAAACACGAGTAAATAGTGAATTTTAGTATATTTAAAAGGTTTAAAGAAAACACAAAAAAAACTATTAGATTTTAAATTGCTTAAATTTAAAAATGTTATTTAAGGGATATAAGGAGCCTAACAACTCTTGAATATTAAGTTAAAAAGTTTTTCTATTATTTAGATTTTTGAACAAAGTCCGAAAAACTTTGAATTTAAACGAACTGTAAGCATCTACAAATGAGCTTTTGAAAGATAGATTGACCATAGTATAAATTATGTCTGTACAGTATTTGTTGGTGCTGTACATGTTTCGAATGTATAATTTTGTTGATTATGCTGAAAGCTTAACATGGCTTCCTGACCTTAGCATGAAGGGAGCATGAAGAAAAATGAGGGATCTGTTTTCATACGGACATGAGTTTTTCACTGCTGGATTTAGATTTTTCAGTTGACTTTCTCAAAAATCATTTCTACTAGAAAGTTCATTTTTTTGTCATGTGCGACACCAAACAAATTGCTTGGTTTATTAACGAAGCTTTTTTTTACTTCTTTATATATTTGTGTATGCCATCAGTAGCGCTACATAAGGTAAAATTTAAAGAAAAATCTAATGACATTGTTCTGAAATACAAACTTAATTACTTGCTGTCGCACGTGACAAAAAAGTTGACTTTCTCGTGGAAATGCCTATATGTAGCTCATTTGAAGAAAAAAAATTTATTAAAGAAACATTTTATTAATATTTTGCAAATAGTGGCGAAAGTTGTGTGGATTTTCAATTTATATTTCTGATTATGACTAATTGCAGGTGCCACTAGAGTTTGAACATGTAGGTCTGTCCCTACTCTGGTGCAAGCTTATGTTATTTTCTTTTCTTGAAAAATTTCAACATATTTTAACTTTTTATACAGTAATTTCTAATAAAATTTTTATTTAAAAAAAAACTGTTTTATTTAAAATTTTCACTTAGAAGTGGAATAAATGTAACATCATTTCCCAGAAAAGAAAACGTCATTAGACTCAGACGTAAGGCGGAGGAAGAAACGTATGGTGAGTGGGCCACAAGAAACGACTACGTAATCACCAGGCAGTTGTGGACCGATCTAGATAGAAAAACTACTGTTTCCTAGATTCAAAGAAATAGGAAACAAATCTCGAGTTGAGTGTCCATGTTCATCGGACATTGTTTAAACGGAAGCTTGCTCAAGAGGTAAAGGTTGGATGCAATCACTTTTATCGCAGCTGTCAATACATTGATAAAAAGGAAAATGTAGAATATGTGTTGTCATAGTCCTGAACGATCAATAAAGAGAGTCCAGGGAACTCTCTGACGTTGCTAGGGTTGATTTGCAACGTTTTACCAGCTTTATATTGAGCTCTAGCTAGTTCGACAATGGGGATTCACACACAATCAAACATCTTTACAAATCTACTGCTACAGAGTTTCTATTTATTTGTTATTTTTACTAATAATTATATATTTTATTTTATTCGAAGATTGCTGCATAAATTATTAACGAGTACACAACGGCCACAAAAATTATTCTAAAATCTAACGAAAACGTGATTTATAGCCTTTGGGATATTATTAGTGAAGTGAATAGACCAACAATTTGTTTGTGAAAAAATTTCAATGTGCACTTGTCACTTTATATTTTTTAAATAATTTTTGTTTGAGGCCGTCGTAATTCACTATCCTACACAATCGCACGATTTAATAAATAATTCTGTAAAAAAAACCGACTTCAATTCAAAGATATGATACAAGAAGATAAGAAGAAGTACATGAAATGTAAAATTAAATTTTTATGGGCGTGACTCCGCCCATTTTTTAAATGCAGGATTGTGTGTTTTTCAGGGCTTAGGGTGTGTGTTAAGTTTTCTAAAAATCGATACTGTAGAGCCACTTAAAATAAAATATTAAATTTTAATGGGCGTGATCCGCCCATTTTTTTTAAATGGAAGATTGTGTAAATTTTTGAGCTCAAAGTGTGTGGTAAGTTTCGTACAAATCGGTTAAGTATAACCACGTAAAATAAAATAATAATTTTTAATGGGCATAACCCCGCCCATTTTTTCAACTTTAAATTTGTGTCATTACAAGAATCAGAGGTGTTTGATAGGTTTCGCAGCAATCAAATGAGTAGAATATCATTAAATGAAATTGAAAAATGTGTGGGAGTGTCCTCGCCCACTTTTTTACAATACGACCAATGGGAAGCTATACCCTCTCAGACAAGAAAATAATTTTTACAATCGGTCTAAAATGTACCGAGCTATAAAGTAATATCGCCAAAAAAGAATAGAAAGGAGTTGATTAATGCCTCCTTTTTTTGAAGTCGGTTAGAACTACAACCTTGGTATGATGAAATCTATGAAAACAATAACATTTCATCAGATCAGGCTTTTTTTTTGTAAATCGTGAGATTATGTAGGATGGTGAGCCATGGCTGTTAAAGATCAGTTGATTTTCTATAAGAATCGCATAGTTATTTTTTTTATAAAGAGAAGTCACACTCAGGCAATAAATGCCTACTAATATTACTAGGGGTTACCTTCTTTAGAAAAGGGATGACGAAGGAAGAGCTAAAGGAAAGCTTCATTCTTTTACAATTCTGCTTTTTGCAAGTTATTTTTTTTAAGTAGTGTTGCAGCGCCTCTAGTGTTAATGAAGGCGTATTAAATTTTTCAAAGCTGCTTTTAGTAGCCACTTTATTGGTTATTTTACTTCGCCGATGATTCTGCTACACAACAAAGGAGGGCGCTCTGATGTTACATTTGGATTAGTATCCGCTGAAGCCGTTGTAGTTCAGTGACCAGTGGCTATTCCTTCATCACTTGAACTTTCCTACAACAACTGATACAAAGGCATACTAATGCACAACAGCTAATGCACAACAAATGCAGACCAGGCCCTTGGGTTTTGTAGCCAACATGCTAACTACTTCAGCCGACGCATTAGTGCATTACTGGGATTCGTAAATAAAGTTCACCTTATTATCTACATTAGAGTTGTTGGAAAAAGATGTGTGAGTCACCCACCAGGATTAAAAATAATGTAAAAAGAATTCCAAAAATATATTTTTGATGGCACGCCTACAAATACCGACTCTACAGTGTATTGAACGCATTCTTGTGGAGCCTTTCCTTTAACCACTTAACGCAACTCATACAACTAATAAACATCCCACTGAGTTATATTAAGGTTTAGCGAACATTAATATTAAATTAATGTCGTCAAAGCAAATTTGATTTCTAACAATTTATTTGCAGCAACTGTTAGAAATCAAAAATTTATTATGTCACAATGCCTTAAAAAATAATTTTTCTTAAATTCGCCTACAAAAAATGCTCCTATTTTAACAGCTTTTAGCTAAAATTGATGTGATCCTTAAACATAAATGAGGTCAAAACTTACTCTTATGTATGGCTTCCAGCCAAAAAAAAGTAAATAAACTGCTTAAAAAAAACCATGAAATTGATTATGCAGGTAGACGATGTAGAAGAAAGAAATAAAAATGTATTTTAACGCTTCAGGACATTGTGATAATTTTTATGTGTGTTGTACTGCTCTATTTTTTTTTGTAGAAAACATTTTTCTTTATTTATCATCATCAACATCAGGATATTGATGGCATTTATCTTTGGTAGTGTTGGTAGCCAAATTAAGCAACACAAATAACAAAATAGATTTCTATGTGTGGGAAGATGTTTGTCTTTATGTTGCTGCTCATGGTTTCCTTGCTGTTTATGGCTGCAACAGGTTTTTTTTTTTTTTTTTTTTTTTTTTTGCTATGATACTATAAGGATACTAAAAATTCTAAGAGTTAAGTAAATAAGACAGACCTGTTATTGAGCTTCTTCTTCTTGTTTTTCACGAAAATTTAAAAAATTTAGCTTTAAGATGTGTGTTAGCATAGTTAGAGATATATTGCTAGAAATGCACAGTGGCATGATATGAAAAAAAAATTGGCAACTGCTTTAACAAGAGACGAAGTCTCTGACTCAACTTAAAAATCATTAAAATCGTTTGACGTTAATCAAAACTTGCAGAATCGAAAGAATTTAAACACACCAGCCGCCATATTCTCTAATATTTTGCTAAAGCATTATCTCTATCACTCAAAATCTATAAAGTCGCTTAAGCGATTTTTGGCTACGTATACAATTTTCAAACGTGTATACGCCAATTCAGGCAATGGGTTAAAATTTTTATGCACCGAAACCTAAAGGCCAGTCCCAGTTTGCAATGTAACTGTGCGACGAGTCGAACCTTGGTGACATCGTGGGACAGGCCCTTAGTATTTATGTTTAATTCTGTATTTGTTCAGCAAACAATTTTAGCTTTAGCCTTAGCGAATTATAGAATAAGGGGTCACTTAGCAGTTTTGACGTTTATTGGAGTTCCCTGTTTGTTCCCTGCTTTGTGTAAAAATTCAAAATTGCTTCTCTTAAAATAAGTTGATGTCATTTATAACAATTAAGCTGTTTTAAAAGTTCCGAGCTGTTACCTTTTTTGTTAGTTCATGCCACTGTGCGTTAGAGACAGTTGAAAAAGAAAACGAATTTATGAAGTTTCCACCAGAATACCCGCAAGTGCAAAAACTTTATGTTCGTTTAATAAATATGCTAACAAAGAATAGACAGGATACAACCGAAGCTCAAAAATTAAGTCGAGATGCAAAGGTACCCAATCTTAGTAAAGCCAATTTTGTGCTGCCTTGAGGTATTGAAGTTTTCCATAAAATTTAACTTTCCTGACCCTCATTTATTCACATATACTAGTATGTACATACCAATTATGAATTTTCCCGGGAATTTTTTTTCTCTTACAGCCAATCTGCTGTGTTCCCTGGTTTGTGCTCATGTGCAAAAACAAAAACAAAAACAAATTGAGCAATCGTTCTCATTCACGATTCACACACGAGAACGATTGTGCTGGCATAACATGCCAGTTTGTTGGTCAAAGAGGCAAAGAGAGTGGTTGTGTGTTTGGCATAATATTGCAACCAGGTACAACCCCGCATTAGCAGCACAAAACCAATGCACACACAACTTAGAAAACAGCAAATGTTAAATGAATACAAAAAATACTAATAATACACCCACAAAAGCGCTGTGTGCACGTATACATTTTTATGCCAGATGAATTAGTCTCGTGTGTTCTAAAAATAACAACAATTGTGCGGCATAAAAAATTAGTCTCGTGTGTGAAAGGCCACTCACTTCAAAGAACGAAACAAAACAAAATCAAACAATTTGTTTCATTTATTTTCGTACTCTACTTTTAAGTACAAAGAAATCAAAATAGAAATAAATTTAAAACTGTAATGGTGTAGATAATTTTTGTTACGAAAATCACTTCCTAACTCCTGTATCGCGCAATAAATAGCATAGCTATAAAATGTTAAGAACCGCAAAAGTCCCATTAAACGAAAAAGGCACCAAAGCTAAAAAATCACCTAAAACTGAAAAAAAGCGCTAAAACTAAAAAAAATCGTTAAAACTAAAAAAAGATGGTCAAAAACCGAAAGAAGTCGAAAAAAACGCCAAATACCGAAAAAATCCCATAAACGAAAAAAAGCGCCGAAACTAAAAAAAATCACCAAAACTAAAAAGAAAAATCACTAAAACTAAAACAAAAGATCGCCAAAAACCAAAAAAATCAAAAAACCAAAAAAGAGCGAAAACTTTAAAAAAAATCGCCAACAACTGAAGAAAGATTTACCAGGTATGTACTTAATTTTTTTAAATGTCTTCATTAGGTAAGATATTCAAATATATAGGCTGAAGTTCGTATACTATTATCCTTGCGAAAAACTTCGTGTGCGAGTCACAGTCGCACTTTACTGAATATTTTTTTTTAATTTAATTGTGAAATTTTTCATTAGTCCCCTTCAAAATGTTTGGGGAGAAAACTCTCAAAAAATTCTACCTCGCTCTCTCTCATATTTCATGTATTGTATTTCACAGTAGGAGGAACGGCAAAAAGCATAGAATTCCCGGGGAATTGTCATTCATAAATAGGTCAAAATTACTTGCCCAAATTTTAACAGGACCGAAAGCCTACATCCTTTTGCTTGCAATGCATCCATAAATATTTTGGAAGATATAATTTTTCCACTGCTAAATTTTGATTAATAGTAGAAGCATAGAAAATAGTATTCCTTGCCATTTCCTTTGTTTTGTTAAAATAACTAAATTTCCCTCATGATTTTTAAAAACCTTTCTCTTATTTTTCTTTTTTTTTCTTTATTAATTCAATCAATTTTTTTTTTTAATATCAAAAGATTATTTGTACTTATTTTTTATGATTTTTTTATAGGCTGAATAGTAGTGCCGACTTTTTTCTATGCTATGTACAGACGGTTGTCAGATCTTACAATATTGTTAGTAAAATGTGCTAAAAATTTCTTACAACCGTGTGAACTGGCAAGTTTTGCCTGACATCGTTGCCAGAAAAAGCATTGTCAGATCATTGCAAGACTAGCAGCTGACAACATATTGTCACACATCTTACAATCGTGTGAACACATTGAAAAACTATTGCCAGATATTTGTCAGACATTTTAATATTGTCAGATGTGCGAAGCTCTATGCATCTGACAATGGCGTCATTGTAAGAGAATGCTTTCTATGGGCAACACTGCATACGCTTTATTTTAAAGAAAACATAAATAAAAATAGATATGCCGACAAAATCATTGCAATTGCTTCTTTATGGTTCACAATAATTAGTATTTTCACTTTTTATATTTAACACAACCAAAAGCAATTGATATTTAATAATTTCTAATACATGCTTTGAATCTGGCAACGCAAAACAACAGATCTGACAACTTTTGCATATGACAACCGTGTGAACTGACAATTTTTCGACTGACGATTTTGTCAGATGAATTTATTATCATACAACCGTCTGGCAATAAATTGTAAGATTTTCTGACAAATTTTATACAACCGTGTGAACTGACAATCTACCTTTTGCTGGCAATTTTTGATTGTCAGCACATTGTCAGATCTGACAATATTGTAAGATCTTACAATCGTCTGTACATAGCTTAGTTTTATTCATAAATAAATTATTAAAATTAAACCACAATTTAGAACATATTTTTGTTCATATTTTACTAACATAAAGAATTATTTCAGCTAATTTTTTAAAGCTTTAATAAATTTATTTTAAAAAATCATTAAATAACATTTTAAATAAAAAAAAAATAAAAATAAAACATCAATTTCCTTTTTTTTTTTCTCGTGAACTTTGTGTCTCATAAACACTGCTCGCCTGCCCCAGGGGTCATGCAAAGTTCACCGACCTTTTACTTAATTTAACGTTTCTTATGTAAGATATACTATATGTACTCGTATAAGAAATTGTGTGATTATAAAATATGACATGTCGTTGTCAGCAACATGTGTCGCAATTTTTTGTTTTTGCTATTGAAACCATAAAAACAAAAGATTTATTACCATTACTTGCAGTGACTGATGAGCGGTTTAGGGCGGATGCAAGACAACATAAATAGAAATAGTGATTTGGTATGAAAAACAAATAAAAACATATGCTAAGGACAGATTGAAAAATTAATTACATGATATTAAAAAGAATTAATTAGTTATTAGTTAGTACTGGTAACATCTTTATTATTAAAAAGAGTTAAAATTGGAATTGCTTAAAAGAAGTTAAATTGTTAAGGCAAAGTAAATGTATTATCACTAGGACATGACAAGTTTTTTTTTAGGTTATCTAACAATTCATATTTGTAGTCGATAAAGCCTTAAAGCCTAGTACTCTGTTCGAAGTAGTGAAAATTGATTATTTCGCGTGAAAAATTTGACACGTAACAAGTGATGCCCATATTACTTTTTCCAAAAAAAAAAAATAATCGTTTTTACTGATTAGAAGTATACAACATTGATTGACTTTTGTCAATATTTCACGCGAAATAAATACCAGTCGCATTATTTCGCAGATTGCAAGAAAATGTTGCCAGATACATTTCCTAAGCTATTATTTTATCTTCCAAACCTGAAAAAAGGCAATTAAAAACTTGATATTTGATATTAAAAACATTTATTTCATTATTTAAAATAAAAGCTCTTCCAATACGTAAAAAAACCGATATTTAGTTAAGTTTAATAAAAACATCAGCCAAATGGCCACCACTGCTACGCCATGAAATTTTCCATCATCAATTCGAATTTGTAAATTTGCGGCTCGATAACTTTATGAATTCCATCTTTAGTCTATTTCACGCATCTTCAAAGCAAAAAGTCTAAATGTGTTAAATCATAAGATCTAGTTTGCTGATTGTAATCCACTTTTCGAGAAATCATTCGGTCAGTATTCTTTTCACGCAAAAGAGCGATGTTATCTCTAAAATATCAATATATTTTAATTTCGCTCATATAAAATCAATTATCAACGTTGACTACGAAAACGAAGGTCCTCGGTTCGAGCCCGGTATCAGACAGTCATCAAATAGCAACACCACGCATTTTTCTGATGTGCATTAGTGTCCCCTTTGTATCAGTTGTTGTAGGAAAGTTCAAGTGATGCAGGCATAGTCACTGGTCACTGAATTATGCCGACTTCAGCAGATACTAATTCTAATGTAACATCAGAGCGCCCTCTTTCTTTGTGTAGCAGAATCATCGGTGAAGTAAAATAACCAATAAAATTACTACCAATCACAGCTTCAAAAATTTAATACTCCTCATTTAGCACCAGAGGCGCTGCAACAATGCATTATTAAATAATAAAAAAACTTGCAAAAAAGCAGAATTGTAAAAGAATGAAGCTTTCGTCTATCTCTTCCTTCACCACCAGTCTTCTCTATCACTATCCCTTAAGAAGGTAACACCTAGTAATAGTAGTAGGCATTCATTGCATGAGTGTTACTTATCTTTAATAAAAAAATAAATCAAAAATTATCAACGTTCGAAAGCGCAATTCATTTACCTTAACATTTAGGTTATATAAGGTAAGGGCTTCAGTCGAAGTCCGAACTCACTGCCACCCATAGTGATACCATAAATAGTCTGTTTATGCGGAGTAACCACTGTCGAACCAACCAGAGCTCAGTATTGAGCAACTAATAGTAAGAAAAGCGTTTATAAAAAGACCAGTGTTGCCAATAGTAGGGGAAATTCCCTACATGTAGGTTCTTTTTGCTAAAATTTAACTATGTAGGGACGTAGGGACAGATTTTTTTGTGTAAAAATTTTTGTATGAAAATGTAGGTACTTTTTTAGATGTTGTGCTAAAACTCTTTCAAAATGCGAACTTTTATGATTTTTGTATAATTTGTGACCATAATTTTTTTGCAGTGTAAAAACACTAATTTTTAATAAAAATCTGGCATCACATATATTATTCGTGTTTACCAAACTCTGCGAAAGTCTGGCATTTCGATTTGTTTCTGCTGCTGCCGGTACCAAATTTTTCCTTACAAACTGCAACGTTTTCTGAGAAAGCTGAAAAAATTAATTGTAAGTTTCTTTTTATATTTTAGCAATAACAATATTAAACTTTTATTGTTTTTTTAGCAAAATGTCTTCAGAATCATCCGATTCGAATGAAGTGATTGAAGAAGAAAAAAGGAACAAATTATCCTACACACTTTTAAATTATATTTGCTCTATAAGGTCATATATGCAATGTCATGAAGTTGACTGTGTAAGTTTCAAATGTGAACCTAGTCATATAAAAAAACTTTTATCGTATAAAGATCTTTACAATTTAACAAATTAATTATAATACATATCGAACCAATTTTTTATCTTAATTGAATTTAAAGTACAAAACTTTTTTTGTATACTACGTGAAATATGATTTATAATTTTTAAATAAAATGTTATTTTCTTTTAATCTGATGTTTTATTCAAATTTAACTGAAATGTATTGTAGGGACAAATGTGGGGAAATATTTTTGGGAGTGTAGGGGAAGGTAGGGAATTTTTCAAGTTCATGTAGGGACAACATGAAAACTCTATTGGCAACACTGAAAAAGACTGTCCAAACTGGCACAAGAGTGGCGAACATCTAGATTACTCTCGGTGTTCTCTCAGTGGCCACTCTTGGTTTATAGTGGCCATTGCTTTCCTTGATAGTCTAGGTTAAACACTAAAAACCAAATGTTTTACAGTTTCATCTTCCTTGATGTCTTGACAGCTACGGCAAAAGTCATTGTGTGCAACCCTTAATCTTTGTGCTAAGGGCTATTCGGACTATTATACTTTGTACTAACACATGACAAAAATTATAATAATACGCGCAAGTGCGGTCATGACGTATGGTAATTAATACAATAAAAATTTGACATCTCATAAAACTTGAACATTTTTTTTTTAATTTGTCTAATCTATAAAACTTTTTATGTGATCAGCGTTGCATTATTGCATAATCAAGTAATAAGCAAACTCAAAAGCCGTCTGTTTCGACGCCGGTGCCGTGCCGTCATTTATGGTATATTTCTTCGTCTTAAACCAGCTCTAAATATTGAATATGTTTATCGTATTGAAATATGTATATTTCGTGTAAGCCATGTGTGAACATTAAAAAAATTATCTTATTTTTCTTTTCTTTGTATTTTTTCAATCAACTACTTTAACCGCCGTCTATTTTCAAAGACCTTCGTGCCGGCTTGCGTAAAACTGCATTTGAAATCAAAAATATAAAAATGAATGAATGAATGCAATAGAAGTTTTTAATTTTTAAATTTGTAATTGTGAAAAAAAATATAAATTTGACAATTGAATGAAAATCTTTCAATTCAGTTTATGAAGTGTGTGGCCAAGAATCAATTCAATTGAAAGAAATAAATTTGTACTAAGAATAAGAAAAATAACAAACCAAAAAAACGCTTCCGGGCCGGAAAATTTAATATATATGAATATACAGGGTGTTTTTTTAGAGGTATAGAACTTCGAATTGAAATAAAACACAAGAAAATCGTTTTAATGTCCATCAATTTGGCTTTATTGGAAGGATAATTTTATGCCATTAACGTTTAAATATGATTTCGTGCATGTGGCCGCCGCGGCTGGCTCGAATAAAGCCAATTCTACAGGTCCAATTTTCAACCACTTTTTCGAGCATATGGGGCCGTATGTTGGCAATAACGCCACGAATGTTGGCTTCCAAGTCCCCTAACGTTTCTGGTTTGTTGGCGTAGACGAGCGACTTCACATATCCCCAAAGAAAATAATCCAATGGTGTCAAATCACACGATCTTGGTGGCCAATTGACCGGTTAACCGAATTAATTGCTCTGATGGACGATTATGTCGACCATAAAATGGACGGAGCTTGCGGTAAACTTCGCGAACTGAACCATTATTTTCGAAATAAATTTGCACGATTTGCAAGCGTTGTTCTTTTGTCAACCTGTTCATGATGAAATGGCAAACCAAACTAAATATTAATCACTTGACAGCTGACAAAATGGCCGCCAGTTAAAAAAGTGATGCCAACTTAAAGTTCTATACCTCAATAAAAAACACCCAATATATAAGTAACTAGCTTAAACTAAAATATATTTATGATTTGATTAGGCTTAAGTTCGTATCGCTTTGTAAGCCAAATTACATGTGATAATTATTAATAATTAACAAATAACACCAAACTTAATTGTAAATATTCTGACAAACACTAGTAGAACGGAACAACCAGCTGTTTTCGAAGGCCACTAAACGTTCTTTTGTGTTTTGGATGCACTGTGTGTGGTGTCAGCTGATGTAGATTTCTGCTTTATATACTCAAATTTTCAGTGCAAATGGAAGATGTGAATTGTTTTGTTTCAATCAGTTGTTTAATTCAATCATTAGATTAATTGATTTCAAGTTTGTTTTCAATTAATGTTTTGATTCATTGAGTTAAATTAATTTAAAAAAAAGACTACTGCTCTGTAAATTATGATTTTCTCCTTACCCAGACTTGTTTGAAAATGAAACAGCAATATTAGGACTGTAACGTAAAAAAATTACCTAATGGCCAAATCGAGCACTTACTGTATTTGTTTGCACTGGGCTATAAAAGTATTGCCACACCTTATCATAATATGTTTGGCCCTTCAGCTGATTATTGAGCAGGCTTTGTGGAAATATTGTTATTAATTGAAAGATTTTCCACTACATTTAACAGCAGATATATTTTTTTAAGTCTATTATTTATTTCTGAGCTTTTTTTTTTCTTTGTTTTATTTTTATTATTGTAAGCAACGCTTTTTTAATCGCTTTTGTCAGAAGTCATGATAAGGGTAATCAATTGTATATCCCATGAAAAAGTTCCTTTTTTAATGGCCTGTTAGATATTTTGGTATTTATTTTAGCAACTTGAAGTTCATGCCGTTTTTTTTGGGCTGCCAAAAGGCTTATTTGATTTATTTGTATAAGAATGAATTTTGTATGCCATTTCTTTATTATTAACATATTATTTGCTTGTCCTAAAGAAATAAGAAATAAAGGTTTCATATTATGGGCTGCAAATTTTAACTATTTGAAGTATTTATAGTGACTGCATAATGTATTTTTTATGTCAAGCAAAATTACTATTTTATGTTATTTTCTTTTATTTTATTTTATTTTATGTGTTTATTTTGCCAGTCCTTACTTCCTTGCCACATGATGTTAATGTGTGAAACTATTTCTTATTTCTTTTTTTCTTTTGCTAAATAAAAATATGACTATTTATTCAACTACCTGCCAGGCAATTTACCATAAAGAAACATTTTATATTATATACAAAAAAAAAAAATGCCAAAGAAATTTAAACACAAACATTAAGGAATAAGAGCTCTTGATGGGTTGTTGTTAAATAAACGATGAAGACAGTGTATTTGGTATCTCGCAAATAACTAACATTGAAGTAATTTGCAATTTTGCTTATTAAGTCTGATAAATGTAATGAATTTCTATATACTTACATTACCATAGAATTTTACTTTGAGAATTACCTGTAAAAGAAAAATACAAAAAAGCTTTAACAATATATTGACTCCAAGAGTACAGTTTTTCAGTAAAAGTTTTATACATACATATGAATTATGAAATGTGAAAACTCTTCATCTTCAACTTGTTTTAACAGTGAATTAAACTTTTGTTGAGCTTCTCATTTGCTTAAATGAAAGTTTAACATATTAACTCTAGTTATTCTAAGACATTTTTGAGTAAAGGTTCCCTGATGATCTGCATTAGCAACAGTGAAATGCGCAAAGGATCCAGCTAAACCCCTCAATAATCAATTTCAATGTATTTTTATTAAAAAATATTTTACTTAATAAGTAGAATAATAATTTGGGATTACTAGTGCGTTAACAAAACAAATTTTAAACTTAAATTGTAACAATTCCCACAAAAAACACTAATTATTAAACTTTTTTTTAAATTATGTTACGAGTGTGTACAAGTAGCATATTGCCCGCAACTTTGTTAGCGATAGATTTTTGCTCGTCCTAAATTTTTAAACTTTCATATCACAAAAGTTAATAAGCCCAAAACAAAAGTTTATTTTATGAGGATCGTAAATAAATTTTAATGGTTGACACAGGTTAAGTTCGAGCAAAAAATATAAAACGGTCTTTGTATGGTTTTTTTTCTATTTATCAGTTTGTTATTCATTCCTTATAAAGGTTGATTTTTTAGCAACTTTCTTTTTAGCAACTTTCTTTTTTTGGCAGCTCAGCTGTCCTTGTGTTACATGTTGCTGTTAAGCATGCCCAGTTTGGTCTATAATTTAACCATCAATCGACTTACAAATGAACAACGCTTGCAGATTATTAAATTTTCTTATCAAAATTCATGCTCGGTTAAGAAAGTGCATCACGGTGCACTTCTTTCATTTTATGGGCAGTTTGGGCCACCTTTTGAGGCGGCTATTCGGAATCTTGTGACTAAATTTCGCACCAAAATTACATAATTGGTGGCCGTAAATTATCGATTCGGCACCATTCGCAGCAATTGGTCTACTATTATTTTTTTTTTGCCCAAAACGGAAAAGCTGGTCTTGGCTGACATGTGGTTTTTAACAAGTCGGTGCCACATGTCACACAGCACGCGAAACAATGGCCCAATTGAGAGGCGAGTTCGGTGAACAGTTTATTTCACGTTTAAGACCGGTCAATTGGCCGCCTAGATCGTGCGATTCAACGCCTTTAGAGTACTTATTTTTGGGCTATGTCAAAGCTTATGTCTATAGGGACAAGCCCGCAATGGTTGACGCACTGGAAGACAATATTGAAGAGTTTAATCGTGAGTTACCGGCCGATATATTGGCGACAGCATGGCAAAATTGGGCCCAACGTATGAACCATTTCAGGCGTAGAACCGGTCAACATTTACATGAAATCATCTTTAAACATTGAATTATATAGATTGTTCTAACGATTTCATAAATTTCTCTAAATTTTACATGTTTTTTAGTGTTTTTTTTTTGGAATTGTTACAATTTAAGCTTAACATTTATTAACGCACTAATAATCACATTATTATTATTTTACTTATTAAGTAAAATATTTTTTTTTTTTATTAAAAATACATTGAAATTGATTATTGAGGGGTTTAGCTAATGCACACCCTCATACGTTTAACTTTGCCTTTTTCAACTGACATTAACGCAACGATGGAGAAGGTTGGCACAATGAGTATTTTATTGACGGAAGCATTTGAACAGTTTCAATAGGTTCGTTCTCCATTTTCTTCATTAAATTCAACTTTTTTGTTTATTTCGTTTATTTCTTTTGTTTAATTTTATTTTTGCTGCCACAAAACACAAAAATCTAAATCAGCACGTACCAAAAAAAACCAACCAATATCTGTCAAGCTACTTAACGTACGCAAAAAGTTAAAAGTTGACCAATTTTTGTACTCTGCGTTGACGGATACCTACTGAATGTAACAGACCTCATAAGAAACCATGTATTTCTACTTAGCTGTCAGTTGAAAAAGGCGAAGTTTAGCGTATGACGGATTCATTGTGAGCCGGCCTTTAGAACAACTAGAGTTATTATGTTAAACTTTCATTTAAACAAATGAGACGTTCAACTAATATCAAAGTTGAAACAAGAACTCAATAATCAACAGCTTGTTTTATTTTCTTACTTTATTATTGTTACATTGACTAACTTTTTTCAGCTGGAATTGTAGTTGTAAGAAGTATGTAAAGAAAATACGCCCCTAACACCGCAATAATCAATTTCAATGTATTTTTAGTAAAAAAAATATTTTACTGGATAAGTTAAATAATAATTTGGGATTATTAGTGCGTTAACAAATGTTAAACTTAAAAATAATTTTATTTTAAATTTGTTATCTCTTTCCCAGAATTTGTTGATTGAAGTCTACTGAGCAGAAATGAAATTCATAAGCAGAAATGAAATTCATCTATAGACGTGCTTTACCAACAACACACAAAAATTTCAAATAAGCATACTTCGGTTTTTTTTGTATATACACTAAATTATTTGATTAAAAATGTTACTCGCTCGTATTTTTAATAACAAACTGTTAATGAAATTTTCAATTAAACTAGATGTACGAGTACACTCAGGGAAAAGCTGCAACTTAAAAACAAGAACGCGTCACATTAATTTAATCATTTTCAATATAATAGAAAATGTATATTGAGGTAGTTAAAAATTAATAAAATTAATAAATTAATAAAGTAAATTAATATGTTTACATATTGAAATAAGAAATTTCAACATGACTAGAATTTTGTTAATGTTTCTTATGAATTCGATATGGTTTTTATTGATTTTAAGCTGTTTTTTCTCTGAGTGTACATTTCGTCGCGTTTCTTCTTAAGCCACGTAAGCGCCATTTTTTCAAAATTGACTTTTTAGGTTTTTACGGTAGAAAATAAAATTTTCCACCCGATTGCATTCTCATCTGGAAAACTTTTTATTAAAAAACAAAAACTAAAGCCATTTCCAAAACCTCTTGAGCGCCATACAAAATGGCATTTGCATTCAAAATATAATGAATTTTGTATTTAAAAATGAAGAAAATATTAAAGTTTTACCTACCAATTTTTTTTTTTTTGAGATTAAAAAAAAATCTGGAAACTTTCAAGCCAATTGGAGTACTTTTGGTGCGGCGCCAGGCTCTCAAAGTCAGCAACTTCGGTAAAATCGACACTTTTCGTCATTTAACTCAAAAACTATACATATGTTTTATGCAGCACAAATGTTCCTCGTGCCCCCGTTATATCAATAAAATGCAGCTTTATCTCGATATGTAAACATGGCCTCTATACAAAAAGCCGTTCTGAGCCTAAATTCGTTTTCGGACCATAAGTGGTTAACGAATGCCCATAGAGGGTTAATTTCTGAGACCGACCCCAATTATTTTTACATAACCAATATTTCTTTTAAAGAACTCAAAGCTCTATCTCTGCTTCTTATTGTAGCTCCCATACAAACGGTGTAATATGTATGGAAAAAACATGCAATTTGTCGAATTTGATTTGTTACTTTTTTGACGCCAGAGAAATTGGAATACCTGAGAGGTTATTATGTTTTTCGATTCCAAAGAAAACATTTTAGAAATACAATGCATAACTATAGAAGTATGAATGATTTCCTCTTCGAATAGAGATACGTAATAACCCCCAATTTAAATTTTTAGCATCTATAATAAAATTAAAAATAACTTAAAAATATAATTATATGTATAAGATATAAATTTAAGAAGAGAAATCCGGTTTGTTGATTAAATTACAAATAATTGACTTCGTGGTTTTAGCTGCAGTTTACTAGTTTGTATTAAAAGCTCTTTTTCATGAACTTTTTTATTTTCTAATATAATTTTTGCATTATCTTCGGTTTATTTGTTATATATTTTCTGCCTGACAATGGACCTTATTGCAGTTATAGAATTGACTAGAGAGTTTGTAGTACAAAATGTATTTTTCTTCAAACTCTCCAGCAATAAATAGTAATAAGTTTCTGTGTATACATTTTATATATAAATTTGTTTTAATATAAGAATAAATGCCAATTTGCACACTGAAACTTATGTTTATTATTGTTAGAAAAACCTCGTAAGCGACACAATTTGCAAATTGCTGTTTGCGCTAAAAACACGTAAGCGACAAATTTAACTACACACAGAAAAAAGTATTCACCAATTAATATTTTCAATTACTAATTTAATTGATTCAATTAAATTTTTAATTGTATTAATTAATTTGAGTGGAAAAACTTAATTGATATTATCAAATTGTTTATAGGTGAAAATTTAATTAACTTTTTAACTAATATTACAAATATTTTAATTAATATTACAAACTCATTCATATTACTTTTTTGTGTGCAGTTACATATTTGTAATTAAAAAATATTTTCAATCAAAATTTCTATACCCTTCACGGAGTCGCAAATCCATGTTTTGTAAAAGGAAAAATCGTTTTTAAACCCATATTTCAAAAGTTATTAAGTTTTTTACGTTTCCTGAAAAATGAGCTGTTGGCGCTTACGTGGTTTAAGAAGAAACCCGACGATTTATGATTGCATATATTTATGTACATATGTATGTATGTATGTATATTGACAGTTAATAAAGCGCTTTCTGTCTTGGGATTTATAAAACGCTGGGCAAAGCAGTTTAATGACCCATATATAACTAAGCAACTGTATACATCTCTAGTCAGACCAATTCTGGAATATGGTTCAATAATTTGGGATCCGACCTATATATAATGTTCACATTAATACTATTGAATCTGTTCAGAAACAGTTCTTGCTTTTTTGTCTCCGCGGCTTACATTGGAATAGGCAAAATTTACCATCTTATAATAGCAGACTTGCTTTAATAAAACTTCCAACGCTTAAAAGTCACAGAAAAATATTAAATGTGTCCTTTGTCCTAAATCTTATAAAAGGAAATGTTTCCAGTCAATTTTTGCTAAGTAATATTTGTTTTAATGTTCCTTCACGTCCTACACGTAATTTTCTGCCGTTGTCTATTAAAGTCTATAGAGCTAACTATGCCAACTGGGATCCGTTAACAAGAATTTTTTCTGATTTTAACAAGTATTATAAATTTGTTGATTACACTCAAAGTCTTAACTCTGTTAAAATTAAAATTATTTTGTTTCTTAATAATTAATGTTAATTGCTATTAAATTTTTAATGGTCTGTAAGGATCACGAATCCATAGACTACAAATAAATAAATAAATAAATAAATAAAGTACAACAGGCTCAAAAACATGAGTAATAAATATATTACAAAAAGTTATACAGTTGGCAGCACCAAACAAAATGGTCGCACTGAACTAACTTTCTTCTTCTTTATTTATCACTTTCTAGTTGCATTTTAAACAGTGCGTGTTCGCTCGCAAGTTATAAAATTATAATTAAATATTTATTAGTTAAAAGTGCTTTTTGTTTTATAATTTTTATATGAAAATAAAGTGCAACAACTATTTTACATGTGTGCTATAAAATGGAATAGAAAATCCTTGTATTTAATAGTTATTTTAAGTAATAAATGTGTTTAAATAATTTCATAATAATGGCTTCGATAAATTGTTAATTGGCTTCGTGTTCGGTCGTATTGCGTGCGTGTGTGTTAATGTTTTTGTTGTTGTTATCATTGTATAGAGCATGATTATGAAACAGCGTTGCCACTGGTGGAAAAAGAAATTACACAGCTGCAAGTCTATGACGAAATAGTGCAAAAATTCTAAGAAAAAATTTTATTTTTTTTATTAGTTTTTTAGTTAATTGAAATTTAGAAGGAGAGAATTTTTTAAATTTATAAAAAACGTACAACAAAATTAAAAATATTTCATAAAATTCACTAATTCACAAATATTTACTTCAACGAAGAATAATTTACCACTTTCCTTTTAATATTTTGTCAAGATTTCATAAAGTATTATTTAAGTAAGCCAGGCGTTTGAGAAGAAGGTACTCTCCATTTTTCTTTTCTTGATTTAAACTTATTTAACTAGAAGTACTGAGCGATACTTAAATGTACATTCCTTAGTTTTTTTTAAATCATATCGTCTTTACATCATTTTAAGCTAAAAGTTTGCACCACAATTTTAAAATCGGTGCTACTGTATTATCTGATAACTCATTTTTGGGGTATCAGTTTTAATAAAGTTCAGTTTACTAAAAAACTATTTCAACAGAAGCGTTTAAGAGTGGTAATATCGCAACTATTAAATTTAGTAAGAGAATATCACCAGCACAGTTTTTACTTTGAAAAATTTTAGACTTGTAAATTTCAAAACATCCAATTTATCGCATAGATTAAGTTCTTTATGGTCTAAAAGTTCATATTCACGCCACTCATTTTCCTAAAATCTTTATACATTACAATTTGTTGTGTCTCGGAACAGTATTTTAAGCAGCTAAATAAATATATATTTCACTTCGCTGTATAACAAGTTCATCGTTTTTATTGCTCAACCAAAAATAAATCATTTTGTTTAAAAAAAAATCAACTTTTATGTAATTAGACAAGAACAAATTTGCACAACTTTGATTACTTCAGCTTGTAATTTGTACAGAAGCAGGGCTTCGCTTTAAAACATTAAATTAAAATTAGTTAAACGTCCAAGAGAATGTGAAAGGAAGTCCAAATAATATTTTGTAGATTTTTCATCTAATGCAGAAAGCATTGATTCAGTTATTTTTTAATGATCTTTAAAAACTTCCAATCTTCAATACAATCTCAATACTTCATATTGTTCCGGAGCACTTTCAATACAACAAGCTGTTAATGATAACAATTGCGTTATAATAGGTGATAAGATTGTATGGCTCTCTAGTGGGAAATATCGTAAAAATGCTTCGAGTTTGTATTAGGTTTATAATAGAATCCGAGATTTCTTAGCAAATCTTCTAAATATGTTTAGTATAATTTGGGCCTTATTAAAAAAATTTTTGTTGAACTTTCATTAAGACTTATAGCAATACAGGCATGAAGTTTCGTGTGTAGAATTTTGTGTTAAGTCGACTTATGCTTTTATCGCTTTAAAACATATAAAATAGTGCAAGATTACACAAAAAATGTATGGTGCAAAAATAGTGTAAAGAACTTTAAATAGTACATATTTTGCACTATTACACAGAAAGTGGCAACGCTGTTATGAAAAGAATGTAAAGAGCAGTGGTGAAATATTAAGAATGTAAGTTAAAGAAGAAATTTTTAATTACAGATGATTTTAAGGAAGATGAAGAGACTGTAGACGTAGACTTGCACATTTTAGCCGTGATATGATTCTAAAATTAAAACATGATTTTAATAATTGAATGGCTTAAATAAATGAATAAAAAAAATGTTTTAATTTTCACCAAAATGATGATAATATAAATTGTTACATGTAACTGCAAAAAATGTAAAAAAAATTAAATATTTAAGAGTTTTTGTGTTTCAAAGCAGAACAAACAACAAAGCAGGACTAGATAAAGGCTCAGTTAGCCTTTAATCGTATCGTTGCAACGGTAGGAAAGAGCTGATCGATATTGTTATGTGAAAAGTAATGAGAATGGTTATAGAGATGTAACCGGAACGTAAGAATCTGTACATTAATTTTCAAATAACAATATCGATCAGCTCTTTCCTACCGTTGCAACGATACATTCCATTACAGTCGGCTAACTGAACCTTTAGTCATCTTACTTTCCCAAATAGTTAAAAATTCTGTAAAAAAAGTAGTCAATCATGCTTATTACATTTTTTTTTTATATTTTGTAATACAAAAATATGTTCAACCGCAAATATCGCAAGTGCCCAAGCACTAAGAACAATTGCTTAGAGTTTTAGCAGAATACTAGCTTTGGTTAAATGTTTCGAACATTTGTTTTTTATATTTAGTTTGAATTATTATTATTTTTTTTCCTAAAAATAACCTTCAAATGAAAACCACGTTTTCATATTGATTTTTTTGTTCGCATGTTTTCATTTCCTTTTAAGAGGCTTTTCAGTTTTTGTTTCATAATTTTTTTTTGCCTTTTAAGCTTTTTCATTTGCATATAAATTGCAAAGCAATCTTAAATATATTCTAGAGAAGAAAAAAATTTGTTTTGTGGTTTAAAACAATAATATTTAAACTGTTAAAAGCTGAAGATTTTAAAGGTTTAAGGACTTAGTTTTAAATTCCGCCTATTTGTTAAATGAAGTTATTGATGTATTTAATAAAAGCGTGAGATATTTTCTAAATTGAAGCGAGTTATGATTTTTCCGTACACCAGAGGTTAAAAAGAACCCTATTCTTTTCGGTACGCTGTCCGTCACAGACTGTTTTCTCGAGAACCCTAAGAGCTATGGACCTGAAATTTTGACAGAATATGTAGAACTTTGGCCACTACAACAACAAATATATGAAAATGTTTGAAATTAAAGGGTGTTGCAAAACGAGCTACGCAGAATGTTAAAATCCCATGTAATATATGTAGTTAGTATATTTTTATACATACTAAACCAATTAACACTGAAATTATAAAAATCAAAACTAAAGGATATTCTATAAGTTAATGTAATTTTGACAACTTGCTGTGTCTTGGAAACCGTAAGACTAAAAAATCCCACAATTAATACATCGTCAAAATAAAAAAAAAACGCCAAAAACCGAAAAAATCGCGGAAACGAATAAAACGGCAAAATAAAAAAATCTCTTAAACTAAAATAAATCTCTAAAAATCGCTAAAATAAAAAAATCTCCAAAAACCGAAAAAAAGTTCCCAAAAACTAAAAAAAAAACTCCAACTAAGGAAAAACATCACAGTTGTTCACTATTTTTTTATAATTACAAACAACTACTTCAGAATATGTAAAAACTAAGTTATACACCCAATGCTTAGTAAACAGGTTGGGTTAGGTTAACTGGTTGCTGAGAATAGAAAGCAATTTTTCAGCTCTCTTGGGCCCAAACAACAGGTACTTGTGTGTTACCTGAGAGCAGGAAAGTGATAGTGCAAGTACAGATGGTGTAACGACAGATAGCTGGAGCGAAGAGAAGCCTAATTTGTTTGTTTTAATTTTCACAACTTTGCTATTGTGCGTTTTGTAAAGTTTTATAGCATCGTTGCAGCGCCTCTGGTATTAAATAGGCCTATTACTTTAAGTTAAGTAGTAATTTTGTTGGTTATGTTTCTTTGCTTACGAATAATTGCTACAAATTTCGACGATAGACTCTAACTCACATCAGAAAAATCCATTATGTTGATATGACTGGGTCTGGGCAGGATTTGATGTCAGTCTATCTAACACTGTCATTTGCTTTTTAGTTAACGCACTTACTACTTCACCTAACAGCAGCCGTATTAAGCGGAAGCCGTTGTGATGAAACAGTCAGCCGAAGCCGCTGTAGAAATAGTCAAACGAATTTGCTGTGACAAAACCGTCAGCTAAAAACGATGTAGAAAGCAGTCAATCGAAGTCCTTGTGACGAATCAGTCAGCCGAATACGCTGTTGCGAGGCAGTCTGCCGAATTCTCTATGGAAATCTGTCAACCAAAGCCGCTGTAAGCAATCAGTCAGCCGAAGTCGCAAAGCGGCTGAGAAAATAGTCAATCGAAGTTGCTGTGAAAGCAGTCAACTGAATTTGCGTTGTCGAAACAGTCAGCTAAGGCCGCTGTGGAAAACAATCAATCAACATCACTGTAACGATAGCAAAGACAGCCGAAGACGCTGTGGCGAAAGAGTCAACAGAATTCGTTGTGCGAGGTGGCATACAATATACATACTATTGATGTCAGTTTCATAGCACAATTGTGCTAGACCAAATCACCAGCGATGCCAACTATTTGTAATCCAAACGCGCTATTCCCCTTCGCAAAACGCGCTAGAACGCGCTAAGTTGCGGCATTGTCAACTATTTATTGCCAAAACGCGCTATTAAATTTTAATAAAATTCGATGTATTTACATGTGTATTAGTAAATACAATTGATTTTTCAGTAGCTCTTTTCAGATTTTATAATATTGTTTCTTCGAAATTATATCCTAAACAATTAAAATCATTTAATACAGAATCAGAATTGCCTTCCAAATAATCGAAATCCTTAGTTTTTATTTTTATTTTATATGTGAAACTTTGTAACAACTTATAGGTATATAAATTGTCGAATAGTTTTGCGATTCAAATGCTTTCTATACTTCAGCTAGAATAGATGCTTAATAAGTTATATAAATTTTTTTGAACACGAATTTTCATGAAATTTCAAAATATTTGCCATTTACAGTATTAAAATGCGTTTTTAATTCTAACCACAGTCAAGGGAATTTTATTTGCGACAGCTGAATTATTATCCAATTTAAAAAATTGTATGAGTTTTGAATACTAGAAAATTGTTAAATTTATGTAAAAAAAGTAAAAAAAAAATATTGAACTGAAATGATACTGATTTACTAATTTAGCGCTTTTTTTAGTAAACGCGCTAAGACTAAAAAAAGCGCGTTTGGCATAGTTAAAACGCGCTAAATCTAGCGCGAAACGCGCTAAATTGGCATCGCTGCAAATCACTTACATTCTTATTCTCTTTCAGTTAGTCGTCAATGAGACAGTGATGAAAACACATGTGTAGCAGATGTATTAAATTTTTCGTAGGTGCACTGAAAGAAAATAGAAGTGGTATGCGAAAAATATTCTTTGATCACCAAAGATTTTCACGACACTCAATAGTCCAATTCACAATCTTGTGCAAATGGTCTTGCATCGTAGCATGTGCAAAATGGTATATGTAGTATGTTGATAATCACCACTTAACAATTCTTTGTGGTGAGTATCAATATACTATACCATTTTGCACATGCAAGACCATTTGCACAAGCTTGTGAATTGCGCTAATGTGTTTTATGTTACACAACTTTTAAGGAAAAGAATGAATATGAATTAATACATTTTTTTTTAGAGCTGCTTCACTAAACCGTATTCTCGTATCTGTTATTTTTGTTTCAAAAAGATCTGCACGCATTTAAGGTTGTAACGACACTGAATTTTTATTTCTTCTTATTCTATCTTATTATTAATTTTTACAAAGTTGCAAGTTAAAGTATGTTCAACGTTTGAAGTACTAATAGTAACTCATGTTAATTACAGGTTAATTGGACAATATATTACACTGTCAAAACTTTATAGAACAATAACTCGGGATATACGGGTCGCAGCCAATTTTTTTCTTATTTAAATTATTATTTCAATTTTTTTTGAGATTCTTCACAGTTTCCTATGAAAAGTTCAGAGCCCCCTGACTGGGAAAATATTGGTCGCTGCGAGCTTTTTTGGAAATTTATTTTTCTTATTTTTTCGTTTTCTATCACATAGATTACTTCTTATTTATTTTTGAGCTGCTTCACTAAACTGCATTTGTTCCAAATATTTATTTTTTTCTATCTACTTCAGGGACGAGTTGGACAAGTTTTCTCACACATGCAAGTACAGTCTTATTTTTGACATCACTGCAATATACCCATTCTCACAATCAAACTCGGCAAGGTCCTGTCTTGCCCCGATTGCTTTACAACTTTGCAAACTTATGGAAATAATGTTTCATACTAAATGAGAATTATATACTTGTGTTTGTTTGGTTTGCTCGTTGCCAGTTAGGTATGTTTCTTGTTGTTGTTGTTGCTGTTGTGTGTGTTTTCGTTAAGTATTGTTAACAGCGCATTCTTTACGTATATTAATGCTGCTGTTTATTATTGCTGTATATGGGAGGTTGTGTTATTATATTTTTAATCTTATTTAAGGTCTCATTATTGAAAACACAATGCTTAGCGGTGATAAATTTTATACAAAAACAAAATACATACAAAATCTGTAAACGCTTAGCATTGCGCTTTACGATGTAGAAATAAGTCTTTATAAATAACTAAAACACTTAAAAAGTTCACTTGCTGCAAGAGCCAAAGACCAGACGATGCGAAACTAATGAATATTGTCGTTGCTTAAGGAACGCTTTCCACTTAAACCTTTTTATTTTAAAGCACATAAAATCCCAAATGAAAACATAACTCCTGTACACGGCCTACTTAATTTGCATAAAATCGTTTACATATAAACTCTTGTTTATAAATGGGAACTGAAAAAAAACATATTGTAAATTTGTTTTGCTCTATTCCCCATTGATTTTTTTCAAATTCAGTTTTATCAACTTTTGTTGTTCTTGAAATAATGTTACAAAACAAATCAAAGACAAAGAAGAAGGAACAAGTACAATAAAACTCAATATAATTTTATCTCCTCAAGCATCATTAAGTTTATATAAACTTTTTCGTTTAAATTTTATTTTCTTTATTTTTTCAGGAGGAGGGAAAACTATTAATCAAAAACCCTTCTAATGTTTGTAGTTAATACGGGTTCACTAAAAACGAAAGAAGCTCGTTGTCAACACACGAATAAAACTTGTTCCAGAACACAGCAAATTTTTTTCACCGGTGAGTAGGCTTAACACTTATTTTTTATTTTCTTATTTTAAGCATGTGTTTTATTTGTGTTTCCTAAAAGTTTTAAAGAACAAAAAAATATTTTATGACTACAGCTTTTTTTAAAGAAAAGTAACAAATAAAAATGTCAAGTCATACCTAAACAATTTGTATGAAGCAAAACAAAACTGCGCAATGGCAACGCTTTGCAGTTGGAAAATCCTATTTTGACAGCGCTTTTAGTAGTGAAGTTGGCTGCTAAGAAAAAAGTAATGACGTTTAAGCTATTTTAGAACAATCTAGCGGTCTTTTCTTCATATTTTGTTTCTATATTGTGAGTCTTCCTTAACAGTAATTTTTTTTGCCAAAATTTCAAAAGGAATGACTCTTACTCAAACTCTTATACAACTTTACAATAAAAATATTTCAGTGCACTAAATTTTTTACATCTAACGGCTTCGTCTTTCCATCAAGGCACGAACATAAATTCATATTGCAAAAATTTGGAAAGGATTAGTTCTTCTACAAACTCTTAGAAAAATTCTTATACAAATATGAAACTATAAAAATGCATTAGATATTAAAATTTTTTGCTAGATAACGAGGAATAATTTTTTTGGCAAAAAAAAAGGTTCTTATACAAACTCTTATACACATGTTTAGCAAAAACTTTTTGCCAGAAATATGTATAATATACAGTATTCTATATTCATACGTGTAGGTATGTTTTTGAAATATTTTAGAAATAATGGCTCTTATAAAAACTCTCATACACATATATTCTTAACAACAAAATGCTGAATCTAGAGAACTTTAATTATAAATGCATATTAATATAAAAACATTCAAAATGAATGGCTCTTATACGAACTCTCATAAAAAATTTTAACAAAAAATTTTTGTAAAACTGGATACAAAAAATTCGAGTAAAGTCCATATTCTATAATTCCATCGAAAATTAATTTTTGTTTGAAACTTTTTAATAAAATGGCTCGTACAAAAATGCTCTTATACATGTATGCATATATTTTGACATAAAACTACTTAGTTTAATAAAAAGAAATACATTTTATATTTAATGATTTTATCGCTTTTTAAGAGCCAAATTACATGTGATAAGTATTAATGAACAAATAACACCAAAGTTAGTTGTAAATATTCTGACAAACACGTCGTTGAACGGAACAACCGGCTGTTTTCGAAAGCCACTAAACCTTCCTCATCAGCGTTCTTTTGTGTTTGGTCCACTGTGTGTGGTGTCAGTTGATGTAGATTTGTTTGGTCCACTGTGTGTGGTGTCAGTTGATGTAGCTTTTCTGCTTTATATACGCAACTTTTTATTGCAAATTTTTTTTTGTTTTGATACATTTTAATTTACCTTAATTTATATTGTAAAAGTTTCGCACTAAATGGCTCTTACACAAACTCTTATATAAATATACATATAACAAAAACTTGCTTACAAAAGTGCAACAAAAAATATGGATAATGTACAAAATTCTATACTCCCATAAAGAAGTTTAATATATTCGAAAAATTTTGAAAGGAATGGCTCTTGCAAAAGCTCTTATACTTGCATAGGCTTAACAAAAATCTCCTATATTAATAAAATGTAAAGAAATTTTAATTTAGTTCACTATTGCATAATCTCTTTAGAGCACGAATATAAATTTTTATTGTAAAAATTTCGATATAACTGGTTCTTGCATAAACTCTTATACAAATATATAACAAAAACTTTTTTACAAGTGTGAAATAGAAAATATGTGCTGTGCTTAAAATATTACACTCCCATCCAGAAGTATTATGTTTTCGAAAAATTTCACTAGGAATGGCTTTTCCAGAAACTTTTATACATGTATAAGTTAAGAAAAATATGACAAATATACAAAACTAAACTATCTCACGATTGCTTACTGCCATCAGATCATGAACGTCAATTGTTGTTGTAAAAATTTCGAAACAAATGGCACTTATACAAACTCTTATATGGCTGTTCATTAATATGTACGTTGTATATAGATTATTTACTGTTAATTCATTTAAAAAACTTTTTAAATTGACGTTTACTAAACAAACTCTTATAAGAACTCTTATACATATGAGAAGCAAGAAATAGGCATTATATAAGAAAAATAATGAGAAATAATTTGTTTTGCAAGATCTTTATTCAATTAGGTTCTTATATCGAGCCATAACCGCCAAAAACCTTAACCGATACATATTTAGCACTTCGTTTTTTTACGAAAATCAATTATTCACTATCGCCAATGATCGATTTTGGTCAGAAAATTAAGTTTGAAAATTATGAGGCTTAAGCTTTTTTGGCGCGATATAAACTCTTATACAAAATGTATAAAAAAAATGCTTAAAATTTAAAACAAAATGCATGCTCTGTTTGCAAAATTCTATACTCCCATTTATAAGTGATTTGCTTTCGATTAATTTTAAGAGGAATGGCTCTTACAAAAACTCTTATACATGTTTATGTTTAACATGAAATACTTGATGCACTAAATTTTAATAAGCTTACGATTTTATAATGCGATCAGAGATTATCAATTTGTACTATAAAAATTTCGAAATAATTCGCTCTCATACAAACTCTTATATAGCTCCTCAACAAAAAATTATCTTGTATATCAACAGTTTACTGCCATTCAAGCAGGATTTTAAATTTAATTTTTTTTAAGTAATGCCTGTTATACAAACTCTTATACCTCTTATACTCTCGTTAACGTAAAACAACAAATTGTTTGTTTTACAAAATAAAAGGCGATAGATGATGAACAAAATTAAAAAATAGTATACTGACGCAACAACAACGCAAATAATGGCGATCGCAATTTTAGGGAAAGGGAACTTATTCCCAGAAAGGGTGAAAGCAGTAACTTATACTGCAGAAATTTCATACGATATTACTCTTATACAAATGCGCAGCAAAAAATTGGCTTAATGTTAAACAATTTTGTTATTTAACTGTTGCACACACTTATTCCAGACACGGTTATTAAATCATTTAAAAAAATTGTATCCCCAGTATTCGTAAAAGTACTGATTTTATTAACCCTACGCAAAAAACAAACTGTGGAAACATATCCAACAGAAAGGCAAATTTGTGTATGTAAAAGTTAACATACATAAACCCATTTGTGTAAGAAAACTGAGAACTTATCTCGTTGATAAAAAAATAAAAATGAAACACGTCACCTGCGCTCAAAAATAAGAATAGAAAATCCCCAACCCTTATACTAAAACTACAATAGACCGGCAAAATAAATAAGAAACATAAAAACCCGTAATTTAGTATGTGACATATATAAAATACAGTGACACTTGTTATCAATATGCATGTTTAATCATGCATGAGGATAACAAGTGTCAACGAAAGACACAAACCGTACTTTAAAAAAAAAAGAAAAAGCTGTAATCTACATGCGTAAATATGGAAAAAGAGCAAAAAAAGCAAACTTTTCAAAAGAAAATAGTAAAGAATATTGCAAAAAAAAAGTACGGACAGCAAAGTGATTTATAGAAGATAAACTTGCTGACAATAAAAGGGATAAGTGAAATATCTTATTTTTTTTTAATTCGTTCAATGGAGAGGAAAAAATTTTAAAAGACATGTCTTCATAAAAATTCTTGTTTATGGAGTTATGATGCTTAAATTTTGACCCATTGCTACGGAGGCAAAAATTGGTTAACAGCATTGTTATTTGTAAGCATTTGTGTGGAAGTAAAATAAATAATAAAAATTGTGGCGGCAATATATTCATTACGTTTATTGTGTTAAAATATATTTCGGCATTTACATATTTATCTATACAGAAGGATGATAAATTAATGCGGAAAAACGAAGTTTGATATCACATACGAGTATGTACATTAATACTTTATTTAACCAAAAATATTTGCACAATAATTTTACTGCACCACTAAATCATATTTATTCATTAGTAGTAAGCTTCTAACTACTGGTTCTGGTGGAGGAGACCAAAAAAAAAAAGATGTGTGCTTTTAAAAAAAGCTCTAAAGGTTTATGTGTGATTCTAAGATCCCCTTCCCTTTTACCCTCTCTTTATTATCTATCATAATAAAAGGGGAAACCTTTACGTTTAAGGAATAAGATGTGTCTAAACTTGTACTTTTATCTAAAATTTTACGATCAACATATAAAACTTCTTAGCTCTTCTACGTGTATGTACCTATTTTGTTCTTTTCCGAAGATGGAACAAAAATTTGCCCTTTGAAAAAAGGAGAAGTAACACTCAAGCAGTATATGCCTACTACTTTTAGTAGGTGTTACCTTCTTTAAAAAAAGGATAGTTAGAGAAGACATGTGGTGAAGGGAGAGATAGAGGAAAGCTTCATTATTTTACAACTCTGCTTTTTGCACGTTTTTTAGTAATGCAGTGTTGCAGCGCCTCTGGTGTCAATGAGACGTATTAAATTTTCAAAGCTTTGTTTAGTAGTCATATTTTATTGGTTAATTTACTTCGCCGATGATTATGCTACACAATATCGACGAAGGAGGGCGCTCGGATACTACATTAGGATTAGTATCCGCTAAAGCAGTAGTAGTTCAGTGACCAGTATCTATGCCTTCATCACTTGAACTTTCCGACAACAACTGACACAAAAAGACGCTAATGTAGATCAGAAAAATTCGTGATGTGTTTATTTAATGAATTGATCGGTCACCGAGCTTGAATTCAAGACCTTCAGCCAGCGTCACTCTTAAACCAAAACCTTGAGAGTCAAACCTAAATTAGAGCGTTAAGCGTTGCGTTAGCAGCAGGGTACGTATTTTCAGTACATTCAAATTATATTTTATACGCACACTTAAGTACTGTAAATGCGTACCCTAACGCTCTAATTTAGATTTGGCTGTGAACCAAAATTCAGTTACTAGTTTTACCCCTAATTAACTTTACCTAAATAACACCATGGGATCTACCGATGGACAAAAATGGGTTACAATGACTGTCAATTCAAACTTATTCCGATAGGGCAGCTGGTAGGTCTAAGGAAAGAAACCAGAAGCCTATTCAATAGAGCTCACCAAACGAAACTTACAATATGCTGAGATGAATATAATGAAAATTGTAGCATACGAGTACACAGGGCATTACGAGGATCTTAGTGGGGTCCTGGAAGTTTTTCTGCGAACAGGTCAATATCCTAGAGGCATCGTGTTAATGATAAAAAAAAATCCTGTCGGACACCAACACCTAACCCGAAACACTCATCAACTCCGATGGAAAAAGTGCAGCAACTATGGAGAAGCTGTTAGGAATACCAATGAACACGCACTTACACATGATAACGACGGACACCACAGAAGAAACACACCGCCAATAAAAGGAAAATCGGTTCAATATGATTATAACTATTCAAATAATGTATCAGGTAATTAAAAGCTTTTACCCGTATAAGACAGTTGGTCAAGGCTATCCATCGGAAGGGAATTGATCTGTTAGATAATTGGTTGGCTCACATATTTAGCAAATGTATTAAAAATGCGTGCTTCTCAATGGCATGGAGAGATGTAAAAGAGTTTTGTATACCAAAGTCAAGAAGACAAAACTACGCAGATCCAAAGGTATATAGGCCATTAAGTTTAAATTCATTCGTAATTAAAATACTGTAACAAATTGTGCATAGTCAATCGAAGTGGTTCTACAGGAAGTATTACATCACATTGAAAGATCTTTTGATCTGAGTCTTTGTCCCTGACGGTTTTTATAGATAAAGAAGGGGCACTGAACAATGTAACAACTGTAACCCATATTGACTCTAAAAGCATCTTTCAAGTAGCGCAAGGCTTAGCCGCCTGTATAGGTAATATGCTATAAAGTAGCTGGATAAGCTGTGAGGTAAATGATACGAAGTTAAGGGACAGAGTACGGCAAGGCACCCCGCAGGGAGGTATTTTGGTATTCCATCTCCGTTAGTTACTACGGAAAGCCACCATAGACAGTCTACTGAAAACTCTAACCAAAGAAGAATTAAAAACCATTAGTTATGCAGATGATGTGGCGATACTTATAAGAGGATACCATCCTAAAATTCTACTATAGTTGAAACATCAAAGAACACTCTCAACATATCCTAAAACCGGGCAAGGTAAAGAGGAAAAACAACAGAAATTTGCTTCTTCACAAGAAAGTGGAAGATTCCTGTATTTTAAACTCCGGTCTTGCAAGATAGAAAGATACAAATCAGTAAAAGAGTGAAATATCTAGGGGTCATACTTGATTGCAGACTATCTTGGAAAGCCCATATAGAGAATGAAATAATAAAAGCTCAAAGGATCTGGGCGTTTTGCAGAAGAGCAATTGGTTTGAAATGAAGCAGATGACACACTGGCTCGACACAATAATATTAAGAGCAATTCTTACGTACGCAACGTTTTTATGGTCGACATCCTTAGAGAAGGAGGTAAATACTTTTCAATACATCACTTAAAGAGTCAAATATCTAGGGTTCATACTTGAGTGGAGACTATCTTGGAAACGCCATATATTGAATAAATTAAGAAAAGCTTAGAGATTGTGGGCCTTTTAGAAGCTGCTCTTCTACAAAATGGGGTAGGTAGCACACTGATTCTACACAAAAGTACTAAGAGCAATGCTTACATACGCAACGTTTGTGTGATAGAAATCATTAGAGAATACAAAGAACGTGCTGCATTGGCATCTGCGGTTCTATGAGAAGTTCATCAACAAAGGCGACGGGAGAACATTTGATCGATTTTTCTAATCGATGGACAGATTGAATTTAAGGCATCTTTAGCTGCTGCCAGTCTAATAGTCATGGAATAATGGCACGAAGGTTGGGTTAAGTTAGGTTGGAAGGTGTCTGGAAAGAGTTTTCTTTTCACTTGGATCCAAATAATAGGTCCCTTTGTCTTATCTGAAAGCAGGAAAAGATATTGAAGTGACAAAAGATAGAGAGAAGAGAAGCTTAACTAATTTTTATTCGTTTTAATAACTCTGCTATTGTAAGCTTTGTTAATTTTTGTAGCATCGGTGCAGCGCCTCTGATGTTAATAGCACTCCCTTCAGCCAATAGCTGGCTAGAAATATAGGGTGTTTTTTATTGAGGTATAGAACTTTAAGTTGGCATCACTTTTTTAACTGGCGGCCATTTTGTCAGCTGTCAAGTGATTAATATTTAGTTTGGTTTGCCATTTCATCATGAACAGGTTGACAAAAGAACAACGCTTGCAAATCGTGCAAATTTATTTCGAAAATAATGGTTCAGTTCGCGAAGTTTACCGCAAGCTCCGTCCATTTTATGGTCGACATAATCGTCCATCAGAGCAATTAATTCGGTTAACCTGTCAATTGGCCACCAAACTCGTGTGATTTGACACCATTGGATTATTTTCTTTGGGGATATGTGAAGTCGCTCGTCTACGCCAACAAACCAGAAACGTTAGGGGACTTGGAAGCCAACATTCGTGGCGTTATTGCCAACATACGGCCCCATATGCTCGAAAAAGTGGTTGAAAATTGGACCTGTAGAATTGGCTTTATTCGAGCCAGCCGCGGCGGCCACATGCCCGAAATCATATTTAAACGTTAATGGCATAAAATTATCCTTCCAATAAAGCCAAACTGATGGACATTAAAACGATTTTCTTGTGTTTTATTTCAATTCGAAGTTCTATACATCTAAAAAACACCCTGTAGAACATATAACTACACACTATCCTGTGGTGTGTAGACATCTTACTGTGGGATTATGCCATCACAGTAATGTGTGACAGAATCCCAACTAGATATGTGTACACACAAAAGTCCTGCAGCTCTAATACCGGAATGGGATTCAATAAACGAAGAGGGAAATAATCCAAGAATCGATATTTATTCACACGGTTCGAAAAATAGTGACCGATCGGGAAGTGGATCTACGACTCAGGTCAAAACTTAAGAATATTCCTTCTTCTGCTGGATCATAACACATTTTTTTCAGACTTAGATCATGGCCGTTATGGGAAGCGTTAAATAGTTAACAGGCTGCCAGGCCGTATTTGCACTGATAGTAAAGCTGTTGTCAAAGCCTTACAGAATGAGGAACTTAAATCTAAGAACGTCCTTCAATATAAGAACAAAATAAACTATGGATATCGGCACATCAAGGTATAACCGAAAGCGTAGAGGCTGATAGGGTTTGGAAGATAGGATCATCTATATACAACATTGCACTGCAGAACCTCAGATATTTTAAAATTCAAAGCTGAACTCAATCAGTGGGCAATTGGGGAACATTAGAGAGTTTGGTAGAATGCTACTGTGGGAAGAAGAGTAACCGATTCTGGTATCGATTAATTCAGATCAAGAGAAGTCAAAAGAGATTACAAGATTGAAAAGGAGACTGGTTAACAAAATAACCAACCACTCGAAGATGAGGGCATCCAGTTCGCACGGAGCTGATAGAAGATATCACATGCAGAGCATGCGAGTTGTGTCATTGTCCAGCCTTTAGTCAGCTTAGATGAAAAATTTACCACAGAGACAACGTATTGGACTTGGAATTTCTTAGGCATTCTGATTGGGAAGGCCGAAGAGAATAAATAGAACAAACTGGTGTTCTGACGTGGTCGGTTTATTGAATAGGTTTTTCGTGAGGAGAAATTACTTAACAACATGACTTTCTTGGAAACAATTTTATTTAATTTTTATTTGTGTTAGAAGAATCATTTTTGTGCGTAGTATATCTTTCTCTTAACTTTTTTAAATTCACTAAAAACTATTTTCATTATTTCTCAAAAGTATTGAAACAAAAAAATGTATTCATACCAGTTTGCACTTCCTTTCCCTTTTTTTTTTTTGTTTGTTTTTTTGCTTCAAACCAAAACCTGAAACCAAAACTAACAAACAAAAAGAATTTGAAATAATTTTTCAACTTATTATTCTTTTCTACGTTCGGATTTTGTTCTTGTTGCAGCCATATTAAATGTCCACCTATAGAAGAATATTGACAATTATTGGATTTATGTCTTTTTTACATGAAGAAAACATAGAGCAAGAAAAAGGGATGTGTATGTGCAGTAGTAAAAATCTCAGAGATATACACGAGGGTTGTAACTTGTATTGCGTTTTCTAGTTGTACAAATAGTGAATGATGCCACTTTGCTTTAGTTGCCATAACATATTTCCGCGTATAGAAAAAAGGTGTTAAGACAAGCGTTTTATTGCACTTTAAAGTTTACGAACCCAAGAACAGATTTGAAATTTTTTATAAGTTGGATTTCATATGAAGAGAAAAATAAGAGAAAAAAATACCTTCACTAAGAGTCTTATAAGTAGTAAGTACCCTCGCATGCATAAAGTATTTAAACAATTTTAATAGAAAAATGAAATGGGCTTAGTATATTTAGCAGTTGGCATCAAGTTTGTTAAACCAAAGTACCAGAGAAGAAAAAAAAGCATTATAAGGCTTCTTGTGAATGTGAAAGGTTGATTTAAAAGTAACAGAATTGGTTATAAATTAAAATTCTAGAACAAACTTTCTGAATTTACTTGGGCAATGAAGAAAAAGGGACAGTAATTTACATAACAATGGCCATAAGTCGTAGTGTATGCATGTGTGTGTTTTTTTATAAGGAATGAGAGGGAAACGTATTGACAGTTCATGAAGTTGAGTGCTCGTTTCTTTTCCCCTCGTATCTCCCTCTCTCTATCTCTCTCCAACAAACTAATCAGCTTAGCAACAAGTCTTACATAGTGTGAACGGCGATGAAAGTTCAAAGTTATAAGTTTAAAAAAAATTTAAACATTTTGTGTTGCATAATTTAAGGAAAAGAACAAAAAGATAGAGAAAGTGTTCTACTACTTTTTTCGATTAATACTTATATTGAAAAAAATTTTCATCTAAATAAAAATGAAAATTTCATTAGAACTTTTAAATAAGGCAACGATGCATGCGTCAAATTGTTATTGATAATAATTCTTACATTTAAGTATAAATTTTACATATTATTGAGAACTGGGAAGAGAGTTGTGATGTCTTTTAAAGTACCCTGGAGACGATCAAATGAACTCATCAATCACATAAATGTCTGGTTGATCAAAATAAAACTAATTTATTTGACGGCTGATTATTTGATCATCTTCAATTCTGACTGTCAAAAAACATCAGTTTCTTTGCGATTGTTTTTAAGGATGGAGAAGCTTGTATTGTGTTTAAATGAACATAACATTATCATTAAAGTACAAATAGTGATTGACGTTCTAATTCGTTGAAAACAAAAACAATTTATAGTTTTTTAGAGTTCGTATCGCTTTGTAAGCCAAATTACATGTGATAATTATTAATAATTAACAAATAACACCAAAGTTAATTGTAAATATTCTGACAAACACTAGTAGAATGGAACAACTAGCTTTTTTCGAAGGCCACTAAACCTTCATCATCAGCGTTCTTTTGTGTTTGGTCCACTGAGTGTGGTGTCAGTTTTTTGTTTCTCATACAAAAAAAAAATACTCGAAAGAAATTTTTGTTCGAAATAATGCATCATATAAAAACCATGATACAGTTTTTAATTTTCACGTTGTGTATGTACCAGTAGAAATGGCACAATCAGGTCGTTCAAAGGAGGAGGAGGAAGGCCAGAATTGGTTGATAAAATCCTTGTAATAGTATTGGACGATCAGAGAATGAAATTGCGCGAAATGACTGAGGCTCTAGGCATCTGAACCGAGCAAGTACATCAAATTCTGTATGAATATTTGGATATAAAAAAGCTATTAACGATATGGGTGCCGCATTTGCTCACATCGAGTCATAAGCGCAACCGTGTAACCACTTCAATGGAGTGTTTTTCTTTTTTTTTTCGAAAGAAGTAACACTCAGGCAGTGATTGCTTACTACTATTATTAGGTGTTACCTTCTTTAGGAAATGAATTGTGATATAGAAGACAGGTGGTGAAGCAAGAGATAGAGGAAAGCTTCATTCTTTGACAACCCTGCTACGCCGACTGCAGGAAAGCTTTGCAAAAGCGTGTATTTTACAAAGTATTTGAAATGCAAATTAAAAACCCTTTTGCTACTCAATTGTCATTATCGTCTTATTATAACTTTTATATAAGAAACTTTAATAACAGATGTCAGCTTGGATATTATTTTTATACTCGTAACTTAAAATATGCACAACCTTTGCATTGGCATGTACAGTTGAAACTTTTTCTTATTTTCTTTGCTTAATGCTGTACTAGTATCCATGATGGCAAAAGTTATACAAACACACCCAAAAAAAAAAGAAAATAAATGAATACATTTAATAACACACGGTAATGCAATAAACTATTTTTCACTTCAATACTATTTACAAGTACAACAAGTTGTTTGTTCTTTGTGTGTTTTTGATCTTATCATCTTTGTTGTTGTTGTCTTAGTTTTGTCTCTTCTTATTTCTTTATTCGATAGAAAAGTGTAGTTGTTATTCTGGAAGAAAACTGAAATAAATTGTGTCATAAATTTTCTGGTGGCACAGCAACAAACGGTAACGATCTTATTTGGTGCATATAGCCACAAGTTTCGTACTTAAGATGCAACAAAGTTAAGTCGTTTTGCTTCTTTCGTTCAATTTTTCACACAACAGAAGACCTTAAGTGTGAGTATTTTCTTGGCATGTACAATGTACAAACTTCCACAGTGCTAGTGCAACTTTTGCTATTGCGAACTTGAAACGGAAGTTTGTGATAAGATAGTTGGTTATATAAAGTTGCTGCAAGTACCGACATAATGCCATGTGCAAACGAAAAAAATAATAATTTTAAAGATTTCTTAAAAAAATAGTAAAAGTGCTCAAAATATATGCACGTTCCTCAAAGGAGTTTCAAATAGAAGTAGGGAAAACCGAAAAAGGCATTTATCGTTTAAAAAAAATATGAAATTTATTTAACGTAAATTTTTCCGGTATCATAAATTGTTGTATATTTTTATGATAAATGGAGTTAGGTCACTTACAAAACTAGCGGCTTCCTCAAAGACATCCTTACAGTAGCGAAATAAAAGTTTTCTTTAATTTGAAATTATTATTTGAATATGTATGCGTATTCTAATTTTTTTTTCTTTGGTAAATGTACTTGGAACACTTTCCAAACGAACGGCTTTAAAAAATCATGGGCTGATGGAATTTTTTCCGTAGCTTATTTCATAGTTTTAAGTTTTTTTTACTAAATATGTGTACATATAATATTTTTTGGCAAATGGACTTAGGTCACTTTGAAAACTAACGGCTCGATTAAATACAATATGTTAATATTTTTGTCTCAGTAGCTAATTTGACAACTATTTTTTGCATATAAAATATTTTTTCGTAAATGTACTTGGGTCACTTTCAAAACGAACGGCTTTAAAAAATCGTGGACTTATGGAATTTTTTCCGTAGCTTATTTCATAGTTTTAAGTTTTTTTTATTAAATATGTGTACATATAATATTTTTTGGCAAATGGACTTAGGTCACTTTGAAAACTAACGGCTCGATTAAATACAATATGTTAATATTTTTGTTTCAGTAGCTAATTTGACAACTATTTTTTGCATATAAAATATTTTTTCGTAAATGGACTTGGGTCACTTTCAAAACGAACGGCTTTAAAAAATCGTTTGATTATGGTTTTTTTCCGTAGCTTACTTGATAATTTTTAGTTCCTTTTTTTATTAAATATAAGTACATATAATATTTTTGGTAATATTTTTCTGTTAAATGAACTTGGCTCACTTTTAAAACTAGCGGCTCGTTTAAAGATTTTTTAAACCTATGCTTTTTGAACACACCTCGCTTATATGTATGTTATGCAGCTTAGATTCGCAAACATATATGTAAGTGTAATTAGTTAGAAGCAAAAGAAAAAACGTTATTTTAGATTTATGGACTTAAATCAGTTTTAAAACTAATGGTCCTTTAATGACACCAGGTTAATTGTATAATTTTAGTAGCTAATTTAACCATTTTAAACGCCCCAGCTTATATTTTTGGTGAATGGACTTAAGTCACTTTTAAAACTAACGGCTCGCTTAGAGATTTTTTTATATCTGTCTTTTCTGCACACATCTCTTTTTCTGTCTACTTTTACAAATATAAGTATTTATAAGCAAAAAAAAAATATTTTTTCGATAAACGAACTTAAGTCAATTTTAGAATTAATGGTCTTTTTAACAACACCATGTTAGGGTTATCATTTCAGTAGTTAATAACAATTTTTAATCCCTGTGCCTAAATTTCTATGTAAATCGTCTTAAGTCACTTTTAAAACTAACGGCTCGCTTGGAGATTTTTTTAGATCTGTCTTTTCTGCACACACACACTTCGTTTTTTGTCTCATAATGTCTACTTTTGCACATATAAGTATTTATAAGTAAAAAATATATTTTATATTTTCTAAAAGTACGTGAAAATAACTTGCAGCATAAGTTACCTTAAGTTTTAATAAGATTTGAAGTTTTAGAACAGAAACATGGTTGTATGTAGTATATGCAACTATTCGTATTGGCAGTACGGGATGCTCTTGCTACTTTAGTTATGTCTTTATATATATACATACATATTTTTTTATTTAATCTTCTTTTCGTTTAATGCCTCCAAATCAGCTGTTTATGTGTTATATGTGTCTTTGCTTTAAATTAAAACGTTTTTATTCGGTAAACTTTTGCCACTATGCAGTAGTTGCTAAAGCTTATAAGCAGAATCACACAAGAGTAGCTTACTGTGCATCAATATTAATATGCAGATCCCTGAAAGAAGGTAAAAGATTAAGCTCCAAAAAGAATGAGTTTATTGGGTTTCTTTCACTACAGCTGAGTCCATTTAAATATGCTTGAAATCTTTAAATTCATTTTTCCCTGTTTATCATAAAATGAATTGGAAATGAATTTTGCTTTAAACAAATAACAAACTGTAAATCATGTTTATTTATGTATTTATTTATTTATTATTTGCATTTGCTCAAACTATTGAAAAAAAAAATTATTTAAAACCTATTTTAAGAAAATTCTGTATGTAAAATTTTAAAATTTAAAGTTTTATGAGTATGGGGGATTAGAAATCCAAGAAATAATCTAATTTTTTTTCAATGTACATGTTTTCATTTGAAATGAAAATGATAAATCGTCAGCCCATTATTGGTTTGACCCACCGACCATTTAAAAAAATGAGTTAGGTATGGGATATATATATTTCGAACATGTTTCGCGAAATTAATTAGGGCGTCTGAGATATTTAGCATTCATTTTGTTCCATTTCAACTATTTTAAGGTTTAATAAGTATTGTTTTGCTGTACATGCCACAGTTTGGCGTTTGCGTCAAATTCTTCATAAAAAAACATGCGAAGTAAAGTTAACTCTTGTTTTCCTTCATTTCTATAAGAAATGAATAACAAAAAAAGAAGGTGCCGTAAGAAAAATTCAACGGCGACTGTTAATCAAAAACATCATCACCCAGACGCAGCCGCCGATTAAATGTTTTAAAAGAAATAATTAATTATGCATGTTTGAGTATAACAGAAATAATTTAATTTCATTCTTATATGAAATACACTTCAATTACTTGTTTTTCTTGTGTAAGTGTGTAAGCGGATCCATAGTTCAAAATAATACCACGGCGGCTTCTTGGTCGGCGTTAAACGATCGACTTATTTCGCTAGACAGCAAGAAAAATAAACAAAAGAACAAAATTCCCAATTTTCAGCAGTAAAGTATACGTATGGAGCCCAAAAAGCTACTTTTTGAAAATTAATTAAGAAAAGTGGTGTATGCGGCACAAAACGTATTTTTAATTTTACAATAAAGTAATATTAACTTCTAACTTTATTCATTAAAGTGCACTCAAATTTATACATTTCTTTCAAACATGTGCCGGAAGCAATAGTGAAAATACAAAAAAAAAATCTCTCGGGGTATACTTTGAGAAAACTTCATGTAAGCCTTCTTTGTCGTTTTTCTCCATTCCGACTTTTTGGCATATGCTTCAAACCAATAATGGGCTGATGAAATAAGAATAAATAATATATTTCATAACCAGAAAACCAGAGACGGCTTTTAGGGTTTTTTAATTCAAAACATTCAGTGATTTTTGCTAGACAATATTTATTTAGTTGTGTGATTTCAGCTAATACGACAATTTAAAATGCCTCAAACTGAAGTTTATAAAAAAAAAATGAGACGATACATAAAACTGAAATGGGATAGTAGATGAATTAATTTTCGATAATAATCCAAACTTGGAGGGCTATTATGTAATTTGATTTGGAAAACAAAAGCTTTGGAAAATATTTTCCTATTTTAAATTAAAATGGTATTGTCTAATTCGGGCCTGTGCCAAACTTTAGCAAAGTACTATTGTAAGTAAATTTTTGACACTTCTGAGTAGAGTAAAATTATAATAGCCCCAGGGGCTAGTACAATTTTTGACACAACAGATAAATTTCTGACAAGCAGCAAATAAGAAGCACCGCCGTCGTTTTTGAAAATTCGAGCCGTCGCCCAATACATCGATTTTTACGGCCTTTAAATGTAGTAAGACTGCGAAAAATTCATTCTTTTTTTTTTTTTTTTTAAAGAGAAGTAACACTCAGGCAATGAATGCCCACTACTATTACTAGGTGTTACTTTCTTTAGGAAAAGGATAGTGATAGAGAAGACAGATGGTGAAGGAAGAAATAGAGGAAAGCTTCATTCTTTTACAACTCTGCCTTTTGCACGTTTTTTTTTAATAATGCAGTGTTGCAGCGCCTCTGGTGTTAAAATGAGGCGTATTAAATTTTTGAAGCTGTGATTAGTAGCCACTTGATTGGTTATTTTACTTCGCCGATGATTCTGCTACACAACGAAGGAAGGCGCTCTGATGTTACATTGGGATTAGTATCTGCTGAAGTCGGTATAATTCAGTGACCAGTGACTACGCCTGCATCACTTGCATTTTTCCCACAACAACTGATACACTAATGCACATCAGAAAAATGCGTGGTGTTGCTATTTGATGACTGTCTGATACCGGGTTCGAACCCAGGATCTTCGTTTTTGTAGTAAACGTGCTAACTACTTCAGCCAACGCCACATTCTTTAATTTAAATTTAAAAAAAACATTTCACATCATAATAAAATTTTTTGCTACAAGAATATTGTTCTATATAAAAATGTCCTTTTAAAAATTGTTGGTAGCCGCCGGCTTATAGTCAATTTTTTTGCTTCATCGGCGCAGCAATTTTTTCATCACCTTCTTTCAATATATATATATATATATACAATCTTGAGAACAAACATTCGTAATTCTTTCAGACTGCTGAATGAAAGCAGCGTTTTCCAGGCTGAGATCTTGGCGATTCTCATGGCCACGGAGCTGGTGGCAAGGAATGTAGCTGAAGGTGGGAAGGTAACCTTCTACGTCGACAGCCAGGCAGCGCTAAAAGCTTTGAAGGGACACATTGTCAAATCGAAACTTGTTAGTGATTGTAGGAGAGCTCTCAACTTGCTTATTGATAAATATAGTGTCATACTATGTTGGGTTCCTGGCCGCAGCAGTGTTGAGGGAAATGAAATTACCGATGAGCTGGAAAAAATAAGGTCGGCATTAGATGAAGGAATGACAGGCAGGTCGGTGAAATTACCGATAGGCAATTACTATAGGGAACTCAGTAACTGGGTAGAAAGCAGGACCAACAGTTCATGGCGAAGAAGGAAGGATTGTAGAGTCTCAAGGGGATTGTGTCCATAACTTGACTCAGGAAGATCCAAACTGCTACTGGACATGAATAGGAAGGCGATGCGAATTGTGATAGGCGCGTTGACAGGTCAGAGCAAGAACCAGCATTTTGGAAACTGGCACTCCAGATTTTTATAGGATGTGCGGAAATGAAAGCATTATTGATATCGGGAAGTGTAAACTAGAGGGCATCAGGGGCTTCATCATGGGAATTCAGTGGCTCAAGGACGGGTAATAGGGTCACTTCTGGCTACAAATGGGGATTTAACCCCCATTACTTCTTTGGGCAACAGAAGGGAATCACAATGGACCCAATTGGGTCTCCGAGTGGAGGTGCGGTATGGCACCACCCTTCCTAACTATATATATATATATAATAAAACCCCCTGCAGAAATGTCACGGCATTCGATATGAAATAATTTTTGAAAATTCATTAAATATCGAATGCGCTCTTGATTAAATAAATTTTCCCTAATGTAAAAGGTTTGACAACATCCCTATATGTTTGCCCCCTGCTGCTGTTTCTATCTCCATTAATATTTTCCATAGATATACAAATATACTACAGCATTGCCAAAAAAAACCATGTGCCTTGAATACTTAATGAAATTGAATTAAATTTAAACTTCCGCTTAGAAATTATGAAGAGAAACTCTGTAAATATGTACATATGTATGTAAGTATGTGCCGTGTAATTTTAAAATTAAAACCAAAACATGAACTCTCGTATTGATAAATACGATTTCCGGGGTGTAAAATATTATCTTTTAGCACTGCTACCATTCGATTTAAAACTACATGCCAATAACGAACGATATGGTGTTATTTGCAACTTTTGTGTTCTCAACAGTTAAAACAAATGAATAGACAAACAAGCTTGCACAATTCCTAGTCACGGCGACTATTTACAAAATATAAAATCATGTTGTTTGCAGTTTTATCTCTGCAATGTTTTTCTATCAGCTTAAAGTTTTACCATCAACTGTGGGCGGCGCATACCGAGAAAGATTTATATTGAACATGTTAAATATTTATTTTAGAACTTAAAAACAACAACAGAAAAAAACATTAAAAATTTAACTCTGAAATTAAATATTGTTTTAAGAGATTTTTTCCGCCCTTAACATATTCGTGTGGGATGCAAGATTTTTGTTCTAGTGCTGTTTTTTTTTATTTACATGTATGGGCGGAAAGTTTGAAAGAAATTTTGTAAAAGCAAATATTCAAGGGTAATTTTAATAAATCATAGGCAGGCCTAATCTATATTTATACTCCTTTAGAAAAAATTAAAAAAATTGTTTTAAGTATTAAATATAAATAATTTTCAGCTTTAGCAAAATCATATATTTTGTTTCCAAGTAGTAGGATTTTAATTTTTAATTAAATATGTATAATTTTAAGTGTTTAATTAAATTTCTTAAAAAGTTAATTGCAAATAAATTCAAAATCAATTAATCTAATGATTAAACAAATCAAAAATTTAAATTTTGACCAGAATAATTATAAAATTGTACTGCATAAATAAGACAGGATGACTGAAATGTGTATTTAAAGTCACTTGAATAAATAAAATTTTATTGTTCGATTGTTTGTTCTTGGTTTAAGTAAACTCTATGCCAGGGTGCTAACACAGAAAAAAATTTGTAGCCTGCTATTACAAATAATTAATTAACAAGTAGGAATTAAAAAAAATCAACTACCCCGACTGCGACCAACTTTGAACTGTTCAGTATACTAAACGGTCATTCGAAATGAAAAATCATAAGAGAAACCTAAAGATGATTTTAAAATACCTGTCGAATGATTTGCATTTTGATATAGTTCGCCGACTTTTTATTCTTTTCGTATTTACAAAATGGCATCTGTTGGCCGCCATATTGAATTTTTACTACTGTCATATCTTTAGTGACTCTAAGGGGAAAAATCGATTGATGTAAGAATCATTAAAATCGGTTCACGCGCTCGATTTATATAACGCCGCAAAGGAACACACATACATACATACATACATACATAGGCAGATAAACACAATACCCTTCTTTGCGTCGCGCAGTTGTGTAAAAAGAAGAGAGGTGTCTTAGGACACCCGCTTATAGCTATGCTGCTCAGCTATATAAAACAAACTTAATATATGTGTTAAATAACAATGCAATAACATTATAATATATGATGATGTCAAATTCGCCTCAAATATTTCAAAACGTTTCCCTTTGTTTTCCATTATTTTCTCTTCTAGCGGCGTATGATTTAATTATTGTATTGTTTGTGGCCGTCGGCGGCTATTAGCCGTCTTACGATTGTGTTCTTTGGTTTGTGCTCATGTGCAAAAATAATACAAAAATAAATTGAGCAATCCTTCTCATTGTTTTTCTTTTGTTTTTATTTCACTTCACTTCATAAAACGAAACAAAACAAAATATAACAATTTATTTCGTTTAATTTCGTACTCTAGTTTCAAGTAAAAAGAAATCAAAACAAAAATAAGTTTATAACTCTGTAATAGTGTCGATTATTTTGCTTACGACAATCGCGTCCTAGCTCCTGTGTCGTAGCATAAATAGCATAGCTATAAAAATATAATAGTATCAATGAAGTTTTTTAATTAATTAAATTTTTTAACAAAACTTTAATTCACTCAATTACACTTTTAATCTTGCCTATATTTGCCATACTTTTTGCCCGTTTTTCATAAATAATTCCTTTCTGGAAATATTGCAAAACTTTTACATCAGCTGTTTAAAAAAACAGCCGCAAGGTGGCACTATCTAGAAAAATTTTAGAAAATGGTATAGCTTTGCCATTATTTGAAATGTTTCAAGTATCGTAAAAATAAAAAATTAATAATTCTAAACAAAATTCTAGAACGTTGTAAAATTATATTTTGATTATATTTTATTATAAACAAAATTCTAGAATATTGTAAAATTATATATTGAGGTTTGGGGATGTCTAATTGGCGATATTATTCGGCAAGGGAAAAATAACATTAAATTATTGGATATGCCAAATTTGAAGAAGTCAGAGAACACATATTCTTTTCAAGGACCCAAGGAACTATTTTCAACAATAAAAAAACTTATTTTTCGCCATTAATCGATTTTGAAATTTTACTATTTTATCTATCATTTTTTTTCCAATGAAAATGATTGAATCAGTAAATGACAACTAAATTAAGACACAATATCGAACGATGTTAAATGAAATACAGAAAGCTCTTAATACTTGTATTATAAAAACTATTTCAAAATGGCTGCAAGCAACTTGATCTTTTATAGATGTATATTTGCGTCCGAAACTAAAACTTGGCGTACATTGACTTCTCGCCACTATGCACAGTGGGGTGGCTTCATAAATTAAAAAAAAAAAAATTATAAGGAGTGGTCCTAGATCATTAAAATTTGTTGTCAAAAATTATATTCGGCCAGGTTGTGAAAACCACTTCGTTTTTAAATCGAAAAATTTCAGAAAAAAAAATCAACTAGAAAGCGCAATTATTTTATTTATTTTTATTAGGTTTTAAGATTTCATATGCTTGAGATATTTGATCTCAACTTAATTTCGAATACAATAAATTATCCGATAATGGTTTCCAGAATATGGCCGATTGCCTTATTTAAATGGAATGTCATAAAAAGACACGCTAACCGTCCACCGCTCGCCCATATAATCCAAATCGACTTTTTTCGAATAAAATTTTTCTTGTCCAAGCGGGAGTCTTTAAATTTGGTAAATACACCTTCTATAATGAAAAAAAGTGCATGTCGAGCTTCGTCAAAAAAAGCCATACCCACCTTCCTTGAAACGCACGAGAAATACAGATAAGCATTTTTTAATATATGTGACCTGCTCCACGAAAAGGGACGTCTGCGCCGAAAAATTTTTTTTTACTTTTTGAGTGATTCTTATAGGAAACAAAACGCTTTTTCAAATGCCGCAAGTTTCTATGTCTTTTAGTTTTTTTACAAATCATTAATGAAAAAATTTAAACATGTGATATAAACAGATAATATATATAATATTTGAAATTTAAAAAAAGTTCAATATCAAAGGTAATTTTGAAAACTAAATTAGCAAAAACAGGTTTTTAACTGTTAGAAATAATTTTCATAGAGGCAACACTGCATAGTGAACATCGTACAAAGTACCAGAGAGTCGAAATACATCGCCATCGTGGAGCAGGTCACATATATTTTATTTATCATACGCCAAAGAACTTTATTCACCACTTAAGGTAGAACATTAAAACCAATAAAAATTCGCAAAAAAAAAATAATAATTTTGCTAGAAAACGAGTTTAATGTTTTCAATTTACACACAACTTAGTGGAAGAAGAAATTTTAATTTTTCTCTCAAGATATTTATATGAAATTTTTACACAATATGAAGAACGACATGAGGATTAATTCTCTAATCACTAACTCAAAAATTCCATTTTTGGTGTTATGACATTCTTGGGGTAAACGTGCGATATGTATTTCAACTCATACTCTGCAGTATGTTAAAGTTAAAAAAATATTAACAAAAAAAATTCAACACTCATCAAAGAGTAAAGAGGAAGCCGGATGCAGTAATAAAAAAAGGAAAGCCTTATTGTTTTTAAAATGAAAATATAAAAGTAAATCCCTTAACGGATGTGAGTGTCAATGAAAGTGTTCAACATGCGTGTCATGTTAATTTATGCAAATAAATTGTTAATACAAATAATAAACATGTCAATGCATATGAATTAATGCATAATACACTCACCACTAAAAGGACGTAGGAGACCTTCTCAAGGGCCTTATAAAGCAGTAAACTCACTAAAAATCTACTTCTTCAACGGTATGATCAGCACAGATGTGGGGATCCCAATTAAAAATTAAAGTGAGATGGGTACTGAGATCATGGGGGCTGGGGTCTGCCCCTCCGCCCAATCGGATCAATTTAACATTTCTTATGGTTATAACTAAATTAAATACAAATCCAATAGTTTAGCTCAGCACTTTAGTTGTATTGGTCTCTTTAATAAATATATAGTATTTGGTGCTTTGAATTTTAATGAAACCTCGAGATTTATATAGGGAAAATTTTTCCAATATTTAGAGAAAAACAAGTTTATTAGTTTACTTGAGCATAAATAAAAAAATTGCCATTAGTGTACTACAATTAATGTCGTTGTTTAATGTGACATCTAACGAAGGTCCTACCGACTTGAGATGTAAATGACGACATAGTTTAAAGACTTTTTTTTCTGTTTTTTGCTATTCCCCACCTCAAAACGCGCTAAGTTACAGCATTGTCGCGTGTCTTGTACTTTGGCCGCACAATTTATGAAAACGTCTGATAGTGCGCCATTTTACCTTCATCTCTTTTTGATGCATGAGTTTTGGTTTTGTGTGTATGTGAGAGAGAGAGAAAGCGATATTCATATTTGGTACCTGTATTTTTTCTTTCTTTACAAATTCCAAATTTGAGCAATAAAACACAGTTGCATGTAAAGTCTGTCTAGATTCAACTCTGGTTATTTGCAAAAAAAAAAACAAACTAAGGCAGGGATGGAAAAGTTGATACCATCATAATTTGTTTGATATCATATCGTTCATTTACTTCAATAGTGTCACAACTCAAAAAAAAAAATAGTTTTACAGAAAACGCGTTTAAAGTTTTAAATTTATATACCAAAACGCTCATACAATCCTACGCGCTAAATTAAATTTTTATTAGTTTTTTCTAAAGATAAGTAAGTTTCAGTGTTGTCAACTTTGAAATTTCAAAATGGAGAAAAAACGCGCCATTTATAGAAAAACGCACCAAGTTTAGATATTTTTTTTTTATTTAAAATGTTTATGGAATTAAATTTGCCAACAAAGCACAAAAAGTTAATAATAGTTCAGTATGTATGTACGTATGCATGCTTTTATTAAAATATGTTTAATAATTTATTGTGACAATACTTTGCTTTTGCTAAGCCATTTAACGGGGACTCAACAGCAACTTTTAATACAAAAACAATTATATACTATGAAAATTTAAAAGGGACAGCAAATTTGATATAATGAAATGTTTCTCTTTCTGTTCGAAATTTCACGCGAAATGTTGACATAATCCATATAAAAAAATTTCACATGAAATATTCATGAAAACATGTTGCAAAACTTGTACTCTGTTCAACTCGTGAAAAATTTATGAAATGTATCTGGCAACATTTTCTTGCAATCTGCGAAATAATGTGACTGTTATTTATTTCGCGTGAAATATAGACAGCTGATGTTTATGTTTACAAAAGTCAATCAATGTTGCATAATACTAACCAATAAAAACGATTATTTTTTTGTTTTTGGAAAAGTAAAATGGGCATCACTTGTTACGTATCAAATTTTTCACGCGAAATAATCAATGTTGCTGAAAAATTTTCACAACTTCGAACAGAGTACTAGGCTTTACATAATACAAATTATCTGCAACAACAAGAATGTTTTACTTTGTGCTTACGATTTGGTACGTCTTAAGCAAGGCGAATTCAGTATCAGGTGGTCTTTTTCGCCCGGCTGATAATCAGCTGTTGGTGCCAAATTGAAATTGAACAATTTGAACAAAAATGTCAAAATTTGCTTAGAAATCTTGTGACAAATTGGTTTTGTAGCACAGCAAACTACTCGTACATATTGTTTTTTGTGTAGTTGTATTGTTGTAGGGAAGAGGTCACCTGAAACTGAATTCGCCTTGGTCTTAAGCATCATTACGTTTTGCTCTTATTGCGGTCTGTAAAATTGATTGCAAAAGCTTTGCACTGTTGAATGAAATAGTATCGAAACAGTTGTATTTTATTGTACAAATATTTTTTTTGTCACACTTAAACAAAAAGTTGTGTTGAACTTGCATTGGTGCCACCAAAAATTAAAAAAACGCACCGAAATTAAAAAAAAAGCGCACCAGCTAAAAAATTTTTCTCACAAAAAATTTCAAAAAGCACTCAAAATGGTGCGAAACGCACCGCGTTGGCAACGCTGGTAAGTTTTCTATACAAGTGCTACCAAGTTTTTGTACATTTGCTATGCCGTATAAACAGTAAAGGTAGAGGTCCATAGCTCGCTTTTTGCGCGTTACGCTTTCTATGCATCTGTCAAAAAAGTAGAATCAATGTAATAGTATGCGACAAGTTACATTGCAAAAAGCGCAGAACGCGTAGGCGCGTTCAAAGCAAAAAGTAGGTCTACTTTCTACTTTTGTACGCGTTACAAGCACCATGAAAGAAAGTCAGCTGTTCTTGAATGCTAAAGATGTTAAATAATACTTTATTTCTTACGTTATCGATAAATATTATTTTGCCGTGGATAATTTTTTTCTTTTTTTTCAATAAAAAAAATTTCTTAGTAAAAAAAAAAACTTGTTTAATAAAATATATGAATATTTTCATTAATGCGATGTATTTTAATTAACTTTTCACCACACTTTGCTCAGTAACAAATTTTGCATATTAGTTATCGATTACTTTTACGACTAACTCCACAAATTCTTTTAAAAACCCGATTTCACTCTCCATTTTTTCTTTATAAGTATTTATAAACAAACGCACACAGCTGATCAAAACAAAAATGAAATGGCGCATGAAAAGCAGTGCATGTAACTCAACGCGAACAAAGTATAGAATGAAACAAGAGGATGAAACGCGTGTAAAGCATAACGCGCGAAAAGCGAGCTATGGACCTCTACCTTAAGTTAATTTATTTGCATATATTTTTATTTGCAAATAGTGCGCGCATAAACATAGTAACAGATTTTCTTTGTTGTAGCGACTAAAGTCTTAAATATTCTGTGAAAATTTCAGGTCCCTATCTCTTGCTGTTCTCGAGAAAATAGCCTATGACGTACGGACGGACACACATCGTAGCGAAAACAATAGAGTTGCTTTTCACCTTTAGTGCGCAGAACCCTAAAAAGGGCCCAATTATTTATAAGTTTTTTTTCATTTAAAATAATTTTATTACTTATTTTGATTTTTTTTTTTGTAATTTCTGCCAGTTGAGCCATTTTATGTCACATAACTTTCAATATTATTTCATAAAACATTAAAAATACAACATTAGCACTTGAAAATAACACTGACAACATGTTTGCTTGCATTGATACGTTTTTTGTTTTGTTTTTGTTAAAAACTTGAAACATTTGTAATATATTTTTTTTCTTTCTATTTATTATGATGTCCTTATTACATATTTTTGATCAGCCCTCTAAGAGCATATTTTCTAACCTCTACAATTCAAATTTATGGCAACGTGTTAATGCATATTTTCAATATAAAAAAGCCTTTACGATGAATACTTGTCAAAAACAAATTTCATATCTTGTTAAACAATTTTTACGTTGCTTTTCTCTAAGTCTTGGAAAACTGAATGCTTTCTTGTTTTTTTTTGCATGTGCTTAAGTGTTGTTTTGGGGGAAATTCATAAAGATGTTAGAAAATGTGTTCGTTGCATGCATATGATAAATCCGCATAACACTGTTAAATAAAATTTGCAATAAAAATATTTTTACGAGCTTTATAAATGGTTTTTTTATACATATATTTTTTTAGGAGAAATATTTCACTAGCGGGATTTATATTTTAGTTAAACATGTGCTTTAACAGATAAAGGTTAGTAATTTGACTCAAACTGAGCATACGTGGGGCATGATAAATGGAAATACGTATGAGAAAACATTTAGTTAAATTAAATTTTTGTTCCCTTCCACCAGTTTTTAACTTTAACTATAAAATTTTCAAATTACAGCCATCAAGAAAATCATTTTAATATTCAAGAATGATTTTTTGTAACATCTAAAGTTTTCGAAAATTGCCAAAGGGGAACTGGCATTGGCGAGAGTTATTTTCGTAACTTATAAAAGTTTCAAATGATAATAAAGGCCAACGGTCAATGTGGAGAATTACATATTTGTGTAACTTTGAAAGTTTTCCAAAAAGTGTGAGGGAGAACTGTCATTGGCGTGAAGTGAAAGTTTTCCAAAAAGTGTGAGGGAGAACTGTCATTGGCGTTGAAGTGCATGTATTATTATCATAGACAGCAATCTGAACATAATTTGAAAATTGTCTTAATATAAATGGTTTCTCGGGGATAGCATAACCCATAACTAAAGCTCATAAATAAACTGGTTCTTCTCTACTTGTGCATTAAACACATTCACCACAGCAGGCTACCGACTACAAAATGTCAAGGATAGAATACACATGTTTATATGAGAGTGATTCTTTTGAAGACAGCAAGGCAACAGGGCGGCAGGTTGTTGTCTATGCTGATTTTGTCGTTGTAGTCCAATTAAACTTATTTCTATTTCTTTGGCTACAATGAGAAAATTCAGTGTTGTCATTATAATACAAAATGTGGAATGAATGATATGGTACAATTGTTTCATATTATTTAACATAAACAATATCCAACAATTGATCTAAAGCATAAATTAATTCATTTTTATACTTTTACGTCATATAAGTATATTTTGAAAGAGTAATTTAATTTTTATAAATGCAAAATATTTGAAGGTGGCAATACTGAATTATATGAGGTGCAGATGGTGCTGCTGCCGTCTCCAAAATTATTAAGTAACAACTGGCTACGAGGCGACAAATGCTGCTAGCGGCATTTGAAGTCGTGTGTTCGTGTAGCCTGCTGTGATGAATGTGTTTAATGCATTACACTAAAATTCGCAGCAGAACAGGCAAGCGACTTGTCTAAAAAAATTTATAAAAAAAAACTAAAATTTTTAAGTGATTCCTGTACGATTTTTTTTGACAAGCCGACCTAAGAAAGAAAAAACAAAAAATTAAAAAAAACAAATGTCTTAATTTCTTCATAGAATGTGGAGCCTTTGAGGCTTAAAACGCATAATTTATAAGGTTGACCCAAAAGTTATACTTTTAGGGTTCCGTACACCAAAGGTGAAAATGCACCCTATTGTTTTCGCTACTCTGTCCGTCTGTCTGTCTATCCGTCACAGGCTATTTTCTCGTAAACCGTAAGAGCTACGGAAATTTGAACTTTGGGCGCTACAACAACAAACACATGAGAGTTAAAAATTAAAGGGTGTGCCAAAACCAGCAACGGAAAATCCCATGTAATATACATACAATTATATGTAAAGGGTTTTTTTTATAGAGTGGCAAAAGTTGAAATTATAATAAAACAAGGAAATTTATTTTTAATATCAATGAAACGGGTTTTATTGGAAAAGAAATTTTATGAAATAAATGTTTAAATATGAGTTCTGCCATGTGGCCGCCACGGCTGGCGCGTACCACCAATTTGGATATTTTATTTTATTTAATATTTTATTCAATAAAATAAACCTTAAAAGTACAGAAAACAATAGAATAACCATTCCTAACATTCACGTGTTCATCAATATAATAAATGAGTTATTATTATTTTTTTTTTTTTTTATTAAATATGCATTTTTATTATTTATTTAATTTATTTTTATGTGAAAATTTATTGGGTACAAATGTATATCTTTTTTTGAAATTCGCTTAATTTAATTTTTTTTTCTAATACGAATTTCTGTGGCTGTTAGTTCACGTAACTATTATAAAATTTATGCATTATATGTTTTGTAGCCATGGGAATTTTTATTTTAGTGCAACATTTTTTGTATATGACACAACTATGAACTCGTTATAGAAATTTCTATAAAATTTTGGTTTGAAACTTTTTATTTTTAACCGACTTCCAAAAATCAGGAGCCGCTATAAATTTGTTTGTATTTTTTTATGTTTGTTACTTCATAACTCGGTTGGCTTTTAGACTGATTTTAAAAATTATTTAAACCCTTTTTTGAAGAAGAGGGAAAAGCTTCCATTTGGTGTCATAGGAAAAAAAAAGAGGGCGGGAAAACGCCCACAAAACTGTCTTGTTTGATTTTATCATCTTTTATTTATCCGATTAGCTGCGAACTTGTCACACACATTGGGCTCTCGCAACAACACAATCTCAAAGTTCAAAAAATGGGAGGAGCCATGCCCATTAAAATTTAATATTATATTTCACGTGCTTCTACTTAATCGATTGTTAGGAAACTCAGCACAAGCCCTGAGATCTAAAAATCACACAATCTCGTATTTTAAAAAGTGGACTTATACACCCCCATCAACGTTTAGTATTAAACTAAAGGGTGTTTTTTATAGAGTGACACAAATTTAAATCATAATAAAACAAGGAAATATATTTTTAATATCAATGAAACGAAAATTTTGTGAAATTAATGTTTAAATATGATTTCTGCCATGTGGCCGCCACGCTACGGCTGGCGCGTAGAAGACGTAATCTGGAACACCAATTTTCAACAACTTTTCCCAGCATTTGCGACCGTACTTCGATAACTCTTCGAATGTGGATTTCCAGATGTTCAATTGTTTGTGGTTTATCGACGTAGACAAGTGACTTAATATAACCCCAAAGAAAATAATCCAATGGGATTAAAACACACCATCTTGGTGGCCAATTAATTGGGCTATTACGTGAAATAATTTTTTCATCAAAAGTTTCTTTGAGTAAATAAATTATAGCGCCCGCTGGGTGGCATGTGGCTCCGTCCTGTTGGAACCACATATCAGCAAGATTAATGCCAGGTAATTGCGGTACCGAAAAATTTCGAAACATGTTCCTATACCGTTCACCATTGACATTATGACCATCATCATTTTTAAAGACATATGGGCCAATGACTCCGCCAACCCATAAATCGCACCAAACACTAATTTGCTGTCGATGTAATGGTGGGAAGCGTGTGGATTCTGCTCACTCCAAATGCGACAATTCCGTTTATTTACGTACTCATTCAACCAGAATTATGCATTCCATAAAATGTATGAAATGCACGACGAGTTTGACGAATAGAACAATTATTTTGATTAAAAATTTCCAAAATTTGCACGCGTTGCCAGAACGAAAAAAGCGCCAAATAAAAAAAATCTAAAACTAAAATAAATCGCCAAAAACCTAAAAAATCGCCAAATTAAAAAACACGCCAAATTAAAAAAATCGCCAAAACGAAAAAAAGCGACATCGCTAAAATTAAAATAAATCGCCAAAGACGAAAAAAGCACCAAAAACGGAAAAAACCGCCAAAAATTAAAAAAACACCAAAACGAAAAAAACGCCAAAAATCTAAAAAATGCCAAACTATATATTATATAGGTTAAATTCGTTAAGTATTACATATGCAGTAACCGTCGGAACCCTTCGTGTGCAAATAAGTCGCACTTTACACAATTTTTTTACACTACTGGCGCCATCTATACGTCATTTCGGCTAGCTTAAGGACTACATAAAAAAACCCTCGTAATGTACTCTTCGCGTTATATTAATTAGCTGCGTAATAAAACTTTGTATATTGACTTTCTATAATTAATAAACTAAGGCAATAAATTGTTTAATTAAATCAATTTTAAATTATAATTTTTTTAAACAGCTGATTAAATCATAATGCCATGCAATTTATTGACTGCTAAGAAATAAAATTAATTTTTATATTTTTGTATTAATTCAGAAGTTAATTAAATCCCAGCAAAATTCAAGAGTTTAGTACAATTTCAAGGCATATTAGTTTGTCATACAAATATATTATCATAAGTTTGCCAAACTTTGTCCTGCCACATATAAAATTATATTTTATTATCTTTAAGGAAACATATTCACACACATACATATGTAATCGTATGTTATATATGTACATATTATCTGCCTATTCCAAGTTTATCGTTAACAAAGTTTTAATTAGAATTTATTAAATAACTTTTTCGCTATTACGTGTTAAATGTTTGTGACAAGTTCTATTTTCAGCCAGCAACTTTTGCTTGCAGTTATCAAATAAAAATAGAATTTATGTTATCAGTTTCAGTGTCAATCATTCGTCTTTCCATAGATTTTAATTAAAATGTCAGTGTCTATAAGCGTCACTTTGTGCGTCAGAGTAAAATTGTGTTGAAACTTCATAAAACATCAATTATGCGTGGTGGTTAATGGATTTGCATTAAATAGTCTAAAGCAGTGTTTGAAAATACATATGCGAAACATTTTGCAAATGTTGGCTGTAAAGTCAAAAATTTTAAAAATAAATTAATTTGTTTTGTGCATGAGCGAAACTTAAACAAATTTTTTTTCTATCTTCTTCAACCTCAACGTGGCTGTCGGGAAAATGAGGCTGAATTAACTATTAAGTTGAAAGAGTTAGATTTAGATTTTTTCTTTAGAGCTTTGCCACTAGCCCACAACCGATTCCAGAGCCCAAAGATGGAATTCGTAAAGGTATTATTAAGGACATACTGCCGCATACCAAGATCTTTAAAAAAAGTAGTTTTTTTACAAAAGGTACCTTATTTTAAAAAAAGTGCCTTTTTATAAAAAGTTAATGTACTTTAAAAAGTACCTTTTTATAAAAACCACGTTATTTTAAAAAGATCCTTTACATAAAAATTATTTGTTATAGAACGTACATTTTATAAAAAGTACATTTTGTAAAATACAGCTTCTATAGAAAGGATATTTTGTTTAAAAGTACCATTTGAAAAAAGTACTATTTCCAAAACGTACTTTTTATAAAAGTTAACTTTTATTAAAAATATATTTTACAATAAGTACATTTTATAAAAATTACCTTTTCAAAAATATATCTTTTGATAAAAAGCACCTTTTTACAAAAAGTACCTTTTGACAAATAGTACAATTTTATAAAAAATATGTTTCATTAAATGTATGTCTTACAAAAAATGCCCTTCATAAAAAGTACTTTGTACTAAAAGTACTTTTATGAAAATTTTTCTTTGAAAAGTACCTTCGAAAAATAATTTCCAAAAAATATTTTTTATAAATAAATTCAGATGCGAGTTTGACTCACACTCAAAGGGTTCCGTAGGGTCACTACATAGCCTATATAATCGCATATCTTACCTTGTAAGTACCCGGAACTTTTTTCGGTTTTCGATTCTTTTTTTTTTTTTGTTTTGGCGCTTTTTCTTAGTTTTGACACTTTTTTCGTTTTAGGTTTTTTTTTTGCTTTTAGAATTTTTTAGCTGGCCGTTTTTTCGTTTGGCGAGTTTTTTCGTGTTTTGGCGATTCATTTTATCTCGAGCGATTTTTTAAGTTTTGATGCTTTTTTCGTTGTAGGGGATTTTTTAACGTTTTTAAGCTATGGCCTTTTTTCGTTTTGGCGTTTTTTCGGGTTTTGGCTATATATTTTATCTCTAGCGATTTGTTTTAGTTTTGGCGCTTTTTCCTAGTTTTAGTGCTTTTTTTTCTTTGTCCATATTTACACTATACAAGTCTTATTGCTAAGCTGATTAGTTTGATGGAGAGAGAGACGAGGAGAACAGTAAAGTTTTTTTTCCCCTCGTCTCTCTTTCCTATCAAACTAATCAGCTCAGCAATAAGACTTGCGTAGTGTTTTTTAGCTTTAGCGTTTTTTTCATTTTGGCGTTTTTTCGGGTTGTGGAGATTTCTTTTATTTCTAGCAATTTTTTTTTTGTAATTTAGCAACTTTTCTTCTCTTTGGCGATTTTTTGAATGTTTTTCAGCTTGAAAATTTCAAGAGTTTCCCTCTTACGGTTTCCAAGATACAGCAAGTTCTTAAAATTGACAGAATGCCCTTTAATTTTAATTTTTTTTTAATTTCAGTATTACTTGGTGTAGTCTGCATAAAAATAGACTAACTTTGAAAATTTCAAGTGTCTATGTATGAAGCGTATCCGCGAATAACGTTGTAAAAGACAATTTTTACAAAACCGGTTTTTGCACAGATTACGATTAACATTACTCTCTTGCGTTGTTCGAACATCAAACCATCCAAAATTATGCATCTTATCGTCGTCAAAATACAATTACAAACAGCGCCTTTTGGCTCTCCCGAAAAATTATTACTTTGTCGTTTACAACGTTATTCGAGGCTAACCTTCATGTAATTTTCTATATATGTATATTACATTAGGATTTCAAAATTTTTCGTTGCTCGCTTTAGAACACCCTTTTACTTTTAACTGTCATATATTTGTTGTTGTAGTGGCCGAAATTTTACATATTCTGCAATAACTTTAAATCCGTAGCTCTTACGATGCTCGAGAAAACAGCCTGTGACATACAGACAAGCGGACGGACAGACATCCCAGCGATTCATAACAGATGCTGTTTTTTTACACGTGGCTTGTGTCTTTAGTAAGTTATATGGCATTATGATCTAAACGCGCTGTGCTTCTAAGCATAAAAGCGCTCAAAATTTGTTTTTGTTTTGAATGAAAGTGTGCGACAATTCGAACGTTGTCGACATTGTGAAACAGGCCCCAAAAAAAAATTGAATGATTTGTTGGAGAACAAATTTTTACTAATTATATAGGGTGTTTTTTTAGAGGTATAGAACTTCGAATTGAAATAAAACACAAGAAAATCGTTTTAATGTCCATCAATTTGGCTTTATTGGAAGGATAATTTTATGCCATTAACGTTTAAATATGATTTCTGGCATGTGGCCGCCGCGGCTGGCTCGAATAAAGCCAATTCTACAGGTCCAATTTTCAACCACTTTTTCGAGCATATGGGGCGAAATTATTCGCTCATCGAATGTTTCCTTCAATAAATCGATTGTGACGTGCGCTGTGTGGCATGTAGCGCCGTCTTGTTGGAACCACAACTCATCCACATTCATGCCATCCAATTCGGGAACAAAATAGTCGGTTATCATGGCTCTATACCGGTCTCCATTAACGGTAACCAACGGTCGACCATAAAATGGACGGAGCTTGCGGTAAACTTCGCGAACTGAACCATTATTTTCGAAATAAATTTGTACGATTTGCAAGCGTTGTTCTTTTGTCAACCTGTTCATGATGAAATGGCAAACCAAACTAAATATTAATCACTTGACAGCTGACAAAATGGCCGCCAGTTAAAAAAGTGATGCCAACTTAAAGTTCTATACCTCAATAAAAAACACCCTTTAGTAAACAGAAGAATGCTGATGATAAGGGTGTGGCGACCTTGGAAAACAGCATGTTGTTCCGTTCTGCTAGTGATTGTCAAAATATTTACAATTAACTTTGGTGTTGTTTGTTCATGTGATTTGGCTTATAGAGCGATACAAACTTTAGCCTAATGAAATCAGAAATATTTTGCTTTAATTACAGTTTTTTTTTTAATTAATTAAGCAAAAATGGGAGATGAAGAGATTGCTTTAGTGAATGAAAATTATATTTGTTATAACATGTTTAATAAATTCTAAAGGTTATTAGCTGATTTCTTTCACAGCAGAAGTACGATAGTTGTGAAATATTTTATAAAGAAAAGCCACCAATACAACATTAAATTTACATTCATGAAATTTCTTGCTCGAAATTATTTCTCTTTGTTGAGCGCAGCGTTTAAGAAGAGAGTCACAAAATTGCGTAAAATGACTTTAGGAAATATTTTGGTAACTAATTTTCATCAGTTTTCTTAACTAATAAAAGTTTAATACAATCAACTTCATTCTTCAATACTGATTAAGTTAACAATTAGATTTCACAACAGGTCCAATTAAAAGTTCTATTGAACTATGGGTAGATTGAAAAGTTTGGCAAACCCTCAACAGAAACTTTAATGCATTTCATTTCCTACTCAGGTTGGCATTCAAAGAAAAAGTTAACAAAAGTGTAACAAGCATTTGCAAAATTTTCAAGTTCATTGCGTTTGCTTTTTTTTTTTTTTTGTTTTCCTAAAATAACATGAGTACGGTCGGTTTTAAACAACTTCAAAAGTGTTTCACCTTGTAAAATGTAAAAACCATATTTGATTTTATATTTTCCTGTTTCAGAGCAAAATAAGTGGAATTCATGGAATGTTAGGAAAGAAGAGAGAACGAAAAAAAAGAGAGAGAGGCATAAAACTAGCTAAACCATAATGAAAAAAGTTTTTCTTTTAACATGTCACTTCAACTTTAAAAAGTTTGTTTGTTAAAACAAAGAAATCTGCAAGCATGTTACTTTCATACAAATTGTGCGCATAAAATATGATACTCATATCCGAAGAAAAAATATGTAATTAAGTATTCGATAAAAATATGGTTTTGGCAGATTTTTTATTCAAAAAGTTTTCTAGGGATACATTTCACATACAGAAATGGACTTGGGTTTTAGTTAAGATTTTTAAATAAACAACGACAGGACTATAACTTTGTAAACGATGCCAAAGTATTGGTTTCGTTTCAAAATTTAAAAGTGAAATTTTGTTGCTGGTGGTTAAGCGAGGTCTATGTGCATTTCATTGTTGCTTTAACAAATCGTCAGTTGACTTCAAACCACACATTTTGCACGGTCACAAACCTCTTATCTTATGCACAGATTTTCATAAACTATTTGAGAATCCACAATTAATATTTCGGAAAATCTCAAAAGCAAAATAAGCGTAGAAGGCTTAGAAACTTATACAAACCCCAGCAAATAATTTTTACAAAAAATGTAAATTATGGCACAAAAATATAATTTCGATATTGTTGAACTCACACAATGTGTTTTATATAATTTTTAAAAGAGAGAATTTTTCCAGCCAAGCTTTAAGTTTTAAATCAGTTTCATTTACTTATAATTTATTTAAGAGTATTTATTAAAAAAATTTACAAAAGATATTTTTGAATAATTCTGCCAAAAAAGAACCGAATTCAATGCAAAGATCTGATAGAAGAAGATAAGAAGTACGTGACATATAAAATTAAAGGTCTGTCCCACGATGTCGACAACGTTCGACTTGTTGCACGCTTACAAACAACAACAAAATCTTAAAATTTGTTTTTGTTTTGAAACAAATGACTTTTTATTATTATTTAAATTTTATTTGTTTCTCGTTTAAATTTTATTTTTTTAATACAATTTAACAATTTATTTGAAAATTTTTATTTCATTTTGTTAAATAAATTGAAGGTAAATTGATTAAATATCATTTTGTGTAGTAGTAGTAGTTTTAATTTAAAGTAATTGCTAAGTTTTGAAATGTATTATGCCTACAGTTTTGAATGTAAGAAAGCGACAAGTTGAGCGTTGTCGACATCGTGGGACAGCCCCTAAATTTTAATGGGCGTGCCTGCGCCCCGTTTTTAAATACAAGATTGTGATTTTTTCAGAGCTCGTTAGGTCTAATAAAAATCGGTAAAGTAGAACCACTTAAAATAAAATATTAAGTTCTAATGGCGCTACTCCGCCCATTCTTTTAAATGGAGAATTGTGTCTATTTTAGAGCTCAAGGTGTGTGGTAAGTTTCATAAAAGTCGGTTAAGTAGAACCGCGTGAAATATTATAGCAAATTTTAATGGGCGTAATCCCGCCCATTTTTTTAACTTTAAAATAATGCAATTACAAGAATCAAAGGTGTTTGCAACCCCGCCCATTTTTTCAACTATCAAATTGTGTAGTTACAAGAACCAAAAGTGTTTGATATAAAAAAAACAATCAAATAAGTAGAATATTATAAAATTAAATTTAAAAAATTTGTGGGCGTGTCCCACTTTTTTACAATGGGACAAATGGGAAGCTATACCCTGTGAAACAAAAAAAAATTGTACAATCGGTTTAAAATGTAACGAGTTATGAAGTAATACTTCCAAAAAAAATAGAGACGAATTGATAACCTCCTCCTTTTTTTAAGTCGTTTAAAGAGGAACTTCTTAAGAGAAATATTTTTAGAAATGTAATTTTTATAAAATGTACTTTTAATAAAACATACTTTTAATTTTTTTTCGCTAGAATGTCTGTCCGGCCATCTGTCTGTATATCACAGGCTGTTTTCTCTAGAACCGTAATACCTACGGACCTAAAATTTTCACAAGTATTTATATGACAGTTTAAAATTAAAGGGTGTTCTAAAGCGAGCAATAAAAAATTTTGAAATCCTAAGGTAATATAGGAGTACATACTATTATGTATAGACGCTTGAAGTTTTCAAATTTAGTGCATTTTTATGCAGACTACGCCAACTAAAACTGAAGTTTCAGTTACGGCCTGTCCCACGATGTCACTAGAAATCGTCCGATCGAAAACTTGTATTGCAAACAATAATAACATTAGAAAATTTGTTGTTGTTTTCAATATAAGTATTCGATCGAACGATTTCTAGTGGCATCGTGACATTAACGGCCTAATGTTATTTTGAGTATGTAATGTTGACAACTTGCTGTATCTTGGTAAACCGTAAGAGGCAAATTCTTGGAATTTTCAAAAACGCTCAAACTTAAAAATCCCAAATTAAAAAAAATGCCAAAAAGAAATATCGCCAAAATGAAAAAAAAATGCTTTAACAAAAAATATCAACAAAGATAAAATAAAGCGCTGAAAGTAAAAAGGTCGCCAAAGTACTAAAAAAAAAATCGCAGAAAACCGAAAAAAATCGCCAAACCAAAAGAAATCGCTAAAACTAAACAACAACCGAAAAAAATAGCCAAAACGAAAAAACAGTTCCCGAATTAAAAAAACGAAAAAAGCGCCAACACTAAAAAAATATGAATTTAAAAAATCGCCGAAAAGAAATAAAAACGGTAAAAACGGTAAAGAAGCGTTAAAGATAGAAAATCCCAAAACAAAATTTTAGATGTACTGCTGCCATAAGAAACGTTTCCAAAATGTATAAGATTCATTTATTTCTCTATAAACATACATACATACATATGTACATATGTATGTACTTCTCGACATATTCAAGCACAACAAAAAATTAATTATAATTCTACTAGCTTACATTAATCATAATTACAATACACTCCTTACCTTTGCTCTTAATAAATCTTGGGTAAAATCCTTTACAATGTAGCAGTTGTGTTTAAATACAATTTACACCTGGCTGCTCATCCCAACCATTAAGGCATTTGTTAAAGGTAATTAAAATTTCAGTTAAGGGTCCACAAAATATTTTGAAAAAAATTATTGCCAGCACTTTCTCACAATAATTAATACTATTAAACATTTTTTGTCGTCCTTGCTCAAGTTCAACCCACATACGAGTACACTCAAATGTGACTGAGAAACATTTAAGATTTATTATCTTAATTTATCAATAGCAGTTGTCATAAACACATTCGAATTTAATTACAATCACATAATAGAAGTATGAAAATTTTAATGAAAAAACAAACACATTAAATAAATAAATAACAGTTTGCGAAATTATAACAACCAGCGTTAGGGGGTTCCACACGACATCTTTTAACTTCGCAGCCCTGTCAGAATCGCCAAATTGTAGACAATTTATAATTTTTGCCTCCTGACTAATATAAACTATTTCTTTATCACACACGCACACTGTTTTTATGTCAAAACGTATTTGAGTTATGGCACTATAAAATAAATGAGCGATATGTGTATACGAGGTCTGATCAAAAAATAACCGTTATTTTCGTGAGTTACGTATGTTCGAATTTCGCATATTTTTTTCTGTTATGTTGGTACACATGTCTGTTATATATGTTGGCAATATCAGCCATTCTGGATTGTCAGTTTGTTTTTGACAGATAAAAAGATTAGTCGTGTTTTGGTGTGCTCTTCGATTTTTTACTATTCGAAAAAATGGATCAAAGAAACTGTATTAAGTGTAGTGTAAAAAATGCGCAAGGACATTTGAAATGTTGACTGTGGCGTTTGGCGAGTCTACTATGAGCAGAACACAAGTTCAATTGTGGTATAACCGGCTTAAGGAAGCCCGAGAAGATGTCAATGACGATGCTTGTCAAGCACGTCAAGTTCGGTCAAATGTGAAGGTTTTGCCCACTGTTTTCTTCGACTGCAATGGCGTGGTGCATCATGAATTCTTGCCACAAGGTCGTACGGTCAATAAGGAATACTACCTTGAAGTTATGCGCCGTTTTGCGCGAATGAATTAATCAGAAACGCACAGAATTGTGGAAAAAACAATCATGGATTTTGCACCATCATAACGCACCAGCTCACACATCGATGCTTGTGCGTGAGTTTTTGGCCAAAAACAAAACCGTTATCATGCCTCAAACACCGTATTCACCGGACTTGGCTCCCGCTGACTTTTTCCTCTTCCCAAAACTGAAGACACCGATGAAAGGAAAGCGTTTTGCTACGACTGAGGAGATAAAAGAAAAATCGAAACAGGAGCTGTTGGCGATACAAAAAAGCGCGTTTCAGAAGTGTTTCGCGGATTGGAAAAAATTCTGGCATAAGTGTATTATATGTGAGGGGGATTACTTTGAAGGGGACAAGATAGTTATTGATGAATAAATAAATACTTTTTGAAAAAATTGAAAATAACGGTTATTTTTTGATCAGACCTCGTATATATATATATAAATTTTTTAGATTTCCCCTTTTCCATTCCATTCTTTTTGTCAAAGTCGCTGACTTTTAGTTAGGTTAGGAAGGATTACATACAAAACGTGTTTTTTAGAGTGTCACAACTTTGAGTTGGCATCACTGCTTTATTTGACCACCCATTCAACAGCTGATAGTGGCTTTTTGTTTAATTTGCTTTGAAATTTCATTATGAATCGACTTACACCAGAATAACGCGTGGAAATTGTTGAATTTTTTTTTATTTTTTATTATAATTTTTTATTTTTATTTTTTTTAATTTTATTTTGCGATGAAGCCCATTTCTGGTTGAATGGGTACGTAAATAAGCAGAATTGTCGCATTTGGAGTGAGGAAACACCATTGCATCCACAAAAATTACTGTTTGGCGCTCTTTATGGGTTGGCGGAGTCATTGGCCCATATGTCTTCAATATTATTGCCAATGGTGAACGGTATAGGAATATGATTCTAAATTTTTTCGTATCTCAATTACATGGCATTAATCTTGCTGATATGTGATTCCAACAGGACGGAGCCACATGCCACACAGCGGGCGCTACAATTGAGTTACTCAAAGAAACTTTTGATGAAAAAATTATGTCACGTAATGGTCCAATGGCCACCAAGATCGTGTGATTTAACCCCATTGGATTATTTTCTTTGGGGTTATATTAAATCACTTGACTACGTCGATAAACCACAAACAATTGAACATCTGGAAATCCACATTCGAAGAGTTATCGGCGAAGTACGGTCGCAAATGCTGCGAAAAGTTGTTGAAAATTTTTGTTCCAGATTTCGCCTTCTACGCGCCAGCCGTGGCTTGGCGGCAACATGGCAGAAATCATATTTAAACATTAATTTCACAAAATTTTCGTTTCATTGATATTAAAAATATATTTCCTTGTTTTATTATTATTTAAACTTGCTTCACTCTTTAAAAAACACCCTTTAGTTTAATACCAAACGTTTATGGGCGTGTATGCGTCCACTATTTAAAATACGAGATTGTGTGATTTTTAGATCTCAGGGCTTGTGCTGAGTTTCCTAACAATCGATTAAATACAAGCACTTGAAATATTATACATATTAAATTTGAGATTGAGTCTTGTTTGGAGCTGATGCTTTGTGCCAAGTTTTGTAAAAATCGGGTAAGTAGAAGCACGTGAAATATAATATTAAATTTTAATGGGCATGGCTCCTCCCATTTTTTCAACTTTGAGATTGTGTTGTTGCGAGAGCCCAATGTGTGTGACAAGTTCGCAGCTAATCGTATAAGTAAAAGATTATAAAATCAAACAAGACAGTTTTGTGGGCGTGTTTCCGCCCTCTTTTTTCCCTATGACACCAAATGGAAGCTTTCCCCTCTTATTCAAAAAAGGATTTAAATCATTTTTAAAATCAGTCTAAAAGCCAACCGAGCTATGAAGTAACAAACATAAAAAAATACAAACAAATTTATAGCTGCTTCTGATTTTTGGAAGTCGGTTAAAAATAAAAATTTTCAAACCAAAATTTTATAGAAATTTCTAAAACGAGTTCATAGTTGTGTCATATACAAAAAATGTTGCACTAAAATAAAAATTCCCATGGCTATAAAACATATAATGCATAAATTTTATAATAGTTACGTGAACTAACAGCCACAGAAATTCGTATTAGAAAAAAAAATTTAATTAAGCGAATTTCAAAAAAAAAAAGATATACATTTGTACCCAATAAATTTTCACACAAATAAATAAAATAAATAATAAAAATGCATATTTAATAAAAAAAATAATAATAATAACTCATTTATTATATTGATGAATGTTAGGAATGGTTTTGCTATTGTTTGCTGTATTTTTAAGATTTATTGTATTGAATAAAATATTAAATAAAATAAATTATCAAAGAATTAAAAAATATAGAAAAATTGATGTGCCTGCTCTGGGAGCTTTAAACTCACATGCATGTTACGACTAAAAATTTATTACAAAGCAAAGAAATCAAACATTTTATCCTAAAAATATGCTCACTGGTGTTTTTTTATGCTGTTATTGTCATAAAAGTTTTTTAGTTTTTGTTGGCTGTTCATATCGTAGTGTGAGACATCAGCAATTTTTTTGTTTTCGGTTATTTAATGTTATATGCTACAGCTTTTTTATAAAAGTGTTAGGAGATGGGTTCGTGAAGTAATTTTTTTGCTTACAAAATATTTAGTTATATTAAGGGTGTTTTACACCTTAGTTCTGTTCGACAGCTGTGCCGTCTTGTCTATGTATAAAAAGAAGTAGCAGTTGTGATTCTTTATGACAATTGTTATTTATTGTCTGTGCTAGAAGGTTCGTATATATGATTTACGCTTGTGTTTCAATGTCTCTGTTTAGTCAGCATGTGTAACTGCAACATAAATCAAGGTACTGTTTCAAAAAATAACTTAAACGTTGATCGACTGTCAAAAATCATAAAACACTTGTGTTAATTTTAACATTTACCAAACGAGAAGTATACCGTATATTACTACAAACAGTGCATCCAGTGAACGAACGGGAACATGCTACTCATTTATTTACATTTTAAGAAGTTTGGTTTCTTGAAATGACTTGCTTCACTATCCTGCACAGTTAAACGACTTTTGGGAAAATACAACCTTGATATGACGGTTGGTCGGTTGGTGGATTGGTTGGTTTGTTGGTTGTTAAGTTGGTTGTTAAGTTGGTTCTGTGTTTGGTGGCTGCCCCCTTTACGCAGGCATTCAAGTAGAATCCAGATAACTCTTTTTTGAAGAGACCACTTCACTCGCCGGTGTCAAATTATGTAGAACCGTATCTAAGTAATGCGATACGGTGATAGGTACCAGATTCAACACGTCGTATAAAGGTATCCGATAAGGTCACTCTATCCCATCTCAGATAAATCTGAAAGTTCGTCTAGCACAAGACTGCCTAAGAGCTTGTATCTCGAGAGATACTAAGCTGGATATTCGCAAAGAAAGTGGAAGATTGTCTCTTCTTTGCTTTCTTCTCGACAACAGAGCAGAACTTATTGTAGGACAGGCCTATCCCACTAGCATGTCTGCCGACCGTCCATTGCCCCGTCATGACTGCAACGAACCTCGACATGCCCCTACGGTTCCTACTTGTTAATTATATTGAGCGCCTATCATTGTAGCAAGGCCACATTTTCTTAGCAGCCTTGCACGTATCTATATTTCGCCATCTGCATTCAACCTTATAGAGATAATGTTTGAAGATGCAGTTTCTAATAGTACTGTTGAAAAACTCACCAGCAGTAAATAACAACAAAAATTCTAATTCAATGTTAATTTTATTCAGCTTAAACTTCTGTAAGTTAATATTAAAACGTACATATTTGTGTATTATTATTATTACATAAGTAAATTCTTACTCCTCAACGAAATCGAAAACTCCTGCTTCTGATCTTACTGCTGAATATAAAGTTATTGCTCAATGGCAATAAGAAAAAATATTTGAACGTATCAGAAGGCAGTAACTAATATCAGCTGTTCTGACTATCGATGAGGGAAAGTGGGAGGACATCTATACCAAATTATTTAACAAGTACCAAACGGCCTAGCTATTGATTCGGCTTTGGAAGCATCCATAGCGGAGCCAGCTCTAGCCAGCTCGTGCGCCCATTCGTTAGCTGAAAAATTGCTGTGTGATGGAACCCAGGTGAGGGTGAGGTCAACTTGATCACCCAGTCTAGATAGCATACTCTTACAATTCCTAACTAGAATAGGAGGAAGTACAACTTCTGATCTTATGAATAGAAGCGCTGCTTGCCTTTCAAAAAAGATACCGACTTTACCTGTGCCTTCCTATCAATCAGCACTCTACCCGCTTCCCTTATAGTGACTTCGTTAATGAGACGGAAGATCATCTGAAAAGACTTCAGAGCCGACACCGCAGGCCGTTCTTGATCCATTAGTGTATACTCAAACTTTGTATTCTCTTACTATTGTGCTCCCTCTTCCACTCCCGCCTGGATGGAATTAGAACTTTAAACATTTATTCAAAGTCCAGATGTGGCACCATGTAATCAGTAGATTTCCTCAGCGTAGGGGATAATTGATTCAGGATTCTTCTAATACTTTGATATCTACCACGAAGATGCCGCTAATCTTGCTACACTACTTGAGGATACCGCAGATACGTGAAGATCTATGGTTTAGTATAGCATTCATAGCCTCCAAAGAACTAGTATGTAAATATTCTGTTATCCCGAAGCAAGCGAATAAAGTTGATCAACCACGTATCGCTTACTTGTGGCAGGCCACCATACCACAGAGCCGTAAGGCACAATTCCTGTATACATCCATTTAAGCATTTTGGGGCTTAGGGCCCATTTAGATCCAAACATCTTCTGGCGGGAGTAGTAGGCAACCGTTGCTTCTCTAACCCTGTATTAAATATTCAGTTTCCATGCAAGTTTTTCGTTCAGTATAACTCTTAGATATTTTGCGTTGTCCTATAGTGGCAATTCATGATAATTCAACTGAGGAATTCTAGAGTTCTGTAACTTTTGGTCTTTGTCTTAAATAGTACCAGTCCAGTTTTGTATGGGATCACTCCTAGACCACAGTATATAGCCCAGTTACTAAGTGTGCCCAAAGCGTTTTACATGTCCATGAACATTCCCGAGACGGCGTACGCTAAAACTTTAACTCCCAGGGTATCTAATCTGAATAGTATTGTGATAACTACAAGAAGCCAGAGCAAAGGTGAGCTCACCCCAGCCTGCGGTGTCCCTCTGTATTTGTTAAGATGGAGTTTATGACATTTTTTAAAAGACCATAACAATTCACTAGATCTGGGTTGAAACAAGGAATATATCGTTCCTCAACTTGCTTTATTTTTGGTCTGATGTCATTGGAAAGTAATATTGTTTTTTAAAGTTTTTATCTTTTATTATTTTTGTATTTTTGTACACTGATACAGTGTAATCACCGCTGGCATAATAGAAATTTTTATAGTTTTTGCTCAATTTATTTTAAAATTGAGAAATATTTGAATTCCCGTCATTTTGCGGTAATTGTTTTAACTCTTCCTTCACAGTTTTTTATTCCTCTTTATGTTCTTTTGGTAAACAATATACAAATGTATATTTGTATATTAAAAATATCAGCAGTTTATTGTTGACCTAAATATTGTTTATAAAATTAAATGAAGTCCCATAGACGCCCACTTTTTTGTATAATAAAAACCAAATATGAAATATTTAATCCATGAAATTTTTAGTGTTTTAAGTATTTATTGGCTCCAAACAGGATGTATGATTTTATTTGCTTGTGATAGAAGATAGAAGAAAAAGAAAATAAAATACAAATGAAAGAAACTCTATTAAAAGAGTAAACAGCTTAAACAGCGTTGGTATAAAACATAAACTCTGAAGGCACGCTCCCACCTAGCTTATGTTTGATAAAGTTGCAGTAAAAATGTAACCCAATTTTAACAATTCTCGTATTCTATTTAATGGAAGGTTCATGCTTAAAACTGACATTTACCGCTAAACTCCGCTTCAGCCGATACATATAAATATAGGTGATAATGTTAAGCCTGTGGTGGCATAGAAAAAGCAACATTTTCCCAACCAGTTTAATTTATTATTTCTTGTCTGTTTAAGAACATGACATTGATTAATAGTAAGAAGTTTTCAGCTCTAAAAAAACGGAATAGAAAAAGTAAGGGAGAGTTAATAGGTCCGTGACTTTTTGCATGAAACACATGATTTTGGATAAAAAATTACTTAATTTTTTAACGTAGTCCCCTTCGAGCTCTATTATACTTTTTCCAATAATTCGCCAATTTTGTTAATCCTTCCAAAAAATAAGATTTGTCTAGGTCATCAAAAAGTCAAAGTCAAACCTCTTTTCGCCAAAACATTTCTTCAGGTTGGGGAACAAGCAGCACTCACTTAGAGCAACATCCGAGGAATAGGGCGTATGAGGGGGTAATTCGTAGCCCCTTAATGATGTTTGTTATGGAAAATTCCCATTTTGATGGTGAAAAAGCACTTTTTTTCTTGTACAAATACGGTCCGTTTTTTTTTTTAAATTCCTCATTAAATTGACTCAATAAGTCGATATAATATTAGCCCTTGATTGTTTTACCTTTTTGAAAGTAGTCAGTGTGGATTACACCGTGTGTATCACAAAAAGCGGTCACCATGAATTTCTTGGCTGACAAAGCCACCTTTACCTCCTTTAGTGCCGATTCATCCTGTGGAGACCCGCAGCTTTGACTGATGTTTCGCCTCTGGCGTGTTGTGGTGAACCCACATTACCTCCCCGGTATTATGAAACGGCGCAAAAACTCGTCCATATTGCTGTTAAAAAACATCAAAAAATCCTGGGAAGTTTTCTCACGATTGCGTTTTTGGTCGATTGTGACCAAACGCGGTACGCATCTCGTGGAAAGCTTTCCCATACCCAAATAATTATCCAAAATTTAAACCACTGACTCATGTGAGATGTCTATGGGCTCCACAATCTTTTTTCGATCGGTCATTATCATATCGTGAATTTTTTCAATTGTTTCGTGGGTAGACGCCTCAGAACTTTCCTGCAACAAAAATTAATAAAAATCGTTTTTACCATCGAAATTTATGGTGTAGAGTCCATATATTATTTATCAAGCAAAGCCTCGGTTTAAGTGATGGTTTTTTGCGTAAAAAATGGTCCACACGAAGTTCACTTTTTCCATTTCCCAAATTGCACCGTAGTCTGCTATCAATGGCTGTCAAGTGCTGACAGTAATCAGCTGACAGCTTTTTGTTGACAGCAATAGTGTTGCCCTGCCCTTTCATGGACTTAATAACACTTAAGGCCGTGATACACTATCATACAAAGTCGTGCGATCTGCGAAAAAATACAACCCTGGTATGATGGAGTTTATGAAAATTTTCAAAAGACAATAACAATTCATCACACCAATTTCCCGACTCCTTTTTTTTTTTTTTTTGTTTTTTGCTAAATCATTCAAGATAAAACCGTTCTAAACAAATTAGACACATTGTCTATTGTGCAAAGTAAATGAGGAAAAAAGGTTATATAAAAACATCTTTAAGAAGATGTTTGAATATAGAAATTATGCAAAAACGCCCTTATTCACAAATAAAATAAAAATATCGCCAATCAAACATTTTGGAAGAAAAAAAAATTAAGTGGTTTTAAAACCAATTTAATAAGATTTATTCACTTAAATAATTATATCGCGTTACTTTCAGTATGATGCCTCCATAGGCACTCTTTGATGCACCCCTCTTTTTGATTATATAAAAGTATATATCCTAATGTAACATCAGAGTGTCCTCCTACGTCGGTATTGCGTAGCAAAATCATCCGCGTGGTGAAATACCCAATAAAATGGCTACTAAACACAACTTTGAAAATTTAATACGCCTCATTGACACCAGAGGCGCTGCAACACTGCATTATTGATTAAAAAAACGTGCAAAAGGCAGAGTTGTAAAAGAATGAAGCTTTCCTTTATATCTTCCTTCACCACCTGTTTGCTCTATCACTATCTCTTTCCTAAAGATGGTAACACCTGCAAAATGTCAAGGATAGAATACACATGTTTATATGAGAATGATTCCTTTGAAGACAACAAGGCAACAGGGTGGCAGGTTGTTGCTGATTTTGTCGTTGTAGTCCAATTAAACTAATTTCTATTTCTTTGGTGACAATGAGCAAATACAAAATGTTGAATGAATATCGTACAAATATTTAATATTATTGAGCAGAAATAATATCGCGAAATTGACGTAAAGAATAAATTTATATATTTATGTGATATAAGTACATTTTAAAAGAGTAATTTAATTTTTATAAATGCGAATTATTTGATGATGGCAATACTGATATATAGTGCTACAGTCTTCAAACGAATTAAGTAGCTGCGACAAATGCAGCCAACGGCATTTGAAGTCATGAGTTCGTGTAGCCTGCTGCGGTGAATGTGTTTAATGCAATAAATGCTTCTTTGCTTCACACAGAATTATTCTACTCTTTTGACCAATTCAAAGCAGAGCGTCATATTTATTTTATTTTTTATCAGTTTAATAGAAATTTCTTACTCGTTTACAGCAAAATTTGGCCAAATCAATTTTTGAATTATAACGGCTCTTAAATTTTGGGGCCTTTTAAATCACGCCACCCCATACCCAGACCATTGTATACTTTTTAATAAAGTCAAGCTTTTTTATCTACCCGATTATGTATAACAAATCCCCTGGAACTTTTTTCCTATTCCTTTTTCCACCATTTTCCAATTGAACAAAACAGCTGACTTCTAAAATTCAAATTCTTCTCTCCTTGTTTCTATTTCTGGCAGTCTGTTTAGAACAGCAGCATTCTATTCTCCGAAAAAAAAATTATTTCCCGGGGAATATTAAAAACTGGACTGTATATATCTTTTGGCTGAGTGCTGATGTCGGAAATTAAAAAAAAATTAGATCAGTAAATGCAAAAAAGATCAATTTCATATCTGGGTATTTTTGTCTATAAAAAAACCTGCGGCACTCTTATTCCAGTTGGCTTTCTCAACGTCGCCGTCATTTTAGTGTCAACGTCAACATCACTTCGATAAGAATTTATTACTCTCTAACAGTATTGTGACTATCTTCTTCTTCATGTGTGGACATGTTGACTGTTTATCGTTTTTTGAATAAGTCAAAAGCACATCTCTAACATTTGTGTCAGCTGTTTTTTTTTTCTTTTTCTTTTTTGTATTTTTGGTTAATAATATGTTTTATTTAATTTCTGATCTAAGCGATAAAAAATGTTCTTTATTTTTTTGCAAAACTGAGCGCTCATTCTTTTTAAAAATGCTGTCAGGTTTTGAGAGTTGAATGCATAATTCCTGTTCGAATTTCAAATTTATTCATATATCTCAAATTTTCAGGCAATTTCTCTTCCACATTCAAAACTTGTTGCTGTACCTCTGGCTCCTCGCATTCATTGTCCTCTTTCCGAAATATATACCAAATTAAAGGGTAGACCCCATAGAATTTCAAGCCATACAAATTTTCTCAAAACTTTCTTAGCGAAATTTTAGCAATTCTTAGAAAAAAACAACACTTTCTTTTGGCTCAGAAAGTGTATTAAATAAATAAATGCTAGTGCACTTCAAATAAAACAAGATCTTAACAACGGAAGCAAAAATTTTAATTACCTTATTTATTGAATTTTGGTCCCTTTACGTCTTTAGGCCAATTCGGAAAAAACCAATTTCCTTGTGTAATATTAGTGATTTTATTCGAAAAAATAAACAAGAATTTTGTAGGGGCAGTTTTTCACCTGAAAATCAATGTTTTTTATCTAAATTTAGAGTTTCTTAAAAAAATATTACGAAAACGCTGCCGGAGAGCTGGAAAGAGCGTCAAAAGAGAGTAAAAAATTGAGCTACAAATTGGTACTTTTTTACTTGCAATAATTACCCAAACAGCTGTTCAGTGCTTTTGTTTACAAATTAAATTTTTTGATAAATTTTTCATTTAAGCCACATAAATACAATTTTATGGCCAAGGAAAGACAATTGTTGAAGACTTGTTTATCAATTTTGAGCTGGGATCGAAAATGGCTTTTTGACATGTGTTAAGCGTCTTACTATAAACATATGGAGTTTGTTAGCGAAATTCTAAAATTTTTTGGGTTGGAGTCTACTGATGAGTTCCAAAAGTGGGAACGAAATGCATATAGACAATTGCTTAACCATAAAAACAAGCCAAATTTTAATTTTTAAAACTTTTGTAATTTAAGTAAAAGAATTTTTTAAATGTTTAGTTGAACTATAGTGAATTTTAATCAGAAATAATTTCTTAGTCGGGCTTAAGTTCAGTAATTTCAATTCTTATTGAATGCAATATTTTTTATTAATTAATGTGTGTGAATTTTGTAATTTAAAATCTTATCCAATAAGAATGTCCAAAATACATCAGAAAGAGTACAAATTGTGCCCCTTAATTATGAAACTGGTCTGTCTAACTATCGGTGTTTAATAGTAAATGGGACAGGGAAAGTTAAAGGGGACCTTATGGGTCGATTTTTAATTTTTTGTTGATTCTTATAGTAGACAACACGCTCTTTCTTATGCAACAAACCTCAGCATTTTAACTGCATTATGCCGGGTACACATCTGGCAGTTCTTGTGTTATCATTTTGTGGTGTCATTTTCAAAATTTGTGCAACGCCGTTCCCATTATATTTTTTATATGGCAAGCAATGCCACACAACAAAAAACATCGGAAATTAAAAAATTTTCTTGTTTTAAATTTTTACTATTTCCTTTTTTGATTCACTTTTATAACATTTCGAAATCACAATGGAACTGATAAATAGAACTAAAACTGCAAATCAGCAACCTAGAAACAAAGCAAATGCGCTCAACTTTTAATAAAAATTCCTACATTTTGAATTTTGAAAGCCTGACTTTACATTCCTAATCAGTGACTCCAATAAGCCCAGAGTGACATCCAATAATATTACAAAAAATGGTCCGCTATATTGGATCCGCAATTTTGAATTTCCGAAATCTAATACCAGATTCGTATTCAATGACCCCAAATATCCCCAGGTTACGGCTATCAAACCATAAAAGCGTACAGACGCATCAAAATCAATTTGTTAACTTCCAATTTGTCATCGGTCCCTTTTAACTTTCCGTATCACATATATTGTTTGCTTTTGATGAAACTGACAAAAAAGCCCACCCTGAAAAGTGTTAGAGGGTTAAAATGTTCAGCAAAAATATTCCTTATAACTTTTTACATGAAACTTCTGTATACATCCCGCACCCAATATGCAGGACCATGATACAATTATACAAGGTACTTGCACAAGCCCAGCCTGTTAATGTTTACAATGCATATAGTTGTCAAACTTTGTTTACATGCTGTAAAAAGTATGTGTGTATGTGTGTGAATAAAATGATTACAGTGTTGCCAATGAATTTGCATATGGCTGTGTCTCCAATTACACATTGAAGAAAATTACACTACACATCTTTTGTGTAGGTTAAAATTAAAACAAAAATAAATAAAAATAGAACCCAAGGTATAATTACACATAGATTATACATGAATCTCATTACATGGCCCACACATGAGAGCAGAAATTACACACTGTGTATTACACACATATTGGCAACACTGAATGACTATAATCATGCATGAATGCCGCGTCTGCAATTGTACTTTAGTTACCCTGTGATAGCTGTTTTTAAAAACAAAAGACATCTGCTTCTAACAATTATAGGTATATTTCTACCAACAAAATACGTGTGTTTCTTGGTATTGCAATTTTGTTGTAGTCGTGCAAGTACCTTGTATAATTGTATCATGTGCAGAACTAGTGCCTGGTTTTCTATGCCGAGTCACTCATAACAAAATTTTAAGATTCAAAAGGGCTCTTTCCCTTTTTTCTCTTCCAAAATCAGCCGTTTCATTTAATTGGTTCTACTTTTGTATTGAAATTCAAAAACCAAACTTGCAATTCATTCCTCAAAATGGAAGAACAAAATTTAATTGAAAATATTCCACCTTATCGTGATTGGCGTATTTCGACTTCGACTACGACGTTTTTGTAATAGATTAAAGAAGACTTCAACAGTTTTTCTTTAATCTAGTACCAAACTATCGTAGACGAATTTCAAATACGCCAATCACGATAAGGCTGATTATGTGTTCTATTGCATTCTTATATTTCATGAGGTTTAGCGCAACCTTCAACGAATCAAACTGAATTGTAAAAGAAAAACTGCATAAAAAAATGTTAAAGAATAAAAGAAAACAAACTTACCTGATAGTCCATGGAATTGCCATAACCCATATGGTTGCAGGAGCATGAGCATTGTTTGATATGTTCCTCCAGTTCATCGTCTATAATTGACGGTGAGGAGGTATTCAGCCCATTGACAGCTAATAACTGGTGAAGGCGTTGAGCACGCAATTGCTGTGTGTGATATGCTCGATTCTGTAAAAGCTGCTGTTGCTGCTGCTGCTGCTGATGATGATAGTGTTGAAGCTGTTCATGCTGTTCACTGGAACACATTTCACTTAAATCCTGATTCAAATCACTGATTGTACTGTTACTGTAAGGCATTGCCAGGAGGGCAGCTGGAGTGAGGAGTTTTTTGTTGGACAAACCAGAGGTGGTTTTAACAGATTTAATCATCGTTGCTGTTGTGGTTTCTTTATTGCAAGTTTTTTTGTTTGCTATCAGGGGATTTGTTGTAGTTGCTGTGGAATTTATGTTAAAATCCATATACGACGAAAGTGGAGCATCAAAAGACGATGACTTCAAGAGCAGTCTGTTGTTAACATTACGTGATTGCGATTTCGTTTCTGGTTCCGTAACATCTTGTTGTAAACTTGAATTGCGTTGCAAGGTTTGTGCTCTGAGTAGTTTTTCGCCAGCAAAGCTTTTGCGCCGTGAGAGCATATTTTGAAAAGCTTCATAAGCAACAGTTTCTTCCTTAGAGTTGTCAACAATGCCACTTGCTGCACCACCACTTAAATTGTAATGGTTTAGAGTAAAGTATTTAGAAAAATCCGCCATGCTGTTGTCAACAATACCGACACTAGTTGCTGCTATATCTGGGGGTGGTGGGTTTCCGTCGTGGATTATTGTGGTTGCTGCTGAAGATGGTTGTGCTTTTACAGCTGTTGAAGCGGCTGTTAACATTAAACTCATCATTTCTGTGGAATCTGTGGGCAAGGGCACTGAGCATGAACCTGTTTCAGTAATTGCCTCATCATATTTTACTCCTAGTGAACGATGCAATTGTAAATGTTGAGCTTCCTTTAAAAGTTTATGTTCCTCTTCTTCATCTTCTTCTTCTTCTTCGTCTACCTGGCGAACATTATCCATAGGCTGCGTTTCCTCGGAACCCAACTCATCTGACGTATTGGATTCCAGCTCTAAGGCTAAATTCTTTCTTTGTTGCAACTTTTGTTGATGCTGTTGCGTTATGGAGTGGGCTGTCGAGTGTACGCCATATTTCCAATAGGTTTTATTGGTGCCTGCTATGCGGTGCAATGTTCGATTTAGGTAAACTGCCTCCTGCTTGCGTTCCTGTTTCTGTTTTTCCAATTGCTGTAAAGTCTTAAAGGCTTTTCTTACTTGGGGCTGGGAGTGATGCAAAGTATTGCAACGTCTTATGGGGGGTGGTGTGTACAGAGGAGAGGGCGAGCCATAATGACTGGGCGAGTTTGACACACTAGATTTTTTGGTCTTTTTAAAGCCTCCTCCCACGCCACCACTTAAACGGCTTGTCAGTGAATGTGCTGACAGGGATAAAGCTTTTGTGAATTTAAGTCTTCCTCCGCCAGTGTCATTTGATTTGGTTTTATTTTTCTGCAAGTACTGTTGATTATGATGTTCGTTGATAGTGGGCAATTTGAGCAATTGCTGTGCCTGCAGTTGCATATAGTTTGGAGAATTGCATGTTGTGTTAGTGGTGGAAGATTGTTGGCTTCTTTCGCGCTCCGTCAAAGCGGAACGTATTAAATGTTGTGTGTTTATCTGCTTAGCGTGGGCTGGCGGCGGTGAGCGAGGTGACTCGAACAAGGATTGTTGCGATAAGGCTAAGAGTTCTTTTTGTTCCTTTTCTTCGAGTGCTTTAAGGGCACGCAGATCCCATTCACCGGATGTCATTAAAGAAACTTTGTATCTAATTCACGTTTTTGTTTTTCTATTTCTTTTCTTTTTAATTTCTCTTTTTATTTTAAACGAGCTTTCTTAATTATAAGTTTAATTTGTGCTTTTTGTATGTCTTGCGGCTTCAAGAGAACTTTACAAACAAAATATTTTCTTAATAATTTTGAACTTATTTCAATAGTTTTAAATTTTAAAGTAATTTTTACACTCTGCTTTTGTACTTTCAGCTGAGTTTCCTTTACTGAGATAAATATTTAAAGTTACGTTAAACATTTTTGATGAAAATAGAAATTTAACAGTCGTTTACATAAACGTAAATCAGATTTACAAGTTTGGCGCATATCTACTATTTTTAAGTACAAAACTAAATACATAAGGACAAGACACTAATGAAAATTTAAATCTAGTGTTTGAGCTCTTCAAGCATATTCCCGAGTTCTGTATGATCAGGGCCCATCAATAGAAAAATGTGAACAAAACACTCTAAATAAGGTCGCGATAATCGCTACAACTATTATATTTCAATTATTCGAGTTTAAAATTATGCAAGTTCAAGCAAAAAAAGAGTCTTAATCGAATGAAATACAAATAAAAAGGAATATGAATTAATTTTTTTGTTACGGAAAATGTTTTTCATTAAACAACGAAATAGTAATTCATAAAAATATGGTTTTATTCGATTAGCTGTATAAAACGTTTAATCGAATAATCGAGTAAACAGTTCTGTTCGAATAATCGGTTAAGTTACTTTACGAATAAATATAAATATAATAAATGTTTAAAATAAATAATTTTGTACGAATAGTTAAATAAATGATTTTATTCGAATGAGCAAAATTTTTTAAAGAATCTGTAGATAAATTTGTTCGAATAAACAAACAAAGAATTTTGTTTGAAAGAATTTTGATCAAATAATTATACAATTAATTATATTCGAATACTTTAATAAATAATTTTATTCGAATAAACAAAGCATTTTAAATAATCAGTAAACAAATTTCAAATAATTTCATTTTGAAAGATCGTATTAAAAATTCAACTATCGAAAAATAAAATATTGATCGAATACTTGAATAAACAATTTTATTCGATCAGTTTCAAACGAACCATCAAAAAAATAATTTTTATTAGTTTTTATTTTAATTAATAAATTTATTCGAATAAGCATGGTTTTTTTTAAGAATTTGTAAATAAATTTATTCGAATAAACCAATAAAGAATTTTATTTGAAAGTTCTAATAAACAGTTTTATGCCAACTTTAGCAAAAATATTGCTCGAATAATTGCTAAACAATTTTATTCAAATAATCGATTAAAAAATTTCAATCCAGTAATCGAAGAAATCATTTTATACGAAGAACTGAACAAATAATTTTATTTTACTAAATAATAATTTAACTCGAATAATCGAACAAAAAAATTTTATTCAAAGATTTGAATTATTTTATTCGAATAAATAATTTTTTAATTTTATTTGAACTATGAAAAAAACAATGTTCGAATAATGCAATTCAATAAACAACTTTATTCGAATAATTGACTTAGCAATTTAATTTTACTAAAACGATCGAATAAACTATTTTTTCAATTAATCGAAGATATAATTTAATTCAATCGAATAAATAATCGGTCGAATAAATAATTTTATACGAATAATCGAACAAAAATTGTATTCGCAGATTCGAATAAATAATTTTTTTAATAGATTATTTGAATGAAATTATCCATTAGAACTATGAAAAAAAACCACATACAGTGGACCAAACACTAAGAACGCTGAGGATAAAGCCGTAGTGACCTTCAAAAACAGCCGGTTGTTCCGTTCTACTCATGTTTGTCAGAATATTTACAACTAACTTTGGTGTTACTTGTTCATTAATAATTATGACATGTAATTTGTCTTACAGAGCGATACGAAATTTAGCCTAATAAAATCATAAATATAGAAAAAAAACATTATTCGCATAACTCAAACAAACAATTTTATTCGAACAACCAATTAAGCAATTTCAATAGAATAATCGAAAATATAATGTTATTGAAACGTTTGAATAAACCATTTATTCGATTAATCGAAGATGTGATTTAGTTCAAATATCGTTTAAGCAATTGCAATCGAACAATTGAGGGCATAATTCAATTAAAACAATCGGTCGAATAAATAATTTTAAGCGAATAATCGTACAAATAATTTTTTTCGAGCAATCGAATGAATAATTTTATTCTACTAATTCAATAAATAATTTTATTCGAATCCTCGAAACAACAATTTTATTCGAACAATAGAATATTCGAATAAATAATGTTATTCGGACTATGAAAAAACCATCGTTCAAATAATTTAATAAACAATTTTATTCGAATAATCGTTTAATGAATTTGAATCGAAAATGGAATGAATCGAATGGAAAATATAATTTTATTAAAACGATCGAATAAACAATTTTTTGCAATAATCCAATAAATAATTTAATTCAAAAATCGTGTAAGCATTTGCAATTGAATAATCGGAGCTATAATTTAATTCAAACAATCGATCGAATAAATAATTTGAAACGAATAACTAAACAAACGATTACATTCGAGCAATCGAATGAATAATTTTATTTTACTAATTAAATAAATAATTTACTCGAATACTCGAATACTCGAATCAACATCTTTATTCGAACAATGGAAAAAAAAGTTTATTAGACTACTTAGAGAAATAATATTATTCAAACAATTCAAAAAATAATTTTACTCGAATAATCGAACAAGTAATGTTATTTGAACAATCGTTCGAATAATCGAATGAGCAGTTATCGAAATGATCGAATGAAAACTTTTGTTTACGTAAGGGACCATTCACTTATTACGTCACGCTATTTTCGGATTTTTTATTTTTATAAAAAACAAATAAATAATTTTTGATAATCGAAAAAAAAAATTACTCGAATAAGCGACTGAAATGCAAATGAACAGAAGATATAGGTTTTAATTTTGATTATTATCATAAACTCAGTTATCCGATCATTCAAATGATAAAGAGGACGTTTTATTAGAGTGATCAATTTAAATATAAACAAAACCATAAGAGGTAGTAACCAGCTGTTATTGAATTATTCATACAGTTTTCGAATAAAATAATTAATGCGGATAACCGAATAAAATACAATTAACGTGTGAAAATATTTGAGATTTTTATTAAAACAAAAATAATCAATTATTCTACTGTTGAAACAAGTAAAAAACTGTATTCCAACAAATCAATAAAACGTTTTATTTCAATATCATCCGAATCAAAAATTCTGTTCATGCTTAATTTGTGAGTAGACAAAATAGTAAAATGTGTCCGTAACTGGAAAAGAATCATGTTCGTTTAAAAAACCAAATAAAAATTAATGCGATTAATCGAATAAAAAAATTATTCGATTAATCGAAAAAAATTTATTTGATTAATCGAAAAAAATTTATTTGACCAATCGAATGCAATGTTTTATTAGTGCTTTCGAGCAAAAAATTTCACTTCAATAATCGAATAAAGCGGAAAATATAAAATAAATATGCCTTAATATTTTTCTGAGTAAATATCTAATTTTTAAAATTTTTATTCGAACAACATAAGCTAAATATGAATTCCAAATAAACGAATAAAATACAAAAAGAAATCAAATATTCGGGTATGTTCTGTATTCCACGTGAAATTAAAACGTCCGGAATTGTCATAGAATTGTTGTGGGAAATATGCTATGGCAATTCGGAACGATTTAATTTCGCTTAGAATACAGAACATGCCCCATTAGTTTGACGATTCGGTTAGACGAATAAGTCACCAGTACAAAATTTCACCAGTACAAAATTTTACTCGAACTACTGAATTAAGTAAAAACAACACGAAATACAAAACAAAGAGAAAATAGTACAAGGAAAAATTATATACGATTTAAGGACCACATAAATTTATTCGAATAATCGCATAAAAAAAATTTGTTTGAACAATTATTTATGACAACAAATAATCGATTTTGGTCAAAAACTCAAGTTGGAAAATTATGTCGCTTAAGCTTTTTTGACTGTTATGTCACAATATGCGAATAATCGAACAAAAAATTTTATTCGCATAGGCGAATAAAGCGGAAAATGAAAAAATAATGCATAGAAAGAATTTTTTTCTGAATAAATATTTTGATGGTCTTTTCATACAAAATTTATTTCGAAGCATTTGAATCTTTACCTTTTTGTATACGAGTATCGTCCAAAATGTAATTCAAAACCTTAAACACTTTGATGTTGGTCACATGATTTAGCACTAGCCGTAATTTTATCGCCTGAATTTGCATAAAAATTCGATTGTTTTAATATTTCTTTATCTGTTCAAAATTTAATCTATTTAAAAATTAATTAAATTTGTCTATTGTTCTTATTATAATTGAAGTTTATGTGCAGTATTTTTTCACATTTTTAATTTATAAACCTGTTTTGTTAATTAACTTTGACTTTTTTATTGCTTTTTTGTTGTAGTTCTTATTAATGGTTGTTTATTTTACATTCTTTTTTTTTAAATACATGTAGTTTGTTTAGCAAGTGTGTTTTATATAAACATAAGCATATTTTCATTTAAATATTTTGTTAAATACTTCATAAATATAATATAAAGATAAAGTTTTATGCATAATTTTTTACTACTTTGCTTTGTTTATTTATGACACACAGGAATTTATTTGACTACTGTTTATATGTGTTAGATTCATATGATTGTAGAAAAACTTGCATTAAATTTTGCATTAAAATATTTAGCGATAAATATATGAAAACTGTTGTTTTATGATAAACTATTAACATCTGGAGCACTAAGATTACTCTCGACACTTGATTAGTTTCTAAAAACTTGCGCTGATATTCATTTTTAAATTTAATATTGGTTTAACAGGCTTAAAGCTTGCTTTAACTGTAGCAAGCGCTTATGAATATCGGTATTATAATTACTTTTATTAAAAATTTAAGTTTATAAGCCAAAATAAATAAATGATAGTTCAAATTAAAGCATTTTTATCATACAAATATCGTATGTTAAACCAATATTAACTTAAATAATTATTTATGAATACGGGCGATAAAGTTAATGGGGATTCAAGCAAGTGTTAAGCAACCAATACACTATTTCTCCTATTTTTCTATATTTTAACAATGCATCTTACTAACACATACTCGTGTTCATGAAATATCACAACAAAGTCGTGGAAAAAATAATGCAACTCTAAGAGGTACTATGCTATCCTAAGCAAATTGTAATTTGTCGTTTAACTTAAATTACTCCACTTGAAATATTATTCAAATCGATTGGCCTTTACACAAGTTAAAAGCCTGCAAAGAATGTAACACACGCTATTGGCAACTGTGACGGTCCTTGGAGCTAGCGTGCCTGCCAACAAGGAGCCAAATATAACGACTAAAAGTATAAGTTTATTTCTCTATACAAAAAATAGTTTAATTTAAATTCATAAAGCAATTAAAAATCTGCAGACTTATAATGAAATATTTTCTTATTTCACTCCACTGTGCAGTTAATGAGATATGCAGGCAAATCATAAATACAACTTCCCATGGAAATTTTCATACGTGTGCCTTCACGAATAAAATTTGTTGTGAAAATTTCCGAATCCTTACATTTTTAAACTCTGAAAAAAAATTGCTTGTGAATATGTTTGTTTTCAAAAAAAAATAAAAAATTTAACTTTTGTAAAATATTTTGACAATTTATGAAAAAAATTTATCACAACAAGTTGTCTGTCGAAAAAAGTAGAAATATGTAAGTTCTTAATTTTCATGGGATTGATAATACGAAATTAAAATGCATGTGAACGAAAAATTTTATTCGAAAAATTTTACCATGTGGGATTCGTGATTCATGTTGAAAGATTGGTCGTAAATAATGCTTTGAAAATACGCTAAAATTTTAGCCAGCGCCAACTCAATTAATGAAAAAGTAATAAATAATAATGTAGTTGGAAAACTTATATTGCAATTAGACTACCGATAGCAAGATAAAGTTGCTATATAGTTCAGCGCATTGTACAGTTTGATTTTGATCTCAAAACCCCATTGTTCGCTCACTCATAAGTTTGGTTCGAACAGCTTATGGTTATGGCACGTTTAATTAAACCTTTAGACCTGCACTAAAACTTTATGCAGTGCGAAAATAATAAGTAATAATTAAGTAGAAAAATGCAAAAACTTAGTTAAAGAAATTTATATTACTACCGATAGCAAAATAAAGTTACCATATTGTTCAATACATTGTACAGTGGGATTTTGGTGCCGAAAGCCCATTTTTCCATCACTCATTAGACTGGTTCGAAAATCTGTTGTGTATGCTTATGGTTATGGGACGTTTAACTAAACCTTTAGACCTGCACTAAAACTTTATCCAGCGCCAATTTAATTTGAGCAAATAATAAGTAATAATTTAGTTGAAAAATGGAAAAACTTACTTAAAGAAATTTATATTATCAGTAAGCTAAAGTTGCCATATAGTTCGATGCATTAAAACGTAAAATTTTGGTGTCGAAAACCTCCATTTTTCGACCCCTGAATTTCGAAAATCTAATGATGCAGTTTTGTAGAGAGATGTTAAATATGAAATGTGCATTTATGTTTTTTTTACAAAAATTATAAATTATTTTTGAAAAATGTAAGCAAATTTCAAACAAGAAATTACTTTTATTTATACACAATTCAATGGTTCATATACTATCTATTTGAAAAATATAGTACTTCTCCATAATTTCGAAGAAAAAAAATAATGGGGTTATCACAAATCCTCTAAAAATTAACATACCTGTGATTTCAATGAAAAAAAAAATAATTTTCCAAAATAAAAGGTAAGAATGTTAAGTAAATAAGAAATCTCAGGAATTTCCGGAAGTAGAGCAAATGCAATAGAGTTTTGACATACACTGATATTTTTCGTCAGTTTTGTTATTACACCCTTTTCTAACCAGTCTAAGACATGAGCCATGCAAGCAGGATTTGTGAGGATGTAGTCGAAGATTAATAAAATATAAGGAATTCTGATCTATATATTGTATAAATTTCATGAGCGGTGGGCGTGGCTGATTTTGATGAAACTTGGTATGCGTCTTTTATTTATTTTTATTCTAGAAAGTTTATATAACAAATTTGAAGACTTCTGGAAACATTTTTTGCGGAAAAATCTATTGGGATTGCATGGGCGTTGTCAAGCGTGGACGATTTTGACGAAAATTAATATTTTTTCTCAATCTAGTCAATATAATGATCGGTGCACTAGGACCACTACTTATAGTTGTTGCACAAGCATATTTAAATATTAATATTTTTGTATCGTTATAAACTGGGCAAGTTTTTTGTGGTACGAAAAATGGTTCAAAATGGCTGACATATAAAAATTTATTCTACGTTGCGAAAAAGGTATTTTATGGCTTTTTTATGACAATTAATTGAAAAAATGGCATATGCCACAAAAAATATAAAAATAAAATATTTTGAACGTATTGGCAAGGATGGTTTTTTGGCAAACTTTTTTAACAAACTTTTTGCAATGTTATGAAACAAAATCTGACTACACCGCTGTTGTGCAAAACGTTGCTTATTCAAACATTTTAACAAAAGAGGAGCAAGCTGCGTTTCGAAGTATTCCATAGTTTAAAAAATAATAAAATAAATTGGTAACTCTAACTGAACTTTTTGAAATGACATCCAACAGGTTTAACATAATATCTGCAGTTATTTTGAGAAATTTTTGGGTAAAATTTCCCTGAAGATCTGCACTAGCAACAGTTTTAGACACAAACCTATGATCACACCCATTTTAATTACATGGGTTCGATCATAGATTTATGTCTAAAACTAACGACTAAAAGAGTTCGAGATGGACCCCACTCTAATGTTTCTTCTCTATACAGTTTTTTTAATAAACAATTTACTGGAGCAGTAAAAAATATTTACTGTAACTAATTTTAGTTTCCAACAAAGAGTTTTTGGAAATTGTTTGGAAATATTTTTTTCTTTTTGGGGACGCCTTAGTGAAGCTGTGAAAAATCAAGAAATTTTATATAACAAAAGCTCACTCCTCTATAGGAACAAGTTTAAGCGAGCAGCTGTTTGGAATTCCTAAGTTATCTAAAAATTTGAAAATCTTTTATTAAAATTGGTGGCACTAATATTAAGAATCGATTGATAAGCGTTTACAACAAACAAGCGAAATATGTTGCCTCGTGTGTATTTAGCTTTGACAGTATTAGCGCGCTAGAATATTTATTTGATGATAAAATTTCTTCGTATTTTTTTTTCTGTATTTCACTTCAATTTAAATTAAAACTTTTCATTATTATATAACTTTTTCGTTTGTTTAGCTTTTAAAATATTCTCTTAAATACTTTTTTTTCAAGTTCTAATTCATTTAATATTTTTTTTTAATTTTTCGTTTCACATGCTTTGGAATTGAAATTTTTATTTTTCTCTTATATAATTTCATTCATTATCATTTGAAGTTGATTGTATATTTTTAATATTAAATATATGATATCTGCCACTTTAATGATAATTCATTATCTGTTCAACAAATTTCAATATTCTTTGTATGGAGTATAATATTTTTCAAAAGCTGGTTGTATTGATGTCATTAACAATATGGTTTTAAATGTTGTTGTTTTTTATTATTTCATGAATTTATTACTTATTATTACATTATGATTTTTTTTTCGACACTTAATTTTATTTAATGTTCGTAATTCTTCAATATTTATGGCAGTTACTTATACGTGTTTGCTTAATGCATCTGTATGTTATTAAATTTGTATCGTTTTTTTTTTTAATCTAATGTTTAAGGTTTTTAAAAAATTTTTGCAGTATTTTTTCAGTAGATTTTCGATTATATGAAAAACTATATATATTTATTTATATAAAGTTTTCTCTTTAATATATGTAACTTTAAACTCATCTTATATTTCATTCACGTACTTAATTGTGTCTTAAAAAAGTAAACAAAGATTTAGCATTTTTCATTATATAAAAAGATTCCATTAAGTTAAAGTAGATTTCCCTCGCATTTTAGTTCAAAATTCACATTGATTGAAATAACAACAAAGATACACAAACCAAGATAAATTGAAATAATCAACAGTTTTAGAGTAAACAAAAAACAAAAAACCATGTACAAATGCAATATTACCCTTTTTGGCCTTCAAAATAAAGACATGAAAGAGCAACAATTGTATATACAAACACATGCACACATTCTATATGCACATATACCTTCAACACGCACACATTGCTCAAAGCCACAGGAAATACAACAACATTAGCAAAAACACCGTATTTAATAAACCAACATACCATTGGCATACCAATACATTTGTTTATACGCACACATACGCGCACTCATACAGTAAAAGCTAATCACATCACGTAACACAAAATAACGTAACTTTTTCTTTATTGACTAGGTTAGTAGTGAATATTAAATCGAATTTTATACTTTTTCTTCTTGGTAAATGTTCATTCAAACTAACAACAACACTTCATACATATATTCACGTTACGTTTTCACAGAGCAACAATCAAAAATAAATTTAGTATATTTTCTTTTTTTTATTTATTTATTTCATTTACGACAACTTGAGACCGCAGCAGCATTATTGCTCATGACCGTTATGCAGCATAAAAATGTTTTAACTGAATTGTATTTTATACAAACATAACATTTTATACATTTATCTTGTTCTTCTTGTTGTTTGTTTGCCTTTTTACAGTTAGTTGTTATTGCTTACAGCGTTATAAATGCTGTTGTATTAACAGCATCTTAGTGCTGTAGAGCAAATGTTATGTTAATAACTTATCGCCCACATTTCTGTTAAAAAGGCTCTGTTGGTAATATGGTTTTCTTTTAAACTGTTGGTACTTTACAGCACACTCCTCAACAGGAATGCAAGTTTTACTTTGTATGATTTCTATTCACAAAAAAAAACGTTCTGATAAGTTTTTGTTTTAACAAATAGGGTTTCGAAACTGATTTTAAGTTTTATTATTTTCTTATATTTGGTTTGAGGAATTTATAGTAAATTATTTTAATAAAGAAAATATGTGGTTTTCCATCTATTAAAGTTTTACGAATTTTGTGGTTATTTACAAGAGTTATTTTAACACTACCCAGCAAAAAATTGCTTCAAATAAAGCAGGCTTTTACTATGAGAGAGCAAAAGTAGAGCTGACAAAGCTGCTGATATTGCTGCTGATTTTTGTATGGCGAGTTCCCGGTTTAGAGTACTACATTTTTTGCTCACAAAAGCGCTTTTTTGGAATATAATAAAACATGCAAACATAAAGGCTCCGCCAGATAACTTTTTTTTTTTTTTGAAAACAGGGCGCAAAACATCGAGTGTAGCTTCGGCTGTGTGGCACGTAGCGCCGCACAGTGTCACGTGCGTGGCCAAAAATGGTAAGCACTGATGAAAGGAATTTCGGCTTATTTTGCACAATTTAATAAAAAAACACAACAACTAGATAAAATGTAAAGTAATTGTCCAAAAATATTGAGTATTTTTTGAGTTATTGTGGCTGAAAGTGGTGGTTTCTTTTCAACATGATATTTTGCAAGAAAAACAGTTAAATTTTGCATGCAGTAATAATTGTTTAAATTTAAATTTTTTATTAACGGTTGGTACAAAATGGAATTGAATTGCAAGTCTGATGTCTTATTACAATTGCAACGCTGTTATTGTTTGCAATTGTTGATCATATGCGATGTGCCGTTAGCGAGAAGACAGGTCTGATAGAAAAGTCACATTTTTACAATAAACACAACTTTCGCAGAGAATTAAAAAAAAACATCAAAAACTATTTTTAAAATTTTGTGATATTTTATTGCTATAAGTATGTATTTTAACATATATAAATCTCAGCTGCACAGTTCTGCACAAATTTTTTTGGTGAATGTTTTTCTAGTGGCAGCAGCATTGAAAATTCGTGATATTTTTAACCTATGGCTGGAGTTGAGGCAAAAAATTGCCAATCCTATAGTGTTTTATATTAAAGAATTTGCACAAAATAGTCTGCAAAGAGCACTCACAGATACAGAAGAACAGAAACTGAACTTTATTCTTCTAAAGTTTATTCATTGCTGGGCAAAATACTCCCGAATGAAAGTTAGATTCGAACGTGAATTGAGTGATTGGCTGGATACTGAAGTATTTACTGAAGACGTTTGTGTTGTGAGTTCTTCTTTGTATTCTGTAATATTTTATTAATCAATATAATCTATTTTTATTAGGAACCAAGTACAAGTGGCGGTAGGGGCAGGCCTTCAAAGTGTTATGAAGAAGCGGCACAACGTACGAAAAGAAGGCGAGTCCATGAACTAGTTGCATCGACTTCTGCTGAAGCTCTTACTGAAGCGGCTAAAAAGGTTTCAGGCGAAACGAATGCTAAACAATTATCTGTGGAGAAATCATTAGCTTTGTTTATTGACTTGGATCTTTCTGTTCGGCAATACAATATGCTACGTCAAATGACGGAAATACTGCGAGACGTTTCTTTTCAAATGTTGAACTGTCCGCACGGATAACAGGGTTGGATAAAACAATTATTAAAAATTTTTCCATTATCTTAAGAATCATTTCGAGTGGGCTGCACATTAATGTGTCAAATTTTGAAAAACTTTTAAAAGAAACTGCTCTATTATACTTCAAATTGTATCCTTGGTACTACATGCCTGCAACAGTTCACAAAATATTAATACATGGTATAGATTTTATAAAATATTCTACCACTCCAATTGGAATGTTGTCGGAAGAGGCATTAGAATCAAGCCATAAAGTTATAAGAAATGCACGACTAAAGCACACGAGAAAACGAAGCAGAGTTGATTGTAATAAGGACTTAATAGTGTACCTTATTATCCAATCAGAACCTTCGATTTCTATCCACAGTCAAAAAAAAAAATAATAATAAAGAAGTGTGAGCTAAATGATTTAAAAAATTATCTAATTGAAAGCGAAAATTTTACAACAATACTTTCAAATAATGAATTAGTAGTGGAATCGGAAACTGATAGTTTCAGCGATAGTGAGTAGTATATATTACATTCTTGTTTATTGTATGTTATTTTAAATAAATTTAACCATTTTGAATAATAATTAACAAGTTTTATTATTTAATCGTCCAAGGGTATGTGGTGGGCATACATATTATTTGATGTGTTCATTCAAGGATATGTGAGAGGTGGGCGAGTCCTTTGAGATAATTTCATATAACTCACCTCAGTTATCAGTAATATATTATAGACAAATCGAGCCAAATTTGGTTCAATTCCAACAACAATTTTGGAAAATATAAGTTTTTTTAATTTCAGGATATATGGGAGGTGGGCGAGTCCTTTGAGATAATTTCATATAACTCACCTCAGTTATCAGTAATATATTAGAGACAAATCGAGCCAAATTTGGTTCAATTCCAACAACAATTTTGGAAAATATAAGTTTTTTTCATTTCAGGATATATGGGAGGTGGGCGAGTCCTTGGGCCGATTTTTTCAAAACTTCGTTTTTTTCCTTTCCTACTTATAATAGTAATGTGTACCAATTTTCATTCTTCTACGATAACTCCTTCTATTTTTGGCCGCCGTTTATATGAAAACACGACACTGTGCGCCGTCCTGTTGAAACCAAATGTTGCCAATATCCTCCTCTTCAATTTTTGTGAACAAAAATTCGTTCAACATCGCCATTGACTGTAACGGCCACTCCTTGCTCATTTTCGAAAAAAAAAAATGGCCCAATTATGCCTCTGGACCAAAATCCGCAGCAAACAGTGACTCGTTTTGGGTGCGTCGGCTTTTCAATGTATGCGACAATTTTGCTTGTTTACATACCCGCCAAGATCAAAATGAGCTTCATCTGAAAAGATGATTTTTTTTGGCAAAATCGGCATCTTCTGTAAGTCGTAATGTCGCAATATTTCCCAGCGTTGTTTAAGCGTATACACAACCATATTCGTTCAGCGGAAGGATAAAACTAATTATCTGTCCAATCAGACATGAGCTAAGTGTTACCATTCACGAAATAAGCACTAGTTGAAAGAAAAAAAACGTTAGATGACAGACCCTTTAGCAGTTATCTCAAGCGCTCTTTAAAGGATTAATAATATAAACGTATTTACTTATGTAAAAAGCGCTTTTCAAGATTACATTAGCAAAATTTCTGGCTTTAAAACCTGCATTATTGTGGCGCTGTTAAATCGCCTCTTTTCTATAGTTTGCTTCATATATGTTCACTGCTTCTAAACAGCTCATATTTTAAAGCGAGTTATGATGCGCTTTATTGCCTTATTGCCTCAAAAAACATGAAAATTTTTTACTGGGCAATTTTAATATATTTTTATTGTTTAATGGTTTTTTAATGACGTGGAGTCTTCGAATGGTATATCAGTAGGGTCGGTACTAAGTAGCCTGCCGATATTATTCAGGCTTTGAAGATACATATCTGGCCTCGGTTTAGAAACTGGGACTAGATTCCGCAGCGATGAGTTTTGAAGTGTTCAACAATTTGTACATTCTTAACGGTGAGAATGAATTATTTTGTTAGTTGTAGTGACCACTAGTGTCAAGTTTTCATTGGAGAATCGTGAAGACTGAAATTGGTGAACACTTCAAAACTCGTCGTTGTAGAATCCGATGCGTGGTCACTGCGCTGGCTCGAGCTGTCTGTCAGGTTCCTTTGGAAGGTAGGATGGATTGAGGAGTGACTTAACAGTCATGGGAATTCGGTCATCCTTTTCAAAGTAAGTTATTTACCAAACAAGCCTGGCCTACAAAGCCGAACACAGGAGGAAAAGGCCAAAAACACCGCAAGCAGATCTCTCTTGCTTCTTTAGATAAGATGAGAAAGATTCTAATTTATTTAAGCCTATGGATAAACAACTTTTCATTAAGCACAAGCAGATTTTCGCTAAATTTCCATGTCAGATTTTCTTTTGGGAATACTGTCTCAGCAGCATGCTAACTCAGATGGTACTCAAAAGGCTACAAGGGAATCGTCCGAAACAAAAATGTGCTACGTGGTTTGTTAGCCAGGAGGAGCCCTCATGGTCGAGGCGCTTAAGTCTTTGAAACAAGCTGCTGAAAGCAGATGGCTACCAAAAGATGAGAGGACAGTATCGAGGGATATGCTGCTATTCAAAGTGTCTGCGTGCAAAAGAGTGTATTCCTAGATGCGAAAGAACTAGAACTAATAGTAGTAATGATGCTCGCAGTGAGGACAATAAGAAAGCAAGCTCTGGATATGATCTGGAGCTCTCCAAATCAAAAAAAAAAGAGAAGAAATCGACGATTTAAAATGGCCTTCATGTAGCTGTCACAGATAGGAAAAAGACTTATTAGCAAATCTCTCTTAATCTGTGGCAGCCAGTTGAAGATGGCCTCCATGAATCAAAGAAAGAAGATTGCGCACTCAGCCGTACAAAAAAATTTCTATTGTGCATCTACGTCATCATAGAATACACGTGTGTGGTTGTTGTAAAAAATATGTGAGAGAGAGAGAGCACATTCCACACACAAATGTATGTTGCTTACAACAAAAATTCTATGTCTACGTCACAAGCAGAAAATAAAATAACGGACCTGCACAATATTCAATCTTGTTTTCTTGACTCATGGTGTGTATCGCATACTGCTAAAAATCAGCGTTGCCAGAAAAAAAAAATTGGTCCTTCATGGTTAGCATGGTTTCATTGGTTAGCATGGTTTTCCATGGTTAGCCTCCTCCATTTAATCAAAATATCTGGTATGGATAAGGGGATGGTACGGCTTTATAGCATGAACCAGTCGAGGACCGTTTAACTTGCAAACTGGGAAAAGGGGAACTCTATCGAGTTCCTCAGAGCCGTAATGGGAAAATCTTGCAATCAGACATGAGACTAGAAATAACAAATTCCTCCGCCTTACTATTTATTACTATTACTATTTTGTCAGTAGATTTTTATAAAACCTACTCAAAATCTAATATTTTTGTATATTTTTTACTACCCTGTATAACATATTTCTATAAAGGGTGAGTGGTTTAGCTGCGCTCTACAAAATTTTCCATTGAAGGTGTGTGAATGAGCCAACTCGGCAATTTTGGGGTTACAGTTTAAGATAAATTTTAGACAAAGGATTTTGTCTTGGATACGAAATCTTGTTAAATGTCAAATAAGGTGAGTGTAAACGATATAGATTTCGATAAAGATTTCAAATCAAATCTACTACATTTCGACACCATGTCATATATGCCATAAACAGTCGTTACAACCTTGTTATTTTTCAGGGCATTATAAAAAACTTTCTCACTAAAACGAAAACTACAGCTGTCACTTGTAAGCAAATAACTTTTTGTTAAATTAAAACATTTTCTTCAATTGTTGCACCATTTACAAATATTGTCACACACATGCAATAACCTGCATCATTTCGCTTCAGCCAAAGTTTATAAATTTTTAATTTTCCACACACACATGCACGCACGTATTGTATATTATTCAATGTATAGTTTTTCTTTTCTGCAAACAGTTTAGAAAATTGTTAAAAATTGCCAAAAGCGGATCATGTATGACTGACTGCTTTTTGCATTGTATGCATTTAAATAAACGTAAGATGCTGGCTTCACTATTCGCTGAAAGTTTCGAGGTTAAACTAAACGAATGTTAATAGAAAGAAAGAGAAAAAATGCACGATAATTAAATTTAAAAAAAAAAAAATTAAAAATTAAGCACATTTAGTTTGGATTAAGTTGGCTAATGCTCACAATATAACCCACTGAATTACTAGTGGTTACTTTTCCAATTACCTAATTACTATCGTTATTCTGCAGCCAAACTTTTGATTTTAATTGAAGGTAACACCTAGTAATAGTATTAGGCATTCATTGTCCGAGTGTTACTTCTCTTTAAAAAAAAAAATATATATATATATAAATTAACAAGTCTGCGTTTTAAGAGGTGCATTGCGTCAAGGCACAAGGTACTTTTTGTCAAAAAAAAAGATTTTTCAAATCGGTTAACAAATGATGGATTTTTAAGTAACAATCATAAAAAATAAAAAAATGAATTAAATCAAAGTCATTCACAAATGTACTCGTATGCATCTTAATTCTGTATCATACTTTTCATAGTTACAGTACATCTCTCTGATAGCTTTTCAAGAGCCTCAAGTATACTCCTTGTACTTGTATGCCTTAGTACAAAGTTTAAATAAACATTAGGCTAGATTTGATATAATGTATGCTTCAGCTATGATAAGAGCAATTACCAAGAATTTCACCAGTTATGTTTTATTTGCCTTCACAAGCTTTGCTTTTGTATTCTCATACGCCACATACTGATACATAATTTTTCTTGAATATGTCTGGTGACAATCATAGATATCATTTTTTCCAAATCTTTTTTCCCTTGAATGTGTGGAAAAAGAAAATTTTGCAAAAGTACAAACTTTAAAATAAATGTTGTAAGTAGGAGGGAGCTTGTGGAGGATTGCCAAATGTTTCCAAGCAAGCACTTGCACACGAACATTTGCAATATTTAAATTGCATTTAATTTAGACATTCAAAATAACAAACATCCAGTGTCAGCAATGAATAACAAACAAAAAAAAACATCACAGCAGTTTGTGATGCTGACATTTTGCTTGGTGTCTTGTTACAGAATGTGACAGTTGGAGGAAGGAACGTGAGTTCTTTTTTCCTGGGCTTGTGCTGCTCTTGTTTGAAATTTCATACGAGTATAATTGTTTTAACTCAGATTTCATTCATTTGAACGTTAAATGGCATAGTTGCTGTATTCGTGGCAACGAGAAATATTTTTGTTATTAAAAATATCTTGTACTACTACTTACGACGATATCACAGTATGTTCCTACAAAATTTATTTATGCAAATACTTTCATGGATTAAAAGTATTATAAATGATAATTTTTCTATTTTAATTATTCTGAAAAATATTCTTGTGGAAATATCAATTTGCTTACAATATTTAAATATAAATAAAAAATTAAGAATTCACAAGAGATGGCGTATCTTGTACACGTGGAACATTCAAACATTTTTTTAAGATTGATTGATGAAAGCTCTCTTGTTCATGTTCAAACTCTAACAACAATTGAGATGCATAAGCTTTGTTTAAATTAACAAAAACTCCTGAATTACAAACAAACAAAAAACCAAAATGGAAGTGTTGTTTAGGTTGGGAAAGGTGGTGCTATAACGCACCTCCGCCAGGAGACCCAGTTGGGTCCATTGTGATTCCCTTATTTTGCCCCGTTAATAGTTAAACCCCTATTTGTACCCAGGAAATCTCCTATTATACGTCATCAAGCCTTCGAATTCCCATGATATAGCTTTTGATATCCTCCAGTTTACACTTTCCGATATTAATAATGCTCTCATGGAAACGTCTGCTTAGCCATATAAGCCTATAACGTTGCAGCTTCGACTGGTTCCTATTCATCCTCGCACATCCTACAGAAATCTGGAGTGTCAATTTTCCAAAATCTGGTTCTTGCTCTGACGGAGCAGTGACGAGAGCGATTTGGATCTTCTTGAGTCAAGTTTTTGCCACATAGCTCTCAAGACTCTACAATCCTCCCTACTTCGCCATTATTGGTTGGTCCTGCTCTCTATCCAATTACTGAGTTGCCTGTAGTAATGACCTATCGGTAATTTCATCGATCTGTCATACATTCCCTCATCTAACGCCAACCCTACTCCTGCCACCTCATCGGCAATTTCATTTTCCACAACACTGCTGTGGCCAGGAGCTCAACATAGTCTGCCACTTTTTTTGTCTACCAGCAAGTTTGAGGGCTCTCCTACAGTCACTAGCAAGTTTCGATTTGACATTGTGTCCCTTCACAGCTTTTAGCGCTGCCTGGATGTCAACGTAGAAGTTTACCTTCTCGCCTTCAGCTACATTTCTAGCCACTAGTTCTGTTGGCCTGAGGACCGCCACGATCTCAGTTTAGAAAACGCTGCATTCATTCAGCAGTATGAATGTTCGTTCCCAATATATAGACATCAGCCCGTGTGCCTTCGTACATTTTTGACCCGTCTGTTAAGACCGCGCTACCCCCATAAAGCTTATCAGATTTGACCCAATAGTTTCTATCTGGAATTACCAGTGAAGGTGTTCTACCAAAATCAATTCCAACGACTTTATAGTCCGTGAACCCAGGGGTTATGGATCCCTGATCACTAAAACTGATGAAATTTAAGATAGATGTGTGACCTGTTATTCCTGCCCTCACCAAACCTGATTCAACGAGTCTAATGCCGAGTACACACTATGACATTTTGTGACATCGCAATAGTGTGCACTAGTGGTAACGTTTGTCATTTCCGTAATATTTCGTTGTGTGGCATTGCTTTTCATATAAAAAATGTGAACGGCGTTGCACTCACTACTCACTTTAAAAATTACACCACAAAATGAATGTGAAACACAAGAAATACCAGATGTAAACTCAGCCCAAGAAGACTTCTAATCACCGTTCTCACTACAAGTCCTCTATAGGAAGTAAGTGAAGAATGACGTCAGCAGCAGAGTGAAGAATCTAACAACCGATGTTTATTATCTTCGGTTGCAGACCCCAGTTCCTGCATTAAGCCCTGTCCTTAGTTTTTCCTGTGTGTTCCTTTTTGATGAAAGCTTGCTATCTTCCCTTACCATCCTAGGCAATACAAAACTATCTATTTGGTATCTTCTCTGGATTGACTACAAGTCCTTTGCTGCTGGCCCAGTGGGATGAAACTTTCCCGTTACCAGTAAAACCACATCATCCGCATAAGCAACTATCTTCCGGCCGCTCCTCTCAAAATGCCTAAGAATTGCCCTCATTGCCAAATAGCCACAATTGAGGTGACAAAACTTATCGCTTTCATCACTAATCTCCTCATTTTTGCCCTTCCCATATCCGAAATGATGATTCTGGTGCTAAACATTATAACTATCCACTCCTTTAGAAAGTCGTGAATCCTGAGTGTCTCTATCGACTACCTAATAGCCTCTATACTAATAGCTGAAGGCTCCCTTAATGTCTAAGAATGCAGTGTGGAGTCCTTGTGCTGCCATCCTCTTTCTATAACACCAACCATGTCAGGAAGCGCACTCTCAACAGACCTGCCTTTTTGATAGGCATGCTGAGCACCACTAATGATGCGGGTATCAATGGTGTTCCTTACATGCAGATCAATCAGTCGTTTTAATGTCTTCAAAAGAAACGACGAAAGACTGATCAGCCTGAAATCCTTCGGCTTTGAGTGGCTTGCTTTACCCGCTTTTTCAGACTAAAATTCAATAACAATAACAATATAAAAATATTGTCGAAATAACGTTCTATACTTTGCTGGAAAATAATCTGTTGCCATGAAGCATAAAAAGTAAGAACAATTGGGTTTTGTAATATCCGTTAAAATTAAGAAAGAATCCCAAATTAGTGGGTAACGTTCGATACATTTTTGTTGATGATACCTTTTGTAGTAAAATTATACTATTTTTTAAGCTTCAATTGCAAAACAAAGTTTAAGAATTTATAAAAGTAACATTCAATACATTTTTGTCGAAATTTTTTGATTTTTTTCAATACACACTGCAAATTATATTAACAACAATTACAACTTAAAATCTTCTTTGAATTGCTTATGCTTTGCATTCAATAAAATTTTAATTTGATGTTATCATTATTATTTTTTCTACAAATTCGAAATTAAATTTGTTAAATTAACGTTCAATATTTGTAAATGTATATATTTGCGTGAAGTCAATGTTCTTCCCAAAAACACATCAATTGACAGCGCTCTTGGCTCATGGCTCTTGTTAAGCTCCTAAGTCCTGATAATTTAAAATGCAAAATTGCTTTCAGATTTACGAAATTTATTTAAAGTTATTTAAGAGACAAAGTACTCTCTGCAGTACACTATTCCACTCCATATATTTTATGAAAGCTTCAAATTGACTTTTTTTGTTCTTTTTTTTTCTTTTCTGTATCCTACTTTACTTCATTTGTAATTTATTGAATATTTAACATTTTTATATGTCTGCTAAGCATGACGACATGAGAGCGAGCCATTGTTGACTGAAAAGTCATTAAAGCGGAAACGGAAACAAGTTGCAAGTAGGAAAAGCAGTCAACAGCAATTGTTGCGTCGCAATTACTGCGATAAACTGCCATTTAATTTTGATAAAATTAAACAAGTGTAAGTGTGTGTGTGTGTGTGTGTCCTAGTACGTCAAACAGTTTAATGTCAAATTTAAATTGATTTTAAAAAATATTTTGCGTGTCGAAGAAGAATTTATGCGAAATTAATGCATTGATTTCGCAGTACTGGCAGAAATTAAATTTTATACAACTGAAACATAATTGAAATTAAAAAATAAAATGTAAAAATGGTCTGATATAATGAAGCAACGTATCGACACGGTACGGAGAATGTTAGATATTCGTAAGGTTATACGAGTATAAATAAATTCAGTAAAGTGCGGCTTTGACTCGCACACTTCGTATGTAATACTATACTTATCTTAATGATTTGTTTTAGTTTTGGCGCTTTTTCGTTTTGGCAATTTTTTTGGTTGTTGGCGATTTCTTAGTATTGATGCGATTTTAATTTTGGCGAATATTTTCGGTTTTTAGTTTTTTTACAATACTCGCATATATTTTTCAGTTTCAGCGATTTTTTTTTTAGCTTTGACGTTTAGTTTAGTCTTAAAAATATTTTTGGATTTTGGTGATTTTTTAGTATTGACGCTTTTTTATTTTTGGTTTGGGGATTTTTGTTTGTTTTTTTTCACGTTTTTTTTTTTGCGATTTTTTGGCTTATGGATTTTTTAGTATTCACGTTTTTTTTTAGTTTTGGGGTTTTTTGCGTTTTGGCAATTTTTTTAGTTCTGAAGTTTTTTGCGTTTTGGCGATTTTTTGTTTTGGCGATTACGTGTTTTTTTGTCTTGTCGCTTTTTTTGGTCTTAGTTTTTTTAAAGTACACATTTTTAGTTCTGGCGATTTTTTTGTTTTGACGCTTTTTTTTATTTAGGTAAATCTTTTGGTGTTTAACGATTTCTTACTTTTTAGTTGTGGCGTTTTTTGCGATTTGGAGATTTTTTTCGTTTTGGCGTCTCTTGCGTTTTGGCGATTTTTTCGTTTTGGCGATGACGTGTTTTTAGTTTTTGCGATAATTTTTTGTTTTAGCGATTTTTTTTGTCTTACTTTTTTTTACAGTACACATTTTTAGTTCTAGCGATTTTTTTGTTTTGGCACTTTTTTTTTTTGTTTAGGCAAATCTTTTGGTGTTCAGCATTTTCTTAGCATTAACGATTTTTTAGTTTTGGCGTTTTTTTTTTTTGTTTTGGCGATTTTTTAGTCTTAATGCTTTTTTTCGTTTTGACAATTTTTTTAAGTTTTTTTTTTTGATTTTTAAGTTGACGACCTTTTTACTTTTGGTTTTTTTTCATTTTAGCGATTTATTTTATTTTTGGTAATATTTTTCATATCAGCGCTTTTTTATTTTAGCGTTTTTTCGCTACGCCATTTTTTAATTTTGTGATTTTTCAATTTTATCGTTTTATATACCCTCAGAGTTAAAAATTTTGTTTTTTTTTATAATTATAGTCAGAGCGCACAGTGGGACGTAGGCCGAATCTAGCTGGCCAAAATTATTTGATGAACAGTCCATATGGTTTTGAATCCGTCAGATTCGAAAAAAATAGTTAAAAAATTCTAGCTCAATTCTATTTAGCTATTGCAAGCTTCGGTAGTATATATTAATTTTTCATATGATATTAAACAAATTCTTATTAACCTTAAATGTTTTAGGGCTAATGAATCAGTGCAAGTTAATCTCAATTTTTGGTTAAAAATGTGTTTAAACTAGCAAACCTATAAATCAATACAGTATTTAAACCATCTGTAAACACATAAAATTAGGCGTTTAAACTACCAATACAGGCCATATGGTTTTGTTACTTACAGACCATATGTTTTTCATTAAAAGAGCACTCAACTTTTTTCCAAGTCTGTACTTTTTCCTCAGATCTTGTTCGGCCTGTTTTCGTACATTCTATTATTCTTTTATACAATTCTACTTCGCCAAGCGTAAATATTATTCCCATCTCAGTAAAATTTGGCGAGCTTTAATTAAAATTTTTTTACTTTTTTGCATTTTTTATTGTGCAAAGAATTGATAGCCTGCTGCAAAACAGCTGTTTTTTTACATTTATTCTAGTGCTGCCACAATATTATTTTTAAATAGAATAGAATAGAATAGAATAGAATAGAATAGAATAGAATAGAATAGAATAGAATAGAATAGAATAGAATAGAATAGAATAGAATAGAATAGAATAGAATAGAATAGAATAGAATAGAATAGAATAGAATAGAATAGAATAGAATAGAATAGAATAGAATAGAATAGAATAGAATAGAATAGAATAGAATAGAATAGAATAGAATAGAATAGAATAGAATAGAATAGAATAGAATAGAATAGAATAGAATAGAATAGAATAGAATAGAATAGAATAGAATAGAATAGAATAGAATAGAATAGAATAGAATAGAATAGAATAGAATAGAATAGAATAGAATAGAATAGAATAGAATAGAATAGAATAGAATAGAATAGAATAGAATAGAATAGAATAGAATAGAATAGAATAGAATAGAATAGAATAGAATAGAATAGAATAGAATAGAATAGAATAGAATAGAATAGAATAGAATAGAATAGAATAGAATAGAATAGAATAGAATAGAATAGAATAGAATAGAATAGAATAGAATAGAATAGAATAGAATAGAATAGAATAGAATAGAATAGAATAGAATAGAATAGAATAGAATAGAATAGAATAGAATAGAATAGAATAGAATAGAATAGAATAGAATAGAATAGAATAGAATAGAATAGAATAGAATAGAATAGAATAGAATAGAATAGAATAGAATAGAATAGAATAGAATAGAATAGAATAGAATAGAATAGAATAGAATAGAATAGAATAGAATAGAATAGAATAGAATAGAATAGAATAGAATAGAATAGAATAGAATAGAATAGAATAGAATAGAATAGAATAGAATAGAATAGAATAGAATAGAATAGAATAGAATAGAATAGAATAGAATAGAATAGAATAGAATAGAATAGAATAGAATAGAATAGAATAGAATAGAATAGAATAGAATAGAATAGAATAGAATAGAATAGAATAGAATAGAATAGAATAGAATAGAATAGAATAGAATAGAATAGAATAGAATAGAATAGAATAGAATAGAATAGAATAGAATAGAATAGAATAGAATAGAATAGAATAGAATAGAATAGAATAGAATAGAATAGAATAGAATAGAATAGAATAGAATAGAATAGAATAGAATAGAATAGAATAGAATAGAATAGAATAGAATAGAATAGAATAGAATAGAATAGAATAGAATAGAATAGAATAGAATAGAATAGAATAGAATAGAATAGAATAGAATAGAATAGAATAGAATAGAATAGAATAGAATAGAATAGAATAGAATAGAATAGAATAGAATAGAATAGAATAGAATAGAATAGAATAGAATAGAATAGAATAGAATAGAATAGAATAGAATAGAATAGAATAGAATAGAATAGAATAGAATAGAATAGAATAGAATAGAATAGAATAGAATAGAATAGAATAGAATAGAATAGAATAGAATAGAATAGAATAGAATAGAATAGAATAGAATAGAATAGAATAGAATAGAATAGAATAGAATAGAATAGAATAGAATAGAATAGAATAGAATAGAATAGAATAGAATAGAATAGAATAGAATAGAATAGAATAGAATAGAATAGAATAGAATAGAATAGAATAGAATAGAATAGAATAGAATAGAATAGAATAGAATAGAATAGAATAGAATAGAATAGAATAGAATAGAATAGAATAGAATAGAATAGAATAGAATAGAATAGAATAGAATAGAATAGAATAGAATAGAATAGAATAGAATAGAATAGAATAGAATAGAATAGAATAGAATAGAATAGAATAGAATAGAATAGAATAGAATAGAATAGAATAGAATAGAATAGAATAGAATAGAATAGAATAGAATAGAATAGAATAGAATAGAATAGAATAGAATAGAATAGAATAGAATAGAATAGAATAGAATAGAATAGAATAGAATAGAATAGAATAGAATAGAATAGAATAGAATAGAATAGAATAGAATAGAATAGAATAGAATAGAATAGAATAGAATAGAATAGAATAGAATAGAATAGAATAGAATAGAATAGAATAGAATAGAATAGAATAGAATAGAATAGAATAGAATAGAATAGAATAGAATAGAATAGAATAGAATAGAATAGAATAGAATAGAATAGAATAGAATAGAATAGAATAGAATAGAATAGAATAGAATAGAATAGAATAGAATAGAATAGAATAGAATAGAATAGAATAGAATAGAATAGAATAGAATAGAATAGAATAGAATAGAATAGAATAGAATAGAATAGAATAGAATAGAATAGAATAGAATAGAATAGAATAGAATAGAATAGAATAGAATAGAATAGAATAGAATAGAATAGAATAGAATAGAATAGAATAGAATAGAATAGAATAGAATAGAATAGAATAGAATAGAATAGAATAGAATAGAATAGAATAGAATAGAATAGAATAGAATAGAATAGAATAGAATAGAATAGAATAGAATAGAATAGAATAGAATAGAATAGAATAGAATAGAATAGAATAGAATAGAATAGAATAGAATAGAATAGAATAGAATAGAATAGAATAGAATAGAATAGAATAGAATAGAATAGAATAGAATAGAATAGAATAGAATAGAATAGAATAGAATAGAATAGAATAGAATAGAATAGAATAGAATAGAATAGAATAGAATAGAATAGAATAGAATAGAATAGAATAGAATAGAATAGAATAGAATAGAATAGAATAGAATAGAATAGAATAGAATAGAATAGAATAGAATAGAATAGAATAGAATAGAATAGAATAGAATAGAATAGAATAGAATAGAATAGAATAGAATAGAATAGAATAGAATAGAATAGAATAGAATAGAATAGAATAGAATAGAATAGAATAGAATAGAATAGAATAGAATAGAATAGAATAGAATAGAATAGAATAGAATAGAATAGAATAGAATAGAATAGAATAGAATAGAATAGAATAGAATAGAATAGAATAGAATAGAATAGAATAGAATAGAATAGAATAGAATAGAATAGAATAGAATAGAATAGAATAGAATAGAATAGAATAGAATAGAATAGAATAGAATAGAATAGAATAGAATAGAATAGAATAGAATAGAATAGAATAGAATAGAATAGAATAGAATAGAATAGAATAGAATAGAATAGAATAGAATAGAATAGAATAGAATAGAATAGAATAGAATAGAATAGAATAGAATAGAATAGAATAGAATAGAATAGAATAGAATAGAATAGAATAGAATAGAATAGAATAGAATAGAATAGAATAGAATAGAATAGAATAGAATAGAATAGAATAGAATAGAATAGAATAGAATAGAATAGAATAGAATAGAATAGAATAGAATAGAATAGAATAGAATAGAATAGAATAGAATAGAATAGAATAGAATAGAATAGAATAGAATAGAATAGAATAGAATAGAATAGAATAGAATAGAATAGAATAGAATAGAATAGAATAGAATAGAATAGAATAGAATAGAATAGAATAGAATAGAATAGAATAGAATAGAATAGAATAGAATAGAATAGAATAGAATAGAATAGAATAGAATAGAATAGAATAGAATAGAATAGAATAGAATAGGGGGAAAGATCTGGTCCAAAGACCGGCACTGCGACACCTGATGGATCTTTTTTACCATAGATCTATGAGTTTAATTAATTCAATATCTGTATGACTTTCCTTATGAAGGTCAGTACAGATATTGGAGAAGCTCGCCTTATATCATCTGAACACAGAAACTCAGAATGAAAAACACGCCTTCTACTGTCACATAATACGATACAATCACAAAGAATTTTTAAAACTACACATAAGGTATGGTTCACTGATTTACTCCTGTTGAGTTTAAACTAGATATAAAATTTGAGTTTAGTTTGACTAAATCAGCTTTTAGACTTTGACTGATTTATTAGCCCTTAGTGGTTTTTGAATTTAGGAAAACACAGGGCAGCTCAGTTATTGTGAACTTTAATATCTAATCAATTCAATTGTTTTCTCTTCATTATTGTCGAAATAACGGAAATCTTTTGAAGTATAAAATATTTATGATTTATAGGACTGTTAAGCTTTAATTAAATGGATAACTTAAAAATATTTAACTTGTATTCAATAACGCGACAAATTGATTTATTGAAACAAAATATAAGAAATACCACAGTATATTTATTTGGTATTCAGACTTTAATGTGTTTTAAATTTTTGCTTTACATAAAATAGATTCTAACATTAGCATAGTTTACCTAAGTACTTTCTAATACAAGACTAGATTTTGAAGAAAAAGCTTTTTAAAATCTTCTTTAATTTCCCTCGTATCTAACTGACTGTTTTTATTTAATATTTGTCTCTTTCCTAAATAAAAAAAAAGTCTGAATTGAGTCGCAAATAATCGTAAATTGGAACAAAACAACTTGAATTATTGTTTAACTCAATTATATTGTACGACGTTTTGAATGGGAGTCCTAAAAAATAAATGCAACAACAAAAGCAGCAGCAACATCAGCAAGAACAAAACAAAAAATATTGTTCTGCTTTTATTTTTGCAAATTGCAATTTTATATTGCAAATTTAAATTCAAGCTATTGCATTTATTTATCAAGTACGACAAGTAAAGGAAAAACTGACAAATTCAAGTATCGGTGCCATGTTGAAGGAGAGTTTGTGCATGTTTTTCATTTTACATAAAACTGAAACTGCATTTTTGCTTTTATTTTACTATACTCTCGTATTCATTGTAAAATGTTTAATAAACAGAACAGAGAAATGTTGCGTATGGAATACATTTACAGATATTTCATGTACTTGCACATAATATAAGTAATTGGCAATCTGTTGGGCAAAATTTCTTTATTTTTTATTCGAATTTAAACCGAATGCAAATGTGTGCTGTTAAAGGTTGTAAATGTAAATGCATTAAACACGTTTAGTTTGCATGAAGTTTAAAATGTTGGACTATAAGCTGATGCAAGTAGTGAGATATAAACAAGGTGTACAGTGGAGTTCGGTTATAACGAACATCGCATATACGGATTATTTCTCCGGTACCAGCAGCTTTGCTCTAATATTTCATTCAAACTAGAACGCAATTATTTTTTTATAATTCAAGCTTTGTTACAGGAAAAAACTTCAATTAAAACTACATGCCGTTGGACTGAAAAAAAGTCTCGTATTCTTTTTATATTAAAAATTATGTATATAGAACTGAAGTTTACATCAGCAGGCATCACGTTTACGATCGCTGATGATGAAGTTTCCGTGCTCCGTTGCGTACAAAATTGCAATGATTTTTTGAATGGTGTTTCAAATCTACTGATAATGTGTGACTTGTTCTGGGCTCAAATCGTTACATCCGTGATCGTATCGACAATCCTACGAAAAATTAAGTGATACTTCAATCGTATAAGCTGAATGGGATTTCAGTACGTTCACGTATGTCATAATCCGAAAATGGTGTTTTTACGTGACAAGTTGTACATCACGCATGTGACGATTCGACCCCTGGTTTTGTTGTTGTTCGTTTTCAAGTCCGTTAATAGCTGACAAACTTCACATTACCAGCGAAAACTTCCTACTGGTGTCTAGTAAGCAGTGTACTAGTCTTGTAGTCGGAGGATCGCATGTGCAAATCCTTCAGACAAGGCAAAGTAGTTTCTCAGCTTTCGTTTTTTTTTCAATAAATTTAATTTCAAATAAATTTCATGTTAAATGATCAATTAAATCATGTTGAATTAAAATATAGTTCATGATGGTATTTATTTATGTATCGAAAGAATAGTTAAGGTTGTGATGGCTGAAGCGGTAAGAGAATTAACTGTCACTCAATCTTGGAAGGGGAAGCCAACTATACGTAACAATACGCCAATGCCTGTGCCAATACAAACAACGACTTAAGTTAAATAATTAATAAAATAAAATGACTTCATTCAATTATATTCATGTTGTTTCAAATTTAAATAACTTTGTTTCAAAATGATTCCTTTTTATTACTTCATTATAAAAATTTACGTTATTTCCACTTGAAACATGATTCAACATGATTATTCATTTTGATTTAACAGTACGGGAATGTTAAATCAACATGATGATTACTGTAAACCATGTTGAATTAAAATGAAACACATCTGAAGCAAAATCATTGCTGAAAAATATTAAGTTAACCTTGTTTTCGTAGATGATTTAAAAATGAAATTTTTCTGTGCGCAACAATTTGAAATGGAAACTTCATGTTCGAATATGTAACAATAATAAAAAACAGAATATTTTAATAATAAAAAACAAAACATTTCTTATATTTATTTGCATTTAATTTCTCGCCTTTGTTTTTAATATCAATTAATGTGGTTTTACACATATTGTATCGATTCAGGCTTTCAAGGTCATTCAATTTCTTCAAAATGTAAATAAAAGACGTTTCTTTTTGAAGTATAAAAAAAATATATTACATTTTTGTATCTATTCAAATGCAAAAGTTTTGCCCTGCTTAATAACAAATTTTATTTGATGCGAAGGATCATGACCTTTAACCACAAGATAAAAATAAAATGTACTTCCATCTGGATTGCTTTTCTTCTTTTCATACCACATAGTTGTGTTTGAGAATTAATTTTTTTTTTAAATACAAATATCTACTTTAATTACTTACAGCTTCTTTGCGTCTACTCTAATGCAGCTTCGAAATGCTTTTTATGCACTAAATGCTTAACTGCATTTAATTTGCCTGTAATCCTTAGTTTCTCTTAGGTAATTAATTCCTTATATAACATTAGCTGGACTGGCCATTTCATTTTCTTATGCTTTGTTCTTTCATTTTGAGTTTTTGTTTCATCCTATTAAATTGTTCTTAATACTTGCACTGACTGCATAATTTTGCGGCAACGGCTAATTAAGGTACTGGTTTTTTTTTTTAATAAGACAAATTAAAATAATGAAAGCTGTTGTAATACCTTCGCTTCATTAGAAATCCTTTTATTGGCTCTTTCCTCATTTCGTATCTAAGCTATAATACTAACATGTTATAACGTATTTGATTTGGGGAAATATTTATAACTTTAAGAAGAAAAATTCTACTGCTGGGAGAAGTCAATTAAAATTTTTGCTTGCTAAGAGTGAAATAAAATAATTTGCGTACATACACACAGAAAATTACCATACAAAAATTTTGATTGCAATTCATATTTACTTATGTATATATATATGGTATATTTTATTTTTTTTTTTTAGTACTCATTGTCATTCTCTGATTCTTATCTACTTCACATCAGATAGCAGCCCGGCTGCACTGAAGGCCTTAAGCTCTTAAGAGATAAGGTCATGGTTTGTGTAACAACTCTTAATGTTATTGACTCTCAAAATAAGCTGAGGTTATGCCATGATAAAAACGAAAGAGCTGAATGCCTGAGTATTACTTCACTTTAAAAAAAATTATACTTTGTATTCATTGTCTTTCTCTGGTATACCCGCACAACTTTCATGTGAGCCCTCCTCGCGGGAAATTTGTCTGGTCGTAGCCGACTGTATGCTAGTTTTTATGTCATCATTAGATCCATTCAGCCATCCATTAGATTAAGCTTGATACTTTAATACCGATAATATTTTTTATTACAAAAAAAAAATTTAAAGCAATATATAATCTGCTCTAACACTTAAACTTTTACTTTTTCGCCGCCAACAAACACATCAACTCAAATATTGCCTAAATTTCAGGTCACCTTTTAAATTCTTGATTTATTATAGCACCTGTGTTAGTTTCACTAAGCTTACCTTACCCCGTCGGAGAATGTGTGGTTGACTACAAAAATAATCAACTTATAGTTAACTTTTCTTAGACTAACCTAAAAGCTAACTACAATGTCATCCAGAACTGCTCCAAAATCAATTCTAAAGTTGAGTACGTCATCGGATTTGGCGATAGCCAACAGATCTACCCTCAGCTACTTTGAAATTCATATCAATTTTATATTAATATTTTGTTATTATTATTTTAGATGGTGCCTTAGCTGGGTAATGGCGCGTTGAGTACACAACGTGTGATGATACATAGTTCGAACCCCAGAATATTTTTTTTTTTTTAATTTACTGACTACAAAGTGACTTCAATAAAATCAAGTTTAAGTTAGTTGAAAGTAATGCAGAGTGAGACAATTGACTACCGCCTAGGACATTACAATGTTCAAATTAGTTAGTTCTTTCCAGTCGAAAATAATCCAAGTGTCAGTCAGCACAAGTTGCGAACAAGTTACCTTAAATTTAGTTTAAAGTTAACTTAGTTTCCGACAGGGTATGTATGCAAGTGTATGTATGTACATATGTATGTATATATACATACATCTGTAAGTATGTGTTAATGACATAATTACCAGCATGAAATATCAAACATTTGCGATCTCATTAAATATGTGTTTTTCCTTAAGTACTCAAAATCTTTTGCTCTTACCAAAACACAGATAAAAATGTTGTATTTGTAGGTGTGTATTAAACATGTGCATATTCTTACATTATAAGGTTAATCGTTATGCTAAATAGTAGAACGACTTTTAGGGAAATACAACCCGAACTTAATGAAGTTTTTTATTCAAATTTTTATAAATTATCCTCAAAAGTCTTACAATTACCCTTATTCTGCTTGTTAACATCGACACAAAATTATATTGTTTTTTTTTTTTTTTTATTTGTTTACTTCAAATTGTTGTAGTCGCCGTTATGGAAGATTATCGATGACTGTAGACATGGGACATTTTTAAAAACCACTTAAGTTGATTCGTTGTCGTCAAGTTGATATTTAGGAAGGTTCATAGATCGGAAACTGTTGTGGAGACATCACATAGAGGAAATAGTCAAGAAGGCTAACTCGTCCTGGTCTCTATGCAGAAGGGTCATAAGGTTCAGATGGGGTCTTAGTCCTATCGCGACACAGGGTCTCTATAAGAGTGTTATGAGACCAATTTTAACATACGCCTCGGTAGTATGGTGGAGCTCAATAGATAGGAAGTGCAACACTTAAATTTTGGAAAAGGATCAACGAATGTGCTGCCTAGGTATATGGGGTGCTATGAGAACCACATCCACCAGGGCATTGGAGGCCCTTTTTTATGCACAACCTATAAACATTCGTATAAGGTACGAAGCAGCTCTTCTATAAGTAACTGGGGAATGGATCGGACAAGACAACATACCACACCATCAGAACATGTGGACGTCGCTGACCGGATACGACCGGATACGTGAGACTAGGTTTATAACAGAATGCTTGATATTGATTCCAGAAAGACACGCCTGGGTCAATCGAACTCTAGAACAAACACCCGTGGGAGTTTGCTGCTACACGGATGGTACGAAGCTAGAGGAAAGAACGGGCCTAGATTTATTCATAGAAGCACCGGAGACCGAGATTTACTTCAGCTCGCCTGACCATAATACAGTCTTGCAGGCGAAGGTTCGTGCGATCACGGAGCTTATAAAATGAATCAGTTTAAATATTAGGCCCTCAGAGGCCAATATATTTACCGATAGCAAGTCGGCAATTAGGGCAATCACAACCGAAAGAGTAAACTCAAGGACCGTTTTAGATTGCAGGAACATGATAAACGATTATGCAGTACATGGCAACATTCGTCTTGTGTGGGTGCCGACCCACTACTGCGCAGCCGGAAACGAACCTGCAAATGAACTGGCGAAAAAGGCCAGAACGTTACGGACAGTAACTCTAATTAATGCCAAGCCTTTCAAGGCAGTGAAGATTGAGGTACAAAATTAGACGAAGACGGCCCACAGGACACGATGGAATTGTGAAACTGTGGGTAATCTAAATCAGGTTCTATGGGGCGACGCAGATAAAATAAGGGGACTGTTGAAACTAAACAAGTCTGAGCAAGGAAAGTTGACCGGCGTCTTAACCGCGCACTCTAATCTAAGAGCGCATTTGTACCGGATTGGGGCCACGAATGCCAATGAATGCAGGGCATGCATGGAGGATATGGAGGCATTGTCCAGCTTTCGCCCAGCCGAGATCCCGTTATTTTGAGGATGACACCTTACCGGACATTACCCACCTTAGAGTTATTGACTGGAAAAGTTTGAGGGACTAGGTGAACGAGACTGAGTTGCTATAAAGGTGGGTTTCGTTTGTTAATTTACATGAAAGCGCACAACAGGCCTGGACTGGCTTATGTGTATGTCCCCGGAAATGAGCGTAACCTTACCTAACCTAACCTAAGTTGTATCGAAGCAAACAGCAATTAAAAAGGAAAAAGTTTAAAGTAACAACTGCCAACCCAGTTTGAAAAATTAGTGGAAGAGTTACAAAAGAATGCCTCTCTTGTCAATTAAAGAAGCGTTTGTGCAGCCAGTGTTGCCGTTCTAAAGCGTTTTGCGTATTTAAAGAACGAATTTAGTGCATTTTGGTTATAAATAGTTGGCAACTATGTGTGCAGTTCTCTAAAATGTATGCTGCGAGCAGTGTTACCATATGTGAAGATTTATCTTTCTTTTGAAGTTCTTAGACATGTTAAATCGACCAAAAATATTTCTCAGCTTAAAATAAGGTTTTTAAAAATATGATTTTTGGTACTTTTTTGAGGTTTCTTTTGACTAAATTACATATTTACATATTTTCTGATTCGATTATTATGATAATCTTACAAATATTCTATAGAGTAAGTATTTTATATTATTTAGCTTTATGTTTAAGTAGCTTTTACCAGCGGCTCCGCTCGCGCTCATCTGCTTAAAAATTTATAAAAATCGTTTGGTTAAGCAATCAAAACCCGAAACAAAAATTACCCCAACCAGCTCAAAAATTTGTTTTACGGAAAAAATCCGTACCAAATAAAAAAAGCGGAACCGAACAAACTCACTTTCACATTTAAAATATTATTAAGTATAGTTCACTGGAAGCAAAATAAATACTTAATTTGACTTTAATAAAACCAAGGATTATCATATTGAGTAAAATAATAATAAAAAAAAGATTTTTTTGGCAACTTGAAGGTTTATGAAAAATTAATATGGCAACAATGGCTGAGAGTATACTTAAGCCTCTATTGTCGTTCTCATTTCAGCTCAGTTTCGTTGTCTGAGAGTCAACCCAACTTACACAAAGGTATTGTCATTCTTATATTTATTATATTATGGTTGAGTTTGTAGTTCACTTGTGCCACATTATTTTCATGTAAATATTACTTGTTATGCAAAATACTAAAAAAGTAAAGTACTTGTGTCAAAGTTGGCTTGACTCTTGGGCAACCAAACTGAGCTGAGTTGTGAACAGCAATAGGGGCATTATATATTGAAATATTTCACTGGTACATTTGTTTTGGCAGCACATGCTTTATAGTGTAACGTTGCACGTCTTTAGTTCGCTTTCATGCGTACACGAGCAAAATAAAATGCTTACAAATGAAAGCTTTTTAATGGCAGTCATATAAAACATATTAAAAAAAAAAGAAACAAGAAAAGTGATTAACCAAAGATGTTAGAGCTAGAGTTCACAAAGGAAGGAGAAGGAGCACATTAACACATGGCTGGCAATCGAATAAATCTTATGCTACTCGTTCATGATGTTCATACATGTAAAAGTTCAAGATGTGAAAAATGTTTTTGAATATTTAAAAGCTCTTAGATGTGTTTTAAAATATAATTGCCAAAAGAGTGGAAATTCCTTTTAGTTGCTCGTTTCAGCTTCACTTTAAAAAATAAAAATAAAAATTTTAATATGTGCTCACAACAACATCTGGTTGCTTTCTTTGAAGGTTGTCTTTGTCATACGGCTTTGACCTGTTTCTATGAGTCTTTTACTATTATTCTTTGTTTTGATTTGGGTGATTTTTCCTGGCTTAGGAAAAACTAAAAATGGCCCCAAACTGGAAAATGAAAAATCGCTTAACTAAAAATTATCCTGAGTAAAATAACAAAAATCTTGTGGCTACTTAGAAAATCATCGAGACGGTGCTCTGAATACCTTGGTGGAGAAAGCCCTTGCTACCGGCAAGAAATCTTTAGTGGACAGCGCCCATACAGGAAATGACTTGTTGGAGAAAATCGTTATGTTTGGACGAAGGGCGGCAATGCAAGGAAATATTTTGCAAGCAAGTGCTATATTCGGAATATCATACCGAACTTTGTCCTGCAACAGCGCTGCCCTCTAAGGTTTTTTTGCATTGCCGGCCTTTGGCCGGACACATGTTTAAAACAATACTTTGGGATCCATTGTTCAGGGTTTCGAACACCAAAAGTGAAAAGGAACCCTATTGTTTTCGCTACGATGTCCATCTGTCCGTCACAGGCTGTTTTCTCGATAACCGGAAATATATGAGAGTTAAAAATTAAAAGGTGTCCTAAAGCGAGGAACGAAAAATATTTAAATCCTTATGTAACATTCATGCAATTTATTTGTAGAAACTTCAAATTTTGTAAAGTTATTGTATTTTATGCAGACTACAACAATTAACACTGAAATTCAAAAATCAAAATTAAAGGGCATTCTATCAGTTAATGTAATTTTTACCTGTATCTTGGAAACCGTAACAGGCAAACTCTTGAAATTTTCAAAAACGCTTAAAAAATCGTCAAAATAAAAAAAATCGCTTAAACTAAAAAAAATTGTTTAAACTAAAATAAATCGCTTAAAACCAGAAAAAATGCCAAAAACGAAAAAAAAAACGCCAAAACTAAAAAACGCGAAAGACCGATAAAAGTACCGAAAACAAAAAAAGCGCCAAAACCAAAAAAAAAATGCCAAAATTAAAAAAGTCTCCAAAAACCGAAAAAAAGGTTACCGTGTACTTAAACATTTTTAAAAAATTTCCACTTCAGGTAAGATATTCGATTATGTACGCTAAACTTCGTTTAGTATTGGATATGTAGGCTCCGTACGGAACCCTTCGTGTGCGATTCAAAGTCGCACTTTACGGAATTTATTTATTTTTCTTGGAACTCTTTTTAATTTGAATTACGTTGTGCGGCGATTTTTCATTTTTAAGTTTGGGCCATTTTTTTTATTTTCTGGGTCATTTTGCATTTTTGTGTTTAAATCCCTTTTTCGTTTGAGTGATTTTTCCTGATTGAGGACAAATTTTTACACTGAAAGGCGTAAACGTTCTAGTTGTTCTTGGTTTATTTAAGTTTTATTAAACAAGCGTTTCCTTTTATCTTTTTACGTTTTGCGTTAATCTCTTTTTCCTGGTAGATTTCCAGGACTTCGTAGATAAATAGAATTCAAATTAAAACTTTAACTACTCGTAAGTTTTTTGGTAAAGGTGGAATTTTGTGATTGTTCAGGCAAAGCGTGTCAAAAAAAAAAAGATCATCAGACCTTCTAAATGTACACTGTAATGAAAATGAAATTTATTTCCTGCTCTTTAAAAGTGAAAAAAGCAGAAAACGTCATAAAAATTTATGGCTTGATTATAGATAGCAACCAATTTTTTGTTGCGTTGCCAGTTGTCAAGATGATATTACGGATGGCACATGGCACACTAGCAGCTGTTAATTTCAGTTGCCATATAGGCACCCATAAATTTGTAGTTGCTGAAAAATTTTTAAGGCCAAAACTCTGATAAAGTTAAAAAATCAAAGAATCAAAATTAAATTAAATCAACTACCTTTATTTATGTTTTAAAACTAAAAAAGAAATTGTTAACTAAAAATTATTTTAAGCAATAGCACTCACAGCAAAGGCGGTAATTTTAAAGCATTCTACATTTTGTATTTCCTTTTCTTCATCGTAAAATAATAATTTTTTAAGCAGTTTTAGTTATTTCTTATACATATTTTGAAGCTTTGCTTACATTACTTTTAGTTGCCCATCAGTCATAACTTTTTGGCATTGGAAGAATGTTGCCATACATAATGACAATTTTAATTTCAGTTGCGTTGCCAGTTAACATGGCAACTGAAGCTCGATTGCCATTCATAATCGATTCATAAAATTTTTTAAATTCTCAAGTCCACTTTTTGTTATAAATTTCTTTTTTTCAATTTTTCCAACAAAAAATCATACATTTATACACAAATTTGGTTTGTCTCTTAGCAAATCCTTTGGTGATTTTCCAAAAGTATTTACTATTTTCTTCTATTGTTTGTTGAATTTTTTATGTTTTGTTGTTGTTTGTTGAATTTTCCTTTTATGTTATTCTTTTTTTTTCAACTTTTTCATCTTATGAAAGCACATTTACATTTACAGAGACAATGAAATTTATTTGAATTTCTTTGTATTGTAAAAATAAAAGAAAATAAAATATTTTTTTACAAATTCTCAAACTAAATCATGACAGAGAAGATGCTGATGGTTGATGATGATGTGTGTGTGTGTGTGTGTATATTTGAATCTTGAGTATGAAAACATGCAAGTACGATTATGGAAAAACGTTAACAATAAATAACAAGAACCCAAAGGATTCTCAGAAACGCAATTTGGTACAGCTAGGAACCAATATACATAATTTAAAAAATATATAAAGCAAAGTAAAATGATTAATTAAAATAATATTTTTTTTAATAAAATTAACAGAGTGAAGAGAGAAAAATCAGTTAAGCCGTTTGCTGATCACAGTCGCTCATATCGGCGGCGGTTGCAATATTGCGAAAATAGTTGGCTGCGGCTATTAAACGAGCTCCTTCGCTCTCTTGAACCAAATTAGATGACATTTTTACCCGACTACGCAACGCAAAGAAGGGTATTGTGTTCCTTTGCGGCACTATATGAACCGAACGCGTTAACCCTTCCTTGCGTCGCGCAGTCGGGTAAAAATATATATAAAGAAACCTTACTTCAGTCACTTCAATAATTTTGTGTAGTTTTGTCTCCTATAAAATTAAAAAAAGTAGCTACGTAATTTTTTATTTCAGCTAACGATATGTAGATGTGAGTTGTTTATTAATTGCTCGTGTAAAAACCGTTGCATACTTTTCGCGTTTAGTGGTGAATTTGGAATGGGTTGCGTATACTTGATATGAAATACACGAACAGAGTTACCGTTGTGACAATGATGTCTAATAAAAAAAATACTAAAAATTAATTTTCGTTGAGAAAAAATATTAATTCTTTCACGAACTTCTAAAAGCTGAATTAACTGTGTCGTCATGTCATGAGTCCATGACGCTTGAGTTTTCCTTACACGCTTCTGCGATTTTTCGTTTTCCATTTTTTTTTTGTAAATTTGTACACCCGCACACATTTAAAGTTCTTTATGTATTTTGTCAATGTCAAAATGTCAACAAGCTGACATTTTGTTTTTGTGTTAACAATGCAGCTAACTTATTCTCACAGCTGTTCACATAAGATGCGTAAACAGTTTGTGTGGTAATGCCACACAACGAAAAATATCGGAAATGACAAACGTTGCCACTAGTTCCCACTGCTATTTTCGCCATATTTGTCACAAAATGCCACAGTGTGTACCCGGCCTTAGACTGTATTTCCAGATTTTTTAAACAAGCTTTGCTTTCTTCTGTAAAGCTTAAAACTATAACACTTCTTTTAATGTATATTTTTTTACCTTAAACAATTTTTAAATCTCGTATGTATATTTTTTAAATAATTTTATTGCTTTTTTATGATTTATTTAGTTATTTTAATTTTGTTTCCCGTATTTTTATTTGAAACTATTTTAACTGCATTTAAACTAAAAAAAAACCAAATGAAAAACTTTTTACTGCCTTTTATGTTTAAAAACCACAATATAAAACCAAAAAATTCACCAAGTACATGCATGTTTTTGCACAAACAATAGGCAACAAAATAGCTAAAAGTATGCACAAATATCTGTGTGTGCCGCAAAAAAAAAAAAAAAGTCCAGCAAAAAGTATTTACAGCCAGTCAGTAAACAACAGATAAAAATCACAGACAAAAGGAGACAAAAAAAAAGAACAAATAAATAAATACACACAGTTGTGCAAATGATGAAGGAATACGAATTGGCTTACAAACATATACGGAACGAAAAGGAAAGGAAAATTAGTGTGAACATGTGCTATGACGGCTTAATATCACTACTGCAGCCTGAATTAATATCGAATACAGTTGAAAGTGCACCGACAATTGCGTCTAAGACTGTAACGAAATGTTGCCGTTCGTTTTTAATTATGATTTTTATATCAAGAAAACAATTTTCTTTCTGGAATAATTATTAAACTTGTTTTTATTGTTATGCCAGCATATAAAGTAATAATAGTATTAGTATTTACTAAATACTTTGAATCAAGCTTTAGTCATTTCATAGAAGAAGTCGATGTTTAAACTCTAACAAATTTATAAGTAAAACTTTTTTTTTGTACATATACTTATTTATTGTATCTTCAAATATGAACTAACAATAAGTGTTCAAATCTTAAATCTAAATATAATTAATTAGGCCCGACCAATGTCGGACATAAACTTAGTGATAGTAAATTAATGATACATAAGAGTCGTGCTAAGCGAAAAAAAAAAATAAAAGTATAAAAGTATATTCAAGGAGCTACATCTGGAGTGTTGAGTATTAGAGCCGTAGTGTCCCTCTTTTTTAAGCGGATGTGTCCAGTAAAATTCAAGATATTACGAGCAAGAGGATTAGGATGGGACTCGAGTTTTGTTAAGTACTTGCCTGCGTATTTTGCAATTTCTTCAGTCACTAGTGGCATATTTAAATCATGATGTAAATTTGAATTTTTAATGTACCATGGAGCCGATGTTATCAAACGTAAAACTTTGTTCTGTCTTCGTTGGATTCTGTCTACATTGGAAGCTGAAGCTGTGCCCCATAGCTGAATTGGTTTCAAAAGCGATTTGTATATTAATAGTTTGCAGTCTAGGCTGAGTGTTGAATTTCTGCCAATCAACCAATTTATTTGAGTTAACTTAAGTTTCATTTGAGTTAGCTTAGAGTGAATACGATGTTTTGCCGTAAGCCTTCGATCAAGGTGTATACCAAGGTGTTTCACTTGAGAAGTTTGAAGAATATTTTGATTGTTAATTCGAATGGGGGAACAAGTATGTCTTTTTAAGGTAAAGGTTATATGGATATACTTTTGCTCATTTACTTTAATTCTCCATAAGTTCAACCATATTTCCAGCTGGGTAATATGTTCCTGGAGATTTCGGGATGCCTCATAAGGGTTTTCATGCATACTCATACAGGCTGTATCATCGGCAACTGTAGACGTATGGATATTATTGCTCACAGGCATATCACAAGTATATATTAAATACAAGACTGGCCCCAAACTACTACCCTGTGGGACATCGGAAGATATAGATTCGGGCACACTCCTGAAGTCTCCGTCCACAACAGTGAACTTCCTATCAGTAATATAACTTTCCAAAAGTTTTTGTATGTTTATTGGCAGATATGTCTTCAATTTAAAACTTTGCCTTCGTGCCATACTTTGTCAAATGCCTGAGAAACATCAATGAAGAGGGCAGAACAATACTTCTTTTCTGCAAATGTCTTCCTTATGAATTGAACCAATCTATGCGTTTGCTCAATTGTGCTATGCTGACTTCTAAAACCAAATTGATGGTCAGGGATGCACCCATTATCAGCTAAAATTTTGGAAAATTTAGCCATGAGCAGCTTTTCGAAAAGCTTTGCGATTGTTGATAGTAAGCTTATAGGTCTATATGACTCAGCCTTGGTAGGATCTTTGCTCGGCTTTGGAATCATTTTGATCTTCGCAAGTTTCCAGTTATTTGGAAAATACTGCATTCGTAAAATGGCATTAAAAATAAATAGCAGAATTCTTATTGCAATTAGAGGCAAATTCATCAGCATCTTGTTACTAATTCCATCAATACCTGGAGCTTTCTTCGGGTTAGGTTCAGCAATTATTTTTTGTACTTCACGCAGCTTAAACTTTAAGGGACAAAGGGGTAGGGAAACTACACTCGGCAAATCAACAGCACCCATACATGAATAGGGAGTGAATATAGATTTTAAATGCTCAGCAAATAAGTTACCTTTCTCACTATCGCTTCTTGCCCATCCTCCAGTCGTAGTGCGCAGTGGTGATTTAAGCTCAACGGGTCTTATAAGATTTCTAGCAGCGCGCTATAAAGAGTAATTAGATGCTGATATTTTTCCAGTAATGCAATTTTTTCCGACGATAGCAACTCTTTGAGTCTTTTAGTACATTCTTTGAGTCCGATTTTATTTAGGAGTGATCTGTGTTGATGCCATTCTCTTCTAGATCTCCTTTTTTCACATACAAGACTTTCAATATCCGTAGAATAAATTATATTAAAGCCAGTCTGCGGTTGGGAGGTAGTGGCATGTTCAGCAGCCTGTTTAATATTTTCGTTAAGATGCGTAACGTTAAATTCAATATCTTCGGATGTTCTTAGCTTAATGTTTTCCGTACAATGACTACTGAGATATTTTTTGAACCCCAGCCAATTAATTAAGTTAAACTTGTTTAAAATAAAAAATATCTCTTTTTTTATTTTGCCCTCGCATAATGATTTTTACACTTAATGCTTGATTTTATTAAATTTAACAGAAAATATCTTGCTATTGTTCTCCTACTTATTTGTTTAAATGGCAAATCATACTCAATTTATTTTCACTGAAGTAAATACACACCAACAAATTTTCCTTTTATAAGAGCGAAATTTGTTGACGAAATTAATTTTTTTTTTTGAGCATTTGACCCTGTTGCTCTGCTCTCCATCTATTTTCAGTCCGTTTGTGTTCATTAATTTTTTTATTAGTCTGTATAAAAATATTAAAAGAAAGAAGAAAACTGAGTAAAAGCATTGAAATAGCAAAATGTTCTTGCTGAATGAATGAATGAATCTGTAAACATACATATAAATACATACATATACATATATATATATATATATATATATATTTTTTTTTTGTTCAAGTCCATTAATTTGTATTTTTTTATGTTTGTTAAATTTTGTGGGTCAACATCATTTGTTACTTTTACTTGTCTGTTTTGTTCTGTTTTCGCTTTAGAGTACTCGTACCTCTTTCTAAATGTGTATTTTTTCTTTTTGTCTCTTTGCAAACTTGCGTAAGTGCGAAAAAGTCAAAACGATTTATTTGACGAGCTTATCTGACCTTCTTTTGTAACCAAAAAAAAAAAAAGGAAACTATATGTCTGCTAATCATTATATCGAGCCATAACCGCTCAAAAAGCTTAAGCGGCACATATTTTGGACTTGGTTTTTTTTTGGCGGAAATAGATTATTTACGATCACAAATAACCGATTTTGGTAAAAAAAAAATTAATTTTGAAAATTATGTCACTTAAGCCTTTTTGGCAGTTAGGGCACGATATGACTATTAGAGCAGCTCGTAGCTTAAGCAACTAAAGTTTATAAAAACAATAATAAAGTAGAATTTAAAGATATACGATTTATTTGATTCGTAGACACTTTTTGTTTCACTCACAAAATTCATTATTTTTCGTCAGCTCAAGTAATAAAAGAGTCATGTTATTTACCGGCTTCTTTGTACTTCTTCTTCTTCTTCTTCTTTGTGCTAAAAAATTATGCGTAAAATCCAAAATTTTTGGGACTGGGGTTAAACAAATAATTTTCTAATAAACCAAAATGTGAAAGCCCCCCGTAGACGACATGTTTTTTACATCTGACTTGTTATATTTCCCAGTGTAAAACATGTACATGTCGTGCAGTACCTATAAAACATTGCTTCTGTAAAAGTCAGACGCAAAGTCTTCTGACAAAATTTCAATTAGCGCGTGTTCTATTTTCTTCTGACATCAGCTGTTTTTCTTAAGCAAAATATGTCGTCAAAAATATATGCCGTGAGGAAACATTCAGCGGCGTTCCGATATTGACGGAAGCATTAGCCGCCTAAAGTTGATATATTGATGCCGGCAACACTCCATTTTGAAACGGAGAACGACATAGGTTTGTGCAAAAATATTTACATTTTTTTATATTTGATTTTGCTTTAATTGCAGTTATAATTGAAATAATGCTGCACACTGCAATTGTATTATTTTCTGAATTCATTTTACAACCACTTTTAACAAAATATTTAATAAAATTTGAGCACAGATCAGCTGTTGGATACAAACACGGACAATGTCAGACGTATTTGTACATGCACGTTTGTGAGCGAATATTATAAACCTTCTGTAAAACACAATTTTTGACAGACATGCATAATTACATCTGAGTTGAAAAGTTGACATGCCAGACGTAAAAAACATGTCGTGTACGACCTACTTAAGGAAAACATGAAACCAAAACAAGACATTTTAAATTTAAAATAAAATAAGAGAGTATAACATACATAACACAACATATTATGTTATAACATTACATATGTAAATAGGACATAACATAACATAATATAAATAAAACATTGCATAACATAACAGAACTTAACATATAAGATAACATAACAGAGAATAGCATAACACAACACAACAGTATAAAACATAGATTAACCCTCCGTGATACACATGATTAATTTTTTACATTAGTAACACATGAGGCCTGGTCTGACCCCATATTAATAAAGGGTGTTTTTTTAGAGTGTCACAACTTTGAGTTGGCATCACTGCTTTCTTTGAGTACCCATTAAACAGCTGATAGTTGATTTTTCTTTAGTTTGCTTTTAAATTTCATTATGAATCGACTTACAAAAGAGCAAACGCGTGCAAATTGTTGAAATTTTTAATCAAAATAATGTTTTTATTCGTCAAACCGAGCACTTCTTATATTTTATGGCGTACATAATTCTGGTTGAATGGGTACGTAAATAAGCAGAATTATCGCATTTGAAGTGAGGAGAAACACCATTCCATCTACAGTAAATTACTGTTTGGTGCGTTTTATGGGTTGGCGGAGTCATTTACCCATATCGTCGCTGTTTTAACTAACTAGTTAGTTAGTTAGTTAAATCAGCGACGATATGTCTTCAAAAACGATGATGGTCAGAATGTTACTGTCAATGGTGAACGGTATAGGAACATGATTCAAAATTTTTTCGTACCTCAATTACGTAGCATTAATCTTGCTGATATGCGTTTCCAAAAGGACGGAGCCTCATGCCACACAGCGGACGCTACAATTGATTTACTCAAAGAAACTTTTGATGAAGAAATTATTTCACGCAATGGCCGAACTAATTGGCCACCCAGATCGTGTGATTTAACCCCATTGGCTTATTTTTCTTTTTTTTTTTGAGGTTATGTTAAGGCACTTGTCTACATCGATAAACCACAAACAATTGAGCACCTGGAAATCAACATTCGAAGAGTTATCGGCGTAATACGGCCGCAAATGCTGCGATAAGTTGTTGAAAATTGGTGTTCCAGATTGCGCCACATGGCGAAAATCATATTTAAACATTAATTTCATAAAATTTTCTTTCCAATAAAGCCCGTTTCATTGATATTAAAAATATATTTCCTTGTTTTATTATGATTTAAAAATTTCTATTCAATCAAAACACTTTATTTTCTCAGCAACAATACATATTAAGAGCTTTCCAACACACAATGTTAACCATTATGTTAACTACGCTAGTCTTTACACAATAATGTCTGCTTAGCGGACACTACTTAACATAAAGTTCCCAGAAGAATGTCATCCAGAATGTCACAATATAATCGACTACATTTTCAAATACCAGTGTTCATTCTATTGGGTTGTGTGTATGTAAGTTGCCAATAGAGCATGAATGCAGAAACCTTGTTGTTGTTTGTCATAACATAAGCAGCATTAGGTAACACAGCATAATATAACATAATGTCACATCTTCTAAAATAAAATTAGAAAACATAACATATCATATTCTGCCATGATAAGAGAATATAAGAAAACATACAACTAGACTTGGTTCGAACTCGTTCCCTAGTTCATTTTTGCCACAAACCAATTATCAAACCCATTTAAATTAAGAGTACATGGGTTTGATCATAGGTTTGTGGCAAAAATGAACTAGTGAACGAGTTCGACCCAAGTCTACATATAACATAACAAAAGATATCATAGCATTATATAATATAATACAACATCTTATAACATAACTTGTTATAAGATATGATAACATAACATAACATAAAATAGCATAACTTTCTAAAGTTATGAGGGTGGCGTTGGCTGAAGTAGTTAGCACGTTGACTACAAAACCTAAGGTCCTGGGTTCGAGCCCGGTCTCTGACAGTCTTTAAAAATAACAACACCACGCATTTTTCTGATGTGCATTGTATCAGTTGTTGTGGGAAAAGTTCTAGTGATGCAGGCATAAGGCACTGGTCACTAAAAACTGCACCGACTTCATCAGATACTAATCCTGATGTAACATCAGAGCGCCCTCCTTCGTTGTGTAGCAGAATCATTGGCGAAGTAAAATAACAAATAAAATGGCTACTTAAACACAGCTTCAAAATTTAATACGCCTCATTTAACACCAGAAGGCGCTGCAACCTGCATTATCAAAAAACGTGCAAAAAAGCAGAGTTGTAAAAGAATGAAGCTTTCCTCCATCTCTTCCTTCACCACCTGGGATCATTGTATTGGACCCATGTGAGCTGGACTCTAAATTTCACCCTTCCTTACCAGCAGCCTGCTAACCTAACCTAACCTTCTAAAGTTATAAAAACATAAACTTGTCGTGCTACACCAAGTGTTGCTCTTTTTAACACAAATTTCAAAAAACCGTTTAATGCTTTTTTGGCAATTACTTCCACTACAAAAACGTCGTAGTCAAAGTCAAAATATGCCAGCCACGATAAGGGGGATTATTTCAGTGGATATCCTCGCCACTTTCAGATCATATCGAATAGCGTTTAAAACATACACAAACGCTTCCTTATTCCAATGAATATTTTTAATAAATGAGTTCATTTAAGGAGAGTACATCGGAGTAACATCTGTTAAGAGTCTCCTTGTAATTCACACCCACGTTCATTTTCCTTTTCAAACCATAACGCTACGGAGTCATTCACTATTTGCATACATATTTTATTTTCAGTCAAAAAGTCATACAAAAAGCGTAACTACTTTCCTTTTTTTAAATGTCGTTTTTGACATATTTTAACATTTCATTGCTGTCGATATTCGCCATCTCTTAGTTTAAAGAACAGTGTTGCTTCTTAAAAAAGAATTGCCAAAAATTAACATCTTATCGCCTTTGCCTCTTCACATCGTAATTACTATTGCATCGCAATAGAGTGTAACCTCCCGGCTTAAAGCTTTAAAGTAAAACATAATTATAATTATTTTCAAAAAATCATGGCAAAACTATAAATGATTTGTTAAGTCGCGTGTGTGGGCGCCCCTATAAACACTTGCCACAAAACAATTAGAATTTAGGAAAACTGTCGAATATGCTGCGCAAAACAATAGCTTAGCCTTAATACGACAAAAAAAATTTTACGGAAACGTTAATGCCACATAATGGAATATGGCAATTATTCACACACACCCACATACACCTGCGTGTCTTAACGTGCATGTGTATTAGTGGATGTGCGTGGCTGAGTGTGTGGAAAAACGGATTTTTTTTGTTTGCTTCCAATTGTATTTAGTATTAAACTGACTAAAACACTATAGAAATGTTCAATTAAAAATGACAGTATTGGTGTTTATGGGGGATTTTTATTTTGGTGGCCAACAAACTGCATTGAATCTTAAATAAAAAATAATTTGGGCTTTTCAAAGCATAAAGTAGCTCGAGGGTGTTCTCCTCTGAGGTATTTCAAATACAGGCTTCGCCTTCCGCATTTTGTCAGCCTTAGCCGGGCTCCTCCCCCTACTCCCCCTCCTCATCCTTCTCCTGCTCCTCATCTTCTTATTCATCCTCCTGCGCCCCATCCTCCTTCTCCTCCTGCTCCTCATCTTCATCTTCATTCTCCTTCTCCTCATCCTCATCCTCCTCCTCCTCATCCTCATTATCCTCTACCCCTCCTCTGCCGTGCAACACCGGATTCGCTTTCCAAATTTGTTCTGCTTTGCGGCTTTTGCCCGGTCTCAAGGACTTTCTGCTCTGAGATATTTACAAAACAGGATTCAAACTCCCAAGCATTTTTGCGTTGTCGGCCTTCGGCCGGACTCAAATATTTTCTCCTCTGAGTTATGCTCAAGACGGGATTGGCTTTTCAAATCATTTCCGAATTGCTCTTGGGAATTATTTCACAAAAATTTGTTGGTACTTATTTAATTTTTTAGGTGCATTTGCTTTGGGCCTTATGCGAAAGTCATAAAACTTAAGGCAATAAATTTTGTCTAAAGAATTTGTAATATCGATTTTTGTTTGTATTACAAATCAAATTCATAAATCTCTCTATTTAGGAAATTAAAAAATTTTTTGCTGTTTGCCATAATCGTTTTTGCTGTATCTATCCTCCTTGGAAATATCAAACATAAAAGTCATAGATTTTCCTTTGTCAAATGTTTGGTAGCATTCTTTTGAAAATTATTATATATTTTTCTTGCCTTTTCTTTTCTTTTACACTTTTTGCGGAGCTTCAGTAAGCAACTACCAACTGTTGGCATCGTATAACGTTTGTTTTGTGTTAACTTTTCCTAATGTCTCTTTCAATCTATGTATTTCCCAAAAGTTTTCATAATATTCTGCAGATTGTATTGGCAAGTTGTTAAATTCAGCTGAACTGGACAAACATGTACGTTTGGAAATAGTGATTAGATATTATTTTTATTAAATCTTTTGCCATAGTTATAAAACAAAATTCATAGCCTGCAGCAAGATATTGAAAGCGAACGTTCGTTTAACAGTTAATACTGAAAACGAAGAAAAAATTTTCATCTTTTATTATTCGCTTCAATTTAAGTTGCGTGACAGGCTGCAAAATAATAATTTTTATGATTATTTTTATCACCAGTTGCTCAACTTAATGCAACATAATAATATGATTACTTGATATTAGAACCAAGAACCAGGAATGTTGTAAAAAAATAAATTTGTGTTATTTAAGCGACATCAAAAATGTTGGAGGTTCTCAATTTGGTGGAGTTCTTTTTATTTTTTTTTTATTGTGTGTTGCTTCATAACTCCGTATTTATATACCGATATCTAAAACAAACTATTTTGTGTCTAAGAGCTTATAGCCCCCATTTGGTTAAATTTTTACAGAAGTGGGCGGAACTATATCCTATATCATTTTCTTTCTTATGATATTAATTACTTTTCCTTATCCGATTACGATGATGACACGAGGTCGTGCTTTAAAAATTGGGCGTGACCACGCCCATTAAAATTAGTATTATATATCATGCTTCTAGTTAACCGACTCTTACAAAACTTAGCATACACCTTGAGCTCTGAAAGTGACACGATTGTGGTTAAAGAAAAGTGGGTGTAGTCACGCCCTCTAAAATTTAGTATTATATTTTATGTACTTCTACTCATCTGATTTCCATAAAATTTGCCAAATGCTTTCGGCACTTGGGCTGGCATAATTTTGTGCCCACAAAATTTTCCGTAGTTACACCCATTGAAAATTTGTTTTATATTTCACGTACTTCTGCTTAAAAGATTCTTACGAATCTGAAAGTGACACGATCTGGCCCATTAAAATTTAGAATTACACTCAACCACTTCCCGCGGAATTCGGCTCTTGCAATTAAGCAATTTGATGTTTGCAAATGCGGGCGGAACTAAATCCATTGAAATTTAACATTGTCACTAAAAAGCTAAAAATTAAACTTTAAGAGAAATTTAACCAACTTTAAAAATAAGCACTAATGATGTAATGATTTTTATTTCATTTGATTTTGCTTCTGCTTTCGCTTTTGAAAAATACAACAGTCAAAGCATAATCACAAAACGATGACCAGTTGCGCAGTATTTTCAGCAGTCGACGATTTGAAAAGTTTGAATTTGATTTGCTTTAGCTTTTGGTTAGTATCGCAAATAAAAGCAGAAGCAGTCTATATGCTTTCGAAAGTTGCAAACAGTCGAAGAAGCAAAAACTCTTAATTTCATTATTTATATTAAATACACTTCAATTACTTGTCTTTCTTGTCTAAGTGGATCGATAGTTAAAAATATTAAGGCGGCGGCTTCTTGGACCATCGACTTATTAAAATTAAAATTTTTCTTCAAAACTTGTGTGGGAAGCAGTTTTGCAAATACAAAAGAAATCCGTCGAATATGTTTGAGAAAACTTCATGTAAACCTTCTTTGTCGTTTTTCTCCACTCCAAGCGGTATACACTGTATTTCGAAACAAAAGCAAATGTTTTCAAGTTGTAATGTTAATGTTAACAAATTAGAAAGCATTTTCTTTCGTTTCGAATTGCAGAGTATACCTCCAACTTTGTGTCGTATGGGCTAAAACAATTCTGTGGCGACGAATTGTCGTTCTGAAAATGCAGGGCTGCCAACATGCGAGAGCTCGAAAACTAGAAGCAATTGTCGTTATGGCATTGCAGTGCTGCCAACATGCAATAACTCGAACAGTAAAAGCAATGGTCATTCTCATAGTGCAGTGCTGCCAACATGCAAGTTATCGAAAACTATAACCAGTCTTGATAAACGAAACTCTAAGGCTGAGTTTACATCTGGCATTTCATGTGTGCCATATGCCCAAAAAAGCGTAACCACTTATTACTAATGAAAAACTGTTTGATTCAGACACGTATTTATTAAGTTAAGCAGTTTCATACAAATTGGAAACTGTTTAAATCAATAAACACATGTCTGAATCAAACAGTTTCTCTTAGCTAATTTCAATTATTATTGTTCGAACTTTATTTGTTTCTATATATATGTAAGTGAAATTTATTTGCTTTTGGTTAAGCGATGTCTATATGCATTTCATTGTTGCTTTAACAAATCGTCAGTAGACTTCAACCACACATTTTGAACAGTCACAAACCTCTTATCTTATGCACAAATTTCCAAAAACTATTTGAGAATTCACACATAATAATATTTTTGAAAATCACAAAAGCAAAATAAGCGTAGTAGGTTTCGAAACTCATACAAAACCCAGCAAATAATTTTTATTCGATATGAATCTATATTTTTTTTTGAAGTTTGTGCATAAGATAAGAGGTTTGGGACTGTTCAAAATGTGTGGTTGAAGTCTACTGACGATTTGTTAAAGCAACAATGAAATGCATATAGACATCGCTTAACCACCAGCAAATAAATTTCACTTACATTATAATTATGACAATATGTCGAATAATAAATTTCATGAATGTTTCAATATTTTTGATATGATCAGGCTAAAGTTCGTATCGCTTTGTAAGCCAAATTACATGTGACAATTATTAATGAACAAATAACACCAAGGTTAATTGAAAATATTCTGACAAACACTTAGTAGAACGGAACAACTAGCTGTTTTCCAAGGCCACTACACCTTCATCATTAGCGTTCTTTGTTTTTCATTAGTAAGTAGTGGTTACGCTTTCTTTGGCACATGGCACACAGATGTAAATTCGGCCTAAGATTTGTGTAACTTTTTCTGTCTGCCTCTAAAACTAATGATATATTTTGATATCTTCATGAAAAGTTCCTTACACGTATGTGGTTTGTCTCACATGGTAATTTAATTTTTGTTTAGTTTTTGGCTTAATTGCTGCTTGAATACAGATTTTCATAAATTCAAAATCTTTATTTTATGGATGACAGTTACACTCGAACGTGCCCATAAACAAGATAGAAACATGTCTCCAGGCTATAGTCTTTTTTGAAAGTCACATATGTTGACTTTGTGTTTTCGCAATGGCTGGCTGCAGGCTTAAACAACTCTCAACACATTGACATGTATATTTTTTTCTGACTTAAGCTATTTATAACATTTGCTTCGTTTTCGTGTCGTTCTTTTTGTCTTATTTGAAATAGTGTATTTTTCAATTTTGTAAACCTAAATGCAAACATGAAAACTTTTAGAGTTCTACATGATTAGCAAAAAGTAGCCTTTTATTGTATAAAAAAAGGAGACTTTTAAATTTAAACAAGCGCACACTGTCACGCACATATTACAATTAAAGGATGAAGAATAAAGGATAAACGTGTTCAACACAAAGTCCAGCTGCTTCATGTCTGTATGTAACTAAGCTTTGCAAGAGTGTCTGTATTATTATTATATACTTACGTATATGTTTACTTAAATAAGGCAGGATTAGAAAGCAATGTTTTTCAAGCTCTTCTATTTGTAGAAAATCACTTCTGTCTCTTAAAAAACACTTGACGAATTTCCCACGTATTTTTTTTTTCAAATAACTACAAAGCACATAATCTTCACTAGTTTATCTAAATGTAATATTTAATTTCTTTTTTTTAGTTAAAATGATTAGTTTTCCTCGTAGAATATTGAATTTCTTAAAATCATTTTTATATCATAGAGCCACAAACATTATAATAATAAGAGATATTTAAAACCGGCAAATGAGGCGACAAATTAAAACACCCACACGAGCAGTTGTTTATTACCATCACTAAAAACTGTATAAATTTAATGAAAATAATTTCATTGTTTTCCTTCAAAAAGTTTTTTTTCGGAATTTTTTCATATTGATGCGGCTGCATCCATTTTTAGAGTGAAAAGGAACCTTATTGTTTTCGCTACGACGTCCGTCCGTCTGTCTATCACAGGCTATTTTCTCGAGAACCGTAAGAGCTACAACAACAAACATATGACAGCTAAAAGTTAATGGCTTTTCTAGAGCGAGCAACGAAACATCGTCGGGTGGTTACTGGTTTGCCGCATCAATAATGTATTCTTAATATATGTGCGGCAAACCAGTAACCAGCCGACAACATGTTGAAATCCCAATGTAATATACAGACAATTATGTATAGACATTTTTATGAAAAAATATCACCAAAAATAAAATAAATCGCTAAAACGCAAAACAATTACCAAAAATTAAAAACGTCGTTAAAAATCTAAAAAAAATCGCCAAAAACCTAAAATAAAAAAAATCGCCAAAAACCGAAAAAAAACCCTCAAGACTAGAAAAATCTTCACAAAACGGCAAAACGAAAAAAGTACTAAAACTAAAAAATCGACAAAACCAAAATTTTTTCAACCCGTTTACATCATGTAAGATACACAAGGTTCAAAGACTTGCATCCTTGTATATAACCAGTGTTCTTCGCTCTACCTCTGCGGATGTATTGGGGTTGCTTCTGCACCTGATACCATTGGACTTAGTAGGGAAGGAGATGACCTCAACAATGACCTCAACAATCCGTTTTCGTTGAACATCTCTATAGAATACTTGACCCTGAAGCTTGGGGAGGGAGGATTGACCCTGCTCTACTCCACGAACATATTTATAAGACATTGATACCATCCACAGAACTGTGCAGGAATAGTAGAAGAAAAAAATTTTTATTTTTATACAAACGGCTCCAAAACACAGAGTGGTAGGTTATGGAGTCTTTTCAGGGACACTAGGTTTTTGTATTGCCAAGCGACTTCCGGATCACTGCAGTGTCTTCCAGGCAGAGATCCTTGCAGATTGGTTGAAAGTGAATGCCACTTCAACTTCTTTAGTTAACATAAACACTGATACTAGAGCAGCTATTATCATTGGCCTTGAATCTTCGCTTCTAAAAACAACAACAGCACTTGATTGCGCGATCATCTCTAAACGAGATGGCAGAGCATTTTAATATTAGGATCATCTGGATCCCGGGCATAGAGGCTATCAGGGAAACTATAGGGCTGATGAGCTCACTAGAACTGGGAAAACCTTACAGGTTCCAACGGAATTGGAATGTTTGGGTTTACCCCTACTTTCTTGCAAACTCAAACTTATGCTCAAGACAGGAGATGAAACAAATAGAAGGTGGGCCACAAGAAATGATTGCGGGATCACCAGGTAGTTATAGACTCATCTAATTAAGAAAAATGCAGCTTCTTTGATTTTAAGAAATAGGAAACAAATCTCGATTCTAGTGTCCATGCTAACCGAACACTCTCTCATTACTAGGTATGCACAAAGGTTAAGGTCGAACACATTGAATTTTGCCGCAGCTGCTAAGATATCGAGGAAGAGGAAAGTGTAGAACATTTTCTGTGTCACTGCCCCCGAACTAGCAGGAAAGGGAATGGGTACAATGGGAGCTCTTGAGTTCCGGGAACTTTCTGTCATTGCTAGTGTCGAACTGCAACGTATTAGTAGCATCATATTGAGCTTTGGTTGGGTCGACTATTTAAAAACTTGGCAACTAACTTAAAGTCATTGAAATCAGATGATATGATGAAATTATGACGCATACAAGGTTTTTCTTGCCCGAGGTAGTAAACTTTGACACCCTGTAGATCACCTTGTATTTCAACAGGGTAGTTCAAATTTCAATTTATCTTATCTTATCGTATCTTTATTTCTGCATACAAAGTTTTATTATCGGATTGCGAATTTCTAAGATACAGATTTATTACCACTTTTTTCTGTTTGGAACCACTGTGCGCTGTTTTAATGCGATGCCTCAATGCTCCCACTATATAAACTAGATTGCGAAAGTATTTGCATCAGATGTTTACTTCTTGCAGCGGAGAACTACGCTTTCTTTGTCACTAACTAAGTAGTAATGATCCCATATTCTCTCACCAAGTTTAGGCTGATGCCTGGCAAGGCCCGCTATATTGTCGAGGTCTGTACAAAATTTCAGCGGAGTAGGTTTGATGTGGAATACACATTCATGAGGGACCTCATGACAGCTTTTCCTAGGGGTTGCAAAGAGAATATCTCTAGCTGAAGATCTACTGAATGCAGATATTTCTGCTGGGAGTTTGCTACATTAATTGGGGATTCGAAAGAAAAGTTAAGTCTAGTAACTTGCTTTTCCAAACCTTTACCAAATATCACATATTTTGCATCAAATATATGCCCAAGTGGTATGTCTACAAATTTGATAAGACGTGTAAGCCTCTGCAATAAATATATAAATTTATTGCATAAATGAGCTTTATTATATTTAATATAAATATATTTATATGCAGACAACTTAAGAAATGGAAATGTTGTTGTGTTTTGTATTCTGTCCTGCCGAAAGCTTCTTAATTTCATTTTTGACTTCATAACAGAATTCCTTTATTATTGTCAAGTTAATTAACGCCAAATGATTTATGTTTGCATGTTTCTTCTACATACAGATGTATGTATTAAAATACATACTTACATACGAGTACTTATATTTCACACGTGCTTGATTATCTTTCGGATGGTTTGTGTGTTGCTACAAATTCCTTTGAAACTGAAAACAGAAAATTACTTCTGTGATTTTCATGAATACGAGTGTTTGAAAACATGGTGTACTTTGTCGAGCAACACCCATAAAAACTTTTTAGAAAGTTATTAAAGCTTCAATTACTTCAAGAATAAATACCTAGCCTAGTTGGAAAAAAAGACTAAGACCGACACCGAAAAACTAAAAGCTGCTGAAAACAATTTGTTTTATAATATTTTCCTATAGAAACAATCCAATTTAACTAATGTAAAAAAAATTACATTTATACTGAACCAATTTCGAATGCAAAGTTACAAAAGTGACACTTTTTTCATTTGGATATTTGTTTTGCACGTTTTGCTTTGATAAACGTTCTTAAAGGGAGGCCACTGACTTTTACAATCTAAAGTTTTCCGGAGGGTAGAAAGAGTCACATAAGAATGAATAAGAAGCTATGTGATTGCAAATAACTGGAAATTTTTTGCTTTAAGAAATCGCATATTACGATGTCACGTGCGACATTGAAAAAAGTGACATTTCGTCGCCACAGACACATGAAGTTTTCTCAAAATATACCCGATTTGAAAAGAAAATTTAAATTTTTGTTAACTTTCGTGAATGAAGTTATAAGTTAATATTACTTTATTGTAAAAGTAAAAATACGTTTACTTTACTGCTGTGTATTGAGAAATTTATTGTTGAGACGAAAATGAATGCTTCACATTTATTTTTCTTGCTGTCCAAAGAAATAAATGGATCGTTTAACGCCGACCAAGAAGCCGCCGCCTTAATCTTTTTAACTATCGATCCACTAAGACAAGAAAAACAAGTAATTGAAGTGTATTTAGCATAAAGAATGAAATTAAATGATTTCTATTATACTCAAACATGCATAATTAAGATTTATATTACTTTATCTTGGTGTTTAATAAGTTTATATTAAAACATGTAATCGGCGGCTGCGTCTGGCTGATGATGTTTTGGTTAACCGTCGCCGTTGAATTTTTCTTACCGCACCCTCTTTTTTTATTATTAATTTCTTATAGCAATGAAGCAAAACACAAGTTAGCTTTACTTTGTACGTTTTTGTATGAAGATTTTGAAGCAATCGTCAAATAGTGGCGTGTACAGCAAAACAATACTTATTAAACCTTAAAATAGTTGATATAAAGCAAAATGAATGCTTAATATTCTCAGAAACCATAATAAATTTCGTGAAACGCGTTTTAGATTCAGTAAGAGGGTATTCAATATTCAATATATATACTCCATACCGAACTTATTATTTTTTTTTAATGGTCGGTGGCACAAAACCTTTCTGAGGCGACGATTTGTTATCAGTGTGTCGAAAGTAAATGCAAAAACCTCATAAAATATTCAGCACAAACATAGATATTTAAAACAATTAAAATAAAATTAAAATATATTCGTGGCACTTATATTAAGCTGGTCACGTGCGACATCTTAAGAGACAAATTTAAAAAAAAAACTAAATAAAACAATTCTGCCAAAAAAAAACCAAGTTCAATGCAAACATCTGATAGAAGAAAATAAGATGAAGTGCGTGAAATATAAAATAAAATTTTAATGGGCGTAACTCCGCCCATTTTTTAAATGCAAGATTGTGTATTTTTCAGAGCCCAGGGTGCGTGTTAAGTTTTGCAAAAAATCAGTAAAGTAGAACCACTTAAATTAAAATATTAAATTTGAATGGGCGTAACTCCGCCCATTTTTTAAAATAGAAGATTGTGTCTGTTTTAGAGCTGAAGGTGTGTAGTAAATTTCGTAAAAATTTATTAAGTATAACCACTTGAAAAATAATAATGAAAAATAATAATAATGGGCGTAGTCCCGCCCATTTTTTTAACTTTAAAATAATGCAATTACAAGAATCAAAGATGTTTGCTAGGTTTCGCAGCAATAAAATAAATAAAATAAAAAATCAAATAAAAATATTTATGGGCGTATCCCCACCCACTTTTTTTACAATGCGACCAAATGTAAGCTATACCCTCTCACACAAAAATTTTTTTGCAATCGGTCTAAAATGTAGCGACTTATGAAGTAACAATGTCAAAAAAATACAAACGAATTGATTACCACCTGTTCCTTTTTTTTTTGTTGTCGGTTAAAAATTTTACATTTTTAAAGAGAAAAATTTATGAAAAAGAAGAAAGAGAGTTGCAAACCGTGGAGAAGAAAATGGAAGAAAGATAAAATAGTATTACAAGACAAGAAAAGAATGCAGAGTGCTAGGAAATAGTGTAAAGGGTTGGGTGAAGGAAAAAAGTACATGATTGATGAAAAAAGACAGAAAAATTCGTAAAAACAGCAGACAGAAACAATATAGATATCATGATGGGGAAAAGTGTTACGTGCGAAATGTCACGTACAAGAAGTCATGTGCGACATACAAATAATTGTTGGATAAAATCACAACCATTTCAAAGAGACATCAGTGCATAACATTCTAAAATTAGTCAAATTAAAATATTGCTTCAGTTTTCGCTGAAATCAGCATTTTAATCGTTGGCCGCCAAAAACGACTTCAGTTCTTGTCACATGCGAAAGCCTTGAGTTTTTTGGGCAATTATTTTGAAAACGAAAAATTGCTCAAAATCAATTTTGATATCAATTATAGGGTTAATTTAGAGTTATAATTTACGCTCATTGTCAAAATACAAATATGTTTTATTTTGAATTTTGTTCACTTTAAATGTGTACGATGGTCACGTTTGACATTATGGAAATGCTCTTGTAACCCTTTTGTAGTATTTAGTTACATTTCTATATATTTAATTGTAATTTTTATTGTTATTTCAACTTATTTTTTTGTTTGATAATTATATTAACTCTTTTTTCTTTTCTTTGCAGTGAATTTCGGTAAGTGCTTTTAAATTTTTTAATAGTTTGTATGTTTTGTCTATAACTGCAATATTCTAATGCTGGCTGCTTATAGTAGCAAAAATTATGATTTCGAGAAAAATATAAAAAGTTGCATTATAAAATAAGGATACAGCGAACACTTTTTTTACACGGTGGATACGTTCATGTAAAAAAATACCTGCAATATATTCCGCAATACTTTCCATATCTTTAAAAAATCATACAAATTGAAAAAAACCAATCATTTACCGAGTAAAACGTGCAAAAAAGTTAATATCAAAAAGTTTTATTTAAAAGAAAATACATAATTATATAATTTTAAAGTGCTTTGGAAATGCTTAACTTTATTTATGTACAGACATGTAAAAATTAAAGAAAATTTTGTGCTGAAAAAAATAATTTATTCTTATTTCAAAAGAGTGTACTTGTTTCTTTTCAAAAAGCTTAATTTTTCAAAAAATATTTTTGGAAAAATATTACATTGAAAGATGTGTTACATGTTCTACAAACTATATGACGGTCCTCGAGAGCTCGATTTTATATAGATTTTTCATTTACATCAGGGTCTATACTAATCCTACAAAATTTTACGACTTTTGCACAAATACAACCCTGGCATATTGGATTTTATGGAAATTTTCAAAAACAACAAGAATTGATTAGATCAGTGTTGTATTTTTTCAAAGGTCATACGATTGAGTAGGATAGTGAGTTCAATCCTTAATGCATATCACAGTAAACTCTTTCGTCGATATTTGTGTCAATGACTCTAATAAAATTTCTACGAGTATACATAGTTAGAGCTTAAAATAATGCGCCTACTTAATACCAGAGGCGCTGCAATAATGCTATAAAAATACACTCTAAAACATTTCGTTTCTAAGGAACTACTTTCATGTAACATGTAAGCAAATTAAAAATGCCATTATTCGTATTTTTTTAGACTTCGATCGAACTCTTTCAGTAGCTCCTTTTTAACACCAACCAATGATCAAACCGATATAAATAAAATGTGGAATTTTCTTCTTGTATTGTACATACATCATATTGAAAGACCTTTGGATTGACGCTTTTATACTCTGATGGTATTTATAAATGCAAAAAAATTAAGCCTTAGCGACTCCATAAGCATCTTTGAAGTATACTAAGGCTTAGTCGCCTGGATAGGTCATATGCTTGAAAATAGGTGGATAAAGTTTGAGGTAATTGACACGAAGATAAGGGATAGAGTACCACAGGGCAATCCGCAGGGAGGTATTTTGTCTCTGTTACTATGGGTGTTCCCCATACATAGTCTACCGAGGACTATAATTCAAGAAGGATTCAAACCCATAAGTGGATAACACCTTATAATACTACTTGAAAGAGCAAAAGAAGGCCTACAAATAGGAAAAGCAACAAGGGCTAAACTAATGGCAAACCCGGAAAGAACAGAAAATCGTTTGTTCAGAACAAAGCGGAAGATTACTGTATTTTAATCCCCGGTCTTTCAAAAAAGAACGATACAAATCAAATGTCTAGAGGTCATATTTGAAAGGCCCGCACCGCATGTGCAGAATAGCAATTGGTTTGTAATGAGGTATAAACTCGAAAATAACACGCTGGCTCTAGCGTATTAAAAAGAGCAATTCTTACATACTCATACGAGTAGTTATTGTATTGGACATCATTAAAGAAGAAGGTAAATATAAAGTATCTACAAAAAATATAAATATAGTGCTGCATTGGGATCTGTGGCGCTATGAGAACCATATCAACAAAGGCGATTGAGACAATTTTTGCGATACTGGTGATCAATATACAGGTTAAATTTGAGACAGCTTTGGCTACTGCCAGGTTCATGGCGATGGGATGCTGATTGCAAACAGAACATACATATATTTTACTAGACACCAAAGGATAGTAGTCATCTTGCCTGGAGATAATGCTACCCCACAAATATGTGACAAAACCTTCACTAAATACATAAGTTAGGTTAGGTTAGCAGGCTGCTGGTAAGGAAGGGTGAAATTTAGAGTCCAGCTCACTTGGGTCCAATACAATGATCCCTTTGTGCTACCTGTTAGTTGAAGAGAAGATAGTGAGAGAGGGTGATAGGGAAGGGATAGTGACAGAGAAGACAGGTGGTGAAGGAAGATATGAAGGAAAGCTTCATTCTTTTACAACTCTGATTTTTTTGCACGCTTTTTGATAATGCAGTGTTGCAGCGCCTGCTGGTGTTAAATGAGGCGTATTGTATTAAATTTTGAAGCTGTGTTTAGCAGCCATTTTATTTTATTGGTTATTTTACTTCGCCAATGATTCTGCTACTACATAATGAAGGAGGGCGCTCTGATGTTACATTAGGATTAGTATCTGATGCAGTCGGTGTAGTTTTTTAGTGACCAGTGCCTTATGCCTGCATCACTAGAACTTTTCCCACAACAACTGATACCAAGGAAAAATGCGTGGTGTTGTTATTTTTAATGACTGTCGGAGACCGGGCTCGAACCCAGGACCTTAGGTTTTATAGTCAACGTGCTGACTACTTCAGCCAACGCCACCCTCTTCACTAAATACATACATACTAGGACAAAAATACCTAAATGGGATGCAATGAACGAAGAAGGGAGTAATGCAAGAATCGATACTTATACAGATGATTCGAAAAATAGTGAGCGAGCAGAAAGCGAGTCGAAACATAAGAAAATTCTTTCATCTGCCGGATCATAACACAGTATTTCAGACTGAAGTCATGGCCGTTACGGAAAGCATTAAATGGTTAAAGGAAATTGATAACATTGTGCCACTACGCATTTTCACGAATAGTAAAGCTGATGAATTAGGAAGTTAAATCTCGGAAGGTTCTTCAATGCCAAAATCAGATAAACTCATAGGCATACTGGACAGATTTACTTATAATATAATAATATTATATTATATTATGGATAATGTGATATAAAGATATAACAGTAATCATAGAGGCTCATCAAGACAGAACGTACTCAAGCAATGAGCTTTTGGGGAACTTTAGGGATTTTTGCGAAAAGGTAATGAGGGAAGCGTAACCAAAATCCTTTGAGGTAGTCCGAGTCACAAGATGTTAAAAAAGACTCTAAGATTGTATGAGTCAACATCCAGCAGACTGGTTATCGTAATAACCGGCCACATGGAGAAGAGAACTCATTTGGCTCGCAAGTGGCAAGTGATAGAGGATGGTCCGAAACTAGCCATACACCCGAAGATGACACATTGCCTCTTCAGAAACGTATTAATACCAATATTACTTACTCAATGTTGTTGTGGTGGATATCATTAGACATGAAGGTAAACATAAACTCTCATCGAAAAATACACAGACAGTGTTGCATTGGCGTATGTAGCTCTATAAGATGCACATCAACAAAGACAATGAAGAACGTTTTATGGATATTGCTGGTCGATGTGCAGATGAAATATGAGGCATCTTTGGCTGCCACCAAATTTATAGTGATCAGAGAATGGCTACAAGCAGAACATATAACTAGATACCAAAGGATAGTAGGCAGCTTACCATGAGTAAATTCCACCAAAGAAATGTGTTGCAAAATCCTAATCAGATATACATATATACACTAACTTATACCAGAACGAGATGCAAAAGAAACCAATATGTATAAAAACGTTTCGAAAAATGGTTACAAAATGGGAAGCGCACGCTATAACTGGAGATGAAACGTAAGAATTATTTTATCTGCCTGATCGGAATACCGTTTTTCAGACTTAAATCATGACCATTAGGGAAAGCATCCGGGGACATTTCCCAAAGTAAAAATGAGATAAACTCATACGCATACAGTACAGAACTACAGATAATATGGATATCATGACATCAAGGTATAAAAGAAAATAAAGAGTCGGAAGGGGTTGTCAAGGTGGGACCATTTTTGAATAACATCACACCGCAGAATGTCAGGCCTTTTAAGAGACTCAAAACGTAACTCAAACAGTGGGCGATTAGAGAATATGAGAGAATTTGCCAAAATACTACTTTGGGAAGAGTATGCAAAATCTTATGGGGTAATCCGAATCAAGAGACTTCAAAAGAGATTGTAAGATTTAATAGGCCAAGGCTCAGAAGACTGGTTAGGATAATAACCAGTTACACCTAAAACTGATAGAGGAACACTAAATGTGCCATTTTCCAGGGTTTAGTCAGTTTAGAAGGTAAAATTTCCATGGAGACAATGTACCGAACTTTGAAAATCCTAGGGACTCTAATTTGAGAGACCTTAGAGAATACATTTGTACATATTTGGATAATAGACTGGTTTCTGGGAGTGGCCGGTTTATCGAATAGGTTTTTTTGGCGCATAGGTAAATTAGAGGTACCCCGCATTTGCGGCTAGAGCGCACAACATTCTGGATTGGGCAAAAGCATAATTATGGGATTGGGCCAACGTAATCAACTAGTCTACATCATCGATTTAAAGTGCAACCGCAGCACATCGGTTGCTCCCCAAAGCTTATCCATTGAAATCAATGGGCGAGAAACAGTTTGTGCTGATCAGAAATATATTTTTTTACACGCAAAGACCACGCCACAGGTCAGGTAAGAAAGCTCGAAGATGACGAGTTGGAGCAATTACGCCATGAAGACTATTTTCAAACTCGAGATCATTGATAGCAACTTTATTAGCAATTAAAAAACGTTTGAAAGCAGCAAAGTTCAACCAACAGCAAGAAAATTTGGTTCCACTTTAGTTGAAGACGAAACACGTTGAAAGATGATTTTGCATGTCCGAAATGCTGCTTGGTCGTCGTTAAAAGAATCGGCGAAGCATCGAATCATTACTTGCGGTGGAAACTGGATCCATTAAGACAACCCGAACCATAAAAAATCGTATGTGGCCAACCAGCGGAGCTTCACAACGCAAACGCTTTATATCCATGGCACCAAGGTGAGGATAAGTATTTGCTAAAACCAGAAAGATCCCATGTATTATGAGCTGCTGAAATCTGTGCAGGCAATCATATGAGATTTATATCGAATACATTTGATTCCTTTGATCCAAGCATTGGATGAATAACGCTCGGTTAGTCCACCAGACATTGAGCCGATTTATTCCTATTCTGTCATCAAAACGCACGCCCACATATTGCTATTTCGGAAAAAGTGATTGGAAAGTTTGCCTCACCCTCGTTACAGTTCATGCCTTTCCGACTAACGATAACGATAACGCTCTCTCTCACTATTGTTCTCGTTCTCTCTCTCTTGTTCTCTCTCTATCTCTCTTTCTCTCTGATCTCTCTCTCTCTGAGATTGGCTTGATTCGTTATTGGCTTCAAAGTATAAACAGTCCAAATTCCGCCAGAAAAATGAGAAACGTTTATAGCTGGCGTTATCGAACACTTTAAAAAAGTACCCATTCCAAAAACCACCAGTTTTAAAACATACTTACGGTTAAAAGTACTTTTTTCATTAAGTTCTTTTGTTAAATATATAGTACCTTTTCAGAAAATATACTGTTTACAAAAATTACTTTATACAAAACGGTTTGCCAAAAACATTTTTTTAAAGGTTTTTTTAAACTTTTAAAAAATTAATTTTAAAAAAAATAGATTATTTAAAAAGTGCTTTTTTAACGACAAGGAAATTTCTATTGTTTTGAATTCGGGAAAAAATCTTACCCAACTTTGGTTTGTTATCCGTACATTATTCCTTTTCTGAAGAAAGTATCAATCACATTGTGTTGGTTTTCATTTTAATTAACTTAGTGTTACTTTTATAGAACAAAAATTATTTTCTGATTTATTTTATTCTATGTACGAGTATTTGCCAATATTTTTCCAATATTAATGCTTTCACTTTTTTTTTGCAATAAATCTTAAATAAGCAAAGGCAAATAAAGGTAAATTTTCCAATTCAAATCCTTTTTATTGCTAAAAAAAAAACATAAATATCAAATAATAAAAATATTGAAACTTTGAGCCATAAAAATTATTTATTGGAAAATTTTGCATAAAATTATATTAGTGCTTAACAATGGAGGTAAATCAAGCAAAGTATTCCCTTTCGGGTGACTAAAGTTAAAGTAAAAAATTAAACAATTTGTGTATATAAACACGACTTTTTATAATCTTATTGAAAAATATCTTACAGCTTATTTCATTCCTTAGAAACATTTTTAGGATTTCCTTTATTATTTTAAAAATATTAACAGCCAAACACCCACGATATCGAACGTTGTCGTTCATAATAATTTTTTACCACAAACAGCTGATTTGGTACCCACTACACTTTTTCGGCACGACAAATCGATCGATAATGAATGCGATAGCTAAAAATGCTTAAAGAATTAAAGCAAAATATTTGAATTATTTCGCTAATGTCTGCAAGACACCTGCTCCTCTCCCACAATTTCTTACAAAACATTAGCTGCTACTTAACTGGGCTTGACACACACACAAAAATTCTTTCTTTGTTTTTAAGGCATGGTTTGGGAAAAGGTGTAACAAAACACAATCACTGTATTTCATTTAAATATTTTACATTCACAATAGTGAAACATATGTTATGTGTTTACATTTATAGCAAGTTTGAGAGCATAGAGTGGCATTTTTTATGATGTACTTTTCACATTTCAGCGTTTTAAGGGTTCCGTACACCAAACGCGCTAAACTAAGAGTTAAACTAAAACAAATCGCTAAAATAAAAAAAAAACGCCAAAACTGAAAAAACGCCAAAAAACCGAAAAAAGTCCAAAAAACGGAAAAAGTGCCAAAAATTAAAAAAGCAAAAAAAAATGAAGAGAGATGTCTTAGGACACCCGGTTATAGCTATGCTGCTTAGTTATATAAAACAAATTTCATGTTTGAAATAACAAAGCAATAAAATTATATTATATGATGATGATGTCAATTTCGCCGCAAATATTTCAAAACGTTTCCATTTATTTCCCATTATTTTCTTTTCTAGCGGCATTCGACTAAATTAATATATTTTTTGTGGTCGGCGTCGGCTGTTTGCCGGCCTACAGCCGATCGGCTTTGTTCTTTGTTTTGAAATCATGTGCAAAAATACAAAAACAAATTGAGCAATCATTATTATTGTTTTTGTTTTTTTTTATTGTTTCACTCACTTCAGAGAACAAAAGAAAACAAAATTCTTTATTTTGTACTCATGAGCAAAAGTAGAAAAACAAATTGAGCAATCGTTATTATTGTTTTTGTTTTTTTTTATTGTTTCACTCACTTCATAGAACAAAAGAAAACAAAATTAAACATTTTGTTTCGTTTATTTTCGTTCTCTGCCTTTAAGTACAAAGAAATCAAAACAAAAATAAATTTATAACTCTAATAGTATCGATTATTTTTGTTACGAAAATCACGTCCTACCTCCTTTATCGCGCAATAGATAGCAAAGCTATAAAAAATCTACAGAAGCTTAAAAAAGCTTACGGTGTACTTCAAGTTTTTTTTAGTAAATGTTTACATTAGGTGAGATATTCGACTATACAGGCTAAAGTTCACATAGTAAAGGGTGTTTTTTATAGAGTGACACAAGTTTAAATCATAATAAAACAAGGAAATATATTTTTAATATCAATGAAACGGGCTTTATTGGAAAGAAAATTTTATGAAATTAATGTTTAAATATGATTTCTGCCATGTGGCCAGCACGGCTGGCGCATAGAAATCGCAATCTGGAACACAAATTTTCAACAATCCAGCCAGCGCATAAAGCGCACCAAGCAGTAATTTTCTGTGGATGTAATGGTGTTTCGACAAAAGCTTGTGGATTCTCCTCACTGCAAATGAGACAGTTCTGCTTATTTACGTACCTATTCAACCAGAAATGGGCTTCATCGGAATATAAAATTCTGAATGTAAGAAGTGCACGATGAGTTTGACGAATAGAATAGAATTATTTTGCATGCGTTGCTCTGGTGTAAGTCGATTCATAATGAAATTTCAAAGCAAACTAAACAAAAGGCAACTATCAGCTGTTAAATGGGTGCTCAAATAAAGCAGTGATGCCAACTCAAAGTTGTGACACTCTAAAACAACATCCTTTATTACATATGGTGTCCGTATGGAACCCTTTGTATGCAAATCAAAGTCACACTTTACTGAATTTATTTATTTTCCAACTAATGTTTAATTTTTAAAAAATTTTACATGACAATAGGAGGGCTGATAATTAGCTCACTGTCTTTTTGTATTTCCCGCCTTTTAATTGTAATGGCAATACTGCTCCTGTCAACAGGCAACTGTCACTTGACTCTTGTCTAAATCTGAACAAGCTGCGTCATTTAGTTTGAGTTTCACTGGTGCCTTTTCAGAAGAAAATGGGAGAAAGGTGAATTTCGTGTGCTCGTTAAGCATAGTTGTTTGCGGGAAAAAACCATCAGTCAAACCAAGGCTAAGCTTGCTAAATACTATGGGGACTCTTCACCATCAATTTCAATGGCAAAAAAAGTGGTTTACTGAGTTTCTTTGTGGCCGTACAAGCCGAACGTTCTGGATGCCCACTTGAGGTCTCTGCATACGAAATAATTGAAAAAATTCACAATATAGTTGTGGTTGGGTGAAGCCGCCCAAGCTAGTATCCGCCAAAAAGATTGTGAACACCACGTATAAACGCCTTTGAATGAAATCTTCACAACTATAAATTTAGTTTATACAATGTATGTTTTAATTCCTACAAATAGAACATTTATAAAAACAAATTTACACCAATGCAACTTATTGAAATACACACTTTTTGTACTCTTTTTACAAAGTTTGGTTACAGATTAATTTTCAATATAATAAAAAAAAGGCTTCTAGGCTTAAAAAAAATAATATTTTTCCTGCGTGGAATACGTATAAAATAAAATTAAAATGTATATAAACATGTGAAATAGATGACAAGACAAATAAGTAATTACAAATTTTACTTGATTCACAATAGCAGTTAGCCAGTGGCGTCAACAGTGGTTTTGGCCGATCGGAGATTAAAAGTTAGAGAGATTATGGAAGCCATATGCATCTCACATGGCTCAGTGGTTTAAATTTTGAATGATCACTTGGGTGTGAGAAAGCTTTCCGCAACACTGGTGCAGTTGCCATGGCAGAAATCCATGAATTGGACTACGAATTGCTTCCTCATCCATCCTATTCTTCAGACTTAGCCCCCCCCCCCCCCTTAGTAACTATTTCTTGTTCTCAAACTGGAGGAAATGGCTCAGTGGTAAGAGTTTTGACTCCAACGACGAATCAACTCGCAAACAAATGCCTATTTTGATGACCTCAACAAATCATATTTTTCGGAAGGGATAACAAATTACAGAAACGTTGCGCTAAGTGTATAGAACTCAAAAGAGACTGCGTTGAAAAATAAAATACCTTTTGTAAAAGCACCTGTGTTTCTTAGAAAAAAAGTATTTAAGTTAATGAACCTCCCTCGTACATTAATTTTATAAAGGTTAAATGCATTACTTTAACGACATAAAGCATGAAGACGGAGAAGTCGATAGTGGGTCGCTCATGCGAACGACAATGAGTATCTTGCTGTCGCTCACTCGAGTTGTCTATCAACGTAATATGTAAAAAAATAAAAAAAAACATGAAGTTAGAACAAAATGGCGCAATTTTTTTTTTTATTGTGTTAATTCGTCTATCTTGTTGGCTAAAATAAATTGCACGTCCTCAGCGAACAAAATGCTGTTGCTTCGAACTCTTAGGTTTTTCTTTTTTCCCTCTTCGAATTCTAGAGTTAACCATATTTCTTACAAGTTTAGCAATAGTAAATATAAGAGGGCGTATCAATAAGTCCGTGACTCTTTGAACTTCCCTCGTTGTTATATGAAATGCAACACTGTTCCCATCAAGTACCACCTATTAATAGACTACTGTCAAATTTTGAGCAAGTGTCGTCATTTACTTTGCGTTTAACAGCTGTTCAAAACATACAACCTCTAAAAATGGGGAAAAAGTGTATTTCGAGTGCTTATGAAACATTAATTTTTGCAAATAAAAAACGTCAATCAAACCAAGGAAAAGCTCGATAAATACTATTGAGACTCTGCACCATCGATTCCAATGGTAAAAAAGTGGTTTACTGACTTTCGTTATAGTCGCACAAGTACAAATGACGCTGAACGTTCTGGACGGCCAATTGAGGTCAGTACACCCGAAAATGTCGAAAAAATCCACGATATGATATTGGCCCATCGAAGAGTAAAAGTGCGTGAGATTATTGATGCCATAGGCAGAGTGGTTTCGATTTTAAGTGATCAGCTGGGTTTAAAAAAAGTTGTCTGCAAGATGGGTGCCGCGTTTGCTCTCAATTGACCATAAACGTAAACGTGTGACAACTTCAAAGGATTGTTTGGAGTTGTTAACCGCAATCCGAATGAGTTTTTGAAGCGTTTTGTAACTGTGTATGAAACATGGATCCATTACAGTACTTCGGAGACCAAGCATCACTCTAAGCAATGGGTTTCTCCGGGTGAACCTGCACCGAAGAAGGCCAAGGTAAGTTGGTCGGCCAATAAGGTGATGGCAACAGTTTTTTGGGATGCACGCAAGATAATCCACATCGATTAGCTTCAAAAGGGAAAAACAATAAACGACGAATATTATGCCAACTTATTAGACCGATTTAATGAGGATTTAAAAAGAAAAAATTTATTTTTCATCAAGATAATGCACGGGTGCACACGTGTGCAGTCTCAATGGCAAAACTCTATGAATTGGGCTACGAATTGGTACCTCATCCGCCATATTATCTGAATTTAGCCCCTAGTAACTACTTCCTATTTCCAAACCTAAAGAAATGGCTCGGTGGAAAGAGATTTAGCTCCAACGATGAAATTATTGACCAAACAAATGCCTATTTTAAGAATCTCGAAAAATCCTATTTTTTGTAAGGAAGGCGGATCACGTAATTATTGATCCGCCCTCGTAATACAGAGTACAGACGTTACTATAATCGTATAAAATTAGTAACGTAAATTTCATTTTATTTTCTTTAATTAAAGTTTTAATGAATCGCTGGCATAAAAAACTGGATTGTTTGTCCATTCTGTTTTTGGTTTTATGTCGCATTCAGTAAGAATGTATGCACAAGTGCTCGCCACTGTAAATATATTTATTTTAATTGTCAGTATCAAAATATTATAACTTTTTAAAGCTATTGTACTTATAAAAGAAGTTACATTGCCTGAAAGTTTACTTTGTATAAAAACAAATAGCAATTTTATATAAATGTCTGTGAGTGAATTGAACATAATAAACTTAACCGCTTTTTTGTATGAAAAATCAGCTTTAATTTTCTATCGTGCTGAAAAATATGAAAGAACAAACAAACTAATTTCCGGAAAACGGAATTTAAACGTATTGCGCCAAAATGTCGGCAAAGGTTTTTCCAGCATTTACTGCTGTTTTGTTTTGTTTTGTTTTCTTCTCTTTTATTACGGAGGGTTTTACTTTCAGCTGTGGCTTAACTTCAGTTTCTTTATTTACGTTTTGTCCCTTTTTTTTGTGGTTGAAGACAAAACTTTTTTCTTTGTGGTTTTTTTTTAATTGAAAATTTAAATAAAAGTTCTTGTGACACAAGCTCACTACTTAATTTTGCCATTCAAAAACAAAAAGAAAAAAAAACAAACAGAAACTGCAGGAATTAAAAATGGCGCAAAATAAACAAACAAACAAAAATGGTAAATATGAAAAGGTGAAAGAACTAAAAAAATATCCTTTGGCTGTTAAATTACAATATCGATAAAATATTTAATATTGAAAATTTAAATCCTTTCTACAAATTTATTTAGTATTTTAAGCTTTAAATTAAATTTTGTTTGTTTGTGTGCTGCGCATTTTTATAAATTAATGATATTTGTTTAACAATTTACCCTTATTTCAAATTAATTTATATTGTTATAGTTTTAATTAATATTCTGATGACAAATAATTTTTTTTCATATTTTGTATATTTAAGCTTATTAATGTACAGTTTTATTAATTTATTTATAAGTTGCTAAGCCAGTTATATTTGTAAAATCTTACATATCGATGGCTTAATATAGTAAAAACGGTTTAAACAAAATTTAACCGACTTCAAAAATAATATTCCAGAAGCATGGTCACGCCCAATTTGGCAAATTTTGTCTGAGCGTAAGGTGTGTACCGAATTTCGTAAAATGGGTCAGTTAGAAACACGTAAAATATAATATTTATCGTAAATGGGCATGGCCCCGCCCACTTTAATTTAATACAAAACTTTCATGGGCGTAGCCCAGAGCTCAAGGTGTGTGCCAAGTTTCGTTAAAACCGATAAAGTAAAAGCTTGCGAAATATAATAATACATTTTAATGGGCGTGGCCCGCCCACCTTTTGGAGTGTAAAATTGTGTATTTTTAGAAGCCTAAGATGTGTGCCAAGTTTCGTAAGAATTGGTCAAATACAAGCACATGAAATTTAATATTAACATTTAATAGGCTTGCGCCCGCCCACTAGCCAAAACACTTGCAAGCAAAGCAGCTGTCAACAATTAACTGAACATTCAAAGTTTCGGAAATTGTCGGCATAAGTGAGAGACATGAGTACCAACATAACGCCACAAAAAAATCAAAATTCAAAATTCGCATTACTTTTTGAACACACCGCGTAATATAATAATAATAATTCATCAGACCAGGGTTGTATTTTTTCATAGATCGTGCGATTGTGTAGGATAGTGAGTCATGGACTTTAAAGAACAAAGAGATTTATAGATGGCAAAATTATTTTTGCATGTAAATGCTTAAATTTTTATTAATTTTTCTTCTTCTCCTATAAAATATCGAAAATTCGATTTACTTCTCTCTTATATTATTATATTAATTATAAATATCATTTAAACTACACTTCCATATGAAATTTCATCAAAATCAGTCTGCTCTTGTAGAAACTGCAAAATTTATTTCTAATTTCCTGCATGATTATCCCACTGTGCGATGTCTGTAACGCTCACAGGTTATGAGCTTGTGCACTTTCCAATCATTTAATATACTGTTACTTGATACATTGCAATCAAATAAACATAATTGTCTACAACTATTTTGTGAAAATCTCTAAACATCATTGAAGCAATTTTCTAACCATTTAATTGGATATTTAATGCTTCAAAGTGTTTAACAAACGTATGTTATTATACAGAAATTTGATGATATTATTCAGGGTTTCAGACCATTAGTAGTTATCATAGTTTATTTGTGCTCAATTAGAATATAGTTTCTATAAATATTTGACTAAATAATTAAACTATATACGAGTACATACAATTTCATTTTAGTTGCAGTAAAACACATGCAGACATTAACTTTAATTCTGGAGTATCTATCTGTTATGTGCTTAATTTATTTATATATAAATTGTCTTGTCAGTCGTAAAGCAGCTCTGGGCGAGTCAACATCAAGCGTCGTTGGCAATTATCTCTTAAGTGCAACCAGGCCACTGTTGTTTATTGGCCTTCGAGAGTTTTGCGTCTCACTCGCACTGGTTGGCTGATCTGCCACGGATAACCGTATATTCTTGCGGTTCTTTTGTGGAATTTCTTTAACAACCACGTTGCTACTTCCTATGTGAAGGCATAGGTCGTGTACAGTCAGTCACAAAGCCTTTTTAAAAAACTGTTAATAACATCTTGGGCATATGGTCTAGCTACCCCCGCCCATATTTGTGCAACAATACTTTGCAAATTTACTTTGTAAAGTATTTCTTAAATAAATAAATTGTCTTGTTATTTTCAGTTAAAGTTTGTATAATATACACAAACAAATAAACATCATTAAATGGACAAAAATAAATTTATATTAATTCACAGTGTAAATGATAATAAAATTTATTGGCAAAAATATCACAAAATAAGCCAGAGGCAAATTCTTTGGTAATATTTATTACTTTTCGTAGAAATAAGGTAGATATTTTTAGCGTTATCGCATGTTTTTATTTACCCCTTGAGACTGTAATTAATTTATATGTTGGTGCTGTACAAATCTTTAGAAGAGGGTGGGTGAGAGCACAAATTAGGCAGCGCTTAAAGAAACAAAAGAAAACAATATTTTCAAATCTAAATTGCTTTATGAAGAAGAAAACACTCCAAAGATTGTCTTCTGTAATGAAATACCTGGAAGACAAGCAAGTGAATCTTAATGATTCAATTATGCATGCACAACTTATAACCTCAGGCTCACCACAACTTGACAGCTGTTGCTGTTGATTAGATTTTTTCATACGCACTCACCGTGAACGTTTAAAATTAAGTGTAGTGGGAGCACAACTACTTCCACCGAATTTACTTAAATCCTGTTGTGCACTAAAATCACATTTTTATTTTGTACTAAACATTTCAATCAATGATGTTTAAATTACATTAAGAGCGGCAAGCGTTGCGTTAGCAGCAGGGTACGCATTTTCGGAACATTTAAATGTGAAAATATTATTTGATTGTACTGAAAATACGTACCCTGCTGCTAACGCAATGTTTGCCGCTCTTATTTAGGTATGAGGGTAATTTTTTTGTGATCGTGTTGACCGGACATTGTCCCATATGGCTCCTATAAGGAACATAGGGCCTCTTACTTTTATTTGAGGTTTCGTTTATCTTTGCTTAATTTAAGATGAGTAGCTGATTGGTCTTCTGCCTCCGATCCTGGATCTGGGCTGTCAATATGTCTTCAGGAAGACAATTGACAGTGGAGATTTATCCGCCACCGTTTGTGAAGGTTATTACGCCAATGGTCGGTCGTCAGAGTCCCGTCAGGTAACAATAGGGTTTGGATTAAATATAGCCCTGGATTAGCAAGAAAGAGAATGGCCATCATGGATGCTTAGGGAACTTTCTGATGTTTCCAAGATTGAAATGTAATGTGTTGGGATCTTTATATTGAGCTCTCGTTAGTTCGCTTAAGCAGAGCATTGATGGTATCACAATCAAACACAAGGGTTTAAATTAGTACCCACTTCTGACTGCCACTCTTACCTAAACTAACCTAACCTAACCTAACCTTAGTCTTTGGCTGATTGCAAAGTCATGGTTTGTCCTTATTAATATGCAACCTTTAACATCAATGTAGTGACTTTCCTCAAAAGATTGAAAAAGTTAAATTTTTTTAATTACACAAACAAGAATATATACCATGCAACATTTAACTGAATTTAATATTTTTTCCATTCACTTAACCTCTTCCAATAATCGGTTTCACACTGACATAACCCTCGATAAAGCAAAATAAGTAAAGAAAACTTCAATTAATGCAAAAAAAGTATGTGATTTTATTTAATTTACAACAAAATTGGTTAATAATGTTAACAGGCTTACAAAGTATTGCCACAAAAACCTCACATATACACATACACTTACACTGAAGGCAACTGTTAACCGAAGCAGACTATCAACCAAGCCAAGAAGCATACAGGCAGAATGGCATGTAGCCAAGCTGACTAAGAAATGTACAGCCTGCCAACCACCCAACATATTCCCTTTTTCGCCATTGCAATCACGTACTTCATTTTTACAAAACGTCAACGTTGACGTTACTTGAAGACAGCCAAAAGACAGAAGAGTTGATAAGACAGTCAGCCGCAAAATTATTCCTCATTGTGCAACACATTCATTTTGATATGCAGCATGATGTGTTGTGGGTGTGTATGGATGTATGTCAAAGATTTACTATATACAAAAATAAACGTATTCATAAGTAAAGGCAGTTTGTGATTCGGAGCATGAGGAAAATTTTGTTAAAAGTTTTTTTTTTACTGTCAAAAAAAAGGATATCACAATGGTACAAAAGTAATAGTATGGAAATGAAATTTAACAATTTTGGATTAGTTTGGGGCATTCAACTAAAGCTTTAGAAGTGCTGTGCAAAATATCTGCCTGTTGTTTGAAAAAAAATTTTATTGTACATTTTCTGCATCCGTCGAAATGTGTTTCAAGGCATCTACAAATAGTAAGGATGTATATAAGGATTAACTATTCATAAATACTGTATCGTCAGTAGATATTGATGGCTGTAAAGCTGAAAGTCCACAGAACGCGTTTTCGTGTCAACACATCCTATAATAATTCAAATTAAATACATCGTGTCTTACGCAGCATCGGCAGGAATGGAAATCAAACAAAACTTGGCATCACTGGTTACCAAAATCAGCTGACTAGTTTCTGCGCCCCATATGACGTTTATACTGGGTTGACACACGGTAATTTTAGCTGACCAACTTTTGAGCTTAGGGCAGGGAGGAGAAGATAATGAAGAGGGACGTCAGTGAAATAAAAACTTTTTCAACTAAAATGTTGTATGTGAACCAAGACTTACAAAAGTAAAAAGTGGACTTAAGTACTTTCCGCGTTCTAGGCATCAATGGCATCTTACACTTTGTGCTTTGTAACTTGCAACACATAAATGCACTGGGTTGTACTTTTTTGACAGACGCGTATGATGCGTATGTGGTGTGATATGGACTTTCAGCTTAAACGATTACTGCATATAATTATTGATTTACCTTTGGTAAACACATTTGTAAGTATCACTATTCATTTTCTGTTTATCCGTTTTTTTCATTTTCTATTCATAACATTTCTCATATTCCATTTCATTGAAAATTTGCGTTAAATAGCTGATGTTAATAACAATCTCTACCCCAGTAGATAGACTTGGGTGCTGATGAAGTGCGTGGCTGCACAGAAAAATATCGGTATTTCCCCAGCTAATAAAGTCTAATTTAATTTTTCTTCTCTTCTTTAGAAACTCACATTAATTAATAAAAATATTTCATTCAACAAGAATTGAAATTACTGAACTTAAGCCCGACTAGGAAATTATTTCTGATTAAAATTTTTTTCTTGGAAAAAAATTATTCGACTAAATCTGCACATATAAAAATTATTTGGATAAAGATTTATTTTTATTTAACGCGTGTCAAAATGGATCCGAATTTAAAAAATTTATTTTTATTGTTTTTTATACTATTTAATTTATTTATTATTTTTAATTTATTAGATAAATTTTTTTAATTGGATAGAGATTATTTTAAACAAATTTTCTGAATATTATTATTTGAATAAAGCGTGTTCTAATAAAATTTATTCGATTAAATATGCATAAAACTTTTTGAATGAAAATTATTCGATTAAAAGTTTTCTTAAATCAATTCTTATAAAAAGTTTTGGATTAAAAATCATTCGAATGACAGTTATTCGAATAAAAGTAATGTGAATAATAAACTCTAACACCAATTATTCGAAAAGAAGTTATTCGAACAAAAGCTTGTAGAATAAAATCTGTTAAAGTTTTTTAAATCAAATTTACTACATAAAAAGGTCCTTAGTATAAAAAGTATTACTCGAATAACAATTATTCGTATAACAATTATTCGAATGACAATTATTCAAATATTATTTGTTCGAATAAAAATTATTTAAACCATAATGCATAGATAATATTATTCGAATAAATTTTATTTAAATATGCGAATAAAATTGTTGAAATAATAATTTCCCGAGAAGTTTTCAAATAATTTTTATTCGAGCAACAATTATACGAAAAAAGTTATTCGAATAACAATTATTCCAAAAGTATTTATTTGAATTACAACTTCTCGATTAGGAAATATTTGAATAAAAATTCGATTAACAATTACTCGAATAAAATTTGTTCCTATAAAAATTATTCAAATAACTATTATTCAGATAACAATTACTCGAATATCAATTGTAGGAAAAAAAAATTTTTCGATTAAAAATTGCTCGAATAACAATTATTCGAGTAACAATTACTCAAAAAAAATTCATTTGCATAAAAATTTTTCAAATAGCAATTATTCGAGTAACAATTATTTGATCAACAATTATTCGAACAACAATTACTCGAATAACAATTATTTGAATAACAATTACTCGAATAAAACTTGTTCGTATAAAAATTATTCCAATAGCAATTGTTCGATTAAAAATTTTTTAGTATAAAAAACATTCAAATCATAAGAGGCCATATTATTAGAATCAAATTTATTTAAATATGCGAATACAATTGTTGAAATAAAAACTTTCCGAGAAAAACTATGAAAATATGAGAATGTAGAGTCCCTTTGAAAATAAAAATAATAAATAATAAAAAAATTTTGCATAAAGATAAAACAAACAACCCCATTTGAATGAAAGTTGTAACCCTAAAATGACAGGATTTAAAACAACTCTTCGTCAAATAGAATTAATTTCATACATAAATACATAAACTTGAATATTCGAATAAAATTTACCACAAAAAATAAGAAACCCTTGTTCATTTTATAATAAAGCAAACATGCATATGTACATACATATATCGTTACCTTAATATTGAAAGGCCCTAACTCATTATTTTTTTAAATCGAGATTTTTGGCTTTTTCGATATATTAGATTTTCTTCTATCGAAATATACAGAAAACTCGATTTCAAACAAATAATGAGTTAGGGCCTTTCTATGTTAAGGTAACGATATATATATGTTTATTCATGTATAAACCATGGGACATATTAATTAATATGTTACTTTGCTGGAGTAGAATGCTGGTTTGGCCTATTTATCGTAAATTTTAATCACAATTCTGCCAACGCAAAAGTTGGAAAAAGCACACAAATAACTGCATAAATATATTTCACCAGCCTGTCATGTGCTTTTGATGACATACCTATGTTTTTATTATCTTTACTTTTATAAATGTTTCAAAAGGATATAAATTAAAAAATGATATAAAAAACCTCGCACTGAATTTAAGTCAGGGACCTTTTTAATAAAAAAAAGTGTAACTTTTGAGAAATATGTATTGGCATATCTCTAGGCCCCTTATAAATATATATTGTATGATAAACACGAGTATAAAGAAGAAAATTAAATTATATTCGGTATTGGTCGGAATTTGTTAATCGCCCAATCATCGATTTTCGATATTAATCTTGCAAGCTTTAAAGGTTCAATCAGACGTGTCATAACCATAACCATAGAAAACAGCTATTCGAATCAAACTTATGGGCAACACTGTATTTATTTATTTATTTATTTATTTGATCACTACAATACAACAAGAACTAGTCTTATATTACAGTATTGGATAGTAATTTGGCAACTAGGTTTAAATTTATTCAATATTGTAAAAAACAAGAAAAAAAGAAATATAATTACAAAAAAAAAGAAATAAAATTACAAATACATACATTTTTGAACACAGACACGCGGATGAAAATATTGTAACAGTTTTATCTAAAGTACTCAAATATGGCAGATTTGAAATGTCTTGCATTGTTCATTACTTGAATTTGAGGGGGCAGTTGACTCCAGAGTCGAATGGAATTTATGAAAAAGTGTTGCTCAGAGATTGCTTTGTTATATCTGGTGCTGTTAATCTTGCTGCCTCGATTCGACCTAGAAAAAATTATTCTATCACATAGGTAGGAAGGTTGTTGACTATATATTATCTTGTGCAAAAACAATAGTGTTCGGCAAATTAATAAATTATCAAACGCAACATTATACAGGGTGTTTTTTTAGAGGTATAGAACTTCGAATTGAAATAAAACACAAGAAAATCGTTTTAATGTTCATCAATTTGGCTTTATTGGAAGGATAATTTTATGCCATTAACGTTTAAATATGATTTCGGGCATGTGGCCGCCGCGGCTGGCTCGAATAAAGCCAATTCTACAGGTCCAATTTTCAACCACTTTTTCGAGCATATGGGGCCGTATGTTGGCAATAACGCCACGAATGTTGGCTTCCAAGTCCCCTAACGTTTCTGGTTTGTTGGCGTAGACGAGCGACTTCACATATCCCCAAAGAAAATAATCCAATGGGGTCAAATCACACGATCTTGGTGGCCAATTGACAGGTCCATTCCGCGAAATTATGCGCTCATCGAATGTTTCCTTCAATAAATCGATTGTGACGTGCGCTGTGTGGCATGTAGCGCCGTCTTGTTGGAACCACAACTCATCCACATTCATGCCATCCAAAATCTTCCATAAAGTTGATGGACAAAGCTCCAATTGCTGTGCACGGTGGCGAATCGATTCATTCGGGTCCTCTTCAACACTTTGCTCTACAGCGGCAATTGTTTCTTCGGTGCGCACTGTTCGACGTCTCTGCGGATGCGTATTATCACATAGAGTAAACGTAGTGCGAAAACGATCCATGGTTAACCGAATTAATTGCTCTGATGGACGATTATGTCGACCATAAAATGGACGGAGCTTGCGGTAAACTTCGCGAACTGAACCATTATTTTCGAAATAAATTTGCACGATTTGCAAGCGTTGTTCTTTTGTCAACCTGTTCATGATGAAATGGCAAACCAAACTAAATATTAATCACTTGACAGCTTACAAAATGGCCGCCAGTTAAAAAAGTGATGCCAACTTAAAGTTCTATACCTCAATAAAAAACACCCAATATATTTGTTTAGCATATTGTGAGATGCTCCTATTCCTTTTTATACCAAATACATATCTAGCAATATTATTGTATGTTACGTTGAGCCTTCGCCTACTTACGGCATCGCAACTGGAAAATAGCTCGCAACCATACATTAGAGTAGGCAATAACTAAGTTTTGGCTAGTAGCATTCGGATATCCAACGGTGTATAATGTTGTGACATCCATAGATTCCTTAACATAGAAAAAGTTTTCCCACAGTTTATTTTAACATGGTCAGACCAATTAAGTTGTTTATTAAAAACTACACCAAGATTTTTTGCAGTATCAACGTAGTTAATAACCATATTATTTATCTTTATTGGTGGAAGGTACGTAGGTATATCTTTTGATGGTCTAATAGTCATCGCAACTGATTTGTTTGGGTTTAAGCTTAGGCCATTTGCAGATGCCCAAAGATTAATATGATGCATATCTTCATTTATAAGTTGTATGCAATTTGCGGCATGTGATATCTTACAGCTTATATAGAGCTGCACATCATCAGCATACATTTGAATTTTGCAATGTTTCAGTTGTAATGGCAGATCATTAGCGTATATAGAATACAATAGTGGCCCAAGTATAGAACCTTGCGGGACACCTCTAGGCATTAAGCAGTATTCAGAGACGTTTACTTCATGGGTAACGCTTTGACTGCTGCCACTTAAATACGAGGTTAACAGTTTCAATGCAGTTGGAGAGAAATTACACATATGTTTTAATTTAAGGCGGAGAATGGAATGATGCACTGTGTCAAAGGCTTTGGAGTGATCCAGCAATATTAAGAATGATATCATTTGACGTTTATCAATTTGACATCTGATTTCCTCCGTGACATCAATCAGAGATAGTAATACAGCTGTGCTTTGCTCTAAATCCAGATTGTCTATCATTTAGCAAGGAGTTTGTATGTAAGTAGCTACTTATTTGTGAATGAATTAATTTTTCAAAGACTTTCGAAAGATATGGCAAAATTGCAATTGGTCGGTAACTCTTATCAGGTTTCATTATCGGTATGATTTTGGTATGTTTAATTATACGTCACTTGTCATATTGTCATATAAAACAATTGAATTTTGGTTTGGTTATGGTTATGGCACGTCTAATTTAAGCTGAACGAAGGTTGAAGTTTTATACAATGACGTCTCTCACAAACCCACTTGGGATTTTTTTTAATGCAACCTATCTGGCATCACTGATGAAAATGAATTTTTCAAACAAAAAGTGAGTTTGTTTGTAAGCTCAAATTTGTGCACATCCTTTATTTTTTATATACTCCGAATTAAAGCAGATGAAGCCTTTTCTATACAATAATATTCACGCAAAAATTCTTTTATATATTTTTCTTTCTTCTTTGCAATGTGATCATAATACTGCTTATCTCGCACTGTCATTTTAATTAAAATAACAAATTAATGTATCAAATTTATACAACAGCAAGTATTAGAGCAAATACTTATTATCATTATTATGAGGAAGAAAGAAGCTTTAATATGATATTTTTGTTTTTGCCATGGCAAAGAAAATATGCAGCAGCATAAATCACTTGAAAAGCGCGTTATAAATTATTAACATAATGACAGCAGTGACAATAACGAAAAGTGAAAAATGGTCTCGGTATATTTTGGAAAATAGTTGAGTTTGGGGTGGCAGAGAGAGGTAATTATTTATATAATATTACAAAAGTTATAAATATGGAAAAACAAAATAATATAAATAAAAAAGCAAGAGTTAAAAAAGACAAAACAAAACGAAGGAAAATCACTGTATTCGACGTCAAACAAAATTGCAAAAAATAATTCAAATACAACTTGGGCTGAAATATTTTTAATCGTTGTTTAGTGTCTGGTCTATTCGTAACTTTTAAATTCATAATCGAGTATTTTCTTGGCAGTTGTTAGATATATCTTTTACAAGTAGAGCTACATTGGTCCAACTCATTCAGTCGTTCATTTTAGACACAAAGCTATGATCAAACCTCTTTTGTTTGTGTCTAATATGAACGACTGAACGAGTTGGACCCATCTCTATTTAACGCCGTGATACACTATCATACAAAGTCGTGCGATCTACGAAAAAGTACAACCCTGGTGTGGTGAATTGTTATTGTCTTTTGAAAATTTTCATAAACTCCATCATACCAGGGTTGTATTTTTTCGTAGATCACACGACTTTGTATGATAGTGTATCACGGCCTTTACAAGTGGTTTGTGGCTTTGATAACTTACAGTGTGAGCTCGATTTGCGCAACCACCGATTATTGCAACATCCCGATTAGCGCAACAGGTAATTTTTTTACATTGGCCCATATTATGAGCAACTTTCGATCTTCGACTGCAGTCGAAAGTGCTGATCGAACGAATTTTCATTTGGTAGTATGACGATTATTCGACAAAGAATGTCGCTATTGTGAATTTTAATCACTGTGATTTTTAAAATTTGCGAAAATTTTAAGATTTTAAGCCCAGGAATCATGCAGAATAATGAAAATTAAGATACACTTGCTGCTACACAGAAAATTTTGAATTTTCCTCCATAAGTGAATTATTTCGAAATTTTTAGTTGCTACGACCTTATATCTACATAAATTCATCAAAAACAGCCTAAAAATTATGTTTAGATGCCTAAAAATTAAAAACAATGGCTTTAAACTAAGATTTTTAATTATATTTCACATTAAAATACTGCATAGAAAGCAAAATTCGGTTCGGTAGAAAATTCATTGCTCAACGAAAATTTCGATGCTCATAATATGAATTTGACATTCGATATTCGATGTTCGTTAGCCAGCGAAGATCGAAAACCGAATTCAACTCATAATAAGGACCATTATAGTCTTCATAAGTGCAACTTTTTTATAAAAAAAATACACCCAATAATTCTCTTTATTGTCTTTTAGTTTGAACAAAAACTTTCAGTTACACAAAAGAACCCATCACAAAAAGTTTTTGCACGCCAGTTCTAACACTTTTTATTTACTTCGTGCATGAATATACAAATTCTTGAGTAGAAAAAACATTTTAATTACACTGAATTTACAATGAATGGATGAGAGAAGCCTATTTAGATAGAGAAGCTATAGATTTTTCAGACGAAGAAACTTCACAGAATGTAAAAATTAAAAACACACAAAAGTTTAAAGTAGATGATCCCATTAATGCACTTAACATATGTATGCAGTGGGCAACAGAGAATAATATTTCTTATGAAAAATTATTTGCCATTCAAAAAATTAAAGAGGCAGCAATATCACAAAAAATTGGGAATCCAAAAATTTAAACCAAAATTTCAACATTCTTTTCCTCAAAGTAGATTGTGTTTATAAAAAAATTAACTTGAATAGAACTCAAATATACGCAATGTATGTATCAATTTTTTTTTAAACTATTAAAAATTTATTTTTTATGTTAAATTATAGTTTTGTTTATGTGAAGTTCTTATTGTTCGATTATTACAACTTTTGTTAAACGCAATAACCTCGATTTCCTTTCGGTTGCGCAAATCGAGTTCGTACTGTATATGAAATTTTTGGAGTGTAAACATCTGTCATTTATTCTCACTTAGTCATTTACTGTTTACACATAACGCCATAAAAGGATATCAAATTCCGAGTTTGCCCATGATCCTTGTAACGTCGTGGCGAGAAAGAAAAAAATTTTATCACCCACGCTCACGTCCTCTCACGCGTGACAAGTTGTGACTAATATTTATAATAAACCTTCGAGATTATTTTAAATTTTTTCAATTTTCAAAAACTATAACGGTTGAGTGTTATTTGAAATCACACATAAAACACTTGATGAAGTTAAAGTTAATCAGAATTGTCGAAAATTTTTAAAAATAATAAATTTTAATTAAAGCAAACAAAAAAATTTTTTGACTAACTCTTACACATTCTCACACGCGATAATTTTTAAACACTCCTTTTTCAGACCTGTTAATTTAGTTCAAGCATGCATTAAAAAAATTTCATTTTAAACTGGATTTAAGAAAAAATAGCTTTTAAATTTCATCCCCGTAAATATTTTGTTTTTTTTTAAGAAAATTGCAAATATTTGCAGCTGAAATATTTCGGAAGTTCGGAAGATAGTCGTTTGTTCTAGAGAACTGTGATGTTATTATTGCTATCATCTGCATTAATTTTTTTTAAGTCCAAATCAAAAAATACTTTATAGTTCTATTAGTGTACCTTAAGGTTACTGCCATAATTTCGATTTAATCGTGCTAATACAAGAATTCATCAAAAAAAAAAAACTACTCACTTTTCACATTATCTTGCATTTATTAAATTTTAGAAATTATAAATTATTATTGCTGAAACCTTCATCTGAAATTTTCCCTGTAATCACTGCACATATACATATATACAGTTAAATGATTAATAAAATGCATGTTGTTTCATTTTGAAATAATTTTGATTCAACATGGTTCTTTGTGTTATTTCAGTATCGAACTTAAGTTGTTCCAACTTGAAATAACTTTGATTCAAAATTATTTATTCTTCATTTTGATTTAACAGCACGGGAGTTTTAAATCAACATTAAATAAAGTTATTTCAAAAGGAAAAACTTTCCTTTAAGATTACTGTTAATCATGTTGAATTAACATTAAACACATGTGAAGCAAAATCATTGCCGAAAAATTTTAAATTAACCTTGTTTACGTAGATTTTAAGTTGAAATAAAAATAATTGCAAGTTTTCAATACAAATTCAAAAAAAAAAAAAGAGGAAAACTTTCAGTAGTACAATAGCGGTAAAACCACACCATCGGGTCCTAGAAGAAAATATTTAGCAACACAGTCCTACGTGCGTATGAAAGCCTAGAGGACCACAAGTTAGCATATAAGCAAGGCAGCAGCCCCCGCCACTATCTCATCTGAATTTTAAACAATTAATGAAACCATAAAGAAAAATGAAAAATAGTTCAAAGACATTCAGAAAATTTTTAAATGTATAAAAAATAATTTCATAAATTCCACTAAGCTGCCCTTTAGCCCTCCCTTAATTTTTTAATCGCATAGAAATAATCCTTAATTAATTGCTGAATTGATGAGTAGCAACAATCAAATTGGTCAATATAATTTATGTATACTATTAATCTTCGTCAATAACATGAACAGCACAGCATCTGCTTATCATTTGCCTAAATAGAATAGAAATAGAAATCAAATGCAAATGATTAATGGCTAATTTAGGTCAGAAGTTTGAATTATTTAATTTTTTTTAATGTGCGCTCATTTGATAATAATAGTCATAATAATAACTAATTGATGCTGTAGTATAACAATGGTTCAGATGAATTGTCAACTTTATATAAAAATTGGCATAATCGGTAATAGAAGTTATTAAAATGGCGAATAATTGAAATGTAAATTATATTTCTTACGGCATAAAAAAAGAAAAATGTTGAATGAGATTTATTTATTGCACAGCTGTAATGCCAGAAGTAGGGAAAATCCCTTCATTTGGAGGACATCAGAGAATGACAATGATAACTCAAAAAAATATATATATTTATAAGTAAATAGTCTTAATTTTAGTGACCGCGTATAATCATAATTGCAGCGCAAACAATTCGTACGCTCACATATTTTCTCTCAAGCAACTCCGACTATAGCCGATTCCAACATAAAAGAGCATCTCTACTTCGTTTATGCGAAAAACTAAAATACGTTTCAACAAAAAAATAAAAAAGCACATGCGTACCAAGCGCATTGACTCTCTCTTATATACTTACAGTATGAGTATGCTTATACTCAGGCTATGGATATTTAATCGGACAAAAAAAATATACCCATGATAGTCGGGATATTTATTCATCATTCGCTACTGTATACTCGTACATACATTTGTGTATATAATATGGAATGAAAAATGTGTGGGTGTGTGTGTGTGTGTGTTTTAGAATCGTCACTGAAATATATATTACTCTTGTTATAATGTATATTCATACTGAAAAATACTCCTAGTTTCCGTTCATACCTAAATTAAAAATAAACAACTTTGTTGCTCAGAACCTACAAATTATTTATAATTATTTTTTCATAAGAACTGATTTAAAAATTAACTAATCGATATATTGTTATGTACTTTCAATATAACTATAAATATCCCCAATAACATTAGTCCTCTTGGCGCTGTGTGTAAATAAAAATTAATGTGAAACATTTCACATTGTGCAAAAAAAAAAAATCTGATATCTTTTTTTCTGTCATACATTTCCATTTACAATTATTATGGTGATTTTATATTTTTATAAAAAAAAAGAAATAATAATAACAAGAATAATAAACAGCAAATTCAATAATAATAAAATTACCATTTCATACATTAAAAAAGTCCTTTGGGTATCTTTTGTCCATAATTGTTTTATTGCATTTTATTATTGCACTTTTACATCGTCTAGTTCACTTCAGTATTTAAATTTTTATGCTTTACAATTCTAATGCTTTTGTGTTTATGTACGGGTATGTATGTATGTTTTTTTCAACTTGGTTTTGTTTTTCAATATTTTGTCCATCACAATTTCCATAACAATGCATGGTTTATAACAATTGACTTTATTTAAAGTAGTTCGTTCGTTAGTTCGTTGTGGATGCTTTTTATTTGTTGTAACAGCAGGCAGCTGCAGTGGGGCAGTAGCTTACATTCTACAAGTGTTAAAAGAGCAAGCGGGAGGAAAGTATAAACGCAGCATTACCACACAATATTAACTATTAGACAGCAGGATATTAATAGAAGGCGAGTTCCGCTTAAATGATTCCCTGGTGTAGAAACTCAAAAGCTGGGATTGCATTAAGGAAATTTAAATTTTTTACTGGAATTAAAATACGAGTACAATGTTCGTAAGATTAAAATAAAGGGTATTTTTTATAGATGTATACAACTTGGCAACACTTTTTTAACTGGCGGCCATTTTGTCAGCTGTCAAGTCATAAATCACTTTAGTTTGGTTAGACTGATGCCTCAGCAACGTTTCCCAATTGCGCAAATTTATTTTGAAAATCATGGTTCTGTTCGAAATACGTATCGCGCACTACGTCCATTTTACGGTCAACATAATCGTTCATCAGAGCAATGCCAGAAGTCATATTTAAATTATAATGCCAGAAGATTATCTTTCGATTTATCAAAAAAAAAAAATCAGTTGGTAGGAAACTATTTTCAGAATTGTGAGCGTTGACTGGGAATATTGAGCTGAGAAGTATTCAGACTGCAGGAAAAAGTCATCGTAAATTTGCACACAGGGTTATCCCTTTCGCCGTTTCACAACTGCCTGTCTGGCAATGCCATCAGCTGTTAAATGCGAGCATCTGTCACCTAAAGTGTTACTTATTTAGTCAAAATTTTGCCATTTCCGAACATGGATCGATTAAGAAACGAAGAACGCGTAAAACATTCGTAAAGCAGCTCTGGGCTAGTCAACATCAAGCGTCGTTGGCAATTATCTCTTAAGTGCAACCAGGCCACTGTTGTTATTGGTCTTCGAGAGTTTTACGTTTCACACCGCATGTGATTAGTGGTTGTCGTAGGTTAGCGGTACTCTGCGGTATACCGTTGCGTTGGTTTCCATTAACCACATGCAAAAACAATTATAAAGAATAAATTTTGGAAATTGGTTGGAGAACCAAACAAAAACTAATTTTAGCAAAAATAAGGAGAATAATTTTGGGAGTTCCGGCTTCGTATGCGACGGTATATGTCGTTTGCAATTTTCTCGGAGGAGGCTCCTAAATAAAGAAATTGTTGATGGCCAAATTAAATCTCCCATCCCTTGTAATAACACGGAGGGGGCACGGAGTAACCTCAAATCATTAAAAAAAAGAACTTGTAAAAATAGTTAAAAATTAGTACAAAAGTGGAGGTCACTTTTCGAGCATTACGGGGTTGTTACGGCCGTCATAATGGAACTACTAAACTGTTTAGGGAGTTGGCAAGATTATAAAAAAATTTTAAGAGACTGAAAGCGTTACAAATTTGGTCAGGCCTGTGCATTGCTAAAAACATTGCTTCAGTTAGTGATAGTTTAGAAGAACCGTTGCCGTCAGTTCAGAGTGCTATGGGAGTATGAAAATCGACTTTTTTATCCTGCAATTGAGGACTATGAACATAAAGATTTTTGTGATTTCAACAAGACGGTGCCACAAGCCACTCAACACGGCCGATTTTAGATTTGTTGCATGGAAAGTATCCAGCACATGTAAATTCACGCTTTGACGACGGCAATAGGCCATCAAGATCATGCAATTTGACGCCCTTAAACTTTTTGTGGGGCTACGTTAAAGATCGTGCCTACGCGGATAATCGCCTAACGTTGGAGCATTTGAAAAGCAAAATTCGTTAGTTCGTCAAGCTACCGCCCTAAATTTAGGAAAAAGTGGTTGAAAACTACCTCAAAAGGATCGATTGCTGCAACCAAACTAGAGGCGATCATTTAAAGAGACAATGTCCGGCATACTCTGGATATTAATTTTTTGTGAAATCTCGCTCACAAAACTTCTTAAATTTTTGTGATTTCAAAGTGGTCAGCTAAATGTCTGCCGGCTTAAAATCACTAGCTTATTTTTTCAATCAGTTTGTTTTATAATTCGCAATAAATTAATTACGGAATATATTTTTTTATTGATTTTTAGTAAAATGAGAACTTTTCTACAAAAACAAATTATAAAATTATCAAAAAATTTAAGACAATTGCTATTGCAAGAAATGTTGTCGTTTGTTATGTGATTTTGCGTTTACTTTGATATTTGCAGAGTAGCTAAATATTCCTGCCAATGAGAAATATATTAATTTTTTTAAACAAATGAGATATTTATAAAGGCCGTGATACACTATCATACAAAGTCGTGCGATCTACGAAAAAGTACAACCCTGGTGTGATGAATTGTTACTGTCTTTTGAAAATTTTCATAAACTCCATCATACCAGGGTTGTATTTTTTCGTAGATCGCACGACTTTGTATGATAGTGTATCACGGCCTTAAAAAAACTGAATTATTGTTTTTTAACGTTTGTTAACACACTAATAGCCCCAAATTATTATTTTATTTATTCAGTAAATTTTTTTATTAAAAATACACTCAAATTGATTATTGCGGGGTTGGCTGGATCCTACCCGCATTTAACTGATGCTAAAGGACCACTCAGACTATTATAGATGTATAAATTGTTTCATCGCATTTTACGGGAAAGAAATCTAAAAACCTTTGTTTCGACTGTCAAAAAATCTAACGTAAAGTGGCATTTTGTGTTCACACCATCACACCTCAAATTGCATTGAAAACACATGTAGAAAGCAAACAGCTGTGCAGCATTTACTTGCCTACATTAATGGTTGACTTGCGGCGGCAGAGCAGTTTAAAGCACGCTGTCGACGCGCCGGCCTTTGAAAATATTCGGCGGTTAAAGTTATCGATTTATATAAGAGAAAGAAAAGACAAATACAAAAACTTTGTAAACTTTTAGACATGACTTACACGAAATATATTTCATTACTATAAACATATTAAAATTTTAAAGCCCGTTTAAGACGAACATATACCATAAACGACGGCACGGCATCGGCGTCGAGACAGACGACTTGTCAGTTTGTTTATAACTTGATTTTGTAATAATCCAACTCTGATCAGATGAAAAGTCTTATCATTTAGAAAATTTTGAAAAAATGGTCGTGTTATGGGATGTCAAATTTTTATCGTGACATTTTGCATTCACAATATCGCGCTTGCACGTATTATTCGAATTTTTGACTTGTATTAATACAAAGTAAAATGGTCTGAAAGTCTACTGACGTGTTGCCAACAACAACAAAAAACTTTAAATTAATATATTTCAATAATGCAGCTTATTTAAGATAACCTGTTTTTCTTGTGGAAAAAAATTCAACAACTATTTTGCGGTAGAAAAATAATTTTACTGTCAGTGCCAGACCCACATATGTTCAAAGAAAAAACAAAACTTTTTACATTAGAATAGATGTACATATGAAGTTTGAAATTATGTATGCATGTGGCCTCAAAGTATGCTAAAAACGTCATAAACTGAGTTTAAAACAATTCGAATTTATGTAAATATATGTAGATCATTGGTGGGCGCTGTGAATGTATTGGTGTACTGTCAACATTTTCTAAGCAAACAGTCAATTGTAAAAAACTTTTTCAAACTTTAGTTTGGTATGGTCTACTAATACAAAATATTTTTTTATTTTTTCAAAATAAATATTTGTATTTTTATTTAAAATTTATCTCTGTCTCACTGACGACTAAATTAAAGAGGGTAAGAATACGTGTGAATGCTCTCATCACAATTGTGCAAAGAAACGTCCTTGTCTGATGTAGATATATACATAGATATCAGTAAATGAAGGCATAAACATACCCTGCAGTCGGCGTAGCTAGCGTATGTCTAGCTATTTCGTTAACTACCAATCGTTACCATTAACTACTAGCAATGCACATGACTGATTGATTTTAACATGGGAATGACATTGACGGTAGTCAATTGCCACCATCTGCATAACCCTTCGTCAGTGATTTCGCTAATCAATACAATTAATTTTTTTATTGATAAAACAATTAATTATTAATATATTTTGCAATTAATTGTTCGTTTTATATGCGACGATTTAATTGTTTTCTACCTTTTTTTGATTTTACCTTTCAAAAAAAAAACACTATTTTTTCACCAAAAATTACACGTTCACTGACCACGAACTTCCAATTGTAACTGACGCCAACACAAAATCAAAATAATTACAGTGCTTTTCGCTTAAAGCGAACTTCAAGGGACTGATCAAATTTGTTCGTTTTAAGCGAAGTTCGTTTTAAGTGAAGACATCAAGGAACCATTATTGTGTGTGCACATGTATTTTTTTAACACTTTGGCTATTTATTTATTTATTAAAACAATTTTAGAACATTGTAGTCTTTAAAAAATAAGTTTATTTAGTTTTTAAAAAAATCAGTTATTTTAGTTTGCTTAGTATTAATATTGGCTTCATTTATATACACTTCCACTTGGCCCAAGTGGTCAAGAATTTGTTGTGGAGTGTCGCGAGACTGAAGAAAATTTCTTACACAGCTTACGCTACTCATTGCATCCAGGGTAGTAGTATTATAAATTATTTAGCACCAGGTGCTTATTTTTCCAAATTGTAGCTTTGTTGACTTGCTGATGCCCATTTCTTGGCATATTTGCTTTTGTTTTACCCCATCTTGTAAGCGTTTTATTATATCAAATTTCTCTTTTAAAGATAAACACTTTCTTTGTTTTGCAACCGCTGCTACGGCCATCTTCTAACTTTGTAATTTTCAACTGCTGAATTCACATCGCCTTCACACAAAAACAAACAACAATTAAACCTAGGGGAAGTACCTGATTATAGAGCATACGACAAATAAAATACAGCCTTACCAAATTAAAAAATATAATTTTTTGTTCATGGCAACACACTTCTTGGTTCGTTTTAAGCGAAAAAAAGAACAATTTACATGCAAAAAAAAGTTTGTTATAACCGAAAGTTCGCTTTAAGCGGGTTCGTTATAAGTGAAAAAATTTTCATGGTTTTATAGAAATAAAAGTTCGTACTTTCGAAAATGGTTCGTTTTAGGCGAAAGTTCGTTTTAAGCGGGTTCGCTATAAACGAAAAATACTGTACTTAAAATAATTTTTTTCTTGTTGATTTTCTTTAGAATAACAACCAGTGATGCCAACACTTGAATCATCAAAAGTACTGTGAGCATATAAAAATAGGGTAAAAAAGGGTAAAAATTAAAAAAATTTGCGTTTGAAAAAGTACTAAGCTAGATATTCTCTATTATTTATGTTTTATATAAATAAATATTTATGTTTTGTTTGACTATGACGTATTAAATCGCTATACCGGGCAATTATTTTAAAATTATATCAACTGCATAGTGCAGTGAACGCATCTTTTGCTGGTCTAAGCCACCTTTTGAACACTCGGTAATTCTTCCAAGCTTTTTCTGTATTGTTATTTTTCTAACTTAAAGAAAGCCATAAAGCTGAAGGTCCATACCATCCGTTCCATGCATGTGTCAAAAAAGTAGAATCAGTGTAATTGTATGTGACAAGTTACAGAGCGAAACGCATAGAAAGCATAGGCGTATACGACGGATAAAGTAGGTTTACTTTCTACTTTTGTATCCGTCGCATGCATCACGAAAAAAGGTCAGCTGTTTTTGATAGCCAAAGATGGCAAATTATATTATGTTTTCAATGATATCGATAAAAATGTTCGTGTGGTGGATTTGAATTTTAAATTTTTTGGCATAAAAAAAGTTTTTAATAAAAGAAAAAGCTTTTGTAATAAAGCTTATTACTATTTTTAAGAATAGAATACATTAAAATCAGTTTTTAACATAGTTATCTCACGAACGAAATTTGCATTTTAGTTATCGATTGTTTTTATGTACTGAGTGTCATCTCTGTTGTGTTAATTATTTTTTAAGAAAGTACAATGTTGAGGAAGCTAATATAAGCTGAGAAAAATATTATGTATTATTTTTATTAAAAAATATTTCACAAATTTCACAAATTCTTTCAGTCATAATTTCACTTTCCATTTTTTTCCAAAATTTATAAAAATATTTACACAACATCTGATCAAAACAAAAATACCTGGCGCATAAAACGTATTGCATGTAACTTGAATTTTGAATCGCATAGGACGTACAGAAATGCATTCAACGAATACGCATAGAACGGATGGTATGGACCTTCAGCTTAATAAGTTAATAAGATTTAACAAAAAATTAATGCCAAATTTACATTTAAAAAAAAAAATTTAATTTCATAGGAACTAAGACACTTTTTTGTTATTTCTTCAATTTGCACAAGTGACAAATCCACGTTGTTTAACTGAAACGGGTATTTAATAAAGTTTCGGGTACTTAGAAAGGCAAAAAGCACCAAAAAATACCCGAAAACACCAAAATGGCAACGCTGATAACAGCAGTTTTTTCCACTCGCAAAAAAAATTTTGAGGTTGAAGACATTAAATCTTGCATTACTTGTGGCAACTGTAGTGGGTAGTCGACTTTTCGTTAGGGAAATGCCCAACGATTTTGAGTCAATTTCTACTTTTAAAACTGCAGGGTACATACAAGTAAATGTGTACATATGTATATGTGCTTGTATATGAGTTTCTTCTTTGTGTATAACTTTTTTAAGCCTGAAAGTACCGTTTTAATATTTATAATTCCTCCAACAAAGCAACCAAAACATATTGCGCCAAAAAGTCTGCTAAACTAAACTTTTCTTTTTCTCTCTCATTTACTATTTTTGTTTATTTGGTTACTGATGGTTGAATGTGAGCTGCGGTTTTCGTTTATCTTTTACTTTTTTTTTTTTTTTTTGCTATCTTGATAGAAAAAATATCTATGCGACTTTTTTCTCGTTTTTCTACGGTTTTCAATTTTTAAACTCGAACAAAAGCCATTGTGACACCAGCACAATTTTTATGCCATTCAAAGGCACAAATGTTTGTAATGGCGTAAAATAAAATATAAATAAGGAAAAACTTAAGTTTTAAAATAGAGCAACAAGAACTTATTTATAAATATACAAGAAAGTTTTCTTTCCCATTTATCACTAACTATACAAAAGGTGGTGTGGCGTAGCGTGGCGTGGTAAATAGAAACTCAAGTTAAATATTTATGTTCGAGTATATGACTTTAAGAAAGTAAAATGTTAAGTAATAATGTAACTCAAGTTGAAGATGTTTTTGTTTAATGTATAAATTGAGACTTAAAGTCTTAAGTCATTTAACAACAAAATCATATAAATAAAAGCAGATTTTTGTAGCTGAAATTTTTTATGAGCGATCTACTCAAAAAGTTTTTATGAAGTATCCATTCATATTTCGAAGGTTAATCCAACCAATTTCAATTATTAGTTGAAATTTTAATTAACCAAATTTTGTCTGGTTAAATCTTGAAAATTATTATATTATATTTTAATTTAAAACAGTTACTGAATTCATGGTGAAAACTTTTGTTGCAAAACAAAAATAAATGTTTTTTGGCTTAATGTTTGTAAACAAACGTCTTTACCTCCGCAGCAATAACTAGACTTAAAAATTGAGTAAAGTGCGATTTTGACTCCAAGTGCGAGTCATATGTACTATACGAACTTTAGTCTATATAATCGAATATCTTACCTGTACCTGGATTCAAATATTACTATTTTTGCGAACCAAAAATAGTAATATTTATCGATATATTTATTCGTTTGCGGTAACGATAATGTAATTCTGTAATTTCTTTTTTACGATAGTGCATATTTGTGTTTAACTCGCCATTTAATTGCATATCATGTGGCATCCCTGTATACAAAATGTCAAAATAAACGAAAAGCATAAAGAAGTAAAGAAAAATAAATGAATTTGAGATAGTTATTTTACTTTCTTCACTTCAACCGACAACGAATATCGTTGAAATATGTTACCGAATATGTTACCGAATAGCAAAGTCGATAAATCTTCGTTATATATATTATAGCGATACAATTATCGTAATAAAAGTTACTGAATCCTGGTAGTGTTGTAGACATTTAAAAAAAAATTAAGTACACGGTAAACTTTTTTTCGGTTTTTGGTGACTTTTTAGTTTTGGCGTTTTTTTATTCTTTTTTGGCGATTTTTTCGGTCTTTGGCGACCTATTTAGTTTTGGCGTTTTTTTTCTTGGCGCTTTTTTCGGTTTTTGACGATTTGCTTAGTTGTTGCGATTTTTTTCGGTTTTTGATAATTTTTTAGTTTTTTTATTTCAAGTTCAGAAAGTGGAGCAAAAAATCGTTTTGACATATAGACTTTTGGAGTTATGGAAAAGAACACTATTTTCGAATTTCTTTTACAATAATATCTCCGAACCGACTGAGATGTTTTTTTTCAAAATCGATTATTGGAAGTGTTTTTAAATTTTTTAAATAATTATTCCATTTAACCGATTGAATAAAATTTGTTGCAGACGGCGCGTCGCGTCGCAGTTTTTTTAAGTTAATGAATTAAGGCGGTATGAAATAAGGCCCAAGGAAATAACGCTCAAATAACAAAATTAAAAAAGGCCCAATAGAATTAAAGAATTTTCAATTGGGACTTATCTAATATTTGTTGGACTTTATTTCATCTTGAGTTTCGTTTCATTGGGCCTTATTTCATTTATATTGGGTGTGTTGTTTCATAAATTTTCTCTTGGGCCTTGTTTCATTTTTCTTGGGTTTTATTTCATTGAGCCTTATTTAATTTTTTATTTCGGCGTTATTTTTTTGACCATTATTTCATAGCGCTGAATTCTAAAAATCGATTTGAAATGAAATTTTTGAATTATGAAAAAAAAAGATTTAGAATTTAGATAAATTTTGATGTTGATGAATACAAAAAATCAATTTGACTTTTGCAGTATTTCAGAGCACCAATGATATCTCTTGAACGTGTTAGTTCGTTTCAATCAGCAGTTTAAGAGTTATTTGAAAGAAAACATGTTTAAAATTTTTTTCCAAAATTCTTGAACCGAATCGACACATGGTCTCTTTAGATCAAGATCAATGTCCTTAGAATGTTAAGACATTAATAGAATTTTATATATTTACATATATATACACACACAAATACGAGTACCATCCATCAAATAGTCAAAATAGTCAGCATAAATTCCCTCAACCTCAAAACGTTGAAGTCTGATGAAAAATTTATTTTCAAAAAATTTTATTGCAAGAAGTTAAATACACTGTCAAGTCGTTAGCTATTGATATTTTGATTATTTATTTCAAACAGAGAAACTGTTTTGTACATTAATTGCAATAAATAATAAAATCAGATTGGTTAGATTAACCACACAAAATTTTTTTTTTTATTAAAATTGCAGCAACAATTCACATTAACTGAACTGACAATTTAAAATGGTTAAATTAACCTGCGAAATTTAGTAACTATTTCCAAAAGCTGACAACTAAACTCCCTGATAACTAAATTTCATTATTATCACTGCAAGGACTGGCCAACCTGCATATTATATCTTTAATATCAAAAATATTCGTAATTTAAATTAACAAGCGAGAAGGAATAAATTTTATATTCGGCAAGAACTTAAAGCTTTATAATAGACTGCTAAGTTTCTTTAACCTCAAAAAGCAAAAAAAAATGCATAAAATAAATATTTTGCTCATTTTACGGGCTGCATATTTTTTTCTAGTCTCTCATACTCGTATGTACTTCCTTTTGTATTCATAAAACAACAACAACACAAATTCATTGTAGTGACTATCTACTGGTCACTATTCCTGAAAAATAAATAACTAAATATTCCGATAGAGCATCAAAAACTATTTGCTGTTGTACTAGAAAAAAATAAAAGTACTCGTATGTATGTTTATTAAAATGCAAATTTGCAAGTAAATATTCCATTTTATTGATAGATTTCTATGAGCTTGTGTTTGTTTGTTTGTTTGTGCCTTTTTGTATGAATTTATATATGATTTTTTGCATTCCGTGATTTAATATTGAACCAAAGGTATGAGAACACACGAGTACATTCCAAACACACCAAAAGTCTGTATGTATTTATCCTGCAAGTGTTTGCATATCCTAGAATTGGTGGCATATAAATTTCATATTATGTTGAGTGTTTATGTCAGTCATATCGTTGGCATTTTGTTTGTTGTTTTTTTTTTTTTGATGTCATATTTTGAAAAAGCTAAAAAATTCGTTAGTTCTCTTTCACACACGTCAGGTTTGACTCGTCAAGTCTTGAGTTTTTCGGAGAGAGAGGAAAAGAGAATGGAGGAGAGTACAGACTTGACCGTACCAGTCAAGTTTGTTTTTTTTTCGTTTTGTTTTGTCATTCGTAATACTCTACGACAACGCAAATTGATGAAGCAAACTTGACGGTGTGTATGAATACGAATGCACGTTTAAAAGAAAATTTATCAAAAACTGACGTGTGTGAAAGAGGACTTAAAAGAAACAATATTTTATTTTAATTTCTCGCATCTAATAAACATACTTCCCATATCCTATATCATTAAGTACCTCTTGGATCCCTTACCAGTTCACATATTTCAAATTAATTTTACGACTCTGTTAGGAGTAAAGAAAGCAATGTTAACAATTTAGGGTTTATGTCTCTGCTATTTGAATTTGAATTTTGGATTCAGTAACTTTTTTGCGAAACGAAAATAGTAGACTGAGAAAACACCTCAACAGACCCAGACCTGGCATTGAGAGTAACAGCCTGTGCAGATTCTGTGAGTACGACGAGCATATTCTGAAGGACTGTGCAGCGTTATGCCACAAAAGATATAGCCAATTGGACAAGCACCTATTGGAGGATTGGGAACTGCCAACACTAGACCCACTGGCAATCCTGAAATTCATCAGGAGAGTAGGTCTAGATGAAGTGCTCTAGCATCTGGCAAGGGATACAATTGATCTACTTTAGTCGCAGTGTCCTGTGTTTCCCCTTTGACTTCATTCATTCATTCATTCATATTTCTTTATTTACGATAGTGTACATCTGTGTTTCACTCGCCATTTAATTGTGTATCATGTGGTATCCCTGTATACAAAATGTCAAAATAAACGAAAAGCATAAAGAAGAAGTAAGGAAAAAATAAATGAATTTGAGATAGTTATTTTACTTTTTTACTTCGACCAAAGTCGATAAATTTTGTGTTATATGTATTATAGCGATACGATTATCGTAATAAAAGTTACTGAATGCAGAGTGCCGAACATCAATCGGCTTCTTATACAAATGAATACACATACGCGAATACATTTCTCGGGGTGTTCTCTCGGTGGGCAGCATTGATGTAAATCAGAGCTGGCCACCGAGAGAATTACATCTCCAAATTAACAATATTAATAAAGATGGGGCCCATAAGTCCGCGACCTTGTAGAATGAAACACAGGTTCTTGGACATAAAAAAATATAATTTTAAATGTTTTAGTTGAACTATAGTGAATTTTAATCAGAAATAATTTCTTAGTCGGGCTTAAGTTCAGTAATTTCAATTCTTATTGAATGAAATATTTTTTATTAATTAATGTGAGTTTCTAAAGAAGAGAAGAAAAATTAAATTAGACTTTATTAGCTGGGGGAAATACCGATATTTTTCTGTGCAGCCACGCACTTCATCAGCACCCAAGTCTATCTACTGGGGTAGAGATTGTTATTAACATCAGCTATTTAACGCAAATTTTTAATGAAATGGAATATGAGAAATAGTGTGTATACAATTATTGATTTACCTTTGGTAAACACATTTTGTAAGTATCACTATTCATTTTCTGTTTATCCGTTTATTTCATTTTTATATTCAGGTTAGCACGAAGTTATGTCACTCTATCTAAGTATGTTTAACTATTCTTGCTTATCTTTTACGATCATCACATTAATTATTTTTACTTATTCGTTGCACCGTCGGTATATATGTATCTGTAAGTATTATTGTAGTAGATATTATGTTTACATTGTTTTTGCTTTCTATAGTTTATTTTACTTTCCAGTGTATGAAACTGTGATTGCCAAGTGAACATATATTTTGTCACGTGCCCATGATGATTTGAGTGAAACAATTTAAAATGTTTTATAATGTCTATAGTTCAACTAAAATATTTAAAATTGTTTCGCTTAAATCATCTTTAGGAACTCACATTAATTAATAAAAAATATTTCATTCAATAAGAATTGAAATTACTTGAACTTAAGCCCGACTAAGAAATTATTTCTGATTAAAAATAATTTTCTTTTTCAATAGTAGTATCCTTTGACATGTGTGTGAAGATAAATTTAAGTTTAACTAGCAGAGGCAAAAACCAAAAAAGTTTACAGTACTAGTAAATTAGAGGAATATTATTTCGGTGATGAAATCCAGGACCGGGGACTGATACTATACTCATCAATTACTGGAAAATATGGTCCGAGATCTGATAAATGAAATTATACCACTTGGATATACAACAGATCTATCAATAATACAGAAACTCAAGTCTAAAAAAGGTACTATTTTAAAAGGAAAAGTGGTCATTGTGGGAAATAGAAGAAGAGTATATATATGCCACTATATACTAGAAATGGTGCTGCTCCTGGTGGCTCGTTAAAGAGCAAATTAAGTGGCATATCTGAAATCATTTTGGGACTTTCAGCCATGTGGTGAAACTCAGAATTGGCAAAAAATTTGTGATTACGATTTGAAGTCATAACAAGTGACTTGTTATCATTTTTCACAAGTTATTAGTGCAATAATAGTGAAAAAATAAAACTTGTTTATTTCGTTCCATAACATATGCATATATGCTATAAAATAAAAAAGTTACATAAATAAAATCTCACAATCAAAACGAAAAAAATAAAATAAATTTCTTGCGATAAAACAATTGTTTTACTATCACAATTTGCTTGTAATAAATATATATATAGAACAAGTGTAACCGATAATATAAAGTTTTATTACATTCTTAACTACATCTTGCATAATTTACTACTCAAGCATAATTTATATTTTATCGGGGGTTTGATTTAAGAAATCGCTTTATATTTTTTGCCTTTTATGTTTCGCAAAACAAAAAATTTTATTTTTATATTATATTTTCTACTGGTAGTTTTATGTTAAATTCAATTTATTCAATTATTTTTATTGATTTACTTTATTATTATTATCACTTTTGTCAGAAGATGACCCCACAGCTGATACATGCTCTCACCAAAAGGCAAACATAAATTGTTCATTATGTCTTCATTCGTATATGATATGATATGTTCATATTTTAACATAGAAAAACATTTGTTGGATGTAAATACGAGGGCGGAGCAATAAGTCCGTGAGTTTTTGAGTTTTTTTGCAAAACAAAAATTTATTTTTCAACATAATCTCCTTTTAACTCAACACATTTAGTCCAACGTTTCTCCAGTTTTTATATCCCTTCCAAAAAATAGGATTTTTCGAGGTCCTTAAAATATGCATTATTTGTTTGGTCAATAATTTCATCGTTGGAGCTAAATCTATTTCCATCGAGCCATTTTCTTTAGGTTTGGAAATAGGAAGTAGTCACTAGGGGCCCAATTCATAGAGTTTTGCCATTTAGGCTGCACACGTGTGCAACCGTGCATTATCTAGATGGCCATATGAAGTCGTTTTCTTTTTATTAATTTTTTTCAATTCACTTTATTGTGTCTAATGATATTTACAAAACTTACTTACAATAGTAATGGGTGTTTTTTATTGAGGTATAGAACTTTAAGTTGGCATCACTTTTTTAACTGGCGGCCATTTTGTCAGCTGTCAAGTGATTAATATTTAGTTTGGTTTGCCATTTCATCATGAACAGGTTGACAAAAGAACAACGCTTGCAAATCGTGCAAATTTATTTCGAAAATAATGGTTCAGTTCGCGAAGTTTACCGCAAGCTCCGTCCATTTTATGGTCGACATAATCGTCCATCAGAGCAATTATTTCGGTTAACCGGTCAATTGGCCACCAAGATCGTGTGATTTGACACCATTGGATTATTTTCTTTGGGGATATGTGAAGTCGCTCGTCTACGCCAACAAACCAGAAACGTTAGGGGACTTGGAAGCCAACATTCGTGGCGTTATTGCCAACATACGGCCCCATATGCTCGAAAAAGTGGTTGAAAATTGGACCTGTAGAATTGGCTTTATTCAAGCCAGCCGCGGCGGCCACATGCCCGAAATCATATTTAAACGTTAATGGCATAAAATTATCCTTCCAATAAAGCCAAATTGATGGACATTAAAACGATTTTCTTGTGTTTTATTTCAATTCGAAGTTCTATACCTCTAAAAAAACACCCTGTATATATACATTTATAAAGAGTTTAAAGATTTTTCCTTTTTCTACTTAATAGTACAATTTTGTTTTATGTTATCCTTAAGTTTAATATAGTATTTAAGTTAAGGTGAGTGAAACTTTTCAAAAACCTTGTGAATATTTTTTTTTTATGATAAAAACTTAAAAACTACTTAACTGACTAATCTAAAGCGGGGGCTAAGTCAGCTATATGATTATGTTCAGACTGAAAACATCTAGCATTGAAATTTTCATACAATTTGTATATCTTAACAGCGACCAAATCGACGTTTGCGATTTGGTGTAGTCTTGCTGTAGAATAATGTGTGGGAAGATTATGAATTAACTTTAGGAGTTTATTTTGAAGGATTTGTAGCCTTTGGGGCTGCATAGCATATAATTGCCTGAAATATAAGTTTGAAAATTAACATTTTATTGTCAATATTTAATGATGAGTTTCTATTTATTAAAGGGTAAAGAGTTCTAATAAGTATGTTGCATTTATTAACGATATATGATACGTGATCTTTATAAGTTAATTTTGGGTCTAGAATTACACCTAGATACTTTACGTTGTTTTCCCATTCGATGTCGGTATTGTTTAAACATATACAGCCCAATTATGTAAATCCTCACGGAATTTTCCCCTTTTAAAATTTTTTGCCCCCTAGGAAAAATCCTCCTATTCTATAAACTTGAGGATTTGGTAAATTGGAGGAAGGGAATTTCATAAACAGCTGATTGGTGTTTGACATTTTATTTTGTAATTGTGATTTTATTTGCAATTGTGAATTACTTTACGGATGTAATTTTAATAAATTCCTAAATTTGTTTTTCCTAAAATTGGGTTTATTTTAAATAAATAATTAAAAATGAATAGTATTATAGCTTTGCAAGTGCTAGCGGAGGAAATTTATCAAGAAAATTATGAAAAACACATCCAAAGAATTGTTAGACGGGAGATGCGCGATGCATCAAATCCGCTTGAGTTGGAGCCATCATTGTAAGTGAAAAATAAAAAAAGGTTTGATTGAAAGTAACAAATTTTTCTTGTAATAGGTTTCAAAAATGCAAAAAAAAACAAAAGTGATTTTACTTATTTATTAGAAGTGCTAACATCACGTTATCAGCCTAACAAGAGACAATCTGGTGTTAGTCCTATGGTGAAACTGAGTGGTTGTTTGCGTTTTTTTTTGCCGAAGGCGGATACCAGACGGGGGTTGGAAACGATTTTGAAGTGTCGTTAGCTCAGCCAACTTTTAGCAAAGTTTTAAATGAAGTGGTTGACATTTTTGAATTGCATCTTTGCCCAACGTGGATAAAAATGCCTACAGCAGAAGAAAAATCGCCTTAGCTTTCTATCAAAAATATAAAATTCCAGGAGTTACCGGCTGCGTTGATGGGACGCATATACAAATAATTGCTCCTGCTGAAAACAAACATTTGTTCTACAACAGAAAAAGAAAATACAGTTTACAGCATAAGGGTCAGTAAATGTTGCAGCTGTTGTTTATTTGAGCTTTTTGACCTGAAAATGTGTTAAAACATTATTTTGTACAACATAAATTTTTTTGTTAATACAATTTTATTTATTTTTAGTAAAATACTTACATTTTTACTCTATCTCCCTTTAAAATTGTTTGGGAAAAAACACTAGCAAAATAAAAGCGGATTTCCCTGAACAAAAAAAGGGGGAAAATCCCCAAGTTATTTTATTACATAATAGGAGGAAAGCGGAAAAGGGAAAATTCCCTACGGAATTTTTATACATAATTGGGCTGATAGCATTTTGGGGAGTAAAACACGATTTCCTTTTTCTGGTAAAATAAATTGCTTGACTTTTGTTATAATTTATTGCTATTTTCCATTTTGTAAAATAATTAAATAATATTACAATGGCCGATTGCAGGTTTGCTAATATTTCTGAAGAGTAAATACCTGAGCATAAGACTGCGGTGTCGTCTGCAAACATGGATATAACACAGTGGTTTATAGTAGGTATATCAGCTGTGTATATATTATATAAAATTGGAGATAAACAGGAGCCCTGAGGACATCCTGCATTTATTTGAAAAACGTTTGAGCATTTCGAGCCTATGAACACTCTAAATGACCTTGAAGATAAATAACTTTGGATTATTTTTATAATATTTGGTGGGACATTAAACTGTATTAACTTAAATATCAAGCCATCGTGATACGTTGTCGAAAGCAGCCTTTATATCTAACAATATCATACCAGTCGAATTTTGTTGGTTAAAGTTAGACTTAACGATGTTCCTTATGCGTATTAACGGGTGTAAAGTATTATGTGCTTTACGAAACCCAAATTGTTGGGGAGGTAAAATATCTCTACAGTCTAAGAAGTTAATAATTATATCTTTTATGACTCTTTCTAAAATTTTACTTATAGAAGATAATAAGCTGATTGGACGATAAGAGGATGGTCAATCAGCAGGCTTGTTAGGTTTTTTGATTGCAATGACCTTTGCTTCTTTGAATTCATCTGGGAAATAACTTAATTTAAGGCAGCTGTTTATAAAATGTGTCAAAAACTTTATACCTTTTCTTGGGAGAGCTTTAAGAATTGTGTTATTGATGCCATCAGCACCGGGTGACTTCTTATTTTTCAAAACCTTTAATGTATGGGAAACTTTTTTATATGTAACAATAAAATTTTCGGTGGATACAAAGTTAGTATTGAATTCATTAATTCTATTTGTAACCAAATTTTCGGTTTCAGTATCACTTATACTAGTTGAATATAAATGATTCTCCGAAAAAGTACTAGCCAATAACTCACATCATCATCTTCAGTCGAAGAAAATCGTGAATTATTATGCTTTAGTATTGGGATATTTTTGGATCTCTTCCTTAAAATTTTTGTTAAATTCCAAAAAGGAGAAGAGGATTTGTCTAATGTAGACAATACTTGATTCCATGAATTGTTTCTGAATTTAGTAATTTCCGACTTTATTACAGAATTTAAGGTTTTAAACTCATACTAGTCACGAACATCTCTATAACGAAGCCAATCCCTACGAAAGTGGTGGACTATCCCTCGTGTGGCCCACAATACTGTTGCCATCACCTTATTGGCCGACAAACTTACCTTGGTCTTCTTCGTAGCAGGGTCACCCGGAGAAACCCATTGTTTAGACTGCTTGGTCTCCGGAGTACAGTAATGGATCCATGTTTCATCCACAGTTACTAAACGCCGCAGAAACTCATTCGGACTGCGGTTAGGGCAGAGATAAGCAAAAGGCCGCCCGTGGGCACTTCGTTGTCCTCTTATTTTTACGTACATTTGTTTTAGGGCATATATTGATACTTTATATAATTTTTTTATTTTATTTTTATTTTTCGCCATCTAAATCTCAATTCCAATGTTCCATGTAGGTATAAATTTTTCTTATGTACATATTACGCAGTTATTATGGACATTAGTTTCAATAAGAACTCGGTTTTGTTATCTGTGACGGACTTTGCCCCAAGAAGACTTTGAAGGAACATTGTTAATGTATAAAAGGTTATTTGGATGTGACATCAACGATTTTTATTTGAAAGTCTAGGTCAATATTTTGTTGTTCATTGCAATAAGAATTATGAATAAAAATCTTGTCTGAATTCTCTCTCTCTCTGCTCTCTTTTGAAATTGAAGCTAAGTTTGTACGAGAGTATCCAAACAAAATTAATTTGTATTATTTGCTTTAGTCAAAATTATTTGTATCGCAATTTTGTGTTAAAGTGCACTTCAAACCCAAATTATTGTTTTTAATACGCCAGTTATTCTTTGTTAATATTTTTTTTTTGTTTATTTTAGTTTTGTCTTGTTTGTGTTTTATATGCAAATCTTATTAAATTTTTTAATTAAAAATATATATTCATTTACAAATAAAGCAACTTATTTTATTTTCAAGTGCATATTTTCAAGTTTTTAGTGCATATTGAATGCGAATAAAAAACTTTTTTTAGAGCATATTTCTGCTTCCCCTGAATATTATCAACAACAATGTGCAAAAACCCTAAGGAGTCCTACTTTTTATTTGCTCCTTTAGCTGACGTTACAAAATCAAGCCAACAAAATGTTGCTTTTGCTTTTGCTTTTACTCTCTGCATTAACCTTTCAAAGAACCTTAACGCAAAACTTAACTCCTTAAGTGTCTCGTATAAACTTAACCTTAATTAACCTTAATGTTTAAATTTAGTATGTATGCATGTATGCATGTGTGTATACGTTTTCCTCTGACTGTTACATTTTATATGCACTTTAACTTTTTTCCATTTTTTTTTTTGCAAATTAATTTAATGAAAATCTTTTCATCCAGTAATAAAAATTTCATAATGTCATCATATTTCTTTTGATATGAATTACGATATTTTCAATTACACTATTTGCACTTTCTAACGTGCTACATTTAGTCACACCGGCACACGATTCACACACATACACACACATATATGCAAAAGTATCTATATAATTGCTTGCAGCACCTTGGATCCTGCAAAAGTTTATGAAATTCATTTTCTAGCCAAAATGCAGGCTTACATACATACATACTTACTTAGTTACTTATTTTCCACAGACAATATTTACATACACATGCACAGTATACGAGGTTAGTTCAAGACGTATCTTGAATTTTGAAATTTCTCGGGTTACTTATGTTTATTCGAATTTTGAGTTTTTTGTGGCGTTGTGTTGGTACTCATGCCTCTCACTTATGCCAACAATTTCGGCCATTTTGAAGGTTCAGTTAATTGTTGACAGCTGCTTTGCTTGCACGTGTTTTGGCTCGTCTTCGGTTTTTAGCTATTAAAAAAAATTAAACACAGAACCTGTATCAAATTTTGTGTGAAAAACGAAATTAAGTGCGCGGATGCATTCCGAATGTTGACTGTGGCCTAGGGAGAAGCTACCTTGGACCGAAGCAACGTTTATCGGTGGTGTGAACGAGGAAGAGCGTGCTGGACACCAGATGAAAAAATTGATGAAGTAAAGAAAATGGTATTGGCCAATCTTCGAATCACTATTAGAGAAGTTGCTGAGGATCTAGACATATTGATTGGTTTGTGCCATTAGATTTTTATCAATAATTTGGGCATGAGATGGGTCGGCGCGAAATTCGTACCAAAATTGCTCAATTTCGACCAAAAACAGCATCGCATGAACATTGCTAATGAGCTGTTGGACTCTGTCCGCGACGACCCAAATTTGCTCCAGAGGGTCATAACTGCTGACGAATCGTGTTATGGTTATGACGTGTAAACGAAAGCTCAATCATCTCAATGGAAGCTGCCGCACTAACCAAGGTAAAAATCGAAGACTGTCAACAATTAACTGAACATTCAAAATGGCCGAAATTGTCGGCATAAGTGAGAGACATGAGTACCAACATAACGCCACAAAAAATCAAAATTCGAATATACGTTTTGAACAAACCTCGTATACCAAATATAATTATAGTTTTCCTCAGTTTTCATTTCTACTTCTGTAGAAAACAGTTGGAAAATGCCAAGAGCACAAAATATACTTATCATTACCTTTTGCTTTGTATTAACTTCTGGTTAAACATTAGACTGTGTATGCAAAAGTTTCGAGGTTAATATTAAAATTGTAGCAGCACAGGAGCAGATACACAAGAATAAAACAAACAACAAATTTCATTAAAAAAATAATAATAATAATTTAACATGTTTAAACATGTTGTAGTGTTTTTCCGCTTTTCCATTTACTCTACCATAAATTATAAGATCGCAAATATTATTTTATGTTATAAAAAAAAATCTCTTTTAATTTATTGAATTTCGAACTATGAACTACTTACTGTAGTTTTTTCGATGGTTAATTGAAATTTAATTATGGCTTATTTTTAATTTAAGTGTGTATACAATGTATGTATGTAAATGTGCATACTCGTATGGATCTAGGATAAATGTTTGAACTTAAAAAATTTTTTAAATGTAAATTTAACACAAAAACGTAAAGTATGCTCATTAGAATTGCTGTCAGCTGTTTCTTTGCCTGTAAATTTGACACAGAAGTGGAAAGAAAATTTGAAAGCAAATGAGCAGCAAATTTTAGAAGTATGAATGCATTAGTAAAAAAGTGTGACTGCATTGAAATTTTAAAGGCAAAACTCGATCGTGTAACACTCATCATCTTTGTACCAAATACGGGTAAAGCAAACCACTCAAAGCCGAAGGATTTCAGACCGATAAGTCTTTCGTCGTTTCTTTTGAGAACATTAGAACGACTAATTGGTCTGCATCTAAGAATCTCAATTGATACCCGCGTATCAATTGGTGCTGAGCATGCCTATCAAAAAGGCAGGTCTGTTGAGAGTGCACTTCCTGACATGGTTGGTATTATAGAAAGAGGATTGCAACACAAGGATTCCATACTGGCTGCATTGATAGACATTAAGGGAGCCTTTAGTAACATTTGTATAGAGGCTATTAGGGAGTCGTTGGAGACACTCAGGGTTCGCAACTTTCTAGTGCAGTGGATAGTTATCATATTTAGCAGCAGAATCATCAACTCTGGAATGGGAAGGGGAAATCTGATGAGATTAGTGACAAAAGGGATAAGTTTTGTCACCTCTATTATGATTGTTTGGGAATGAGCGCAATTCTTAGGCGTTTTGACAGGAGCGGCCGGAAGATAGTTGCTTATTCGGATGACGTGGTTTTACTGGTAACAGGAAAGTTACTCCGCACTGGGCCAGCAGCAAAGTACTTGGAGTCAACCCACAGAAAACTGGCCAGCAGCAAAGTACTTGGAGTCAACCCACAGAAAACTGAGCCAGTCATTACCAGGAGATACAAAATAGAAAGTTGTGTACTACCTTGGATGGGAGGGATAGAGCTGAGACTAGGGAACGAAATACTGGGGTATTTACCTAGATAGCAATCTTTCTTGGAAAAGAAACACGCTCAATGCTTACTACGCATGCAGGAACTCCATAGGAAGGAACTGAGATCTGCAACCGAAGATAGTAAATTGGCTTTACTCATCGGTTATTAGACCGGTTATTTCCTATGGTTGTGTGTAATGGTTCAGGTTTGCCGCGCTGGGCATCACAATTGCTCAGAGGAGCACACCTTAGGCTGCCTTCGACGTCATTATTCACCTACTTGCTATAGAGGACTTTGTGGTGAGAACGGCGACTAGAAGTCTCCTTAGACTCGTTCATACAGATTTGATGCGGACAGGAGTAACAGGTCACACATCAATCTTAAATGATATAAGTTTTAGTAATCAGGGATCTGTAGCCTCTAACTTCATGGATCATAAAGTCGTCGAAATTGATTTTAGCAGAACATTCTCACTGTTAATTCCGGATAGGGACTATTGGATCAAATCCGATAAGCTATATGAGAGTAGTGCAGTCTTTACGGACGGGTCAAAAATGGAGGAAGGCCCAGGCGGTGGTCTCTATATCTTCGTAGTTTTTTCAGACTGCCGAATGAATGCAGAGTTTTCCAATCTGAGATCTTGGCGGGCCACGGAACTAGTAGAAGGAAATGTAGCTAAGCGCAAGAAGGTAACCTTCTACTTCAACAGCCAGGCAACGCTAAAAGTTTTAAAGGGACACAATGTCAAATCGAAACTTGTTAGTGACTGTAGGATAGCCCTCAACGTGCTTATGGACAAATATGGTGTCAGATTATGTTGCGCTCCTGGCCACAGCAGTGTTAAAGGAAATTAAATTGCCGATGAGCTGGCATGAAGAGGGTCGGTGTTAGATGAGGGAATGTGTGACAGATATTTCATAACTAAAGGGAACTCAGTGATTGATTGACGATCAAGCCCAACCATTGATGGGGAAATAGGGAAGATTGTAGAGTCTCGAGGGCTAAGTGTCCAAAACTTGACTCAGAAATAGCCAAAGTGCTACTAGATATGAATAGGAAGGCGATGTGAGTCATGATAGGAGCGTGGTCACTGCTCGGTCAGAGCAAGGACCTAGTACTTACGAAACTGGCACTCCAGATTTCTGTAGGATGTGTGGAGATGAAGAGGAACCAGAAGCCATTGAACACATTATCTGTCATAGGGTGAAGCTGCAACGCCATAGGCTTAGATGGCTGAGCAGACGTTTCCATGAGAGCATTGGTGATATCGGCAAGTTTAAGCTGGAGAATATCAGGGTCTTCATCATGGGAATTCTGTGGCTTAAGGATAGATAATTTGAGCCCTTCTGTGTATAAAATGGGTGTTGAAAATTATTGTTACCGGGTGTTAACAGTAGGGAATTACAATGGACCCGACTGGGTCTCCGAGTGGAAGTGTGTTATAGCACCACCCTCCAGTAAATAGCAGAACGAGAAAACATAGGTAACAAAGCTTTATTTTTATATGAAAAATATCAGCAAGATTTGTAGGACAGTCTATGAAATACAACACATAGAATGCAATAGAACACTGTGAATTGGCTAATTATGTTTAAATTTAAAATGTTTTTCTTTTTCTTAAAAAACAAACATATACATACCTAAAACTATTTTGTATTAATATTCATTACAAGCATCTATCCGCAACTTTGGTCGCATGCAGAAAGAAACTGAAACTGTCGCTCAAACTGTATTTCTACCAAGTTTACCAGAAACAGATAAAGTACCAAAATTACAAATATTTAATTTGAAGAAATTAAATGTTAATGACAAAACAAAACTAAAAGTTTGTTAAAGGTAACGAGATAATTAGGAGGTAAAATTTGGAATAAATAAAACCTTTAAACAACTTATGTATGTCATTCCTGATATTTTGTAATTTTTAAATCGATAAATGTATTTCTAGTAAATATTTAGTTAAAAATGTTTTTAGCACAGTCAAGAATTAATAGGTTAGGTTATGTTGAAAAGAGGAGCCCTTACGCTCACGTACGGGGACATACACATGAGCCAGTACAAGGAACCCCACCTTTATCGTTCACCTAGTCCCTCAAACTTTTCCTGTCACTACCTCTAAGGTGGATAATGTCCGGTAAGGTGGCATCCCCAAAATAACGGGATCTCGGCTGGGCGAAAGCTGGACAATGACAAAGTAAGTGCCTCATGGTCTCTATGTTCTCCATGCATGACCTGCGTTCATTGTCATTCGTGGCTCCAATCCGGTACAAATGCCCTGGTAAATTGGAGTGTCCCATTAAGATGCTGGTCAACTTTCCAAACTCTGGCTTATTTAGTTTAAACAGCCCCCTTGTTTTGCCTTCGTCTGGGTCGCCTCTTAGAACTTTGGTTAGATTTCCCACATTATCATAATTCAATCGTGTCCTGTGAGCCATCTTCGCTCAATTTTGTAACTCAATCTTCTCTGCCTTGACAGGCTTTGCATTAATTAGTTACTGTATGTAACGTTCCAGCGTTTTTCAAAGACGGATGTTGCCATGTACTGCGTAATATTTAATCATATACTTACAATCTAAAACGATCCTAGAGTTTATTCTTTGCTGTCAAGAAATACATTGACATCTGCGGCCCTTATATTCTTACTGCTTCATTTTAAAAATTCCGTGATCGCACGAACCTCCGCCTGGAAGACTATATGGCAAGCGAAAGTAAATTTCGGTCTCCGGTTTTTCTATGAAGAAATCTATTCCCGTTCTTTCCCCTTCGAGCCATTTGTGTGGCAACAAACTCCCACAGGTATTTGTTCTAGGGTTCGATTAACCCAGGAGTGTCTTTCTGATATCCACGTCTCGCATTCAGCTATAACCCTATTCTCACGTAGCCGGTCGGACATTTCCAAGGTCTGGTCGCCTTTGTCCAGTGACGTCTATATATTCTGATGGTGTGGCATGTTTTCTTGTCCGATCCATTCCCCCATCACTTGTACACGTTTTGTAGCATCTGGATCCAATGGGCCTTCTGCAGAGAGATCAGCACGAGTTAGCCTTATTGACTCTTTCTTCTATGTGATGTCTTCACAACAGTTTCCAATCTAGAATCACTCCTAAATATTTAATCCTAACCTATTCAGATCTAAGGTACATTTTTGTACTTGATTGTTTCCTTGAATTTTGAACGGTTTACTACTTATGGACCTGAACAGGGGAAAAAATTTAAAAAAATCTAATTTTTTTTTAAAGAATTTTCAACATGACTAGACTAGACTTTCGTTAATGTTTCTTATTAATTTAATATGGTTTTCATTGATTTTAAGCTGTTTTTTCTCTGGGTGTATATACATATACATATGGTCAAAAATTTTAAAAAGTAAACCAGAACAAAAAACATTTTTTTTAATTTTGCTGGATTTGTTGCCATAATCTGATAAAGGGTAGTTCCATGTCCCTATCCGCAAAAATCCAAGCTCAAAAATTATCAATAACCCTATTTTTAGCGGCCTTTTTCATTGCTTTGAAGTAAGAAAAATATATTGTTCATTTGTTGATCATTTACAACAATTTCGAAATTTGGCCTTCGAACGTTATTTTAAATATAATTTTTTGCAGTATTCTGAAACTATATTGTTCCCTTAAAGTGCAAACCAAAAATAGTACCGTTTCTTTTGTTATTTTCCGATTTAAAAGAAATTAAAAACTGCCGCAAATTCGATTCTCATGTAACAGATAAAATACTGAAAAAGTTTTTATACAGACGAACAATTGTCTAAATTATCCGTGCTTTCGGATTTATCGTGTGTTTTGCACACATTTTCAGAAAATAAAAAAAAATCGGTAGGCTTGTATTTTAAATTAGATAAAAAATAGTGATAAAATATTCTCACGTAACAGACTGGAGAGAGAGGTGAAAGGAATTGAACGGGGTACAGACTTGCCCGTACTCTTATTTCGTTTTGTTTTCTTATTCGCAATTTTCTGCGCGGTGTGTTTCATACGTAAATTTTTTGAAATCGTAATGAAAAAAAAAACAAAGGATATAGCAGTGCAAAAATATTTTGACAACGATGTACAATGTGCTGTATTTTTAGAGCTAAAGACGTTTTTTATCTTTCGAATCTCACGTAACAGACCAAATTTTTTACCATATGTATATATTAATAAAAGCTAGAGTTTTTCTACAATTTTTAATCTGACGCTAAATTTTGAAGTTTTTGGTCATAGCCCACCACGTAATATATGTACATACATATATATTGGTATATGTTTGTACTTATTTGTGTATGAAAGCATTTTCTTATTTATAGGATTTCATTGAAAATTTCATTCTTTTTTTATATTAAGCTTTTAGCTGTGCATTAACAAGTGTCTGTTTGCTCTATAGAACTTTTAAAATTAAATAAGTCATTCTTTGTAATTTAAAACCGAAAGAATCGACATTTTTCTTACATATTCCTCTATCAAATCTTTAACACGTAAAAATATATGTAATGAAATTGATATTGAATAAAAAAGTATTAAGCTCAAAAAGTTCTGTTAGTAAATTTATAAGAAAATCAGTTTACATTCACTTTATGTCATCAGGATAGAACCAAGTACTTGTTAAGCAAAATTAGTTTAGATACATCGCTCATTTACTCAAAGAACGTCATAACTCAAAAAAATGGATTTTTCAAATTAGTGATGTAAAATTAATCCTCATATCGTTCTTCCTATTGTGCAAAAATTTCATACAAATATCTTGTCTACTCAACTCTTGAGAGAAAAATAAAATTTTCTTTTCCCATTAAGTTGTGTGTAAATTGAAAACTTCAAACTCGTTTTCTGGCAAACTGGTTTTTTGAGTTATGGCGTTCTTTGAGTATATGAGCGATATGTACATTTCGAAAATAAACAAAGCTTTGCGGAAAAGAAGAAGAAGAAGCCTCAAATGGATTTTTATATTCACATTCTGCGTTGGCTAAAACTGCAAAAAAACGTATTTTTTATAAGATAATCATTGCTTCTATTTGCAATTGGCTTGTCTAATTCTCTCTTTATATTCTTATAAACTTTTTTCCAAAAGAAAAACAAACGAAATAAATTGAAATAAATTATATATGTTTAAACTCCGAAAATAGCGTTACGTAATCTGTGAATGGCCCCTTTTGCCTTATGTGAAATTTCTTACGGCTTGCCATTTTTTTGTTTCTCATCCCAGTTGAAATATTTGCTATATTGTATCCCTGAATAAGATCTCACCGAAACATTTTTGGGTGTACACCTTTCCCTTATGCCGAGTACACATCTGGCAGTTCTTGTGTTGTCATTTTGTGGTTTCATATTCAAAATGAAATGGTTTCATATTCATATTCTGTTTCTTTTTTTTTATATGGAAAGCAATGCCACACAACGAAAAGTATGGGAAATGACAAACGTTGCCACTAGGACAGACTATTGAGATGTCACAAAATGCGATAGTGTGTACTCGGCATTATAGTTCGTGAATTATGCTCATTTGAAAGTTGAAATTTCTAAATTTTTCAAATCTTTGGTCCAGTAATTTTCAGATATCAACCGATTTTTTAATCTTTTCTTAGTAAAGGTTTAAAAATCGTCACTTTTGGGGAGAAACAGCCACATCTGACAACCGCCCAGACTTGCAATTTTTGTTGCTGCAATTTTTTATAATTCTGCTTTGGAATTGCACAAGTGTCCACATTATGAAATTCTAGTTTTGCTATCATGTCTTAAAAAATTCTATTACACTACAAATTTCCTTGAAAAATTAACAATTCTATTGGCTTTTTAATATATTTTGTGTTTGTCATACAACTGAAGAAAGAAAATAAAATAAAACATCAAATACATTTAAATTAATAAGTTCGAATTTCAAAACAAAAGAGAATTGCAGAGCACATGAAACTGTGTACCCCTCCCCAATCTTCTCACCTCCCTCAGCCATAAACTCAAGAATTGCTGCAACAAAAATTGCAAGTATGGACAGGGATTAAGTGAAAATTCATTGCATTCGTTCTTTCGACCACAGTCAATGATCAAGAGTTGAACATTGAATATGTATTACACATGTTTATTTTTTGGGTGTACTAAAAATCATGTGAAAGGCTGCAGCTATAAAAACGCATATCGCACACTAAACCATAAACAGCCACAAACTCAAAATTGGGAAAATGGTTTTGTTTTTCCATAAACCAGTGTCTCTTTTCCGTAAGGAATGTGAGAACTTTTCGAGTGGAAAAAATTTTTTAACATCCTGTGAACCTTAGGGTGATTAAGAAAAAAAAAACTACATATAATTGTTGATATATTTTGTAATTTTATTTAAGTTACAGAAACGAGGCCAGTTCACTGAACAAAAGTCTAAGGACGGCAAAAATTTCTTTTGCAACACAGTCTTCTTGAACAATATAAAATACCGTTATGCCTGTTTTACTTGCCTCATTTTTGCACTATCAACACTTTTTTTGCCACTCCTCAACATCTGAGATTTTTGAGTTGTAACTGTTTATGATTTAGTGTGCGATATATCCGCAAGAAAGATGCAGCCAATGATGAAGATGCCACTAGAAAACCACACGGTGTAAAAATATCATACACAACCGTTATGGCAAAATTTTTAAAATCTTCTTTTTTTTTCTTAACTAAATTACAACACCAAGCATTAATATTCTTGCATTTGTCTACATACATACATATGTACATATACATACATGCATATTTTAAACTGGTGAAGGGCTTCCTTCTTAAGACAAAGAAATACAAAAATAGCAAAAACAAGCATTTGACAGACATTATAAATAAACTAAATACTCGTACGCAGAGAATGTGTAATATTATACATATGTATGTATGCTTTTATTGAAATAAAAATGAGTGTAACAATTTACAGCAATTGCTGCACAACTATTCTAATAAGCTGAAACATGTGTTAGGGGAAGAAGAAGAGAAGGGTGAGGGGGAACGGATAATGGTTTATGTAGGAAAAAACGCTTGAATTATATTACCTGCCATCCATCCATCCTACATTATTGGAGCTTATACTATGAAGGTGCATCATCATCACATCATAAGAAATATGCATCCATGTCTATTAATTGAAATGTAATAGTTAGTCTTAAATACTCGTACACAAAATGACAATCTAAAGAAACGAATAAAACAAAGATATTGTGTAACTAATTATATATTAGTATTAGCGGACGAGTCAAGTAAATGGATTAGTTAAACAATAACAATCTGGCATTCCTTTTGTTTTTTTGTTTTTCTGTTATTTCAAGTATGAATTCATATGTAAAACCGTTATAACAGAAATAACTAAAGAACAGAGATGCAATTCAAGAACATAACAGTTGTCGTTTGGCTCTGCCGTTAGTGTTGACAACGATGATGATAATGATGTTGATGATGATGATCGACCTTATATGTACGAGTACATATGTATGTATTTATGATCTTTACTTTTTAAAATTTATTTAATCTGAATATAATATTACTACCATAAACACTAAAGTTTGATATTTTTTTTTTATTTTTCTTTCCTTCTTTTAAGTTTTTTTTTTCTTCTCCCCATTTACTTTGGTAAGAAACTATAAAAGTAGAATGTAAACCTTTTGTAAAAGTTTTCTCAGCTGTAACAGGTTTTCAACATTTAAGCTGAGGTTTTAAATTTTCATTAATTAGTAGACAAATGCAAGAGCTTTAAACATGACATCAAACTTATCAATTCTGCGTAAACAAACTGGATTAAATAAAGGATATTCTAAGACAATAAAAATATGTGTTGAAAAGGACTTCATTCATTCAGTTAGCAAAAAGAAAAAACCTTATCAAAAACATTGAACTTTGTGTTAGATAAATAAAAGCAGCAAAATAAAATTCAAAGAAATCAGTTTTAAAGAACTGAGATCGGTTGGTGCATAGATGAGCTAAAGAAAAATATTTGAAAATAAAAAAAGAATTACTTACAAACGTACTCAAAATCCTTTATGCATTTTCAAATATCCAAAATTTCTAGCACCATTCGAAATCAGTGCTTTTAATTGAAATAAATCAACAAAAAGTCAAAAAAAAAGTGTTTCATTACAATATAAATTTTAATAAAAATGTACAGAAACACCTATTCAAACAATTTGTATGGCTTCCAATTGAATGCAACAACAAATTGCAAGAGTTAATGTCATTAACATTTTAAATCGCAGCAAACTGCAACGTGCATAATAAGATTGCGAGAAGCCTTAAAAGTGATGCAATGCCACATGCTTGTATAGAGAGAGAGAGCGAGTGATCTTACCAAGAATAATTATTTGAAATTTGTCTCAAAAAACGTGCAATTTAAAATGAACAATAAAGTGTTGTTGTTTTTTCTTTTTCCATAAAAAAAAATTTAAATTTTTTGCTTTAATACTTTAAGACAGATGAAATCGAATATGCCGAATCATTTACACTCAAACTTTGTTTTGCGATCAAATATATAGACGATGGAGATAGCGAAGGGCCCTACCTCGCTCTATCCGATAATTAATAACTATTTCGTAGGGGAAGTGCACCATCGTTTCGATTACACGAGTTGTTCCCCGACTATAATTATTTTATTTTATAAGTAACAAAAAGTTACCCGCGTGAAGATTAATTTTAAAATGTGTAATACTAGACACAAACAGACCTCTGTTGACTATCAAAAACATGTTTTTTGTTATAAAATGGACGATATCGGGAAGAAACTTTCGACTGAAAACTTATATTGAAAACCTAAACAAATGTTCATATTTTATTGTTGTTTTCAATATAAATTTTCAGTCGAAAGTTTTCTTGCGATTAATTAATTAATTTTTGTCCAACTACAATACAATAGTAAAAGTAAAAAATGGAAAATACTATTCACTGTGTTTAATAAATTTATCAATGTGAGAATCGGACCGTACCGTTACAAAGTACTTACAAAGTTCTGTTACTCTACCAAATCGCTGCAAAGACGCTTTAATACATAAAAATCATCATTTAAGGCTGGTACTCTGATCGAAGTTGTGAAAATTTTTCAGCAGCTTTGATTATTCGCGTGAAAAATTTGACGTGTATTAAATGTAGCCCAACTTTCGGTTTTTTTTATAAATTTCTCGCTTTTATTGCTTGAAAGTATGCAACATTGTCCAAATTCCGTGCGAAAAATGTACCGCTCATGTTGTTTAGCAGCGAAACTAAAATGATGCCAGAGTCATTTTGCATGGAAAAACATGCTGCCAGATAGATTTTACGTGTTTTTCGCAATAAGAACAGATTACTACTTTTGCAAATTTATTTCGCAAATATTTCATACCAAATATTTTTACATGTAGTTTGACAGCATTTCGCTCGTAATTGTGAACGTAGTACCAGGCTTTATGGCAAAAATCGTCAAATTTAAAAAATCGTCAAAATGGTCAAAAATCTTAAAATATAAAGCCAGTGTGTCCTTTTAGGCGCTTATCTATCCAAGTTTTCAGTTTCATTAAAAACATGAAACCTATTTTTTAGACGCATATTTATCTTTGTTTTGAATGTCATACAAATCGGGTGGATAGTTTCGGAGAGGCAGAAATTGTCCCCATGGCCCCACTCGTGATCCTATGTAGTTTTTAAAATATTCGAAGCCTATGTGTCCTACATCTTAGTAATAGTTTTTACAAAATATATAGCCCATGTGTCCTTTTAGTTGCAGATGTATCTATGTTTTGAATTTTACAAAAACTGGTCGGATAGTTGGGGATAGTCAGAAATTGCCCTTTTGATATTACTTTTTAAAAAATGTTAGCCTATTTGCTCATTCAGATGCAGGTCTATCTATATTTTTTTAAATTTCATCAAAGTCTATTCAACCACTTAAGGCTGGTACTCACTATCCTACTTAATCGTTAGAGTTTTTAGAAAATGCAACCCTGACCTAATAAATTGTTATTGTATTTTGAAAATTTTCAGAAGCTCCATTAGATCAGGGTTGCATTTTCACAAAAGTCGTTTGAATATAGATGATAATGAGTACCAAATTTCTTTCTGCGGAATAACACCACATTCCGCTAAATTACACCAAATTAAAATTTATTTTATTTGCATTGTATATAAATATCTAGTTAGTACTAGAGCTTAACTTATCAGGGGTGTTCTGCAAACCGCGCGATTTGAAATCGTGCGATTTCAAAAACGAAAAACAGTGATCTGCTGATCGGACGACTTAGCGCATTCGCAGGTCAGTTGGTATAAAATATCTTAAACATCTAAAATATTAAAACCAATTAAAAAGCTGCAACAAGTCACCTTTTTAATTAAGTTCTTTCCTGGAAATTAGGCGATTTCAAAACGTGCGGTTTACAGAACACCCCTGAATGTAAAAATACTATAAGTAATCATAATTTAGCGGAATGTATAGTTGGTGTATGTGAAAAATGTGGCTCTCAAGGGAAAAAGTTTGGCGAGCATTATTGTACTCTGCGTGGATAAAAGTCTATTAAATTGTACTTTCATCATCCTGGAAGCTTAAATACATAGAAAGCGTATAAATAGAACGCGAAAAACATCATGCAGGTAGCTTTTTAACAAAAAGTCATGTAATAAAATATATAATAACTCAGTCAATTTCTAAGGAATTTTTTAACACAATCCAGTGAATTACTCTTAAATTAAGAGTCTTAATCAATTATTTTCTATAAATAAAGTCACAAACAGTACAAAAATACTGCCTAAGAACGAGTCCAAAATATATATCGTCAGCCCATTATTGGTTTGACCCACCGACCATTTAAAAAAGAATTGAAGGTATGGGGTATATATATTTCGAATATCTGAATCTATAACATATTTCGTGAAATTAATTATGGTTTCTTAGATATTTAGCATTCATTTTGCTACATTTCAACTATTTTAAGGTTTAATAAGTATTGTTTTGCTGTTTGCGTCAAATTTTTCATACAAAAACATGCGAATTAAAGTTAACTCTCGTTTTGCTTCATGTCTATAAGAAATGAATAATAACAAAAGAAGGTGCCGTAAGGAAAATTCAACAGCGACTGTTAAGCAAAAACATCATCACCCAGACGCAGCCGCCGATTAAATGTTTTAATATGAACTTATTAAACACTAAAATAAAATAAAAGAAACCTTAATTATGCCTGTTTGACTATAACAGAAATCATTTAATTTCATTCTTTATATTAAATACACTTTAATTACTTGTTTTTCTTGTATAAGTGTGTAAGCGGATCTATAGTTAAAAATATAACGGGCGGCTTCTTGGTCGGCGTTAAACGATCGACTTATTTCTCTAGGCAGCAAGAAAAATAAAGAAAACAACAAAATTCTCAATTCTCAGCAGCAAAGTATACGTATGGAGCAAAGCATATTTATATAAAGTATATGCAGGTCTACAACAACTAAGAAAGTACAAAAACAACAGGCGATTTGTTTGTGTAAGAATAATGGATGAATGTCAAAAACAGATGAATACAATCAGACCTGTGCAACTTGCATTACTTTTGTAGTGCACTATTCAATAAAATCTCTTAAAAATAATGGATTAATATTGCATTAGCAGCTAATTGCATGGCGAAAAATGTACTGATTTTGTATTGATGTGCTTAGTCATCATGAAGTAAATCAATATTATTGCATTATCAAATATTGTACACAGTAATGTTGAGTAAAACGTTAACCTATTTTATCAGATTAACGAAAAGAAAAACTGTCAATATAAATACAAACTAGATTTCAGAACCAATTGAAAAAAAATTAAAAAGTTTCATACTTCAAGTACGTTGCATCTCGAGCTTATTTGAAAAACCGTGCAATTGAAAAAAGATCAGAACTTATGTTTTCGTTTATTGTAAAGTTATATCTTAAAAAATGGTGATTTTATAAACGAAAAATACTACCGCTTGGAACAATTTCATCAAGCTTTGTCTTTCTCTCGAAAAAATTACAAAAAACGTAGTGATATGATTTTTCGTCTTGGGTGACGATATGTACATAGGAAAAAATTTACATATTTATGTACATACGTTTTTATGTATGTACACATATACGTTGTATTTTGCACTAAAATGAAATAATACTCTTCATAACGGCGGTATACGATGTTTAATGCAAATTTTCGTGCGTTAGTGCAAATGCGGAGCTTTTCTTTGGATTGTGTATGTATTTTGTTGTTGGATTTTAAAGAAAAGCACGAAAATTTGCATCAAACATCGAATACCGCCAATGTGTGTAGTGATGAAAAAAATAGTGAACTAAAAGTAACAATGCAATATTCATGCATTACTTTGAAGGGATTTTAGTTTAATGCAAAAAAAATTGCACTAATATTATCAAAGTTGGTGCTAATGTAATAAATTTGCATTTGCATTGATTTGGTTTAGTGTGGGAAAATGGTCAATGCATTTGGTTATTTAATCCCAGATCTGCATACAACAAAAAGGAAATGTATGGATAGACAAAACCAAAGTAAATTTATTAATTGATAAACCTTTAATATGTGAAATAAGTATAATAAAGAATACATATGTACTTTAATAATTAAATATAATTATTTGTAAATGTTTTGTAACACATTTTTTAAGTAAAAATTTATCTAATATTTTTCACATACGTTTTCAGTATACACAATTGTTTATAACAAAACAAAACAAAACAAAATGGCGTTCGAAAATTGTAAACAACTTTTGACATTCAGGCATTCACACTACACGAAAAAAAAAATTAATCACCTGAGTACTTGCATATACTTTATATAAATTTACTTTGGTATGGAGCACAAAAAGCTACTTTTTGAAAATAAATTAAGAAAAGTGGTGTATATGATTCGTAAAACAGCTCTGGACGAGTTAACATCACGCGTCGTTGTCAATTCCTTTGTAAATGCAACCAGGCCACTGTTCGTTTACTGGTCTTCGAGAGTTTTGCGTCTCACCCCCCGTATGTGATTAGTAGTTGGTGTCAGTTAACGATACCGAGTTACTGTTTCGTGCCGTCGGTTGCTAGCCTCATGCAAAATAAACTTATTTTAATAACCGAGCTTTCTAAGAAAGCACACTTTGAAATCGTGGTGGAGTACCAAATAAAACTCATTTAAACAGGAGAGGATTTTGAGGATTCCGGGTTTCTACACGACGGTGCAGATCGGCGCGTGATTCTTGGGAGAGTCTCCTAAATTGTAGCACGACAAATCGTGTGAATTGGTGATGGTATAATAGCTCTACGAACTGGCCAAATAATTCTCCCGGCTTTAGCGGGAGTAACAGAATAGAGGGAAAAAAAGTGGTGTATGCGGCACAAAACGTATTTTTAATTTTGCAATAAAGTAATATTAACTTCTAACTTTACTCGTGAAAGTTCACTAAATCTTACACATTTCTTGCAAACATGTGTCGGAAGCAATGATGAAAATACAAAAAAAAAATCTATCGGGTATACTTTGAGAAAACTGCACGTAAACCTTCTTTGTCGTTTTTCTCCATTCCGACTTTTTGGCATTTGCTCCAAACCAATAATGGGCTGACGATTCTATTCGAACTGTCTTAGCCTCTTCTTTCTAAATCCGTTTATAAATTTAAAATCGGTTGATACTCAAATTAGTTAGAGGTTGATAAGTGCCTACGAGTATGAAGACCCGGGTTTTTACCCCGTAACTCAAGATTTTGGGGGTGTTTTGATCAGAGTGTTACCAGAAAAATTATATAACACCTCAGGTATTTTTACTTCTTTTTTTTCTCACTGTGTTATTATTATTTTAAGACTATAAATTTAGTCCAAATACGCAGAAACATGCGATTTTAAAACGCTCAGCCTAATATCATTCGTGTGCTACATATTTAATTTTTTTTATTTGGATATTTCATACATATGTACATGTTGCTTTCATGTTTTTTTCTAACAGTTTAAATAAACAAAAATTGATGTGTAGTTTCCACAATGCAAGCAAGTGACTTGTCTAGAAAAAATACATGAAAAACACTCGAATTTTTTAGTGATTCCTATACAAATTTGCACATAAACAAAAAGATTTACTTTTTTAAATTTTATTTTTGTAAAATATATATATATGTATATATGTATGCATATTAAACATTTATGAAATATTGTTAAACAATATAAAGAAAGTATAGCCGGTTTTACGAATAATTACAACCGCAAGGCAGGCGTTCGCTTTTTACCAAATGGAATAGTATTTAAAATTCATCGTTTTCAAATGGATGATAAGGATGACCGGCAGCGCTAAAGGAAAAGAAAATTTCGTTTAATAAAAATTTAATATAATAATATAACATACATATGTTTATAATGTTTAAAATGTTTTCTGCCAGTTTATAGAACACAAGCAAAAATTCTCGTCTTCTATAAACTGGCAGTTAATGTGTAGTTTCCACAAGACAGACAGGCGACTCGTCTAGAAAATTTTTATGAAAATTATTCAAAAATATTAGTGGTTTTCATATAAGTTTTATACTCAAGTCAGGCAGCATCCGTATTGTAGAAACAGAGGGTAAAACAAGCAAACAACAGAATTTGTTCATTAACTAAATTTTTTTAATACGTTTTTAACCATGCCCACAGAGTATTTGAATGAAAAATGTGTGTACTAGAGAGTAAAATATGAGAGAAAATTATATGCACTACGTTATAAAGACTCTGCAATCAAAATATTTTACGTTTGGCAATACTTTTTAACATTTAAAGTTTTAAAATTTGCTCAGAAATAGTCTCACACAAGACTAATGTTTTACTATTTTACCAAAAAAAATTTTTAAATAAATTTTAAACTACTACGGCGATGAAATTCAACATCTAATCACCACTTGACCTCAAAAAGAAATGCCAATTTTACCTTAAGTTTGAACAAAATTTTTTAAAATCGAAGCATTTTAAAGAATTTTGATATCATTGTCGAAAACATGTTTGTGTTTTATTGATCCGTAATTTCTTGTCAAATCCATTTTCGATACACATTAATTTAACTTAAAAACTGCTGGCGGGAAGTTTCTTTGTCGAAATTTCCCAAAAAAATTAAAAAATCGATTTTCGATACACGTTAATTTTTCTTTTTTAACTTAAAAACTGGCGTAAAGTTTCGCAGATGACCTGAATTGTAAAAGGGTTGTGGAATATGAAAAACGGGTTCAGAATCGAATAAAGATGTTTGTTGTGAAGTTTTTTTGTTAGAGACTTTTAAACTTATTATGTTAGTGTATGTAAATAATTCTCAATAACATTTTGAGAGTTTTTTTTACATATAAACATACGAAGTTTTTTAGGTTTTCTCAAGATTTTTTTTTAACTTAACAATTGTGAAAGATGAAATTTCTTTAAAGGCAATAGGACTTCTTCGATTATAAATTTGTAATATTTAGTTCGAATATCAAAAGGCAAAACTACAAATTGTGAGCAACTGAATAACGTTCAAATTACATTAAATAAAGCAAAATACAGTTAAATATTAGTAACAAAGAGGAATCGTTTTACTATTCTAAAAGGTTGAAAAGCATTCTTCAACGTAATTATGGAAACATTTTTACCAAACTTTTTGTAAAAATAATTTTATAGCAGCATTTAAAACTCATCATGGAAAGGATAATGTGGATGAGTGCCAGCTTCACTATTTCCCAGAAATAAAACACAGTGATAAAATGTAATTTAAAAATCAAAATTTAAATCTTTAAAAAAATTACTTACGAAAGTATGGGTACAAGACGGCCATTACAGTCAAAGCTGTCAATGGTGTTCATATCCTCGGCTTTCAGCTCGAAACCGAAAACGTCAAAGTTGCTGGCAATACGGTTTTTATTAACGGACTTTGGAATAACAATATTGCCACGTTGAATTTGATAGCGAATCAAAATTTGGGCCGGAGTTTTCTGGTATTTATCAGCAATAGCCACAATCTGTAAGCATATGTACAAACAAACATACAGTTTTTTACATGTTGATGATATAATTTAATATACACTAATCTACATATATACCTTAGGATCTTCCATTAGCACTGGATCGCCAGCCTTGGCCCAAGGACGATTTGGCGAGCCCAAAGGGCTGTAGGCGGTTATAGCAATATTTTTGGATTTGCAATACTCCATTAACTTCTTTTGGGTCAAATAAGGATGACACTCAATTTGATTGGTAGCTGGTGGTATGGTAGCCACAGCCAAGACACGTTCAATTTGTCTCTTATTGAAATTGGATATACCAATGGATTTTACCAAACCGTCTTTAACTAATTTTTCCATTTCCTTCCAAGTATCAACGTAATCAACGTCGGAAAATGCTGTCTTGCCAGCATCATCAACGGGGAATAAATCACCTCCTTCCTTATAACCCATGGGCCAATGTATCAAATACATATCAATATATGCCAACTTTAAGTTTTTCAAAGTAGTTTCACAGGCACCACGTACTAAATCGGGACTATGAAAGGTATTCCACAGTTTGCTGGTCACAAATAATTCTTCACTAAAGCAAAAAAAAAATAGTAAATGATAAATTTATTTAATTAAATGTGTAACTCATCTTAATAATTGCCTTTTGAATATCATTAAAGGTACTTACCGCTTTACAACGCCCTCTTTAATTTTAGCCTCAATGCCTTCACCCACTTCATGTTCATTTTGATAAACGTGAGCGCAATCAATATGACGATACCCAATGTCAATAGCGTCCTTAACAGCCTGAGTTACTTCACCTTTGGGACTCTACACAATCAAAAAAAGAAAATAAAAAAAAAATAAAATAATTTCACAATGTTGTAAAAAATAAATAGAAGACATCCACCCTTCCTATTCAATCGATTAAATCCATATAAAATTTGTTATTTGCATTTGCATTACTTTTCAAATTGTTTGGGCACAAGAAAAATTTTACTTGTTCCTGCAGAAACAGGAAAAATCCAAATACATTAAAGACTAAATGTCAAATTTATATAATATATTAATAATCCCCCTTATTCCAGTTGTCGACGTCAACGTTACGTCAATACGATACTCGAAAAAATTAGGGTCTATCTATCCCTTGTCGAAAACAACTGAATGCTATTAACTGGCTCTTGCTATTTTCTAGACCTGAATAGAATAGTCTGTCAAAGGCACAAAATTTTTCTCTAAAGCGAGTAATCAAGCTCATTTTTTTTTTTGGTATTGCATTGACGTGACGTCGATGTTGAGAACTGGAATAAAGGATGAATATTTAGTAATTTATTTACAAAATTAAACATCAAATCGCATCACTTAAGAATGGCTGCACCGATTTCGCAAATTTTTTTTTAATGTTTGTCATAACCCAACTTAAATTTTTACGGAAAGAAATTTTGACCACGTCTACTTTTACGCCCACTTTTTTTTATCTTAACACATAGAACGGCTGGACCGATTTGTAAAATTTTTTTTTTAAATATTCGTAGTAATTTATAGAAATAGTATTAAGAAGTGGACGTAGCACCTCCCATTTATAGCATATATATGTTTTGAAATTTCTTGGGAACTAATACGGTAAAACACCTGAGATTTTGAGGGAGTTACTCCATTGATTTCATTGGTAACAGGAAAGTTTCTTCATGCTGTCGTCGTTGGGAGAGCTATCATCCTGGGCCAGCAGCAAAGGACTGGAAGTTAACACAGAGAAAATTTAGTCCTCTTTACCAGGAGGTTTATACTACCTTGGATGGGAGGTAAGCGAAATACTTGGGAATTTCCTAGATAGCAATCTTTCTTGGAAAAGGAACACGCAGCAAAGGCTAAAGGAAGGACTCACACCGATTTTTCCTATTGTTGTATTGGGAGGCATTGAGTAAAGAGAGTCATAGGAGATTGCTTACTAAGGTTCAGAGGTGCGCCTCGCTAGTTTTCACAGGTGCCCAGAGGAGCACACCTTAGGCTGCCTCGGACGTCATTCTACACCTGCTTCCAATAGAGGTCTTTGTGGTGAGAACGGCTACTAAAAGTCTCCTTAGACTCGTTCAAACAGATTTGATGAGGACAGGAGTAACAGGTCACACATCAATCTTAAATGACAATCAGTTTTAGTGGTCGGGGCTCCATAACCCCTGGGTTAACCGACTATAAGGTCGTTTAAATTGATTTTAGTAGAACACCCTGACTGGTAGTTCCGGATAGGTACTATTGGGTCAAATCTGATAAGCTATACGAGGGTAGTGCGGTCTTTAGAGACGGGTCAAAAATGGGGAAGGCACAGGGGCTGGTTTCTATATCTTGGGAACGACCATTCTTAGTTCTTTGAGACAGCCGATTCAATGCAGCGGTACCTAAGCTGAGGTCTTGGCGAACCACGGCGAGGAGGTTGAATGAATGAGTTATTAAGTCAAACGGGAAACACAGGACACTGCGACCAAAGTAGATATATTGTATCCCTTGCCAGATGCTAGAGCACCTCATCCAGACCTACTCTCCTGATGAATCTCAGGATTGCCAGTGGGTCTAGTGTTGGCAGTTCCCAATCCTCCAATAGGTGCTTGCCCAATTGGATATGTCTTCTGTGGCATAACGCTTCACAGTCCTTCAGAATATGCTCTGGGGTTTCATCGTCGTACTCACAGAATCTGCATAGACTGTTACTCTCAATGCCAAGTCTGTTGAGGTGTTTTCTCAATCTAGAATGACGTGTAAGGAAGCCTGTGAGCATTCTTAGATTGTTTTTACTCAGGGAGGCGAGGAGGTAACCTTCTACGTCGACAGCCAGTCAGCGCTAAAAGCTTTGAAAGGACACAATGTCAAATCGAAACTATTTAGCGACTGTAGAAGAGCCCACAACTTGCTAATGGACAAATATACAGCCTGGCCCACGATGTCGACAAGAAAGTTTCTTTCGCTTGCTTATATTGAAAACAAAAACAAAATAAGAGAATTTGTTTTTGTTTTCAATGTAAGTAAGCGAAAGAAACTTTCTTGTCGACATCGTGGGCCAGGCCGATAGTTTCAGACTATGTTGGGTTCCTGGCCGCAGCAGTGCTGAGGGAAATCTGTGGGAATGTGTGTCAAATCGGTTAAATTAGCGATATGTCATTACTACAGGGAATTCAGTAACTGGGTGGCGAGCAGGAGCAACCATTCATGGCAAAGTAGGGAGGATTGTAGACCCTCGAGGGCTATGTGGCCAAGACTTGATTCAAGGAAGATCAAAACTGCTACAGGATATGAATGGGAAGGTGATGCGAGTCGTTAATAGGCCCGTTGACTGGTCACTATTCGGTCAGAGCAAGGACCAGCATTTGGGAAACTGGCGTTCCAGATTTCTGTAGGATGTGCGAGGATGAAGAGGAACCAGAAACCATTCAATATATTATCTGCCATTGCCGACATAGGCTTAGATGGCTGAGCAGACGTTTCCATGAGAACATTAGCGATATCGCAATGTATAAAGTGGAGAATAAAAGGGGATTCATCATAGGACTTTAAATTAATTAATTTTATTTTAATTAAATTTTTATTAACGGTTACTAATAGAAGAGAATCACAATGGACCCAACGGGATCTTCGAGTGGAGGTGTGTTGCAGCAATACCCTTCCTAACCTAACCTAACATACTCTATTGACCTTATAAGCTGTTTAAAAAGAAAATGTCGGAATAAAAAGTGGGCGTGGCGACCTTCATATAAAATTTTTTATATTTTGCAATATCTTTGCATTAACTATAGCAAAAATCGTGAAATTTTGTGAATGTAAAGATTTTTATAATGTACGATGTCATGCAAAAAAAATTCGAATTATCCAATGTGGGTGTGGCACTTTGTATAAAGAGAAAATATTTACTTTGAGATATCTGTAGGACTAATATAGGGAGAACATTGAAATTTTGTAGGGCTAACAAAATTGGAAACAATTGCTGAATTGACAAGTAGGCGTGGTGCAGAAATTTGTGTTCGTCTTCAAAAATAATGAAAGCCAATGTCTAGAAGGAACAATTGGCTTTAACTTTTTAATGTTTAAAGTTGGTGTAGCACTTCCCACATAGAAGCAGCATTTACTTCAAGATAACTTGGAAGCCAAAACAGTCAAAATTTTTAAATATTTTCGTATTGGCAAAATAACGCTTTTACAAGCAGTTTTACAAAGCAGTTGTACAAGCACTTGTACTATTTATGATTATGTTTTTACATTCTCCTGTAAAGTTACAGTTTTTTGAGTTAGGGCCTTTCTACTTGTGTTTTGTGAAGAATTTATTAAGATTTTATTGAAATAAATGTTTGATTCTTCCAACATAAATAAAAGCAGATTTAAGCGTCACCAATTTATTTCATTGCATTGTGAAAATAAGTATACTAGATATATGTATGTGCACATGTACAAGCAAACATTTGTGTGTATTATACGAGTACATATGAACGTAAGGTTGCACAATTTATCTTCTTAATGTTAATTATAAAAGATAAGATGTGAAATAATTAATATGGTGCGAAATTTACAAAAACTTAAGTGGAAAATCTAACACTTGAAAATTATAAAGATGTACTCATTATCTTTGCTTCCGCCATTTTTCTGTGGATGTCATTAAGTGCATTCTAAAAACTCAAAAGTTTTTAAAAAATTTTACTATTTTTTATTGGATTTTACTGGATTGAGTTCGCGTACACAAAATCCAGTAAATGGGAGGGCGAATTGAAAGAGAGAGAGAGAGAAATGACAGTTCATTTACTGAGTAAATGCAAATTTTTACTGGACAAATTTTTGCCAGTAAAATCTAGTAAAACGAAACCATATCGCTCATTTACTTCAATAGTGTCATAACTCAAAAAATTAGTTCTTTGAGTTAATAGTGCAGAATAAAATTCAATTGTGTAAAAATTCCATATAAATAGCTTCTACCATCATTTCCTGATGATAGAAATTGTGACACTATTGAAGTAAGTGAGCGATATGTTTTTAAATATCTAATAATATCCAGGTATTGATGGAATTAGTAACAAGATTCTGATGAATTTGCCACTAATTGCAATAAGAATCCTGCTATTTATTTTTAATGTCATTTTACGAATGTAGTATTTTCCACATAACTGGAAACTTGCGAAGATCAAAATGATTCCAAAGCCGGGCAAAGATCCTACCAAGGCTGAGTCATATAAACCTATAAGCTTACTATCAACAATCTCAAAGCTTTTCGAAAAGCTGCTCATGACTAAATTGTCCAAAATTTTAGCTGATAATGGGTGCATCCCTGACCATCAATTTGGTTTTAGAAGTCAGCATAGCACAATTGAGCAAACGCATAGATTGGTTCAATTTATAAAGAAGACATTTGAAGAAAAGAAGTATTGTTCTGCCCTCTTCGTTGATGTTTCTCAGGCATTTGACAAAGTATGGCACGAAGACAAAGTTTTAAAATTGAAGTCATATCTGCCAATAAACATACAAAAACTTTTGGAAAGTTATATTACTGATAGGAAGTTCACTGTTGTGGAAGGAGACTTCATGAGTGTGCCCGAATCTATATCCTCCGATGTCCCACAGGGTAGTATTTTGGGGTCAGTCTTGTATTTAATATATACTTGTGATATGCATGTGAGCAATAATATCCATATCTCTACAGTTGCCGATGATACAGCCTGTATGAGTATGCATGAAATCCCTTATGAGGCATCCCGAAATCTCCAGGAACATATTACCCAGCTGGAAATATGGTTGAACTTATGGAGAATTAAAGTAAATGAGCAAAAGTATATCCATATAACCTTTACCTTAAAAAGACATACTTGTTCCCCCATTCGAATTAACAATCAAAATATTCTTCAAACTTCTCAAGTGAAATACCTTGGTATACACCTTGATCGAAGGCTTACAGCAAAACATCGTATTGACTCTAAGCTAACTCAAATGAAACTTAAGTTAACTCAAATAAATTGGTTGATTGGCAGAAATGCAACACTCAGCCTAGACTGCAAACTGTTAATATACAAGTCGCTTTTGAAACCAATTCAGCTATGGGGCACTGCTTCAGCTTCTAATGTAGATAGAATCCAACGAAGACAGAACAAAGTTTTACGTTTGATAACATCGGCTCCATGGTACATTAAAAATTCAAATTTACATCATGATTTAAATATGCCACTAGTGACTGAAGAAATTGCAAAATACGCAGACAAGTACTTAACAAAACTCGAGTCCCATCCTAATCCTCTTGCTCGTAATATCTTGAATTTTACTGGACACATCCGCTTAAAAAAGAGGGACACTACGGCTCTAATACTCAACACTCCAGATGTAGCTCCTTGAATATACTTTTATACTTTTATTTTTTTTTTCGCTTAGCACGACTCTTATGTATCATTAATTTACTTTCACTAAGTTTATGTCCGACATTGGTCGGGCCTAATTAATTATAAGTATTTAGATTTAAGATTTTAACACATATTGTTAGTTCATATTTGAAGATACAATAAATAAATATGTATATGTAAAAAAAAATATAAACAAACAAAAGAAAATTGAAACATTATAATATTTATTTAATCCCCTGTTTCTACAACACAGACGGTCGACTTGAGTATAAAATTTATATGGAAAAAACTCGTTTTTTTTTTTTTGAGTGGTTTTCATATAAATTTTCTAGATACTAAAATGTACTAAAATTACTAATTCGACTGACTGGAAGGAAAGTGAACATAATTTGCCATAATTTGTATATGCGGCAACAAAAAATTTTGTCTTTTTCCGTAAATCCTAATTACTTTTCACGTTTAGGGTAAAAAGCTTAGAAACTCTAACAGTCTGAACCGCGATGTCAACAAGAAAACAACAACTTTTCTTATATTGTTTTTGTTTTCAATATAAGAATGTAAGTAAGCGATAGACGTCGACATCGAGGTTCAGGCCCGTAAGTTTAAATAAAAAAACGTACATATGTATGTATTAGATACTTTTTATTATTAAACAAAACATACAATCGTGCATTTTTATAAAACATGAAAAAAACATTCTTCATCGATTTTTCGAAAATATATATTTGCTCCATGCAGCTAACCAGTAACTATTTTTTGCATTTATATACATACATACACATGTATAGTTTTGTATATTTTTTTTTTTTTTTTACATATAGCATGTATGTATAATTTTTTAGCGCCAAAATTCCCAATCAGCTGTTGTATATATTTTACTGGATTTTACAATTTTTCCGTTCGCGTACTTTTATATATAGGGTGTTTTTTTTAGAGGTATAGAACTTCGAATTGAAATAAAACACAGGAAAATCGTTTTAATGTCCATCAATTTGGCTTTATTGGAAGGATAATTTTATGCCATTAACGTTTAAATATGATTTCGGGCATGTGGCCGCCGCGGCTGGCTCGAATAAAGCCAATTCTACAGGTCCAATTTTCAACCACTTTTTCGAGCATATGGGGCCGTATGTTGGCAATAACGCCACGAATGTTGGCTTCCAAGTCCCCTAACGTTTCTGGTTTGTTGGCGTAGACGAGCGACTTCAGCGGATGCGTATTATCACATAGCGAAAACGATCCATGGTTAACCGAATTAATTGCTCTGTCGACCATAAAATGGACGGAGCTTGCGGTAAACTTCGCGAACTGAACCATTATTTTCGAAATAAATTTGCACGATTTGCAAGCGTTGTTCTTTTGTCAACCTGTTCATGATGAAATGGCAAACCAAACTAAATATTAATCACTTAACAGCTGACAAAATGGCCGCCAGTTAAAAAAGTGATGCCAACTTAAAGTTCTATACCTCAATAAAAAACAATATTGAGAGTAATTTCTTTAAATTACTCAGTAATTACAGCTTCCAAAAGTCAGGCAGACGACTGGTCTAGAAAATTTGTATGAAAATCACTCAAAGAAATGAGTGCTTTCCATATAAATTTTATACTCAAGTCAACCGTCTGAATTGTAGAAACAGGGGGTAAATTTTACTGAAAAAGTACTCAAACGCACCTATTGTCAATAACAAAAGTGTTCGAAATAATTATTTTATAAATGCATACATATACGAGTACATACATACATATGTATGGAATATTAGCTTAAATAAACTTAAGAAAATTTAGCATATTTTTGCATACTGAGAGAAAAATATACGAAGAAAAATTTAAAGCAGTTTACTTAAGGATTTTTTATGGGTCCTCTAAAAAATAGTAGCGCTAACAAAATAGGAGGTAGGTAACGCAAAACTTGACAAGTATATATATGTATGAATAAAATTTATCAGATAAAAGTTGAATTACCCAGTAGATTTTAAGTAATTTAAAATTTTGAGTTTAAATGCGTTGTTCGACTGCGTGAAGTTACGTAATTCTATTGGTAAGTAATTCCAGCATCGAGCTACTCTGACTAAAAATGATTTTTCAAAGAACGAATTTGCAATTTTTGGTAAAGCTAAAGGTAAATTTTTTATATAACGATAACGGTTTGCCCGTTTTTATAGTTTTGTAAAAAATGAGCAAGCAGCGGAGTTTAACGAAGTTTGAAAAAGTGCACCCAAGAAATTTAGTAACGTATTCGGAGATATGTTCTCTGTATCGTATATTGAAAACATAGCGTACAATAGTGTTGACAATTCGTCTTACTCTAGTGACTCCCAACGAACGAGTCCCCGAAAAAACCTCAAGCCCATATAAAACTTGAGACAAAAGAAGAGAAAATGCTATTTTATGCCTAATATGTAGGGGTAAAAAAATATTCGTAGAATAAAGTTTTCGTAATGTCTGCAATATTCTGCATACCATTACATCAATATGAGCCTCAAAATTCAATTTTGTATCCAGAACAATACCTAAAAATTTATTCGCTCTAGAAGTTCAACCCTTACATCATCAATGAAAATGTCCAAGTTCACATTAAAGCGGTCATAGGGCTTGAACACAATTGCTTTGCTCTTTGCAACATTTATAGACAGATAATTACATGAAGTCCAATCAGAGACGAGCCTAAGACCATAATCAATGTTGCTTTTCAAAACATCAGGAAAATCGCAATCACAGTTAAACAGCAGCGCAACATCATCTGCGAAAATAAATGATTTGCATATAGAATTATTAACCAGAGACGGAAGTTCATTTATGTATGTTGGTCAAACTTTTTATTATTATTTTTTCGCCGTCTAAAACTCATTTTCAATGTTATTTGGCCATACTATAAAGTTTTTAATAAACACAGTTGCTTTGCATTAAACCAATCACTCCACAATTATCCAACTTTTGAGGATTCAATAAAAATATACGACTTTAATTTCAATAAAAATTTGGTTTTTGCCTTTTGTGACGGACGTTGCCAATAGAACTTGAAAGAAAATGTTCAATGTTTATTCAGATGTGGCAGGCAACGATTTTTAAGTAAGTGCATATTTATCCAAAATATTTTATTTTTATTTATTTAGGAAATACTTTACAAAGTAAATTTGCAAAGTATTGTTGCACAAATATGGGCGGGGTAGCTGGACCATATGCCCAAGATGTTATTAACAGTTTTTTAAAAAGGCTTTGTGACTGACTTTACACGACCTATGCCTTCACATAGGAAGTAGCAACGTGGTTGTTAAAGAAATTCCACAAAAGAACCGCAAGAATATACGGTTATCCGTGGCAGATCAGTCAACCAGTGCGAGTGAGACGCAAAACTCTCGAAGGCCAATAAACAACAGTGGTCTGGTTGCACTTAAGAGATAATTGCCAACGACGCTTGATGTTGACTCGCCCAGAGCTGCTTTACGACTGATTCTCCAAAATATAGTTCCAGTCTTAATTCTGATATAGTACATGCTTTTCTGGCGTTACGTGACTTTGTACGACAAAATGTTGGAAAGCAATTTGAAAATAAACAGCCTTTTCTCAGTAAATGCCCATACAGCGATCTATTTAGAAGTTGAAGTTAAATTTTATTTCTTTATTAAATTTTTTATTGTCTTTTCTTTTTAATTTATTTTATTTTTGTCTTATTTTATATGCACATTTTATTGAAGTGTTGGATTGAAAATATATGTATTTTTTCCCCACATAATTACGAGTGTCGTATTGCGACACGACTACGACGAATTTGTACTAGATTAACGGAAACATGTTGCAATGTTCTTTAGTCTCTCGTAATAAGGCCCATTATTTTTTAAGAGCATATTTCTTTAGTTTTTAATGCATATTGAATACGCATAAAACACTTTTTTTTGGAGCATATTTGTGGTTTCCCTGTTAATAAAAATTTCCTTGGTTGGCTTAGGGAAAAACTTTTTAAAACGAAAACGTTAAGCGATGAAAAATTTTATATGGAAAAATAAAAATTACAAAAATTAAAAAAAAAACAAAATTAAACCGACTTTATACACTAAAAAGTTAGAAATAATTTTAATAATTATGTATTATATGATAACTAGTTGCAGTCGGTACGTACATACTTGTATTGACATCTGTTATCGAGGGTGCAGGTCAAGTTTTTTATTTTAATGATATTCAAATGGATTATTTAAGAGTCCATTAGAGTGTAGTTTATTAACATACCTAAATTGCGGCAATGTATAATATTTAATAATAAATCATGTTTATCAACAAGAATACAACGAATTTCTAATTTTAATAGTCAAATAATAATGTATGTACATACATATTAATTGTGATAAGAAAAATATTGAAAAATTCAATTCAATTTAAACAATGAGAACATTTACATATACATACTGTGTTAATAATAACGTCATTGTAGTTTAAGTGACTAAATTTTATTATAGATAGCAATATGTAGGAGTTAATTTCGAATCAATTTCAAAAGCAGCTAGATTTATTTAATTTTTGCACTTTTGATATACTTAGCTTACTATTATATAGAGAACATCACACAGTTGAGGAAATGCTTTTTAATTCAGGGGAAAAGATTTTTAAACTGTTTTTAAGAGCTTAACTAGAGATGGGCGCGTGTTGAATTTTTCCAACACATCACGAAATCAAATTGAATAGCAAAAAAAGCAAGGACTTTTATTTTGTGACTTTTACTTATTCCTCAAAAAATAACAGTTAATTTTTGATTTTGATTTTTTTGCTCAAAAAAATTTTAATTTTTAAATGGATAAACTATAAAAAAGTAAATTTAATTTAACATATAAAAGTTTTTTTTTACAGACTCTGTATAAAAATCAAAAAGTAACTGTTATTTTGTGAGGAATAAATAAAAGTCACAAAATAACTCTTATTTTTTTTTGAGGAATACGAGGGCGGTTCGGAAACTTCTTAGCTTAGCACAAAAAGCGCGGTATAAACAGAAAAAAGTTAAGTGTTTTGGAAACTTCCATCTCTGCTATGAACACATGTTAAATTTTGTTTCGATCTGGCAACTCCAAGAAATCAAGAAATAACTGTTATTTTCTGAGGAATAAATTTTTTTTATACATATATGTATTTATTTATTGTATCTTCAAATATGAACTAACAATAAGTGTTCAAATCTTAGATCTAAATATAATTATTAGGCCCGACCAGTGTCGGACATAAACTTACATGTGTGCAGTTTCCACAAGTCAGGCGGACGACTCGTCTAGAAAATTTGTATGAAAGTCACTCAAAAAAAATGAGTGCTTTCCATATAAATTTTATACTCAAGTCGACCGTCTGCCTTGTAGAAACAGAGGGCTAGTGATAGTAAATTAATAATACATAAGAGACGTGCTAAGCAAAAAAATAAAATAAATAAAAATCAAGAAATAACTATTATTTTCTGAGGAATAAATAAAAATGAAGAAATAATAATTAAAAAATAATTTTTAAAATAAATAAATTATAACCTTTTACGATCCCTGGTTAAAACTATTTAGTTTTTACACGCAACGTCCTCAGTACGATTCAGTACTCACTCACTCTGCATCATTCTCCCCTGACAATAAGCTAGCTCATTATGAGTTAACATGAGTGCATTGTGAGTTAAACTATGAACTAAACTGACTAAAGTCTGACTCATTTTTGCATATTTTTGGGTTAATTTAGAAGTTAGATATAAATAATTCTTAATCAGTTCATCAAATTCCGACATGGTATGTCTTTAAATCTTCCCTACTTTTTTTTATAACACATTATACAATCATCCGGCAACTTTAAAAATATTACGACGTTAAATTCTTTTTCCCTACTCGTTGACCTTGATGCAATATGATGCATTCTTATACATTTTAGGAATATGTAAGACTGCATTAAAATAGAAAAAATGAACAAGTTTTGCATAACAAATTAGTTTAGCTACTGCCAAATTCCAATCTAGTTATGTACTGCAAATAACGACACTAACACTAACAGAACTTTCTTCAAACAGTCATATTTTATTAATTTGTGAATTAAATACATATTTATGTATGTACATACATAATGGATTTTTCATTTTTTTTTTAATACTTACACCCCAAGTACCTAAACCCAAAATAGGCATTAGGTGTCCATTGTTTAATTTTACATCAGGCACATTCACCATTTTATTGAAAAAAATCTAGTTACAACTTGTTTTTCTTAACTGCAAATACTTTTATAAACTATTATAGATAAGGCTTTAATACTGGAAAATAACAAGTTATGGTGCAAAGAACTTCACCGGCAAATTATCAAAACTGAAACCTCTCCAACAGCTGTTAGTGGTTTTATAGCAAGATTTTATATTGGAGAGAAATGTCAAGACGACGAGATAGTTTTACAGCGCTACCACTTATTATTATTCGATTTTCTTTATCACAATTGAAGGCATTTCAAACAGGTATACGCATTAGCGAGATTACTCATCAGCTGATTTTATGTTTACATGTTTATAATGAACAATTTATTTGACAATTAGTTCTTTGCTACGTTAAAATCCGTAGAAAAGCATGGCAAACATTACATCGTTATATATACAAATTAAATGGAGCCCAAAGTGGAGCATAGCAAATATGAGATTCATTAGTTTATAAAGTTTTTGGAAATTGAATATTTTATTAATTACATGTTGTTGTTGCTTCGAAATTTAACATAAATGCAGATATTTTTGTATCTTATTTTGATTTTGGAAGACCCCAACGCAGTAAAGTTATGTAGGCTCATTTTAAAGTTATATATCGTTACCTTAATATAGAAAGGTCCTAACTCATTTTTTTTTTTAATTCGAGTTTTTTGCATATTTCGATAGAAGAACATCTAATGTATCGAAAAATGCAAAAATAAAAATCTCGATTTCAAAAAAAAATAATGACTTAGAATCCCTAATCTATATTAAGGCAACGATATGTATGTATGTATTTCTTCATAAATTATAGAGCTGTGCCAAATCGTTCATTTAAGTGACCGCTCATTTTCGTTCATTTTGTAAAAAAGAACGAGTTCGTTCATTTCGTTCATCCGCTCTTTTCAAGAAAAAGAACGAAATGAAAAAACAAACAGTTGATTCGGTCAATAAAAAGAGACAAATGCAATGTTTTAGTTATTTTTTGGCAAAATGATCAAAACAAACAAAATAACAAAGGAAAAATCAGCAAGTAAATTTTTTTGCAATATTAAAGTATTTTTTTGTGTGACATAAAATAAGGAATTTGGAAAATATTAATAGCATTAAGAAGTGTTCAAGATGTGTTTTTATTTTGCCACAATTAAGTCTCAGCTGGTAAATAAATCTATGGCCAATAAATAAAAGTCAAAAAGCGGGAGCGAAAATAACTTAATTACGTATGTGAGAAGTTAAAGCAGTTTAAAAAATTCATAATGGTAATGTAAAAGTAGATAAAAAGGCAAATGAAAAAGAGAAAATTACAAAAACAATCCCACATGAACGATGAAAAAGCAAAAAAAAAAAACAAAAAAAAGAGCCAAGTGCGCTCGGTCATCGGTCGTTCATTTCGTTCAATTTATTTTCAGTACTACTGAACCAAAACAGCTCAATAAAATGACCGGCTCACTTCGTTCATTTGAGTGATTCGATTCGTTCAATTTTACTCGTTCGTTCATGAACGACACAGCCCTAACAAATTACAATTATTTTTCTTTTAAATACATTAGGGTTTTAATTATAATAATTTGTAATTATAATTATTGTTATTAATATATTTTTTATTTGTAAACAGGATTTAAATCGAATTACATACTTATATAAATTTAATTATGAAAGAAATTTTTTAACTTTTTCGAGTTCACTATTTTTTGTCAGAATTTCAACGTTATTTTTTCCGCCTAATAAACCTGAAATATTTTTTATGAATATGGGAGTTTGTATTTAAGACTTTTTTCATGTAATAATCTACATTCTTCAAATATAGTAAGTAATAAAAATAAAAAATAAATAATAGTTAGTAGTTCCCCGCAACTGCCGAATAGAGGTTGCTGTTTTCTATATCGATGGTCTCAAGCAGAAACACCCTAACTCGTATTTTTTACGAAATTTAGTTTTTTCAGTGATTCCATTAAAAGATTTTTAAATGCAGGTCAGAAGTATAAAATTTTAAATTAAAATTTCAGCTTCATAAAACAAGCGATATCTTGCCTAAAGATTCTATATTTTATCGTTAAGAAAAACAAATGCTGTTAAAGATTTATGGAGACATCTCGATAAACTGCTGAAATTCTTGTCAGAGCTGTTCATCGAATATAGAAAACGGTAGTTTAAAAGCGATTAGTTTTTATTTATAAATTATAGATGTGTCAGTAAATTAGTAAATTAAACTACATACATACATATATAAATATAATTTTATTTTAATAATTTACATGTTTGGTTTTCATTTGAAAATATTTATCATCGATAAAATCACAAAATTGCATCAAAGATTTGAATTGCCGCACTGTTTGAGCTAAAGCCATATTCGGTAGTTTAGTGGTCAGAACCGTAAATAAATGGCCAAAAACAATAGCATCCAATTCACACGGTTTTTCTCCATAAAAAAATGGTCCTTCTGTGTCTTGAAACTTCAATTCCAGAGTTTCACAACATTTTCTAACTTTTTCGATAACATCCTCTATAGACATATCATGCCATTGATATACTTTTAAAAGCTTTTTAGCTTGCCTCTTTTTGGAAAAGTTTTGTATTTTGTTTAAAGGCCAAGGAAATACATCTCCATAACGTTTCGCTGTTATATCCTCGTAAACACGATCTATCAAGAAACTTACATATAATTCAGCCATAGTGAATATATTTTCCGTTAAGGAAACATATGTACGCATTTCGTCTCTGTCGTCTTCATCTAACCACTTGTCAATAGCTTCACTTTTATGTTCAACAAAATTCACAATCGGTTCAAATTCGGAGAATACAAACGCTCCAGCTTGCAAAACAGGTAGTTTGGTCATCCTACCGCCTGGGGACATGAATTCGGCATTGGCACAGGATTGTACATCAAAGGGTAGGTTGCACATTTTCAGGTACGCTTTTACAGCCAGACAACTGGCATTTTCAGCCAAAAGAATTTGTTCAGCCTCATAAGGCTGATAGAGAGTAGCATCTAATGGCCACGGTTCACTCATGCTTTCAGCAGTATTGTACTCGGCCAACAGCTGTGATTTCTGCATTATTTATGTTGATAGATAAATGATTAAAATTTAAATACTTGAAAAGAAAATCCCAGTGTTTATCGGTAATTGAAAAAATTAGTATTCCATAACAAATAATGTCAGTTGAAAATCCAGTGATGTTACACAGAAGTGCTACCAAAATATATTTTAATGGTAGGCACACACCTTGCGACATGTTTATACAACCAGGCTCAAGACATATCAAACAGGTACACGCATCAGGCATATTGCTCATCCGCTGATTTTTTGTTTACACGTTTATAACGAAGAATTCATTTGACAATTACTTTTATGCCTTGTTTGATGCATACAATTTTTTGACAATTACTTTGTAAAACTATGTGAGAAGCACAGACTTGCACCTAATGCGTGTACCTGTATTTAATGTGCCTTGACCAGGCTGATATGGTTTCATTTCGTGTTGCATTCAAAATGGTTTACCTTGCGGCTACACGTTCAATAAATTGCTTTAAATTTTTTCACACATGGTTTGTCAAAATTTGCCACAATTGAAGTTGTGATGTAGCCTGCAAGCAATTTGATTTCCAATTTTATGTTCAAAATGCCGTCGTCGAGGAAACAATCAAAAATTTTCGCCTCACTGCAGGTACTTCATGAAATAAGTGCAATTTTAGAAAAAGATAACCGATAAAGATAAAATTATTTTTAAACAGCTGTTAAATTGAAAGAAAATTTTAATGAAGCGTTGAAAGAAAAATTGAAGTCCACCTGGTATTCAATCCCAAATGTATGAGTGTGTTAGTAAAAAAGTGTGAATGTATTGAACTTTGAAACAAAAATTGAACCAAAGATTGAATGTGTAGCCTCCAAGTTAATTGTAGATTGCAGTGTGTGTGTGTGTCTAAATATGCAACCTGAAATGTAAACGTATTGCGTGTAAGTAAACCCATTGCAAAGCTACAACATGGACAATACTACAAAAAACAACATAGTGCGGGTTCAAATAACACAAAAAAAACAGTTGACTAAAATAACAATATTTTACTATCTACATCTATATATCTTTTACAAAATAAAGCACTATTTTTAAGTTTTTTCAGTTTAATTCAGCACCAAACAACTGATTATCATCACGGCTTATGAGATCACCTGTTTTATCAATTCCCCGTACATCTTGAAATACTATTCTTGGTGGTTGTTATCAAAGTATAAGGAAGCAAGCGTGGTTACTTGCGGTCTACACCTAACTTGGAGGCTACACGTTAAATTTTTGCTTAAATTTTTTTTTAAAGTTCAATACATTCACATTTTTTTACTACCACACTCATACATTTGGGAATTGAATACCAGGTGGACGCATCATTAAATTTTTCTTTCAATTTAACAGCTGTTTTAAAGTAATTTTTGTGTTTGTAAAAAAGTTAAAACAAAATGAATTTTCTTTGCTGAAATAAAATATGTATAAAATCAATAAAAATAGTGAAGTGCGAAAATTTTTAATTGTTTCCTCAACGACGGCATTTTGAACATAAAATTGTAAATCAAATTGCTTGCAGCCTAGGTCACAACTTTACAGTTTTAGTAAATTTTGACAAACCATACGTGTGAAAAAATTTAAAGCAATTTATTGAACGTGTAGCCGCAAGGTAACATAAGATGAATAACTTTCACAGTAATGGTCATGTTAATGTTTGGCTGAAGCTCTAACATAGTTGTTAAGGAGAATCTGTTTTAACAACAAAGCATGAAATGAGAATAAAGAAGATAGCTCACAACTTCAGTTTACTACTTAAAATTGTGTTGAAAGACATACAAATAATTAAATGTAACGTAACGCTGTAGGTGGTTAGGGATTTATTACGGTTTAGAAAATGTATACTTAAAATTTTTCAAAAAGTGGAACTAAAGGGGGAGGGTTTAAAAACTCTGGAAATAGCGATACGTAATATGTGAAGAGCCCCTTAATCATTAAAGTAAGTATCCCTTATTTTACTCGTTTCACGTAACAAAGGTAGACCTTTAATTAAAAGATTTACTTTGGTTTTGTCTTTCCACACATTTTCTTCCTGTTGTATTATCCCATTTATTATTCTTCTTCTTCATGTGTTGACCAGGGCGCAGATTACGGCATTCGATACAACTCGTAATTTCAAAATATTTCCATATAAACTATTGAAATCTTTTTCAATTACGAGTCGTATCGAATGCCGCAATTTGTCCCCTACTTTATTATTGTATTTTCTTGCAGTACTTTGAATCAGGGGAACAAAATAATCGTTCTACTGACATCACCAAGCACCGATAACAAATGTTAAATACGATCTACAAGCAGCGTTACCGTTTGCGACTAAAGTGGCAATTTTACACTTTTTTGAAGCCTTGCCACTTTTGTTGCCACTTTTTTAAAAATCCCCTTTTTGCCACTTTTTTAAAAATCCCCTTTTTGCCACTTTTTTTTATAAATAAATACTTTATAATTTAACAATAGTTTTGGCTTGAGGTCATCCGTGCGAAATGAAAATCCAAACATTCCAAAGGTCAACTATACGTTAAATTATCTAAGTACTTAATATTTACATAAAGATTTACAAATGTATATGAATTTGTTTCTATGTATCTTCTAAAGAATTGTTGTTTAGTTTTAATGTTAATTATTATTATATTTTATTTTATTATTTTACCGCTTTTATAAATGAACTGATTGTTTTCTGTTATGTTTTTGTTAATTTTTACTAAATTCCAATGTTTTGTTTAAAATAAATGCCTTTATGAAAACGTTGCGACTTTTTTTTCAAAATCTTTTTTTGCCACTTTTTTTAAATCCCCTTTTTGTGCAACTTTTTGAAATTTCTCAACGGTAACGCTGTCTACAAGTGTATTCTGTATTGAACAGCACAAATTTTAAACACGTTAAAAAAAGTTTATAAATTTATATTGTTAATTTTATAAAAAAACATGTCATATTTCTTGGGAAATGAATCCCAGATAAAATTTTGTGTTTATAGAAACAAAGAAAATCCTGATGAATTGTTTGAAAGATTAAGTAAACCAAAATTCTTGGAATTGGAACCCAAACCTACATGTAAGTAACATAATCCTTCACTCAAGGATTTAAATTTTCCTTGGGTATCCGTCTACTTGATGATGCTATTAACAATTCTTTAGTTTTGAAGGTAGGCGCTGTGTCAAATGTTAAAGGATCTGCTTATATGGAATATGGAAACACAAAAGTACTGGCCCAAATTGAACCCCCAAAAGAAATAAGCAAGCAGAACAATAGATGGTAAGAAATAAATACATATTAAAATTTTCATGTACATATAGTTAAGAAAAAATAAAAATTGTTTTCAGCGGCAATCTGGGTATTGTAATTTGTAGTGTTAAATATGCACCACTCGCAAGCATGGAAAGTGAATTTTTAACACGGAAAGAAAGTTCAATGAGCGTGTCTTTAAAAAAAGCACTGGAACCAGTAATATGTCGCCATGAATTTGGGAATTTTCAATTGGAAATAAAAGTCTTGATCATAGATGACGATGGTTGTGCACTAAGCACTGCTATAAATTGTTGCGGAGTTGCTTTAATAGAAGGCGGAATACCTACATACGATCTTATAACATCCTCCACAGTGTGTTTCTTGAAACAACAAGAATTTGTTAATCCCACAGGTATTTAAACAAAAACCAAAGCATTAATGTACATACATATAATTCAAAAACTGCTCTTTAAGCTGATGTTGAAGAGTTGATGCAGATTCTAGCTGCTTGCGATGATAAGGACGATGCAAATGGAGAACATGGTATAGTTGTAACTGCAAGCTTATCATCAGTGTGCCAGATTTCAGAATGTTTTCAAAAGGGTTATATTTTACCAGAAACCTTAGAACGATTATGCGAACATTCACTGGCTATAAATCAAAGGATGTTGGATACTATAAAACATGTGTTGGTACATAAAGTTAAAAAGTATATTGCTTTAGAAGAAAAAAATTTAGAGAATGATTTGGAGACTAGCGAAATAGCAAATAATTAAAAATACAATTTCCAAAAATCAACATCTCTTTTTTATTTTTATAAGGAAAATTAGTTTTCCTGAATTTAGACCTAAATGTAGAAAATAAAATTTTAGATAGGTAACAAAATGGACCTTATTGTGATTGGCGTTTTGCGACTTCAAATTTGACTATTTGTAGTTGATTAAATAAAAAAACGCCAGATTTTCGCCACAAAATCGCCAACCACAATAAGAGGAAATTATTTATTCATCTGTCGAAGCTTCCAACACTGCACCAGAATATGAAAGATCCCAGTATTGCTCAACCTGATGTTTCTGAAAAAATTCTCTGGCCATTTTCTCCATAGGAAATATTTTGAACTTTATTTCTCCGAAGTGTCTTCGCTGACTTGTACCCTCCCATACCAATACGCATGTATTAGGGACCTCTTGGCCATCAGGACCTTTAACTAAATCCTCTTCCCACTTCATGCGATGCATCATAAGACGTCGGTATTTCTTTTGTTGCTTTGGGCCGCCCTCAACAACAACTACACAACAGTCTCGAAACAAAACTACCGTTCCGGTCATATGGAGTTGTTTAGCATTGGTTTCTACTTTGAATTTCTTGCTAGCATTATCCTGGAGATCTCGTATACGATAAACACTAACGTGTACTCCACAAGATGTATCTTCCTTAATTTTCCTTATTTTCTTTTCACTTTTCTGTTCGGCCGTTAACTTCCTAGCATTATTAGCATCCTCGTGAGCTTTTTGTCTTTTGGCCATTTGTTCTCGAACATGAGCCTCGATTTTTGTAGGGTCTTGTACTGCTTCAGTACCCAAAACACGCATCAAATTAGATATGCGTAGTTTTGGTTCCGGTGGTTGTATCAGTCCCAACCGTATTTTCTCTTGTTCTTCCTTCCAAGCTTCCCGTCTATTTTGCCGACGTAATTTTTTGCGTTCTTTTTTGGTAAGGAATACTGGGAGATAAACAGGTTTCAAAGGTTCATCTGAAAATGAAAAGTTTTTTTTATCAAAGTTAATATTCAATTAAAATTAAAAAAATTATTGTTTTCTATGTACTACATTCTTAGTTAGTAACGTTAAAAAAAAATACATACTCGGAGGCTTCATTTGGGTTGGATGCTCAATTAAATTTGTTATTGCAGACTGACGTATACTTATTTTGCTGCCGTCATCTAATGTATTTAGATCGTTAGTTAATATTACGGAGTCCCACCATTCCATAGAAGGTACATCATCGGGCGTATCTTGTTTAGGAGCTATGAGTGCCAATTTCGTGGCCGAACTAATGCCAGTTTTGCGCGCAATTTGTGAAATTTCATTTTGCAAACGTTCTAATTGTGCTTTCATGCGCATTCTTTCAGCCATTTGTTGAAATTTTCCGGGTTCATGGAAACGCAATGCTCTCTTATTGCGATTGCCTGGTTTTTGAGCTATACGATCATCGAAAAATTTTACAGTGTCCTCCTGGCTTAATGACTTTTCTGCGTACGTTTGAGATTTGCTAAAAACTTCTCGTTTTTGAGCGCGAATATTGGCTTTAAGAGTAGGCGTCAAAGTTGGTATATTAATGGCTCGGCCGCTTTTATCGATGGTACGACCATCTTCATCTAATATCAATGGTTTAGGTCGATCTGTTGCAGCATTTGATGGTGTCTGTATGAGATTAGCCAGAGAACCAGATAGTTTTGCACGTATCTGTGCCTGGAGTTCAGCAATTTTTTTTGCTTTGTCAACGTCTTCAGAAGGCGGTTGTTTAGACAGAGCTTGACCGGCCATTGCCACCGGTAACCCAATCTGAGGTACGGAAGCTAATATGGGATCTTTGGATTTTAATTGCGTTAAAGCTCTCTTTCGTTCTTCTATCTCTCTCTGGGCGTTAACCATCATTAGCTTGATCTGATTGCTACTTAAAGAGGAAGATGCAGTTGTTAGGGTGGGCGGTGCCACAGGTAATGACAGTAAAGGAATAGAGGGCACAGTAGGTGTTATATTTTTTTCACCGTTTGAATTTGGTATAACCACATCAAAACGCGATTTTTTTGCTGGCTCAAGTGTAGAGTTGTCAGATTTTGTGACCTCGTCAGTTCCATTTCGTTTACGTGATTTTCTTTTGTACTCATCTAAACGTTCTTGTAGCTTTTCCAATAATCGCGTACATTCTTTAGCTTCTAAATATTTCTCCAATTTTTCACACATACGACGACGGTCATATCCATTGTGAAGTAAATTTTCTATGGAAGATATCACAGACCGTTTCTCATCCTCATTTTCCGTAGCATTGCCAGCCAGAGACACAATATCGTCGTGTAATTCATCAATCTCCTTGCGCGTATAATAGGACATAATTTCACAATTAATATGGTCTGTTAATTAATCATAAACGTATTTACCAATTCAAATTGTGCAGAATATTGAAAAATGCAGTTATAATCCGTCGAAATTTTCTTGCTGAAACCAAAAATGCTGCTGTTTCCAAACGTTTATAGGGTTCAAAAGAAAATGCCAAAAACTGTAATGAAAGCTATCGATAACAGCGACATGAAAAGCAATTTAGTGCCATTTAAGGCAACTATTTAAATGTCATCATCGTTTTTATATTGCACTCTTATTCGTTATGCTTTTTGCCTACGCCCAGTGTTGTCAGATTTATTTTCAGCTGGAAACTCGCAAAATGACGTCGAATATCGCCAATATAATAAAACATTAAGTTTTAGCTAAAAAGTATTTTTCTTTTGTAATTAAATTACAAATATTGTTAAATTTAAAATTCAGTCCGTAACGTCTATCGTAAGACATAAAAGTTATATTGTTTTTTTTCGTCTTTATTCTGTTTCTGTTACAAACATATACATTAACATATAAAATTACTTAACAACAACATATTTCATTCAATAAGGATTGAAATTACTGAACTTAAGCCAGATTAAGAAATTATATCTGATTAAAATTCACTATAGTTCAATTAAATTTAAAATTGTCTCAATCAAAAATAATTTTTTTAGCTAAAATTTAATGTTTTATTATATTGGCGATATTTAACGATATTCCACAAGTCATTTGGCGATGAGGCTGAAAATAAATCTGACAACACTGCCTACGCCATATTTCTTGAAGCCGCTTTTGTGGTAGAACTCTAATTTGTGAATGTGTGAAAAAATAAATTGTGCATAAAAATTCAGTGCAAATTTTAACGTGTTTATACCAGATTCAATAATAAAGAATAGACTTAATATTAACAATGGCTTCGGAAGAGGAAAATGAAGAAAATTTTCAGGGTAAGTGACCAAAATATTTCTTTGAAAATAGAAGCCAAGATTCTGTTGGCTTGAAAAACACGTCGATATGGTGGATCATGCATCGACGATGAAAGCCAGCGGTATTTCGAGATGTTCTTGATTAATACCCAAACAAATAATTTGTTAAACTATGAATTATATATTGCTTAATATCTTAATTATTTATGTGGCTTTAGAAAACAAGTAAAACTAAATTTTTTCTTAATATCCCTTTATTATTATTTATATTTTGTAAAAAAGCAAATGCAATGCGTTTTTGGCAATTTTTTGTAATTTCCCGCATTCCTATTTTCTATTTCATTTCCACTCATGTTTTTTATGGAGAGTAGTGAGAAAACTATATTAGTTTTTACTCTTTGTTTTGTTCAATGAAGAAGTGGAAAAGAAAAATAAAGTAGAGTTGCACACTTCTGTATAAAATTCAACACCCAATTCGAATAATTATACTTATAAATCTTATTCACAAATAAAATGTTCAAATTTGAGTAATTAAATTTTATTTCAAGATATTCGTATGTATGTATGTATATACATCAGCCGATTTAGGCCTTCACCCGCCCTAGACACTTTGATATGCCGCTTTTTTTATTGCATAGAAGTGATTATAAAAAACACTGCTTCTGGTCATGGGCTGTTAGAGCTGAAAATAAGAAAAATCGGACCAATTGAAGAAAGTTCCCCTTAGAAGTACTAAATCTACGTCGGAAAATTTACTTTTTTTTTAAGTTTTCCCAAGTTTTGTTAAGCAAATTCAACATTTAAATTCGGCCAAAATTCAAAAACCAAAACTTGGACCCAGGAGATCGTACAATGCCATTTTCGTCCCCGCCTCCTATTTTGTGACGACAAAAATGATATTTGCAAAAATAATGTAAACATTAGAAGAAATGGATTAGATACTTATGCCTCCTCCCTCCGATCCCACCCCCTTAACGACACTGTTAAATTTTTTTATTGCTAATTTACACAAAATTTTCATTTTTAAGCTATTATGTCGAGGTCAAGGTGTCTTAGCAATGCATAACAAATCCCCCACCATTCCAAACTATTAATAAATGTAATTTTTTTTAATTTATTACTTTATAATATTATAACTTTTTACTTTCAAGGAGTTGCATCCTTCTATTCTTGAGTCACATCATCACATCTTTTAAATACATATGCGAGTAATCAATCTTGAAGATTTATTTGAGCACGTGTGTGCCTTACTTCATATGATTCTTTATCAGGATAGCGTTCACTTTTTTCTCTCTGAATACTGTAGCTAGTATAAACTTTCTTATCGGCACATCGGGTTAATTCATATTATTTTCGACAAAAATTAGTTTCCACAAATATAGAACGAGCCTTTAGAGGTGTTAGCTGTTTTACTTCATCCTCTTGTACAGCTTTGTATGTTTTTTTCAGCTTTGTAGCTTTTGTCGGAGAAGACAATTTCTTTAAGCAGACCTGAGGCATCTTTTTTTAACCCCCGACCAAAAAAGGGGTGTTATAAGTTTGTAGTGTGAGTCTGTGTATCTGTGTGTCCAAACGGCTGGACGGATTTTGATTTTCTGTTTGAAAGGTGCCTTGATCGAGAGGGTTCCTAGCTATGTTCAGCAGCTTAGAAGATATCACATCTTTTCTAGATATATCGGGGGTTTTTAAAAATTTTTAATTTTTGTTATTACAATTTTGTAATTGTGTTTGGGCTGCATGCATCAATAAATCAGCGTCGAACTGATTTCGCAAGATTTCACTTTTTCTTCTCTTACTTTTAGTCAATTCAATGACCAAAAGTAGTCTTTCTGAAGACGAAGTATTGTCACTGTTTTTTCCTGCATGTGGCATGCATGCTTTAGTCCCAGTTCATCCTAGTCAAGTCTTATTGCTAATCTTATCACTTTTTCTTTTTTGAACTTTCATCGTCGTTCACACTGCAAGTCTTATTTTGCAGCTCATATTTTTTATGCATAGTTTTACGAATGAAAAAGCAAAATGTATTGACAGTACATGAAGCTGAGTACTCGTTTATTTTCCCCCTCGTCTTTCTCCCCTACAACAAACTAATCAGCTTAGCAATAAGACTTGCATAGTGTAAACTAGAACTTACTGTTGATATATCACCATCTCCTTGACATTTTAAAATTTCGCACAATTTTCAAACTAAAATTGCAATTTCTCTTCAACGAGCCTAGCATTACATTCCTGTACTATTTGGAACAACTCTAATCTAGTATAAAATTTTTCCATTTTACTCTCGAAGCTTCAAAAGAGTTCTGATAACAATTTTGTGCAATAACCACAATATACATACATCCATTCAAATGTATTCTGAAACCCTACAGATCTGAATTGTTTTTTAGAATTATATTTGATTTTGATAATTTTAAAATTTATTAAAAACATGTACATTTATTTTGCTCCATCAAATAACGCCATTTAGAACGCAGCTGCACAGGTAGGTAAAACCCACTAAAGGGGTGAGTGAAAACAACGTGTGTCGTGCATTCCTTTTTTTTACACAGGTAATAACAGTTTCAGTTGTAATAATTTAAATAAAAAACATCTACACCAAAAAAAAAAAGTTTTAAAATCAAGAAGAAACATTTTAATTTTAAAAACGTAACCTTTATGAAATAGAACTAAGTTTATTTATTTATTTATTTACATTATAAGCTATAGTAAGGAACTAGTTAATATAACTTATATTTGAAAGCAATGGCTACTAAGGCCTTCAGCTTTTTTGATGAGAAAAGAGGAAAATGGTAAAATTAAAAAGGATGTGCAAATAAGTTTTTATGAGTGTGCGTGGTTTTAGATGTCTTTGTATATATTGCTGGCTTTAAGAAATGCTATGATAGTCTGAATGTTGTGGATGGAAGGATTAGTGAGGTATGTGGTAGGATTCATCAGTTTGTTTTTTGTTATTTTAAAAAATCCTTGTTTTAAATTTAAAAATATTTTGAAATCAAAAAATAATATTTTTGTTTGAAAAAGACAACAGCCTTGATATAAAGTTTAACATAGTCCTCTTTCACACTTTCTTTGACTCGTCTAGTCTTGAGTTTTTAGGAGAGAGAGGAAAAGAGAATGGAGGGGAGTAGAGGCTTGACTGTACCAGTCAAGTTTATTTTTTCGTTTTGTTTTGTCATTCGTAATACTCTACGACAACGCAAATTGAACTCGATATTTCGCTACAAATTTGTGTAGCTTCTTCAGGAAATGAAAAAAAAGCAAAAAGGCGCATCGTTTATTTCCCAAGTCTAAAAGTTGAGACTTAATATTTTATAGTGAGGTATAACATATTTAGGATCGCGACTATTTTCACTTTCAAAAACCTATTATTTTTTTTTTACAAAAAAATGAACAAAAAATATTTTGAAAAAAAAATTAAAAATTAAGTTAATTTTTTTTTAAATTAATATATGTACGAGTATGTAAGTAGCTGTTAATATAGCCTTTCACAGAAAAAACATTCGATGTAAAATCTTTATTCGTTTAGCCACAAAAAATGTCTACAAAAACTGTAAAAAAGTCAATAAAAACGTATGCAATTTACTCAACTTTCTTGATTTTACCAGTGACCCAAAACGACATACGAGTATCTCAAGCAAAAGCTCTGAAAATTCACTATAGATGCAGAATTTTGCTGTCTGTCGAGTACGGGCTTAAATGCTTACATTTCTTTAAATTTTTGACCTAATGTCCGGCTAGATTGGTAAAATACTCCTATGTGCGTCGTTGCATTAATGTCAGTTGAAAAAAGCGACGTATAACGTATGAAGGATTTTATGTGACTAGGCCTTAACGTATTAATATGAAGTATTTTTGTTTGATTATTTGTTAAACAACTTCTATATTCATTTCGTTTTTGCTTAATGGTATGGTCACACTTGGGCAAATATTTGCCCAAAAAACGTAACCCCTAAATATTAATGCTTAAAAAGCTTTCAATTCAGAGACGTGTTTGTTAAGTCAAATAGTTTCCAATAATGTTGGATTCTATGACATTCTCTATTAGTTGTTTATGAATCTGTTTAACTTAAGAAAGACGTGTCTGAATCAAAATATTTTTCACTAATATATATTGGTTACGTTTTTTGGGCAAATGTTTTGCCCAAGTGTGACCATACCTTAAGAAACTCGTGAGTAGACTAAAACAAAAACATTTTACAACAAACATTTTTATTCGGTTCTACACAAGGCGAATTGATACCAGGTGGTCTTAATTTGCAACTCTGCATATTCGTCTTGTATCTTCGTTAGTGTAAAATTTCCTGCTGTCAGAATATTTCCTAGCGTTTTGCATTGATTGACAGCAGAGAAATTATGTATGTAAGTAAGGTGAATTAAGATCACCTGATGTGAATGCGCCTTGGTTCTACAGTTGGGAAGTAGTGGTAGTAATTTCTGTGCTAGTTCGACCTCCTGCAGGGTATGAATGTTTATGGACCCAGCAAAAAGTTGCTTCAAAAAAGTTTGCATATGAATTAATCAATAAGACATAACAAACAAAGGTGTGAATTTATCAAATACTTGTAATATATTTTTAATTGGCCAATAGGTCACACATATTACAGAAGAAATAAATAAATAAAATAAAAAAGAATAAAAGTAGCCCTGACAAACCTGCTGATATCGCTGCTGATTTTTGTATAGCGAGTTCCCGGTTTGTACTAAATTTTTGCTCACAAAAGCGCTTTTGTGGAATCTAATAAAACATGCAAAGATAGTAGTTATATTTAAGCGCTCTTCAAAGACTGCTTAATATTTGTATTAAAAAAAGAATTTTTTGAATATGTTGTTATTAAAAATGTAACCGACTTTATGCACTAAAAAGTTAATAATAACAAAAGTATTATTATATGTGTTAAATGATTAACTATTTGCAATCGGTGCCAAAAAGGTTGTTAACTAACGCTGCAGCCACACGTTAAATAAATCGCTTTCAATTTCATCACACATACTGTGTGTCAAACTTCCTTGAAATGCCTCCGACGAAGAAACAACTCAAATTTGTAGCTTCAATCAATAGGTCCGTTTGTTTACCCAAAAATTTTTAAAATTTTGTGGAAATTTGTACTGGATTTTACTGAAATGATTTCGTTTACACATAAAATTGCAAAAGAGAGTGCGAATTTAGAGCGTAAATTGACAGTTGTTGACTGAAAAAAAAGCGAAAAGTATGATGTTCAAGGTGAAACAAACTTAAGAATAAATTGATATGTGAAAAGTAATGAAAATGATTATAGCGATGTATTGTAACGTAACCTACTTTTCATATAAATATATCGATCAGCTGTTTCCTACATTACAGTTACATTGCGTTACAGTCGGCTAACTGAGCCCAAATAGTAGTTAAATTTATGAGTTTTTAAATTAAGTTTCATTGTATTATTTACTTTAATTTTTTAGAGATCTAAGGTTTATATATATATGTGAATACTTATTTCTGCATACTATTCAAGGTAACGACTATCAAAAATCAAATATTGATGAATTTTCATATGCCATTTACTCCGAATAAAAACTAAATCCAAATACATGCTAAAACTGTCACAGAACTTCTATTTTAGAAATATATATCGCTTCAAAGTTATAATTATAAAAATGCATCCATCAATTACCAAAAACATGTATTTGATGGGTAGTCAAAACAATACATATTATACAACACTATGATCAGCTGTATTGATTAATCTGCAAATTTGTGCAATTTTTCCGTTCGCGTACTTTTTTGTGCAAGTGGCATTCTTGAGAGTAAAATGTTCAAATTACCCAAAATTTGCTCAACTAATGTATTTTACCGGAAAACTAAACAAACGGACCTAATGTGTGCTGTGATCAGCTGTTCAAATTGAAAATTAAATTGCCATATAAATGGATAGGTGAATTTGAAAGCAATCTAGTTTTCAATTTAAAAAGTTTTATTGTTAGTAAAAAATCTAAGTGTATTGCAAATTGAATGGAATTGAAAGGCAAAAATTTAAAGTGTGGCCCCCAAGTAAATGCAGAAATAAATTTCTAGGTTGTCAACTAATAAGATAGATTCTGCCTTTTTGGCACCGACTGTAAATAGTTAATTAGTTAACGCACATAATAATTTTGTTATTTTTAACTTTTTAATGCATAAAGGTTATATTTTTTCAATTTTTTAATGTTAAAAAAAATTTTATATTTTTATTTCCTGGTATTTTGTAGTGCTTCCATTTTGAGCAATAACAGTCCCCTATTGTGAATGGCGTCGTCGACGTCACATCAAGACAACAGTAAAAATTGTGACTTGTCTACTCTTTGTCGACAACATTTGACTACTATTAAATTGCTCCATTAATTTACAATGCCTTACATAGTGTCCACAACTGATGATTTTATATCATAATTCGTAATATGACGTCGGCAGAGCAACTCTAATTTTTTCATTAATATTAACACAAAGGGGTAAACGTTAATGATTTTATATCATGATGAATCAAACAAATATTTGCCAAAAATATGTAATTTGCGTGTTGTTTATTTTTTTAGTCACAAATAATTGTGCCGTCTTTTTTAAAAGAAAATTGGTGAATAAATAAACGTTAAATGCACAGTAACACATAAAATGATATTTGATATCAAGATGAATTTATCAGGCCGTGAGCTCTGATGATTATATCATAACGCTGCTATAATATTAATAAATTGAGTCTATACGTGATGAATTTTCATCATGATATATATCAATTTGACATTCATCATGATATAAATTCATCAGGTGTGGACACTATGTTAGAGATTAGTAAGAGATTGTCAGTAAGAGCCAATTGTTGTCGATAAAGAGAAGACAAGCGACAAGCGACAAGCGACAAGCGTCTTCATGTGACGTCGACGACGCCATTCACAATAAGGGGGCGGCAGATTTTAGAGGTCTAGGAATGGATTTCATTAATATTTTTTAATATGTGTAAAAATTGTCTCCATTCTTCCTCTAAAGCCGCTTTGATTGAGTTCGTTCACATTGGAACCTTCTTTGTTTTCGAACTTCAATCTACAGCTTGTGCCACAAATTTTGAATTATATTTAAATCTGGAGATTGTGGTGGGATTTTGGTGGTCTTCGGGAAGTGGAATGTGTCCCTTAAGCCCAATGTTTCTATACTTTGTTTCAGATTATTTTTTTAAACTGTTAAAATTTGAAATTTACATCCTAAGCAAGTGCTTAGGATTTAACTCCTCGTTGGGCTTTCTGCACACATTAACGAGCCCAAATTATTAAATTTTGAGTCCTCTACAAACAAAATATTTTCCGAAAATTAAAATTCTTTCATTTTGGCCAGCTCTCCTGAGTACTCTTCGTACATCTTCTGCATTATATTTAATAATTAATTGTTTTTCAACCATGTCTCTTAATTCTGGACAACTTAATCTTGAATTATTTCTGGTCTTTTGGAGTACCCAACGTTCGTCCCTGTCAGAAAAGTTTTAATTTAATTTAATCTTTTTTTTTACAAATTTTTTGTCTATTAGTGATTCGTTTTTCCTCCTTAAGCCTTTTAATAATATATTTTACAGTTCTAGGTGGTATTTTAACAATGAAATATGTCGTTTTTAATTTTTAATAACAATGTGTCCAAAAGTTAAAGCAATAAGCTTAGATATTAAAAAATCTGATTGTTTCAGCATCAAATTGTTGGGCACTCAAAGTCTAGTATACAAATCGTTATAAGAAATTATAAAAATAACAACAGCGTTAATAGTAGGTCAAGAAGTGGCCCTCCGCCAAAAATTGATCAACGTATAAAATGACACATATTGAAAAAAATTTACAAAAATACGGGTACAACTGCAGTTGATGTTGCATGCATTGGGAAGTGGAGTTTGTAATAGCCGAGTGCATCGAAATTTGCTTAAAAGCATATAAATGAAGATGAAAACGTTTGGAAAAATGTTGTGTTTATGGAAGAGTAAATTTGATTTATTCGAATACAATGGAAACTAAAAAGTTTGGCGTAAAAAGAATGAAGAGCTCGAACCTAAAAACCAGATCACCGCAGTAAAACATGGAGGCTTTATGGTTTGGGGTTGTATGTCGGCGGCTGGGGTAAGAAATTTTTGTTTTTATTTAGACAACAATGGATCGATTTATGTATTTGAACCTATTAAAGGATAATTTGAAGGAGTCAGTAACCAAAATGGGTCTACCTGGAAGCTGGTGCATCCAACAGGATAACTACCCAAAGCATACAGCGGCCCTTGTGAAGGAATATAATGTAAAATGTTCCCAAAACAGCTGCATTCTCTTCCGCAGTCGCCTGACTTAAACCCCGTTGAAAATGTATGCAACGAATTTATCAGAATATAAGAAAATCTGCGGCAAAGTACAAACAGGACCTAAAAAATTCTCTTGTGAAAATGGTAAAAAAATTTCGGAAACCACCGGTAAACTGGTACATTCTATGAAAAATCTATTAAAAGCCGTATAGCTTTCTGTGCCACTACATATTTGTGTCCCAAACCCAATGCGACACATGTAACACAAGCATATGTATTGTATATCCTACCAAAATTTTATGGCATGTATTCAATACAAATTATAAAACCCGAGAATACTAAACCTGTTTTTTTAACGTTTAACACTATACCCCGCCTATAAGGCACCACGAAGTTGTATATCTCCGAAACAAAAAAAATTGCAATGAACGGCCACTCACGAGCTCAAAAGATAATCTACTGAGTTGGTTGGAAAGACTGTGTTGTTATTTGCACGCGATCGAAATGAATAATGCAAAATCTGAATTCGGTGCGACTCTCAGGCGGGGTTTAGTGTTCTAGGGCTAAAAAATGTAGCCAACTTGCTGAAAATTCTCGTGAAGTCGCAGCCAGAAAAGTGGTCATTAATTACATAATAATGTGAGAAATAATGTATTATTTTCCAAAGCAAGACAATGCATTCCCTTAAGCCTATAGTACACGGCATGTAAAAAACCACATGTACATGTGGTTCTGACATAATTTTTACGTCATCACGAAACTACATTTGCTGCATCGTCGGTTGGTTACTGGTTTGATTTATGGAACAAAAATGTGTTTTCGAGAAAATCGATGAAGAATGTTTAGTTCATTAGTTTTATAAAAATACACGATAGAATTTTGGTTTAATAATAAAAGAAATAGATAAATATGTTTTTTAGTCAAACTTAAAGTTGATAAAATTTTTACATCCAACATGAAAAGTTATTAGGATTTAAAGAAAAAATTACAAAAATCTTTGTTAAGACATGCCCCAATCATAATAACAATATTGTTAACTGCCTTTCAAGTAGGTTAAATTACTGTATATATTTAAGTAGAAAATATCAATTTTATTCATGTAACATGAAATTTAAAGGAAAAACAACGGAAGAAATAAAAGACAGTTTGATTATATTCAATAAAAGAAATTTTATTAATAAAAAATAAATATCAATTTCATTTGATTAAAACATAACACAATAATAAAATTTTTGTATTTTGCTTTGAATCACGTTCGTTGAGTAGAATATGCATTGATATACATCATAACAATTGCGAATAACAATATTAATATTTTTACGTTGGAAATCTGCCACATATCCCAAAAATTGTCGATTGCTTTAAAACCATTTTTAAATGTTCAACAATTGTGGAAATGACGCAATATTACAGCTCTATATATCCTGATATACTCAAGATATCGGAAAACTGATAACGAATTTGGAAAGAGGACACATTATTCATATATAATCAATCAATAACTCAATTTTTTTTTAAATGTTCCACGCATCGAACCAGTAACCAACCGACGACATGTCGTGTACTAGTAACATATGTACATGTATTGGCTACATGTGCCACACTTGTATTTCGGAGCATAAATACTATAAAAATTTTAAGGAATGTAGCCAATACTAGTAATTGTAAAAAATGCAACCAACATGCTGAAAATTACCGTGACGTCATCGCCACATGCGCATGTGGGTTTTTACATGCCGTGTACTGAAGGCTTTAGAAATGAGAGGGTAATGTGATCGAACACAATAAACTCACATTGATTACCACGTGCATTACCACATCTGCAGTAAAAGGAATGTACGCATTAAAATAATTCATTACTTTCCTAGGATATGTTCTGTGTTAACAGTAATGAATTCTGGAATGAAAATTATACATGCTGTGCATTATCTTTACTACTCACTGCCTTTTCCCACTGGGAGGCTTACACTTTTTGTGGTGTTATTCAATAGACAAAAGTCAGCTGTTTAGTTAAAGCACATTCTATTTTAGAAAAATTCTATACAAACATATTAAAGTTTTTATATATAAATAACAATATTGTCATTACTTAAACAATTAATTTAAGTTATTTCTTCAAATTAAAGAAATTCATGAAAAAACAAATTCATTTGTTTTTTTTCTATTCCTCTTTGTGCTTTTCGTTTATTTTAATAGAGCTGCCACGCGATATCAAATTTATTTAATGCAAACAAAAATAATTGTACACAAATATTAACTTTTTTATAAAATTTAAAATTACATGCATAAATAGGTATATGTTCACGTATGTTTGTATGTTAAAAATTATTTTAAAATGAGCCATTTATAACAAAATTGGTTCATCGCATTTGGAAAAGCTGTCCTGTCCAAAAGAATTAATTTTCTTGTGATCAACTAAAATAGAGTTGTGTGGCTATTAAGAATAACCGTAGAATATCTTACATATGTTTCTTTCTCATTCGTTGTACAAAGTTTGCAAATTTTTTCTAGGTTATTGCTAAATCATACCGTGTAAACTAATAACTTTCCTACAAAGCAAAATAAAAATTGCAAATAAATACTTTGGCCTTTTTCTTTATGTATACATGGCTATCCATTTCATTCAAACATTCGCAAACCGCTGGGAAAATTGACAATACATGGTAAATAAAAAAACATGTCATCTCTTTTACTCCCAGTACGAATGTTTCTTTTGTCGACTTGTTTCCCTTGAATTTTTCTTTGTATTGACCAAGGCATATCAAACAGGTACATGCATCGGGCAAATTGCTCATCCGCAGATTTTCTGTTTACACGTTTATAACGAAGAATTCATTTGACAAATACTTTTGTGCCTTGTTTGATGCATACAATATTTTGACAATTACTTTGTAAAACTATGTGAGAAGCACAGAGTTGCCACACTGTTTTCTCTAATGCATGTACCTGTAGTAAATGTGCCTTGGTATTGACAAAATTAGAGGAATGTGATGAGAAACAACGATTCATTGTTGCTTGGACGTGGCAGCCATGACGTGATTTTTTGACTTTGAATGAACGCAAAAATTGGAATTAAAGTATATAATCAAGTTTTAAAAAAATATAAAAATTCCTAAAATCTTTAATATTGCAATTAACTCGAAAACGTGTTGTATACTGTGATTAAAAACATCGAAATCTCTTTTTGTTTCAAGGGTAAAAGTGCCGGAACAAGATTGTGAAAAATTCATTTGTAAAAAAATCAAGTGCGTAATTGGTAATATTAAAAAGTGAAATTTATTTTCACATGGAAAATAAATGGATTCATAAATACCTATATCTTTTAATTAATTTCCCAATTTTGTGTCGAAAAAAAAATGCATAAAAAGTTGATTTTTTGAAGTCGTCTTTTGGTTTCTTGTTTAATGCAACAACAAAAATGGTTACAAAAATTGTAGTCATGCAAATTTTTTTATTACATTATGAAAAAGTTGACGCATCAGTAAAATAAATTAAACAGTGCATAAATGCAAAAAAAAAACGTTTTTTCTTTTTTTATTTGCGAGTGAACTAGGAAAAATGAAATAATAAAAATATGCCTATAATGGAATGATAAAGAAAAATTTCATCAGTCACCAAATTTACCACCGAAAAAAACCATTATCGCCACAACCACCTCTATCTCGCTCTTTCTGTCTCACAAAATAATGCCAACAAATGAACCTTCCAAATTATCAACAAAAATAACAACAATATCAATGTATGAACTAAGTTGAATTATACAGCAACAGTAAGCAAAAATGGTATAAAAATAAGCACCAAACCACTAATTCCACCTTCGTGTTTTCAAAAAGTAAAAAATGAAATCCAAAAATTAACAAATAAAAAAAATAACCAGCTACTGTGAAAACAACAAATTACATACATAGATATATATGTATATACATACATATGTATATTGGCCAAGTATACGCAACAACCTTGGTTTAAATAATTTAGTTTATAAAAATTATTTTATATTTTGCTATAATACTACTTACTATTCTACCTATGTACCCTAACACATATGCATATATGTGTGTATACATAAATATATATATCTATATATACATGTGTATATAAGTGTATTTATGTATATTATCACATTAAGAATTTTATGGAATATTTTTAATGAAAACAAATTGCTGATACATATTTACATTTTTCGTTCCCGTATTTTTTCCTAAATTCATTTAATTTTTATACATTTATGTGTTTCTGTTTTTATCGTGTTTATGTGTAGCTGATATTTTGCATTTTTTATGCTGCAATTACATTTCTCTCTTTCTTACACGGGATTGAGTTATTTACGAATGTCGGAAAATCCCAGAAACCAATAGAAAATTCCACATTATAAATGAAACAGTTTGTCAAGAAAAAAAAATAGCAAGTACATATCGTTGCTATAGTTGCCAGATGAAATAGTGGTCAATTCGTCAAATTTCGAGCGAAAAATCGTCAGCATAATTATCTGAAAACGTTTAAAATTCGTCCAAAATAAATCATACAATTTTATACTACAGGTACATTCATAGCAATGCACATTAAATACAGGTACACGCATTAGGTGCAACTCTGTGCTTCTCACATAGTTTTACAAAGTAATTGTCAAAAAATTATATGCATCAAACAAGGCATAAAAGTAATTGTCAAATGAATTCTTCGTTATAAACGTGTAAACAAAAAATCAGCGGAAGAGCAATATGCCTGATGCGTGTACCTGTTTGATATGCCTTGATTCATAGTTTTTCATAATACAAGCTAAATTCTTAAGGTGGAGGTACGTATCACGCGGCAACGCGTTTCTTGCTTGTTAAACTTTTAACGTTATAAAAATGCAGAGTTACACATCACACTTTTGAGGCTTTTTTAGTTGTAAAATTTCAAGCCTTTGCCGGCTATTTTTTTGTCTTGCATTTACGTTTTATTTTTCTTTAAATATTTAATGCATTTTTTATCCATTGTTTAATAAAAAAGTGAATTTCTAATAATTTTTGTGTATGTTAGCATGTGAATCTGGCAACACCAGCTGTCATTTTGTATACAACGCGTGAAAGTTGAAGAATGTTTAACTTTTTGCGAGGTATGCGCGTCGCAAACTTCTATGTAACTTGCCTTTATGTTCTGTATTTCACGTGGAATTAAAACGTGTAGAATTGCCACAGAATTGTTGTTGGGAATATGTATTTATATATAACAACAATGCTATGGCAATTCCGAACGATTTAATTTCACGTGGAATACAGAACATAACCCAAAACAAATTTTATGCTATTGTATTTAGGCCCAATAATTGAGTTATCAATTATGTGTCATTTAGCTAATTGCCACTTAATTTTAAGTTGTACTTAAATGTAGTTTAATTTTTTCAGTCATAAAGTTAAATGCTAACTTAAATACTGTGAAAGTATGGTAGCACTGAGAAATGTCAATAGTTCTAATAGAAAACAATGTTTAATGTAAATAACAAAGTTAGGTTATCAACATGTAGAAAGTTAAAATTGCATAAAAACATATTTTATGAAACCAAAAGAGCATCCAAAAGGATTTTTCTACCCCCTTATGAAAAAAAATATTTTGCTTTGGCTTTAAAGTTCATAGTAGTTGCCAAGCACTTTAAGGCTAACTCTGGTTTTAGACTCGGCAGTTTTTCTTGCTCAACTTTTGATTTTAACATGAGAAAGAAAAAGATAGGTATACAAAATGTGTATATTACTTTCTCAACTCTCTCATAGAGTTGAGCAACTAAAACTGCCGAGTCTAAAAGCAGAGTAACATTGCTTTGTTAAGAAATTATATGTAAAAGGCAACTTTAATTATTTTGTGATTTAATAATAAATACTGGTAACACCACCGTGTTCTACAACCACTTCACAGCTTATGATGTACAAAATCGAATACAATTTCAGTCGAGTATTCAAATAATTTTTTATTTTATTAAATAAATTTTTATTATCTGAAATATGTGGTTCTATGTGGTAGGAAAACAGAGAAACATTTCTATGAAGTAAATGTATAAAAATATGATGAGCAAAGAAAACGTATCACAATTTATTTTATTAGAATGAAATGAGTATTCGAATATATCCAGCTTTTTTCGATTTGTTTCGATTGTATGTACATCACTAAAACTTTTTTGTATAATTGTATTTATTTTAATATTTTTTTTATGGATTTTGCTATGTATTTCGAATCAGTTTGATAATTTGATGACAGAAATAATAAATTTAAGATAAGAGCTAGCTTCTTCTTTCTAGCTTAATTTTCAGATGTAAAATGAATCAATATGTGATATATTAACAAAAATATTTGAGGTACATAATACACATTTTGGAAATATCTTAAAGTAGTGTTAACAAACGTACATAGGTGCCTACTTTAGAATTTTGGTATAATAATTTTTTAGAATACAACTTTACTTAACATTGCTTGGCAAAGCTTTGTTAAGATTTTTTGCATACGACCCCAAAGTTTTAAGTGTGTATCAGGGAAAACTTTTTCCAATTTTAATAAATTCAATTGTCTGAACTCGGAATCTGTTTGCAGTCTTTAACATTCTTCAACAAAGTGAGAAAACTCATAGAATATAGTAGAATGATATTATATTTTCTATAATAATATTATAGGGATCAATGAGGCTTAAGGCTTCGAAGTCAAATCTTATCACACAGTCCTTTATAAAAATATTTTTAAATTTTTAATGATTTCACATTTTTTCAATTTGAGCAACTTTAGCATCAGCAAATATATCCCTGGCATATATTCCTAAGTAAATTTAATCAATGTCTAAAGAATTACTCTTATCTTTATAATCCACCAAATAGAAATTGGCACACTCAATCAAATCTCCTTTTAAAAAGATACTCATATTTTTTTAAGTTGTTTTTGAAATTGACCATATTAATTTTGTATTTCTGTTGTTTCATTTGATAAAGTGTGTACAATAACAGGTTTAAAAACGTTTAATTTCAAAACTATTAATACAAAAATTAAGATTGATTGCCTGCCTTTACTCCTTAATTTTATTGCATATTCTAGCAAAAGGTCAAGTTTTAAGTTGTTTTAAAGTTCTATAAATGGTGTCAACTTATAATTATTTAAAGATCGTCAATTTGAAGGCGAAAATCGTGCAGTCGTCAAAATTTTATATTTCGGACCCAAAATCGTCAAAATGACGATAAATCATCAAATCTGGCAACCGTGATAGTTGGTCTCAAGTCAGTGAAGGGAAAGTTGATACGATCGTACTTTTTTTGATAATATTTTACATGAAAAAGTACCGTAGTACTCCCCTAATTCATTTGATACTCTCACTGTCAGTTAAAAATGCAGTCAGAAGACGCGAGAATGCATATATACATATATGAAAATATTAACAACAGGTCAGGTAATACTCGTAAATCGGGAACTTCTATTTATATTCTATAATTTATAAAAAAGTTACAAGCCTCAGAACTTTTTTTGAGTCCCAGGTGGTAAGTTTTGTCCCACTGTAACTCCTCTCCAGCTTAAGCCAGAAGACATGATTTATAAAGCCTAAGTCCTCTAAAGATGTTCGAAGTTTCAGGTAAATCCAAAGTTCCAAATTTATTACCATTTATTTTCGAAAAGTCCCCATGACGCATTAGATGAATACACACATGTTTCCTGATATATCAAGAGTAGCTCACTCCTCTGCAAATGTCGAGAGGATTTTCTCTTATGCCAGCCATACACTACACAAGTTCAGTGCTCAAGTCTGGCACTGCGTAAACTAAGCTTGTGACACATACTATACAAGTAAACTGTGCAATTTTTATTTTAATGCTCCATAATGGAGGCTATTCTTTGTATAATTCTAGAAACTCTGTCCAGAATATCTCATGAAAAAAAAGGAACAGGCTTTTTGTTCCAAAAGGATCAAGTCTTATCCTGGTCAAAGATTTATTTATTTCTTGTTAAAAGTTTAACATTTGTATGTGCTTTGTGTTAATTTTTTTTATTTCTTTGTAAATGAATTTTATATAACTATTTGTTAATTAAATAAAAAATTATAATAATTTTTTGGTACTCGAGATCTAAAAAAGCACTAAAAAAAATTTTTTTGGTACCGAAATGCAAATCTCATTTCCCATCACTGTCTCAAGTAGAAAGGACCTAACTCAATAATTGTAACTTACAGGATAAGTTAAAATCATAAACACCCTTATTCCAGTAGTCGACATCGACGTCACGTCAATATAATACCAAAAAATTGGGGCTTGTCTACTCGCTCTGGAGAATAATTTTGTGCTATTGACAATCCCTAGGGTCCATAAAAAAGCATGAGCCAGTGATGCAAAATGTGGCACAATTGGGGCATTTGTGGCACTTTAGGATGTTTGATGGCCCTATGGTACTCTCTAAACTATTTTGGTCCTTTCAACTCAAAATCCAACTACATACTAATTTTTAATGTATTTTTATCCTGTTTCAAACACTACTGTTGTTTAGAACAATGTTTTGATTGTCAAAGAAAATACTTCTTATATTTTTTTGCAAACGTTTTGAGAAGAAATTTAATAAATTCAAAATACGTATCACAATTCGGGAACTGTTGTACTAACAGCTTAGGGATTATAAACAATTAAATTAGAAATCCATATAAAATATGTTTTTTAACTAAAACTTTTTAAAAATTAAAAAAAAATTATTTTCAAAGCTAATTATTTGATTTTTTCAGTAGGGGTCAATTTTGATCCATGATACCAATAACGTAACTAAAAATAACGATACCAGTTAAGGTTTAATGGAAATCTGCGTGACTTTTTGTAGGGTTTTCAAAGAAAATTTTCAAAACAAGGCAGCTCCAAAAAGCATATTGTGAAATGGCACTTACTTTTTTCACTGTAGGGATTTCTAAAAAAAAATTGTCAGTGTCTATCTGAACATCACTTCCAATGCTTTTTATGCTTATAGTACATATCTAATATTTTTTGCCGTTGTGCTGATTTTATCAATTATTATATCTATGTGCTTAAAGGCTTGTATTGTCGTTTTATTCAGTTTTTATTATTGCTTTTATTTCTGTTGCTTTTATATTTGTTATCTAGCGCATTAAAATGTATTTCATACTGTATGCAACAAATGATCACAAATAGCAGCAGTAACAACTAATGCCACGTACACACTATGGCATTTTGTGACATCTCAAAAGTGTGTACTAGTGGCAACGTTTGTCATTTCCGATATTTTTCGTTTTGTGATATTGCTTTCCATATAAAACCTATAATGTGAACGGCATTGCATACATTTTGAAAAAGAACACACCAAATGACAACACAAGAAATGACAGATGTGTACTCGGCATAAGTAAGCTTACCTCTTTTTTGTATTCCTTCACATACTTGTTTTTGTGTACCATAACAAATAACTTATTCCACCACCACCATCAATAATAATAATACCCAGCAGTTTATTGCGGATGTATGTGACAAATGAAGTAAATGTAATGAAATAAACAAGCCTTTCCCCTTTAATCACTTGAGGAGATGTATGGACATACATATTTACATACATCATATGTACATACATTTTGTGTATGAACGTTAAAATTGTGAAAAATTTATTTTGTAGAAGGCTTTGGCTAACATCCATAATGTGAAAAATAAAACATTACAATAACTATTTTGAAAGAATTCAAACAATGTAAGAAATGGCAAAGTACATATGTCCTGGTCCAGACTTGCATTTTTTGTTGCAGAAAATCTTGGATATGCGCGAGAGTATTGAATGAAATAGAAATATATACATTCTGTATTCCTTTCTCGATTTTTTTCACTAAAAGAATGGACCGGCACTATATTTATTTGATGTAGTCTTCAATGTAGGAATTTCTGTTTGTTTTTGTTGGTTAAGCACCGTCTATATGCATTTCGCTAGTGCTTAGGGACTCTTCAGCAGACTTCAACAAAAAGTTTTTGAAATAAGCTAAACTACTTCATATGTTTATAGAAAGACTCTTAATATGTTATTGAGAATCACATACACATACGAGTATGTACAAACATACATAATAAGTTTAAAAACCACAACAAAAAGTCTTTATTCATTTTGTATTGTAAAGACTTTTGCTTGAGGCTTTTAAAAATTTTCATCTCGAAATGTTCGGACAATTTAAAAAAAGGATTTATCGGATAAAATGTAGGGATGCTTTGTCATTTAGCGAACTATCGGGTAATGTGTGCTACTGCGATACACAATAAAATCAGTACGACAAGAAGTGAAAGTATTGCCATATAGCAGGTTTTGAAATAATTTTAAAATTGTTTCATGTTTATTTGTGTGTACCTATGTATATTAAAAATATTTCTGCTCTTGTTGTCTTCTCTTTGATAACTGCAGTGCAGTTTTAGCTTGTTTATGTCTTTCTTCCCGTCTGCGTCGTATAGTCAGTCATTCAAGCAGGGTATATTTACAGTCTTTTAAAACAAAAATAACAATAAGCGAGTGATTTTGCAAATAAAAATAAAATTAACAAAATTAAAAAAATAAACCAGTTCAAACAAATAAATACACAGGTATAATAAAAATCACACGTATACATTGTTACATATATGTACATGCCATATACAGTGGTGGGAAAAATAAAAGATGCATAAAAGCAGTTTCAAACACAAAAATATTTCAACGTTCGCAGGTGCATTAACTATTATTTACCATAATGCATATTATGGGTATCAGGTTCAAAAAAATATGTACTTATGTGTGTGAAGAAATATGCATAAGATTTACATGTATATACATACATACATATATTCAAATGTAACTTCGTTTGATATCGTGCCACCCGCTCAAGGTCTTTGATATGTCCTATTTAGCTCTTAAAAACGTTTAACATGTTAAATCCAGTTGACAGGCAGAATTTTAATATAGGAAATAATTTGCAAGCTTTTGGTTGCGAGAAACGACTCCGCCCTGGTTCTGGTTTATTACTTAAACTAACATTCCCCTCTGTTTTTATTTTACTGTATGGTATAATTTCGATAATTGGATATCTCTTTATAGCATTTTTAGTATTTTGAAAGGAATATATACATAAATAACACTGTGCTCGAATTCGAAACTTTATTTTGTAACAAGCCAGGGAAACGGTGTGTAAACCTAATTCAATGGTGCTAACCATTTTTTTTTAGGTTAGCTCTTGTTTAAGAAAGAATTAAAAACTTGGTTAAAAGTAGAGATGTACAAATGTCGTGATTTTATCGTGTCACTCGTGAAACACGCGTGATCCTGATCAAATTTATAATTAATCACGCGTGAGTGCGTGACCGTGACTTAAAAAAATTGCTCGTGCGTGATCGTGCGTGATCTCTTTTTAAGAATCACGCACGAATTCTCATGCTCTCGCGAGATAACACTCCTGCGTGGGTATATAACTGTATTAAAAATTTTAAATTTTCTTATAATAAATACTACAATCTATATCGTAGCACCAGAGTGCCGAACATCAATCGGCTTCTTATACAAATGAATACACATACGCGAATACATTACTCTCGTGTTTTTCTCGGTGGCCAGCTCTGATTTATGTACATTAATATGTATATACATACATATAGGTAGAATGAGCCTGCAAACATACATATGTACGTATGTACATATAAACATACATATGTACATATGTATATATAAGAACCTATTTTTCAACCAACAAAAATAAAAAATTAATTATATATTTTTCGTAAGCGTGCGTGATCGTGATAAGTTGTACAACCCTCGTGCGTGATTAAGAATATTTTATACGTGAGCGTGCGTGTCGTGAGTCAAAAACCGCTCACGTGCACATCTCTAGTTAAAAGTACCTAAATATCGCAATTTTTCTCAGTTTTCTACCATTTATTAACTTTTATATTGATATATATTTCGATTGAAAAGACATGTATTTATGAACTTGCGTCCTGAGAAAACTGAAAAAAATTTGAAATTTTTATTTTGTAAAAAATTGCACTTTTTTTAATTAAGGGCAATTCTTAAATTTTGCTTTTTGCAATTTTTTTTTCAAAAATTTCTTTATATGTTCTTTTAATCGACATAAAAATGAATGAATGGTTGAAAACTGGAAAAAATTGCGATATTTAGGTTCTTTTAACCGAGTTTTCAATCTTAATTCTTTTTTAAACAAGGGCTAACCTAAAAAAAATGGTTAGCGCCATTTAATTCAGCGTACTCGAATTAGGTTGCGGTTGCATTTTAATATCGGAGATTCGTTTATTATTTTTGTCAGTACTTTGCCTGTTATATCCCAGTTATCCAAAATTAATCTTATTGTTACTTTATTGTAGTCAGGTTTATTATTTAATGATTTACATATGTTTCTTAATTCATATTGATTCATTGCACAAAATTTGAAATTATTATATTTTGTAAAAATTTCATGCAAATATCTTGTTTACTCAACTCTTGAAAGCAAAATATTTTTTTAATTAAGTTGGTGTAAGTTTAAAATTTTAAAATCGTTTTCCGACAAACTGTTTTTTTTTTTTGGAGTTATGACGATTTTTAAGACAATTAAATTGATAAAAAAATAAATAGAACACACAAAACGTATGTAGAATGAAAATAAAAACATATATTATTTTTAAAAAACACTATTTTGGTATCTTCACGCGGACCACTTGGATGATTGATAGGGACTCCATTTGGGAACCGTTGCTATACAAAACAACACTTGATTTTATAAAATAAAGTTTATTAGTTGCTTTTCTTCTCCATATACTCGTACAACAATAGCTTGAATATGAAATAATTGTGTAGTGACAAACCACTTTGTGCATACCAACGGCCTGTCTCACGATGTCGACAAAAATTTTTCTTTCGCTTATTTATATTGAAAACAAAAACAGTTGTATTTTTCGTATTTTGTTTTTGTTTTGAATACAAATAAGCGAAAGAAAATTTCTTGCCGACATCGTGAGCCTGGCCGATAATTATTGTTTTGTGGAATTCTACTTGTTAAAAAATGAGAGTCTATAAAATAAAAAAAATGTGGTTATAGTGATGTGATGACATGAAAAGGTTGCTTGTACTCTTTGTTAGACAAACCATATAGTACTTCCTTCCTACGTGCATACAATGAGCAAAACTATTGTTCTCTAAGACTTCAGTAAAATAAATCACTATCTTATCAAGCCAATGTAAAATTAATATTGATTTATTAAACATTAAAATAAATATGAAACCTCATACTATTTAAAATGATTAAAATGCAGAAAATAAATAAAATGAATAAGTAAAATTGAAACATTACGAAGTCTGAGATATGGTATTTCTGCGGTTATAATATTGCGATATCTGAATGGGCATAAAAACAGACTGCACTTCTGATTTACTGCTTTATTACTTTCAAAGCAATAAGCAAACATATTTAAAAACACTTGTTTTATAAAACTAAATCATTCCAGTCACAGATTCAAAATTATTGATTTCATAATTTACGATAAAATTATAAATTTTTATCATACAAAAGACAAACACAATTTACATACATAACTATACATATTACATACATAAATACGAGGTCGGTCTCAAAACTAGCCGACCTGACATATAATTTGGTCTTTAGCTGTCCATATGTATGGTTACAAGAAAAACTTTAGGAAGTATATACTCGACATGAGATACAAAAGACAAATCAGGTTTAGAATTTGATGTTGCCATTAATATAAAACGTCAATACGATGAGGTTCATTTATTTATGAAATGAAACATGTAAACATTTATTAATATTTAAACGCAAGCAATTCAGTTGACACCAATTACTTAAATTATTAAGCTGATTTTGCATAGTGTACATATCGCTCATCGAATCAAATTTCATGAAAAATTTTAAATCATCGGCATATAGAAGATATCTAGATTTAATAAAACAGCAACCAATATCATTAATAATTAAATTAAATAATAACGGGCCAAAGATGCTCAACTGAGGCACACCAGACATTAGGCAATAGGGCGTAGATTGAAAACCTTCAATAAATATATGTATACTGAGCAAACTCTATTAGATAAGTATGACTTCTTAAGACAAAACTCAAAATTGGATTGGAATCCCAGTAAACTCAATTTTGGCAAGAGAATAAAATGAGATATCTTATCAAACGCTTTGGAAAAGTCTGTATAAATAACTTCTAACTGACTACCATGCTCTAAAGCGTCTAGTGTATATCTGTATGCACTATCAAAACTGAAAATTCCTTTAAATATTCCGTAAGTTATTTGTCAACGATTTTGAATAATAAAAATTAATTAACTTAGTTATCACAATAATTACACTGTAAGTAAAATTTTAACTTTCGAAATATCGCAGAAAAACGCCCAGACACCCCTTAACTTAATTTTGGGCCGTAGAACACAGTGGTATACTCCGTTTTAAAAGATTAGGTCAAAATCAAGACATATTTCATTTTTAATTTTGTGAGGTCTCAAAGCAATTTTTTTTTTCAGGCAATGAATGCCTACTGCTATTACTAGGTGTTACCTTCTTCAGGAAAGGGATAGTGATAGAGAAGACAGGTGGTGAAGGAAGAGATAGAGGAAAGCTTGTGTTTTAAGGAAAATCTCCTTTGAAATGACTTTAGCTTTTGTTTATTTGTCAAAATTCAACTCTTATTAAGATTATGGCCTTCATTTCATTCATTTATTTTTAATGTGTTGTACTATTTAATTCAATTTTGAAAAATTTTATGATTTTTTTTTTATATTAAAAACAAAAACAAATTTTCTTATTATTTTTTTTATGTTTTCAATATACATAAGTAAGCGATAGAAACTTTCTTGTCGACATCGTGGGCTGTAAAAAGTGCCACAAAATGGAAATAATTGAACTGTATCCACCTGAAAATAGGCGGCTTTCATTGTTAGAGTTAAGTATCGACAAATAAACAATAAATAATGTTATTTCAAAAGAGTTTTCGAAGCCTTTTTCCATATACATATGTATAGTAGAGCGACAGTTTTGTAAATATAAACAATAAAATTAATACCTTTTTTTTAATTTGCTAAAAAAAATATGCCGCCAAAAAGTCGTGGATAATTTCTTTTTTTTTTCTTTCTTTAGTCCTATTTTAATCCATACATGATCTAGAAACTAAATCCGCTTTCATATTAGAGTTACCACAAGGTTGCATTTATATATATTTCAGAGCACCGTGTAAAATGCATCTAATTTGCAAAAATATAAATTATATACATACAAAGATGATGTACTTGGCAAAAGAAAAAATTTGATACCCATATTGCCTATTTAAAAAGAAGGGTTACCACTCCATTGCATTTTTGTCAAAAAGCGAACTAGCACGAATTTCAAAAAAAGCTGAGACCCGTATTTAATTAAATCGACTAAAGATTAAAATATGTTAAAAAAGGACATGGATGATCGTCCTTGGACAAATTGTATATATAGTTGGACGTGCCTTAAAAACCCCTTTCTTATGATACCCATATTGTATATGTTGGTAAGGAAACATTCTCAAATTGACAAAATATGCAAAAATATACCCTTTTTCAAAAAGGTCCAGCTCACGAGAGGTCAAAGCTAGAGCTGAAATATTTTAGATGTCATCATAAAAAATACCAATGTTCATTTTGAGGGGGGTACACCTTGCACGAATTTCGCTTGCATACACTTGAGTCGCTCTAATGTACAGTATAAAAATAGCCTGCGAGAGAGACAATAAAAACTTAAAAATGGAATATCTCTTGATTTTGACCTAATATTTTGAAACGGAGTATACCATTGCGTTCCACGTTGGGGTGTCGGAGTTTTTCTGTGTCATTTTGACGTATACGTTATATTTAATAACAAAAAATAAAAAATTTTAAATCCCCCGAATACATCTAGAAAAGATGTGATATCTTCTAAACGGCTGGACCGATTTTCTTCAAACATAGCTAAGAACAATCTCAATCAAGTCACCTTTCAAACAAAAACAAAAAAAAAATAAAAATCTAAATGGGTCCAGCCATTTGGTCTGTACGTGTAATCGTACAGATACACAGACACTCACTACAAACTTATAGTCCCCTTATTTTAGCCGGGGGTTAAAAATGTATAAAACTTGATTTTTTTTACTACTTAATTCAACATTTAATTTAAATATTTAAACTAAAAATCCCAGAATTTTAGTACGGAGTATTATGCCACTAGTCCAATGTACTTGTAATATTGAAATGCTTGTGCTTTTTCCCTCATGCTTTAAAAAATTTAATCATCAGCGGTTGTTCGCATAAATTTTATATGTATGCAATATACATACATACATATTATGTATGTACATTTACATAGATACATATTAAGGGGTTTCATGAGAACTCTTAAAATTGCCATTTGTGCAATTGGGCAAACTTGCAAAACTTGTTTCATGAATCCCCTTTTCAACTTTTTTTAATATAAATTGAAACAAACTTCAAAAATTTAATTTAATAAAAATGAAATATATACCTACATACATATAAAAATTGTAAATAGTGTTAAAAAAGTGTTTAAAGAAACTTAAATAACTAAAATGTTCAGATTATTGGAAGAAATTGTTGTTTACAAAACGCACAATTGCACAGCTTAAGTTTACGAGTCAAAATTGTTGAACAAACTTACTTAACGTGATGGAAACTTTTGTGTACGTGTGATGTTGCATCTCACTCTAACGACTATAAAACATATAGTCGCACTGCTCACTCTACTGCTTTTTACTAATCAGTGATAGCATAAATATTAGTCAAGTTTGAATGATCATAATTGAGTAATATACCCCCCACAATTTAGCAATCATACATGATTGATATACTGACAATAAACATAATTTTTATTATTTTAATTGTTTGTTTTTTACTATAAAAAGTCACTTAAAGAAATATAAAAGTAAACAAAATATTCAAAACGAAAGATATAATTAAAAAAAAAACCGAATAACCTAGGCGGTATCTAGCCCTCTTTACACCTTTTAACGTCCAACGCATCTTGCTGTTCACAAATATCTAAAATTTTGAAAAGAAATATATATGAAATAAAATTTTTTTTAATTTTTTTTATTCACTATTGTTTATACTTATCTTTTTAAACACTTATAAATTTAATTTCCACAGACAGACTGAATTGTATATTTTCTAATAAAACTCCCCTACAAGAATAGTATCAGTCAATTGACCGATCATTTGATCGGAAGTCATGCAGGATATATTCATCATTGCTTAGATCAAAGTTTCTATCACATTATTAAGGGCAAAATGAAAAATGTGATGGAAACTTTTGTGTACGTGTGATGTTGTATCTCATTCTAACGACTATATAGTCGCACTGCTCACTCTACTGCTTTTTAGTAATCAATGATAGCATAAAAATTAGTCAAGTTTGACTGATCATAATGGACTAATATAACTCCCACAATTAAGCAATCATACATGATTGATATACTGACAATAAATATAATTTTCTATTATTTTAATTGCTTTTTTTTATTATAAAAAGTCACTTAAAAAAATTTAAAACGAAAGATATAATTCAAAAAAACCTAGGAGGTATCTAGCCCTCTTCACACCTTCTCACGTCCAACGCATCTTGCTTTTTCCAAATATCTAAAATTTTGAAAAATAATATACATATATTAGATTAAATTTTGTACATTTATTTTATTCAATATTGCTTTTACTTATCTTTTTTAGCGCTTATAAATTTAATTTTCACAGACAGTCTGAATTGTATTTTTTTTTAATAAAACTCGATGTTTGAAAAGTTTTGGCATATGTACATACATTAGATGTTCCACTCTAACATATGTATATGCTAGAGTAGAGCAACTATAATTAATAAATAAATCCATCATCACTTCCGATCAAATGACTAGTCAATTGACTGTCACTATTGATTTCAATGTAAAATTGTTGCTTGTGTTAGTTTCAGTCATTCATTTCTTGTAGGGTAGGTTTCTATAAATAAGTTTCCATAAAATTTTTTACATTTTATTTGCGAGAGTGTAAAAATGCATAATTGCACAGTTTGCGAGACTTATGAACATTCTCATGAAAACCCTTATTAATTTTTATCCAGAGATTGAAAAAAAAATATGTAAAATTTACCAAACCAGCAGAATATTTAAGTGCCTACATAGGTCTGATTTTACTGTAATAATTTATATTAAATTAACACGTCAGAATAAAAAAAAGTACCTTTTCGTGGGTACTGCAGTATTTCGCAAATCAAAGAGTATTCAAGAGAACAAAAAACTGAAAATATGATGTGTTTGTGAGAAAAAAATTAAACAAAGGAAAACAGATACAATAATTGAAGAAGTTCATTCAGTGGTGTGTAGTGATCCAAGAGCATCAGTTAATTAAGGAAATAATGATGCGGTCTTAAGTTTGTTTCTATAAAAAATATTTAGTACTTTTTATTTAATAAATTTCAAATGGCAGGTGGTATACTTATCTACATAATTAACTAATTTAAAAGAAAAAACTTAAGTTTATTACAAAAACAAATAAAATAGCCAAAAACAATTGTGAATATGTATATAATAGAAATAGGCACGTCAAAACAAAGTAAACACGAAATTTTATAAAATTATTTAAGTTCAATTAAACTTGGTCTCTACATATGTATGTATGTATGTTTGTATATATGCATGTGTATCTATAAAAATTGTTTAAAAATGTCAAAAGTGAGAAAAACAAATAACTAAAAAGCAACGATTCAAATTTTTCTCTACAGGAAAAGCAGCAAATAAAACAAATCAACGATTAAAAGAAGCGAGTGATATTTTTGTGTAAATAAAATCAGCTGACTGTGAAATAGTTATATACACATAATAAAATAGTGAAACAGAAAAAACAATTAAAAAGAAAGAAAAAACACGAAGAAGTGAAAAATAAGAAAACTGACGAAAAAGAAAATATAGCAACAATGTTAACAGGTACTTATAAGCAGTGCTGCCAGTAGATTTCTCGAAAAAATGCCTACACATGCAAAAGATCCGATTTTTTCCTACACGTCATTAAAATATTAGATGATAAGTCATAGTTTACACTATGCAAGTCTTATTGCTAAGCTGATTAGTTTGTTAGGAGAGAGAGACGAGGGGAAAAGAAACGTTTCTGTTCCCCTCGTCACTCTCTTTCTCAAACTAATCAGCTTAGCAATAAGACTTGCATAGTGTAAATTCGTACTAAGCATTAGTTATAAAAAAATATATATGTTTATTAAAACTGGTAAAAAAAATAAGGAAAAAACTAAAAAAATATAACACATACATGTGCACTTTTAATTAAATTCAATTAAAACAACAAAGTTTTTTTAAAATTAATATGAATAGTTTTTTTTTCAAATAAAATTTTAAAGGATAAATTTAATTCAGTGCAATGAAATTTGACAAACCAAACTTCCTAAAAAAGGCAGCTGTTAACTTAGCACCACCTGGTACATGAATTATATATGTATGTTTATTTTAAAATAACCGGTTTTTGTATCAAAAATACCTACATGTAAGGATTTTCCCCTACATCTGGCAACACTGCTTATGAGTGAAAAATAAATGCAAATCAAATTAAATATACATACATATGTACATAATACGTGACATGAAAATTGGGAAAATTAATTAAAAAATGTGAGAAATTAATGAAATATTAACAAATGTTCTTTCTTATATAGAATTTTAAAACTAAATGCACGCGTCAGAGATATAAAGCACCAAACAAGTAATTTTTGGAATTGTACATACAGCACAAAAACAAAAATAAAATTAATTTTTGCGTCGAAGAAAAAAAAAGAGTTACTACATTAAACACGTCCAATAATTTGTAACATCTATTTTAAAGCAACAATATAAAATAATACATTACATTACCAGTTTACAATATTACACACATATGCATACTTCTCTTCTTCTTCAGTAGATGTGATACAACCAACAACAACGTCGCTAAGGTGGCCAGATATTGATATAAAAATAAATGTAAGCATAAAAAATTAACAATAATTATCTCTCGATTAATTTTTTTTTTACAAAATTTACTCAACTTAAATAGTTTTTGCGTATATTTGCAAATGTACTCTGTATATACAGTGGTGTTCAAAAAAATAGGAGTGCTAATCTATAAAAAAAAGTTTCAGTTTTTAAGAAAAAGTCGTAGTTTTGTTCAGTTTGTTTTACATCAGATTTACTAACTTATATATAAGTTAATGTTAAAAAAATTCAAAAGCAATTTATGGTCAAAAAATAGAAAGAAAAATTTATTAACAAGATTGGTCAAAAATTCACTGTTCAAAATAATAGGAGTATTAGTGAATGGCGAAAAATTTTAGATAAAAACTGAAGTAAAGTTTGCAGTTATATAAAAACAAACTCATTATTTTCAATATTTTGTTGAATAAATAACTCGCACATCTTCGAGGCATGGAGTCAATAAGTTCCTGACATCGCTTTCGCGGGAGTTTCTTCCACGCATCTTCGACTATGCTTCATAAATCGTTACCGTTTTTTCTTAAACATATTTTTTGACATCTTCCCAGAGATGTTCAAAAGGGTTGAGGTCTAGAGACAGAGCAGGTCACGACATAATCTCCACTATATTGCCTGGAAACCACTCCTTTTCTAGTTTACTGGTGTGTTTGGGTCATTATCTTGTTGGAATGCCCATTTTAGTGGCATATTCCATTCTGAATATGGAGCCATTACTTCGTTCCTTATTTTCACATAAACATTTTTATCCATTATTCCTTTTATCTGATGTATTGGACCAACTCCACTGTATGAAAAATTTCCCCACATGCGCCACCCTGCTTAAATGATTTTTTTTTTGTGTACTGTACCTTGCATTCTGTGTTAGGCGGACGTCGGACATACTGTCTACAGCTAGTCCCACTAAATAGAACAATTTTGTTTTCGTCTGTGAATAAAATATTTCTCCACTGTTCTTATTGCCATTTGACATGCTCTTTAGGAAGCTTAAAGGGTGACGCTGCTTGTTTTTTTTTTATGTTAAAAGAGGAACCTACCTTGGACTTCTTGCAATTAGTTGGTTCTGTCAATGTTAAGATCCCGTTGTATATTTTTTGATGACACCGAAGGATTGTTTTTCCTATACCTTACTATAAGTCGGTCGTGCACACTAGACGTTTTGCGTTTGCAGTCGCGAGTTTCTGATTTATTTTCATAAGATAAGGCATTTTCTATCATTTAATGGGAGCACTCAAGGATTTCTTTAATTTCTCTGTATGTTTTTCCTATTTTTTTCGAAGATCATTAACCAACGCTCTTTTTTCTTGAGAATAATGTTTTCTTCGTCCCAATAGATGTATAATTATAGTTTTAAATTACAACATACGATATTCGGTAGCATTTTTGCGTCGGCAACATCTTCGTCAATTTTGAAACAATATCACTTTAACACAACATCAATGCTAAATTTGTATTCTCTAACAGTGTTATGACGACGTTGCCTGCTTATCGATAAATAAATACAATACATATATGTATCTAGTATTTAAGTCAGCTGACTCATTTCGTTTACTATTTTTGGTAAAAGTGTTTTTGAATAAGTAAAAGCTTTATAAATAAATTAAATAAAATGTTTTTCTTTCCGATTGGGACGAAGAAAATAAAAAAATTTAATAGTGAAAGAAAATTTCTCAGACGAAATTCATGCATTTGTCAGTAAATGATAAATTCAGTGATATATCGTCGCTGTTTTAACTAACTGACCTAACTGACATTTTATTGAAAAATGAGTTAAGTCCTTTACTAGACTTTATAATTCATAATACACCTTGTCTACAATTTTCATGACTGTAAGCATTACTGTTGTGCCCACATATACATATAAGTAAAAATATTTCAGACGCAGCCATAAGAATGAATGTATAAAACAACCATAAAAGCTGCTCTCCTGTTAAATTTTCAAAATGTTAGGTCAGTTCGTTAAATCAGCGACGATAATTGGCAAATACGAAGGGGATAAAAAAGGCTAAAATCATTATCTTTATATCTGGGAAATTACGATAGATAGGTAGACTCCAAATTCCAAAGACACGAATGCTGCTAAAAAATAAGACGACACATGTTTGGTACTTTTTCGATATGTTTATCTTTTGGGGTTAAAAGGTGGTAAAACTGAATATTGGTACCTCTTTTGCACTCTACATATCTTCTAAATTATTGATCGACAAAGAGAAGACAAGTGACAATTTTTACTGTCGTCTTGATGTGACGTCGACGACGCCATTCACAATAAGGGCGATTGTCACAAGCAAGAAATTTTACACTATTTGTATGCCATTACTTTCAACGTCCAAAGTTTTTGGATAGCAACTTGGTACAATTCTCACGTTTATGTTTTTGTGGGACTGTCTATTACCGTGAAAATGTAAAAGTAACATTTATACGTAATTTTCAAAGGAGAATACAACAGATTATTTGCTTTCCGACATGGAAATAAGACCAATGGGAGTTAACTATATACATACATACATATGAATGTATGTATTTAATGCCATCTATTTCCTACTACAACTTTTGTAAGGCTAGCAAGGCAAGTGCTGGTCATGAATCATGGTGGGGGTAACATTTTAAAACAAGTGAGAATAGGCATAAGTACATATACTCGTATGTACATACATACATACATATGTATGTGCATGTAAATGCGAATGCAAAAAGAGCATGTATGCTTAGTGCAAAATTGCAAACTCGTTTTCGCTTTCAGATTTTTCTTTTTATTATTTAAAAAGTATCGTAAGAGCTAAGTATGAATATGTGCTGCAGATGAAAAGAAAACTAAATAATGAAACAGATTTTAACATATACTAAGGGAAAAAAAATTATGATCACCATAGGTAGGCATAGCTGCCAGATTTGACGATTCTGGGACCACCAGGATAGCACGATTTTTGCCCCTAAAATTGAGAAATTAAACATATTCAAAAATTTTTAATATGTTTGAAGCAATTTTGTTAAATTTGCATTTTTAGCAACAGCTAGGTGTGAAACAGATAGTTATCAGTCATTTATACGTATATAGATTTATGTATAATCCATTGCTGAGTTTTTTAGTGTTTTGTGTCTTTGATCTATTGACAGCCACAAAAAAAAGGAGAATAAATAATAATTCTTATATAAAAGTCGTTTTTACAAACGCAAGAGGCAATGGTTCAAAACATTAACTGTGTACCAGCCATTTCTATTTGGAGAAAATTAGGACGCCAACCTCCGAAAAAGGTGACATTTGGTTGACAAAAGAGGACGTGTCTTTAAATAAATTAACAAAAAAATCAGTTATACATAGATACGTATGTATGTATGTACATATGTATGTTCAGAATTAAAATTTATTTTCTTACGGCCCTATGCATAATAAAAAACTAGCATGAAGTTAGCATAAGATGCAAAATTTAACATGGTCTTAACGAGATCTGCCATAAAATTTGACATCAAAATTAAAATTTTTATTCAAAATTGTATGGCAAAACTCGTTAAGAAAACGTTCAGTTTTGTCACTTATGCTAACTTCATGCTAGGTTTTCATTATGCATAGAGCCGTTAAGAAATAAAAATTCAATAAAAAAAAAAACAAAACAATATCAGTCGAATCTGATGGTAGATAAATCGAATTTTGTTTGTGTTCTGTATTTTTTATACATATATTTTTTTAATTTTGAAAATTTACAAGTTACACGCTAAATGCAATTCGATATATCCGAAACTATTAAACTGATTCGAAAACAATAAATCGCCACTTGTGAAGGCAACTTTGTTACGGAATTTCGAATTAGAGCTGATGGAAAGAAACTGATAGCAAATTTGGATTCAGAAAATGCAAACTATTCGGCACAAAAATTTTTTTTGTCGGTTGTGTTTCCAAAATCAAAAATTACAAAAAAACCAACAATTTCCTACCATCGTCGATGATCTTTACATAACCAACTTGTGTTACGATAAATGTCAAGATAAATGAAATGGCATTAAAACATAAAATTTGACGTATCAAAAATTTTTAGCTATTAAAGTCTCGATGTAACGAAAAAAAAGTTATAAATTTAACAGGAAAAGGGAACACTTTTCACGTGAACTTTTATTAATATATTTTGTTTATTAAAAATACATTGAAATTGATTATTGAGGGGTTTAGCTGGATCCTATTCGCTAATGCAGATGCACTGTTGCTAATGCAGATCACCAGGGAAAAAAATTTCTTTGAACAATTATAGTTATTATGTTAAACTTTTATTTATTATTGAGTTCTTGTTTCAACTTTATTATTTGTTGTGCGTTATAAAATGCTAAAAATAAATTGTAACAATTCCCAAAAAAAAACACTAAAAAAATTATAGATGAAAACAAAAAAAATAGGGGAAGAAAAGAAGTAGGAATGGTCCGGACGACCCAAAAAAGACGACAATGTACGTGAAAAAGAGGACGGATGGCAACGTGAAGACAATTCATTATTATTTCATTCCATTGCAAATTTTTTAATATGCTAAATTTTTCCTGACCTAACAACTGGTCTAAAAAATTGCTTTAAACGAATTTTTCTCCAAAAATGTACCATTTTACCGGTTATAAATCTGGCAGCTATCTATGTAGGCAAGTGATACAACTCACGTACACTAAAATAAATGCTTACTTTCCTATATAAATTGAATTTGTCTCGAAGAATGAGTACTTGCTGCCGCTATGTCAGTCAGGTGGTGTTTTTTATTTAATACATTGGAATAAAAATATTCATATAAGCGTACAACGTATCCCAGCAAAAAAAAAGTGAGGGAAAAGAAGTAGAAAAAGCACCACATCTACTGAATCCAAGCACTTAAAATTTGGGTAAAAATACCAATGAATTTTACATTGACGTCTCATTGGAAGGAATATTTTGCTTTTGACATTTTTTAACTCAATAAAAATTATGTTTTTGGTGCTATAAAAATCTGAAAATAAGACGTTATTTTGGGTATGAAAATAATTCACTTCAAAAAAGTAGTTAAAGAAGTGCTATTTATTCAGTGAGTTAAATGATTTGTACAGGGTGGGCCAAAAGTTACCAGGGTGTTTAAAAGTTTAATAACTTTTTCGTTTATTAATTTTTTTTTATTTTTTTTTTCAGATTATATAATATACAAAATGGAATTTTTTTTACACTAAGTATGAAAAATAATGTCTCTTAAATGACCACCGTTTTCAGCTTCGCACTGATGGGCGATTATGATTATGAGTGATGAAGCTAATTTTCATTTGAATGGATTTGTTAATAAGCAGAACTGTAGGTTCTGGGGTTCTGAAAATCCAAGAGCCATTCATAAACGTCAATTGCACCCCATTAGGTGTACAATATGGTGTGGGATCACATCTGAAAATATCATTGGGCCTTACTTCTTCGAGAATGAAGATGGAAGTGCTGTAACCGTAAATGGAGAGCGGTATCGGTTTATGATAGAAAATTTTTTACGTCTTGCTCTTGAAAACATACCTGGTATGTGGTTTCTGCAGGACGGAGCCACTGCCCGCACTGCCCGAGACACAATGGCACTTTTAAGTCAAATTTTTGGAGAGCGAATAATTTCCAGAAATTCGGAAATAATTTGGCCCAGCGCGATCGCCAGTTTTGACAGCACCCGACTATTTTCTTTGGGGTTATTTGAAGTAGCGAGTGTATGTGAACAAGCCAGAGACAATCCTTGAACTCAAGGCAAACATTGTTGCAGAAATTCGAACGCTACAGCCACAAATTTTGAAAGATGTTATGGAAAATGCTCTAAAACGAGCCCATCAGTGCGCAGCTGAAAACGAGACATTATTTTTCATACTTAGTGTAAAAAAATTTCCATTTTGTATATTATATAATCTGAGAAAAAGAAATAAAAAAAAATTAATAAACTAAAGTTATTAAACTTTTAAGTCCCATGGTAACTTTTGGCCCACCCTGTATATAGTTTTTTACTACCTAAACATTTTTCCAATAATTAAAAGAACATTTTCACAACAAGAATGAAAGAAACTTGTTTTCGTTTGTTTTCAAATTGAAGAATGATGGTTGAATAATTTCATGTTTTGTTGTTTTATTTCATTGTTATTTCTAAGAATAACAAGTTTTTGTTTTAAAAAAACTTAAATGTTAAATTACAACACTTGTATTGGGTTTTAACAAAAAAAAAGGTAATGAATATGCTGTAAATCAAGTGGTGATTTAAAATGCCTTTTAGATTAGGTTAGCAGGTTCCTGGTGAAAAAATGAAAGCTAAGGGTCCAACTCACTTGGGGCCAATACGATGATCCCTTCGTGCTATAAAATGCCATTTGATATGTGGCTAAATATTAATTTTTTAACTATGCATTAGCTACCTTGGAGTTAACTTAAAAGTGGTTTATAAGGAAGTACTCCTTCTAATTTTTTGCTGGGATATAACATTATGATTGTACATATATATGTGTGTATGTATGCATGCAAAGAGAGTGTCGAACAAACGAAGAAACGAGAAACCACTTGGAAAAAATAAATGGTACAAAAGCAACTCAACTCGTTATGATTTCTTATAGCAGACAGAAACAATAACAAAGTGGTCGAATACACCTTTCAAATTTGATATACGTGTGTACATTAGGGGGGTCGTATTGTATCGACACAAAAAAGTAAAAAATTGTAAAGCAAAGAGAAATGCACGGAAAATTCTAAGAAATTTTTTTTCGTTTTTTTAAGAAACTAAACCATAAATCTAAAATAAAATCCTATTCCGCGTGAACCGACATTATATTTTTAGTTGCTAAAATTCTTCAAGACTGAATAAAATGAAATTGGACTAGAAAAACTAATAGTTGTTTCTCAAGTAGTTTTTTGCGCTGAACTCAAATCATATTGGTAATAGTTTATGCAATATACAAATGGGGCCATTCACATATTACGTAATGCTATTTTCATTTTCTCTGCTCCGTCAGAGCAAGAACCATCATTTGGGCAACTGGCACTCTAGATTGATGTAGGATGTGCGGGGATGAAGAGGAACCAGAACCATTGAATATATTACCTGCCACTGCCCGAAGCTGCAACGTCATAGGCTTAGATGGCTGAGCAGACGTTTCCATGTGAGCATTAGTGATAACTGGAGGATATCAGGGGCTTCACCAATGGAATTCAGTGGCTTAATAACGGATAATATGGTAACTTCTGGGATTACTATTAACGGGCAATAGAACGGAATCACAATAGACCCAACTGGGACTCCGAGTGGAGGTGCGTTGTAGCACCATCCCTCCTAACGTAACCTGCTGCCACCCTTCCTTCACAAAATTTTCAGTATAAATTTTCTAAACTGTAACAAATCCTTAACACCTTTATTAAAAATCAGGTGACATATTGCCGATTCATCTGTTTATTTTGAAACCTTTTTTTAATAAGATTTTAATTTTTATATCACTAACAATTTAGCATTAGCAATGTCATGTTTTCTTGTGCTTGTTTTTACAACAATAGAAAAATTCTTTAAAACAATATATGTATGTAGGTAAGTAAATATAAATTAAAAGTTTACTTGTCTGGTTTTATATGGCGCGTAAAGTGTCATTGCTTTCCATCATTATTCAGTGTGATTTTTTTTAGGATAAAAGATACTACACTTTTAGAGAGCAAAACATTTTTAAGAAACGAATATAAAAAAGTGCTATACTTTTTAGATAATGTAGAATTTTTTGTAGATAAGAAAACACCATAAATTTAAAATTAGAAAATTCTACGTTAAATTTGATTTTAGACTTATGGTTTCTTATCAACATTTGTTAAGGATATCCCGTAGATAAAATTTTTAGTTTACGATGTTTGAGGGGGAAAATTTAACACCCTAATATTCGTATGATCACGTACATACATACATATGTACATATGTATGTATGTACCTGTTTATGTGCACCTATAATAATTTGACAAAATTTTCTTCAAATTAAGATTCCCGTCTATGGAATAAAAATAGATAGATTATTAATAAGAAGCAAAATATAAAGTCGACTAACAAATACATGCGTGTACCTACTTCACAGATACAATAAGTATACAAGGGCAAAATGAATAAATATGCATTCATATGTACTTCAATCCGTACATATTGACGTATGTATGTGAATTATAAAAAACATTTTTAAATTCTCTAAAGTGAGTTTCTTCCTTTGTTGCTAATATTGTGTTATGTACTACTCGTATGTATGTTTTTACGTGATTAAATTTTAATATCTCTCAGCTAGTACGTGTGTATATGAAATTTTGATATTTTTTACAAAAATGTGTACCCGATTTTTCACAGTTTAAAAAAATAATTATTTTACAGTGAACAGCAAATGTAATGCGTTTGTATGTACATATGTAAGTACATATATCATGTTATTTAATTGTTTAAGTATTAAAATGTATTGGATTTTCTGGGCTTACTGAGTAAAAGTTTATTAATTAAATTATAAATTTTCATTCTTATGCATTAAACACATTCAGGCTACACGAACACACGACTTCAAATGCCGCTAGCAGCACCATCTGCACCTCATATTTAAGTATAAATACATAGTTCAGTATTGCCACCTTAAATATTTCGCATTTATAAAAATTAAATTACTCTTTCAAAATGTACTTATATGACCTAAAAGTGTATACAAATGAATTAATTTATGCTTCACATAAATTTTTGGATATTGTTTCTGTTCAATAATATGAAATAATTGTACGATATCATACATTCAACATTTTATAGCCAAAGAAATAGAAATTAGTTTAATTGAACTACAACGACAAAATGAGCATAGACAACAACCTGCCGCCCTGTTGCCTTGCTGTCTTCAAAAAAATCACTCTCATAAAAACATGTGTATTCTATCTTTGACATTTTGTAGTCGGCAGCTTGCTGTGGTGAATGTGTTTAATGCATTACTCTGAAAAAAAAAATTTCTCTTGCATATGTACATACATACATACCTACTCATATGGTACATATAATACAAAGTATAAATATTTTCGAAGAGACTAAAAACTTATTTTGAAAAGAAAATAAAGTAAAAAAATAGATGTCAGTTATAGATTAACGTGACCAGATGTTCTTTACAAAAGGCGGGACATGAATGACCAAAAAGCGGGATTTTCAAGAAAATACAGCCGAAAAGAGGGATTTAAAAATAAATATATTTTAGAAAGCAGGATGTGCAATATGCACGTACACAGTTTCGTATGTACTTAGGAAACACAGTTTTCAACTCAAAAGAAACGCTTTTATATAAACAAAAATATGTATCTATGTACATACATATGTATATACATTAGGGCGTGTCGATTTGTATGGAGGCAAAAAAATCGCTCAAATTACAAGGAAAATTGTATTCTAGGGATCAAAATAAGAAACTTTGCCGAAGGAGCCATACCTCTGAAATGTATTTTGATGTCCCGACTTTTGATCAGAAGGGTCAAATTTTGAAAAATCTCACTGACCCATTTAGAGTTCCTCAATCGAGTCAAAATGTATGACCGACCCCGACTAATTTTGGAGGGCTGACCCACCTATGCCAGTGGCACACCCCCTGGAACCACCCATGGGGGTTCCCCATAGAGAGCGTGCGAAATTGCCCAGAATTGAAAGCAAAAAATACTTCAAACAATAATTTTTTTTATTTTCTTTTCTATTACTAAGTAAAATTCATTTTTTCATTTCATTCTGACAAATAAATTTCTAAAGAGAAAAATAAACTCAAAAAATAAAAAAAAAACATAGCCATTTCGCTGATTTTTTCTTGTAAAAATTTGACCCTTGGGATCAAAAGTCGGAACATCCAAAATACATTTTAGAGGTATGGTTCCTTCGGCAAAGTTTCTTATTTTGATCCCTAGAATACGATTTTCCTTGTAAATTTTATCGATTTTTAAATCGACCCGCCCTAATATACATACATAAATAAAAATCAAATGTCTTTTGTTGGTAATCGCAGCAATTTAAAGAAATAGTTTTAGGAGTGGAAAAGTGGGCATGACCCTCAGAAATTTTTTTTGTCATCAAAAATAATACCTGCGACCAATCTTGTTGATTAGCTTACATCGTATTACTGATGGTCTAGAAGGAACCAGATGTTATTAATATTTTAATGAATGAAGTTGGGTGGCACTTCCCACATAGAAACAACATTTACTTCACGATATTTTAGAAGCCAAAGCACAAACAGTAAAAAAAATTTAAATTTTTTCGTAAGCAGTAACGCCAATAACGAGAATATTATAAGAAGTAGCCAATTGTGGAACAAAAAGAGTGTCACCTCTTAAGTAAATTAAATATTTAGGGAGTTCACAATAGCATATTAAAATGTGTCTTAATATTGCAACGTTTCAACTTTAATACTTTAGTATGGTCTGGCAAGATTGTTGTTTTTGTTTGTGTGTAAATCAAATTTATTACCAGGTGGCAAATTTAAAAGTATAAAAAGCATATCATTTTCTATATGGCAATATGGTAATGTTAAACCAAACATTTTAAAAGTGTCAGCGCAGCTGTAGATGGTGAAAAAATATTTGTATTTTTCGCAGAACAAAAGTTATTTTGAAAAATTTATCCAACAATAATTTCTAGTTTAACAAATTTTGTTATTTTAATACGTACGGAAGAAAATAATTCAGTCTCTCATAAGCATTCGTACAAACATGCATTTTACTATATTATAAACTAAAATGTAAATAATATAAAGATGTATGTGTGTTTGCCTAACTTTGATATACACAGTATGTGTATTTATATCGTTGCCTGCTCACAATAAAAAATTAAGATGGCACAATGTTGCCACATTAAAATTTTAATATACTCATTGTGAATTCCCTAAGTCCTAATTTACACTATGCAAGTCTTATTGCTAAGCTGATTAGTTTGTTAGGAAAGAGGGACGAGGGGAAAAGAAACGTTACTGTTCCCCTCGTCTCTCTCTCCGTCAAACTAATCAGCTTAGCAATAAGACTTGCATAGTGTAAATATGAACTAATTAATTTTTTAATATGTTTGTATCTGTTACAAACACATACTTGAAATTCCGCTGATTCCGCCAATGATAGAAAATTACCTGAATTGAATAAGTGAGCGTGGCTCCTCTCAAAAAAAGAAAATGTTTACTTGAAAATATCATGGAAACTAATGCAGTGACAATTTTGAAACGTTTCTTTATATACATACATACATATGTATTTATGTATATTATGAGAATTATAAAAAATAGTGGAGTATGAACCGCAAGTGTGGCACTTCTAATATAATTTGTTTTTCTTTTCACCGCAAAACGTACATAAGATGTAGCGAAGCACGCACATTTTTGGCTAATTAAGCAATTACTATACTTAAAAAAATATTTGGAATGCATTTTTATTAGTTACATTTTAATAAAAATCGAATGAGATTGAACATTTCAAAACTCTAAAAAGCGGGATAAAGTGGGATGTAAATTCGAGGCGGGATCGACCTATGAAAAGCGGGATAATCCCGCATAAAGCGGGATTTCTGGTCAGGTTAGTCATTGTACATATGTACATATGTATGTATGTATAACAAGTGGTTGTTATCGTTTTTGAATCAAGAATGGAAATAAAACTAAACTAAAAGTGAATAAAGCAACTGAAAAAATTAATTAATATGAAAACGGACACTATGCCGAATATAGTAAACGTAATCTTGAAGATTGTGCGTTGTTTTGCATTTTAAATGACTATAAATATGCTTTGAAGAACTGAAATATTCTGTTACTAAACTGTACTCGTATTCTGTTGTAAACTGTATTATTTTTAACCAAAATAAAAGCGCACATATCGTCGCTGTTTTCACTAACCGAACTAACTGACTTTTTTTTAATGAGTTAATGTTGTAAAAATTACTGTTAGGCCTAAAAAAGTAAAAATATTTCAGATGTATCCATAAGAATGCATTAATAAAACTATCAAAAAACCTCTCTAATGTAAAATTTAAATAATGCTAGTTAGGTCAGGTAGTTAAAACAGCGACGATATGTGCATACATACATACATACATACAAACTATCATCTTCGCTTCGAATGTGTGTAGATAGAAGAGCAATAATCAAGAACATAATGAGCAAAATTAATTATTGAAAAGCGACCGATATCCATGCCTACCTACTTACCTACCTTAACACAATTTATTTAATGTAATTGTGTATTAACAAAAAATGCTTACATATACATATGTACTTAAATATACATACATACATATGTACATACATACAAACATATGTGTATACAGATATTATTATTTTTTTTTGTAATGTGCAACTAGTAAATATTTGCACACAGAAAAGTCATATGTACGTATAAAAACAAGTAGATTTTGTAAAAGAAAAATCGAGAGATAATAAAAAATTGTTCTTAAAATAAATCATTTTATATTAAATAAAATTTAATAAATATTACAGCTCTGCTTAAAACAACGTCCCAACTTAAACAATGAAAAATTCTCTTAATGAGTGAGAACGAAACGTATGCCAATAGAATATTAGAAGCCCGAGGATACATTTACTTGTAAAGGAAAATTTAAAAGACAAATCAAGCAGAGGAAAAGTTGCTGTTTTATTATTTGAAATTTTGATATACATCTGTACGTCCAACATATAAGAGCTTGCCAAAGTAAAAAAGAAATAAAAATTCTCCCGTTAAAAATCATACTTCATCACAACAAGATTACCTTATAAGATCCGCCGCATCAAACGCATTATACATCATTAAACGCATTCTCTCAACCAGCAATTAATGTAGGCTTCCATGCTTAAAACTACTCGAAATTATTTAATAACATAATATTGGAGCTTTTAAGAACTTCTCAGAATTATACAATATTGATGAAAAGGGAATATTAAAATACATACATACAAATACATTGTTATAGTAAGCTGCGATTCTTAAAGAAATAGAAGAACACTCTAATTTATTTTCAGAAGATCATAAAAAATAACTTCCAAAAAGAGAACAACAAGTTTCCACATTTCCAAGAAGATCTTCCTTTCATTTTAATAAAATTATTTAGATTTCGATGATATTAAAAATTAAAGTTTGACGAAAATTATATGCAATACTATCAAACTATCCAACCATAGGAATCTACTTTAGTTATTTATTATAAAGACACTTCAAAGAAGAGGAAACACTAAATAAGTAATAACGCGTGTCTCTCATCTATCGCAGTTACGCTGAGAGGCGTTATGACCAATTCGATTTCGTCTGGAAAATGCCCGTCTATTCTAACGTCTGGCAAATATGGTATGTCTCAGCGTCACAGCATTATCGATGATTCCAAAGAGTATATTTTTGTTAAACTTACTGATTCGGCATTTCGTGCAGTTGAAGAGTATCAACGTAATACTCAGACGAAACGCATACAAAAAGGACAATGTGCCAAGATACAATTTATTGGAAATGCTGGCATTATACAATTTCCGCCCGCTGGTGATGGTTCAACGTCAAACGGCGGACCATCTGACGGACGGAAGTTCGGCTTTGCCATCGATGATGTTGAAGGCTCCTTGGAGTGTATACAACAGTCAGGAACAGATTTGGATGTATTGGGATCTCTTAGTTATCGAATGCGTATTCACGCCAATGATGATGTCTACGATACAACAAGAACAAAAATGGCCATTGCGGAGGAGACGGAGAAGAGTAAATGTATACGTGAGATTAAACCTAATCAGACAGATATTGGACGAAAGGTGAAAAGACCGGTCTCTGCTGCATCCATACAAGCCTATACCAATGGTGCAACGACATCGTCGTTGCTAAATGGTTTAACTAATGCCAATGGTATAAGTGGTGGTAGCAGCAATAGCATTTGCATTAATGGCAGCAGTAGTTATATAAGTAATAGCAACAACAACCACATTAGCAGCAGTAGTAATAGTAATAGTCGTAATAAATTATCAGTAACATCGCTCAATCAGCATTCACCGCCACCGGGTGGTGCTGGCGGTGGAGGTAGTGGCAGTGGGGCAGGTGTAAGCGGCTCACGTTTGTTGTCGAATCCCTCCTCTCTGCGGTCTTCCCCCAATCCGTCTTTAATAGGTGGCAGTGGTACTGTAGCCGGCAATAACCGTTATGGTAGTCCGTCTAATCTCCCATCTTCCAACTTACCCACTTTATCTCCAAATATTTTAAATGGTAGTGGGGGGTACTCTCCACCAGGAACTGGCAACAATCACATGTTGGGTTCGCTGAATCCGCAGCAAAAGAAAACTAACATAGGTAACGCCGGAAATAGCAGAGGCAATGGAACAGCAGGTGGCAAAACTGCTGCTGGTAGCAATGCCAAGATGAATGGCATTTCTAATGGGAAAACTCTTGATGTCTCACGGAGAAAAATTCGTGAACGACTGATACACTTGCTGGCATTGAAACCTTTTAAGAAACCCGAACTGTATTCTAGACTTCAGAACGAAGGCTTAGCACCGCGTGAGCGTCAACTAATCAGCACGATACTCAAAGACATATCGACATTATCACGTGATAATACATATAATTTGAGACGTAGCATGTGGAATGATGTTGACGAGAATTGGCCATTTTTTTCGGAACAAGAAATACAGCAGCTGAAAAGACGTAAGCCACAGAATCTAACACCGCCTACAAGCTCTGACGCCGGTAGCTCAATTTCCGGACAAAGTCCAACTTCATCTACCCATACGGGCAGTCCACCGCCTTCAGTTTCATCATCTAATATGAACGGTATAGGCGCTGGAAATGGCATAAAACGAACTAGTCTAGAGCCAGATTTTTATGATGGGGCCTTAACATTGGGGACGCAATCGAAAAAACAACGTATAAGCCATTACAAAAAAGATGGCAGTAGTAATAGTTTAATAAATAGCAGCAATACAGTTGCTGGCGCAAGAATAAGTTTGGGAACAGGAAATAATAGTGGGAGTTCATCGCATAATCAGAATCATAGACCCTCCTCTGCGGGTTATTCTCCCCACGCTTACAATACAGGCAATAATAATGGCAATGACGAGAATTGTGGCAATTCTGATTTAAATTTTAATGTGCTCAATAACATGGACGATTTTATACAGCATACAGCTGTTGTTGGTGGTGATTCGAATTATTCTGGGCGTAGTAAGACTACATTAGGCAGCAGTAAAATTTTATCATTCACTCCTGCCAGCAGCTCTAGCAATAGTACAACGTCCCAAACGATTGCAAAAGAAAAGCGTAACTCTGGCGGAAATAGTAGTTCCAGTTGCTACGGTACCAATCGTGAATCTTCTTCATCGTCATCAACAGCCATGCGTCGTAAGAATTCGCCAACGCCATATGCTAATAATTTTGTGCCTGAAACTAAAATGTCTTCAAACTCCAACGTTAGCACCAGCAGTAACAGGTTGAACAAACAGCAGCAAGCACAGAGACAACAACAGCAGTCGCCTCCTAATTATAATAACATCCCAAACAGTCATCATTCTACTAAATCAGCAAACAACAACATCAGTAACAGTAACAGTGTCATACCCAACATACACGATGACCATTCATCATCATTAGCGCTACCAACGTCCCAAACAACGGCCTCTAATCACAACACAAACTCATCTAGCCGTTCTTCGCGGAACCATTCAAATGTATCTGGTATAGCAAATGGTCGTAGTAGTAGTGAATCGTCGTCAAGTAAACATTCTAGATCATCAATGCCTACTCAAAAGAATTTTAGCAAACATCATACCAATAGCAGCAGTAAAATTAATCAAACTGCTTCTAATACATCGCAGCAGGAAGATCAGCAAACATTCAATGACGCTCGTACATCCCCCGAAACTGCCTCGCATTCATCGCAGCAATGCCAACAACAAGAACACTCATCGCCTACACAACAAATTGCCGCTGCTGTCTCAACGTTTTCGTTAACCAACCACTCCACATCATCGGGGGATGGACCTCGCTATGATTTTAGCAGTTATACACCCATAACAAGTATTGAACAGAGGCGCAAATACAAGACTGAATTTGAGAGTGATTACGATGAGTATCGTAAACTTCTGGCACAAATTGAAAGTGTTGGCCATCGGTTTCGCGAATTGGCTGATCGTTTAAGTCGAGTACAACAAGGTTGTATCGATTACTATAATATTAAGGATCAAATTGTTTCTGAATATAATCGCATACGCAAAGAAGAGGCCATAAATCGGGATAAACAGAGATTTGACTACTTGCACGAAAAACTGGCACACATCAAGCAGTTAGTTATGGATTATGATAAGAAATTAACGAGTGGTTTGGCGTCACCTACGTTAGCCACGAATCCACAGCAACAAAAACAAGAGTTTCCAAACCAACAACAACAGATTACAGTTACAAACAATCCTGCTCACTTGTCACCCATGCTACAAAGCAGTGGTGAGAGCAATCATTCACCCCCTTTGATGACTATGAATCCTAATCCTACTGAAACTGCAGTGACTTCTTCATCTTCTCATTCAAAGAAAAGTTCAAAACATCATCTAAAAAATCACCAGCAGCATCATCAACAAGAACATTATAAGCAACATCATGAACCTGAAACGATACAAATGGTTCATGACACTGACGGAGGTGATGAAGAAGAAACATTGATACAACAATATCATCAGAGTCCCTATAATCGCTGTGACGCCGATGATAACTACAGCAATCGGGAACAACACGTTACATCCCCAGAAATTTCAACATATACTGATAAAAGGAAACAACAGCAACTTGAACTACAGCAACAACATCATCAAACGCCATCTCAACCATTAGAAAATCATAATAATAATGATTCGGATTCTGACAGTGATTCAACATCGTCGTCTTCGTCCAATGACGATGGTAACTCAGATGATGATAATTCTGATGCCTCAGACGATGACAACTCCGATGATGATTCCAACGACGATGATAATGATGACCAATGATCAAGACCATAGCAATGTACCCTTGTTTTACTGATGATAACGACCAACGCAAACAAACCACTTTTTATTATTATTGTTCTTCAACTATTTCTTTGGTTAATATGTGTAAAATATTTTTTTTATTTTATTTTATTTTAAAATAATACAACTGCAACCCAACAAAAAGCCGAAATCTATAAACTAATTCAAAAATGAGCACTAGTGCATGTATGTATGTATGTAAATACGTTAATTAAAATTAATTTCTTGTTACCCAACGAAAACTAAAAGAAAATACGTGTACATATGTACATATATAACCACCAGGCTTAGAGAAAAGGTTTTGAGAAAGGTTTTTGAAGTTTCAATCCGTAATTATGATTATTCATATACATACATATGTACGTATGCAATGCATATATTTTTGTTAGTTAAGCAATCCGCTACCACTGCTTTTTGTGCAAACGGGAAGAAAAGACTCAATCAAATAACCATAAAATCAAACCTTTTTTTTTTGTTACTTTATATGCGAGGAATTTTCGGTGTTAACGCTGGTATGGAGTTCTTGCGGAAATTCAGGTTCTCATAAGAACTGTATGTAAAAAGACATACGGGTTGGTAAATTTCTGAAAGAAATTTCCGTTCGCTAGATAAGCACACGGAATTTTTGAAACTTAATGTCTATTATAGTCAACCGGAACAAAAATTAATGGTTATTCAATTCTTTGGCCACGAAAGTCTTGACATTTCTTATTTTTCGCAAATTGTAATTAATTTTTTAGTGTTTTTTTTGTGTTGTAAATTAAAAACTATAATTGATAAAAATAAAGTGCACATGAAATGTTTTTTTCCAATGGAATGCACGAAGATGAATTGAATTCAGATGTTTTTTGAGCAATACATATTACGTTTATACGCACGGCTTATTTGCAAATAAAACTGTAGATTGTTGCCATATTGCTGTCTTTATTGCGCCTTACTTATTCAGAAAACTATTCACGATTAAGGGGCCATCCACATATTACGTAACGCCATTTTTTTGATTTTTGACCCCCCCCCCCCCCTCCCCCCCAGTAACAGATCGTAACAATTCTTAGACCCCCCCCCACCCTCACAATAACGTAACAAGAACTTTAAAAAATTTAAATTGTTTTAAGTTTTTATAAAAAAAAAAAATTAAATTTAATTCATACACATACATATGTATGTATTTTTAAATAACTTTTTGTTTGAATTGAAGTAAATTTCTTTATTTAGTTATTACAAACTAATATACAAATATTTTTATGGCATTTTCTGAAGTTTTGTTTAGGATTTATGCATTTATTTATTTTATTTATGGGAAAATGCAAGTAATTGAGAATGGACGAATATTCGGGAATTCGAATCCTTTTGTTCCTTTAGTTTTATTTTCTGTTAGACTAACACAGTGCGTAGACAAAAATCAAATAAGCTTGCAAAATATAAATAATAACAATTATGTATTTATGTACATACATATGTATATGCATATATTTATATCTATTTAACACTCATGATTCTTGATTTATTATGTATTTCCTTGATAAATTAAATACATAAATAAATAAAAAATCGAAGTGTTTTTGTACGAAAGTAGCAAAATTTATGTTACGTAACAATTTTACAGACCCCCCTACCCCCCAGCAACAAATCATAACAAAACTCGAACCCACAAGGGCGTTACGTAATATATGGATGGCCCCTAACGCACTATTTGCAAATAAAATGCTTGAGGTTGCCACACCTACAAATGTTTCCTAATAAAAAACAATAAATTGATAAATATTGTACAAAAAACATTGATAGAAGAAAATAATGACAATAAAAACAATTTATTATTTGTTATTTTAAGTTAAAGGATCTACACTTGAGTTCTATAAAAAAAAATTTATTAAGGCGCAACCAACAGCGCCAATTATTAATTAATAAACTCACTTTATATTGAAATTTCAAATCAACAATTAATTCTTTATTCACAATATTAATTATTCACAAATTAAATTTATAACACTGAACCGGAGAAGCTCGCAACCAAGACTGACTGTTTTTCCTTTCTTCTACTTGGCTTTTTGGTTGTCCGATCATATTGCAATACATGCGCCAATATTCAAATGCTGATCCAACAAAATAGCTTTCCCACGAAACAAGTGCAAGTAGACAGTTTGTAATTAGGCCGGATACGCGTGTAGAAATTCTTAATTTATTAAATGCTGATTATTGCAAATTGATTTGGTTGGCATTGTCAACGGTGTCGCTAACTTTTATACATTTATTTATTTTTTTCAAATCTGAATTAAGTTGGCGGAATATAATATTCACAAACTGCCAGGTTCAACTCAAAAAAAAAAATATATTCAGATTACAGTTCAATTTTTGCTTCCTTGATGAATTCAATTAGTGAATTGTATACAGAGTAACTGTCACTTTCAAATATTTGCTTCAGATCTTTGAATTTATCAAAAATTGTGTGGTTGTTTCTTATTTGTAGAAAAAGTCTGCATTCCAAAATAAGATGATCAGGGGTTTCAGGTACATGGCAGTGTTGGCATATATTTGAGTCAATGACCCTGATCTTGGAAAGGTTCACATTTCGGTAAGAAACTACAAAGAATAATACCACATTCAAAATTGTGTAGATAATAAGGAGTGCTATGGTTATAATTATTAGCGAAAAAATTAAACCAATTACCACAGTAACAATAATTCTTGATAATGAAACAAGACCCCAGAAAAATTCCGTCAACACAGTGTGAATGATTCTTGACATTAGCTGGAATTTTGATACATTAGAACAAGCTCAAATATTTCCAATCCCGATAATGGTAGTGTTATGCATAATATATACTTAATTTTAAGAGAATCATAATTTTTGGTCAAGGTGTAAAGCAAATATATATTCAAAGCAAATAAATATAGGGTGAGGAGTATACCTACTATTTTGAAAGGGGAACGTGGATGAAATATTTTTTCTTGAATCTCTGATCTTTTTGCCATCATCATATTCTTACTTATTACTTCATGCATGGCACATTGATTGCATGGGACAATTACACCTCCTATTTCGCATTTCCATAGAGTCCATTTCTCTCGACAGTTGGTCATGTGGCTGCAACTATCTTTCGTACTTTTGGAAGGGAAAACAAGAGTCTTTCCACAGGCAAATATCACAACATTTGTGTCCTCAAAATTACAAAGACTGTTCGAGTGCACACAGGAAATGGTGTTTGTGAATAACCCCGCTATGTTCACGACGAAAAGGAGATGCTTGTACCTGATTAAGATTTTAAGTTTCAAGGTCTAAAAAAATTAAAAAAGTTTTATAATATGTTTCTACTACTTTTTACGGATTTCCAAAGGTATGCCCAGTCATCAATCTATTAATAATTTTGACGTCTTCTGCTTCCAAGGTTCCTGGCTTACGAAACCATGGCTTCCTTTAAATAAATGAAAAAATATTTGCAAAATGTTTCCCCTTTATCCCTGGATTTTTCAACAAATTCCTGATTATTCCAATTATAAAATAATTTATTTTTTATTATGTTGAAGACTTCATTAGGGGTAAGATAAGTCATGAGCTCTGATCCATTAATAATTGCATTGTAAATGCATAAAAACTTTGTAGCACTTCTATAGAAATGTTACTTATGTTTACCAAAAAATTGTGTAAATGTATAAAATAACAAATAATAAATAGTTTTTATTGTCATTATTTTCTTCTATCAATGTTTTTTTGTGCAATATTTATCAATTTATTGTTTTTTATTTGGAAACATTTGTAGTTGTGGCAACCTCAAGCATTTTATTTGCAAATAGTGCGTTAATCGTGAATAGTTTTCTGAATAAGTAAGTCGCAATAAAAACAATAATATGGTAACAATTTACAGTTTTATTTGCAAGTAATTCGTGCGTATAAACGTAATATGTATTGCTCAAAAAACATCTGAATTCAATTCATCTTTGTTGGATATTTCCCTTTATATCAACTCTGCATATTAATTGCTTATTTACCTTTGTATTTATCTTCTTAGTTTATCATAATTATCTATTAAAGATGGTTCTCTAGATAAGCGTCTATTGTACTTTTGCTTATATTCTTATTCTTAATAAAACATTTGAATCAACAGGTTATGGGGCCAGAGGCTAAAGTTTGAATTTTAATTAAAGAAAAGAAATTTATAAGTACCGAAGTGTTTATTGGACTGTATGATGATGAGTTCGTCAATGTTGCAGATAGACAAACTAGATGTTGGTAATTACGACACATGGTGCGTGCAGATGAAGTGCGTATTGGTGCACTCAGATTTGTGGGGAGTAGCGAATGGAACCGTAGTGAAACCGACGGTAGCAGCTGAAGCGCAAAAATGGTCTCAAAATAATGAAAAAGCATTGGCTATGATTATGCTTTCGGTAAAAACTACACAGCTAAGCTACATAAAAAATTGTAAAACAGCTCTAGAAGCGTGGGATAAGCTGGAACAAGTTTACAAACCAAGAGGACCACTAAGGAAAGTAAGTTTATATAAAAAATTGCTAAATCTTCGAAAGCTCGAGTCAACGACGATGACGGAATACTTAAATACTTTTGCGGAAACGTCAGAAAAATTGTCCGAGGTGGGTATAGAAATGGCTGAAGAGCTGTTGGTCATAATTTTGTTATCAAGCTTGCCAAAGGAGTTCGAGAACTTTGTTATCGCAATCGAAACACGCGATGCGTTACCCGCATTGGATGTACTCAAGATAAAGTTGATTGAGGAAGGTGATCGCAGAGTTCAGCATGATGAAAGTGATGAAGCCGTCGTAAGTCAACAGGCATTTGTGGCGCGGTTAAAACCGAACATAAAAAACATCACCAACAACAACAGCGGCACCAGTAGCAGAAAGTTTAAATGTTTTAACTGTGGTAAGCGTGGGCATTTCGCAAGAAATTGTAAGAGCGCAACAAAAAATAAAGATGAAGTGAAAGAGCAACATCGATCTTTTGCCATGCTTGCGGCCAGCAACATTAATACATTTAACAAAGATTCTTGGTGCGTCGACAGCGGCGCTACGTCTCATATGTGCTGCAAACGTCAGTTATTTTCAAATTTCGTGGAAACAAAAGAAAGAATAATGCTTGCTTGTGACAGTTTCATAGAAGCAGAAGGTAAAGGGGATGTGAGATTAAATTCTCAAGATGGCTACATAACCTTACGTGACGTTCTGTATGTTCCTAGAATGGTAGGAAATTTCATATCGGTTGGCAAAGCCACAGAACATGGTTTTAAAGTAGAGTTCGAGAATGCTGCAGTGAAAATACGGAATAAAATGGGTGAAGTTATTTTGAAGGCGGAAAATATTATGAATTTATTTGTATTTTCAGAAAATTTTAATTCAAGTTTTTACATGGCTAATGAAGAATACGTACGTTGGCACAACCGATATGGACACCTTAATTTTAAAAGTCTTGCTCAATTAATCAATACAAAAGCAGTTAATGGTATTAATTTAAAGGCGATCCCAAAAGATGCAAATTGTATTACCTGTATGAAATCGAAAATTTGTTCGAAGCCGTTTCCATCTACGGGCCAGCGTAGATCGGATAATTTATTGGATTTAATCCATACAGATGTCTGCGGACCTATGAACAAACCATCGCTTGCCGGATCTCGCTATTTTGTTACTTTTATCGACGATCATTCTAGACAAATATTTGTATATTTTATGAAAAACAAGAACGAGGTATTTGAGAAATTTAAAATTTTTAAATATTTTGTGGAAAATCAACTTGACCGAAAAATTAAGTGCTTAAGAAGTGACAATGGGAGAGAATATGTGAATTCCCAATTTGACAGTTTTTTAGAAAATAATGGCATACAAAGGCAGCTGACTGTCCCCTACACTCCACAACAGAATGGAATTGCGGAACGTGCTAATAGAACTATTGTGGAAATGGCACGCAGTATGATTGTATACTCAGGGACAAGTGAAACACTATGGGCAGAGGCAGTAAACACCGCTGTATATATTAGAAATCGCTCATTAACCAAAGTGCTAGTAGATAAGACTCCTTTCGAGATATGGTGTGGTCAAAAGCCAGATGTTTCACATTTTCGTATTTTTGGCTCAAAAGTTGTGGCCTTAGACAAGACCAAATCAAAAAAATTTTCAGCGAAGGGAAAAGAATATATTTTTGTTGGATATTCTTCTACAGCTAAAGCATACCGCTTGTTTGACGACCGAGAAAGAAGAATTGTAGATAAGCGAGATGTTATATTTTGTGAAAACATTTTGAAGCCTGAGAATCCAACAGACTTTGTAGATTGGACAGATACTGATAATAGTGTGCAGAATGAACATGATGTCGAAATGGTGAATATTTCAAGTAATGGTGAGTCTGATGAAGAATATGAATCTAGTTCAGAAATTGGTTTTTTGGGATTTGATTCCGATGGCAATAATGAAATTGTGCAAGAACAAAAAGGCTCAAGTAAAGGTAAAGCTCCGGGTAGACCTAAAATCGTTCGTTCGGGTAAAGTTGGTCGCCCGAGAAGAATATGTGACAGATTGAATTTGGCTTGTGAAGTACCAGTTCCACAAACGTTTCAAGAGGCTATTGGATGTAGGTATTCAAGCAAATGGAGGGATGCAATGGAGAAAGAATATTCTTCACTACAGGAAAACAATACTTGGAGCACAGTTGACCTCCCTCCCGGTAAGAAAGCCATAGGTAGTAGATGGGTATATAGTGTTAAGAAGGATGAAGATGGTAAGATAGTACGTTTCAAATCCCGATTAGTTGCCAAAGGCTGTAGCCAGGAATTTGGCATCAATTATATAGAAACTTTTTCACCCGTTTTACGATATTCCAGTATTAGAATGCTATTTGCTTTAGCTGCAGAAAAGGAATTACACTTACACCACATTGATATTTCAACAGCATATTTGAATAGTACGCTGGAAGAAGAGGTTTATATGAAGCAGCCAGACGGATTTATAGATGCAAGATATCCAGATCGAGTTTTGTGCTTAAATAAGGCGATTTACGGGCTGAAGCAGTCGGGGCGGTCTTGGAATACAACGCTTGATGGTGCGATTCGCAGTATGGGCTTTGAGCCTTGTAAAAGTGAGCCGTGTATTTACGTAAAAAACGAGAATAAAAAATTTAACTTCATTGCGGTATACGTAGACGACATCCTGATTGCCTGTTCACAAGAAATTGACTTGATGAATATTAAAGACAAGTTTTCCAAAAAATTTAAGCTGGTTGATAATGGCAAAGTAAAGCATTTTTTGGGGATGGAAATTGAACGTGAGGGAGTAATTGGCAGTATTAAGGTGGGCCACTCCCAATACATCAAAAAACTTTTGCTCGAATATGGTATGGAGGAATGTAGACCAGCTTCTACACCTTTGGATCCAGGTTTTCAAATTTCATGCAACTTAAAAAATTGCAAACAAATAAATATTAATTGGTACCAATCTGTGATCGGAACTCTAATGTACCTGGCGGTTACTACGAGGCCGGACATTTTACATTCTGTTTGTAAGCTTGCGCAGAGGAATCAGGACCCGCATATTGAACACGAAAAGGCCGTCAGACACATATTACGTTATTTGAACTCTACGAAAAATATGAAATTACGTTACTACAAAGCCAACAAGCAGCCTGTGGGTTTCGTAGATGCTGATTGGGCCAGTTGCCCCGAAGACAGAAAATCTTATACGGGCTTTACGTTTTTCTTAGCTGGATGTGTTTTCAGCTGGGAAAGTAAAAAGCAGTCTAATATTGCTCTCAGCAGCACAGAGGCAGAATTTGTGGCCTTATCAACTGCCGCTAAAGAGGCAATATATTTAAGAAGACTTTTGAAAGAGATTGGTTGTTACACTGATGACAGCCCGATGGTACTTTACGGTGACAATATTGGCGCACAACACTTGGCAAAAAACCCTATATTTCACGGAAGGTGCAAACACATAGATGTGAAGTATCAACACGTAAGAGAGGTCATCAAGGATAAACAAGTTGAGATGCGTTACATATCAACCGATAATATGACTGCTGACATTTTAACCAAAAACTTAACCAAGATGAAACACGAGAAATTTGTAAAAAATCTAGGATTGATTTCCGTATGATAAATGTAAAAGAAAAAAACAAAATTGAAGTTTTTATGTATGAAAGTGAAATGCAGATTTGAGGGGGCGTGTTGGATATTTCCCTTTATATCAACTCTGCATATTAATTGCTTATTTACCTTTGTATTTATCTTCTTAGTTTATCATAATTATCTATTAAAGATGGTTCTCTAGATAAGCGTCTATTGTACTTTTGCTTATATTCTTATTCTTAATAAAACATTTGAATCAACAATCTTCGTGCATTCCATTGGAAAAAAACATTTCATGTGCACTTTATTGTTATCAATAAGATGGAGTTATGTATAATAAAAACGTTTAATATAGAAAAAAATTTGAAGTATTTAAAATTCATTATTTACTTAAATCTCTTTGTACAGATAGCTCATTTTTGAAATAGTTTATATATTTCAAAAAAAAAAAAAAATTATATATATACAATATATAAAACGAAAGAAAAACCCCTTAAAGTAAATAAATAAATAAAAACAAGATATGTTGAAATTACTTGTAATCATAAGTGAACTTATATACACATTATTTGCAAGCAAAAAAAAAACTCCTCAAAAAAATATAAAAAAGTGGAAAACATTTTTTATATACTATATAATAAATTTATATTTAATTATTAAATATTAATATAAACAAAAAAACTAAAAAAAAACAACAAAAAACTAAAGTGTAAAACGCAAAAGTTCGTAACCACACATAATTCTTATTATTTTTTTAATAATTGTGTAATAATTAGCCAAGTAAGTCTTTTATCATTTATTATTTTTAAGTTTAAACAAATATGTTTTATTTTTCTGTTTTCAAATTTAAAAAAATAAACAAAAAAAGCAATTTTATTGTTTTTGTTTTGTATAAAAAAAAATATTGTTTCTTACTATTTCTTGTTTCATGTAATTTCCAATACTACCGGTTTGCGTTCGCACTTTTAAAAACTTGCTAAGAATTTACATACCACACTATATACAAATATATAAAACATCAGAGGGATTGAAAAATGTCACATCGGCCCAACATATTTTTTTCTTTAGAAATTCTATATGAATGACATAGAATTTAGAATATTTTTGTACATTATTATTCAGGAAAAGGAAGTTCAGTAAATTTCTAATTGCTTAGCACTTCGTTTCTTTGAGTAACAGAATCGAAACGATGGAACTGACATGACCATTAAATGGATTTTAGACGAACAGTCAAACGGCATAAAAAAAAAATATTTCCTTTTAATTTAGTCCACACGCAATATCGTCCTTCTTTGCCATTAAATTGTTCAGCTTTTCACACTGTTTCGGTTGTTGTTGTTTTCGATACTAATAAATAAATTAAATAAAACTCACATTTTAGTAAAAAAAAAATTGAAAAAAATTGGAATCGGTTGACCTAGCAGGCCATTCCTGAAACTTCCTGCTAAACTATGGATTATGGTAAAATTTAAGGCATCCGGTACACATGGCCCTAAAAAAGGAATATTTCAATTCGAATCGAAATGTAGAATAGGGATGATCTATAAAAGGGAAATGATAGAAAACAAGATTAATCGCTAACCCCACAAAAATTGGCTCTTGGAGAAAGAAGGTATGTTTAATCTCTGACTCAAAAATATAGTAAAATATCTGAGGCAACGATAATTTTTAGATTATTTGTGATACAAAATATGTATATATCGTTTTATTTGTTTTAAGTTGTAAGCATTTAAAAAAGTTGATGTCAATACATAAGAAGTTACCATATTTTGCCGACATGTTAGAAAAAATTTGAAACTTTAACAGACAGCTATCTAATGTTCTAAAATTCCCTCAAACAAAAAAAATAATTAGTATGAACGGCACTAGCTAAATTCGCGTTTTCGATTTCTGACAAAAGATATCACGCTTGGTGGTTGGCGTTTTCAAAACGACAGTGTATACTTTTTAAAGACAAATTGAAATGATGTACAATTTACAATCAATAGCGGAATTCACTATTCGTATTAAATTTAAAACTATTTAAAGGGAATTCACAATGAGTATCTAAAAATTTTAATGTGGCAACGTTGCGTCATATTGAAATTTCCATTGTGAAAAGGTAACGATGTAAAACTCAGAGCCAATTTCACCAACTTATTTAAATATCAATTCATATTTAAAAGTCATTTTTCCATACAAAAATTAATGAAAATTGACATTTAAATGTGAATTGATATTTAAATAGAGTTGGTGAAATCGGCCCTCAGTGTATTGAAGTATTAAAATAACAAAATTTTTTAAATTATAAATTATTCCTACAGCTGCGCTGACAGTTTTAACTTGTTTAGTTTAACAGTACCATATTGAAATATTGAAAATGACATGTTTTTATACTTTTAAACTTGTCAACTCATATTAAAGTATGTATTAAAATTGAAACGTTGCAATATCCGGCCATGTCACAGACTTCAATTCCGTTCGGAAACGGAATTGAATCCACCTCAAGATGTCGAGCCTAGCCTAGGAGTATAACAGACCTGCTCCAACAGTCTGGACACACCTGACAAATTCCCGTATTTTCTTCTTCCTTGCTTTTTGTACATCCACTGGGACTGATAGCGGGAAAAAAGTTCACGGGAGATTCATGATATAATTTTTCCCTTCGAGGGGAATGAACATTTCACGGGAACAAAAATTTCAATTGTTATTCAAGATAGAGATGTACATTAGGTTTATATTTTTTTTTCTCAATGGTCTATTACGGGCCATATTTTTTTGCTAATAAAAAACATTTGTTTAGTTGAATGTGGAAAAAAAACTTCACGCACCGAAAGCGATTACTAAAATGAATTTAGTATTTAATTTTTATTTATTTTAAATACATTTTTAAAAATGGTAAATATTTGTATGTATGTACTACACAAGAATGTGTAAGTATGTGTAACTACAAATTATGTGCGAAAATTACAAAAAAAAAAGTATTTGGACATAAATATTATATCATATTTCATTATGAAAATACTCTTTTTTTATTAAAAACTTCGTGAACTTTTTTAACGATCGCGAAAAACTAAAAATGCATTTTTTAATATTTTACGATTTTATCTCGGGAGGTGAGGTATGGTATTTGCACAAAAAATGCAAAAAGTTACAACCCTAGTGTACATATGTATGTACGTATGTATGTATTACGGCGCAATCGATTTTGAACTTTTTTTTATATTTAAAGCATAGTACTCTGTTCATATGTATGTGTGAAAAATGTTGAGCAACATTGATTATTTCATACGAAAAATTTGACATGTAAACAATATTATCTAGCCCTGAAACTATGCTACGATTTCTTATGTTTTTAAAAACGCCCCATGTGTTTGTTGTAAATTCCACACGAAATAAGTGCCACCTATCTTTTTTCGCATGAAAACTTAAAATGTTGAATATAAATTTCATACGTTTTTCCCAAGATAAACAGAGTACTATTTCTGCAACATTTTTCCATGAACAATTCGTGCTAATTTTTTTTATATGTATTTTGACAGCATTTCACGTGAAATGTTGAGCAGAGTATCAGGCTTTATGCTCAAAAAAAATTTAAATTTACATATTGGGCCATAGCCATAGTCACAGAATAAAGTCGGTTCGTTTTAGAAACAACTTAAAATTAAAAACCGGTTTCTAAATATTTTTCTACTATAGTCAAAAAAAAAGTGTGTGTTAAGTTGAATGACTTTAACTGGGCGCCACAACAAATATTGGAAATTTTTCATATGATCGAAAACAAAAAATAAGAATGTGGCATCTCTCTCTCTCTCTCTCATCTCTCTCATCTGTCGCTGTGTTATGAAAATACATACATTTATGTACATACATATGTACATGTGCACTTATATTACAACACAAATTGTTTTTGTTTTATTAATTTAATAACTTTTATTACACTAATTCACACTCTTATTAAATTTTCTATTTTATTTTAATGTGTTTTGTCTTGAAGTAAAAAGCCAGAGTCGATGCTAACCTAGTTAAAAACAGCTTCAGCATGTTTTAAATTTAGAATCGACTTTTTCCTTTAAAGTGCAGTTTTTCTCGTCTATGGTAGGTCGAAAGTTCATTTTTATTAAAAAGTGCATTCTAAAACTAAAAAAGTAGAATTTTTTTGTTGACTATAGTTATGGCCCATTATGTTTAGAGCCTCAGCACCATTAATGGCATTATAAAAATTACTGGTGAAACTTTTTTAGAACTAGCTTTTCCTAAACCAAATCATAGTTTCGGTCCAATTACATGGATTCTGCAGTATAATAATGTGGTTAGTCAGAGTGGTAAAAAAAATCCTAGCAAAAAATTGGAAATGAGGTAATCGAGTTTAGAATTAAGCATTTTTTTTTTTTTTGATAGAAAAACTTCCCAACTTTTCACTACCACCTCCTTAATGATTTTAACAAGGCGTGAGAGTAAAATAATAAATTCAATCCATTAAAGACTCCTGGAATGATATTTCATTGGGTTGTTTAATGCCACTTAATGAAGTTATTTTAAATAAGGAAAGTAGTACTCACTGGAAAATATCAACAAACTTAATATTAATGGTTCTGATTTATTATTAAATTATAAAATAATATATTTTTAATTAAAATTATTTAAATGGTTTTAACCATATAAACCGTTTGACAGGTGGTGTCAAATATATCCATCATTGTTTAGAACAAAGTTTCTATCACATTATTAAGGCCAAAATGAAAACTTTGATGGAAACATTAGTGCACATGTGAATTTTGTTCAAAAAAGTAGAGATGGTCGCGGGTCGAATTTTTCCAACACATCACGATCCGAACACGAATACCAAGATTTCCAACACTTACGAAACACGCACGCATAAAATTTTCTTGGCATGAAACTGCACAACACGCACGAAATCAAATTGAAGAGCAAAAAAGTATTTTTTATATTTCAGAACTTTAAGCGTAAGAGACCCCTACACTATCAACAAATTTGCTGGTTTTTCGTGTTTGACGATACAGAATATTAAATTTTTCTTTATTGAAATTTTTACACCTAAAATTGTTTCGTGTTTTGTCGTGTCAATTTTGCTCAACACGATACCACCCGAACACGCACGAAATCAAATTTTCTGTCACCAACACTTCATGTTGAGTCGTGCGTGTTCGTATCACGAAAAAACACGACACGCGCCCATCTCTACAAAGAACATATACATATAAACATTTTATCAGTCGTAAAGCAGCTCTGGGCGAGTCAACATCAAGCGTCGTTGGCAATTATATCTTAAGTGCAACCAGGCCACTGTAGTTTATTGGCCTTCGAGAGTTTTGCGTCTCGCTCGCACTGGTTGACTGATCTGCCACGGATAACCGTATATTCTTGCGGTTCTTCTGTGGAATTTCTTTAACAACCATGGCAATCCTATGTGAAGGCATAGGTCGTGTACAGTCAGTCACAAAACCTTTTTAAAACACTGTTAATAACTCTTGGACATATGGTCTAGTTACTCCGCCCATATTTGTGCAACCATATTATGCAAATTTACTTTGTATAATATGTATAAATAAATAAATAAATAAATAAACATTTTAGGTCACTTATAGCAATAGCGCTTTTATTTTATTGAGGTGTTCAAAGGGTTTTTTTTTTGAAAATAAGAATACATACATACATATGTACATATGTATGTATATATATTAATTAAAATTGATCATTTAAAAATTATGCAGTTCTTTTTCACATTTATTTTGTACGATTTAGTGACAAAATCAGACCGCATTTGGACACTGTATTGAATTTTTAATAGATACATATGTGACAGCGCATAGAGAAAGGGGGCCTAAGGATAAAAAAAATCAATTTTCACTTTTTTTTTTTGTTTGATGTGGATAACATCTGAGCATCGAATGAGACCGATCCCATGCCCAAAAAGTATTCCCTCCCAGAGATATGCTCGTTTTATTCAGTGATGGTACACCAAAGATACAAGTATTTAAATCTTTAAAATGGCTCTCCTGAACAAAACCCTTAGGTCCCTTTCTATTTTGCGCGTCACATATATGAACATATGGTCATATATGTACATATGTATATTTTTTTTCAAAATTATACACCAATTCAATTTAAACATAAAAGGCGGGTATAAAAAGAAACACATTTTAAAAAACATTTCATTAATATACATACATACTGCCTTATTCACGTACATATATTTATTTTAAACTAATTATTACACAATGTTCTAAAATGGTTGATATACATACATAATTAGTATATTAAAGTCGAAACATTAAATCATAATTGTATATAAATCATAATTTATCGTAAAACTATGACATACTAAAACAAAGAGTAAAACAAACACCTATTTACAATGGCAAACAAATGTTTAAAACAATATTAAAGAAAGAAATCCTATTTTACTAGATAAACCGAAATTCATACAACATCATCACACACATTCAAAAGCATCAAATTTATATGCCACTTTGAAAAAAACCCTATGAAAAGTACATTAGTTTAGAAAAACCAAAAGGCTGCATAGCATGTTATATTAATATAAAATGAAAGATGGGACTAAAAGAAAATTTTTGTTATATTTATACATAAGTTTTAAAGCACATCCATTTTGTTTCGTCCATATACAAAGTTAAAAAAATATACTGTATAAACTGAAAAAGAAAAAAAAATGAAATAGTAAAAAGATAAACGTTTTACAGCCTGTTTTTCGAAAATGAATAAGTGTATACGGTCTTTAAAATAAAGAACGAAACCGTGTTTACGTTTTTGTAACATTGAATCATTTTCATGTGAGTGATACATAACTAAAGAGCTTTCAGTTTTCCTACACTCATAAAATTCTGTACGTAAAATTAATTGAAATTGCAATTTAAAATAAATGAAAATTCACTCGAAAAAAATGTATAAAAAAAATCATACTCGTAACATTTTAAGGTTAAAAACTTAACTTTCTTCAATTTACAAAGAAGAAACAAGCAACTAAACGAGTATATATAAATGATTCTTTCTATATCTGATTAAATTAACTTTCACAAGACCAAATCACGACTTCCGTAAAAACAAAAGATGCTTCCTTCTATCTGTAATTTTTACTGTTAAATAGTTAACATCAAATTCCATGTTTTCGATGTTTGCTTTATTTTTCATATTTTTGTAAAAAGAATCACAAAAATGTTTAGCATTGAGTAAAATAAGTAGAAGTTTATAAAAAAACTGAGTTCTTATAAACAACGGAAAATACGAAATATGTACACTGAAAATCTGTATAAATGTGTACTAAGTTTTTTTAAATGAATGCTAGAACCAATTAATAATAAAATTTGCCTACCCCCTTATTCATAAAATTTTAAATGTATTTTATTTAAAATTTTTTTCAAATAGATTTCAAATTCATTCGTAAAACAGCTATGGGCGAGTTAACATCACGCGTCGTTGGCAATGAATTCGTAAATGCAACCATGCGTCTCACCCCCCGCATGTGTTTAGTAGTTGTTGTCAGTTAACGGTACCAAGTTACTGTTTTGTGGCGTCGGTTGCTAGCCGCATGCAAAAAAACTTATACATATTAATAACCTAGCTTTCTACGAAAGCATACTTTGAAATCGTGAAATAAAACTCATTGAAACAGGAGAGGAGGATTCCGGCTTTCTACACGACGGTGCAGATCGGCGCGTGATTCTTGGGAGAGTCTCCTAAATTGTAGCACGACAAATCGTGTGAATTGGCGATGGCCTTATAGTTCTACGAACTGGCTAAATAATTCTCCTGGCTTTAGCGGGAGTGACAGAATAGAAGGAAAAAAAAATAGATTTCAAATACATTTATTTTGTTATTCCGTCACTGCAATAATTTAGGGAGTCTATGTGTGTTTAGTTATACCTCAAAGTAGGGTCGTCATTGAGTATTTTAAAATTCTACCAACAAATTTCAAAAATTTTACTTTTTTTACCTACATACATTGTACGAAAATATTTTTTTAGTTCAAATTACATACTTTTATTTGTTTTTATTAAAATAATTGACTTTGTTCTGTAGCTCATTCTTGTATTTCTCGCATCGTAAAATTTCCCGCATGAAACAAGGGAATCGTAACAAAAACATTGTAAATTCTGTCATTTTAATAAATTTGCAGCAATTGTTGGAAGGATGTGAGAAAAAGTGTTTCTGTAGCAATATTTTGCGAAAAGTTTCTCGCAAGAACTGTCAAAACAACTCGAATTTTAAATTGGTGCGGGAACAGTCAAATTTGTACAAACACATATGAATTTTTGTGTAAAAATATGAAAACTAAATTAGTTGAAAAGATATGCAACGAATTGTTGAACTAAAATATTCGGCCTGGCTCACGATGTCGACAAGAAATTTTCTTTCGCTTGTTTATATTGAAAACAAAAACAAATTTTCTTATTTGGTTTTTGTTTTCAATATAAATAAGCGAAAGGAATTATTAACAAGTCGATATGTTTATATATATTTAAAGTTTTTTTTTTTGTGTAATTGTCTTATGTACAGACAGTTGATAAAAAAATTCTTTCAAGCATTTTACATTCATTTTATATTCTTGTTCATTAATTTATTGTCGTTTTCTTGTAAACTATTATTATTTTTTTTTGTTTTTTTATTGAAACAACATTTTGTGACATTTTGTTTTCATTTGACACTCGATTACTGGAAATATTCCAGTAAAAACAGAATCAGTGTTGTCTGTTTTCGCATTCAAATACAGAAACCATTTTTTCTCACAAATCGAGAAGCGATGGAATTTTGTGTTTCACACTTCATGTGAGAAATTTTACGATCCGAGAAATACAGAAACGAGCTACTGGCTACCGAATAGTTTTCACAAATTTGGGATATTAAAGCATATGGTTACACCTGTTTAAGTTGAAATTTAAAATATACAAATTAATAGCATGTGCTCTAGCATCCGAATTTAGAAGAAAAAAAAAAGATTTGGAAATGGACGAGTTCACATTTTTTGTGAGAAGAATATTACGGCCTGTCCCACGATGTCACCACCACCACGATGTCATCGTTCAATCGACAACTTGTATTGCAAACAACAATATCATTAGAAAATTTGTTGCTTTAGTTAGTTTCTTTGTTCAAAAGTGAAAATTGACATTGACATGAGATTCCTTAAATGTACTAAGTTAGTCATTGGTGTACTATTGTACTTTTCGAGTTTGAACAGTACCAAAAAAAGTACAATTGTACCAACTTTGCCATCCCTGCCTCAAAGGCTATTTTTATGTCAAAATAGAATAAACGAAAGCTTTAGAACAGTGATGTCAAAAATAAAAATATAGTTGTATGTGTGAGAAAAGTTGTCTCTGAAGTACATAGAAAAAATTAATATTTGGAACAAATGCAGTTTAGTAAAGCAGCTCAAAAAAATTAAAAGGAGTCTATGTTATAATAAATTAAAAAGTAGGAAAAAAATGAAATAAAGAAGTTGGCGGTGACCCATGTTTTCCGAGTTATGGGTCTCTGAATTTTTCGTAGGAAACTGTGAAGAATCTCCAAAAAATCTGATAGAAAATTGAAAAATAATTTAAAAAAAAATCAAATAAAAAATTGGCTGCGATACATATTTAAGTTTGGATAGAAAATGCAGTTTAGTGAAGCTGCTCCAAAAAAATGTCTTTTTAATACAAATTCATTTCTTTCCTTAATAGTTTTGTAACATAAAACACATTGAATGTCGCGAAAAGCATTGGTGATCATAGAATATTTTTCGCATACTACTTTTTTTTTCTTTCACTGTACCTATAAAGAATTTAATACATACGCTACACATGTTTTATAATCGCTGTCTCATTGGTAATGCAATGTAACTGTAATGTAGGAAACAGCTAATCGATATTTTTATATGAAAAGTAGGTTACGTTACATTACATCTCTATAACCATTTCCATTACTTTTCACATAACAATATCGATCAGATGTTTCCTACCGTTGTAGTTGTATTCTATAACCGTCGGCTAACTATTCCTTTAGTCTCTTTCATAATGTCAGTTTATGTTTCAACTAACACACTGATATATGAGGGGTTTCTAACAGCAGTCATATTTTAAACTAGTTTAAAAGTTTAGTACATTATGACATCATGACTTTAACACTATCGTTTGAATACCCCAAATATAAAACTAGGCATTTCATATTTCAATTTGCTAAAGCTAAGATCACACTCAAAGTGGAAGTCCACAACTTTCTTTTGTATTTAGTGATGAACACATTTTTAATACTTAGTTGACTTTCCCATCGCTTGATATCGCAGCTTGAAGATGCCGTGATATGCTTTCAAGCAGTTTTTTTTTAACTCGCGTTCAATACTATACCATTCTTCGGTTACGACTTCCTTCAGCGGGTCAAAAAAATTTCCCGTCGCGTAACCGCCATTTTTTAATTCTGCCCCCATATGCTCTGTAAGATTAAGTTCTGGTGACTGGGAAAAAGTTTCCATTACTTTTTGACAATTATAACGCAGCCAATTTCGTGCGTTCCAAGACTTATTGTTGGTGTCGCTGTCCGCATCACGTTCCATCACGTTTTCTTTAAGAATATCAATGTAATGTTTGATCATGGGTTTGTGTCAAAAACGAGCTACTGAATGAGTTCGATACAAGTCTACTATTTGCGGAGCTCGGCCAATTCAAACTATGACATTACTTTTGCATCACCTTTTTATATTATTTTTGAAAAATATTGCTTACTAGCATCTTATCGCGACTTTGTTCGCATTTGGAAAGAAACTGACATCATGTGATAAACTTTTTAATATTATATTATTGGCCAGTAATGGGTTAATTGGGGGTGGCGTTGGCTGAAGTAGTTAGCACGTTGACTACAAACCCGAAGGTCCTGGGTCCGATCCCGGTCTCCGACAGTCATTAAAATAACAACACCACGCATTTTTCTGATGTGCATTAGTATCCTTTGTATCAGTTGTTGTAGGAAAAGTTCTAGAGATGCAGGCATAAGGCACTGGTCACTAAACTACACCGGCTTCAGCGGATGCTAATCCAAATGTAACATCAGAGCAGAGTTTTCAAGAAAGGATGAAGCTTTCCTCTATCTCTTCCTTCAACACCTGTCTCCTCTATCACTATCCCTTCCCTATCACCGTCTTTCACTATTTTCTCTTCAACTCACGGGTAGCACAAAGGGATCATTGTGTTGAACCCTAGTGAACTGAACTCTAAATTTCACCCTTCCTTACCAGAAGCCTGCTAACCTAACCTAATGGGTTAATTCATGTAAGAAATCTTAAATCTTTTTTCTGAAGAATCTTGTTCATTCTGTTACCAAAAATACATGATATTATAAAATTATTTTGTATTATGTTAGGTACTGGCCACTGTTCAGTAATGGGGTTAATTTACATATGTACGTTAAAAATCTCAAAACTTTTTTCTCAAGATTATTTTTCAATCCGTTACGATTGGAATATTTATTAAAATTTTCAAAAACAAATAATCAGACTAATAATAATGGGTTAAAACTTGTTATTCATTTTAGCCATAAAAAGGTATTCTATGTCTTCCAGTCAGTGTGATTCTTTCGTTATAAGGTAGCAAACATACAAACATACTAACTTTTGAATTTATAGTACTAGTAGGATTAAATTATTCACCCTTATTCCAGTTGTCGACGCCACTTTAACACACTACCTACCAAATAATTGGGGCTTGTGTGCCCATTGTCGAAAACAACTGACTCCTGTTGGCAGTTTTAAAACCGAAGTGATTATTTACACAAGTACTACTTGAATACGATTACGAATAATGAAAAATAAATATATAAAAAATGTTTTCGAAATTCCATGTTAATAACATACAAATTTCGATTATTTTCGACTCGGATTGAATAGTAACAATTCATGGTAGTTTGAAAATATATGTATGTACGAGTATTGTAAAACAATCAAAGCTACCGACAAAATTAATCTTTGACTTCTTGGTTATTTAAAACGTAAAATAATTCAAACAAAAATTTGAAAGTAAAACTTTTCAAATTTGGATGCTACCAACGTTGTATTTCGAAAACATTTTCTTTGATTCATTTTTGATTATTCGTAATCGTATACAAATAGTAATTGTGCGAAATTTAAATTATTTTTATATTTTATTATTTTATCAGGCTAAAGTTCGTAAGTTTGGTGTTATTTATTCATTAATAATTATCACATGTAATTTGGCTTAAAAAGCCAAGATATTTTTAACACATTTCAGTATTACGAAGGATATGACCCTTGTCATAAAACAGCCACTATCAGGTATAGCTTGCATGTAATTGTCTCAAAATAGATCATCTTACCCACGAAATGGTAGATATAATTCTTAATCAAAGTTTGAGTGACAAATTCATCCCGTAAGGTCTGTGACACATCCTCGACTTTAGTTACAACTGGGAGGAAAGCTAAAGTGATATTCGGAAAAAAGATCGAATATTTTTTTAATTCAAAATATGTCAAATTGTTTAAGTGAAGTCCTCTGATGAGATAAATAGCCTTACAAAGACTAATTACAATCAAGACGGTTCATACTCCCTCCCTTGATTTTTTCTTTACTCACCAAAAAAACCGAATATTAATGACGCTACATTTTTTGAAGTACTTCAAATAATCTTGTCAGGTTTTACTTACTGATATAATTTTTTCGATTATTTTTTATGAATTCATATTCGTACTCAATTGCTAAATAAAATAATGAAAGAAATTTTTCAGTATAAATGGTTGCCATTGTTTGGTAAACTTTTTATTGATTGTGAATCTGAAAACCGAATATTAATGACAGTAACTGTATATACATATCGCACTTGTTCCTCAAAAGCGTAAAAACTCAAAATTCATGAATTTTCAGTAGAGGCCAAAAACTAACATTATGTAATCCGAATCGAACGGAAATGTGTTCGAATAGTAATGTTAATAACATACAAATTCGAACAGTTTTCTTTTCGAATCGAATTACATAATAAAACCCCCCTGTTTCTGTTAGTAGTAGTTATTCTAAAAACACAAAGAGAGTCATAACGTTTTTTTTTTTACGGAAAAGAAGACAAATCAAAGGGAGATTTTTACAGTGGGTAGATATGACCTCTGTTGTTTGGTTTTTTTTGCAAAAAGTGAAAATTTTAAAATTTTGAGTTGTTACGCTTTTGAGGAACAAGTGCGATATGTATGTACATACATATATAAGGTCGTTGAAAAGTAATGTCATAATTTAAATTGGCAGTCAGCAATCAGATCATTATTTTATGGTGACCTATAGATTGTTGTAATCAATTACCAAACAGAATTTTTGTAGCAACTTTAGCTTAAAGGCACCTTTTCGAATAAAAAAAGTTAGAATTGCTGATAGCAAATTTAATTCTTAGAAAAAAAAAGTCAAGCACATATTTTTGGGAGTTACGGGTCCACAAAGTTTTACAGATCTTTTGGCATTTTCTGGGAAGATTTTTAATTAAGTGTAACAACATGGGTATCAAATGAAAGCTTATCAAGAATACTAAATGATAAACTTTAAAAAAAAATAAACTTGTAGCAGTGGTATTTTTTATTTTTTTTTGTAGGGTTTCAAAGTAACTGTACTTCTCTTAGTAAACGTAACAAATTTATTCGGAGAGCTGCCCCTAAAGTATAGTTAAGCCGATTTTTTTTTACCAGAGAATATCTACAATTTTTTAACACATAATCTAATTAATTACTAAACTTAATTTAACAGCTTTGGTTGGAATCTTGCAAAAATGTTGATATTGTGCAATCGTTATAAATGATGTATTAGTTTATTACGTAAATAAAAACAAAACATTTTTAATTACATAAATTATTTTTAAAAAAAATGCCAAAATGCGGTATTAAAGAAAGAAATAAAAAATCTTAGACTAAAATTAATTATTAAAACTATAATTGCTGCAAAAAAAAAACAGCAATCAAAGGAAAACAAACAAAAATATATCATGTATAAATGGTATCGTTATTATGTAGTTTATATTACATATTAACAAAACAAAATATAACACTTAACTCCCAGAAAAAAGTTCATAAAAGTGCAACAAAGACAAACTACATATAAGGAAAAGGATCAAAACCTTTACACTGTAAAAAAACAAATGTTTAAATAAAATTATGAAACTAAATATTGATACAAATCAAATAATTGTTTAATTTACATACGAGTATATTGATTATGCTCCTCTGTCGTGATTCAAAATTTAACGGCATTACATTGCTTTCATGTTTGTCTCGCGCGAATCAACGAACTTTGATTGAATTTTCATACTCGTAACACAGTGAGCTGAGCCATATAGTTTATTTGAAGAAATCAATAAGAAAGCTGGGGCCTGGTCTGTAATTCGAAACGAATGAAAATCCTTTCGATTTTCCATGTCATTAACATATAAATTCGAATAGTTTCGTTTCGAATTAAGTATGTGTAGGTATGAAGGAAAAGTAGTAATAATTGACCCAATCTGTTCCGCACTGCAGCTATGCTATTATAGCATGGTGTACGCTCTTGATAAGAAGTATTGGGGAGATACCCAATAAAAACAATGAACCATGAAAACCTATTAAAATTAACCAGATAGGAACCTAGTCTCCTCAATATACCCTGCAGGAAATGCGAATAGTGAAATTGTAGTGTTTTACTAGTGACATTTTCAGTAGTACTACTGATTAGGTGTACCCCAGCCAATGTAATCATCTATTGACATTTAACATTAGCTTGTCATTGAAAATCCAGCACTAGACTGTAGCACTACTGACTAAGTAGTTCTTTTGGGACCACATGGATACATTAGCACCAAAGATTCACTAGTAAATTTTAGGGGCTATAGTCTACAATATCGATATTTCCTGGCTCGATATCAATATATTAAAATTGTGGTAATTTACTAGTGACATTGTCAATAGTACTTCTGAATAGGTGTACGCCAGCCAATGTAATCGCCTATTGACATATACATAAATAGAGTTGTCATTGAAAATCTAACAGTAGACTTCAGCATTATTCATTTGAACCAAAGATTCACTAGTACATTTCAGTGACCCTCGTCTACAATTTTATAAGGGTTGGGGCAACACACTTAAACACTACATACATATGTGCATACGTAGTTTTTTAACATTATTGCACAGTGTAATAAAAACGAAAAACAAACTATTGACGCGTTCATTGACAATGTCACCAAAAATACACCAGAACCGTTCTCTAACGTATTTCTACTCGCGCAGAAAAGGAAAGTTGTCGACATTTCAACTGGTGCAATTGTCGCTTGAGAAAAGAGTGTTGACATAGAGACATACATATGTTTCTAGGCTGACTAGAGGGTATTTTCTCAGGGTTTTCCAGTATGATCTCCTAATATGTTCTATATCTGGTATATTTGCCAGATAGAAGATTTGTCTTCTAATTTGGCTGAATGCTGGACAGTGACACAAGTAGTGTTGGAGGGTTCCATCATCTTCCTTGCAGGCTCTACATGTTGCATCGTCAACAACATCCATACGAATCAGGTGACTTTTTAACTCTGTATGTCCTGTTATTAGGCTAACCAAGTTCCGAAGTGTTGGCCTTTTTAAACTTATAGTCTCTATCGTCTTTTCACTATTTGGGTTTCCCCAGATAATTTCCGCCACTCTTTAAACAGTAGAGTTATGCCAATCTCTGGTGTGTTGTTCTAGAGCCCATTGTTTCAATTCATTTTTAAATTCTTGAAAATGTTTGGCATTTTCTAGTGTGATGTTATCCATTATTGATCCCATCTTTGCAAGTATATCCGCCTCCTCATTTCCAGAGACACCCTAATGTCCTGGAATCCATATTATGTCGATTTCTCTACAATACCTGTACGAGTTTATCTGGTTTCCGCATTGAAGGACACATAGATATTGAACTTTATGATTTCTTTACTATCCGTAAAGATACGAATAGGTAGTTAGTTGTCAATTTCCTTTAGATATTTAATGCCTTCTGTTATAGCCGTGATCGCAGTCTGAAAGACTGTATCATTATTCCGCAAGCGAAAGAATTTACGTATATTACGACTCATGTCGTAAAATCCACTCCGATCGGTTTGCAATTTTTGACCCGTCCATGTAAATGATAGTTTCGGTATTATTACCTATTATTGTCGCTTCCCCCATTCCATACTTTCAGGCGTTATGGTGATGCAGTTACTTTGTACATATCTAATTGGAATTTTATCACACATGACAGGGGTGACGTTTCCCCTGGATAAGGTATGTATTATAGGTTGGGTCTTGGTTGTATGTTCACCCATTATCATAAATTTTGTGGCGGACAAAACTGGGTCATATTTAATCTGTATATCAATTGGCACGCTTTAAAGAATGTTTTCCATCGCCTTAGTTGATGTGGTTCGTGTTTGTTAACATTGAAATTTGATCAGTTTGTTTGCTCCGGATCCGATAAGTTGTGTTGTCTGTAGCTTGAAAAATAGATATGTAGGTGGCGGTGTAGTATTATAGGTTGGGTCTTGGTTGTATGTTCACCCATTATCATAAATTTTGTGGCGGACAAAACTGGGTCATATTTAATCTGTATATCAATTGGCACGCTTTAAAGAATGTTTTCCATCGCCGAAAAATAGATATGTAGGTGGCGGTGTAGTGGAAAAAAACTAGAAAAAAAATCTGATGTTTTTAACATTTATCCACCAAATTTTAACCAACTATTTCCAGTCTAGACAGTACATGGTTTGTCCTGGTAAGCTAGTACTATTAAAAATTAAAATCGTGTTTGAATAAATAATGACCTTTGCTTAGGGGGGGTAGGTACCAACTGCACAATAAAACCAAGAGTAACAATAAAGAAAAATATTAAATTTTACATCATAACTGCATTAAATATGTTGGGCACGGAGTCCATTACTTATTTTTATTTCTGCTCCTATTACGGTTCTCAACTAAATTCAGTTTGGTCGTGTAAGAGTAGACCAAACTAGCACACGACAAAACTGTGTTTTAGTGTTATGAACGACAACTGTTTTTTAGTTGAAAAACTCGGAGGGGTAATACAGAAGATTGCCAATCAGACAAGAATCTGAAACCCGAAATAACTGATTCGGAAGGTTCAAATATGGCCTCCGAGATGATGTCACTTGCTTCCGTTGACCCTTGCGACCTCTGCAATTGATTGGGGTTTCTGGAATCGGGCTTCTATCAGTCTATGCTTAGTATTGGGTCCCATGAAAAATAGTACAACATTCCTTGCCTGTCCCGTACTAGAGACGATGTATTCTTACTAAAAACCGAGATTGACTGGGCCACACTTCTACTGGGGACTCAATTAGAGTTTTTAGTTTGGACGTTGACTTCTCGTCCAGATATGCGACTAGTTTCAAATGACCTTGAAACCAACCGGAATCGGTTAATTGCGGCGGATGCCGCTGATTCTCTTCGATAGACATCCAGTAACTTCTGATTTCATTTTTCTCTGTTACTACGGTCAACAACAGTCCTTTATTGCAAAGTCGCTGTAAGGTTTGTTTATGACCCTGGTTTCAACCTCCTTGGGATGTTTCCTGGAAGGCTGCATTTGTTGTAACGGTTCCTCCTACGAACGCTGCCTTTTCGGCTCAGCGGCTGCATATAATGTTTCTGTAAATGCAACAGGGGTGTGGCTGTCATGTGCAGCTTCGACTTGAGAAAATCAATAATGTATTTGGGAAATTTCCATAAACTCCATTAAATCAGGGTTGCATTTTCTCAAAAGTCGAACGATTATGTAGGATAGTGAGTACCAGCCTTAAGTAGGCTTTCACACATGCCAACGAGGGTTTCTCTTCTCTGGTCAAGTCCTTGGACGCTTTACTACCTAACTGCATGGACATGACAGTAACACAAGTCACCACTTGTGCAGCGTATCAAGAGAGGATCAATGTCTCCCACTCTTTGCGCCTGGGGACGCGTCCGATGGGAGACTACATACTCCACACTTGCGCAAGTTGTAAATCTTAAGAGAAAATATCATCGCAACTTTTTCTATTTTTTTTAAATATCAAAAAGAATTCTTATTATTTATTATTGATATACATATCTATAACACCATCCCAAAATATGTTTCCCAGAATAATTTGAAGTCATCGAGATGTTTGCAAAATAATAATTGTTTAATTTTTTAGCATGTATTTTTTCGGCTTACCGAAATTGAATTATACACTGTTTCAAATACCTTTTCTTGCCTTATCAAATATATATTGATTGCGGTGATGGTATCACATTTTGAGTTACAGCCCTTGAGTGCAGTAAAATAAGTGAAAAAGATTGTTCCAAGTAAAAATTAAAACTTTAATATATATCCCAAAATAAAACCAATTGGAAAGGATCGGGTCAAAGAGAACGATTTACCTTGGAGCTCCCCAAATAAATATTTTTTTTTTTAATTTATTCATACATATGTATTTTATAAAGCCACATGAATAATAAAATTAAAATTTCAAAAGTAATATGAAAATTCCAAGACAAGTCTCACAGATGATTAATAAAAATATTTTTTTCACTTAGAAGAAGAAGATGCTTTGGATGAATCTGCTCAACAAGCAGAAATTTCTAATGATTCGGATGCTCCTTTAAAACCAAATGTAAGTATAAAAAAAAACTAGAAACAAAAATCAGGTAAGAGAAAAAATAACTTGTTAAAAAACTTTGAAGAATTTTTCCTCTGAATTTTAATACATATTCGTTAATCATTAGAATTTACTTCTTTTTTTATAAGAATGACGAAGATGATGATTACGATCCTGAGGATACACGTAAGAAGAAAAAAGGCAAAAAGCGCAAAACAAAAAAAGGTGAAGAGAAGGGACGCAAAAAGAAAAAACGTAAGAAGAATGAAAGTGAAGAGGAAAGTGATGTCATTCGTGAAGATGATGATGCTGACTATACGACCACATCTTCGTCTTCAAAACGTGGTCGAAAACGTAAAGATGCTGATAAAGCTAACAAAGAAAAGGAATCCTCGTCATCGGGTACATTTAGTGTCCTTTCTAATTTCTTAATAATTTTATTTATAATGAATATATTTATTTAAAATTATAGGTATGCCCTCTGTGGAGGACGTATGCTCAGCTTTTAACGTAACTGATGTAGACATTGAATACAGCGAATCGGACTTACAAAATCTAACCACATATAAAGCTTTTACTCAACATGTTCGACCTATATTACAAAAGGAGAATGCCAAAATACCGGCACCAAAGCTTATGATGCTGGTTGATGCTAAGTGGCGCGAATTTTGTGAAACACATCCAAATTTACTTACGGAGCAAGCAAAGAGTGAGGAGATGGAAGAGCCTAGATCTTCTAGATCGTCAAGAAATGAAAAAGTGCCTTACAAAACAATTCTAATTAACAGCTGAGCTTTTTAATTGTAATATATTTTTTTTCAGCCTGATGATTTATACGAAGAAGAAGAGGAGGAGGAGGAAGAGGAGGAGGAAAAAGAATCTTCTAGTGGACGTCGGAAGCGTGGAGGTAGAGGTCGGGGGAAAAAAGGAAGACGTTCTGGCAAAGTACCAACATTAAAAATAAAATTCGGAAAGCGTAAACGTGGCAGTTCTGATGAAGATCAAGATGCTTCTGGTGCATCCGAGCGAGATTCTGATCTAGAATTTGAAAAAATGTTGCAAAAATCTGATGATAGTGCTGACGACATTCCTAACACATCGTCTGCAGCAGCCGCATCAACTAGTACTGCTGACGGTGCAGCAGGTGCGAATGACGATGAAACACTTGTTATAAAGAAGAAAGCTAAAGTTAAAATTGGCAACAAGTTTAAAAAGAAGAAAAAGCTTAAGACCACCTCGCGCTTCCCCGATGGTGAGGAGGGAGAACACGAACATCAGGACTACTGCGAAGTTTGTCAACAAGGCGGCGAAATAATACTTTGCGATACTTGTCCTCGTGCTTATCATTTGGTTTGTTTGGAACCTGAATTGGAAGAACCACCAGAAGGGAAATGGTCCTGCCCGCACTGCGAAGCCGATGGCGGTGTTGCTGAAGAGGATGATGATGATGAACATCAAGAGTTTTGCAGAATATGTAAGGATGGAGGAGAACTTTTGTGCTGCGATTCGTGTCCTTCAGCCTATCACACGTTCTGCTTGAATCCGCCTCTGGATACTATACCAGATGGGGACTGGAGATGTCCTCGGTGCAGTTGTCCACCTTTAACTGGAAAGGCCGAGAAAATCATTACTTGGCGTTGGTTCGAACACCAAGACTCTGCAGCGAAAAAGAAGAAAAGTAAAATACGTGAATACTTTGTTAAATGGCACAATATGTCATACTGGCATTGCGAATGGGTACCGGAAATTCAAATGGAAGTCCATCATCCTCTAATGATAAGATCTTTTTTTCGCAAATACGACATGGAGGAACCACCCAAATTCGAAGAAACTTTGGATGAAGCCGACTCGCGCTATCAGCGTATACAAAGACACAAAGAAAAAGGTGGTATACAAGCTGAAGATGAAGATGAATCCTATAAGAAGGATTTGGAAGAACGCTTCTATAAAAATGGTGTTAAGCCTGAGTGGTTAATAGTACAACGCGTCATAAATCACCGAACTGCTAGAGATGGCACTACGATGTACTTGGTGAAATGGCGGGATCTTCCATATGACAAATCAACGTGGGAAGATGAGTCGGATGATATTCCTGGTCTGAAACAAGCAATCGAGTACTATTTGGATTTAAGAGCCATGTGTACATCAGAACAACGCTTGGGCAAGAAGAAAAAGGGTCGCAAGAGTAAAACTAAAGAGGTAGAAGATGAAGAACGTCCTGTTAGGCGATATACTCCTCCGCCAGAAAAACCCATAACGGATTTGAAAAAGAAATATGAAGATCAACCATCATTTTTGGAAGGTACTGGTATGCAATTGCATCCCTACCAAATCGAAGGTATTAATTGGTTGCGTTACTCGTGGAGCAACGGTGTGGACACTATTCTAGCGGATGAAATGGGTCTAGGTAAAACTATACAAACTGTAACGTTCTTGTATTCTCTCTATAAAGAAGGACACTGCAAGGGACCTTTCTTAGTAGCAGTACCCCTATCTACTATTATCAACTGGGAGAGAGAATTTGAGCTGTGGGCTCCTGATTTCTACTGCATTACATATGTTGGCGACAAAGATTCTAGAGCAGTTATACGTGAGAATGAGTTGAGTTTTGAAGAAGGTGCGATAAGAGGTGGCAAAATTTCACGCTTGAGAACAAGCCAGTATAAATTCAACGTTTTACTTACCAGTTACGAGTTAATTACTATGGATGCTGCATGTTTAGGATCCATAGAATGGGCTGTTTTAGTCGTTGACGAAGCTCATCGATTGAAATCAAATCAAAGTAAATTTTTCCGTATATTGAACGCTTATAACATAGCTTATAAGTTGCTTTTGACCGGTACACCGCTACAAAACAATTTGGAAGAACTATTCCATTTACTAAATTTTTTGTCTCGAGATAAATTTAACGATTTGAATGCTTTCCAAAATGAATTTGCTGATGTTTCGAAGGAAGAGCAAGTTAAACGTTTACATGAAATGTTAGGGCCTCATATGTTGCGTCGCCTGAAGGCTGACGTTCTAAAGAATATGCCTTCGAAATCAGAATTTATTGTAAGGGTTGAACTCTCTGCACAGCAAAAGAAATTCTATAAATTTATTTTGACTAAAAATTATGAGGCTTTAAATTCAAAAAGCGGTGGAAACTCTTGTTCGCTCGTAAATGTAATGATGGATTTGAAAAAATGTTGCAACCACCCTTATCTCTTTCCTGCAGCTGCTGAAGAAGCCACGACTACTGCTGGAGGCTTGTATGAAGTCACTTCTCTTACGAAAGCAGCTGGAAAATTGGTTCTACTATCAAAAATGCTGAAACAATTGAAGGACCAAGGCCATCGGGTATTGATTTTTTCTCAGATGACAAAAATGTTGGACATACTTGAAGACTTCTTGGAAGGTGAGGGTTATAAATATGAACGTATTGATGGCGGTATCACGGGAAATTTAAGACAAGAAGCCATTGATCGTTTTAATGCCCCCGGTGCTCAACAGTTTGTTTTCTTGTTAAGCACACGCGCCGGCGGCTTAGGTATTAATTTAGCCACTGCCGACACTGTCATTATTTATGATTCCGATTGGAATCCGCATAATGATATTCAAGCATTCTCAAGAGCACATCGTATTGGTCAGTCTAATAAAGTCATGATATATCGTTTTGTCACTCGTAATTCAGTTGAAGAAAGAGTAACCCAAGTCGCTAAGCGAAAAATGATGTTGACTCATTTAGTGGTTCGTCCTGGTATGGGTGGTAAGGGTGCAAACTTTACGAAACAAGAGTTGGATGATATTTTACGCTTTGGTACAGAAGAACTCTTTAAAGAAGATGATAAAGAAGAAGCCATTCATTATGACGATAAAGCGGTGGCTGAACTTTTAGATAGATCCAATAAGGGTATCGAAGAAAAGGAATCCTGGGCTAATGAATACTTGTCATCATTTAAAGTGGCTTCCTATGCTACCAAAGAAGAAGATGAGGAGGAAGAAACTGAAATCATTAAGCAGGAAGCCGAAAATTCTGATCCTGCATATTGGGTTAAGCTCTTGCGTCACCACTACGAACAGCATCAGGAGGACGTAGGTCGTACTTTAGGCAAAGGTAAACGTGTTCGTAAGCAAGTAAACTACACCGATGGAGGAGTCGTTGCTGCCGATACAACTCGTGAAGACACCAACTGGCAAGACAACAACTCGGAATATAACTCGGACTATTCTGCTGGATCTGATGAAGATGGTGGAGATGATGATTTCGATGAGCAAAACGGTGGAGAGGGACGTAAAGCACGAAGACGTGTTGAACGCCGCGACGATAGACCATTACCACCATTGTTGGCACGTGTGGGCGGTAACATAGAGGTTTTAGGTTTTAATGCAAGACAACGTAAGAGTTTCCTAAATGCCATCATGCGCTATGGTATGCCACCTCAAGATGCATTCAACTCGCAATGGCTCGTTCGTGATTTAAGAGGCAAGTCGGAGCGCAATTTCAAAGCCTACGTATCCTTATTCATGCGCCATTTATGTGAACCTGGCGCCGATAATGCCGAAACATTCGCTGATGGTGTACCAAGAGAAGGACTTTCCAGGCAACACGTTTTAACACGAATTGGCGTCATGTCTTTAATACGCAAAAAGGTGCAAGAATTTGAACACATTAATGGTTACTACAGCATGCCCGAATTAATTTTGAAGCCTTGTGAACCGGTCAAGAAAGATGAAGGCGCAGAAATCCCAGTCAAAGCGGAAGATAAAAGTGCTACAACTAGCAATAGTGTAACTCCAGCTACTAGCGCAGCACCCAGTCCAGCTCCAGCGTTGGAAAAAAATGACGATAAATCCATCTGCACCGTTGGGGACAAAAGCAATGACATTAACAAAGAAACTGATTACAATGAGAAAAAACTTAGCGACAAGGATGAGGAGCATGAAGAAAAGCCAGATGTTTCTGCTGATGCAAAAGCTGAAAAGTCTGAAAAAGGAAAGGAATCCGAGTCAAAAGATGATAAAGCTGAAAATTTATCATTAGGGGATAAGACAAGCAGTGACAAACCTAAAGAGGAAAAAAAAGAAATAAATGATGAAGCGAAGAAAGATGAGAAAGATATAGTTAAATCAAAATGCGAGGACAACAAAGCTGAAATTATTGATGATGATGACGACGATGTTTTAATAGTTAAAGAAGATGGTGAAATTGAAAAACCCAGCAGTTCAATATTGATCAACAAAATAACAGGTGACAAGGATGCCAAGGAAATAATAAGCAAACCGAAGATTGAAGAAAGCTTAGAAGTATTAAAGCGAAAATTTATGTTCAACATAGCCGATGGTGGTTTCACTGAACTACATACTCTGTGGCTGAACGAAGAAAAAGCCGCTGTTCCTGGTCGTGAATATGAAATTTGGCATCGCCGTCATGATTATTGGCTGTTGGCAGGAATTGTTACACACGGTTATGGCCGTTGGCAAGATATTCAAAATGATATACGTTTCGCCATAATTAATGAGCCCTTCAAAATGGACGTTGGCAAGGGCAATTTCTTGGAGATTAAAAATAAGTTCTTGGCCAGGCGCTTCAAATTGCTTGAGCAATCCTTGGTAATTGAGGAGCAGTTGAGAAGAGCAGCCTTCTTAAACTTGGCTCAGGATCCAACTCATCCAGCAATGTCACTGAATGCTCGTTTTGCTGAAGTTGAATGTCTAGCAGAGTCTCATCAGCATTTGAGCAAGGAGTCATTGGCTGGTAACAAACCAGCAAATGCTGTTCTACATAAAGTTCTCAATCAATTGGAAGAACTGCTTTCAGATATGAAGAGTGATGTTTCACGTTTACCAGCCACTTTGGCACGCATACCGCCCGTGGCTCAACGCCTGCAGATGTCGGAGAGATCAATTCTGTCGCGTTTGGCCGCTACAGCGGGAAATGCTAGCAATGCCGGTAAGTTTCAATTCTTAGTAAATACTTGTGGAAATACATACATATGCATATGTGCATACATATGTATGTATGTATGTTTGTCACGGCTGTCCAAACTGGCACCAGAGTGCCGAACATCAATCGGCTTCGTATGCAAATGAACACACATACGCGAATACATTAATCTCGGTGGCCAGCATTGATGTATGTACATAGATATTATATATATGCAATAAGACGTTCGAATACAACTCACAACAAGAGCAATATTTATCTTTGCAATTTATTTATTTATTTTTTATTTTTATTTATTTTAAAACGTGTATAAAATACGATAAATTTGTGGTTAGTTTTAGTTGGCCAAATTTGAAATAGTTGTTCAAAAACTAATCTCTGGTCCTTATAAGAAAATTTCACTTTTCGACTGTTGTTATTGTTGTTGTTGTAACAGTTCTGCTCTTGTGATGAGTTCTTTGCTGAAGGAAAAATTTCTGCTTGATACGGCTGCCGCTGGAGTGACAATCTTTGCCCGAGTGGGACTCGGGTCGTTCCGGAACGTAGATCCAATAGTCGAAAGTGTTAATCAAATGAATATTCATTTGTTATTGTTATTCTAACCTCTTGGAAATGAATTCCTCTACGTAAGTGAATTATCTCAATGAGCTCCAGGGTGATGTCTTCCCATTTTTTTGAGTTGTTTACTACTTACGACCCTAGATCAACCCATCAGACACATTGTTTAAATTGATTAAAGTTCAGTGTTATTTTTTTTATTTATATTTTCAGCTCAACTTATGGCTCAATTTCCGATAGGATTTCAAGGTACCACACTTCCAGCATTTACTGGTGGACCAGCCGGTAACTTTTCAAACTTCAGGCCCCAGTTTTCGGTCCCTGGACAATTGTCGAATAACACAAGTGGAGTCAATTCTTCTGGAAATTAAATTCAACAAATACGCATAAAAGTTAAATATGATACTTCAGTTTTATTTTCGTATTTATTAGTATTTTAATATCCACATAAAAAATATTTTAATCAGTTTGCACAAATTGTGCAAGAAATTTTATAATACACATTTACATACATACATATATATCTTCGTTTAAATGTAGTTAATTTTGACTTAATTTTACATCATAATTTAAATATCTTATATATTGTCTATAATTTTAAAAAATGAATTGGCCTCTAAGCACTTTGTTCTCTGATTTGTAGTTTATTGTTCCAAAAACGACTAAAATCCATATTATAAAGAAACATTATATTAATCAAGTTCAAGATTAGCATTCAAAAATTCCAAATATAAAACATATGTATGTGCGGTGATATCTTACTTAGTTGTACAATAAAATCCAACTACAAAGTAATGGAATTTTCAAGCATTCATTATAATGCGTTTATGTACAGATTGAACCGTACTTACTAAAAAAAATTTATATACGTACATACATACATACATATTTATGTGTACGTCGTTAGGTTAAACGAAAAACGATGTAAATAGCAACAAGTTCACAATCAATTTTTTTTATGCTTTGTATCAAATTATTATTCATTTCTAGAAATCTGATTTATAAACAAAAATCAAAATATCCAGTAGTTACCATTGTTTAAAAAAAATTTCCATCCTGTAAAACTAAAAAAATGCATTTACGTGGTTTTTCGTTAAAGCTAGCGACATGAGAAATTAATTCCTAAACTTATTATGAGACCCAATAAATTATTCAAAAACTACAAACAGAAATGTTTTATTTTCAAATTGTTTTATTAAAGAGTTGTACTGATTGATACGAAAAAGGGAGAACAGTGCTTTCCGAGTTATTCAGATTCATGTGTGATGGAAAACGATCTTTTTGAAAAGGTGTGATCAGCTCTGGTCGGTTTTGAGAATTATTTTGAAGCCAATCTCAAACTACTGACTTAAAAGCATGCTAGAAATTAAAATATAAACATACATATGTATATGAATGGATGTGATAAAACAGATTTCAAAACGATAAAAGGTGTCTACTATAATTTTCAAATTTGTTTTAATGGTTTTTTCAGATGTTTGATAAATTTCTTTTCATTTATATATATATAAAAAATTTAAAAATGGAAAAAAGGTACCCTACAAGAAATGAATGACTGAAACTAACACAAACGAAATTTTTTCACTAACACATTTGCAATAACTTTCCACCGAATTTAAGAGTGCCAGTCAATTGACTGGTCATTTTACCGGTAGTGATGACCGACACATATATAAATTATATTTGCTCCTCTCTAGCATGTATGTTAGAGTGAAACATATAGTGTGCATATACCAAAACTTTTAAGATATCGCATTTTATTGTAAAATATACAATTCGTTCGGTCTGTGCAATTAAAATTTATACAAGTGCTAAGGAAGTTAAGTAGCAACAATAGTGCATAAAATAAATTGAAAAGTTTCATTTAATTAATACATTTATGCATTTCTTTTTAAAATTTTAGATATTTACAAAAAGCAAGGTTTTGCTGGAGCTGGAAAAAGCATGAAGAAGACTAGAGTGGTACCACCTATATTATTTTGTGTTTTAGATTGTTTATATAATTGTATATTAATTATTTCTTTATTTTCTTATAATAAAAAACAATTAAAATAACATAAAAATTATGTTTATTTATTTAAAAGTTTAATTTTACCATTTTCTATGTAAACATTGACTAGTAATCGTTGACCAGTTTCTACGTAACCATTGACTAGTCATAGTTTACCAATGCTTATGTAATCAGTGACTGGCAAAAAAGAAGCAGAGTAAGCAGTTCAGATATATGTGTTTTAATTGAGTGAAATTAATAAGTAAGAGAGAGATAAAAAATCACACGTACACAAATGTTTTGGTCATTTTTTTCACCAAGCCCTTAATAAACTAACTGGGGACTGTGACCACAGTTTCGGTGATCGCTACTAGTCAAATGACTAGTCAATTGACTGGTAGTTTTCTTGTACGGAAATGAATGACTGAAACTAATACAAACGAAATTTTTTCACTAACACATTTGCAATAATTTTCCATTGAATTTAAGAGTGCCAGTCAATTGACTAGTCATTTTACCGGTAGTAATGACCGACACATTTAAAACTTATATTTGTTCCTCTCTAACATGTATGTTAGAGTGAAACATATAGTGTGCATATACCAAAACTTTTAAGATATCGCATTTTATTGTAAAATATACAATTCGTTCGGTCTGTGCAATTAAAATTTATACAAGTGCTAAGGAAGTTAAGTAGCAACAATAGTGCATAAAATAAATTGAAAAGTTTCATTTAATTAATACATTTATGCATTTCTTTTTAAAATTTTAGATATTTACAAAAAGCAAGGTTTGCTGGAGCTGGAAAAAAGCATGAAGAAAACTAGAGTGGTACCACCTATATTATTTTGTGTTTTAGATTGTTTATATAATTGTATATTAATTATTTCTTTATTTTCTTATAATAAAAAACAATTAAAATAACATAAAAATTATGTTTATTTGTTTAAAAGTTTCATTTTACCAGTTTCTATGTAAACATTGACTAGTAATCGTTGACCAGTTTCTACGTAACCATTGACTAATAGTTTACCAATGCTTGTGTAATCAGTGACTGGCAAAAAAGAAGCAGAGTAAGCAGTTTAGATATATGTGTTTTAATTGAGTGAAATTAATAAGTAAGAGAGAGATAAAAAATCACACGTACACAAATGTTTTGGTCATTTTTTTCACCAAGCCCTTAATAAACTAACTGGGGACTGTGACCACAGTTTCGGTGATCGCTACTAGTCAAATGACTAGTCAATTGACTAGTAGTCTTCTTGTAGGGTATGCACCACATCATACTTCTTTCATATATGTCATACCAGAGTGAAGCAAGTCACTGAACGTACGCCAATTAATGTCAATATTCTACAAGCACATTCAAAATAAACTGAAGTTGGCTGCAAAACTCTCTTCTTTCTTTCCGGTTGTCAAAAAGGTACGAAAGCAAATAATTTGTTCTTAATACGGCTTTAAATTTAATTGCAAAATATAATGAAGATCAAAGAGTCATTAAGTAAAATCTTTTTCTATTTTAGTTCAAGGACGACAAATACATATAAATATGGCTGACGTTGATGTGTAAGTATTCATAAATATAAAATGCACGGTCTCAAAGTGAAATGCTGACATCAAATATTGAAATATGTGTATCTTATTAATACAGATAATAAAAAAAGGCATTTGCTTATAGTTCCGTGTGAAGTAATATATAAAACGGAACTTATATATATTTAATTTTATATTTTAATAGAGATGTCCCTTCAGCAGCACCCGCTGTAGGGGGTGCTATGGATATTAATCAAGCCCTACAAGAAGTTTTGAAAAAATCTTTGATTGCCGATGGTCTCGTCCATGGCATTCATCAAGCTTGCAAGGCCTTGGACAAGTAATTTATTTGAACATTTTCTATTCGATTGCAAATATAAGTATTTTCTTGCTTTTTTAATTTTAGACGTCAAGCTGTTTTGTGTATCTTGGCTGAGTCTTTTGACGAACCCAATTACAAGAAGCTCGTTACTGCCCTCTGTCATGAACACCAAATTCCGCTGATCCGCGTCGATTCTCACAAGAAACTCGGTGAATGGTCCGGTTTGTGCAAGATTGATAAAGAAGGTAAGCCCCGTAAGGTTTGCGGCTGTTCCGTTGTTGTCATCAAGGACTTCGGTGAAGAAACCCAAGCTTTAGATGTCGTCAAGGAGCACCTCAGACAAAACAGCTAATCTACTAATTCCTAATGTTTTTAGAATAGTCTGTAAAATGGGGTTCATCTGTATGATGATAACGATGCATCTTGTTCTTGTTTTTATCAAAACCACGCCAATATAACACCAATTGTGGCTAAAAACATAGATGTAATAAAACAACTATTTTTTAATGGTACAAAAGTAAATTTTTATTTAATTGTTTAAAAGAAACATTATTTTGATGTCTTGACATGCATGTTGCCTTATGTATAGAAGTTGACATTCTGGAAGTCGAGTGATCCATTTTTGCAGATGACATCTTTTGTCTATGTTTTAATGCAATTCTTTTTATGTTTTGCCCAATCGTCAAGTTGGCATTTTCTGTGGAAAAAATTACAAGTAAGTATGAATCATAACTTGAATTGCTGTATAATATATTGAGCAGTTTAGGAATGTTACAGAAATTGACGGCCTTATCTATGATCAAAAACTGGCATGAAGTTAGCATAAATGACAAAACTGAACTACGTGTCGACGAGTTCCTTTATACAATTTGACACTAAAAATCGCCGCATAATGTAGTTTTCACACGATTACATCCTAACGTGATTTTTAATGTAAAATTGGCAAAGCACGTTAAGACTATGTTAAATTTGGCACTTATGCTAACTTCATGCCAATTCTTGATTATATATGAAGCCTTGATTGCTTTGTGAAATGGTAGGATGAATTGCAAAAATTTTTTTTATTTATTTCATAAAAATCCAACCGAGCTCATAGAGCCATAAACATATATGTAGTTGGTATAATAATATAAACTTCAAATATAAATATGGAGACGACAACTATCTAAACAAAGATTTTGACAAACAAAAAAATATAGGTGGCTAAAGTCTCAAAAATGACTATGTAGTTCGCTTTAAATTGTTGTTGTTCGTTGAAACATATGTATGCTACAATATACATATCTCCAGAATACAATCCGGGCATCGTGAAATCCTTTTAGTGAATGGGGTACAGCAGAGCAGTATCAAGTATTGGAAGCGAGAGCGACTCGTTTTTTTTAAATATTTGTTAACGTTCTGTATGTTTTGCAGCAAACTGAAATATATGGAAACTTCTATGTCTTATCAGTGAAAGTCATCAGGTGGTTAATTTTGTTTCTAGTTTGGGTTTATTTAACAGGTGTCAAAAAATGTTTAAAATTTTAATTCGCTATTGTTTTTGATTTCGTTTTGGTTTTTTCTTATAATTCTACTTTGGATACTTCATACATATGAACTCAAATTATGACATGTCCTGTTTCTGTCAACATAACGGTAATGGCTGTATTTTTTTTGCATGGGTTTATTTTGACACATTGAGTTGTAAATGCATACATTGTGAGCAGCAATAGAAACCTAAAAGTACTATGCCAAGAGACAAAAATAGAGGTATTAAAAGGCCAATTATAAATATATCCAACATATCATTGGCAATAGAAGACATCAAAAGAGGAATGACTATTGAAACTGCAGCCAAAAAGCACACAATAGCAAAAACAACTTTGTGGAGGCATTACAAAAGGCATCAACTATCCCTCCAGCAAACTTGTATTTACGTTAAAAGCATAGAAAGTGATTACAAACGAATATTTACACATGAAGAGGAAATATTTTTGGCGGAATATATCAAAACACTTGCCAAACTGCACTATGAACTCAATAAAAACGATGTAAGGAAATTTGTCTATCTCATTGCACAAAAAAATAACAAATGTATGCCAAAAACTTGGAGAGAAGAGAAATTGGCTAGTATGGATTGGCTCAGTAGATTCGTTAAACGACATCCAAGCGTACCATTAAAACAAACAAATGATCTTTCAAAAATTGTAGCTTCGACAAGCTCCCAACATAAGTTTGAGTTCAATGTAATTCCTAGTAATTTAAATGATTCAATATCATTGTATCTGTTTACACAAATTTATCATCTTATGAAACTGGCAAACACCGTCACGGCAAATGGAAAAAAGTAGTTGAACTGCTAAAAACTTTGGGGAATGTCAGGCTAAATGAAAATGAAAAAATCAAACAAAATTGAAACTGAGAAAAGTTTAAAAGAATTACCACTCACCAAGAAAGTACACTTTTTGAAATAAAACTATTTACCTATGTATACCTACAATATTTAAAAACTAAAAAGCATTTCTGGGCAATTTAAAGGAACTTGGAGAAAAGGTATAAAGCGTCCTGTATGCACAGCAAAAAGTGGTGAAGACGAAGTAGAGAAATCACAACTGACATAAAAAACTTCAAATTCTGAAGAAAAGTTAAAGAGCTATACATTATCATTGTATGCATCATTGGGCTTAAATCGAGTTTAGGTCGTCCTCTCAAAAATAAACAAAAATTATCCTATTCGACAGAAAATTAAAAAAATTAAATGAATTCGTGAGCTTTAGTTTCTGAGTTTTGAGCCTTCAAAGTTCCAGTACGAAATTGTGATTGCATGGTACCTATATTTTCCATCGAAATCAGTCAATATTCGTATGATTTAAAAGCTTTTCAGAAGATATTTAAGGAATTACTGAATTTTTTCTGCACCAGAGTATTTCCCGAAACGCCGCTGCGTACTAAAGATTCTTTGTATAGCCAGACTTGAGAATTTTCTAAACCATTGTTTTTCCCAGCTTTCGGCCGGCTTAAGCATAAGAGGCAAAATTGAACATGATCTTGAAGAGTTTTGCCATAAAACTACACATTAAAAATCACGCTAGGATTTAATGGTGGCTTAAAACTACATTATGTGCCGATTTTTTATGCTAATTTCATGCCAGTTTTTTTGTATACATAATGCTGCTAATATCCAAAAATTATTCAATTAAAGTAATTAAAGAAATAAATAAAGGAAATTATAAATATTTACTTTAACTGCAAAATAGACGAATACATAGTAAATGTTCTTTTATTATACAAATGAGCAGGTAATATATTCTAAATTCTTTTTCTTATGAGAATATAGTAAGTTATCGACTCGACATGAGTACCCGTATAATAATTTTCGCAACACTAACAACACCTGTTTGCAACAAAAATTAACCTCAACCAACATAACGTTAATTTTTTTGGGCAATCAACTAGTGCTTGAATTAAGAAAAAATAGTAGTGAAGTTGGTGAAATCAAGAATAGTAATTTAAAATGATATTCTATATGTGGTGGAAAACAAAAGTTTAAATTATAAAAATGTGAATTAATTTCCTTATTTTATGCTGGGTATGTCATATGCATTAATTATTCTTATTAAATTTTTTTTGTTTGCCACTCCGAGTGGAAAATTAAAAGTAATTAAAAGGCTTCCGTGGAACTTATTCAGAGAAATGTAGGGAAATATTTGGTGGCTGTGCAAGGCACATAAAAACATTGTTAATTTAATAAACAAATCCAAAGCATTTCATGCACAGTATCTTTATTACTACCACAAAGTATAATTTGTGTTACTACGCAACAAATCTTTAGTAATTCTGAAAACATTTTTATTTAACTGTTTATTACTAACTAGCATATTCCCGCGACTTCATCCGCATTTACACCAATCCTATCAGAGACAAAAAATACCAACAGTACAAATTTTTCCCGTTTTATGCCGTTTCGCGCAACTTTCTTATTTTTTTCATATTCTTGTTCTCCAGGCAATAAAAAACAAAACAGTAAATGAATGGTGGTATCGGTCCAGCAATCACGCGTGATGTCGTGACAAAAAAAGGGATTTTTATGTACATGCCTATAGATTATGAAAACTAAAGTAAAAAATGATAGGAGACACACCATGACACTTCTTCTAATTCACGGAAATATGTACAGTAAGATTTTCTTTGAAAATATGTACATATGCTTATCATCTCACATTTTTGATAAATTTTCATATGATGTCCATAATGTACTTGCATACTAAATAAAAAATTCACCAAGAAAATGCTAAAAGACATCCATTTTGGGAGGTCTGTAAATCCGTAAATATGCCTTTCCGAGGATTTTTGTATATAAAAACTACACTTGTTCCTAAAGCATAATCTATTTGAAACTTTAGGCTGGGTATTAATTATTTTTAAGTTAAAAATAGTCTAAAAATATTTCTATAAAAATTTTGGTAGGAATTCATAAGAGAATAAAATAATGGGAGGGTCTATTAAAATAATTCAAGAATTATAAATAATTATGAACACTACCTTGAACAATAGTAAACAATTTTACAGTTTGAACATTTCTTTTCGGCGTCTCCAAGACAATTAGTGCATTTGTGAATATTTTCATGGTCATTCTGTTCTTGGAATTTACTTTCAGACTCAGCTTCCCATTTCGATAAAAAATCAGTATTATACGCAGTGTTTAGGCGTTGGGCTATAGTCAAAATTTTTTCCTTTTCGCTGGTTAAAAATATTATTTCTTGTAGTTGCGCTATAGCTAAAAAACCTCCAGATTTTTCAGTTTCACTAATAAGATTCTCTTTGATCTCTGGGAGTTCTTCCAAAACTAAATTGGATTTTTTGGAAACTGAGTTTGTTCCGGACATGGAAAGCTGACATAAATAATGTTTAAGATCAATTAAAGGAGTTATTTGATCCAAAAGAGTTTCATGTAAAAGTCCTTGACACTAGTAAAAATAAAGAAGTCGAAGGCATTAATTATTAAACAAGAAAATCAAAAAAATACATACTAACTTTTGCCAAATGCATCCGTCTTTCCTCATTTAGTTCATACGATTGAATGAGATTGTTGTTAAAAAGGAGTTGACGCAAACAAAACCAAGCTTGGGCTTCTTGTTTAACAACTTTAGCCACAGCTTCACCTTTCACTGCAATCCACTTTTCGTCAATATATTTTTCAATGCCCTTTTTAACTTTTCTTTGCCAAGGGCGAAAGGTCAATAGATCAACCATTAGCCATGGTATATCGTGTGCAACTACCATTCGCCTAGTGGCACTAATTGACAAAATATTAGCATGGTCCGCCAAATAGCTAAGAATAGAAATGCATTTTAAGCCTATTTTGTAGACTAAATCCCTTTTTTGCCGCTCAAGCTCAGTTAATATAGAGTTATCGACATCAACGCTAGTATCATTTTCATGATAACCCATGCTGAAAAATTGAATGAGAGTTAAAGGCACTCGAATGAATTTTCATTTGGTATTATGATGGGCATTCGCCAAAAAATTTCCTTATTTCAAATTACACTCACTGTAAAATTTGGATAAATTTAAAGATTCTAATAACAAGAATCATACAGAATGAAAACTAAAATACGCATGGTCCTGCACAGGAGGATTTTCCTCCATAAGTGAAACCTTTGACACCCGAATTGTTGACTCCTTACAACCTGAAATGTACATAAAATCGACAAAAAAAAAGTTTAAAATTTATGTTTAGGTAAATAAAAAACAATCATTTAACACTCAAATTTTTAATAATTTTTCACATTAACTTAGCTTTAGATGAAGTTAAAATGCTGTCAGTAATTATTATAAATCTAAGTGTTAAACGATTGTTTTTTATTTGTAGGCACCCAAACACAAATTATAGGCTATTTTGGCCGATATTATGTAGATGTAAGGTCGCGATGAGCGTTTAATTTCCATTAATCTGTATGATTCTTGTTGCAAATTTTTAAAAATAACGGTGAGTGATATTCGCAATATCAAATGAAAGTTCGCTCGCTCAGTACTTTCGACTACAGTAGAAGATCGAAAGCTGCTCATAATAAGGTCCTCAATAACTTGGGATTTGTTCATTGAACGAACATCTTTTCGGATTGTAGTTATCATAACATGCAAATGCGAACAGTTTTCGTTTCGAATCGAAATACACTGTAACTCAAATAAATAAAGAATAAATTTGCCAAAATTTCCAAAAATACCAAAAATGAATTTTTAATGTTGTGCATAATGATCCTTCATGCATTAAAATACCTAGCTAAGCCAATAACTTGCGCTACTGCTTGAGCACAGTAGTCGATTAAATCAATCGCCGAATCCTGTAAAGCTTCGCATCCGCTTTCATGATACAATGCCATTTCCAAGAGAGATATAACCGATGCTTCATGAAAGAAAACCGTGTAAATTAGGAATGTGGCCATAGGGTTTGGATCGATGTCCAAGAGATGTGGCAAAACCTTTGCCTTCCATAAAAATACACAATATGCTTCGTTTATGAGCACCTTCAGCTTATTACGGGCTATTAGCATTTCCTTAACCTCCTCTTCACGATGTTCCGCAGCTTCTAATAAAGCTTGTTGGCTTAACTTTATAATCATTTCATGGACGTCCAACCATTTTAATGAACCAACATCCTTAATTTGAAAGCAGTGAATACTTTCAATGAAAAATTCTACTTCTTCCGGGTGTACAAAATTTGTCATATTATATGAAGTACTATGAGTTGGAAGGATCTTATGGACAAGATTGTTGAAAAAATACTAACGTAAATATGTACATACAATATTTTTCTAATATATGTATGTACAAAAATACATATTTTGTCAATAAACAAATTTATGGTAACTATGGTTTTAATACTTGGTTGTACCACAAAGTATACGTTTTACTCAGTTTGCTGAGAAACATATTTTAAACCAATAATTGCCTCATAAAATGTATTATTTGTTGTAATGTACATACATACATACATGTATACATATTTCTTTAGTTTCTGATTTTTGTTTAACACGTGTCTTTGACCAGTTGGGGCCGTTATCATCCTGAAATACCCATCGAAGTGGCATTTTGTATTCAGTATATTGAAGCATGTCGTTTTCTAAAATGCCCCTATAAACAAATGAATAATTTTTTACTGTATTTCAAAAAAAGGGCCAACCACACTTGCCGAAAAGCAAGTCCTGGCCATTACACTGCACATGCTGTAATGGGCATTTTCTGTAACGCGAATGTAATCGATTACCTTTCGGTATTCTGAATTTAAACGAACTACGATTTATTTTTATGCACATGTACATATCGTTACCTTAATATATTTTTATTTATTTTATTTATTTATACATATTATACAAAGTAAATTTGCATAATATGGTTGCACAAATATGGGCGGAGTAACTAGACCATATGCCCAAGATGTTATTAACAGTATTTTAAAAAGGTTTTGTGACTGACTGTACACGACCTATGCCTTCACATAGGAAGTAGCAGCGTGGTTGTTAAAGAAATTCCACAGAAGAACCGCAAGAATATACTGTTATCCGTGGCAGATCAGTCAACCAGTGCGAGTGAGACGCAAAACTCTCGAAGGCCAATAAACAACAGTGGCCTGGTTGCACTTAAGAGATAATTGCCAACGACGCTTGATGCTGACTCGCCCAGAGCTGCTTTACGACTGACCTTAATATAGAAATGCCCTAATTCATTATTATTTTTTAAATCGAGTTTTGTGTATATTTCGATAGAAAAATATCTAATGTAACGAAAATTGCAAAAATCTCGAATTCAAAAAATAATGAGTTACGGCCTTTCTATAAAATTAACAACAAACAAGACGAAACAATATGAAATGTTGGAAAATCCGCGACTGAATAATTATCTGAACATTGATTTTCATTTTTGTTGCCCCAAAAAGTATAGAAATTTTTATACATACTTAAGTATAGAACGGATAATAGAATTACTTCTGGCTACAAATCGCCCCCATTTGTAAATATAATTTTTTTTGTTTTTGGGCAACATAATCACAATGGACCCAATTGGGTCTCCGAGTGGGGGTGCGGTATAGCACCACCCTTCCTAACCTAACGTAAGTATAGAAGCCATTCTATATGCTTCGGCTTAGGAGATTTTAATCTATTATTTATGTACATGCATGTGCTTCTCATTAACCGTTTCCTGCGAAACTTTACATGAATCATAAGCAAATTAAGCTTAAAAAAGTGGGCGGGTGCAAGTCCATAAAGCATTTTAAGTTTTATTTTGCGTCAGAGAGCTGAAATTTGCTACACAGCAGCCCTAGTTGAGCAATGAAGCATGCACATTGCACTTATGCAAGGCTATAATTTTAAATTTGAGAACTTTTATACAAACGTTTAAAAAAGGACTTCGCTTCCCGCAGGCATTCAAGTAGAATCTACATATATGATTCCTTTTTCAAACCGAATTATAATATTTAAAACATAAAAATTTTAAGTTTTCTTTCGAATCACATACATATGTATGTATGTATGTACTTTCATATGTTGAATGGCAAGCGAACTAGTAATAAATGGTAATGCATTCGTTTGGACAGCATTCTATTATGGTTTAAAACAGATATTTAATTTCATTATAATTTCATTTCCATTTATAATTAGAGTCTTATTGGCGCTCCGTTTCATATTTCAGTTCATTTATACATTCCACCATTTTTTTTTAAGACAAAACAATTCTTTCAAATATTTATAAAGATTTTAGAATATGGAATCTTCACGTTGTTCTAAACATGTTTGAAAATTAAACATTTTTCACTTTGTTTTATATAATTATACATACACATGTATATAATGATTATTAATAGTAGTACGTTTCAAGTATTACAAATATTTTAATTGCCTTATTGTTGATAATTGTAGTGTTTATAAATCTTGTAATAATTTTAATAAATCTACTTAAAAAACATTTTACACTTTTGTGTTAAAACAGAAGCGGATATTAAAAATCATAATTTTATTAAATAATATTTGAGCTATTTTTAATTATTTAAGAGCGTTTCAATTTTAATTGTTTTAAGTTCTTCTATGCTAGTACTTTTTCAAGAAAGTCCACGCAATATCTATGTGTGTATGTATATATTTTTTAACAAAACGAACTTAAATTATAAAAAAGCTCATTTAATAATTAGAATAAAAACAGTTCGCTGGAACGGTTCTGTTTCGTATAAAATATTGATAAAAAATGAAAACATAATTAAGAAAGAAACGAATATATTTTAACACAAAGACAACAATTTACGAGTAATAAAAATTCTTTAAGCATACAAATTAGTTACTAAATGCTGATGAAGTAGGTGGAGGTGTAAAAGCATTTATAGATGATGTTGGTGGCATTAAGGGAGCAGTTGTGGTTGGCGCCATAACTGGTACCAATGTTGGTGCCTGTTGTGTTTGTTGTTGCTGCTGTTGGTAAGCAGCCAATTGCGATGGCACAGGCGTAGTTTGAGTTGGATATAAACCCCCCATTGATGGTTGCATTTGTGGGTAACTTGGGATGGTCTGTGCCGCCGGATATGATAGGGCAGCTGGAGATGACATGTATTGTTGTATACCAGTCGTGTACATAGGAATTGGATTTACAGACGTTTGGGGCGCAGTCGCAGTTGCTTGGGGATATGGTAACTGTGATGACTGCATTGGAGCCACATCTGTATTGTTGCTTGAGGCTTCTATTACACCTGGTATATAAAGGTTCGTAGGTGGTGGTAATGTGGTAGCCACTGTTGTTGCCACTGTGCCACAACTGACTTCAGAAGATTGTATTTGTGAAAACGTTTGCGTTTGGTGGTCTGTTTGTTCTGATGACTGTTTTGTAGTTTCGCCAGTATTTTCCTTATTATTAGATAGAGTCAATTCCGGTGTCATAAATTCTTGTTTGTTATCATCTAGATTGAAATAGGCTTTGAAAACACTTTGAGTCGTCAAATTTGTATCAGTTTCCTGTTTTGTTGTCGAATAAGTAGTTGCTGTAGCAGCCGCAGCCGGAGAACAAGCAAATGTATTACTTAGAGGAGGCACATATGGTAATGAAGGAGCAATGACTGTACTAGGTGCCGTTGCTTGTATAACGGGAGTTTGTATGGTTGTCGATGTTTGTCCAGCTATGCTTGTAGATGATGGAATAGCTGTTAGGGGTTTTGCAACAGATGCATTACCGGCTTGTATTGGTATACGATGCAAATACCCATAACCAATGCCGCAGCCCAGGGCACCTTCACCTCCCCAATGAGAATTTGGCTTAATTGTCACTTCTCGACAGGCGTCATCATCGATATTATACACGTACATCTTCAATGGCTGTTGTTCATGAGTTTCAATCAAAGTAAATAAATCGTCATTTTCATGCCTAATAGCATCTGCTCCTATAACATAATCAGAATAAGCTCGTAGGCCAGCTGTCTCAGCCGGCGAGTTCGGATGAACCTCCAAAATATGCCAAACGTGTTCATTAGCACCTTCAAATGAACAAAAACGTATGCTTACGCCTAAAAGACCTTGACCACCCCATGTGGTATTGGGTGTTAAAGTTAATTCTCGAACAGTTTGAGTTTTACTTGAGTAAACCACTAATTTTACAGGTTTTTCGACATTTTGCTTTAAAAGTTCCTTTAACATATCATTGTCTTGATCCAAGCGGGCGCCAGCTATAGCAATAATAAAATCGAAAAATGCTTCTAGACCTGCTTTTTGTCCAGGAGAATTATCTTGAACCTAACAAAGAAAAAATGTTAAACGTTGAATATATGTATATGCAATTGCTCATTAAAAAATTCAATAATATTACTTTTAATACGTGGTAGCCTTCAGTTCCTCCACCAGGAATTTCAACACTATGACTTGATCCCATTTTCTATTTCTTTCCAATTGCTTAACGGGTAACTTCCACTTTTTGTTTAAATTTCTGAAGCTTGATAATATATGTAGTTAATTTATTGGGGAAGTAGATACTTTTAAAATTTTCTTTTTTCGTTGATCCCAATCAGAAGAAATTTGTTAAGAATTGCGTGGCACTGTCAGAAAATATAAATGATTCTATAAACTTTTCTCTTAACATGCTGATGCTCTCTTAAATTTATGAGAAAATTACAATTTTTCTTGTTGCCCTTGCCAGGTTAAAAATATTTGGTTTTTTTTTTTGGATAATACAGTGCTGCCAGAATCCAAATTCAATATTATTACGCAAAAAAACTTCAAAATTATCCAAAATTTTATAAATTACACAAATCAAAACTTTGTGTGTACATACAAAAATAATTACACCATCAATTTTTTAAAGTTATTGCCTATCTTAGGGATGATATAAATGTAAGTGGAGACTTTTCAGTCAACTGGAACAAAAATGAATGGCTGCCAGATGCGAAGATTTGTCATTTTGACGATTTTTGGTGCCGAAAATAGCAACGAATAGTTGACGATTTTTCAATAGTCCAAATATGGCAGCTTTTTATGAAAAATCTACTGTTAGAATTCTTATATGCATATCCAATAAAAGATTTTCGTGTAGTTTTGCAGACTCTTTCTTAATAATTTATTATTTAATTTAAAACAATTTATACATATGTTGATGGTTTATCGTTGAATAAAAATAGAATACTGGCATTTATTATTCAAAGTTACCCTTCCAATTTATAAATTTTGAGTCAATAATCTATTGTTGCGATAAGTGAATATACATATGTACATATGTATGCAAGTATGTATGTATATAGGTTCCATTAAAAGAAATCTTATGTGTATACATATATATACATGCATACATATCCATGGTCTCAAGTAGAAAAGCTCTACCTCATATTTTTTACGAAATTGATATTTTCAGTGATTTCAATACATTTTACACAAATACACCTCCTCAAAAAAATTTATTAATTTATTTCGATTGTTTAAAAACCTGCTTTAATAAGCAGTTGTACAAAAATAGTTACATTTTGAATATTACACTTTCTATTATGTTTTACCTTCTCGTGTAAAGTTACAATTTGAGTTGTTGCCTTTCTACTTGAGAACTGATATCCTAAAAAACATAAATGTAAAAAAGGCCGTTCCTATAAAAAATTTTAGCCATCAAAAGTACCGATAACAAAACTTGGAGCATTGAGGGGAACAAAGCTATGAGGGAGTAAAAACAATGCGCATAGCTTAGTGTAAAATTCATGTATGTACTAAAGGGCTGCGTAACACGTTCTAAAAGTTTTGTATTCTATTTTACACTACTTCAAAGCACTGTGCTCTCGTATTTTTTAGTAAATCGTGCGATTGTATAGGATAGTGAGTCATGGTCTTAAGCCATTTTTAAGGTTTGTGCCGCACTCTAGTATGTAAATAAATTCTTATGTTTTTGTTTCCTAATAAATACATTTGTAAAATAAAAAAATCGTCGATTGGTTATTGGTTTGCGGCACCGTATATTCAAAATACATTATGACTGCAGAAAACCAATAACCAACCGACGACATATTGAAAAAGTACGTTTCGATTTATCCGATTTTTCGAGTATGAAATGACGATTATTTTATATTTTATCGGGATTTCGACGATTTTTCGATAATTTTAGCTGGCAGCGCTGGTTAATACAATTCTTTGGTCACGCAATTTTTGACATTTCTAATTTTCATCAATTTGTAATCATGGTAAAATTATACAAAATACCAATCAATGTCAATATTTGATGAGTTAGCTTTTATTTTCATTAAAATAAAAAATGTAAGCAAATCATTGATGGATGTTAATAAAGTATTAGAATATTTATATTTGCATATTTATTTCTTATTTATATAAATGATAAAGAAATTGATAGATGAGTGCTAATCTTTTTTTTTCCTATTGTGATGTTTTTTTTTTTATATATTTCCCATCGCTGTGGGCGTAGTTGCTGTGGTAGCTGGTGCCGTTATTAATAAATAAAAAATCGACAAAGAAACCCCGTCCAGAACCAAATAGAACCGCACGTTTACGTACTTTATTGGATGTTAATGATAAATATCAATTACCTCTGGTCGAAAAGGAAATCCTGAGTCATGACACACGCCGTTTTCGTTTTGATTTACCATTGCATCAGCACATATTGGGCCTACCAGTTGGGCAACATATTCATCTCATTGCCACCATTGAAAATGAACTAGTGATACGTCCTTATACACCAATTTCATCTGACGATGACGTGGGTTATGTTGATCTTGTGGTCAAAGTTTACTTTAAAGATGTTCATCCCAAATTCCCAGCTGGCGGCAAAATGTCTCAACATTTAGATCAAATGGAAATTGGTGATAAAATTTCTTTTCGTGGTCCTTCGGGTCGTTTACAATATTTGGGTAATGGTAGTTTCTCCATTAACAAGCTGCGTAAAGATCCGCCAAAGACTGTTAAAGCCAAACGAGTTAATATGATTGTTGGTGGCACCGGCATTACGCCCATGCCTCAGTTGATACGTGATATCTTGAAGCACAATGACAAAACTGAATTGGCTTTATTGTTCGCCAATCAAGTAAGTTTTTTTTTAATTTTAAAATCTAAAATTTGTGTTAAAAATTATGTTGTATATGTATATTTATTTTTAGAGTGAAAATGATATTTTGTTGCGCAATGAGCTTGATGAATTGGCCAAGAAATATCCAGATAAATTTAAAGTTTGGTATACTGTTGATAAAACCGGTGAAGGTGAGTTTGGTTTTTATTTTCTTTTCTTTACATAATAGTTTATTTACACCATACATATTTTTATTTGTGACCATAATTTTTTTTAAATTCCGTTTAAAGAGCTTTTATTTTTTGAAATGTACGAGTATGAAATTATTAGGACCATTAAAAAATGTGTGCTGAAATGGAAAAATCCAAGTTCATTAAATTCGTAATGAATTGGTTTTGATTTTCTGGCTGTCAAATATTTTCATAAAATTGCAATAAAAAAAAACTTGGCCTTAGCAAGAACTTATCAGAGTTGCGTTGACTAACAAGGCTCCCAGAACAGCTCGCACTTTCTTACTAGTTCTTAATTTTATGTACAAATTAAACAAAAAATTGACATATTGTCAGAAAAGTTTACAATACAATAATTGAAATTTATTTGCTGGTGGTTAAGCATGTCTATATACGCATTCATTGGCGCTTCAACCAAATCATTAGTAGACTTCAACCACACATTTTGAACATTCACAAACCCCTTATCGTATGCACAGACTTTCAAAAACTATTTGAGAATTCACAAATAATAATATTTCTGAACATCACAAAAGAAAAACAAAACCAGTTCACCGGAATAAAAATCATTTGCCGGGTTTTGTATCAGTTTCAAAGCCTACTTCGCTTATTTTTTCTCTCTGTAATAACATACAAATTCGAAAGAATTTTCTTTCGTTTCGATGCGTTTGTTATAGTCGTTTTGTCAATAATTTTCAAATTTGTTTTTAATAGTTTTTGATTAATTTTGTTTCACAGATTTATGCTGTATATTTTATCTTGTAGTGTGATTGTGTAGAGTCTTTAGTTTGAGATTGGCTTAAAAATTACTCTCAAAATTTATCGGAATTCATCATACCTTTCCAAAACAATTTTTGTGAATTCGTTTTGAAAACCATTAAAGATAGTCCATGTAACGATTGTTGTCTTGATGTATTCCTTATGCACGTAGCCATTTCTCTTTTAGTTTAAATTTGGAAATAAATCGTTATTTGTGGTATCTGAAAAATACAAAATCAAAAACTTTCTGCAGAATTGGTAAAACGCTTCACTGTCCACAAAAATTAGGAAACGTTTGCTTTCATTTTGTTTTATACTTTTCACTAAGTAAATAGCGAAATTATTTAGTTTTGTTATCTGCTTGCTCATGAGCACAAAGTGTATTTTGTTTTAAATTTTAAGAGCTAGAAATGAAAACAATGAGAAAAAATTTAATTATTTTGTCGAAAGCAAATCTTCCGCATTCGAAAGATGTTGAACTCACTTAAATCGACTCGGTTCGCAGATTTCGAAAACAAAATTTTCACAGAACTATTCAAGTTCAAAAATCTAAACAGCTCTTAACCTCAAAATGGTTTTCTGCCAATTTTAATAAAATCGGATGATTCGTTCGATAGACGAAAAATTCAAATCGATTTTAGATATTCACTGATTTCTATAGATTAAAACGTACATCGAAATCTATCAAATGGTTCGAGCAAAAAAAAAAAATGTATTTTATTACTCCATAATTTCTTGTCAAATCGAGTTTTGAAACACATTCACCCTTATTCAAAAAAAACAAACAACTGACTGCTATTGATAGGTTTATGATATTTGTTACATCTTAGGGAACAGAAACAGACTCAATAGCACAAAATTGTTCTAGAAGGCAACTAGACAAGCCCAAATTTTGTTGGTATTGCATTGGGTTGATTAATGTTGACATCTGTAAAAAATTTAATTTTTTGGACAGATTCCCACCTTTTATCGTTTTCAAATCGGTTTTGTGTCAAAATCGTTCATTACTTACATACATACCTGGGGGAAAATTGCGGCATTCGATACGAATCGAAATTTAAAAATATTTTCATATAAATAAATAAATAAATAAAATAAACTCTATTGAAATATTTCGTAATTTTGTTCCATAACGAGTGCCCCCTGTTTGTAATGTAAAATGGGTAATTGAAAACATAAAATAAAATTTATATATGTACATAACACAAAATTCTGTTTTGGGGTGTGAATTAAAATAGCCACCGAGTTTTTTTTTGTCTGAAATAGAAAAATTGGATGTATTATATTTATTTATTTACATTCTTATACTCTATAAAACAAATTTACAAAATAAATTCAAAGGCGCCGGGTAACTAGGCCATTTGCGCTCGAAAACTTAAGATAAAACGTGTAAGATATACATATATATCAGGGAAGAAAAACGCAATCAAAAGTTATGAAGTTAAATATGGAAATAAATATACTATGTCAGATCAATTAATTAATTAAGAAACAAATTTTGAAATCTCATAAAATTATTCATGAAATTTAAAATGAGTTTGAAATGTACTTTATTTCAAATTTTGTATACAAAATCTTCTTAAAATGGATTAAAAATACATTTTATTTTTTTATAAATATAGTATTTAAGTCTTAATTAAATAAAACACAGATTTGTTAATTACAAATAAAAAATTAATTTAATAAAAAGACTTAACGTTTTTCAACAATAGGGTTTCAAAAACTGAAAAAATATTTGACAAACGTTCTTCAAATTATTTAAAACAAATTTCTAATGATTGCTTTATTTTCAATAAAAGAAATAAAAAATTATGAACTTAAACATGGAAATAAATATACTATAATAGATTAATAAAGATAATAAGGGTTTTTATGAGAATTGGGCAAACTTGCGAGACTTGTTTCATGAAGCCCCTTTTGAACTTTTGCGCAAACAGTTTATGTAAATTTGAAACAAACGTCAAAAAGTTCATTTAATAGAAATAAAATAAGAAAATTTCAAAAAAAAATTTTAATTTAAAAGAACATTTATATATTTCTATAAAAATAAAAAGTGTGTGTGTGTGTATCTAAAAATGCCTAAAGAAATCCAAAAAAGCAAGAAGTTGTTGTGTTACAAAATGCACAATTACACAGCTTAAGTTTACGAGTCAAAATTATTGGGCAAACTTAACAGGTTTGTGTAAATAAATTTCTATAAAATTTTGACATTTTATTTACAAGTGTAAAAACGCACAATTGCACAGTTTGCGAGACTTTTGAACATTCTCATGAAAACCCTTAATATTTTGTAAATATTAAAAGGAGGAAAATGAACAGTGGTACTAAACACTCTGGATGCAGTGATGTTGTAGGCAGCTACTAATTTTGGGTAGATTTTTGGTGGTTGTACAGTTCAGGATTTCGTCCAGTGGCAAGCATAGTCTCGAGTCTGAACATTCTGTAAGAATGTGTTTGACGGTAAGCATCTCATTGCAAAAGCTACAGACAGCTGGGTCGGATCTGTCATAATAATGTTGGGTTGTAAATATTGTTTTACCAACCCTTAAGCGGCCCAATAGTATACACTGCGGACGAGTAAGATTCCTGTTATACTTGGGACTTTTGGTGGCTGGATTCTGCTGGTTCTGAATAGCTCTGAAGGGATTAGACATACCTTTAGGAAAATTGATGTATTATATAAAATAATTTTAATTATTGCTTATTTGCCTTCATTATTTTTAATAACGCCTAACCATCGTCTTGCCGTCGAGTCCACAAGTTTTTGATGCCCCAGTAAAAAAATTGCTTCAAACTAGCAGGTTTCTACTATTATAGAGTAAAAGTAGCGCTGATAAACCTGCTGGTATCGCTGTTGATTTTTGTATGCCGAGTTCCCGGTTTGGAGTACTGCATTTTTGAACCTAATAAAACATGCAAACATAGCAGTTATCTAAAGTTATTTAAAGGATTAATAATTAGGGCAACAATTCCAACTAATAGCAAGTAATAGGGAAACAAGAAACTCTAATTGGAAAAGGGAGAAATTTTACGCGGAATTTTATTCATGATTGCCCTGAATATAAACGTATTTAGTTATATATAAAAGCACTTTTCAAGATGGTTCATTGGAGTTTTCTCTATTTAAAACCTGTATTGTTTTGGCGCCATTAAATCACCTTTTTTCTATAGTTTTTGCTGCTTCTAAACAAGTTCGTATTTTATTGCCTTAATGCTTCAAAAATCCTAATAAATTTTACTGGAACGTTTAGTAGGTTATTTGACAGATTTGTTCCTCGAAGACTTGCTTAACTATTTGCCAAATTAATTTTTAAAAATCAAAAACATAGATCTTATGGAAGAATGGCCACTACCGGACCGGACTTTTTAAATGCATTTTAAATGCTTATTTTTTTTTATTTAAAATGTGATTTCTTTTATTAACAACTGACTTTGACGCTCAAATATTTTATTCAACTTACTGCCAGTTTATAGAAGCTATGTAAAAATTCTCGTCTGTATATTTATATTGAAAACAAAAACAAATTTGAGTGATTTGTTTTCGTTTTCAACATAAATAGGCAGACAAGAATTTTTGCATGGCTTCTATAAACTGGCAGTTAATTTCGAATGTCACCAAATCGAGAAATTTGTAGAGCACCAAATAAACATTTACTCGTTTTGAAAAACGAATCGGTTTACAGAACAGAGCCGATTATTAAAGTAACAGACATAAAACTAAAAACAAGTGATTTTATGAAAAAAGTGACAAAAAATTACTAAAAATTGTTCAAACCGTGAGATTTGGTGTGGAATGCCCTATATATGTACATAGTTAATTTGGATTTTTGTCAAATATTTCATTGGAACTACTACTAGCCGTTCTCCTATTACCACCAGTTTAGTAACATCAAATCTATAGCCTTTGTTAATGCAATTTTCATTGGAATACATATTCGTATTTAAATCTTAGTATAGGACAATTGTTATATTTTAAATTTATTTATATTTTCTTTTGCTCATTTCAAACTGGAAAACTGCTTTTTTTTAAGCTAAAAAAGAAATAAAAATATCGTTGAAATTTTTTTCTATCCTCGTTAAAAAATTCTTTATTTAAATTTAGAGGCTGGTCTGACAATACCGGCCACATAAACGATAATATGATGAAAGATCATCTGTATCCGCCATCAGATGATACATTATGTCTGCTATGTGGACCACAACCAATGGTTAATTATACTTGTATACCTGGGCTCGATAGGTTGGGCCATAAAAGTGATATACATTTTAGTTATTGAATTAAATGGTAGCGTTTTAAATGCCAGTGATCTACGAAGAGAAGAAGAGAATTTAAAAAATGGGATCTGTAGATATATGCTTATAATATTTATTTCTATTTTAAAGTATATTCATTTTGTTATCTGTTTATATATTTAATTAATGCTGCATTTGAAACTTTAGTTTATAAAAGGTACATTATTTCTAAAGACAATTAATTGTTTAAATAAATAAGTATATGTAAATATGTATGTATATGAACTTATTTCACTTATCAAATGTATTTTTTTATTTTCAGGCTGGACCTATAGTGTTGGTTTTATCAACGACATGATGATTAAAGTTCATTTATTCCCAGCCGATGATTCTACCATTACTCTAATGTGTGGTCCACCGCCAATGATTAATTTTGCTTGCAATCCCGCTTTGGACAAACTGGGCTATCATCCTGATAGCAGATTCGCTTATCTTATTAAGTTAGTCAAAACTTATCGTCTATTATCACATTTACTTTTAATTTGGTTCAATTGCAACAAAATTTCATTTGTATTTCGTAGTCATCTTTTGAATTTAGTATATAAGTGTTCTTGAATTGAAATATGTATCAAGATACTTATTATTTTTGCATTGAAAACAAAGTTAGTTTTTAAAAAATAAACTGAAAAAATTGTTTTGAATAAATAAATGATACAAATATGTATGTATGTACATTGAAAAAATTTACTACAGCGTTCTCTTTTATTTTAATTTATTGAAAATAACAAGACATAAACCAAAAGGTTTTTATTTCCGTTCAACCAACAAAAGGGTGGGGACAATTTTTCATTCGTATTATGTATTTTATTCTCCATTATTTTCTCTATTATCCAACCAATTTTCATTCAATTGTCTCTAATATCCTTTGTGATACAATATTTGTTTTGTATTTACAAAAAACGAGCGTTAAAAATTATTTCGCATTTTTGCATTATCGACCCACTGTAGGTAGTAGTTATTTTTTGTAGTCGTCGCTTTTGATACTTTCAAAAATGCCAAATTCTACCAGGCGAACAGAAACTGAAAATAATAGCAGGTCGATTGTTTACAAAATTATTTTTATTTTCTTATGCAAAAGGGAAACGCCCCCTGGAAAACTTATTCTTCCAAAGGTTGTTTTATTTATATCGCCGCCTGAAACACAAATGGAATGACAAAACCCTAACCGAAGAAATAAAAATTATCTTTCATTTTCATTTTATTTTATACAGATAAATATAATCACTTTTTAGGTTTAGGCAATTTATACACATAAATATAATTACTTTTTATTACGCTTTTTTGTACTTTTCTATTGTTGTTTCTTTCGTCTTTCTGAACAAAGATGCACAATTATTTTATACAAATAAATATAATCACTTTTTAGATTTAGGCAATTACTTTATACAGATAAATATAATTACTTTTTACGCATTTTTGTACTTTTCTACCATTTATTTATTATTTAACTAATCAGAATGAAAATGTTTGTTCCTTTCGTCTTTCTCAACAAAGATGCACAATTATTTTATACAGATAAATTTCATTAAATCACTTTTTAGATGCACAATTATTTTATACGATAAATATAATCACATTTTATTACGCTTTTTTGTACTTTTCTACCATTTATTTATTATTTAATCAATCAGAATGCAATTTTTTTTTGATCCTTTCGTCATGCGTATAATACTTTGTGTTTTAGGTTACGATATTTACACGAAAATGAAAATAAAAACCACATAACATAGTAAGAAAGTATTCCAGTCTGAGAGAGATGCTGCTGCTATTTACGTAACCCAACAAACATTTGAAGGATTTTTTTTGGTCATATACAAAAATAATCCATATAAATTTCAACTGCTTATTTTTTAACTTTGTAATAATAACGTACATACATGGTGCTTTTGCGATCTCAGCAACTCCTTGAGGCAGTACTTCCTTCGCGTTCCAAAATTTTGTTTATTTATTACATATATTTGTGACTAATTTCATCACATAAGCACTACAACGATTGCTTCTTTCGTCGTAAATGTTTGCAGGGTTTAATAATTTTATCATGCGATTTATAAGAAATGTTTATGTGTGAGTTTTTCTGTAACCAGGAGTTCAGAGATTATTGCGCATTGAAACTTACGATTTTATTGATGCAGAGTCTTAAAGCAATATTTTCCTTTAAAAAAAAAAATGTTCGTGGAGTTTTGATTACTACTATTATCGATAAATATTTCTTTTCATTAATATATAAGAATATTAACCAATATCTTTCGGGAAACACACTATAGTTAGCACTTCTTTGTTTGTTTGTTTGTATAGAAGTAAATATTTATACATATGTATGTATGTATGTATCTTAAACATTTCGGTATTATAACGTGAGCACACTAAACAATACTGGCTATAAATAATAATAATAATTATTATTATTATTACTGATTATAATCAGTCAACACAAAAATATTTGCAATCACTTCAAAAATATGTATTTACGAAAAAGGAAATTACTCTTTTACGTTTTGTAATTGAGATTATTATTAACTGTTTATGTTTTAACACAAGCTTTGTTTTTGTTTAAAAGAATTTATTGGAATGATTATCACTTATCATCTTCCATCAACAATTTAATATGTATGTTTGTTTTTGTAAAATGCACTATGAAGTAAAGCAAAATTAAGTTGAGGGCGTACACCTTTTGTATAAGAAAACAAAAATATTTTTGGTAAACAAGCGACGCACTATTATTTCTGTTCGCCTGGTAGAAAACTGAAATTTTTAAAATAAAAACAGCCAGCACCAATAAACAAACACAGTGGGTCCATTTAGTAAAAAGTTCGAAAAAAATTGTATGGCTTCTTTTTAATATAAAATTTAGATGACAATTCATTTCTGAAATATTTTCTTTATATGTACATATCAGAAATTTTGTAGCCTGATGAGAACATTTTGGAATTCCAAGCGCTATAAAGTAGGAATTACATATACATATGTATGCATGTGCATATATGTATGTATGTACATATAACTACATTTTTATTAAAATACAGCGATTTAGTTGTTATCATTTGGTCAATAGTTCGGAACTTTAAGATATAAGTAATGTATATAATTTCACAGGATTATTAGAACATGCGATTTTGGGAGCAATTAAAATATTAAACAATTACATACCTACATACAATTTATTTATTTATTGCTAAATATAAAATAGCACAAATCGGTATGCATACATACATATGTACATATGTATGTATGTATATACAAAAGTGATTCTTGAAAAATTAGGAAAAGTTTAATAAAAAAATTTCTTATTTATATGTACCTATGTATATGAAACCAACATTTTAAGCGTGAAAACCATAATATAATTAATGTAATGTAATGTAATATAAATGAACATGTGATTTTGATTTTATGCTAAAGATAAAATAACATAAATCGCCATACATATACATACATATGTATAGATACATAAAAAACTGATTCTTGAAAAGTTAGGAAAACTTTAATTTAAAATTTCTAATTTATATATGAAGCCAATTTATTAAAGCTGTACTATATAATACTCATAAGTATGTACGTATAGCGAATTAATGTTATAGGAATTATTGAGATCTTTCTTCTAAACGACCCACTGTTACCAGTGAAACTTAAGACTTTATTGATGCAGAGCCTTAAAGCATCAATTCTCTTTTTTTAATTTTTGTGGAGTTTTTATTATTTACTATTGTCGATGAGTATTTATTGTTAATATTATATGTATGAGAATATTAACCAATATCTTTCGGGAAATACACTATAGTTAGCACTTCTATGTATGTTTGTATACAAGTATATATTTATATGTATCTTAAACATTTCAGTATTTGAGTACATCCTTACTTTATAACGTAAGCATACTGAACAATACTTTCAATAAATAATAATAATTATTATTATTACTGATTATAATCAGTCAACACAAAAATATTTGCAATCACTTCAAAAATATGTAATTTCGAAAAAGGAAATTACTCTTTAACGTCTTGTAATTGATGTTATTTATTATTAACTGTTTATGCTTTAACACAAGCTTTGTTTTTGTTTAAAAGAATTTATTGGAATGATTATCACTTATCCTCTTCCATCAACAATTTAATATGTATGTATGTATGTTTGTTTTTGTAAAATGCAATATGAAGTAAAACAAAATTAAGTTGAGGGCGTACACCTTTTGTATAAGAAAACAAAAATATTTTTGGTAAACAAGCGACGCACTATTATTTCTGTTCGCCTGGTAGAAAACTGAAATTTTTAAAATAAAAACAGCCTGCACCAATAAACAAACACAGTGGGTCCATTTAGTAAAAAGTTCGAAGCAAATTGTATGGCTTCTTTTTAATATAAAATTTAGATGACAATTCATTTCTGAAATATTTTCTTTATATGTACATATCAGAAATTTTGTAGCCTGATGAGAACATTTTGGAATTCCAAGCGCTATAAAGTAGGAATTACATATATGTATGTATGTACATATAACTACATTTTTATTAAAATACAGCGATTTAGTTGTTATCATTTGGTCAATAGTTCGGAACATTTAAGATATAAGTAATGTATATAATGTCAGAGGATTATTAGAACATGCGATTTTGGGAGCAATTAAAATATTAAACAATTACATACCTACATACAATTTATTTATTTATTGCTAAATATAAAATAGCACAAATCGGTATGCATACATACATATGTACATATGTACATATGTATGTATTTATATACAAAAATGATTCTTGAAAAATTAGGAAAAGTTTAATAAAAAAATTTCTTATTTATATGTACCTATGTATATGAAACCAACATTTTAAGCCTGAAAACCATAATATAATTAATGTAATGTAATGTAATATAAATGAACATGTGATTTTGATTTTATGCTAAAGATAAAATAACATAAATCGCCATACATATATGTACATACATACATATGTATAGATACATAAAAAACTGATTCTTGAAAAGTTAGGAAAACTTTAATTTAAAATTTCTATTTTACATATATATGAAGCCAATTTATTAAAGCTGTACAATATAATACACATAAGTATGTATGTATGTACGTATAGCGAATTAATGTTATAGGAATTATTGAGATCTTTCTTCTAAACGACCCACTGTTACCAGTGAAACTTAAGACTATTGATGCAGAGCCTTAAAGCATCAATTCTCTTTTTTTAATTTTTGTGGAGTTTTTATTATTTACTATTGTCGATGTTATTAATATATGTATGTATGAGAATATTAACTAATATCTTTCGGGAAACACACTATAATAAGCACTTCTATGTAAGATTGTATACAGGGGGATGCTTACATATTACGTAACATTCCCGGGGGTTTGGGGGGAGGCATAGAAACTCCGAAAATAGCGTTTCGTAATATGTGCATGTCCCCCAAGCACATATACATACATATGTATGTATATGTATCTTAAGCATTGCAGTATTTGAACACATGATTTCTTTATAATGTAAGCGCAATTAACACAAAAATATTTGTATTTCTAAAATGATTTCGAAAAAGGAAATTACTCTTTTACGTTTTGTAATTGAGATTATAATTAACTGTTTATATTTTAACACAATCTTTGTTTTTGTTTAAAATAATTTATTGGAATAATTCTCACTTATCCTGCCCAATCAACAATTGCATATATATGTAAATATGTATGTATGTATATTTGTTTTTGTAAAAAGTGATATCAAGCAAAACAAAATATGTTTTTATGTTTGTTTTTGTAAAAAGCGATATGGCAAAACAAAGTTAAATTGAAGGCGTGCACTTTTTGCATAAGAAAACAAAAATATTTTTGGTAAACAATCGACCTGCTATTATTTCTGTGCGCGTGGTAGAAATTTTTAAAACAACGAACAGCCACTGCCGCCAACAAAAAACAAACAGTGGGTCCAAAAAAAAAATTATAGCTTTGTTTTATTATAAAATTTAGGATGCCAATTTATTTCTGAAACATTTCCTTTGTATAAGAAATTTTGTAGCCTGATAAAAAAAGATTTTGGAGAATAAGTTCAATAATTGTTTTTGCACTTCCATTTACTAAGCGTTAAAAAGTGGGAGGGAGTTACATACATATACATATGTATGTATGTATGTACAGATGTATATGTATTTATAACTAAATTTTTATTAAAAGCCAGCATTTTTGCAAGTAATTAAAATATTGAACAAATATTTGTTTACTAATTACTAAGCATAAAATAATACAGGTAAATCGCCATACATACATATGTGTATAAAAAACTATTCTTGAAAAGTTAGGAAAAGTTTAATATAAAATTTCTAATTGAGATTTTTCTTCTCAACGACCCACTGTTACCAGTGAAACTTAAGATTTTATTGATGCAGAGCCTTGAAGCATCAATTCTCTTTTTTTAAATTTTGTGGAGTTTTTATTATTTACTATTATCGATGGGTATTATATAATATCCATATATGTATGTATAAGGATATTAACTAATATCTTTCGGGAAACACACTATAATAAGCACTTTTATGTATGTATGTATGTTTGTATAAAGTGGCTGTTTACATATTACATAACATTCCAGATGGGTGGAGGGGGGGGGGGGGGAGGTGTTAAGGATTTGTTACGGTTTAGAAAATGGTTACTGAAAATTTTACAAAAATAAAAGTATAAAAACTCCGAAAATAGCGTTACGTAATACATATGTGCATGTCCCCATGTATCTTAAGCATTTCAGTATTTGAACACATGATGTAAACCCACTTAATCATACATAAATAGTAAACACAAAAATATTGGCAATCATTTCAAAAATGATTTCGAAAAATGAAATTACTCTTTTACGTTTTGTAATTCAGATTATTATTAACTGTTTATATTTTAACACAATCTTTGTTTTTGTTTAAAAGAATTTATTGGAATAATTCTCACTTATCCTGCCCAATCAACAATTGCATACATATGTATGTATGTATGTATGTATGGTTGTTTTTGTAAAAAGCGATATGAAGGAAAACAAAATATATTTTTATGTTTGTTTTTGTGAAAAGAAAACAAAAAAATATTTTTGGTAAACAATCGACCTGCTATTATTTCTGTTCGCCTGGTAGAAAACTTAAGTTTTTAAAACACTGCCACTGCCGCCAACAAAAAACAAACAGTGGGTCCAAAAAAAAATTATAGCTTTGTTTTATTATAAAATTTAGGATGCCAATTTATTTCTGAAACATTTCCTTTGTATAAGAAATTTTGTAGCCTGATAAAAAAAGATTTTGGAGAATAAGTTCAATAATTTTTTTTGCACTTCCATTTACTAAGCGTTAAAAAGTGGGAGGGAGTTACATACATATATATATGTATACATATGTATGTATGTATGTACAGATGTATATATATGTATTTATAACTAAATTTTTATTAAAATCCAGCATTTTTGCAAGTAATTAAAATATTGAACAAATATTTGTTTACTAATTACTAAGCATAAAATAATACAGGTAAATCGCCATACATACATATGTGTATAAAAAACTATTCTTGAAAAGTTAGGAAAAGTTTAATATAAAATTTCTAATTGAGATTTTTCTTCTCAACGACCCACTGTTACCAGTGAAACTTAAGATTTTATTGATGCAGAGCCTTGAAGCATCAATTCTCTTTTTTTAATTTTTGTGGAGTTTTTATTATTTACTATTATCGATGGGTATTATTTAATATCCTTATACATATGTATAATATCTTTCGGGAAATACACTATAATAAGCACTTTTATGTATGTATGTATGTTTGTATAAAGGGGCTGTTTACATATTACATATCATTCCAGATGGGAGGAGGGGGGAGGTGTTAAGGATTTGTTACGGTTTAGAAAATGGTTACTGAAAATTTTACAAAAATAAAAGTATAAAAACTCCGAAAATAGCGTTACGTAATACATATGTGCATGTCCCCATGTATCTTAAGCATTTCAGTATTTGAACACATGATGTAAACCCACTTAATCATACATAAATAGTAAACACAAAAATATTGGCAATCATTTCAAAAATGATTTCGAAAAATGAAATTACTCTTTTACGTTTTGTAATTCAGATTATTATTAACTGTTTATATTTTAACACAATCTTTGTTTTTGTTTAAAAGAATTTATTGGAATAATTCTCACTTATCCTGCCCAATCAACAATTGCATACATATGTATGTATGTATGTATGTATGGTTGTTTTTGTAAAAAGCGATATGAAGGAAAACAAAATATATTTTTATGTTTGTTTTTGTGAAAAGAAAACAAAAAAATATTTTTGGTAAACAATCGACCTGCTATTATTTCTGTTCGCCTGGTAGAAAACTTAAGTTTTTAAAACAACAAACAGCCGCCAGCGGCGCCTCCAGCCAACAAACAAACAAAATCAATCAACGATGGCGGTAATTTTAGTAAAAAAATTGGAATAAAAAATATTTATGGATTTGTTTTGATATAAAACTTATATTTCTTAAATATTTCAGTCATTTATTTCAATTTCAAGATATTTATTTATATAAGTTTCTGCGTGTTAATATGTGAGTGGGAGTTATTTACACCATACATATTTTCTGACCAAAATCGATTATTTGCGATCGTAAATAATCGATTTTCTTTGTTGGCGGTTATGGCTCGATATATACATACATATGTATTTATGTATGTATATATGTATGTATATACAAACGTGCGTATCAGATTTGTGGGAATTTCAATTACAATGATTTTAATTAAGTTCAAATACATATCATTTTAATTGAAATTTTTTCATTTTTATAATTACAAAAATATAAATAGTTGTAATTCTAAAAAATTTAGTTATAATTACAAAATGAAATTGTAATCGATTTATGAATGAATGATTACTTTCAGTTCAATAAATTCAATTACATTTTTGTGACCATATCTTTAACTTTTTTAAATGTTTAGTAGACCAAAAATTATTTATATGTATATATGTATGTATGTAAGTGCACAAATGCTCCTATTCTACTTATGTATGTTTGTACCATGTACATACATATGTACATAAAAGAAATGCCAGCCGTTCACGTAATTTCGGTGAATCATGAAGCGTGAGGAATATTTTATATGTAACGAATTTTTTGCGCAAACTGACACTCGCAAATCGCAAAACATTTGCCATTGTGACTTGAACTCGCAAGAGGGGTGTTCTGCAATCGCAATCGCAATCGCAAGACTTTTGGCGAGTTCCAATCGCAAGAGTATACTGAAGTGAACTGATGAATTTAGCCTAAACCAAACTTTAATGAAACAGTAAAATAGTTAGTAAATAAAATTAAGTATGCTTTCTTTTGATTTTAATCAAAAATAGTAATATTTTCGTAAAATTTTTATTATAAAATTAAAATTTTAAAATGTTATTTTGTTGTGTTAATTTTGTGTTTGCATTGTTTACTTACATATGTACATACATATGTATATACTGACGATTTCAACAAACACCTGACCTACATACATACATATGTACATAGTATGTAAATCAATATGGCAAGTCGCAAGCAAAACGCATGTGTTACAGAACACAATTTGAAAACCATGCGAGTGTCAGAACATACATATGTACATACATATCTGACTATCTATTTTTAATCAAATAAGTAATTATTGCATAAACGTTCTATAATTACAATATTTAGGAATTATTTTCAAAATTACAATTAATTGAGATTTTTTCCAACACAATTTGTTTTAAATGTAATTGCTATTTTAATTTTCAATTCCAATAAAATGTAATTGTAATTGAAAATTTTTAATGTACATATGTACATATCGTCGGGTGGTTATTGGTTTGCCGCCGTAATAATGTATTCTTCATACACTGTGCGGCAAATCAGTAACCACTCGACGATATGTAAGGGTCTAATTCATAAAAAATAATTTATTTTTATAAAGGATTTATAAAACGTACTCATTTTGTATGAAAAAAAGGAATATATACCTGTTACATATACATAAATAAAAAATATGTATGTATTTTTTATGTGCATACATACATACACATGTATGTATGTCATCATGGCCACGTGATAAAAATATGTACATACATACATATGTACATACATACATATGTACATACATACATATGTACATACATAGTATGTATGTATTTATGTATGTACATATGTTCACTTGACAATCACAATTTAATATGCTGAAAAGTAAAACCAGCTGTTGAAAGCAACAATAATGTAACATAATATCCGTTACAAAATACTCACATGTATGTACATATATTATGTATGCATGTACACATATGTATATGTACGTATGTAACGAATAAATATGTATGTGAAAATAATTATGTATGTGATGATCATACCAAGAACAGTTGAAAATAACCAGGGCTCGCATTTCGATGAAAAGTAATCTTTTTTCATTGTTTTTAAAACTGCTGTACATATGTATGTACATATGTACTTAAATTTTTTAAATGAACATTATTTTCGGTCGTGTTTTGTATTTTTTTCCACATTTTAGTTTTAGGTAATTTTTTATTATTTTAAGTAATTTTTTTTTTGGTAATTTTTAATTTTTAGGTAAATTTTTCATTGCCTTAAGTCATGTTAACGAATTTTTCGGAAGGCTCCATTACGAAGTGAACGTTTTAAGTTTTTGCCACCACATTACCCCTGTATCAATCTTAACAGCCTGGGGAGCATACATACATATGTATGTAGTTAAGTACGTGTACATACCCTCTAGCCAGCCTAGAACCATATGTCTCTATGTCAACACTCTTTTCTCTAGCTAAAATTGCACTAGTTGAAATGTCGACAACTTTCCTTTTATGCGAGAGTAGAGATACGTTAGGGACAACAGTTCTAGTGTATTTCTGCTGACATTGTCAATAGTTTGTTTTTCTTTTTATTATGCTGTGCAATAACGTTAAAAAATACATATTTATGTGTGTGTTTAAGTTTTTTGCCCCAACCCTTATAAAATTGTAGACTAGAGCCCCTAAAAATTTACTAGTGAATCTTTGGTGCCAATGTCTCCATGTGGTCCCAAAAGAACTATTTAGTAAATAGTGCTACAGTCTAGTGGTGGATTTTCAATGGCAAGCTAATGTTAAATGTCAATAGATGATAACATTGGCTGGGGTATACCTGGTCAGTAGTACTACTGACAATTTCACTAGTAAATCACAGGGTACATACATACATATGTATGTTTGTATGTATTATTGCTAATATTTAAGAAAAATGTAGACATGTACAAATAAATTTAGCAGGCTGTGTCCCTGCCTGCATACATTAAAGGGAATTTTCAATGCATAGTATATGTTATTTAAGAGCTTCAAACGAAAACGTTGTCCCTAAAAAAGGGTAAGGCTGATGAAAAATTTTAAAAATACTAGAGGTTCCGTTGGTAGTAAAATTGGTAAAGTACTATGAAAAATAAAAAGTTTAATAATGAGTGCATTCATAAGACGTAGCTGTTGCGCAGCCGTTGAGTGTTTGTCTTAGAAACGCATAGTTGAGAAGTTCCGCTCCACTCAAGAGTTGAGTAGTTCCACTCCACTCAAGAGTTGAGTAGTTCCGCTCCACTCAAGAGTTGAGTAATTTTCCATCAAAATGTTTTGCTCAGCCTGAACAGCTGATCGAATAGATCAATGCCTTTCATATGCTTTGTTAGGAGGCAGGAGCAAATATTTGTTAAATTTTTCATTACAAATGCGATAAAGTTGCGATATAAAGATATAAAATTAACTGTTTGGGCCAACAGTTGCCAACAGTTTCACAACTGTTGAGCTCAAAAGCTACGTCTTAAGGCCGTGATACACTAGCCTACACGATCGTGCGATTTTTGAGAAAATACAGCCCTGGTATGATGGAGTCTATGAACATTTTCAAAAGACAAAAACAATTCATCAGATCAGGATTGTATTTTTTCGTAGATCGCGCGAATGTGTAGGATAGTGAATCATGGCCTTTATTAATACGCCCAAAAAACACTTTCAAATTTATGTATATCTTAATAGCACGCAAATTCAAAATAATTTTGTTTCGTTTCGAATTACGGAGTTAGACCACAGGGTTTCGAGACAGAGATTCCTAGAGTTAATTTTGACACTACAATTTACAATTGGAAAGTTAATCACTAACGATCATTTATATTTTACGTATGCATCGATTGTGAGTGTCGTTGTGGAAAGAAACTTTTCAATCTACAAAAATATTTTAACAGATAATGCTTTGAAAGTATAAAAAAGCATTTCATCATTCATTTTAATTCAAAGCAAATTAATTAATTTTTACGCCTTTGAGTCATTTCTTTAGTTTTTTAAAGCTCATCTTGTTTTTTTTTTGGAATTTTTTCGTGTATTTTAAATCATTAAAATCCGAGCCCTGGTTATAACTTTGTGCTAACCTAAACATACATACATAAGTAAATGAAAAATGAAAAAAAGAAATGGATACCCTGCAGAAAACATGGGGTTAAGTGTCCCCAAGTCACCACTTTTGTCGACTATATTGGTGACATTGTCAAACGAGCGTCTACATATTAACATTGTTTTTGATGCGTAGAAAACATTTTGTCAGATACACACAACTATGCTTCTTCTTAATGTTTTATCGGTTTGTTGAAAATACAAGTGGCTTCGAGCAAAATTCAAATTTTTATGAAAATTAGTTTTCGAAATCAATATAAAAGGCAAATAAAAAATGTATTAAAAAATAATACAAAAAATCAAATAAAAAGAAATTGCAAAAGACAAATAAAAAGCAATTCATTTTGTAATTATAAAAATAAAAATATTTTAAAATGAAGCAATTGTGGAAATTTGTATGAGCCTGTAGAAGATTTTGTGGGATCAGTTAAAAAGTCCAGATTCATACGTAAGTGTTTGATTTTAATAATTCGACGGAACCTTGAATTTCTCATTTATATTTAATACAAACAGCAAACTAAATTCTTACTTGCTGAACGAATGTTGCCTTTTTGTATGTATTTTTTTTTATTAAAACAAAGATTTTTAATAAAATATTCAGTTTTATTATCATTAGAATTACTAAAATGTACTAGTGAATATCTCTTTCCAATGTCTCGATATGGCCCCAAAAGAAATACGTACTCAATAGTAACAACGTCAGTAGTTGCTTTTCAATGACATGTACATACATGCTAAATGTCTATAGCAAAAAGCAAAATTGGTAAAAATACTTTTAAAAAGATTAATAATGTGGTGGAAGCAAACGAAAGAAAACACTTTCGAATTTATATCTTAATTGCACGCAAATTCGAAATAATTTTCTTTCGTTTCGAACTACAGCGTTAAGCCCCAGTTTCGAGACATTGTAAACTATATCTAATGAGATTTCTTTAATTAATTTTGATACTACAAGCTACAATTGGAAAGTTAAGTACTAACGTTGTGGAAAGAAACTTTTAATTTTGCTTTGAAAGTATAAAAAAGCATTTAATAATACATTGTAATTCAATGCAAATTAATTGAAATAAACAAACGGCATAATTTTGTAAAACGCAACGCTTAGCGTTGACAAATTTTCTATGTATTTTGTTTTTGTTTTTGTAATTTAATTTTTTTTCATATGAAATTTGTCAACGCTAAGCGTTGCGTTTTATAAAATTAGGTTCAAGGTTTTAAATGAATTTTTTACGTCTTTGAGTAATTTTTCTTAGTGATTTTTTAAGGTAGTTTTGTAATTTTTTGGGCACCTTTTGTATTTTTTCATTAAAATCCGAGCCCTGGTTATAACTTTGTGTAAAACTAAACGTAAATGAAAAAAACTTAACCAGAAATGAAATACATATATATGTACCTACATGTATATGTACATACTATCTACATACATTTACCCATGGTAAATCAATTATTGTATGTACGACAAAACCATTTAATATGATAAATTTTCATTAAAAATTTATGATAAATAAATGGGTGATGTTAACAAACACGATCTGCCCTAACAAAGCACTCAAAATTTGTTTTTGTTTTCAATGTAAATAGCCAGATGAGAATTTTTACATGCCTTCTATGAACTGGCAGTTAAAATCCAAAAAAATTAATCCAAAACACTCGGAATACATATTTCTTTTAAATTTTTTCTTCTGTGAAATAATAATAAAATAAGAAAAGTCCAATTTGAACCATTACTAAGAAAGCTGTGAAAAAAATAACTAAAAACAAGTGATTTTTTCAAAACTTAATTTTCAAAAATCTCAAAATTTACTAGGAAAGTTAAAATAAAATTAACACAAAATTTTAAAAATAATGTTTTCGTTTTTTATACAAATTCTTCAATTAAATAATAAGTGTGTTTTATAAAGCGTTTATAAAACATACATATGGGCAATTCCACAGAATGTCACGTATGTTGACCAATCAATTAAGCTAGTATTTCAGAGAAAACTTAAATTTTTTTTTATTTCTTTAGGTAAATTTTGAGGAGCGCAAGTAGCTCTACCTTTGGTAAAATATCTGGAAAATTCTAACCGTATTGATCTGAAATACAAGCTTAATTGATTGGTATTCGCACGTGACATCGTACGTGACATTGCCCATATGTATGTATGTTTTTATACATACATGTGTACATATTTTGTATGAAAAACATTTTTTATACATACAGTAAGCAATGAAAAAACTTGTACAGCAAACGCTCTGCTCTTCTAATCAAAGTATCTCTGTTGCTTTGTAAGATTTTAAGATCACACCAAATTCAATTTCAAGGCAAATTAATCATCTTTCTATGAAATCTTTAATTTTATTAACAAATTTATTTTAATACTAAAAAAATTACCTAACACTCTTTTCAAGAGCAAAAAAACTTGAACACTATGTTTTCCTTCAGGAAGGAGCTATGAAATAAGCAATACACTGAAAATTAGTACTAAATGTGGCCACTCCTAGAATCTAATACATTATTCTCATATAATAAACTGGGTTTTGGGTAATATTGGTAGGTATATGCTCCCATATGCCCTGGAGAACAAATTTGAGCAAATTTTTACTCTTAATATACAGCTCGCGCAATTTTTCTCCACATAAGCCCACACAATTTCATTAATACTAAGGCCAAGGCTCTAGGGAGGATGTGCCTGCAATTTGTTTACATTGGATGGAAGTCATTCTCTTTGATACTTTGATTACAAGAGCAGAGCGTTTGCTGTACAAGTTTTATCTTTGCTTACTATATATATATATATATATATATATATATATATATATATATATATGTATGTACATACCCATTTTATTTGATTTTTTAGTGGGGGTCCATTCCGACCACCGATACCAATAACGTATCTCAAAATAGCGATACCAGTTAAGGGTTAAATATCACATTTTGATATAGTTCACCGACTTTTTATTTTTTCACCGCCATATTGAATTTTTACTACTCTTATCTTTAGTAACACTCCCAGGATTAAGACAAATTGATTGATGCAAGAATAATCGAAATCGGTCCACGCGTTCGGTTTATATAGTGCCGCAATATAACAAATATACATAAGCTGATAAACACAATACCCTTCTCTGCGTCGCGCAGTCCGCTAAAAAAGGATAGAATCACCAAGGACTGGAAATTGATGAAGCTGACTTTTTTCAAGAGTAAAATTTGTTGCTGCATAATTGCAGCCAGGAAATTTACAACTTTCACATCTTACCAATAAAGTTCACAATAACTAACAATTTTTTGTCGAGGTTTACGCAAATTTTATGATTTATTAACTTATATCATTAACATTTTGTACCTCTATTTTTTAGCGGCAGCTATCTGGTATTGTTGTTGCAACTTCTGTACAGCCTCACGATGCTTATTAATATCCTTTTCAACATTTTCCAAAGTGTCGGAAGAACTTTTCAGTTCTTTTGATATATACTCAATACGTTTGCCCACGTTTTGTCGCGATTCTTCCAATTCTTGTTTAACCAAGACAGGACCATACAATTTGTATACTTTATTATCGGGACCTAATAAGTTTAATTCATCTAACACACATTTATTCTCATTTAATTGACTTTCCAACAATGTTCGCTGTTTAACCAATTTCACGCACGCTAAAAAAGGAAAAAACTTTGCTTTAGTTTGTCCGTCTTGTAATACAATTTTTCTTATGTATATATTACGTACTTTTCTGTAAGTTTTGGTAAGCCTCCAACTCAGATTGTAACTTCTTAACTAATACAGTACTATTTTTGTCCATTTTACTGAATTTTAACTAATATGTTCAATGAGTTTTATAAAATCTTTAAGCAGATGTTTCTGCTTTGATAAATGCAAGAAATAATATTTTAAAGTTGTAAAAAAATGTAGTAATAAAATGTCTGGCCAGTCACACACGAGAACAATTGTGCTGACATAAAATGCTAGTTTGTGGGTGAGAGGGGCAAAGAGAGTGGTTTTGTGTTTGGCATAATTTTTCAAACAGCTACAACCCCACAACTTAAAAAACAGCAAATGTAAAATTAATACAAAAAACACTAAGCACACAAAGCTGTGTGCATATACACATTTTTATGAAGGATGAATTAGTATCGTGTGTTCTAAAAAAAAAACTAAAATTGTTCGGCATAAAAATTAGTTTCGTGTGTGAAAGGCCTCTAAGAAGGGAGTAGGTAGGAAATGAATCATTGTTTAATGCAACTATGTGAACAGCGTTACCATTGTTGTCGCATTTTATATCTGTGGTTTTAAATCCCCTTTTTGTACCATTTGTGGGAACATATCAAGTTTAGGGGCACCTCCCAGAAAAAAGTATCCCATCATATCGAAAATTAAAAACTAAGAAAAAAATTAAATAAAAAAAGTTGGCGGTAAGGCTTAGTTTCCGAGTTATGGGCCTCTGAAATTTTGGTACAATATTGTGAGTATGTATACGGTGTTTTCCAACGAATATGACCAATATTGGTATCATCTTAAAGTTTTTGAGAATACCTTTCATGAAATGGTAAAAATAACTCTTGGTCAGCCATGCAGGAAAACGTTATTAAAGCCCCGTTCAGACTATTATACAAGTATTAATACTTTCATCACATTTTACGATACAGAAATCTAAATACATTCGTTGCGACTGTCAAAAAATCTAACGTAAAATCACATATTATGTTCAGACCATCACACTTCAAATAAAATGTGTAATACAAGCAGAAAACAAAACAGTCGTAAAGCAGCTCTGGGTTGGGGAACAGCTCTCGCGTCATCGTAATTATTTCTTAAGTGCGGTCAGGCTTGTGTGTGTTGTTTGGCCTTCGAGAGTTTTGCGTCTCACTCGCACTTGTTAATGGGTACCGCAACTAATTGTATCGTTTACAGTTAGTTATTTTGTGGTATTTTCCATTATCAAGTGCAAACATTTTTAATAAGATTTAATTGGTGGAGACCATAAAAAACTCTAGGAGTAGAGCTTGGAAACTCCTACTTCCTATACGAAGGTATAGGTCGTTCGCAGCAACCGAAGGAAGCTTATACACGTGGAATACCCTGGCTCTTTGGCCACGTGCCTTTGCCATTTTTTGTTCCATTTGGAACACAGAATACAACAATAGAAAATTTTCTAAAAACGAAAAAGTTTTATGGGATGTCAAAATTTTTATCGTATTTTTTGCCACTTTGATGACATTTTGCGTTCAGACTATCACACTTGCACGTATTATTTGAATTTTTGACAAGTATAAATACATAGTATAATAGTCTGAACGCGGCTTAAGCAGGAAAACTTTGCTAGGTAGCCTAATAAAGGTTTTAGCCTTGCAAAGTTTTCTTGCCTAATAACATTTTTCTGCATTGCCGCCCTTGGGCCAGGCTTAAGAATTATCTCCACCATGGTGTTTCCCGAGACGGCGCAGCGTAATAATGATTTTCTGCATAGTAAAGTCTTCTTGCCTAATAATGTTTTCCTGCACTGTATGTATTTATGTATGTACTAGTGATGTGCCGAATGTCAATTTTTGATATTCGCGAATACGAATATTTGAAACGATATTCGCGAATACGAATACTATATGTGAAATTTATAGACATTAAATTAGGGTTCTATTTACGCCTGCAATATGAAATAGGTATGAAAAAAATTGTTATGAAAAAGAAATTCATACTCCTGTTGGCGTACTTTAAAGTTAATAAAAACTACCCAAAATTTTAATGATCGTCATTAAATAGCATTTGGAAATGATACAAAGCACAAACTTCTATAAAAAATTTAATAGATTCTTACAAACTAATATTTTTAGCCATTTATATATATTTCGATTGGGATTTATGCATTTATTTGTTTATTCTTTTTTAATATATTCGTATTAGCCCGAATTTCACGAATACGAACTTTCACGTTTGATTTCAAATAACCCTCAATTTGAAATAAAAAATGCGTGTTTGCTGGGCGCAAAGCAATTAGTATGTATGTATGTATGTGTGCACAACGAAGTTTTTTTTGTTTATGTCGAGAACACATGACACGTTTTTAAGCATTCTATAAGCGCACAAACGTTTACATTTACATTACATCTACGATTTCTACAGTCGGCTAACGAGGCCTTAAGTAGCGTGTGGCTGCAGCGTTGTCACATTTATCTTTCAAATACACCACTGTCTATATTTTATGTTGGCAATACTGCAATGACACAAGAAAAACGCACTGTAATTGCTGAAGTGAAATAAAGCAATTTTCTGCAAAACAAATTTAATTATTTCCAATAAAAGTTAAGGTAAAATCAAAATAAAGATAAAATTGAAAATGTGAAATAGTTGAACTGCCACTTTTATTATTAATAGAATAGGTAACAAGCAAAATGCCAAGCGAAACCCCAAAAACCGAGAAAAAACTAGCTGCTGCTACAAACGAAAAGGACCAGGATCCGAAAGCAACTACTAATAAGGATGGCAAGGACAAAGAGGAAAAAGAGCAGGAGCTGTCTGATGAAGACCAACAATTGCAAGAGGAGTTAGATATGCTAGTTCAACGCCTCCAAGAGCCAGATACAAAATTGTACCTGCCAGCTTTGGAAATGATGGCCAAGTTGATAAGAGCTTCAACCACATCAATGACATCAGTTCCAAAGCCATTGAAGTTTATGAGACCACATTATGAGACTATGAAAACTTTATATAAACAAATGCCCGATGAGAAGACTCGCCACCTTTGCGCAGATGTTATTTCTGTGTTGTCCATGACAATGGGAAGTGGTAAAGATTGCTTGGCCTACCGTTTCTTGTGCGATCGAACACAGAAAATTGGAGAATGGGGTCACGAATACGTTCGCCATTTGTCGGGCGAAATTGCCGCTCATTACTTGGATACATCTGGGGAGTTTCAGACACAACTTATAGAGTTAGTCAAACAGATAATTCCCTATAATATGGAACACAATGCTGAGGCAGATGCTTGTGATTTACTTATAGAAATTGATCATTTGCATTTGCTGAAAGAATATGTAGATGAGTCAGCCTACCCTAGAGTTTGCTTATATCTGCAATCCTGTTATCCTTACGTACCAGAACCAGACAACACTATAATATTAGAAACGGCACTGCAATTATCACGCAAATTCAATCAGTACACCCAGGCAATGCGTCTTGCACTGATGCTGAACGACATAGATAAGATAACCGAAATTTTTAAGGAATCTAAGGATTCTGCCATGCAAAAACAATTGGCTTTCATGTTGGCTAGACAACAGGTGTGTTTAGAACTGGATGAATCTTTTCCCGACTATGATGATCTTATGGAGATCATGTCAAACGCCAATTTAAATAAACACTTTTTGAATTTGGCACGAGAGTTGGATATTATGGAACCTAAAACTCCCGAAGATATTTACAAATCTCATTTGGATAACTCACGAACTAGATTTGCCTCCATACAAGTATGTGCCATGGATGATTTTACTATGTTAAATATTATTTTCTGTTCATAAAACTTAAACAAATAGCCTTATTTAAATTTTGCATTTTTAAATAATAGTTTTAAATTTTTACTTCATTTATGTATGTTAAAACTACAATTTTCAGGTCGATTCTGCGAAGCAAAATCTTGCTGCAAGTTTCGTTAATGGGTTTGTAAACGCCGGCTTCGGTGTCGATAAACTTCTCTCTGAAGATGGTAACAAGTGGTTGTATAAGAATAAGGAACATGGCATGCTTTCAGCGACCGCTTCATTAGGACTCATTCTTTTGTGGGATGTTGATGGCGGTTTGACAATGATCGATAAATATTTGTACTCTACAGAAGATTATATCAAGTCTGGAGCCTTATTGGCTTGTGGTATCGTTAACTGCGGTATACGCAACGAAGTTGATCCCGCTCATGCTTTATTATCAGATTATATTCATAATCATAATACTTCTATGCGCATAGGAGCCATTTTGGGATTAGGTATTGCCTATGCCGGATCAAACCGTTCCATCGTTATTGATACCTTAAAAACAGTATTCTCACATAATGACAAGTCAACACCTAGCGTCGAGATAATGGGCATTACAGCACTTTCATTAGGTCTTATTGGAGTGGGCTCTTGCAATGCCGAAATTACAGAATTCTTGTTGCAAACAATTATGTTTTTAACTAAAAGTGATTTAAAAGATACATTTACTCGTTTCCTGTTTTTGGGGCTCGGTTTGCTATATTTGGGCCGCCAAAAAGCTACCGAGGCGGTTATGCTAACATTGGAGGTTTTAGATGAACCCTACAGGTCTATGGCCACTACTATGGTAGATATTTGTGCTTACGCTGGAACTGGTAACGTTTTGAAGATTCAGCAATTGTTACACATTTGCTCTGATCATTACGAAACATCTAATAGCAATGAAAGCGATAACGACAAGAATAAAAAAGACAAAAACAATAAAGAAAAGGTAAGTAATATGTATGTATGTATGTATATGTACATCAACTATACATATAACGGATGTCAATATTTCAATATTATTAATTTGTAGGACAAAGCCGAAAAGGAGAAAGAAAAGGAAAAAGATCTTTCTGCTACTCAGGCTATTGCTGTGTTGGGAATTGCTCTCATTGCCATGGGTGAAGACATTGGTGCCGAGATGGCGTTCCGTTCGTTTGGCAATTTGTTGCGCTATTGTGAACCATGTATAAGACGTTCTGTTCCTTTGGCTTTGGGTCTGATTTCTGCTTCTAACCCTAAGTTAAATATATTAGATACTTTGAGCAAATTTTCTCACGATAGCGATTCTGAAGTAGCTCATAACGCTATATTCGCAATGGGATTGGTTGGTGCTGGTACCAATAATGCTCGTTTGGCTGCTATGTTACGCCAACTAGCTCAATATCATTCAAAAGATCCCAGTAATCTTTTCATGGTGCGAATTGCACAAAGTTTAACACATTTAGGAAAGGGTACTCTGACATTGAGTCCTTACCATAGTGATCGTCAATTGATGAATCCTATGGCAGTAGCTGGCTTAATGGCTACATTAGTAGCTTTGTTGGATGTCAAAACTCTAATTTTGGGGCGTTCCCATTATTTGCTGTACTGTTTGGTACCTGCCATGCAGGCTCGTATGTTAGTTACTTTCGATGAAGATCTTAATCAATTACAAGTACCCGTTCGTGTAGGCATGGCCATTGATGTTGTGGGACAAGCTGGAAAGCCTAAGACCATCACCGGTTTCCAAACACATACAACACCAGTTCTTTTGGCTATGGGAGAACGAGCTGAATTGGCAACAGAGGAGTATATCGCTTTGACACCAATAATGGAAGGCTTCGTTATATTAAAGAAAAATCCTAACTTTGTAAAGTAAAAGTGGTAAAAATTCATACAGATTATTCTATAGCTTTGTCATAAACTAAATTATATTTTGTGCTTTATTAATAAGATCTAATTTCTCTTAATATTGTATACAGGCATTAATAACGCTGCAATGGGACTTTTGAAATGCGTAATGCCTAATAAATGTAAAGGTCCTTGTTTGTGAAAGAGATCAAATAAAATTTTTCATATAATACTTAAAATTTTAAGGTTTATAGGCTTTTAGCAATCATAATTAATGAATACGGTAAGTATTAGGTAGACATTTGAATTTTTTTTTTAATTCTTTGTTGTGATTCGAACTAAAAATGGCAATTGCACTTATCCAAATAGGCAGGATATCTTACGTGTAGGAGCTTCCAGCTTAAATCGGGACTGCAGTAATTTTCAAGATGCACTCTTTAAAAGTTTTTCATGGTCTCTACCAGTATAAATAAATCTTGCAACAAAATAACTAATACAGTCGATATAACAAGTTCGAGTGAGAAGCACTTTCGAATGCCAAATCGCTGTTAACAAGTAGAAAGGCCCTAACTCAAATAACTGTACAGGAGAAGCTAAACCTTAATAATAATAAACAGCACAACTGCTTTGTAAAATTGCTTGTAAATGCGTTATGTTTTAAATAATTGCAATAAATTTTTGTGATGAGGTTGTATTTGTGTGAAATGTATTGGAATCACTGGAAAACTCAATTTCGTGAAAATACGACTTAGGGCCTTTCTATTTGTTAACAGCGAAATAAAGCACACAAAAACTTAAGAAATAATTATGATGACTCGAGAGCATGGGAGAAATAACGCATTCGTTTAATTTTTTAAATACAATTTTAATTGTGTTTATATGGACAGTTTTATTGATTTGGAATGTCGTAATTTGCAACCTTTTCTTCAGCATAGAGTTGCTTTCCGACTTGAGTTTGAACATTTGGCAATAGTAAAATGATGTGCGAAACATTTTGTAAAATCAAAACGCAGTACTAAAATTGGCTTTAAACTGTTAGGTACATTTTAAATTCTAATTCGGCATTTATTATACAACAATAAAAGGACACACCATACAAGATATTAAACCTATATTTGATATAACTAAATAAATATAATGGGTGTTTTTTATTGAGGTATAGAACTTTAAGTTGGCATCACTTTTTTAACTGGCGGCCATTTTGTCAACTGTCAAGTGATTAATATTTAGTTTGGTTTGCCATTTCATCATGAACAGGTTGACAAAAGAACAACGCTTGCAAATCGTGCAAATTTATTTCGAAAATAATGGTTCAGTTCGCGAAGTTTACCGCAAGCTCCGTCCATTTTATGGTCGACATAATCGTCCATCAGAGCAATTAATTCGGTTAACCATGGATCGTTTTCGCACTACGTTTACTCTATGTGATAATACGCATCCGCAGAGACGTCGAACAGTGCGCACCGAAGAAACAATTGCCGCTGTAGAGCAAAGTGTTGAAGAGGACCCGAATGAATCGATTCGCCACCGTGCACAGCAATAACCGACTATTTTGTTCCCGAATTGGATGGCATGAATGTGGATGAGTTGTGGTTCCAACAAGACGGCGCTACATGCCACACAGCGCATGTCACAATCGATTTATTGAAGGAAACATTCGATGAGCGCATAATTTCGCGGAATGGACCTGTCAATTGGCCACCAAGATCGTGTGATTTGACACCATTGGATTATTTTCTTTGGGGATATGTGAAGTCGCTCGTCTACGCCAACAAACCAGAAACGTTAGGGGACTTGGAAGCCAACATTCGTGGCGTTATTGCCAACATACGGCCCCATATGCTCGAAAAAGTGGTTGAAAATTGGACCTGTAGAATTGGCTTTATTCGAGCCAGCCGCGGCGGCCACATGCCCGAAATCACATTTAAACGTTAATGGCATAAAATTATCCTTCCAATAAAGCCAAATTGATGGACATTAAAACGATTTTCTTGTGTTTTATTTTAATTCGAAGTTCTATACCTCTAAAAAAAACACCCTGTATGTAGATACAATATAAGATATAAAAATATTTGTGATTGATAAAATCAATCAAACTTTTTGTTGCTGAATTTTAGTAATTATATTTCTCACTTTTGTACTGCTTCATTAGATTCAGTTAAAATAAGAAAGCTATGTAATGATGTTTTTTTTCATATATAATAGTATTTCAAACTATTAAGGTTTATCTTCAGGATCTATGAACATTCTTACACAATTAGTTTGTGATTTTTCAAATAATCTTAGATAATTTATAATTATCTAGTTTGATTAAATTTTTTGCATTTTCCAAATCACTCATTCATTTGATTTTGCATGCTTAGCGAATGGTGATAAATTAACATTTGTATTTGAATTTTTACAATTGTGTTCATGTTGTTTTAGCGTTTTTACCAATTTTTATGTTGTTTCACTAATATAAACTGAATTACAATTTTTACAATCAACTTTATAAGCAAACATCAGATTTTTGTCCCTTTTTTAAGCGTTCTTTTAGATTCCAGTGATTGTGTACACATTTTCATTTCTTAAAGATGAATCAAAATGATCCGAAATATATAGATTAAAAAAAACATCATTACATATCCCAGTAAAAAAATTGGAAGTCATTCATGCTTCCAAAAAATCGATATTTTTAATTTGCCGATAATTAACAGAAAACTTAGTAGAAGTTTATTTTAGTCATACAAAACCTTGCAATTCCTCTATACTTATGGGTAACTTTTTACCAAAATTCTTAGAGGAAAATATTGTCATAGAACGCCAAAAAGAAATTTTTCTTAAAATCACTTCAAATTCAGTGATCGAAAAAGAGAACTTCTGCAATGACAACCGTATGTAAAAATCATTAGAAATTATCCTACTTCCGGATAGCAAACTCTAAATTTTCATAACTTCTTTGGAGTGTCTTTTTTGCTGGGATGTTTTTAATTTTAACCGAACCTAATGAAGCAGTACAAAACTGAGATATATGTAAGTATAATATATGAAATTTTATACTGACAAACATATTATTAATATGCGATTGGTGGTTTCTGATTTGCTACGTTTCATATAAACCCCAAAAGACTAGTAACACGTTAACGATATAAAGATAGTTGAGCATTCAATTCGGATTCATCTATTTCTTTCATGTTGAGCTCCGCTTCTTGTTTTTTTAGGAGCTCAAAAATGGCTGCTAATTGGTCGCGTTCAATTCTAGGAAATGTTGGAAAATTAAAAGTAATTTTTTTATAAAAAAATAACAAGTCGGACTGTTGCATAATTTTACTACATTAAAAATACATATGTAGTTCCGGAATATTTTTCAGAAGTCGAAATTGTAAGTTGATATACATATGTAAGTTGATATATCTCCATGGATATGATAATGCCTTCAACCTCAAATTTTTTTTGCGAGTGGAAAAAGACTCGTGATTAATAAAGGGTTATGCAGATGGAGTCAATTGGCTACCGTCAATGTCATCCCAATGTTAAAGTCGTCAGTCGTGTGCATTGCTAGTAGTTATGCTGGTAGTTAATGGTAACGATTGATAGTTAAGGAAATAGCTAGATATTCGCTAGCTACGCCGTCTGAAGGGTATGTATGTATATATGTACTCGTATATGCACATGTCCATACTTGAGTATGTTATATAATTTTCAGTAACCTCTAAGCTGAAGCTATCAATAATTCTGTGGCAAAAAGGAAAAAGTGCTTAAGTCGATATAAGCTGATTTTGAGTTAATGGTACCTCCGTAATCTAAATATTTGAAAGTATCCTCGGTCAAAATCTCAATTAATTTGTGTGGTTTTCAGGAAGTTATAGCACTATGACTTGCGGCTTATCTTTTTTAGATTTATAATTTCATTTGGAATAATAGCTTAATTTAGATTATACTTTGGTATATTTCGCATTAAATATATTACTTATAGTGTGTAGAACGATGTTTGCTTAAAGGTTAACAGAGGTTAACAATTTAACTGTAAAAGAAATAAATTTCTGAAAATCGACTTGAACGTTTAAAAGTGCTCTCCTGCAAAACAGTAAAATATGACTTAAGCACTTTTTTCCTTATTACCACAGAATTATTGATTACAATCGAATGCAAATTAAAAATTGGCCTGGCCTTTTCGAAAATGAATCACTGCTCTGCGAATGAAAATTAAAATACCGTAAAGTGCACAAATTAATATCAAATATGAGGTACCACATGGCTACTACTAAAAATTATCAGCGAACAGTTGTTGCATTTTAAATTTAAGTTTTCTCGTATGATGCAGAGCAGTGATGCATTTACGAATAGGACAAAAGTTTATACTCGAAGGTTTTTGAAGAAGCTATTTCTTTTATAAAAAAGTTACTTACAAAAAATACATATTTAGTTCTGAAATACATTTTACTTATATATCGAGCTATAACCGCCAAAAAAGCCTAACCGACACATTTTTTGACGAAAATTTATTATTTACGATCGCAAATGATCGATTTTCGTCAAACAATTAAATTTGGAAATGATGTCGCTCTATATATGGTAAACTTGAAGACAGTTGTTAAAATAAGAATGTTTATTATAATATTAATATATAACATTCTTATTTTTACAACGAAGAAGTTTTAAAACAAAAATATGCGTTTTCGTTTTAAAAATTAAGCATTAATTAACATATACATATATGTATATATGTATATAAGACGTTTCATTCTTAATTCAAAAATGCTCCATTATTAATTTAAGACCTTTCATTCATAATTTAATAATTCTCCATTATTCATTCAAACGCTTCATTTTTAATATAAAAATAATAAGTTTTAAAATAAAAATGCTTCAGTATTACTTCAAGAATATTTCATTCTTAACTCAAAAACATAATCTTTTAATTTGAGTATGTTCAACTTCATATCAAGGTTTTTGTAAATATTCTTTTTTGATGTAAAAATATTTTTAATTTTTAAATTAAGAATACATATATTAGATTTATCTTATAGAAAATAGTAATAATAATAATATTAATATTTACATGAAAATATAATATTAGGTTTAGTTTATTAAGCTTGCTGAAGCTTAGTAACAACTGTTAATTTGTTTTTCTTTTCTTTTCTTTCTTTATCAAATTTATTTATTATTGTAATAAATTGTAAATAAATACGACTACATTGAAAAAAAAATTAAGAATGACCATTTTTAAAATAACAGAAAACAAATTTAGTTCTATTTCATAAAATCAAATTGTTTCTTCTTGATTTTAAAACCTTTTTTTTGGGTGTACGTATAAAATCCTTACCCTGCAGTCAGCCTGGGCCAAGTGTCTCTATGTCAACACTCAAATTCTAATGAGAATTGTAGTAGTTAAATTGTCTAGAAGTTTTCTTCTATCCGTCAGTATAAAATAAAGAGAGAAAACAGATGAGGTGATGTGGTAGATTTGTTAAAAACTTATCAATATGCATAAATTTTTATGTAATGATACCAACCATTACATACAAATTTATGCATAAGAACTACGTAGTCACTACCTGGTCAATTGTTTTAGTGTTACTAGTAGATTTTCAATGACAATCACATGCTAAATGTCTATAGCACAAAGTATTGTATGGGGAATAATTAGAGAGTATTACTGGTGACAAAGTCAAAAGTGATTTAGTACATTTTCACCATCGACATTTTCTTTAGGGTAGAAATAGATGTCAGGGTTATCAACCAATTTGAAAATAGTTAATAATTTTCTATGTACCCGATTCAATATAACAAATAAAAAGAGCATATTAAACACAATTAGAGATTCCAGTATACATTTGTATGTACTTATATGATCTCATTGTTTGGTTCCACGAATATGAAATCCTTCAATATTCCAAAACTATTTACATATGTACATACATATGTATCTACTAAGAAAATTACCTTTTTTCTTCTTCCAATTGATCTCTGGTTAATTGAGCTTCCAAGTCTCTAACTCTTTTCGACTTTAATTTACCAACAAGACCATCTACGTGTATTTCATCCATGTCGGAATCAGTTTCAGAATTTTCTTTAGTGGAACAATCGTTTGTCTTTTCTAACTCATTTAGTTTTAAGTGTTCGTTAAATTCCCGTTTTAACACATGATTTTCCATTTTAGTGTTATTTTTATAGTTTTGTTCGTCGTCGTCACCAGCATTTAATCCTTCTTTTGATTGATTTTCCTTTAATTTGCAAGCAATTGATATCTATAATTTATATGCAGCAATATAAAATAACTTACACTTTCGTCCTTGAGAAAATTACTGCAGTAAAATGCCATTATAACCGCTAAAAATGCCGTTGCAATACTTAACAAATAAATATTTGAAACGCCATCAAATATTGAATCTGTTGCAGCAAATTGGTACATGTCTATAAATTGTGTATTTAATATAAACAATGCTTTGGTTTATTTCCCTTTATTCCAGAACCGAAAAATAAATTGTTTATTTTCTTACAATTATAAATGACAAATAAACCATTTTAGTTAATGCACAGGGTTGGAAAAAAAGTATTAAGACTACTACTACTCAATTGTGCATACAGTGGAACAAAAGCTAAGAAATTTCAAATGTTTTATCTTTATGGACGGAGACTTGTGGATACGTCTGAAATATTTTTACTTTTATGGGCATAACCAGTGTTGTCATATCAGGCCAAGTTCCGGCTTATGCACGCAATGTGTATATTTACACGAAGCCAGTCGTCGTGTTTTTACTATTTATGTATTTATTGTCCGTTTCCAACGAAAAAAAATTATAGGCACTGGTAAAAAAATCTTGATTTTGAAAAAGTAGACCGAATTAGGCCCACAAAAATTAAAAATTGCGTTAATATTGCTCGGAATTTAAAACTAAATATACAGCTTTTAAATTCAGCCATTTTATTTCACTGCCTAAATCAAGCTCTGGCACGTGTCCATGCTGGCAAATATGAAAAAATACAACTGCACTAAAACACCAATAACTCCTGGGATGAGGATCAAATGGCCTACTATCTCCAATTACTAAGCGACAATTGCACCCCCTCATCAATAAGCGACCGACAAAATTTTTTCCGCTCGTACATAAGCGTGATCAAACCTGATTTATGAAATACTTGCAACCAGTAACTTCAGATCCGCCAAGTGCGAAGATGTGTTAAAAAAGAAAAACCAACAGTATTCAACGTCCTGACATAGTGTCCACATCTGACGATTTTATATCATAAATCGTAATATAACGCCGGCAGAGCAACTGTCATTTTTTCATTAATATCAACACCAAGGGGTGTCTGATTTTATATCATGATCAGGGCAAGTTTTTTGTGGCATATGCAATTTTTGTCATATTAGCCATTCTTTCAATCATTGCCATAAAATACCCTTTTTGCAACGTAGAAGAAATTTTTATATGTCAGAGCTTTTTTATAGCCATTTTGAACCGTGCGTCGTGCCACAAAAAACTTGCCCTGATCATGATGAATCAAACAAATATTGCAAAATACTTGCCAAAAGTATCTAATTCACGTGTTGTTTAATTTTCTGGTCAGAAATAATTATTGTGCCGCCTTTTTTAAATGAAAATTGTTTAATAAATAAACGTTAAATAAAATTACATTTGATATCAAGGTGAATTTATCAGGCCATGAGCTCTGATGATTAAATCATAACGCTGCCATAATATTAATGAATTGAGTCTATACGTGCTGAATTTTCATCATGATATCAATTTGAAATTCATCATGATATAAATCCATCAGGTGTGGACACTATGTAACCAAACAATGGAGAGCGGAAAATAACTCGAATTCACATAATTCCTATGGGAGGTCGGAATTTAAGTGAAATAGACAACTACAGACCAATCTATCTCGTATCCACCTTGCTAAAACTCACAGGTCTGATCAAGATGGAACTGGATGTTTATGTAGGAACGGGGGACTACTTTCCGAAATATGCTACGCTTTCCAAAAATACCATTCAACATCTTCACTTTGGCAGGAACAGGAGATATGACTTGATGGGAGCTTGTGTAGACCTGTAAAAGGCCTACGAGAAGCATCGGTACACTGAGGAGGAAACTATACGAGATAGGAGTAAACTCTTATATCTTACCCACAATAACTTTAACATCTGGTCTTATGCAGGGGACCGCTCTCAGCCCTCTGCTTTTCCACCTCTCTCTATTCGCTATCATTGAACGAAATAATGGATAGTCAGTGCATTCTAATAAAACAAATTTAAAAAATTTCAGAAAATGCTAAATTATAACTTAAAAATGCTAAATTTAGCTACAAAAATTTATGCTGGTCTTGGTTCGAGTGATGTACCTACATACAAACATTCATAAATATATACGTCCATATATGTATAAATACATACACATACATACATATGTACATCCAAAATAATTTTTTACATATGATATTATAACGCGATACATTTTTTTTAGTAAAAGTGGTGAAATTACCAGGGATAATTGTGTATTCAGGGCAATCATGAATAAAATTCCGCGAGAAATTTCTCCTTTTCCAATTAGAGTTTCTTGTTTTCCCTATTACTTGCTATTGTTTAAAATTTTTCCCCGGGAAAAATTTCTCAACGTATTTTATTATGTCTTAAAACAAAACCTATCAGGAAAATTTTTTTTTGTAGATGAATTAAGGAAAAAATATTTTGGTGAGAGAACACTTCTTCTACATCACCCTTATTCTAGTTGGCGTCGTCAAAATAACACAACGCCATTTTTAAAAATTTAGAAACTTAAAAACTAAAACAAAAAAATGGTAGAAATTAGAGGTCAACTTCTATTTTATTTAAAAAAAAAAATACACTACTCGACACTGAAAAATAAACTCACTTTCACATCATGTCCATATAATTGGCCACATTAAACAATGTAAACTGCATCATTAGAATTGTTACATATAATTCGCTAAGCCTACTACAATTATTTTATTATTTTGTGATTTTCAAATTATTATTTGTGAATTCTCAAATGGTTTTTGAAAGTCTGTGCATAAGACAAGAAGTTAGTGAATGTTACAATATTACAATATTTTACAATTTTCCGATTTTTTTTTCGATATACATAACTCAAAATCTGTAAATCTTTTCTATTTTCAGATCCTTAGTAAAGGCCATGATACACTATCATACACAGTCGTGTAATTTTTGAGAAAACACAACCCTAGTATTATGCGAGTTTATGAAAATTTTCAAAAGACAATAACGACCTTATGTATAAGAAAAAACTAGCATGAAGTTATCATAAGTGGCAAAACATGATCTTGAAGATCTTGAAGATTTTTGCCATAAAACTTCACATTAAAAATCACTCCAGGACTTAGTAGTGGCTTAAAACTACGTAATGCACCCATTTTTAATGTCAAATTGTATGAGGGAACTTTCAATTCAATTTCTTATACATAAGGCCGTAACAATTCATCAGATCAGGGTTGTATTTTTTCGTAGATCGTACGATTGTGTAGGACAGTGAGTCGTGGCCTTAAGGAACCTCAAGGCATTTCACACCACACAGAGCCATACCAGTTTAATAAATTGTTCATTTCTTTAGTAGTGTTATTGATTAAAATTATCAATTCTTTTAATTTATGATTAATCATTATAGGTACTCGTATAATATATTTTTCAGGAATTTTTTATTTGTTATTAACAAGTTCTACTATATGTAACAGTTATAATTTATTTTATATCCCAGCAAAAAAAAAAATTGGAACTAGTTCCAAAGGCTTACCACTTTCATTGCATACCAATCACTACAGGTACTGAATTTAATATTTCTAAGGCTGTTGTTTATAGGTTATATCTTTCTACTGTAAAAATCTTACATAATTTTCTCAAAATATAATTTTATTACTGTTTGTGATTAAAGAGTACACTCAAACCTTTTTTATGCGGTTTCCTTTGGAACGCATCTACCGCATAAAAAAAGGTTTGCGTGTATATGAAAATAAAAACAGTAATTTGTAAATTTTGATTTGACGCTCTTTAGAGGAAATAGTGGGATATGTATGTACATATGTTTCAGACAGCTGCAACGGGTACGATCGAGTCGTCTTACTCACCATTGTTAAAAATGTATTACAAACCAATCAAGCATTCGCCAGTTTTGTTCATATTCGAATATCATATACAAACCAAAATTCTCTTGGAATAATTCGTTTACAAGCTATGGGTCTAGTTTATAAACAATCACTCACACGTAGCTCTGTTTGTTTTGGGCTTGATTTGATTGATTGCAATCGAAAAAGAAATACTCCAGGCACTTTACAGTGATTTTTGTTACAGAACAAATTTAACAAATGAAAACATAAAATTAATACATAACATATTTATTTATTTATTATTATATTAACTTATAATTGAAATTAGAAGCTAATAAAGCAAAATAGCTTTAGCAAACATAGGCCTTTAGCTCAATATCTATATAACATAAAAAATTCATTTGTATTTCATAAACGCTTATAACTAAATTCAAAAAAGAAAGAAAGTTATTCAACTTTTCAAGAAGTTATATTTCAATTTTGATGCATACTATTATATTATAATGAAAACATAATATTATATTATAATGAAAATAAAATTATTGTAAAAAAAACTGTCTAAGTTATCAAGAATCAAAAACTATCACGAGATTCAGTTTAAATTAAGCATCTGTATACTCATTTTATATTAAAATGAGTGAGTTAAACCCGAACATGTTAGTTTCGATCCAGTATGATTACAATAAACAATTTCCATGTTAATGATCGGGTTGTATAGGCGAAAGTTTAGTGCTCGTTACAGCTCTCTGATATGTATTTAAGAGACTTAAGACTTAACAGTGTTATTTTTTAATGAGAAATCAAATATATGATATATATAATTTTTGTTATAAAAGCAAACTTAGTTCTATTTAATAACGGGTAAAATATTTGCTTAATTCACAAAAACTCTTGTATATTTGTATCGATTGTATTATCATATTAAATACAATAGTGTAAAATTTGTTCTTGGAAATTTTCATATAAAAGTCAAGTCACATTTTTTTAAAATGTTATATGTATTTAGCATGAATCAAAGAATACAAGATTACGCTTTCAGCTTTTGAAAAAATTCTTTTTCTGCGCATATATGTACGTCACATCGGTCGATAAACATAAACACAGTAGTTGTGTTCATTTACAAAAATTTTTTACAAATTTGTAACAATTGTTACTAGAAAGGTTCATTAACCCAAAAAAATTTGCAACGAGAGAGCGTCGAAAGAGCGTAACAAATTGAGAGACAGAAAAATTCTTGCAAGTTTTTACAAGTAAAATTTTTACTTGCAATAATTATTCAAACAGCTGTTTTGCGTTTTGTTTTCAAATTAATTATTTCAAAAATATCGGAAAAATGAAAACTTAAAAATTTTAATTTCTTTTTTGAAAAAATATGTATACGTATGTAAAAAGAAAGCGTATTTTCTTAATTTATTGTTTTTCTTTCATTAAGCCACATAAATGCAATTTTATTGTGAAAGAATTTTGTTTGTTTATCATATTTGGTCAGAGATGGAAAATGGGTTTTTTGTATTTGTTAATAGAATAGAATTAAAAAATAATGAAAAATGCATAAAAAATAGTCAATAATACATGAAGCTGTGTAAAGTATTTCATATTAAATGTCGATTTGTAAAAATTTTGTAATTTAAAATATTAGCAAACAAGATTATCCAAAATACATTAGAAAAAGTACAATTGTATCATGATTTCCATCCATGGTTCTGACGTGAATAAAATTTTCTTGTAAGTTTTTACAAGTAAAGCGTTCATTTACTTTTTCGTGTCTGGGAGAGTAATTTTGTAAATTTCTGCCTTGCTCTCTCGTTGCAAGTTTCTGTAAAGTAAGGAAAGTAAATGAACACACCTAACCACACAAACACGTGTATTTAGTATACCGCCATTTTGTTTACATTTAAATTTCTACGTCACACCAGCACACAAAAGTTAACAAACCTGAGCAATGCGTAATCTTGTATTCTTTGATTCATGTGTATTTAGAGAGAGGCTCTCTGAGTGAATTTGTATGGAGCTTGTTCTTGTTTGTTTCAATAGAAACACAAAATACATTAGGTTTGATTTTTTACACTACATTGGGATCCCGCGGGATCCCCAATTGCGCGAAAAGCGTTCCCGTACTCGAAAATTGGGTAAATGAGAGAGGTTTTGTGAGAGTAATGTTCTTCTTCTTGCACGAAACAGAACGTACTTTTTCTTCGTGCTACTTTGGGCACATAGAAAATCAATCAGCTGTTTGAAAACTAAACAATAAAATGGAAAAATGTATGCAAATATATTTAAAAGCTAGTGGCGAACAAAGTTTTATAAGTTTTTATATGAAATTAAGACAAAAAACCTTCTATACATGCTGAATGATGTAAGTAAATAAGTAAGTGTGTATATACTTAAGTATGTGTGCTAGTTATGTGTGTACGTATGTATGTACAGGTTGGGCCAAAAGAAACCAAGGGGTGTAAAAGTTTAATAAATTTTTTGTTTATTAAATTTTTTTTATTTTTTCTTTCAGATTATATAATATACAAAATGGAAAATTTTTTTACACTAAGTATGAAAAATAATGTCTCTTAAATGACCACCGTTTTCAGCTTCGCACTGATGGGCGATTATGATTATGAGTTATGAAGCTCATTTTCATTTGAATGGCTTTGTTAATAAGCAGAACTGTAGGTTCTGGGGTTCTGAAAATCCAAGAGCCATTCATAAACGTCAATTGCACCCCATTAGGTGTACAATATGGTGTGGGATCACATCTGAAAATATCATTGGGCCTTACTTCTTCGAGAATGAAGATGGAAGTGCTGTAACCGTAAATGGAGAGCGGTATCGGTTTATGATAGAAAATTTTTTACGTCTTGCTCTTGAAAACATACCTGGTATGTGGTTTCAGCAGGACGGAGCCACTGCTCGCACTGCCCGAGACACAATGACACTTTTAAGTCAAATTTTTGGAGAGCGAATAATTTCCAGAAATTCGGAAATAATTTGGCCCAGCGCGATCGCCAGTTTTGACAGCACCTGACTATTTTCTTTGGGGTTATTTGAAGTAGCGAGTGTATGTGAACAAACCAGAGACAATCCTTGAACTCAAGGCAAACATTGTTGCAGAAATTTTGGAAGATATTATGGAAAATGCTCTAAAACGAGCCCATCAGTGCGAAGCTGAAAACAGTGGTAATTTAAGAGACATTATTTTTCATACTTAGTGTAAAAAATTTTCCATTTTATATATTATATAATCTGAGAAAAAAAAAAAATTAATAAACGAAAAAGTTATTAAACTTTTAAACCCCAAGGTAACTTTTGGCCCACCCTGTATATGCATACATGCATTGGCATTTCCTTTTGTGTTAAAAATTTTGGTTTATCGCGTTCCCGTACTTTTGTAGTTTATTGAAAGAAATTACAGTTTGCTCTCATTTTACCGAACTTTACCCAAGAAGTAAAGAAACACACCTATTAATACACTACACATAGGGTGTTCACAATTAAAAAACAGTAAGTGTATTGATACACAAATACACCATACAAATTGTTGTGAATTAAGCAATTATTTTTTTGAGATATTTTAAAAATTTTTTTATGGTGTATGTATGTACATATGTACATATATGTGTGTATATTTTGAAATGTTATCTATCGTATTCTAAAAAAATAATTGGGGCTTTAAGTGTAGGTTAAAACAAAATTTCCATAAACATTTTCACTGAAGTACACATGAAATACAACTTTTTTTTAGAATACAATCCTACTAATATTATTATTATAATAATAATTTATATTTTTTATATTATAGATGTGAAAGTTTGTATGTTTGTACCACTTTAAACGCGAAAACGGCTTAATGGATTTGGATGAAATTTTGTAGACGGATAGCATATGGTCCAGATTAAAATATAGTGTAATTTTTACGCAGTAAAATGGGTTTTCTGTGTTTGATAAACTTGGTGGAAATTTTTGCATGCGAACGAAGTTGCGGAAAGATGCTACTTATTAATAATATTTAAGTCAAATAGTTTTATATTCGAGCGGCTGAGGTCGATTTTTTTATAAATTTAAATTTTTCTAATATCGTATAAACATTTTATTTTTACCATATAAATATACTACAAATAAATTAAGAGCCCTGGACCATTGCAAATAATATTGGACTACGTGGTGTAATGTAGGTGAAACAGGCTCGTTACATCATGATCCCATGTAATGCAGTACAGGACCATCTTGTTTTCACAAAAGCATTCAATGCTGCACGACAAGTGTTCGTGTGATCGTTCTTCTAAGATACTTACAAATTGTATGAGAGTGTTCTATTACTATTCCATATGGGGTAGTTTTGGGGTTAGTCCATTTTAATGCAAAGTTGGACCATGTATTCCAACCCTACGCATCGAAATTTTAAATCGACCATGTTTTATTCATACATTTACAAGATAAGCTACTCAAAGAAGTCAGTTATCGTATAACTGTCAAATTCTATACGTCAAAAGTTTTAATATGTAGTTTGACAATTATGTTGCATTTAGCTTATGTTGAGATGATATTAATGTATTATGCAGTGCTCTAAAATAAAGTTTTGCAAATTTAAGTTTTTACCTGAATAATAAATTTATTAGAAACTCGGTTTTTTCAGATTACATGCTAGTAGGGAAACCCAGACATAAAAAGTCAAATAATCGATCTATTTAATTTTTATAGAATATTCTTTATGAGTGTCCAATTATTTGTTGTAAGAAAATTACCGTATTTATTGTTTCATATGCTTGAAATTACGAGCTAACAAAGGATTTTCTTAAATAAACCGGTAAGACCCCTTTTCCACACGCAAAGTTTACTTTGCAAAGTCTTGAATGTGTTGGAGAGAAACGAAAGAAGATTGAGGGTATCCGTAAAAAAATGGTGTATTCAAGTCCAAATTCATTTGCGTTTTCACTATCGTACGAATTCTGTAACGCGCTCAATAGTATTTGAATAGTTAAAAGTAGAAGTAAGTTTAGATGAAAAGTTACAAAATTATGTGATGTATGTATACTATGAAAAATAGTTTATGAGACCAAAGTAAAAGAACTTAATCTTAAGAGCTTTTAAAGAACATATATATTAAAGACTGGCAACCAGAAAATAAAGTACATTTCAACCGTTAAAATATGATCGAAAACATAAATAAAACTTACAATATGCCTTTTGTTTTCAAAAATAATAATTGTAAAAACTTTCCACTCGGAAGTTATCATTTATTTTTCTAATAAAAATAAAATAAATTTCTGCCGGTAAAAATTATATGAAATTTTGGTTCATTTAGTTTCACTGAAAAGTTAAAATTTTACGCTCTTTCCATCAAAAATAGATATCATACTAGATATGGATTAATTGAGCAAGATTTCTAAAATATAAGTAAATAGCCAAACAGAATTGAAAGAGCCGGTATAAAGGATAAATAAATGTGCGAATTATTGTGAAATAGTATTGAAACTTGCACTGCAATTCGAAATAATATTATTTCATTTCGAATTGCATAGAATATTCCACAATAATATTCCACCAGACCAAATATCATCCACCCCTTTTTCTCAAGATTGCTGTGTGTTTGGAGTTAAATTTTATGAATTTAACAAAACAAAAATTGTTGGAGACAGCAGTTTTAGAGTTATACATTTACTAATCGAAGATAATTTATTCACATTTTGCACGTTAAATTAATTTTCATTTAGGTATAATGATTTAACACAAGTTGGTTTGATAAGTTTTTAATTACTATGAAGTGCAGTTATTGTAAACATATGGATGCAATAATGTAGAAATAGTTATATAAATAAAATATACAAGTATTAAAAAAAACATAAATGAATGAAAGAAAATATATTAATATGTTTACTCTATTAAATATCAAACGAAATAATAATAAAAATAAAGTCTTTGATAGACTTAAACTACATTCCAGTGGAATATTTAGATTTAGTTGTTTAATGCTAATAAGAAGACCTTCTGTTGGTTACGAATTACCTACAGATCAATCACAGTGCGTTTTAGTCAATATTGCAAGTTTTTCTTTTCATAAAATCTTTTTGCATTTTAAAGTTATGCTTAAAAATTAATTAATTTTTCAATTGACTAAAATGTATTTCATTGACTAAAATGTATTTCATTGTCGTTTCCCAGTCTTTTTTTAAAGTATATATGTACTTCTATTCTTTTGGTATATAATATAAAATCGTTACTATGTAAAAGCGTTATTATTCACTTAAGTAAAAAATTTATATTATTATCTAAATCCTGCTATTGATTATTTAAAAGATTCAAATCAATATTTAATTTTTCTTGCCAACTGCCATTTGGCTGTATATGTTCAAAGCCAGCGTGACTGCGAGAATGTAATTGTTGACCTACCTGATAATTATCGTTGTCATTGCAAAATGTTTGCGAGAACTTTTCACACTGCCCGTAGAAATTTCTTAGCATGTATTCGTGCAGTAAATAATCGTAGAGTTTCAGTTGGAATGCCACCTTTTTGGCGACAGACATGCGTTGATCGTGTGGCAGTGGTCGCTGATATATATTGACTGGAATCTGAAAGTTTAATTAAAATAAAATCGATTTGTTTTAAACAAATCTCATCTCACCTCATTTTCAAAGTTCACTCCAAAATACACATCTGGCAGGCTAAATGTCTTTTGTATAGTTTCTTCAAAAGTTAGATTAGTCTTTTCGTTTGTCACTAAACAGTAAGCCAAAAATGTATCAAATATTCCCTTAAGTAATACCTTGTGGCGGTACTTTAAATGATCTACAGTTTTATGACTAAAATGCACTGCTTTACGTGGTCTTTCTGCTTCTAAAATCAAACGAACTTCCTTAAATATTTTACCAAGTGCCAACATATCAAATATGTAAATATTTTGTGGAGTGGATATAGCCATTAAGGACGTCTTGCAATGTCTACCCATTTCTATAGGTTCAATTAAAAAACCAACAATCGATTGTGATTTGATATCGTTTAGAGCCTTGTGGTATTTATGATCCGTTTGAGTAATTAATATTGTTGTATCTAATTGTTTTTGAAGTAATTGTAAATCTAAAGCATTCAAGTTAATGTTAAGGTCATCGTTCTTCTCTTGACTTTCTGTAGAACTTGCCACACCTCCTATGGAGCTGCTACTTATAGACGACTCAAAACCTTTAGAGTTCTCCGTTACAATGTAAGAGCCGCTATTAGCGTTGATGCTTTTGGATTTGTTGTCAATTTCGTTTTCATTTAATATTAGTTTGATATTTTTCATTTGTGTGTATGCCAAAGTTTGTGAAGACTGATATGTGTAGTTTGTTTTAATATCTCGAACATTATCCAATTCTACCATAAAGTACTTGTTATTGATGCTTTTTAAGGTACCAGCTAATAGTTCTCCAGCATTTGTTTCAACTAACAACATTTGTCCATTTTGTAACGAACTAAGCTTTTCAACGTGGCTGCTCATTTTGTAAGTTTAAATCTGAAATGAAATAAAGTTTATTAAGTACTTATATTTTGTGCAACAAATTTATTTTATGATTTCTATAAAATTCCTGGCCATAGTTGCTTTTAACAATATTAAGCAAGATGACGTACCATTGCATCCTAATCTTTGATGTGTATCAAATCGAATTACAGTGTTTAACATGTGTTGAGGGACAACAGAGAAAAATCGTAAAATTAACTCTAAATGCGAGTATGTATGTATGTACATATTATTGTACCATGGTCGAAATTCAAAATACCAAGGAAAAGGACAAAGTAGATATGTACATATCTAAAGGATTATGTATGTCACAACTGAAAGAGTAGTTATTATAAGCAAACGAAGGCTTTCAAAATGTGTTAAAGAACTGTAAAAATCTGAGAAAGTGCATGCTCTGCTTGCATTGATACGAGACCACAGGGTTATCATTATGGAAACTAAAAAGCAGTGTGCTTTTTATGGGATGGGAATTGCATGTTGCGGAAAGTGTCGAATGATTTGTCGCTTTCAGTGCCAGATCGTTTGTAGCGAAGTTGCCGTAGTAGTCCCATGAACAAGCACTCATTTGAGGGCGATGTTGAAAAGGTGCGCCATATCATTTAAGGGCATTTGGCATTCACAAATAGGGTGTGGTATCATCCTTAAAAAACCTGGTTGCCGCTTTGCTGTCTCATATTTTCAATATTCGATGAAACTTTGCAACATTTTAGCACTGATTCATTTGACGGTAGGCACCTCTAACGCGATTGTGGACCACAACGCCTGCTTTTGTATGACCAACGGTGTGAACGCATGTACATACACTTACATACATATGTAATTAAACATGTAAATCTCCCTCCATGTACATACATATACAGTTCAATATGTGTAGTTATAATTATCATCGAAAACTTATAATTACCTTATCCTAATGCGTTGTTATAGAAACAGTTAGCAAGACAAACCATTAAACGATTGAGAAGTGAGACTGTAAAGTCTTAAAACTTAATGTTGTACTTAAAATAAAAAGTATAATAATGCGAAATCATTTCCCCAGCTCAGGCTTATTTTTGATATGCAACGATTATATTTACCTGTGTACAACTCAATTAATTAATCTTTTTACTTGACATCAAAAAATACCACTTTTATTTTATTTAGAAATCAAAAACACACTTTGCCAGTGATGCCAGTGTAATATTTAAAAATCCCTAAAAATATTTATTTTACAAGTCTGAATTTCAGTAAGTTTTTTTTACACACAGTTCTTATGGGAACCTTTTTGGGAAAAGAAAATGCTATTTTTAATTTTTTAAAACTTACAGGAGTTAAACCTTTTTTAAGTTGCTTCTATCGCCACGCTTAACGCTCTAACTTAAGTTCAGCTGTGAGAGTGTACTTAGACATTTAAGTACACTAAGCTTAACTGAAAAAATTTTGTGATTCTTTGTACATATTACAAAGTTACATTAAAGTCATGAAACACTGGTGCTTACTAACTTTGAGACAAAAGCTTAAAATTAAATATTTTTATGACAACACCAGCAAATGGATTAGGTCGTGCGATTAACTATTAAATTTCAGGACACAATCGTGGTGCTTTTCAATTTGTTGTACTCGCAAAGTTGCTTTTCATGTGCAAAAAAGTTTAAAAGAAAATTTAAAAGACTTTGTCAAGGTAAACTTTGAGTGTGCAAAAGCGCTCTAATAACATTAAACAATATTCAATGCTGTGAAATCAAATATTGTTATATAAGCCACAATGGAAGTTCTCTGAAAAGTTCTCTGAAGAGAGGGGTAAATATAGCAGCATATTTTTTTTAAGTTAAGTTGGTAGACGTTTGAAAGATTGCTGTAATTTCAGAAAACTTTTGAGGTCTTGTGAAACTCATATGTTAACAGCAAAGAAATTCAGTTTCCCTACATTTATCATACGACATGTTTGTGTAAAACATTTATGTTATAGATCAAGTCGTTTTTTGTAATAGATTAAAGAAAACTTGTAAAAATTTTCTGCAGTCTATTATAGAAACGTCAAGAATGCCTTCGTCAACGTCTTACACAAACAAGCTATTAATATAAAAAATGCTCCTATTTCTCTACCCAAGAAATTTTTCCATAAAAGGGAAACCTCCTTACTTCTGGCATCACTATACATGTTGTTTGACAAGGTTGGAGTTTTAAGTACTATTTCGCTGCGTTGATATTATATACAATGCATACATATATATGTATATCAAAGACCTCTCAAACAAATTTTTCGTATGGTTGTTGTCTTTGATATCCTAAATAAATAAAAAATATCTATGCGAGATGGCGCTGAAAGGGATTTTTTCATATGCAACAAAATTTAAACACCGCGCAACAAAATTTAAAAATTTTAAATGCTTTTAAAACCACTATACAATTGTCATGTATTGTGGTTCCAGTAGTCCATATTTTAAATTCTATGGACAATTTTTTTTAAAATAATTTTTAAGTAAAATTGTCAATATTTTAGTCATGTCTCCACTTATGTTGTCATAACTAAAAAACAACTAGTCCGATTTTGTTAAACTAAATTTACAAAAACTACTATTTACTAGTGTTTTTATTCGAATATTCGAAATTTTCTTCATTTTTGTTCGAACGAATACAAATTTTCAATTTACAATAAAAAATTATTCGAATATTTTTTGTCGAATATTCGAACAATATCCTTAATTACTTTGTATAAAAAGTATTTTACATTTCATAACTTTTTAATTTAATAGGATGTTAATTAATCAAATTACTCCAAATTATATATACTTGTGTAAGCTTGTTTGTATGTATATGTTCGTTTGTTTTTTTCTTTAATGGAATCAGAAGGTGTCTTATAATTCCTGGTAGAGTTTAAAAAAATAACTGCTTTTCTACAGATCTAATCAAAAGCCCTATGGGCTAAATAAATAATATTATTCCTCAGCAGAACCCTTTTGTTCATACCATAATAAAGGGTCCGCCATCTAACTTTTTTTTCAACTAGTGCTTATTTCGTGAATGGTAACACTTAGCTCATGTCTGATTTGACAGATAATTAGTTTTATCCTTCCGCTGAACGAATATGGTTGTGTGTATACGCTTGAACAACGCTGGGAAATATTGCCTGCGATCGACTTACAGAAGATGCCGATTTTGCCAAAAAAAAATCATCTTTTCAGATGAAGCTCATTTTGATCTTGGCGGGTATGTAAACAAGCAAAATTGTCGCATTTGGGGCACAGAAAACCCGCACGCATACATTGAAAAGCCGATGCACCCAAAACGAGTCACTGTTTGGTGCGGATTTTGGTCCAGAGGTATAATTGGGCCAATGAGCAAGTCAATGGCGATCGTTATCGGGCCATGTTGAACGAATTTTTGTTCACAAAAATTGAAGAGGAGGATATTGGCAACATTTGGTTTCAACAGGACGGAGCTACGTGCCACACAGCCGAAGCTACACTCGATGTTTTGCGCCCTGTTTTTGAAGATCGCATTATCAGCCGCAGAGCTGATGTCGTTTGGCCACCTCGGAGCTGCGATTTGACACCGTTGGACTATTATTTGTGGGGTGCCGACAAGCCAGAGATAATTGACGCTTTAAAAGACAATATTCGTGAAGCCATTGGTGAAATACAGCTGCACACAATCGATAATGTGCTTAAAAATTGGACCGATCGTGTAGGCTACTGCATGGCCAGCCCGAGGCAGCCATTTGAATGAAATTATTTTTCATTATTAACCGGAAGGATTGTACTTTCAAATAAAAAAAGAAATTTGAGAAAATATTCAGTTGTTTTTTTTATACCATTTTCAAAAAAAAAAGTTATCTGGCGGACCCTTTAGTTCAGGTTTAACAGTCAGTAACTACATGGTTTAGACTTGACATTATGAACCTTTAAAGCTTTTAGTGCTGTTTGACTGTCGGAAGCATTTCGGTTACATTTTCGGTCACAACGGATTTATGATCCCTAGAATCTTCATGAACATTTGTTTCCCCAGTGGAGAAAAACGGAATGAAAGCCTCACAAAAACATAAATGTGAAAATAAGGTTAAGGAACCTCTCCAAAAACGTCGGCCAAGGACCAAGTTCTTGCTTGGTACAATGCCTATCAAAATAATTTCTCATATATTTTCTTTTGGGTCCATATTATTTACACACAACCATTAATTAAAATTTAGTATTATATTTCAAGTAATATGATACAAATTTAGGCTAAGAAAACAGAACGCTATCTGATCTAATATTTTTCTCAAACATTTTTGGGCTTTCTCTAGTTTTGGAATTTACACATTTGCTGTTTTACAGGAAATGTTTAATATAATTTGTTCTACACCACCAAAGGAGGAAATAGATATCACTCGTTTACTGCAATGTAGTCATAACTCATAAGTTGCATTTTTGCTGTTAATAATGCAGAGTGATTCTTTACAAGAGTATTGTATTTTATATTGTGTAAACATTTCATAGAAATGGCAATGAAAAAGAGATATACATATGTATGTATGTATACTTCGTGCCATAACCGCCAAAAAAGCTTAAGCGACATAATTTTCCAACTTAATTTTTTTGACAAAAATCAATTATTTGTGATCGTAAATAGTAGATTTTTGTCCAAAAAAATGTGTTGCTTAAACTATTTTAGCGGGTGTGGCTCGACTTGAGAAAGCTAATACACATTAAGAGGAATGATGAAGAGCCAATGATGAAAGAACAAAGTGACAAATTCCTTTAAGTTTCCTCTTTGCATAGCGGCTTTCATAGGTTCTCTGTAATTGACTTGTACGCTAATGGAATTGTGTCACAACATGTATGTAAAGGGTGGGCAAATTTAAGGTTAGGAAGTAAGTTGGCTTAAAAACAAAATCTTTTTGGACAAATTCAGTTTTATTGATACCAATGTAAAGTAGAAATATGGAAATTAATAATGGAATATGATGTCGGGCAAATGTTTACCTCTAGCACGTTGTCAGACGTCCGCTCTTTTCACAAAATTTTGAACCACATATTGCAACAAAGCTTGGCTTTCAGAGCGTTAGTTGTTTCTGGTTTGTTCACGTAAGTTCTTTGTTAAAGACTGTATCGTTTCATGGTTAAAATGTCCTAACTTTTTACTAAATAAATGTCAAAGGATGACAGCTCAATTCTTGACATTTCATCATTTGACAGCCAATTTACTTCCTAACCTCAAATTTGCCCACCCTTTAAAAACATACATACATATGTATGTATGTAACTTATTTTATTCCTTTTTGTGGCTATTTTCCGTTTTGTGAATTTTAAATCAAAGGAACTCTAACCACAGTATGGCAAGCTGCTAAGGTATGTAAAAACATTTCAGCTACGGTGGGTGTAAAAATAAATGTACACTAAAAGTGCAAGGAAACCATTTAAAAGAGTTAAAAATTTCAAGAAATATTTCGACAATTCCGAGTTCAATAGGTTTACCATAAACGATCGGAATTGTCATAGCATTTTGTTTGGAAATATGTATTTATAACAAAACAACGATGCTATGAAAACTTCGAACGTTTTAATTTGTTAAGAAGTTATGCTGTTATCCAATGGGTCAGAATTTTTCCAAAATCTTTTAATGCTGCCTAAAAAGCTTTTAAAATAAAATAGGTAGTTTAACATCAACAACTAAAAATTGACTCACGTTGTTATTCGTGAAAACCACAGGAATATTTATTGCACAATTACACTGAACGACACGAAAAAATACGGAAGTTAACAAATTTAAGAAAAAAAAAATTTCTCAAGTTAGCATCCTCTATACAGTCGCAGGGTGGCGTTGGCTGAAGCAGTTGACTAGCACGTTAACTACAAAACCCCAGGTTCTGGGTTAGAGCCCGGTATCCGACAGTCATTCAAAAATAACAACACCGCACATTTTTCTGATATGCGTTAGTGCTCCTTTTTTATTAGCTGTTACAGGAAACTTCAAGTGACGAAAGCATAGACACTGGTCACTGAACTACACCGGCTTCAGGCGATACTAATCATAATGTAAAATCAGAGCACCCTCTATCATCGGCCAAGTAAAATAACCAATAAAATGGTTACTAAGCACTGGTTCGAAAATTTAATATGCCTCATTGACACCAGAGACGCTGCAACACTGCATTATTAAAAACGTACAATAAAGCAGAGTTTTGAAAGAATGTAGCTTTCCTTTATCTCTTCCTTCACCACCTGTCTTCTCTATAACTATCCCTTTTCTAAAGAAGGTAACACTTAGTAACAGTAGTAGGTACGAGGGGTACTATTTATATTTTGGAAACTGGCAACACCATAATAAAGTTTGACATTTTTTGGCATAAACGTACTCACAACCAAGGCCTATTTATTACGTCAGTGCAATCGTCCTGATGATATTCTGTGTTTTCGTGTTTAAACTGTCAAAAGTTGTTTGCACCATATAAATTAGTTCATGTTTGTGTATGTTTCTGACAACTTAAAAAATAGTGCTGTTTTTTGTATTGCTATGTTTTTCTAGAGTTGCATAGACCTAATAAATAGGCCTTGCTCACAACATTTTGATGTAAATACAAGTGCTATTTGCTTTGTTTACAGTAAGTTCAGAAAATCAATTAGAAAAAAAAATGGAAATTTCAAGAGAAGGTTTTCGTTGGATTATTTTTCGCAACTTCGAGGATTATCTCAACAAGAATGTGTCGATGAACGAACGAGTTCATTGCATGGCGATAAAGAACCATCAAAAATCACAGTATATCGCTGGTAACGTAAATTCAATCGGGGTCGTAGTTCCGTCGCCGACGAATTCCATGAAGGTCGTCCAAAATCGGTTGTTGTGCAACAAAACATCGATGCAGTGCGTGAACTGATAATGCAAGATCGTCATGTGATATATTGTGGGATAGAGGCATCCTTGCACATTAGTTACACTTCAATACATTCGATTTTCCATGAACACTTAGTTGTAAAAAAATTTGTTCTCGTTGGATACTCCATAATTTATCAACCGTGCTGCTTCAAAAGGCGAGTATAAAATTGTGGCATGTGACGAATCATGGATATACGCTTATGAGCCGGAAACAAAACAGCAATCGATCGTGTAGGTATTCTAAGACGAGCTAAATCCATTAAAAGTTGTTCGTGGAAGAAGCACAGCTAACCAAATGGTCGCCTGTTTCTTCGGCCGAATGGGTAACGTGGCCACTGTTGCACTTGAGCAACGTCAAACTGTCAATTCTGAGTGATACACGACCATTTGTTTGCCGGAAGTCTTCGGAGAAATTCTTAAAATTAACTCCCGAAGACGAATCATTCTTCATCATGCGATCTCTCACACATCTCGTCAAACAAGTGAATTTTTGAGCAGTCTAAGCATCGAATTGATGACTCATCCTCCGTACAGTCCTAACTTGGCACCCAATGACTTCTTCTTGTTCCCGAATATCGAAGGTAAACTGCGTGTTCAACGATTTACTACAATGCCAAATATTTTAAACAAATACAAAAGTGTATTGAACATCAAGGGGAATATTTCGAAAAACAATAAAACCATTTTCATTTAAAAAATTTTGTTATTATTTGCTATTCCCGAAATATAAATAGTAGCCCTTGTATTCATTGTCTGAGTGTTATTTCTCTTTATAAAAAAAACGAAGCTTCCATAAAGCTGAATACCATCTTTTAACCTCCTGCTGAGAAGACATATAAGTATGTATATCTGCAGGGCTATCGATTACCATGATACCAGGGTCAGACGTCGAAGGTTTAGAGCTTCTTTCAGCTTAAGAGACCCTGGTAAAATTCTAGACGCTGGTGCATATGTATGTATCCACGTTAATAAAGAGAATAGATAACAGAGCATGGGAGGAATATATAAACTCAACACGGTATATGTACGAGTATGTAAAGGAAATGTCTGGGAAACAAAATTGTCCTGAATGGGTTCAATGAAATCACTAAATTTATCAATCAACTAAATGATTAATGGGAAAGATATAGAATTGTCTTGGATGCTTTTGATGATCAGGAATTGGTTTATTTTAAGCTCAAGTCACGAAAAGAGGGCTAAAGGCATGATACTCAGCTAAAGGCTGGAAACAGGCGCCTTTAAATCAACGAAATGTAAAACATTCGGTTACTAAAAGATTAATAAAATTAATTGTTCTCTAATCCAATAGTTCTTTTTTCTTGGTACTGAAAAACTTAACAAGCTTCAATTATTGAATGAATTGGCCCAATTAATATTTGGTATTCAAATAAAAAAAATAAAAATAAAAATGTGTGTTCTTACCGAGTGCATTATTATTATTTAAGCGTAATTTTTTCTTTGTTTCATAAGTTTTTTTTCACATGTTAGAAAAACAGAACATACATACGAGTATATAAGGGTCATACTCGTTGAAGCTTGCAAGCAAAATCTTGTAAGCAGTGCTGGCGTATACTTGGCATAATCTAAAAGATAAATACTATTTGATAATGGTGAAGACTTATCAATTTGATGATTTTATGTATTATCCAAATATTGCTTTCAAAATGTCTGCAATACCAAGTTTCACTTGGAGCAGCTCATGGGATAAGGAACCTCAACGACAAGCGGTTCAAAGTCTCGTTACCAAAGTCTGGTTTATATTTGGTGCAACAAACTTAATCTATCAGACTTTAGGTATGCTTATATATTTGCTGGCACCCCAATCGGCAAACTTGGATACGGCTGTAAATATGGAGCCAGAAAATCAAATTGCTCTTGTTGCCCTTATATCGGAGACGGGTGGCATAATGGGTTTAACATTGGTGGCTGCCTGTAAAATGTTTATTATGTTTTGGCATGGTAAGCGTATATCGAAACTGCTGGAAGAACTGAATGAATTGTTTCCCTGTGAACGTGTGCAGAGTGGTAAGTACGAGAACACTATATTAAGTAAATGCTACTGATTGTAGTTTGGATGTTGTAATGTCTATTGAAAAGACTTTGGCAGCTATGAACTGAACAATTATTATGACGACTTTCATTTAAATATTGAATACTAATTTTATTTGTTTTCTCTCTCTCTCTCTCTCTTTTTAAGTTAGCGCCAAGGTTAAGGTTTAAGATGAAAATAATGTGAGGTTAGGTTAAGGTGGATTTAATTATCATAAAGTTTCAGTAATTCTTCAATTTTGTTTAAAAGGAATATTTTATTCAGGAACCCAAGATAGCAAGATATCCTATGTACTGATTTAAGTAAAGGTATCTATGAACTCAAAGACGCATCGTGCCTTTATATTCCTGCAGCCCTGGCCTATCCTAAGCGTGTGCATAACGGGTTAAAATGTTGTGCAGAAATATTTTCCATGAAATTCTACTATAAGTTCTTGGTACCATGAAATAAGTCCCAAATGAAATAACTTCCAAGAAAAAAATGAAATAACTCCCAATGATTTTTCCATACAAAATTGGCACTTATTTTATATGAAATAACTCCCAAATGAAATAACTTCCAACGAAAAATCTGTTGGGACTTATTTCATTTTCTTCTGCCATTGGGTTTTATTTCATTTCTCTATTGAGAGTTATTTAATTTTTGGTTGGGAGTTATTTCATTTTTATTTGGTAGTTATTTCATTTATCTTATTACTGCTTTTTTCAATATCATTGTTATACTTAAGTCCGGCCGAAGGCCGGCTATTGAACTGAAGATTGGTTGCATAGACGGCCTTCGGCCGGTCTCAAGAATTTTGTCTATCATAATATTCCCCGACACGGCGCCCTCTGCTAAAGGTTTCTTGCATAGCCGATTTTTGGCCGGACTTAGGTGTTTTCTCCACCACAGCATTTCCCGACACAGCGCCACCTATAAAGGTTTCTTGCGCTGCTATCTTCGTGACAAGAGAAAATTCAAAGGCTAGTTATGCCGCTAATAACGTGTTGTTTTCTTTTTGTTTGTATTTATTTAGTATCAAAAATACCTACATGTAAGGATTTTCCCCTACTTCTGACAACACTGGTTTACACATTGATTTAAAGTGGTGTCCTTTAGATTTTAATATGTTTCTTACTAACTGAGAATTTAATGAAATAAAAGTCTTATTGATTGAACAGAATACCGGCATAAAAATATTTTCCATGCAAATTGGCACAAAAAAGCAGCCCCAGAAAGCAGTCGATATATAGAATCTATTTTATTTTGAGAGCGTTTTTACTTAAGGCTCAGTTAAGGCTCAGTTAGCCGACTGTAATGTAATGTAAATGCAACAGTAGGAAACAGCTGATCGATATTGTTATGTGAAAAGTAATGGAAATGGTTATAGAGATGTAATGTAACGTAACCTACTTTTCATCCAAAAATATAGATCAGCTGTTTCCTACATTACAGTTACATTGCATTACAGTCGGCTAACTGAGCCTTTATGCTCTCACATATAAGTACGCATTCTCTCAAAAATGTTACCATACTTTCAATAAATTTCATAAATTTTGTAAACAAAACTACAAAGAAAAATAAGCACAAAAGAAAATAAAACAATAATTAGAGATCATTATGTTATTATGGGCTTTATTAATTTGGGAGCGATTGTCCTGAAGTTGCAGACTGTATTCTGTTTCATCATTTAAAATAATTTGTTTAGACATTAAAACAATATTGATTCAATATTACTACGTTTATACGTATTTATTGTTTTTTATTAGGAAACATTTATAAGTGTGGCAACCTCAAGCATTTTATTTGCAAATAGTGCGTTAATTGTGAATAGTTTTCAGAATTAGTAAGTCGCAATAAAAACAACTATATTTCAACAATTTACAGTTTTATTTACAAATAAGCCGTGCGTATAAACGTAGTAGTATAAGTGTAATTTATTTGATGGTGGTTAAGCGAGGTCTATATGCATTGCATTGTTCCTTTAACAAGTCGTCAGTAGACTTCAACCACACATTTTGAACGTAGTATGTAATTCAATAAAATAAATCGAATCAACATTAACTTGAAGTTGAAAATTTTTGATACAAAGTATTTTAATATAATTTTTCTATTCTATTGAAATTTATTGAATTAATTAGAGGCGTTCTTATTTACATATAAGTTGCAGCTGTTCCCTGTTCTTTTGATTGTGTGTGTATTTTGTTGTTGGATTTTAAAGAAAAGCTACGATATTTTGCATTTACACTTACGCAAGACCATTTTCATCAAATCCCGCATACCGACAATCTGAAAAGGCTTCCGAGAGAAATGAAGATGCTATAACTTTAACTTATAAATACGAATGAATTCTATCGTTATGAAATAATCGACAAAAATATGCAAGTTGCATTAATTAAACTCAATGATTAGGAATGTTGCTATTCCTCATTGTATTTGCTATTGCGATTGTATTTTATAAAGAAAATTGAGCTTGACTTATTTTGTTTCTTTTCTTTTTTTCGAATAAATTTAATGAAAATGTGCGTAATTACATTTCGTTCCAGATATCAAACCACTATATAGAGTTCATTATTTTGCAAAAACTTCGGGAAACTTAATGAAACGTACAACAATATTTTTCATATTCGCATTTTTGTTCTACAACTCCTTGCCTTTTTTGGAAATTCTATATGAGTATATTTCTGAGGACAAGCACATTATGTATAGCTATCAATCGAACACCTGGTATCCATGGCAAACGAAAGATAACTCAAGGTCTTGGTGGAATTTTACGATTGCCTACCTGTGCCAATTTCAATCGTCATTGACGGGCGTATCATTTATAATGGCAGGCGAATTTATGTTGTGTTTTTTCATCACACAACTGCAAATGCATTTCGATTATTTATGCAACGCCTTGTTGAGTCTGGATGCTTCGTCTGCAAAAGCAAATGAGAAATTGAAGTTTTTAATTGCCTATCACATTAAATTGTTGGGGTAAGTGCTTTTAAAAGACTCTCTAAATTGTATAAAACAAATTTCATATGTAACAAACATAGAATGCTTTAATATTAAAACATAAAATAACGCATGTAGATGACTACATGGACTTAGTTTGTTTTTAACTTAACGGCTATTATTTTCTTTTTTTTTTCTTTTCAGATTCTGCAAAGAAATTAATTACATTTTTAACATTTCATTTATGGTGAATTTTATTACATCATGCGTGGCAATTTGCTTAATGGGATTTTCAATGGTGATGATAAGTGCGTCTCATACTTTTAAATACTCAGTGGGCTTATTGTCCTTTTTGGTGTTTAATTTTTTTATTTGCTATAATGGCAGCGAGTTTACCGCATCGGTAAGGAAATTTTATGTCTCTTACAAGTAATTATACTGTAAAAGATTTTTTTTTACTTTCCAACATCAGAAATTCTTATTTTTGTTGTTTTGCTAAGTAGCAAATTAGAAACTGTAGTAAGAATTTTTATTAGGGAAAAGGTTTCAATATTATCCCACCTTGCAACGAAAATGCAAGCAAATTGAAAGAAATATTTTTAACTTTGCTTTTTGAACGTTAGCTCTTACTACGTTTATACGCACGGCTTATTTGCAAATAAAACTGTAAATTGTTGCCATATTGTTGTTTTTATTGCGACTTACTTATTCAGAAAACTATTCACGATTAACGCACTATTTGAAATAAAGTGCTTGAGTTTGCCACACTTACAAATGTTTCCTAATAAAAAACAATAAATTGATAAATCCTCGGTTGGTTATTGGTTTCCTGCAGACATAATGTATTTTGAATATACTGTGCAGCAAACCAATAACCAACCGACGAAATATTGACCAAAAAAACATTGATAGAAGAAAATAATGACCATAAAAACAAATTATTATTTGCTATTTTATACATTTACACAATTTTTTTGTAAGCATAAGTAAATTTCTATAGAAGTGCTACCAAGTTTTTATACATTTACAACGCCGTATCAACAGTGAGTTAATTTATTTAAAAAAAAAATTTTTATTTGCAAATAGTGCGCGTATAAACGTAGTATCTGTTTCATGAATTGAGTGGTGAAGTATATACTCCATGAGGGTATTTACATTTACAGGAAAAGGTATTCACCAGTTAATGTTTTCAATTAATAATTTAATGGAATCAATTAAATTTTTATTGAATTGATTGCAATTAATTCAAGTAGAAAAACTTATGAAAACCGTTTGCTTTAAATATTAGAAAAGAAACCAGCAGTAAAATGTCATTAATTTATATTTCAGCCCATTTGCTTTATTGTCAGCCCATTATTGGTTTGACCCACCGACCATTTAAAAAAAAATGAGTTAGGTATGGTGTATATATATTTCGAATATCTTCTTTCTGAATCCAAAACATGTTTCGTGAAATTAATTATGGTTTCTGAGATATTTAGCATTCATTTTGCTCCATTTCAAAACAAGTATGGTTTTGCTGAACATGCCATAGTTTGGCGTTTGCGTCAAGTTCTTCATACAAAAACATGCGAAGTAAAGTTAACTCTTGTTTTGCTTCATTTCTATAAGAAATTAATAACAAAAAAAAAAAAAAAGAAGGTGCCGTAAGAAAAATTAAACGGCGACTGTTAAGCAAAAACATCATTACCCAGGCGCAGCCGCCGATTAAATGTTTTAATATAAACTTATTAAACACTAAAATAAAATAATTATGCATGTTTTAGTATAACAGAAATCATTTAATTACATTCTTTATATTAAATACACTTCAATTACTTGTTTTTCTTGTGTAAGTCTGTAAGCGGATCGATAGTTAAAAATATAGGGTGTTTTTTTTAGAGGTATAGAACTTCAAATTGAAATAAAACACAAGAAAATCGTTTTAATGTCCATCAATTTGGCTTTATTGGAAGGATAATTTTATGCCATTAACGTTGAAATATGATTTTGGGCATGTGGCCGCCGCGGCTGGCTCGAATAAAGCCAATTCTACAGGTCCAATTTTCAACCACTTTTTCGAGCATATGGGGCCGTATGTTGGCAATAACACCACGAATGTTGGCTTCCAAGTCCCCTAACGTTTCTGGTTTGTTGGCGTAGACGAGCGACTTCACATATCCCCAAAGAAAATAATCCAATGGTGTCAAATCACACGATCTTGGTGGCCAATTGACCGGTTAACCGAATTAATTGCTCTGATGGACGATTATGTCGACCATAAAATGGACGGAGCTTGCGGTAAACTTCGCGAACTGAACCATTATTTTCGAAATAAATTTGCACGATTTGCAAGCGTTGTTCTTTTGTCATCAACCTGTTCATGATGAAATGGCAAACCAAACTAAATATTAATCACTTGACAGCTGACAAAATGGCCGCCAGTTAAAAAAGTGATGCCAACTTAAAGTTCTATACTTCAATAAAAAACACCCATTATCACGGCGGCGGCTTCTTGGTCAGCGTTAAACGATCGATTTATTTCTCTAGACAGCAAGAAAAATAAACAAACAACAAAATTCTCAATTCTCAGCAGTAAAGTATAAGTACGGAGCACAAAAAGCTACTTTTTGGAAATAAATTAGAAAAGTGGTGTATGCGGCACAAAACGTATTTTTACTTTTATATATTTACAAGCAAGTAATATTAACTTCTAAATTTATTCGAGAAAGTTCACTAAAATTTACACATTTCTTTCAAACATGTATCGGAAGCAATGGTGAAAATACAAAAAATTCTATCGGGTATACTTTGAGAAAACTTCATGTAAACCTTCTTTGTCGTTTTTCTCCATTCCGACTTTTTGGCATATGCTCCAAACCAATAATGGGCTGACGTTATGTGTTTCTCCCAACTATTTTTATCTTTTATTGCAGGGTGATGAACTTATGTCCTCTGCCTTTTATAATAATTGGTTTGAAGGTGATTTAGCTTATCGTCGTATGATACTTTTCTTTATGATGCGCTCCAGCGAGTCAAATGTTTTGCGTGCTTACAAATTTGCCCCCGTTTCGATGCCGACATTTATGGCAGTAAGTAAAATTTAGAGGTTGAATATTTTTACAGATTTTCGTAACAAATATGTACTTCTTCCATTTACTTACATATACATATGTACATACATACATATGTAAATGTATGAACATAAACAAATTGAATTTAAATTGGGTTATTTCTCTTTGGTAGATTTTGAAACTTTCGTACCGATTATTTACATTTATACGCGCCATGGGCTAAAGAAAACTGTTTTGTAAGGCTATTCTACGAGTATTGTTTTCATTTGAAATGTCAATATTTATTGAAGAATTGTATATTTGTGCAACATTATTATAAAATGTATAAGTAATTTATTTGTTCAAATAAACATTAATAAATGTTATTTATTGGTTTTTCTCTTATTTACTTTATTGTTATTGGTTTTTCTCTTCTCAATAGGAACAACAAGAATATATTAAAATTTAAACATATTGAAATTTCATGCAAGAAACGCTGTAGTAAAAAAAAACTTTGAAGGTGCGCACAACTCTGTGGCCATAAGGAAAAGTCATATTTGACTGTTTTGCAGAGCAGGAGAGCACTTTTAAGCGTCCAAGTCGATTTTTAGAAATTTATTTCTTTTACAGTTAAATTGGAATCAAATCATAAATATAGAAACAAATGAAGTTTGAACAATAATACATAATTAAAATTAACTAAAATTAATAGCCTTGGGCCTGTGGAAAAAAACTAAATAAAAATATACTTATAGTATCAAACCAAAAAAGTTTGTCTTAAGTAGAACAAAAATAAGCAAATTAACTAACATGTGCATAATTAGTAAAGAACAAACGACTATGGCAAGACTGTTGTAAATTTAGAGATGGTAAAATTGATATTTCATTACAAAAAAGCTGTCAGCAAATTGTAATACGATGAATCAGAGCAATTCACATATTCCATTTGCAATAAAAATTGCGTACTCGTATACAAAGCAGAAATCTACATCAATTGACACCACACACAGTGGACCAAACACAAAGAACACTGATGATGAAGGTGTAGTGGCCTTCGAGAGCAGCCGGTTGTTCCGTTCTACTACGTGTTTGTCAGAATATTTACAATTAACTTTGGTGTTATTTGTTCATTAATAATTATCACATGTAATTTGGCTTGCAAAGCGATACGAACTTTAGCCTGATCAAATCATAAATATAGAAACAAATGAAGTTCGAACAATAATAATTAAAATTAACTTGGGAAATTCTCTGTTAACCCTTATTTTTCAAAACAAGCATCCTTGATAATACATTCAAGTTGAAATATACAAAAGTATAACCTAAATTAAGATACTCGAATTATTCCAAATGAGATTAGAAGTCTCAAAGAGATAAGCCTAAGGTCATTGTGCTTTAACTTCTTAAAAAATCTCAAAAATGAATTGAGATTTCGCCCAGAAATACTTTAGAATAGTTAGATTACGGAGGTACCATTAACTCAAAATCAGCTTATCTCGACTTAAGCACTTTTTCCTTTTTGCCAAAGAACTAATGATTAATTATTATTTCCACAGTTCATACATAGGCGTGAAAAGGCCGTTGGGGGGTGGGGGAAGGAGGAGTGGCATTACCCCCAATAATTGCTTTCATCCCCTACAATTCTACAATTATTAAAAATTGCCTATAATTATCTATTTTAATACTACTTATCGGGAAATAAGGCGAAAAGTGAACAAATCACGTGAAATTTAGCATATTTTTCATTATGTAGAATACCAAAGTTTCTCGAGAGAATACTGCACGCCTTTTATTCTCGATAAGGGCCAATAACCTTTAAAAATTGATTGTTTTTTTTTAATTTTACATCTTTCGTCTATTCCATTTTGACATAAAAAATTCTTACCGCCATTTCTAAATGAGTTCCAACACTATTGGAACTTGTGATTTCACTTAAAAAAAACGTGCCTGAATCAAAAGGTTTTTTTTTCACGAGTATTTAGTGGTTGCACTTTTTTGGGCAAATATTTGCCAATTGTGAACGTAAATCAATTGTAAAAAAAATGAGAGTTATGTTTACGTCACGTACATGACCTCACCAAATACGTTTTTAATATATTTTGTATTTGTTTTTATGGAATCTCTCAGATTAAAACAAGATAAAAGTGTTTGAAAAAATACAACAAAAAAAATCATTATGTGTGTCTTAAAGTAAGCGAGAGAACAACGACAAAGACTAAACTAACATACAAAGATAAAAGAGTAACAGGTGTACATATTTATTTTTAAGCACTTTTATACTCGTATGCAAAAATGCATTTGTTCACTGTAATATTAATGATGCTTGTATGTATGTATGTACATACGAGTATGTATATTTTATATACTTAATGGTATACATTTTGTATTTATTTATCTTGGATAAAAATTCTCTGAGACTTGTAACTTTAACTTCAAGTTGTGTGTAGTTGCGGCTAGTGTGTCGATCGTGTAGCTCTGGCAGTGAAATGTTGACGCGAGCTTTTGTGAAAGTTTGGCAAAATCATGTTTTTGTCTTAGTTATAACTTTGTTGTTTTTTATTCATGTTGAGTGTCGTCGTGCCATTCAACCTGTTCAAGATGTTGAAGACATAGTTAAGCGGTTAAATGACATAAATTTGGATTTAATTGATAATGCAGGTAATTAAAAAACAATACAAGGAGCCCGTTGTGCTTCGCACTTCCATCGCAATTATTGACGTTTATTTTGCCCTTCATAAATATCGATAAAGATACTTAAAGTTAATTTGAATATTTGTATGTACTTTATATGGAAGATGCCAGCGAAATATTTATATCGGTGAAAAATTAGCTAAAGCACCTTCCAGGCAAACTTTGCTACGAGTAGATCCTTCAATTTCAGTAACAGAGTTGAAGAAAATGAGTGATGATAAAAGCAAAAATCATCTGTGGCACAGTTTCTGCGAGAAAGGGACAACTGTAGTATATTTGTCATTAAGTAACTAACAAAATAATCAAAACAAACATAGCATACCAATTGACAATGGTGTCAAATGAAATAAAATATTGTTTATGTGTATGTGTATGTGTATGTGTATGTGTATGTGTGAACAAAACAACAAATAACGCGGATTCCTTGAGCGTGTTAGTTTGCATGTAATGCTGTTCTAAGTTTTATAATTTATTAATACAACACTTCAAAAAATTTAAAGTAATATGCTTCACCAAGGATATATATATTTGTAAGAAGTTCTATTATCACTTTATATCTTATGAAATTTTGATCTTGTGAAACGAAGTATGGTGCATTGTGACGAGCACAATTGAACTGTTGTGCAACGATTTAGTGCATTATTTGTTTTATAGTTCTCTACATGTGCCTTACAATCAAATTCAATTACTACTACAAACAATATTCGGTCTGGAAAAATATACAATTGCGCTCACCTCTAAAATTTTCTTTTTAAAATCCCCAATAAAGTATGTTCATTGGCATGTAGTGTTGCCACAAAATGCTGATGTAAATCGTTTCAAAATCTCTGCTAACGTGTTTTACAGAAGAAAAATAAAATGCTAGATTTTTAATTTACATATTTTCTTTTAGCAGTTTTTTTTTCACGAAAAAATATGTTTGATCTAGCAGTGAAAATGTTAAAATGGCAACAATGTTGATCGTAAATGTTAGATTTAAGATAATCGCACAGAAAAAACCTAAAGAAATTAAATATAGACTGCTGGGAGGCAATTTTATTTCATCTCTTCGAAGATCAATTTTGCAGGCAAGTTAAGGCTCTGGCAACGAAGATGAAACTCCAGAGCATATTCTGAAGGACTGAGAAGCGTTAAGCCACAGAACATATAGCCAATTGGGCAAGCACCTATTGGAGGATTGGGAACTGCCAACTCTGGACCCACTGGCAATCCTGAGATTCATCAGGGGAGTAGGTCTAGATGAGGTGCTCTAGCACCTGGCAGGGGATACAATAGATCTACTTTGGTCGCAGTGTCCTGTGCTTCCCGCTGGACTTAATTCATTCATTCATAAGGCTCTGGCATCCAGGATATATACATACTCGTATGTATATGTAAGGGACATTGGAAAGTTAGGATCGCCATCAACAACAGACTGATTAAAAATTTTCATGTTTTCTAGTCTAGATCGCACCGATTTTGTAGTTTGGGTCTCTTCAAACTTTTGATCCAAAAATATTTCTGATTTATAAAAGGTTTATAAAACAGGTTTTCATAAAAATTTCTTTTAAGCCTTTTATATAACAAAATTATTTTTCATGAATAAGGGTGTAATATTACATAATCTCCTATGTGCTACAGTTGCTCAGCAGAGCAACAAGCCGATCAGCTCACAGCCGGATCAAGAGCCGCCGCCGACTTTCAATGTAACTTCAAGCCGCCGCCGATGCATGTGGCTAGCTTCGGCTCAAAGTCGCAGGCGGCTAATTGTTTTTTATATAGTTGCAAATTTCTACTACATCACAAATTATATGGAAGACATCAGGTGTTTGATTTTTTTTTTATAGAAATGTATTTAAAAAACTTATAAAAAGCGGCTGTCAATGTTTGCCGGCTCAAGCCGGCTTATGAGCCGCCGACGACTAGTTTTTCCTAAGCCGCCGCCGCCGACTTTTTAAGACGGCTTGTTTCTCTGTTGCTCAGTTACCATATTTGTAAGCCTCTTATACGCACAATGAGCGGTCCGGTCGGAAGAAACGCTCCAAGATCTGCGCTATCGATTGACGATGACTCTGCACGCTCTTCAGTTTCCTTGCGTTCACGCGGTAAACTAACAAATATAAACTTATTTTTTAGACACCCTACATCCTACAATTATATTTTATAACAGTTTTCTTTTAACAAAAATTAAAATTAAATTAATTAAATCACATCACCGACCAAGATAAATAATGAATATCTATGCATGTATTTTACTTTACCCTTTTTTCTGTTCTGCTCATCAAGGCTTACCTTGTTTATTGGATGTACAACAGGATTTGCCAAAGAGAAACATACCACAACCACTATATATCATACCGGATACAAATGAGTTTTGGTTACCCAATGACCGAGGACAATTGCAAGTGCCGCGTGGTGCAGCTATAGAATTATATTGTTCAAAGTCATTTGCCAATGCAACGGAGGATAACAATAGCACATCATCCTTTAAAAATAGCACAGCGAAATTCGCTAATATCCTTAAAATAGCCAAGAATACAAAGACAGTGCGTCCACGTTGCCTGCATGATAAAATGTTTCTTTGGCAAGACCAAAAGTACGAGTTTCAACAATTTATTTGCGAACAATCGCCAAGGTATATAGTTGAACAGATGCACAACAAATGTCCGGCCATGACAGATGGCCGGGCAGCTTTGGCAGCTGAAATGTACCGTGTAGGTTTCAACATTACTGGCAATCGTTTCCTGGAAACAATGCGTATCTGTTATGATGCTACGCTGTTGCGTACACTATACGTACAACATACATTGCTGCCGGCCAGCATACATTTTCAAAAATCTATTAAACGCTTGAATTTCAGCAAAGCCGGCCATTTCAAGGATATAAATATAAATCAATTGTATTCACAAAAATCGCAACGACAGCAAGCAGCAGTTTTGTTGAAGGGCCAACATGAATATCTCTTCGACAACAAAACATTGTTTTTGGCTCGCGGCCATTTGGCTGCAAAAAGCGATCTTATCTATGGTAATCAACAGAGAACCACCTTTAACTTTTTTAACGCTGCACCCCAATGGCAGGCATTCAATAGTGGACAATGGCTTGCGCTAGAGGATGAGGTGCGTAGGTTTGTGGCAAGGTCGAAGTTGCTGGTCGATTGTTATACGGGCACCTTTGTTACATTACAATTGCCATATAAGACTAGTGTGGGTGGTGCCAGCAATGCTACAACTGCAGCTTATACTGTCCAATATCATGACTTCTATTTAACCATCGACAACAATAACAATGGCCTGTTGCCCGTACCAAAGTTGTTTTATCGTATACTAATTGATAGTTCATGTCATCCATGGCGCGGCATAGCTTTAATTGGTGTAAATAATCCTCATGCCACACTAAGTGAAATCAACGCATCATATATTATATGCGATGACATACGTGAACAAGTGGCCTGGCTACGCTGGATGCGTAATACAAATTTGAAAAAGGGTTTCATGTACGCGTGTCGGGTGCCTGAATTTGTTGCAGCTGTCGGGACTCTACCAAAAAGTCTGTTAAATGTCACCGAAATTCTAACTTAAGCAAAAGTGCTTACTAATCTACTTAGAGTTAAGAATAAATAATTACAAGTAAATTTATAATTGTAGGTTAAGACATACGAGTATTCGCTCTTTTGATAAAATATTCTTAACTACACCCATTCCATTATACATTTTTTTATATATGTATAAAACTCTTAACTAGTTTTAAGTATAAAAACAGAATAAATGTTGCCAAAAAATTATTTAGCAAAATGTACATTTAACCAAAAATGTTCGTTGACGGCCTCATAAAAAAAAGAAATTGTTATATTTTGTAAAGGGTTAATAAAATACTTTAAAATTATTATATTTTCATAATTACTTTTCTAAAACTTCTAGGACAAATTATTCAAAGTACTTCGAGTATCCCATTGGGCAGTTAAGGAAGTATTAAATTTTCTTTTTTTTTGAAACATTAAGAAAAAAACTTTCATTATGCTGTCAGACAAAATCAAGCTTTTTTTTAGGTTAGGTTAGGTTAGGTTAGGAAGAGTGGTGCCAAAAATGCACCTCCACTCGGAGACCCAATTTGTAACCAGAATTGACTCTATTATCCGTCATTAAGCCACTGAATTCCCTAAGCCTATGACGTTGCAACTTTGGGCAGTGACAGATAATATGTTCAATGGTTTCTGGTTCCTATTCATCCCCGCACATCCTACAGAAATCTGGAGTGCCAGTTTCCCATATGCTGGTTCTTGCTCTGACCGAGCAGTGACCAGTCAACGCACCTATCCAGGTTGGGTTAGGTTAGCAGGCTGCTGGTAAGGAAGGGTGAAATTTAGAGTTCAGCTCACTTGGGTCCAATACAATGATTCCTTTGTGCTATCTGTTAATTGAAGAGAAGATAGTGAGAGAGGGTGATAGGGAAGGGATAGTGATAGAGAAGACAGGTGGTGAAAGAAGAGTTGAAGGAAAGCTTCATTCTTTTACAACTCTGGTTTTTTGCACGCTTTTTGATAATGCAGTGTTGCAGCGCCTTCTGGTGTTAAATGAGGCGTGTGTTTAGTAGCCATTTTATTGGTTATTTTACTTCGCCAATGATTCTGCTACACAACGAAGGAGGGCGCTCTGATGTTACATTAGGATTAGTATCTTATGAAGTCGGTGTAGGTTTTAGCGACCAGTGCCTTATGCCTGCATCACTAGAATTTTCTCACAACAACTAATACAAAGGACACTAATGCACATCAGAAAAATGAGTGGTGTTGTTATTTTTTTAATGACTATGGGAGACTAGGCTCGAACCCAGGACCTTAGGTTTTGTAGTCAACGTGCTAACTACTTCAGTCAACGCCACCCTGCATCAACTTCCTATCTATGTCCAGTAGCAGCTTGGATCTTCTTGAGTCAAGTTTTGGCCACATAGCCCTTGATACTCTACAATCCTCCCTATTTCGCCATGAACTGTTAGTCCTGCTTTCTACCCAATTACTGAGTTCCCAATAGTAGTGACCTATCGGTAATTTCACCGATTTGTCACACATTCGCTCATCTAATAACAACCATATTCTTGCCAGCTCATCGGCAGTTTCATTTCCCTCAATACTGCTGTGACACTATATTTGTCCATAACCAAGTTGAGGGCTCCCCTACAGTCACTAACAAGTTTCGATTTGACATTGTGTCCCTTCAAAGCTTTTATCGCTGGCTGGCTATCGACGTAGAAGGTTACCTTATCACCTTCAGCTACATTCCTGGCCACCAGTTACGTGGCCCTGAGGATCGCCAAGATCTCAGCTTGGAAAACGCTGCATTCATTCGGCAGTCTGAAAGAACTACTACGAATCTTCGTTCCCAAGATATAGACACCAGCCTCTCTGTGCCTTTCCCCATTTTTGATCCCCCTTATATAGCTTATCGGATTTGACCCAATGGTCCCTATCCAGAATTACCAGTGACGGTGTTCTACTAAAATCAATTTTAGCGACCATATAGTTCGTGAACCCAGGGGGGGATCCCTGATCACTAAGACTGATCTTATTTATTCCAATGACCAATATTGGCAGAGAGAAACAAATTATAAAACTGCGTGAATTAACATCAACGTAAAGATCTTAAAGTTCTCATACGTATCATATGTTCAGAAAATTTTAATTTTTCTGTGAAATATTTTAACCCTCCAGCTCACTTCCATGTGGGTCTTTTTTATACCTCTCGTAAATGAGTACCGATAAATAGCGATATAACGGTTAAAGATGTTCTTCGAAAAAATGTTTACAATAAAGTCCTACTGCAAGTTTTGGAATACAGCAAAGCTCAAATTTAATTTAAGCACCAGAAATCAAAGCTTGAAGTGAACTTAAGGGTTCATTGTTACTTATTTCTATTCAAACATATTCTGCGTTCTATTAAGTTCTTAAAAAAGTATTCTGCAAAAAACAGAATCGGAAGAAGAAGAAGAAAAAGAGAAGAGAAGAGTATGTTTGAAGCGGTTGCTTTGCTGTGAAACGTGTGAAATGAGAACAGACAAAATAAGCAAAGTTTGTAAGCATTTTAGCAAAAAGTTAAATTTAGTGCAAAAATAGTAATTTAGAAATTAAAGCAAATAATCACTAAATATTAAAGAAATATTGATGAAACAAATAAATCGATATCACGTCAATACAAACCCAAAAAATTGGGGCTTGTCTACTCGCTATCGAGAGCTATTTTGTGCTATTAACAGTATTTTTTTGTTCCTTGAGGTCTAGAAAATATCATGAGCCTGTCAATAGCCATCAGTTGTTTTCGACAAATGGTAGACATGCCCCAATTTTTCTGTATTTTATTGACGTGACGTCGATGTTGACAACTGGAATAAGGCTGATTAAGTTAAGCACTGAAAGACCGCAAAAAAGCTAGAAGATAAGCAATAGATGCTTGTGGCCGAAATATTCCTCTCATGCCGGAGGTAATATTTTAATTTTTATCCATAATTGTAGCATAAAAATAAATTTTCCTTGTTTTAATTTAAATTAGTCTACACGCAATATCAGTTGAGGCCCTGTTGTGCTCTTTATTGAGGCCCTATGCTCTTTATATGAACTAAATAAAAAAATAGCGCCTTTCATGGCCATTAAATTTGCCAACTTTTTATACTGTACGGCTGTTGTTGTTTTGAGCCAAAACACGTGCAAGCAAAGCATAACGCTAAAAAAAATCAAAATTCGAATATACGTAACCCGCGAAAATTCAAAATTGGTGATACGTTTTGAACAAACCTCGTACACAGAAAAAATTTTCGCCAATTAATTAAGAATTTAATTGATTCAATGAAATTTTTATAGTAAACATTTATTTTAAAAATTCAATTAATTTTTAACCGACTTCAAAAAAAGGAGGAGGTTACCAATTCGTCTCTATATATTTTTGGGAGGTTTACTTCATAACTTCGTTCATATTAGACCTATTGTAAGATTTTTTTTACTGTATGAGAGGGTATAGCTTCCCTTTGCTCCCATTGCAAAAAAGAAAAAATTGGGCGGGAACATTTTATGCTATTCTATGCTGCTTAGCTATATAAAACAAACTTAATTTGTGAAATAACAATGCAATAAATTTATATTATATGATGATGTAAAGTTCGCTGCAAAACGTTTTCAGTTATTTCCCATTATTTTCTTTTCTAGCGGCGTACGATTAAATTGATGTATTGTTTGTGGCCGGCGGCGGCTTTTCGCCTGCTTACAGCCGATCGGCTGTGTTCCCTGGCTTGTGCTTATGTGCAAAAACCATAAAAAAAATTTAGCAATTCTTTTCATTGTTTTTATTTTGGTTTTGTTTCACTCACTTCAAAGAACTAAACAAAACAAAATCTAACAATTTGTTTCGTTTATTTTCGTACTTTGCTTTTAAGTACAAAGAAATCAAAGCAAAAATAAATTTATAACTGTAATAGAGTCGATTATTTTTGTTACGAAAATCACGTCCTAGCTCCTGTGTCGTGACATAAATAGCATAGCTATAAAAACTTTAGCGTTGGAACCTTGTTATTTTGGAAAAAAGTTTGTTTTTGTTGTATTTACAAGGCATTCAATGAATTATTTTGTTTTTGTTTTGTGAAAAGAAAAATATCTGTGCCTCATAAAGTATTTTTGAGAATACAAATAAATAGTTGCAAACATATAAAATTTCTACATAAATAATGATTTTTGAATATCTAAATTTATTCATGGAATTGCTCTTCTTTTTACAAGGGATAGCACCACAACGTTGCGAATAATTCAGATAAATTTTTGGAAGCAATTAAGCAAACAAAACCACTTAGGATTAACAAGCAGACATCTCTGCAGTTGAGGCCTATCTTATAATCTTATAAAAATTGTTCACAACTAAATAATTTCCATGTTAAATTTTACAACAGTTTGGTAAAAAAATTGGTAAAAAAGGTAATGGTGTTGCTTTCGGATTTTAATGTAGCACACCTCTGCTTTGTAGTCCTTAAATTTTACAAAGAAAGCTAACAGGAAGGCAAATGAAGAAAAATTATTAACATCCAATGGCTGAAAGAGTTGTTGGCTTAAAAATCCTTGTTTTATTTACTTTTTGCAATATATGAGTGTAAATAATGTACTGTGTGTGTATGCATTTGTATTTGCATTTGCCACTCCTGTGTGCAGACTTGAATGCTTTTAGGCTATTTTTTTGTTATGCGAGAAATAATATTTTGCAAAAAAATAAAATAAAAAATAAACTCCTTTAAAACTGCGAACTGTTTATGTGGGTACAATACAATAAGAAAATCCAACGGACTGAAAAACTGAGAAAGGATAAATGAAATTTTACGGTTGAATTGAACAGAAACGAAGCATACAAATAACTACAGGGAGGATGCTGATTGCAAAATAAGTGGAAACTTAAAACAAGGGAAAAGTTAAACAAATTAAATATGTATTTAAATTGTAATAAAAAAAAATAAGAAAACGGTTTATCTCTCAGAGCATCCCTGAAACTTTCGGCAAATCTCAATCCCAAAAGGATCGAAAATGTATAAATTTTCCATAATTTTGAAATCAGAGAGGTGTCTTAGGACACCCGGTTTTAGTTAGGCTGCTTAATTATATAAAACAAACTTAATGTGTTAAATAACAATGCAATAACATTTTTTATTTTTTTATAACTAACATAACCCGCGAAGCGATTAGATAGTCTGCAGAAAACACCCAGGGTCTATAGTGGGAATCGAACCCACGACCTCTGGACTGGGAGGCTAGCATCGCTACCGCTCAGCCATAGGGGCACCCTATTTACAATTATATTATATGATGATGTCAAACTCGCCACAAATATTTCAAAACGTGTCCATTTATTTCCCATTATTTTATTTTCTGGCGGCGTACGATTAAATTAATGTATTGTTTGTGGCCGGCGGCGGCTGTTAGCTGGTGGTTTCGTGTTGAGCAAAAATTTACAAGAAAAACATGAAACGATTTTAGATGTAAAATAAAGAAAAAATTTAATATTTTGTATCATTAAACATACAACACCAGCATATTTGTTGATATTGTATGGGCCTCTGAAGCTTAAAGTTCTGTACGTAAGCAAATAGTATCAGCTGTGGTGGCAGAGTGTATCAGCTGGCAATGCCCCAACTCTTTGCTATATTTTGAAAAGCGACTCTTCAAAAAAAAAAAAAATAAATTTTCTTATCTTCAATACTATACCAATAATATTTCGTGCGTGTTGTGCAGTATCTTGTTGATAAAATTTTTTGCGTGAATGTTTCGTACGTGTTGACTGTCTTGGTATTCGTGTTCGTGTCGTGTCCTCTTGGAAAAGTTCGACATGCGCCCATCTCTAATACATACACTGTTCATCCAATACATTCACAGCGCCCACCACTGGTCCATATATACATAAATGCTAAAATTGGTTCACACACGACAAGTTTTTGTTGAGCAACTTTTTACTTTATGGGCAAGAGAGGAAAATATGATGCCTCCCCTTTTCTTTATCTTCTCCTCTCTCTCTCTCTCCCTTCCATAAACTCAAAAGTTGTTCAACTAAAATTGCAGTGTGTGTACCCAGTGTTACTTTTTGAGCAAATAAGAATTTTGTAAGTAAAAGCAAGCATCTGTTGCTGTTTTTTTTACTGTCGGCCGGCATTCACAATTCTCTAAGTTTTAAGGGCTACTAAATCACTGCAAGTTAATCTATATTTTTGGTTTAACATGTGTTTAAACTAGCAAACCTATAAATCAATACAGTATATAAACCATCTGTAAAATTTAATGTTTAAACTACGAATACAGGCCATATGGTTTTGTTACTTACGGACCATATGTTAAATACAAAACAAAAGAGCACTCAAATTTTTTCCAAGTCTCTACTTTTTCTTCAGATCTTGTTCGACCTGTTTCCTTACACTCTATTATTATTTTATACTATTCAACTTCGCCAAGCATAAATATAATTCCTTTCTCAGTAACATTTGGCGACCTTCGATTGTGCAAAGATTTGATAGCCTGCTACAAAACAGCTGTTTTTTGACATTTATTCTAGTGCTGCCACAATATTATTTTTTAAACTACACATAAGGTATGGTTCACTGATTTACTTCTGTTGCGTTTACACTACATATAAATTTGAGTTTAGTTTAACTAAACCAGCATTTAAGCTTTGACTGATTTGTTAGCCCTAAGAGACAAAACGATTGTTGAACTTAGTATATCATTGCATTCGTTATAATTATATATACATACTCGTAAATATAAGAAAAAATTAAGTCGACAAGCTCCACGAGATTTATTTTAATCTACTTTGTCAGTACATATTTGCACAGGGCCTTGCAAACATTTAAGTTATTGAATAAAACCAACGAGAAGCAAAATGAAATTAATTCCAACGCTAATATTTACTATAATATTTACTTTAAATGCAATTTTATCTATAGCAGAAGAGACCAAGTCAGATGAGTTGACTCTACGTAATCAATTGTTTGCCGATGTTTTCCTCCTAAAAGAGGGGGTAGACCGATTACAGATTTCGGTGGAAGTTATAAATAAAAGGTACATACTCGTACATACATATCATTACTTTTTAATATAGAAATACCCTAAGTCATTATTTTTTCAAAACGAATTTTTTGCATACATATTTCGATATATAAGGGATGTTCATATCTATCGAAATACGCAAAAGCTCGTTTTGAAACAAAATGAGTTAGGGCATTTCTATATTAAGGTAACGATATATACACAAGTTTTTGTTTTCATAAATCAGTTAAATTAAATTGATTAATTAAATTAATTTCATCATTACAGATTCAACAATCAAATGGAAATACTTAAAAGCATACAGTCTAATATCCTAAATGACAGCCAAGACTCCGAAGAGGAAGATGCTGTTTGTGACAGGGTCAGTGGCATGTTTAATTCCACCTTAAAAAAGCACAACCTTCTGGAAAGCCGCATTATTACAAAACTGGAGGAAATGCATGATGATCAAACAACACGCTTAGATGAAATAATTGTGAAGCAAAGATTAAATAAAAATTGTGGCTCACCGGCAAACAGCTTCACCCTGCTGTCCACCACACTGGCGGAAGTTAGTGAAAAAATTGACAAATTTGAGGAAAAGTTTTTAAAATTAGAGAAATTGGAGGAAATATTAAATAAACACCAAACAAAATTAGACACATTTATGGAAAACCAATTGAAGACTTTGCAAGAGATCAGTAAGAAAAACGAAGAGCAATTTGAAACAATTGCCAAAGAATTAACAAATGTGAAAAATCTAAAACCTGATATACCCAATTATCCCAGAGCCAAATTGCCGATGGAAGTGATTTTAGGCTTAACTTCATCAAACGTAACAACGTATAAATAAAAGTGAATTTAAATTTTAGTTATAAAATGAATTTTAAATAAATAATAGCGTAAAAAACCATATTTATGAACATAGTTTTATGAAATTATTAATCTGTGAATTTGCTTTGCACTATTCGTATTGATTAAGTTGAACTCAAGATACGTTATCAGTGAAATGTCTTATAACCAGGGAAACCAGAAATATGCTCCAAAAAACTCATAAAATTTGCTCTTAAAAATAACATAAATTGGATTATTTGGAGATGAAAATCTAGTTTTAACTCAACAATTCAATAAAATTTGTAATTAAAACTAGACAAAAATAAAATAAACAGAAAATAAAAAAATAAAAAAAAATCCAAAAATTAATAAAGAACAAAAATTTAACTTCAACTTCAAAAGGGATCACGATATCAGAATTAAAATTTTGGAACTGTATTTTGAAGAATAAAAGACAAGCTTTTTATTTATAATTGCTATTGCAATAAACAAAAAATATTCACTGTCACATCTAAACAAACTTGTATACATTGAAAATGTTCGTTCAACCTCAACTGATGTAATCGGTCACACTGGCCAAACCAAGTTTTTATTGAAATTAACGCCCAGTGAGGATATTAAAACGCATGCTTCACCTGTTTAAATTGAAATTTGAAAAATACAAATCAATAGTATTGGTACCAGCATTAAAATTTAGTAGAAAAAAAAAATTGGAAATGTTTAAATTTTCTTGTTTCGTTTTTCTTTCACAAGACTGTTTACAAGTGAGTGAAAATAAAAAAATTTTAAAGTTTGAAATCGTCCATTTCCAAACTGTTTTCTTTTAAATTCGGATGCTAGAATACATACTATTAATTTGTATTTTCTAAATTTCAACTTAAACAGGTGAAGCATGTGTTTTAACATCCGAACTCACAAGAAAACAAGCGAAAACGATGTGGAAACCAGAACATAGACGTTTCGCAATGGCCTTTTTTAAAGTCTAACTTCATAATGGTAGCAAAATATTGCTTTCACGTACTACTGTTTCTTTCACTACATGCATAGAATATTGAAAATTAAATTTAAACTGAGAAAAGTAAAAAATTTTATTAATTTTTTTTATTAAAATCTTAAAATAAAAAAATTTATAAAGTACCAAAATACGCCCTAAAAGCATCAAATATGCTCTGAAAATTCGGAAAATACTCAAAATATGCGTGTTAAACTGAAATATGCAAAAACATGCATTAAAGGGTAAAATATGCAAAAATATGCACTAACAAATCGATGCCAAAATTCATAAAAAGTTCTGAAATGGATAAATATCTTATTTCCGCATTGATACCTTAGACAAGAAAAAACATGCAATTGCATATTTGCGGTTTCCCTGCTTATAACTTTTAATTCTTGTCAATAACACAAATGCTCTAAGCTGATAATGAACATTTTTGCGTAAAAACCCAAAGTGAGTCACTCACATAAAGGTATATTTTGTTTTTTTTTTTATTTTTTAAATAACCATTTTTTTTGTGACACTATTACTTTTGAGAACGTTTAACAAATGATGGAGTTACAAAAAGAAAAAATCTACTGAATGAAGAAAATCCTCCTTTTTAGGGTTCCGTACACCAAAAGTGAAAAGGACCCTATTTTTTTCGATGCGCTGTGCGTCTTTCTGTCGCAGGCTATTTTCTCGAGAGCCGTAAGAATATGTAAAACCTTGACCGCTGCAACAACAAATATATATGACAGTTAAAAATTAAAGGGTATTTTAAAGCGAGCAACGAAAAATGTTGGAATTCCACGTAATATATATAAAATTTTATATAGAAACCTGAAATTTTCAAAGTTAGTGTTGGAATGCCATGTAATATATATACAATTTTATATAGAAACCTGAAATTTTCAAAGTTAGTGTTTTTGTAGCTTTGCTATTTATGGGGCGATACAGGAGTTAGGATGTGATTTTCGTAACAAAAATAATCGATACTATTACAGTTATAAATTTATTTTTGTTTTGATTTCTTTGTACTTAAAAGCAAAGTACGAAAATAAACGAAACAAATTGTTAGATTTTGTTTTGTTTAGTTCTTTGAAGTGAGAGAAGCAAAAACAATGAGAACGATTGCTCAATTTATTTTTGTTTTGTTTTTGCACGCGAGCATAAACCAGAGAACACAGCCGATTTCTGGCAAACAGCCGCCGCCAGCCACAAACAATAAATTAATTTAATCGTACGCCGATCGAAAAGAAAATAATGAGAAATAAATGAAAACGTTTTGAAATATTTGCAGAGAATTTGACATCATCATATAATATAATTTTACTGCATTGTTATTGTTGTAATCAAGCAGCATAGCTACAACCGGGTGTCCTAAGACACCTCTCTTCTTTTTTTTATGCAGAATACACCAAAAAATTACAATTAAATGGTATTCTATCAGTTAATGTAATTTTGACAACTTGCGGGTTCTTGGAAATTGTACGAGGCAAACTCTTGAAATTTTCAAAAACGCTAACCGAAAGAAATCGCCCAAAACTTAAAAAAAATCGCCGAAACGAAGAGAAGCGTCATATTAAAAAAAAATATCTCTAAAACTGAAATAAATCGCCAAAGAACCGAAAAATCACCAATATGAAAAAAACGTCAAAACTAAAAAATCGCCAAAAACTGAAAAAAACTTACCGGGTATGTACTTAAATTTAAAAAAAAAATGTCTACATCAGGTAAGATATTCGATGGTATAGGCTAAAGTTAGTAAAGTATTACATTGTCCGTACGGAAACCTTCGTATGCGAGTCACAGTCGCACTTTACTGAATTTATTAAATTCTTAGTGCAAATTTTATATTTTTGGGGGCGTGGTTACGCCCCACTCGGCAAATATCAGTGTCCGCCCACTTTTCTTAATTCCACATCGCGTCACTTTCAAAGGGTGTGCCAAGTTTCATAAAAATCGGCCACGTGAAATATAGTATTAATGGACATGGCCCCGCCCATTTCTTTAAGCACAAAAGTATGTTATTCTAAAGATGGAGGTACATACCACGCGTTACGCGGCAACGCGTTTCTGGCTTGTTAAACGTTTAAAGCTATACAAATGCAAAGTTACACACCATGCTTTTGAGGCATTTTTATTTGTAAAATTTCAAGCCTTTGCCGGCTATTTTTTTGTCTGCCTTTACATTTTATTTTTCTTTAAATATTTAATGCATTTTTGTATCTATTGTTTAATAAAAATATGAATTTCTAATAATTTTTGTATATGTTAGCATATGAATCTGGCAACACTAGCTGTCATTTTGTATTCAACTTTTTGCGAGATACGCGCGTCACAAACTTTTTTATGTAACTTGCCTTATGAAAACACACTATTTAAAATTTTTTGACAGAAGTTTGTATCGCATCAGCGCATTGAACGCGTGTTATGTACTTCCACCTTAAGAGCTGAAACAAAAGTTTCGTAGGAATCGAATAAGAAGAAGTAATTATAATTTAATACTAACCCTTCAGGGGCGCGGCCCCGCGTGCTTTTTTAAACGTAAGATTAAGTATTTTTTTTCGCAGAAATCGGTTAAACACAAGCATACAATTATCACTGAAACAATTATCACTGAAAATCAAATTTCACTCAACAACTTTTTTCTTTGATTCATTGAAATTCCTAATTGACTGAAAAAAATAATAAATGCATTTTCAGTAAACGTGCATACAGTTTTGTTTATCAAATATGCAAAAATTTTTATCACAGAAAATTCAATATTTTCTTTTATATTTATTTATCAAAATAAGTGAAATTTATTTGCTGGTGGTTAAGCGATGTCTATATGCATTTCATTGTTGCTTTAACAAATCGTCAGTAGACTTCAACCACACATTTTGAACAGTCACAAACCTCTTATCTTATGCACAGACTTTCATAAACTATTTGAGAATTCACAAATATTAATATTTTTGAAAATCACAAAGGAATAATAAGCATAGTAGGCTTAGTAACTCATACAAAACCCAGCAAATAATTTTTATTCGATATGAATCTATTTTATTTTTCTACACCTTTATACAATTAGAAATCCATTGGATAACAATAAAAGTATTTACAAGGCAAAATTAAAAATAATATTTTTATTAAACATTCAATAGATTTATTATTCGACATATTGTCATAACTATACTATAAGTGAAATTTATTTGCTGGTGGTTAAGCGATGTATATATGCATTTCATTGTTGCTTTATCAAATCGTTAGTAGACTTCAACCACACATTTTGAACAGTCACAAACTTCTTATCTTATGCACAGACTTTCATAAACTATTTGAGAATTCACAAATATTAATATTTTTGAAAATCACAAAGGAATAATAAGCATAGTAGGCTTAGTAACTCATACAAAACCCAGCAAATAATTTTTATTCGATATGAATCTATTTTATTTTTCTACACCTTTATACAATTAGAAATCCATTGGATAACAATAAAAGTATTTACAAGGCAAAATTAAAAATAATATTTTTATTAAACATTCAATAGATTTATTATTCGACATATTGTCATAACTATACTATAAGTGAAATTTATTTGCTGGTGGTTAAGCGATGTCTATATGCATTTCATTGTTGCTTTAACAAATCGTCAGTAGACTTCAACCACACATTTTGAACAGTCACAAACCTCTTATCTTATGCACAGACTTTCATAAACTATTTGAGAATTCACAAATATTAATATTTTTGAAAATCACAAAAACAATGAAATGCATATAGACATCGCTTAACCACCAGCAAATAAATTTCACTTATAGTATAATTATGACAATATGCCGAATAATAAATCTCTTGAATATTTATCAAAATATTTTTTTTCTGTGTATGTAAAATATAAGGATAAATTTAATAAGAGTGGCTCTGCCTACTTTTTTGAATGCGAAATTGTATCGTTTTAAGGCTCATTGTGAGTGCTCAGGGTGTCAGGAAGATAATATTAAGTTTTAATGGGTGAGGGAGGACATGCCCATTTTTCCAACTTTGAGGTTGTGTTGTTACGAGAGCCCAATGTGTCTGCTAAGTTTCGTAGCAATTGAAAAAGTAAAATGTCTTAAAATCAAAGAAAATAATTAGTGAGAGTGTCCCTGCCCACTTATTTCACAATGGTACCAAATGGAAGCTATGCTCTTTCAGAAAAAAATTTAAAATCAGTCTAAAAGGTACCGGGCTATGAAGTAACAAATATAAAAAAAAATTCAGACGAATTCCTCTTTTTTGAAGTCATTTAATAAGAGATCACAAAGGAAATTAATTGAAAATACAGGATATGATGACGCTGCAAGGTAGACGACAAAATATAAGAATATAACTTGTGTCATCATCCAGGGTTCGGTCAGATTAGATGATAAATTCCCTACAGGCATACCTGGCATAGAATATCTTGCGGATTCAGACCGGAAACGTCCAAAAAATTGTAGAAGAAATTTCTCTTATTCTTATTCAAGTCAAGTGCAAAGCATTCCCAACAAACATAAGTGTAATCACGTAATACAATTAGCTCAACATGGGTTGCCCCTATTTTTCGAACCAACTTAACTTAACCTTGGTTGTTTCGGTCGGTTCTATTCATCACTACACGCAAAGAAAAGATATGGTTGTGAAAATAATATTATGTTCTCCGAAACAAATGTTTGGTCGTTGAAAAGAAGTTATTGTTATTTTAAACATTAATTGCGTTACGATAAACAAAGTAATGTTTGAAATTAATAATTGCATTATTATATTCATAAAAAGTGTGATATGGCTAGAATTTAACAATATAGTTTTGTTAAAAATTTATGACTACAACATAATTTATATTATTATGTAAAAATAATATGATGTAAATAATAATATAATGTTATCCAAAACCATACTATATTTAGTAAAAAAAAAATATTTTTCAGAAATATCTTCTGTCAGTTCCGTGTTTCGTTTGCAAGCTATCGGTATTGCACGCGTAGTGTTAAATAAATTAATAAATAAATGAAGTATAAACAGGATAAACAGATAGGATAGATGAATAAAAATATATATATACATATATTTCTTTATACATGCGTGTCTACATTTCGTGTATACGCACATATTTGTGTAAGTACACGTGCACATATATAGATTTTATTTCAACAATATTATTTTATATTTATTTCGGCTTTGACGCACAGCTGTTTTAAGCAAAAGATCTACCAATATATGGTTAGAAAACAAAATATTATTATTATATAGAATAATACTGTGATCGTATTTAACAATATTGTTATAATATTATAATATGGTATGGTTAGTCTTAATTATATTTTAGTCACATCTAATAATAGTATTGTCATATTTATCCAAAATGTGATAACTTAGAACAATACTAAGATTAGGTCCAACAAAGTTAATTGTTATTGTAGATAATATTATTATTAACTCAGATAATAATATTACTAAAGCATTTTTTTCTATTGACAATAATATGATTTGACTGCAACCATATAATTCAATCATAGTATGTTGCTGTTTGATTATGGTTACCTCAACCATATTTTTTCTTTGTGCGTGTAGAGAGTAACATCTTTCGCACAAATCAACGAGAAGACGACCGCATTTGGGGTTTTTCTGTCCTCTATACTACATTTATCCGAGTAAACTATAGTATTATTATATAATTGCAATACAAATCTTAAACTAATGTTTTTAAATGAATTTAATTTACTGTGCCATTTCAATACAAAATAAAATACCATTTTATATATTTTTAACTTTTCTATTGCCAAAACCCCACATTTTCTAGCTTGTTTTAATATTTCGTTCTAAATTGTTTTATAACTTTTTATTTATTTATAGCATGTTTTTTTTCTTTTTTTTTAATGTTTTGCTTGTTGCTAAAACGTGTCTTGTGGGATACAATGAAACTTTTTCTTTAGCTCACGTCTTGCAAATTGTTTGTAAAAATTTTATTTTTCCCACATCGTGAAAACTCGTTTTTTTCATTATTAGTATTTGTGTGTTTTTGTTTAAATGTTGTAAAATGAACGTGCGACATTTTTATTATGTGTAAGTTTAGATTTACGATATTTGCTTAAACATTTAAGCTAGTGGGAGTTGCGGACTTTGGGGAAATAATAAACCTAAATTTATTTTGTGGCGAAATTAAATTTTGTACTCAAGTTATGAGTACTTTGAAATATAATTAAATGTTGTCAAAATAAACGATCACGTTAAACATATATTGCGGCATCCATAAAAAAATTTTATTTCGCAAAAAGTTTACAAATCGAATTTTGTATGGTAAATGGTTTATTGACACTTTTGTTGGCCAAACATATTTTGTGATATTCAGCAGATAAGTTTTAGGAAACCGAGAAACGAATAGCTGATGACTTAATTTTTTTAATAGAACGCATAAAAAGTGGGCGGCACCATGCCCCTTAACATTTAATAGAATACTTTACGCACCTGCAACCAATATATTTCCACGAAACTTTGCACACGCTTAGAGTTCTTAGGAGGACACGATCTTTGTGTTTAGAAAAGTAGGCAGAGTTACGTCTATTAAAACTGAGCTTTAAGCCAACGAATCTTGGGAATTTTGGTCCACATTAAGAGCTCTTATAATGACACTGTCACGTGTTTTGTGAATGTGGGCGGGGCACACCCATTATAATCTAAAATCATAGTTTATGTGCTTTTTTATCTTACCGATTCGTACGAAATTTCGCACACATGTATGTTAAAACTTTGATAGGATACAAATTTGAAATAGAAAGTTCTTATAAATGAATGGTCTTTTGCAGGGCTGTAGTTAGAACACCCTTTAATTTTTAACTGTCATATATTTTTTGTTGTAGCGGCAAAAAAAAAAAAGAAAACAGCCTGTGACGGACAGACGGACATCGTAGCGAAAACAATATCTTTGGTGTACGGAAAGTATTTGCTCTGTAGATTTTTATTTGGCGTGAACATATTTAATTTTTAACCCTACAAGTACTTGACCTATTCCACCTGTGTTCTGCTTTCAAAAGAAAGTGTTTGATAATGTTGCTTTTAAAAATGCCAAACGGTATTGCAACTGATATCTCATTAGAGATATTCAGAGCGGATCCAGCTGTTACCAGTTCATCAAGCCGCTCATTGCCGAGGAAGTTGCAGAATGTGCAGTAATCCAGAGGAGAGTAATGTCTATTTGGCGACATAATATGGACAAGACATCTTTACTCCCCAAGAGTTTGACTGACGGCAAACATGCCGATTTCCCCCCGAAAATTTCTTTTATTCATCATTCTACCTGCTTCATTTATGACGACTATTTCAGGCTGATATACACATGAGACATTAGGAAGACTGTATGAAAAGTGCCTACAAAGGTCATTTGAAAAACTCTAGCTCGCACAACGCAGATCATTCGTAATCCATGAGTATATACGCTAGTTGCTTATATACGAGGTTTGTTCAAAACGTATCGCGAATTTTGAATTTTCGCGGGTTACGTATATTCGAATTTACTCATGTCTCTCACTTATGCCGACGATTTCGGCTATTTTGAATGTTTAGTTAATTGTTGACAGCTGCTTTGCTTGCACGTGTTTTGGCTCGTTTTCGATTTTTATCTATTAAAAAAAAATGGAACAAAGAACTTGTATCAAATTTTGTGTGAAAAACGAAATTAAGTGCGCGGATGCATTCCCAATGTTGACTGGGGCATACGGAGAAGCTACCTTGGACCGAAGCAAAGTTTATCGGTGGTACAAAATGTTCTCAGAAGGCCGAGAAAATGTGAACGATGAAGAGCGTGCTGGACGTTCGAGCACTTCAACAACAGACAAAAAAATTTATGAAGTGAAGAAAATGATATTGGCCAATCGTCGAATCACCATTAGAGAAGTTGCTGAGTACCTTTCATATCGATTGGCTCGTGCCATTCGATTTTTATCAATGATTTGGGCATGAGACGGGTCGCCGCGAAATTCGTACCAAAATTGCTCAATTTCGACCAAAAAGCATCGCAGGAATATTACTAATGAGCTGTTGGACTCTGTCCACGACGACCTAAATTTGCTCCAGAGGATCATAACTGGTGACAAATCGTGGGTTTATGGTTATGACGTGGAAACAATCAATCAATCAATCATCTCAATAGAAGCTGCCGCACGAACCAAGTTAAAAATCGACGACGAGCCAAAACACGTGCAAGCAAAGCATCTGTCAACAATTACCTGAATATTCAAAATGGCCGAAATTGTCGGCATAAGTGAGAGACATGAGTACCGACATAATAACGTCACAAAAAAAAAATCAAAATTCGAATATACGTAACCCGCGAAAATTAAAAATTCCCGATAGGGTTTGAACAAACCTCGTATTGCTTATTGTATGGAAGAAGGACTTTAACAATTCTATTGGCGTTGGAGACATATCTGAATTATTGTTTATATATAGTCAGACATTATGCTACCCAGACCCAGTGTGCAGTGTAATCATTAAAAACGTTGCAAAACATCAACGATATAAAAACAGCAAAATTACAAACTTGTATTGTTGTTCTTTGGAAAAATAAACTTAATAAAGCAGTGGTATCAGCAAAACAATAACTACTAAAAATAACTTATACTTAACGCACATGGTTACGGCTAAATACATAAATAAGTGTATACACAGGTGAGCGATAAAAGTTTTAAAGTAAATGCTATCATGTTTATTTACGTAGAAACTTTTGCACAGATACAAACACTAAATAGCTTTTTAAGAAGCTCAGCGTATGGGGGAGAATTGTGTAAGCAGTTGTGGAGGAAAATATTAATTTTTCCTTAATAGCTCTATAATTGTTCGCTGGGCTATAAAAAAGTGTTTTTATGAGCGTGTATATAATTGCGCTTGTTGTTGCATTTTTTATTTTACTTTTTTGTAAAACCAGCAAATGTGTGTGTAAGTAAAATAATAATAGAGCTTTAAAGAGAGGATTTAAGAAAGTCTTTAGAGCAGGCATACTTACACTGTAAGAAAAATTATTTATAGCGAGAATGAAGTTATTACATTGAACTCTTTATAATTATTTACAGCGAGAATGAAGTTATTACATAGAACTCCTCTCATTAATGCAATAACAAATTTTATTTATGAAATGAAATATTACATTACATTGATGAATATTTTTTTTTTTCATTTAATTTATTTTCTATAAAAACTGCATGTTCTTATATAGAAATCAATCAAAAAGTTTCTTAAATTGATTAGCTGACATAAAGAAGAAGAAGTTTAAACTATCATATCATATTACATTACACTGTAAAAAATCCACACGGTCTTGATAGTATAGGTTCGATAGTACTACGAAAGGGTAGTAAACATCTATACTCAGTGGTAAATTTTCCTGTTGAGGTTCAGGATGCCATTATATGTAAATGGCTGCATTAATGCTTTGGCTTGCCTTAAACCAGAATAAGTCAGCCAGCCACATTTCTTTAGCGGTCGAAGTGTAATCGCCTTTGATCAGAGATCACATCACACAGTCGACCGACTTAATTGATTTATATAAGTAAGTATAAGTTTTTTTGCTTAGCCTAGGAAGTTCCTTTAGATATGGAACTTTTACTTCACTGTGACGATATCTCTTGATGTTTTCTTATTTTAATTTTACGTTAAGATTGTGCGTTGCCATAATGAGAAAAGAATAACAAAACTTCTTTTTGTTAGTTAAACTCCATATCCTTTATATTAACTTCTTACTGTTGGGCATTTGCATGATGTCGCACGTGACCGTCGTACAATTGTACGGCATTGTGCTTTACGCCCCTTAACTATATATCGACACTGTTGCTAGTGCCCTATAAACTGCATTATTACAGGCTTGGCAAGGCAGTTTTTACATGTACCTTTCAACAAGGTCTAATTTTTTTTTGTGTAGAAAAGAAAACACCCATTAAACTCATGCTACTTAAAATTTTCATAAATAAAAATAAACACTTTTAAATTAACATTTTCTATCTTGATATAAAAATTTTCTTTATCAATTTTCTAAACAAAACCGGAATATTTCTTGTGGCTTATGAATGTGTCCATGTGCAAAAAGGTACTTTTTATTCATCATAAATTATAAGATACCAGAGAAAATGTTCATCTTCCTTTGAATTGTGTTGCGTAATTTATGGGGAAAATTAATGGAATAATAAAAGAACAACATTTCATAATATGCTGAAGCATTTGTAAAGCCTAACATCATTTACAAGCTTCTACACGATAAAAATGGCTTGAGGTAGCAATTATAAAAGAAAAATTTGTATGCAGATTGCAGAAAACTGTGTATACTCTGCAAAATTTAATGGAATATGAGCCTAGTTAAAGCCACGTTTGTCTCTGTAAGGTGTGCACTGCAAACGGATGTATATTTGAAAATTACAGTGGGGAACAAAAATATTGGGACATACATTTTACTCGTATGTTCGGTGACTAGTCCTGTGTGCTTGGGTTTCTCGTTTGTCTTGAATTCCCTCTCTAAATTCTACTTTGTGCCAAAACTGTGGTAAATTATAACCTTTGGAACACTAAAAAGTAAATTACAAATAACGTAAAAACTTTGCAAACAATTCAGCTTTAGTGTATTTTATATTTGGAAGTGCACTGGCATGCCTTTGAATTTGAAAACATTTGGAAGATTTATATACATACATACATACATATGTTTAAATACATACATCAGCTATGTCGAATCGTTTGTTCTTTTTATCGCAAATGAAAAAGCAAAAATCTGGAAATCTTTTTTTTTTTGAGGGAAATAAGAAGCTTAAATTTTTTAAATTTTTATTGTTTCTTATTATTTTTTTAATAGGCAAATTTCTCTAAAACTACACTAGTTTCTTTATTTTGAATTTGTTTGGGATTTAGGCAATTTTTCAGAATTAATCCTCATATCGTTCTTTATATTGTGTAAAAACAAAAAACAAATCAACTTTCTTTTTCCATTAATTTGTGTGTAATTTGAAAACTTTAAACTCGTTTGCTGGCAAAGTGGTTTTTTTTTTAATTATGACGTTCAATTAAAACGTAAATTTAAATATACGTCTAACAACCAATATATTATTTTATATTTATTAATTAATGTGATTTTCTAAAGAAGGCCAGAAAAAATAAACTAGACTTTTTGCTGGTTGATATGGCGCCATTTTTCGTGCCACCACGCACTTCGTCAGCATCTATATCGTTCATCTTACTCACGAAGTGCTTTGCTATTTAGCTATTTATCTCACGACACAGGAGCTAGGACGTGAAATAATCGACACTATTACAGTTATAAATTTATTTTTGTTGTGATTTCTTTGTACTTAAAACTAAAGTACAAAAATAAACGAAACAAATTGTTTGATTTTGTTTTGTTTCGTTCTTTGAAGTGAGTGACACAAAAACAATGAGAACGATTGCTCAATTTGTTTTTGTTTTGTTTTTGCACATGGGCACAAATCAGAGAGCACAGCTGATCGGCTGTAAACCGGCAAATAGCCGCCGCCGGACACTAACAATACATTAACTTAATCGTACGCCGCTAGAAAAGAAAATAATGGGAAGTAAATGGAAACGTTTTGAAATATTTGCCGCGAATTGGACATAATCATATAATATAATTTTATTGCATTGTTATTTCACACATGAAATTTGTTTTATATAATTAAGCAGAATAGCTATAACCGAGTGTCGTAAGACACCTCTCTTCTTTTTTTTTGGCATAATTATTTGAATTTCGACACAAAATTTATTTTGTTAGCTTTTTGTAAATGAAAAAAAAGAAGAAATATGAATACGATAGGCGTTAAGTTAAGCGAATTAAGGAGAGTCTCTCTTAAATAAATAAACCTTGATATAAATACATAATTAACTCAATTTAAAGAAATTAAAAAAATAATACAAAAAATTTTGAATTCTAGTAAGCCCAGCCATCCATTCCCACTAGTGTTGAGCGATACTGTGATACTTTTTAATAATGTTACTTTTTGTGAACGTGATTTCTAAATCGTTTTTCTTTTAAACTGTTACTGTGATCACAGTTTAGCAGTATTTTGTTTGTAGCAGTTCTGTTATTTTGCGAAAATGTAATAAGAAGATTAACCGTGCAACTAAACAGGGACCGTGATTTTAATACATTTCAGCTCTTCTGCTTTAAAAGTATTTATTACTATTGGTACTTTGATAAATACTAATAAGAAAAGTGACAAGAACAAACAATTAGCAATCAACCCCATCCAAATATTGAGAATTGTCATATAAGAGGCACAGAGACAGTAAAATTGCAAATAGAAAAATGTGAGAGCTATACATAGTTGCCAGAAAAGACAATTTGGCACGATTTGACAATTTTTTCTCGACAAACGGTGAAAATATAAAAAAAAATTCATGTGGTAACTTTATTTACTGTAAAGTAAGCATACAAGAACATTTACAGTTTGTATGAAAGAACTAAAACTTGTTACTTGATAACACAGTTGTGATTAGTGATTTTTCAATCGCTGTAAAAAAGTAACCGGTTTCGAAAAATCGCTCATCTCTAATTCCCACCCATTAGGCATAATGTTTCGCTGGAATAAAATCTTTATTTAAACCAACCAAATCTTTCATTTAACAAAATCCTACTTTTTAAAACTTTTTTTCTTAAATCCTTCATTCCTGTAAAACAATCTGCTTTAACCAGGCTTAAAATTTTTTTATTTATTATTATCTTTAAAGTCTATCAAACCTGTACCTTTATAAACTTCCACTTAATGCAGCTGATATTTTATTTCTTTGCTATGCTTTCTTTGTAAATGGAAAAAAAGGTTTTCCAAACTTTTATTTCTCTTTTGCCATCAGATATGAAATTGTACTCGTATATCCGTTTTGTTTTTACCAATAAATTTCTTGCCATTTGTATTGAATACTTGTTAAACGTTGGCTTAGCGTACCACTCTTACGTTTGTATTCAATGCCGTGTTTTTTCCCCTTTAAACAGAATTGTTTAGATGCTGTCATTTAATAGAAGTATAGTTTTCCTGAACGATCAGTTTGATAAAGAGCCGTGGTAAAGTATCTATTCAGCAGCAGGAGTTTTTTTGTTCCAAACGGAATAGAAAATCTAAAAAAATACTTTACATACAAATGTACTGAAACATAGAAGCGATATAAATCTTATTGTAACCACAAAAATAAAATTTATGTACGAATACTCGTATGTTGCAGTTAACAATGTTAAGGATTGAGATCAATGCAACTGTTATTTCAAAACTATTATTTAAAAAAAGATAGAGGTAAAATTGTTTATTCATTTAAATTTATGATTTTTCAAAAACCACAAAGCTTTACGATAGTCCAAGACTTCAAAAATCGTAATATGACGGTGCAATAAATAAGGTGAAATCATTTAATTTTGTCAAAACTTTTTGATTCTATTTCTAGTTTATTATTAAAATTTGTTTATAATTTTTTCATGTTTATAATATATAAAAAATATTACAAATAAATTCAGTAAAATGGGACTTTGACTCCCACACGAAGGGTTCTGTACGGCGCACAGTGGGGCCAACCCCCTTTTTTTGGCGCATTAGTTCATATCTCCACAACTATAATAGCAAGGATCATTAAATTTGATTTGGATAACTCTTAGAACAAACTACATGGTCCAAAAAAAATTTTTGGCTGTATAAGAGGTGGGAGTCGGGTACTCCGCATACAAAGTGATGATTAATTAATGCTTGTTTTTTATATAAACTTATAAACGATACTTAACCAGCAAAACAAGCAAAAGTTCATGATTTTATAGCTATGCTATTTATTGCGCGATACAGGAGTTAGGGCGTGATTTTCGTAACAAAAATAATCCACATTATTACAGTTATAAATTTTTTTTGTTTTGTTTTTTTTTGTATTTAAAACCAGACCACGAAAATAAACGAAACAAAATGTTTAATTTTGTTTTGTTTCGTTCTCTTAAGTGAGTGAAACAATAACAAAACAAACAAAAAATGATAACGAATACTCAGTTCGTTTTTGTATTGTTTTTGCACATGAACACAAGTCAGAGAACACAGCCGATTGGCTGTAAGCTATCGGCCACAAACAATACATCAATTTAATCGTATGCCGCTAGAAAACAAAATAATGGGAAATAAATGGAAACATTGTTAAATATTTGCGGCGAATTTTACATCATGATATAATATAATTTTATTCACACAAGAAATTTGTTTTATATAACTAAGCAGCATAGCTATAACTGGGTGTCCTAAAACACCTCCCTTCTTTATTTTCTTCACGCACGCTCCTGATGAATTGCCCGCCATTGACAAGGGAGTCACGCATATCAAATCACAGCATTTGCCCATCTCTAATAAAAGTACATAGAACAACAACAATAAAACTGTTGGCAGAAGCCGCTAATCCGAGTTCACATTAGTCAAGTCTTATTGCTAAGCTTATCACTTTATCTTCTTTGAACTTTCGTCGGGCATTCACACAATGTAAGTCTTATTTTTCAGCACATTTTTTTGTGCACAGTTTTGTGTATGCATAAATACTTTTTTTAACATCACGAATGAGAAAGCAGAACGTATTGACAGTACATGAAGTTGAGTACTCGTTTCTTTTCCCCTCGTCTCTCTTTCTCTCTCTTACAAACTAATCAGCTTAGCAATAAGACTTGCATAGTGTAAACTAGGACTAAGAGCTTATTGTTGATAAGCTCAATGTGCTAGGCTAATACTAATTTGTGCATAATTTCTGAGCCGCATCGTTGCGCAGCATAAATTTTTCCTAAATAACGCAGATTTGTTCAATTTTTAAAACAAATTCTCTGCATAATTAAGCCCAATTTATAACTTTGTTGAATTTTTAAAACAAAGTCTCTGCATAATTGAGCCCAATTTATAACTTTATGTCCACCTAAATTGAGGAAATCCATTTATTTTATTGCTTTTCCAATATAAACATCGAAAACAAAAGCACTTCCGTAAATAATTAATGTCACAAAATTAATCAAAATATTTGATCAAAATATTTGATGGTTAGATTTATTACTTTTGGAAAAGCATTTAAATAATTCTGCAAAAAAAACCGACTTCAATGCAAAGATCTGGTAGAAAATTTTACAAAAAAATTTATGGGATATACAATTTAATTTTAATGGGCGTGTCTCCGCCCATTTTTTCGATGCAAGATTTTGTGCTGAGGGTGTGTGTTAAGTTTTGTGAAAATCTGTACAGTGGAACCACTGCAAAAAAAAAAAAAATTAAATTTCAATGGGCGTGACATCGCTCATTTTTTCAAATGAAATATTGTGTCCATTTTTAAGGTCAAGGTGTGTGGTAAGTTTCGTAAAAGTCGGTTAAGTAGAACCAAGTGAAATATAATAATCGATTTTAATGGGCGTAGACCCGCCCATTTTTTAACTTTAAAATTGTGTAATTACAAGAACCAAAGGTGTTTGCTAGGTTTCGCAGCAATCAAATAGGAAAAATATCATAAAGTCCCCGCCCATTTATTTTGCAATGGGACCAATGGGAAGCTATAACCTTTCAGACAATAAAAAATTTTTTACAATCGGTCTAATATGAACCGAATTATGAAGTAACACCGCAAAAAAAAACTAAAAAAATGGCGACGAATTGATAACCTTCTCCTTTTTTGTGAACTCGGTTAATTAAACAGAATTTACTTTTTTGTGCTTATTTTTCCAGTGTTCTCTCACAATTTTCAACTTTAACGCGACATTTATTTTATGGACAGTGATGTAGAATTTTGTGCACTTTAAGCGAGTACTTTCAGTTTTCACGGTACTTGATATTTTTTTTATTAATCCGCAAAATTGCCGCCTTTTTCTCCTCAGTACAGCGATTGTTTCTTTTTGGCGTTTTTTTTTTTGGTTTCAACTTTTTCACGCTGAAAGTGACAGGAATTACGCTGGTAGTTTGTTTCACGTACGGCTCTAATGCATAGTGCGGTTCATTGGCCAATCGACCACAAAAGAATGTGGTGTGAATGATGCACGTGTTGTGCAAATAAATGTGACGATTTTCTTAGATTTTTTTGGCGATTTTCTTTAGTTTTTCGTGCGAGCTTTTTACTTTTAGTGATTTTTTTTATTTTTGTTGTTTTCTTTTTCATTTTAACTATTTCTTTAAAATTAAATTAACTGATAGAATAGCCTTTAATTTTAATTTAATTTCAATTGGTGTTAATTGATTTAGTCTACATAAAAATACACAAACTTTGAAAATTTCAAGTGTCTACATATGTATCAAGCCATAATTGCTAAATTAGCTTAAGCGACACATTTTTTGGACTTGGTGCTTTTTCTTTTAACGAAAATCTACATTGTACGATCGCAAATAATCGATTTCAGTAAAAAAATTAAAATGGAAAATTATGTCGCTTAAGCATTTTTGGCGGTTATGGCACGATACAATTTTTAGCTCTTATATATTTTTTGTTGTAGCGGCCAAAGATTTACATACTCTGTGAAGATTTCAGGTCGGTAACTCTTAAGGTTCTCGAGAAAACAGCATGTGACAGATAGAGAGACAGACGGACATCGTAGCGATAACAACACCGTTCCTTTTCACCTTCGGTGTATGGAACCCTAAAAAAGATGACCTTATTTGGCCAGGAAAAAAGTTTTTTTCCACGTGAACCATTTAAGCAGGTTCCTGGGCAAAAATTTATGAACTCGACTAAGAACTGCTACTTGTCCATAGTGATGCCTATACTCATCTCCATGTTTATGTTTATGTCCAACTACAAGTACATGTTCATGTCCAAGTCTATGTACATGAGCTAAAAGTTCTAAATCTGTTTACTTATTTTATTCAACACAGTCCACAAATAATTTTTTCCCTCTGAGTGTGTTGTTTGCTGTCTTGCATATAAATAAAGTGGCTTTTGTGGAAAAAATAATAAAATATTTTGAATATGTAGTTCCGATAAAAGTACACAAATGGAGACAGGCAGTCCTCTAAGCCAGCATTTCAATAGCAAATGCTTGCTGTTGTTGTTGTTGCTGTTCTTGTTGTTTTGGCAACATTTTTTAGTTTGTTTGCAAAATAAAATATTTCAAAACATAAATACATTTCTTGTTCTGAGTTGATGTGTTGTAAACAAATAAACGAATATTTGAATAAACTATTTCATGATATTTCATTTCAAAAATGGAATACTTTTTATGCTTCACTTGCCTTGGAGATAACGACATACGAGTATGTATGAAAGAGAAACAATTCATTTAAAATAATAAATGAAAAATTTTTAAAGTCCAAATTTGCTATAATTTTCTGTAGATTTCAGTTAAAGTGATTCCCTCTTATCGTTTTGGATGCAAAAGTAAATCTCTTTGGTTTGTGTATAAGTCGTATTTCTTGCACCCATTAACTGAACTCAACTCATAAGCCAACCATTAACGATCATTAACCATCTGCTTCTTTTTTTTTGTCCATGCCGAAAGAATTTAATTAAGCAAAGAAATAACTTTTTTTAAAATTCATTAGAAAAAATTTAAGCAATTTTAGAACTATATATTTTTTATTATAATATTTGTGTCCTTGAAAGCCGAACTCAACCTAAGAAAATTTAATTTATTAAAACTCTTCTCAGGTAGTAAACTTCTTTGCTTTGAGTTAAAAATAAATGCATTTCATTATTAACAAGCAAAAATGAAATAAATTCTTAGAAAAGTTTTGTCTTTCAAGTGTCGAAGAAGTTTGTGCTTGAACTAAAAAATATTGTAGAAATTCATAATAAACTTTCTCCTTTCTTTCATCCTTGTGTGTGTGTGTGTGTGTTTGTGTCGAAAATTTAGAAAATGAAAAAGTTCAAATTTGAATATATTTTACATAAATTGGATTTGATAGTGGTCAAGGTACGTGACGTCTAAGCAAATTGAGTATAGTGTTATATAAATAAGTAATTTTTATTAAGTAAAAAGTTTGCTCTACATTTTCGTGCTTGTTACCTTTTTCCAATACATATGTATGTACTCGTAAGTACATATATATATATTTGTTCAATTATGATTCAAATGAATGTATTTGCATATATCAGAAATAATTTTGTAAATGGTAAAAAGAACTAAATAAATTCTATACTTGATGTCGTTGAATAGGAATTCGGTAAGAATTCAAGAGCATGTATTATGCAGGAAAAGAAAAACTTTCTCAAACAAATATTTTAGACTTATTCGAATTGAACTTAATAAAATGAAATGAAAAATTATTTTCATAGAAAGTTCAAAGAAAAAAAAAACACTATCAAAAATTTTAAGTTACAAAAAATGAAATGAAACAATTGATTTGCTTATTTAAAAAAAAAACTCACAAGCCACAGAATGTATTTCGGCCCCAAATAAATTTTATTTATCAGAACTGCAAAACAATATGTCTGTGGCTGCACAGAAAAATGCGCATTTCCCCAGCTAAAAAGTCTAGTTTAATTTTTCTTCTCTTCTTTAGAAAATTATTATATAAATTGATTAATAAAAATATTTCATGCAATAATAATTTAAAATACTGAACTTAAGCCCGATTAAGAAAATACTCCTGAATGTGCGAAAATTTATTAACGGCCTGGCCCACGATGTCGACAAGAAAGTTTCTTTCCCTTACTTACATTGAAAACAAAAACAAATTCTCTTATTTTGTTTTTGTTTTCAATATAAGTCAGCGAAAGAATCTTTCTTGTCGACATCGTGGGCCAGGCCGTAAGTAAAAATATTTTCTTAATGGCAACACTGCCAGCAAGCAAGATTTATAAAAACAAAAATAATATTTGGCTGCACTTTCAGTGAGCTAAGCTTTCCAAGTTGGCGGTTTAAACTCGCGTTAGTAACTGGCGATTACAGCAGTGCACTATAGGAAATTTCTCTAATTTTTTTTGGCGATAACTAAAATAAATTAATATTAAAAATTCGCAATTATTTTTTGCTTTAATGCATCTAAAACATAAAAAATTAAACATGTTTGTTTACATTGTTCCGCCACGTTGCTTTATCATTACGTTACAATATGTTTCCGTGCGGCTTATAGATCAGTTAAAAAGTAGTGCAAATTTCAGATGAAGGTTTATAAATTCTAAAATTTAATAAATTGAAGATAATGCGGCAAGTGTACAGCAAAATTTTGGTGAATTTGCGCATTACATCGTTTAAATCGAAACTATTGAAGTGACCTTAAAGCGGCCCATCCATTATACAATATTATTGCATATGTTATTATAAATATTCTTGTCATTTTGACCTATACTATGCAATAAATGGCACAATATTTTTAAAGAAAATATTGCCCAATTTTCCTGGCAGTGAAAAAGTAAGCAACATTGAACAATGTTGCCACCACATGACACAATTGTCTTGATTGTACTCGTGCAATAAAAATCAAAAGTCTTTTGATACTTGCTAATATATTGTGCCACCTTCGAATATGACATACACATTGGCAATATTATTGCACAATACAAAAAATTGTGCAATTATATTGCAAGTGGGTAGACCGCTTAACACAATCTAATAGAACTACAAATTCTTTTTTTTTATTGGACTTTAAACAAATGAAAGCAGATGATAACAATAACATCCTCAAACGTTCTCTAGGACAATCGAGTGTCTTCCGAAAACGAGTGCTTAAAAATTGTCACGCGTGATAATTCGTGAGTGTGAGTGAAGTTTTTTTTTGCTTTTATATAAAAGGATTTTTTTACAATTTTGATTTACTGGCACTTTATCAAATGTTTTGTATGTGATGTCAAATAACGATTGAGTGTAGTAAAGGTTTTCATAATAAAAACTTATAGTTTCTGAAAGTTAAACAAATTAAATATAATGTTGAATGGCAGGCAGTGTATTATTAATATTATGCCGAGTACACATCTGGCACACATGTGCCCAAAAAAAGCGCAACCACTAATTACTAATGAAAAACTGTTTGATTCACACACGTATTTATTGATTTAAACAGTTTCCAATCATGTTGGATTCTACAAAATTGTCTATTAGTTATGTATGAAACCGTTTAAGTTAATAAATACGTGTCTGAATCAAAGAGTTGTTCATTAGTAACTAGTGGTTACGCTTTTTTGGGCACATGTGTGCCAGACATAAACTCATCCTAAAAAAAGTGTATAAAAAGGACTCTTCATTTGGAATATCACGGTTTTAAGTTTTTTTTCTACAAATAAAAAAAGCTCTTACTTAAATCTTAGAGCCAGAAATTACACAAATATTGAAATTCGCTCAAGAATTGATTACGTTCTAATTCTCATGTGACGTTGACGTAAATTGTGTGTGTGGTATTTTTATGTAACTACGAAGGAAAAATTTGCAAACAATTTTGACCAACTAACACTTCTTTGCATGGCCCTGTTTTATTTCTATCTAAAAAAAAGGGGTTTGTAATTAAATAAATTTATCCACTAACTACTCTTCAAATAAAAACTATTCTAGAAATTGTACAATTGCTAATTATTTCGACTATACAAGTTTTGTACGCTCTCTATTTTCACCAAAATAAAACAAATATTAAATGTTGTTTCTCTGGTTAATGGAAAAACTTATATTTAAATAAAAATTAAAAAAAAGTTTCTGCTTGCACAATCTAACTTCCATTTAAGAATTTTTCTAATTAAATGCAAAATAAAGTTTTGTTGTTAATGCAAAAGAAACAGCAAATAAAGAAAATACTTATAAATAAAACAAGAAAAAAAAAGGAAAATGAGAAACAACATTTATTTAACAGATTGTAACTTGTTTAAAAGTTGCTGTTGGTTGCAAGTTGTCGTTAGTTGTTGATTACATGCTAAAACAATGCTCTTGGCAGTTTTACAAAGTTGTCTGTCATTCTTTTAATAGCAATAATAAGTGTTTCATTTCAACATATACTCGTATATAATACGAAAGTATTTTTATCTATGCATAAAGTCTTTGACGTTGAAAAGACAATTAAGCAACAATAAGAAAAAATAAAATAGATATAACAACGAGAGAAAATAAAAAACCACAATTGGAGTCATAGTCTGGTAGTGCAAAAATTATTCTTTGCAAATACTTATAATCACTCTTACAGAAATGGCCATAGGGAAATACATTTTGGTCAGAAAAATGGTTACATGTCTCTAATACAAATGTACATATTTCATTAATATAAGCCAAAAGTTATAATTATAATTATAATTAGAATGTTCTAAAATTAGAAAATTAAAATTTTTAATTTTGCCTAAAAATTATATATAATATTAAGAATTATTATTAAGAGCAATTACCGCGTGCCCTGTTTTGAAGATGCCTGTCTCAGATGCATACTTGCACAGAGTGTAATAAACATACATATAAACATGTAAGAGGATGCTAGTGTTAAGAAATACGCACACACACACACAAACAATAACAAGTAAGAGTACTATATAGTGTTGCCATACACGTTTGAGGAAAAAACTGACTACATCGAACAACAAAAAAACAGTTTTCAGAGGAAAAAAATGCCCGTAAAATTCTAATAATATTCTTATACCCTTCACCAAGGATGGTAAAGGGCATGTAAAGGTTTGTCATGTATAATTTTTACAATATTCATATGACACACATAAAGTATATACACATGTACATATATATATTCTGAGCCATGTCCGTCTGTCCGTCCGTCTATCCGTCCGTCTGTCCGTCCGTCTATCTGTATTTGCATTTGGTTTTCCGAAGCTCCCAGGACTAAAGACTTCGGTATTGAACTGGTATGTCAGAAATGGTCCGAAATAGATTTGTATTGAAAATAAAAAAAATCGAAAATACGGTTTCAGAGCTGGAAAATTTAAACTTTATTTTGTCATGTAAAAGTAACTAGATAAAATTAATTTTTGTTTTTTTTTTGTTAAATAAACACATTTTATATTTTAGTAAGAATTAAATTTGTATTAAAAACAAACCATTGCAGGGTTGGAAAATTAATTTTTTTGGTATACAAAAGTAACCTACTAAAATAATTTGTTAATTTTCTTTGTAAATTAAATATACTTATTTTATATATTTTTAAAATAAATAGATTGGTATAAGAAAACATAAAAGTGTAAAAGGATGATAACAGGCTTCGAAAATTTAAACTTTTTTTATATAAAAGTAACTAGGTCAAATTAATTTTGTCGTTTTTTTTTAAATTAAAAATATTTTATCTTTTGGAAGCAAAGAGTTTGGTTTAAAAAATTTCCAATATATAAAACAGCTCCAGAGCTGGAAAATTGTAAATTAAACATACTTTATATTTTATTAACCCCCGACCAAAAAAAGGGGTGTTATAAGTTAGTAGTGTGTGTCTGTGTATCTGTGTGTCTGGACCGATTTTGATTTAGTTTTTTATGTTTGAAAGGTGATTGATCGAGAGTGTTCTTGGTTTTGCTTGAAGAAAGTCAGTCCAGCCGTGTGGAATGTATCACATCTTTTCTTGACATTTCGGGGGTTTTTCAATTCAATTTTTTAATTTTTGTTATAACGAAATAAATTAGTATTAAAATCAGAAAAACCAAAAATAAGGTTCCAGGGTTGGAAAATTTATTTATTTTTTTGGTAATAATTATGCTCTGAGTACAATTATGTTTCAAAACGATGGTCATATGGTGACAGCTTGCAACGAATTTTTATTAATTTTTAGTGAATTGAGATAACATAAAATATATCGCTAAGAAACAGTCATAACTACAAAAGAAATTAAAGAACATGTTGCATTTCATTTCCCTGAAACTGTTGCTTTCTGCTGAACAGAACCGAAAAATTCTTTTAACGTGCAATATTAGCAGCAGGAATTGAATTGAAACACTTAACAGTTTTGTAGTATTAAGTTTTATTAAATACCGGAATATATGAAATAAGTTGGCTGATTCGGTACTCATATCTACGTACAAAAAAAATTACGATGGTATAAATTTTTTCATCCCTGCCATAGTTTGTGTTGCTTTCTGTCAAAACCATAGTTAAATTCAGACAGATTCTACATGCATCAATTTTTGTTGCTTAGAATTTGATTTTATAATGAAAAAGAGACATCTATATACAAGGCATATATCACTCTTTCTCTCTATCTCTCAAAACTAGAGTATCAAAAAGAGATTTATGTTAGACGGAACATACGGGTTAGAAAATTATTTTAGTAGCATTATGGATACTTAAAGGCTGGCTGAATAAATTGCCATCAGAAAAAGGCGGAATAATTTCCTCTCTCTGCCTCTATACTGAAAATTTTTTTTACGCCGCATGGAAAATTATCCAAAATTTGAAAAAAAAAGAAATACCAAAAAATCATCTTGAATTATATATACAATCAGCATCTGTGACATGAAATGAATATCTGCACTTTCAACTTACTACGAATTTTTTATTTTCTCTCTCATACAATTCTGTATTTGTTCCTGTTTGCAGTTTTATTTTATCGCTGGAGCTGCTGAAGAAAAAAGTTCAACCAACCAAACCAATTATATATGTATCTATGTGCCGATACTTTATTGAGTTTTGAAATTTATTGCAACTGCTGGTTTCTTTTATTTTTTTCGAATGCTACTTTATTTTAGAAACGTGATGCAAATACAGCCATAAAATTTGGTAAACGTAACAAGAACTGAAGTATCGAAAAAGCAAATCAAGGAACATGTAACAAACCCAAAGCAAATTTATGATTGCAAATAGTCATCATTAATTTTATATAAAAACATTCCATACATATAAAAAAAAACTTTAAAATCCATTCATGTTGGTAACTGCAGAACTTGAGAGTTATCAGATAGTTTACAATTTATGTTTACTCCAAAATATTCATGAGGGTGGTAAATATTTCTAGGTAAAGAGAAGAAAATTAAGGTATAGGAAAATTATAAAAAAAAATTTAAGACCGAAAGTACACTCAGGGAAAAGCTGCAACTTAAAAATAAGAATGCGTCACATTAATTCAATAATTTTCAATATAATAGAAAATGGTGTTAATATATTTAAAAATAAATAAAATTAATAAATAAATACTGTAAATTAATATTTTTCCATATTGAAATAAAAAACATGACTAGACTTTCGTTAATGTTTCTTTTCAATTCAATATGGTTTTTATTGATTTTAAGCTGTTTTTTTCTCTGGGTGTACTTTATTAGAGAAATTTTAAACAGGCGTACTCATATGTTTCAATGGCATGATATCACTATGAATGAATAAATGAATGAATTAAGTCAAACACAGGACACTGTGACCAAAGTAGATCTATTGTATCCCTTGCCAGGTGCTAGAGCACCTCTTCCAGACCTACTCTCCTGATGAATCTCAGGATTGCCAGTGGGTCTAGTGTTGGCAGTTCCCAATCCTCCAATAGGTGCTTGCCCAATTGGCTATATCTTCTGTGGCTTAACGCTTCACAGTCCTTCAGAATATGCTCTGGGGCTTCATTGTCGTACTCACAGAATCTTCACAGACTGTTACTCTCAATGCCAAGTCTGCTGAGGTGTTTTCTCAGTCTACAATGACCTGTGTGGAAGCCTGTGAGCATTCTTAGATTGTTTTTACTCAGAGACATGAGAGCTATGAAACGATTTTGGTTATACGTTCCAATCATTAGCTTTGCATGCCTCAACCCAGGGAGATTGAGCCAGAGGTGTTCCCTACTACTCTTGATCTCCGTAGATATATCTTTCCGGATTTTGTCCAATCCGAGTCCGCAAAACGGTTCTGGTCCAACCATGGGTGTACTAGACCCCCTATGATATCACTACTACCTGAAAGTTATCTCAGTTCAAGCTGCATTAGTGAATCATTAGCTTTGCATGCCTCAACCCAGGGAGATTGAGCCAGGGGTGTTCCCTACTACTCTTGATCTCCGTAGATATATCTTCCCGGATTTTGTCCAATCCGAGTCCGCAAAACGGTTCTGGTCCCTATGATATCACTATACTTTATATTATTTTTTTTCATACCTGAAAGTTATCTCAGTTCAAGTTGCATTAGTGAAAATACTAAAGAAAAGTGGCTGTGGACAAAAATTAAATTAAAAATTAGACCGCATCAAATATGTTTATAGATTTATTCGAAATAAAGTCTTTACTTAATTTCAAAAATTGATTGCTTGTTTTTTTTTAAATTAAAACTTAAAATTTTTTATTTTCCTTAAGTCGTTAATTTTCTTATAATGATTAGGAAAAAATATATATAAAATAAATATATAATAAGCTTGAGCTTTCATTACAAAAAAGCTTTCAACAAGTTGTGACATGACCAATCAACACAATTCACGTCTTAAATTCGTATTGAAAAATTGTTGTGTAACTGACAACGTGACCAATCACACCATTTTATTTGTTCTATACTAGAATTTTCTAAAATGGAATAATTTCTAAGGTTTTTGTTTGTATATTTTTAAGCAGAAATATTTGTTATTTTCTGATTCTTAATTTTGATTTATCTTTATTTTAATATTTAAGCGTAAAGATTAGAAATATGTGAATTTTCCTAAATATGAAAATAACATAAATAAAGTATTTGTGTATTAAATAATTGTCAAGCTGGCAAAAGCTTTCATTATGATTTGGGATATCTTCTCGAAAATCCTTTTCATTTGATATCCATAACATCAAGGTTGTATAAATAGTGGTGAGCCCCTTTAGGGCGTCCGGACGTTGATCTCATCTTTTATGTGTATGTACATACATACATATGTACATATATATTTATTGTATCCATATTTTATTTTACACGCAATATAACTTTTATTGCTGTTCGAAAAAGTAGAAATCAGAAATTGATTTTTGTTTCTGCTCAAAAATATTAAAAAAAAAATCAGAAAATAACAATTATTTCTACTTCAATGTAAAAATGTTGGCGTATGAGTTATATGTAATTATAATTTATTTATTTATTAATCATACGTCAATACGAAGAAACGGTGGTTCAGTGTTGCCAGTAGCATTATTTAAATACTTCAGCAAAACATAAAAAAAATTGATTTTCCCCACACGTTAAAAATGTTTCCATATTAATTTTAGTCATTATAATTTAAGGAAAGAAATAAAAAAAAACATTTGTTCTTCTATTTTTTCATGTGCCTTTCTTTATAAGAAGTAACTGTAAGGACTTTTCAGATCCTATAACATTGAAAATATTGTATACTGCATTTGCTCGATCGAGATTGGAATACGGTTTTTGTATGGAGCACCTTTTATGCTGTCCACTCAAATAGAATAGAAAGAATTGAAGAAAAACTTGTGAAATTTGCGCTTCGTGATAATCGTGTCTTGTTGTCCTCCTCCTATTATGATCCTTGTTCGCTGTTGGGTTTAAAACCACTAAGTGTTAGACTAACTACACAGTACAACAGCCAATCTGGGGGGTGAGAAATTCCAAGTCAGGGTGATGGTACTAGGTCAGTATAGTAAAACCCTCAAAGGGTTTGGCGTTCGTATGTGTCAGTTTTTTTATGACCTTTTAAATTTTTTCTTTTTCACTTGTCCGATTTTGATGAAACAAATTTAGAAAAATTAAGAATTACAATTTCTCTAATCTGTTTCTATACCGTTTTCCTATATGTGCAACACTTTCGAAGTTAAAAATAAATTTGTGGAGGCAAAAAAATATTTTTTTGCCTAAAAATTTAAATATTTTTTTTTTTAAATTCATAAAAAATCCAAAATGGAAAAAAGTGCGAAAACTAATTACTTTCGCGTAAAGTCACATAACTCATGAGCAAAAAACACGAAATTATTAACACTTGATCCTTTTTCCGTTTTGGATTTTTTATGAATTTAAAAAAAAAAAATTTAATTTTTAGGCAAAAAAATATTTTTTTGTCTCCACAAATTTATTTTTAACTTCGAAAGTGTTGCACATATAGGAAAACGGTATAGAAACAGATTAGAGAAATTGTAATTCTTAATTTTTCTAAATTTGTTTCATCAAAATCGGACAAGTGAAAAAGAAAAAATTTAAAAGGTCATAAAAAAAAACTGACACATACGAACGCCAAACCCTTTGAGGGTTTTACTATACTGACCTAGTACCATCACCCTGACTTGGAATTTCTCACCCCCCAGACAATAATCCCAAAAATGTTCCACAGTGCTATTCATGAATGTGTAATGTATTTAGAGTGAACTTGTATGGAAGTTTTAAGTGATAAAATGCAACTCTTTCTTTTAAACTTAAATAAAAACTTTGCGAAAAATAATTATCCTGAAAGTAGGTTTGAGGTTTGCAACATTTATGAATTGCCAAAGTTTGAGAAAGAGGTCTAGGGGCAAATTACGGCATTCGATATCGTTCGAAATTTTTTAATTATTTCTATATCTGCACTGAAATATTTTGAAATTCCGTTCGATTTCAAGTGCCATAATTTACTAACATCGGTTCGATTGCAATTTTTTTCTTCGGAGAAAATAGCAATTTTTATAATAAAAATAAGGTTTTATAAAAGAAAAAAAATCATTATGGACTCATTGGATCACTTAAAGAAAAGTATTGAGCAATAAAATTTGCCAGCACTAATAAATTCACTGCATACGTCTTTCCTGTCCCAGATTGTGTGGGAAAATCGAATGTCTGCAAACATTACTACATCTACCTTCTCTCCCTTAACCAGTTTTTCTAGTTCCTTCACATTGCAATGCAAGGGTAATTGTTCATTAAAAATACCCTACAAAAATTCCTTCTAAGGTTTAATGGTACACGGGCCCCAATTCATTTGAACCGCTAAAGGAAATTTTACTATAAATTTCAAATGAGGAATAATGTAGCTGTGGAATATTATTGAAGAGCTTGGTGCACCAATCCTCTCTTATGTAGAAAATCGTTTAAAAACAAAGTAACTGCTGATCATTTAATAGACAGAACAATTTTGGTTATCTCAAAGTTTTTAAAGTAGTCTGTTTTTTAACTCAGTTCATATTAGACCGATTATAAATTTTTTCTGATTGTCTGAGAGGGTAAAGCTTCCTATTGGTCCTATTTCAAAAAAAATTGCGCGGGGACACACGCTAAAATTTTTTTAATTTGATTTTATGATATTCTACCTTTGGTTGTTGTAATTACACAATTTTAAAGTTGAAAAAATGGGTGGTGCCACTCCCATTAAAATTTAATATTTTATTTTAAGTGGTTCTAATGTACCGATTTTTACAAAACTTAACACACACCCTGAGCTCTAAAAAACACAAAATCTTGCATTTAAAAAATGGCCGGAGGCGCGCCCATTTAAATTACTAAAATTTAATTTTAGAAGCCATATTTTCTTTCGAAAATGCTCTATCAGATCTTTGCATTTAAGTCAGTTTTACTTGACTAGTTTTTTTCTACAATTATTTTTCTATACTATATGAAATATATTTTTACTTGAATTAAAATATAAAGTGAATATTTTTTGTAGCATTTTGTACAAACTATTTAATAAAAATATTTAAAGCAGTCATGCTGAATGTACTTTTGCTAGTTTTTATAACTAATTATTATTGTTACAAATTAAGCTGACAAAAACTTTACATATCCATGCCTTAATTATAAAAAGGTGTAACTCCAATTTTTATTTATACTATTTACAATAGTACAGGAGAAGAAAAAAACTGAATAAAAACTAAAGCATTTACATGCAAGAATAATTTTTTAAAATTAAATAAATCTTTTATTTTTAATTGTTACTTACTTCATTCTTGAAGCAGAATTTATTTGTACATTGGCTACCAGAAAACGTTAAAAACGCGATTTCAAAAAAAAAAAACAATTGAGATATCCTTTTTTTAAATTAATCCATCGATATATTTAAAACAAACACAATCCTAAAAACCAACTGACTTTGCAGTATTTGACCTGAAATTAATGTTTGCGTTGAAAAAAAAAACACACGCACACAAGGTGATGCATCTAATAGTCGCTACAAAAATTATATCCATTGGCAATTGTGATCTTAAGAACTAAAATAATTCCTAGATTTATGTCTTAATGGTATTTATAAAGTCTTAATGGTATTAACTACTTTTTTATTCTTAAATAATCTATGTGATGATTTCCTTTTAAAATTATATATTATGGCATGTGCTAGAAAGATCTCCCTATATTTCATGTTAAATACTTAAAGAAATAATGTAGCAGATGTGTTAACCATAAAATGTTTAACATTCAAATGTGGCGAGTTGAAAACTAAAAATGCAACAGAAAAAAATGTGTATTAACTGCAACTGCAACACACAAAACTTTTGTTTGTATGAGTTTGGAATGAAAATAACTACCCCGTAGTTCGTGGAATATAACATTAATTTAGCCTTGGGAGGCAATAAAAATTTCATTCTTGATAAAATATAAAATATGTTTTATTTAAAGAAAAAAAAAAATGGTTTTATTAAGTAACTTTTATATACCAAAAAAAGTTTAAAATTTCCAGCTCTGCAGTTGTGTTTTTAGTTTTCTGATTTCTAATACTACTTTATTTCTTTCTTATATAGAAAATATATTCAATTAACAAAGACAAAAATTAGTTTTATTTATTTAAAAGTTTAAACTGTCCAGCTCTGGAGCTTTGTTTCTTAGCTTTCTGATTCTAATACTAATTTATTTCTTTTTATGTTTACTTAACAAAAACAAGAATTAGTTTTATTTAGTTACTTTTATATACCAAAAAGAGTTTAAAACTACCAGTTCTGGAGCTGTGATTTTTAGCTTTCTGATTTCTAATACTAATTTATTTTTTTCTTATATAGAAAATATATTTACTGAATAAAAACAAAAATTAGTTTTATTTAGTTACTTTTATATACCAAAAAATTTTAAATTTTCCAGCTCTGGACCTGTGTTTTTTATTTTTCTGATTTCTACCACCAATGCATTGCTTTCTAAATAATAAAAATATAAAACATATTTAGTATCGAAAGAAAAAGAAAAAAATAGTTTCACCCGGCTACTTTTGCACTTTCCAACCCTGGAATAATTTTTTTAGATTTTTCCGAATTTGTATACCAATATGTTTCTTTTAAAACTATAAAATATTTTTAATTTATAGAGAAAAAGAAAATCATTATTTTATTAGGTTACTTTTATATAACAAAAATAGTTCAGATTTTCCGACCCTGGGTTTGTGTTTTTTAATTTTTTTATTTTAGATAAATAAAATAATAAATAGGTCTACTTAACAAAAAAAAAAAAAATTGTTTTATTAAGGTACTTTTATATACCTAAAACAATTTAAATTTTCCAGCTCTGAAATCCTCTTTTTGATCTTGCTAATTTTCAATACCAGTCTATTTCGGACTATTCCTGATACATCAGCTTAGGACCCAAGTCTTTAGCTTCCCTGGGAGCTTCGGAAAAACAATTTCACATACAGACAGACGGACATCGCTTATTCGTCTTCCCTATGCATGAGGATCCTGAATATATATATATACTTTATGGGTCACATATTAATATTGTGGAAATTACACACGGGCTGACACTTTTTGTGAAGGGTATGAGAAGCTAACTTTTTTTTATTCTTAAAAATCCAATTATATTTAATTTTTAAGCAGATTTTTTTTGGGGATTCGAACTAACAAACTGCGGCAATACAGGCCAGCACACTAGCCACTCGAATACAAGGTCACTCATATTTTGAAAGTATAAGTACCACTAAAGCTAAAGTTAATATCTAAATAGAGTTACTATTTGATAGGTGTAAGATCCAGCCATACCGAACTTTTTAAGTGCCCTTTATTAGAATACAAGAACGATTCAATTGACTTGACAAAAGACTTAGACAACAGCTTACGGTGTGTATTTTTTCACCACACACTACTCCCGGTTTTGTCAAGTCATAGGATGAGTTCACCGGAATTGCTCTTCACAATAGTTTTAAACATATTAATTTTAAGCTGTTCTGCTACAGTTATGGAAATACTTCTTTTGAAAAGTTTAATGGTTTTTTTGGAGCTTAATTTTTCCATATTAGAGCGATCATAGTTCTTGATGAGGCGGGTCAATACTAGGACGGTATACTTGAGGTCAGTGACCTATAGAGCAAAACATTAATCTCCTTGAAACAGAAACACCGATGTATCATACTTTAAGATCCGACTGTAAATGCCGAAGCTTGTTACTCATAGAATTAGAGCCAATTTTTTTAAAACGAAAACGTTGAACGTTGACAAATTTTATATGAAAAAAATGTAAATTACAAAAGCAAAATAATTAAAAAAAATTGTCAACTCTTAATGTTTTCGTTTTAAAAAATTTGGCTCTAATTCCATGAGTAACAAGCTTCCACATTTACAGTCGGATCTTAAAGTAAAAATTTGGCCCTTAATCAACTAAAAACTCATCGATTAGGCTTGCGATACAAAACCTTATTTTGCATCGCTCAGTCGAATTGGACAAATTTCAAGCCGTGATTAATATCTACGAGTACAAAGTTTTTCAGCAAATATTCCATTTTGAAAACATCAGAACTGCAGAAATCTGTATACATTCACATTTCGTTATAACCAGTGTTCATTATGACCAATACCAACTGTTTATTCTTCATGCTAATGGTAAAGACTTTAATGAACAAATTTCCGAACAATGTTTGTATAAATTTCACACTGGCCTGTAATCGAAACTGACCTACTTAAACTGTGCAAATAAATAAAAAACAATACAAATAAACTTGGTGGGATATGAGTACTTTTTGCAATTTATATCATTTTGAATATACATAAACACAGTGATGAGCAAAAAGTTATCAAACACACAATCTAAATGTAGTTTCCCAAACATATGTATGTTATGTAAGGATTAAGGCGTTTCGATAAACTTTGGTATTAAAATTGCCTGGCGCTGTGCAGCACCGAACAGAACAACTGCACTATGAGAAATATATTGTTATTTTTAATACACTGAAAACAAAAATATTTATGTCTTAAAATTTAGAATTTTCCTTGTGAATTTAGTAAGGGTAATAGATTTCTGTAATTTTTGATCCTGAAATCATGAGCTGAGCACATATTTTGGAGAGTTAGGTGTAGACAAACTGTACATCTCAAGCCAAGGCATGTTCATATAAGCTAGACTCGCCTCAATTTGCACTGAAAATGTGTTCTGGGATGTCGAAAAATGTAGTGAAAATATGTGTTGACATCTAAGGGAGTTTAAATTTACAAGCGGCGAATAGCAGTCACTTGGCCTATCGAGACCAGTTGGTATGAATTCGTCTTGTCTAAAGCCACAAAGTTGCATGTGGGAAATATTATTATTAAGCCGACAGCGCTTAATCAACGTGTGCTTAAGGATATAAGAAAAACTCTTTACTGAATTTTTTTAAAATAAAATTTCCTATTTTGTGCTGGACTTTATTTTGGATAGTTATACTGAAGATATACTGAAGAATGAAATTGAAGTCCAAAAAAATAATTAAAATAAACTCAATAAAAGACGCCCTCAAAATAAAGTTTACATTTGATTAGCTTAATGCAAGACATATTTATACATTCATATTCGTCTCAATTCGCTTTGACAAATATGTTCTTGTAATGCCACAAAATTTGTATTGACATCTGAGAGGCCAACTGGTATGAATTCGCTTTTGCTTACAGCGTGATCGTAGCAATCTGAGGGGAATGCGGGCAATGTCAATCGGTAGTGTGGTGCCTGGACATTCAATCGCTATGGAGCGTTGCTCAACGATTTTTTGATCTTAATAGACGTGTAAACTAGCAGAATTTCCTTCACTTTCCTTAACATAGTGTCCCCACCTGATGAATTTATATCATGATGAATGTCAAATTGATATCACGATGAAAATTCTTCACCTATAGACTAAATTTATTAATATTATGGCAGCGTTATGATATAATTATCAGAGCTCACGGCCTGATAAATTCATCTTGATATCAAATGTCATTTTATATGTTACTGTACATTTAATGTTTATTTATTAAAAAATTTTCATTTAAAAAAACGGCGCAACAATTATTTGTGGCGAAAAAATTAAACAACACGCAAATTAGATATTTTTGGCAAGTACTTTTCAAATATTTGTTTGATTCATCATGATATAAAATCATCAACGTCTACCCCTTTGTGTTGATATTAATGAAAAAATGACAGTTGCTCTGCCGGCGTCATATTACGAGTTATGATATAAAATCATCAGGTGTGGACACTAGGTGAGTGACTATATTGTGCAGGGAATGACAAAAGTATCGTTTTAAGTACTACTTGATTATTAGCCGTTAAATAACTATTAATTTTAAACTGAATACGTATAAGTATAAGCATCCAACAACTATGTTCACACACATTTTTTAAATTAGGCAGCAACTAAAATTTATGGACTGTGTGAGCTACAATCACACGAACGAATATAAAAATATTCTGACTATTAAATCGACTACAAATGCGTGTATACAGGGCTCTTTTATTTACACACACGCATAAGGCATGTTTTCAAACAACCCCACATAACTACAACCAAACATTTTCCATTCCATTTTATATACACAAATGAATGAATGATGAATAAATATCCCGAGTATTAGCGTATTCTTTTTTGTGGGATTAAATATCCATAGCCTGAGCATAAACATACTCAGATTGAAAGTATGAGAGAGAGAGGGTTGAGTCTCTCTTAGCTTGATACGCAGGTGTCTTTTTATTTTCAGTTGTAGCGTATTTCAGTTTTTTGACTAAACGAACTAGAGATGCTTTTGTATGTTGGAATCGACTTTAGTCATATTTGCTTGAGAGAAAATATGTGAGCGTATAAATTGTTTGCACTACAATTAGGATTATGCGCAGTTGCTTAAGTTAAGACTATTTACTTATGTATATATTTTTTTCAGTACACATTATCATACTCTGGTATGGTTTGTGATGTCGGACTTTACTTTTTACGATGAAAGGGGACATGCATATAGGGGACATACAGTTGCAGCGAATTCAGAGTGCTATGGGGAGACAGCAGACGACTGCTTCGCGCCTAATCTTTAAAATTTTCGTATCTATGTATAAAGAAAGAACATGGTTCCGTCGTGGTTACATCCTTAAAACAATAAAATATTTTTTTTAAATCTAAATTCTGTATGGGTTTCATTGCAGGTGGAAGACTTTGATAAAACTCGGCATGCGTTTTTTCATTCTAGAAAATGCACATAACAAATTTGAAGACTTCTGCTTGAATAGAAATCTATTTATATTGCAAAGGCGGTAGGCGTGGTCGACTTTGATTACACGCCATTATTTCCTAATTTAGTCACTATAATACTCGCTGAAAACTTTAAGTGATCCAGGACCACTCCCTACAGTTTTTGCACAAAAATTTATGAAGTCATCCCACTGAGCACTGTCCTGGACTTTAAATTGTGGAATCTATCTCACATCTACAGTTTACAGAAAGTTTAAACAAAATATCTGCCATGTCTGTCAAAAGCTGCCAGCTTTTACGAAGTCCATCTGTCGAAATGTGATCAGCTATTTTGCTCTACGATTATTTGGACTATATAATAAATAAACTTATTATGTGTTTAAATAGTTAATTAACTTTCTTTGGATAAGGGGCTTACTTATTTTTAAATCGAGTCACTAAACATACACCTTCTTTTGAGACACCCTGCACTTAGATATAAGCAAATTTCTACTTTTGTATTTAATACACACCAAGTATGCTACTTTCGTGTCCATCGCTGTTTATTACATTACATTTGCACATTGTAAAAATTTGATGCAAGGCTGCATGTACATACATACTCGTATGTATTAGAGGCCTGCGTAAGCAGTCTTGAAATGCAAATATGTACGTCTTGTTTTTTAAATGGATTGTCGTCGCATGTATTATACTAAACCAATAATAAATGCTGTCGTCTAAAGGTAGGATCACACGATTGACGCAATGCACCAATTATTGGTTCATTTTATACGCCAATCGTGTGATTTCACAATTTATTGCCTCATACGACAATCGAAAACAATATTGTGCTGATTTATCGCAATCAAATGCAACTCTGGTGCGACAATCGTGTGAACGGTTGATAGGCAACCATGCCCCAATAAAAATTTAAAAAATGCACCAATATTTATTGTGTTCTCGAGCGGCAATCAAAGTAGCCAATACGCGACAATTTCTTAAATTAATTTATTTTGTTCGTGTGTTCCAAGTGTTGTCATAAGTATCGAGTTAAACTTACTATATGTATATGTAATTATAACTTATTTGAAACGTTAGCATGGAACTGTGAGCCAATCTTAACCCATATACATATTTAGTTTTTATTCGTTTAAAAGAACGAAAATTGACTCTGCTTTGTATATTTAAGGAGCACAAAATATACAAAGCAGATGCAATTTCATTTGTTTTAAAACAATAGACCATTTTCATGTACAAAATAAAACAGACAAAAAATCATTTCTTTTTAAAAGAAACCCGTTTACAAGTAAAACAAAATAAACTAAAAACAACCAAAACAGCTGTTTGTTTCTGTTGCCGTAGAACAATCGTGTGACTGGGCTGCGGCAATTATTACCACAAATTCATTCTTCGCCAATCTGCGACAATCAAATTTTTATAAAATGGGGCAATCATGGGACAATTTTATTATTGTACACCAATTTACCACAATAAAAATTGGGTAAGATTGGTGTATTTCCGGCAATCGTGTGATCCTACCTTAATAAGCGAAGCACGATGGATGTATTGATGTTCGTGTATATGAGTGTTAACAAGCGATGACGCGAAGACTTCTTGTTCATAACAAACACTCAAAAGAAGTAATGTCTTCACCTTTGATGAGTGTAGGATTGTTATTTTGAATATTATACGTTTGAGTGTGTGTGTGTGTAAGATGTAGATGGTAAGCTATTTATTATGTTGTGTTTAAGGGTGGTTTTTTAAAGCAATCGCACACATCTAATGTCAATACATGTGTGCGTTTGTACGTGCACAGAAAAATGAAAGAGCATACACAACGTGTGTGTGCATGTACATGCATGACGTTTGCATAGTTAGGCGCCCATGCGTAGGAAGAAGCAAGCATCATAAATTCTTTCGTCACGAAGTATTTGCTGCTTTATGTGTACAATAACTGAAACAAATGTTTTGCAAACAGTGTTTTTCAGCGTCTGTTTTAGAATACTTCACTGCAGTAAAGCATTTGAAAAATCCCTAATGTCTTAAAAGTTCTTGTAAGTGAACTGTTGCAGGGGTCTAATATGTATGTAGACATATATTGCTAGTTTTTTGTTTTATTTTCACAAATATGCAAATAACCACATGTTTAATTAGAAATAAGAAGATTTAATTTATTTCTGTTTAATTGGGTGAAAGACGATTTATATTATTTTTTATAAATAACACTTTAAATATTGAACTAATTCATTTAAGAAAATCAAAGCAGCTTTCAAATTTAATTCCAGCAACAATTAAATAAGTACATATGTATACATATGTATATAAAAAGTCTTATAATAATCTGTGCAATGAAATAATATTAAATTTGTAATTTATGAATTTATGCGCTTAACCACAGAAGCTGATGCCATAAAGATGATTGAACAGTTTGTTATTATCACAGGAGGTTTGAGAGTCGAGTTCGTCTTTTTATAAATTATAAAGAGAAATCAGTTTCGCGGCCTAAGCAACAAATTTTTTTCGGCCTCCACATTGACTCGTCTTAACAGCAAAAATTTTTCTTAACATATTTTTATATTATTAAAGCTGTACCAAAAAACACAAATGCAAGACAGTAACAAACACATTTACATACATTTTCAGATATTTTCTTTACAGCTTTTGAACAATCCTGGCAATTTATTCAGCAGCATGTTGGTGGCTTAAACTGTGTCACACAGCATGAAAACACTATTTTACTTATTTACTATTTTTTTAAGCTGTGAAGAAATATAATGCAAAGTGTTATAAATAATTTAGTAACTTCAAGCAGCAAAATACAAAAAAAAAAAAAAAAAATTAAAAGCCACGATGGCAAACACACATTTAAAAGTTTCACTGCAATTTGACATTAACAACCAAGAGTTGAAAAAATCAACCAAAACTTAAACATTTAAGAACTAAACTGACTTTGAACGATTAAAATAATGCTGGCAAGAATTGTTTAAACATTCAGGCTTGCTTAAGCAAATATTTTTACGAATAGTTATTTAATTGTAAGTAACTGAAGAAATACTGAATTTTCTTATCTATTTAAAGAACTCTAACAAACTTTTCTCTCAAGTATTTCCTTAATGGGCTATACATATCAGTAAAGTCTTTGAAGGTAGTTAGGAAGCTTAGTCCTGAAAAACTTTTTGATTCGAACACTCACTTGTTAAGTCATTATACACCGAAAAAATATATAACGGGCTCTTATACCCTTCACCAAAAATGGTAAAGGGTATATATAGGTTTGACATTCCATGTGTAATTTGCACAATATTAATATGCGATAAATAAAGTATATATATTCTGGGTCCTTATGAATAGGGAAGACAAATAAGCGATGTCCGTAAGTCCGTCTGTGTGTACGTGAAATCGATTTGCCGAACCGCCCAGAAAAGCTGAAGCTTGGACTGGTGTATCAGAAATTCTTCGAAATAGATTGAAAGAGTGAAAATCAGCACAATCGAAAAGACGGTTTCAGAGCTGGAAAATGTAAACTTTATTTTGCCATGTCAAGGTAACTAGCAACAACTAATATTTGTTTTTTGTTTTTTTTTGTTAAATAAACACATTTTATATTTTAGTAAGAACAAAATTGGCATTGAAAATCCAAAAATATTTTGTCAGGGTTGGAAAATTGATTTTTTTTGGTACTACTAAAATATTGTTTAATTTTCTCTATAAATTAAAAATATTTTATATTTTTTAAATAAATAGATTGTAATAGCAAACACAAAACTATAAAAGGATTATTCCAGAGATGGCAAACTTAATTTTTTTTATATAGAAAAAGCTGGGTCAAACTAATTTTTTTCTTTTTCTTTGTAAATTAAATATATTTTATCTTTTAGAAGAGAAGGAGTTTGTTATACAAATTTCTATAATATGAAACAGCTCCAGTACTTGAAACTTTTAAAGCCTTTTTTTTTTTTTTTGATATAACTATAAAAAACTAATTTTTTTCTTTGTTAATTAAACATATTTTATACTTTATAACGTAACAAATTAGTATTAAAATCAGAAAAATCAAAAATAAGGTTCCGGAATTACAAAATTGTAATTAAATTTTTTGATAAAAATTATGCTCTGAGCACAATTATGTTTCAAAGCAATGGTCATACGGTGATAGGTTGCAATGATTTCTTATTAATTTTTAGTGAATTGAGATAACATAAAACATATTGCTGAAGAACAGTCATGGCTACAAAATTTATTGATTTATTGCATAAATACGTGAAATCGGTTTTCCGAAGCTCCGAGAAAAGCTAGAGACTTCGGTCTTGGGCTTTTGTATCAGAATTCGTCCGAAATAGATTAGTATTAAAAAAAATCGAAAAGACGATTTCAGAGCTGGAAAATTTAAAGTTTATTTTGTTATGTAAAAGTATTTAGCTAAAATTAATTTTTGTGTTTTTTCATAAATAAATACATTTTATATTTTAGTAACAATTAAATTGATATTAAAAAAAAATAAAACAAAAAAATTATACTAGGGTTGGAATTTTTTTTTTGTATATAAAAGTAACATACTAAAGTACCTCTTTCATTTTCTCTATGAATGAAACATATTTTATATTTTAAAATAAATATATTGGTATAACAGAATACAAAAATCTAAAAGGATAGTTCCAGGATTGGAAAATTTAAGCTAACTAGGTCGAACTAATTTTTTTTTTATAAATTATATATATTTTATCTTTTAGGAGGAAAAAATTTGGTATAAAAAATTTCAAAGATATAAAACAGCTCCCGAGCTGGAAAATTTTAACTTTTTTTGGTATACACATAAGTAACTATAAAAAGTAAATTTTTCTTTCTTTGTTAATATAATATATTTCATATTTTATGACGAAATGAATTAGTTTTAAAATCAGATAAATCAAAAATAGGATTCCAGGGTTGGAAAATTTAAATTTTTTTTATGGTGAAAAATTATGTTCTGAGCACAATTATGTTTCAAATCCATGTTCATTCAGTGACAGCTTGTAACGATTTCTTATTAATTTCTGGTGAATTGAGATAACATAAAATATATCGGTAAAGACAAGTCATAACTACAAAATAAAACAAAAGAACATATTCCATTTCCCTGCAAATGTTCCTTTCTGCTGAACAAAACCGATAAATTTTTTGGGAATAAATAGTTTACATAACATCGCGCTATATGTGCCATATTGGGAGTAGGAATTGAATTAAGTTTTATTAAATTAAAAAAAAAATTATATAATGTGTATGTATGTATTTATGTATATGTACAAATAATCAATAAGTACGTCGTTTGGCTGTATAATATTTTTAATTTAATAATTTGATCTTTTATTTTTAAATTTTTTTTTTAAATTGTCACTTTTTGTAAAATTTATGCTTTTACAATTTTCTTAATACTTGAATTTTCCCTTCAATGGTCTTTGTACTGGTATTTCCAGTTAGGCTTAAAATGTTTCTGTAAAATTTAATTCAAAACTATCAACACCTGTACGGCTGTTTTTATTTGCAATTACAATCAATCACAGAGCATGTCTGCGAATCAATGTTCCGCTTAGTAAGAGGAAAATTCTTCACATTGTCAGAAAAATTCACAAGACCTGTGAGCCCTGAACAGTTGTAAAAACGACATGAGTAAGCTGGCGCACACAGTTATATGAGCTTTGTTGTTGTAGTCGTTTCTGATATACATGTGCACCATTCGCATCAAAAAAATTACTTCCACCTATTTCTTATAAAGGGTGTTTTTTATTGAGGTATAGAACTTTAAGTTGGCATCACTTTTTTAACTGGCGGCCATTTTGTCAGCTGTCAAGTGATTAATATTTAGTTTGGTTTGCCATTTCATCATGAACAGGTTGACAAAAGAACAACGCTTGCAAATCGTGCAAATTTATTTCGAAAATAATGGTTCAGTTCGCGAAGTTTACCGCAAGCTCCGTCCATTTTATGGTCGACATAATCGTCCATCAGAGCAATTAATTCGGTTAACCTGTCAATTGGCCACCAAGATCGTGTGATTTGACACCATTGGATTATTTTCTTTGGGGATATGTGAAGTCGCTCGTCTACGCCAACAAACCAGAAACGTTAGGGGACTTGGAAGCCAACATTCGTGGCGTTATTGCCAACATACGGCCCCATATGCTCGAAAAAGTGGTTGAAAATTGGACCTGTAGAATTGGCTTTATTCGAGCCAGCCGCGGCGGCCACATGCCCAAAATCATATTTAAACGTTAATGGCATAAAATTATCCTTCTAATAAAGCCAAATTGATGGACATTAAAATGATTTTCTTGTGTTTTATTTCAATTCGAAGTTCTATATCTCTAAAAAAACCACCCTATATCTTCGGGAGGAAATTAACATTTAAATAAGAATGCAACTTAAAAAAATTCATTTCGTGTGAATCGTAGTGTTAATGAAAATGACTTTTATGTCTGTGCATACATAATCGCAGTTTTAACTTCGTGTAAATAAAACATGATGTCAGCTTCCGCAGACAAACTTCATATTTTTTATGCTTCATATTTTATTTTATACACATTCCGTTCTCACTATAACACGCGAAAAACTCATTTACATTCCCAGATTAAACTTCATAACAATACTCATGTTGCAAAAGGAATTTGGCCGAAGTGAAGGATTATTAATTATAATGTCTGTAATACGTGTAGTCCTTTGACTTTTTTGTAGGAAATTTTTTTCTTGTGATTCATGTTATTTTATAAAAAATAGTGAGGACAATTATTGAAACTATTATGGAAATAAAATTGGAGGAGAACCTGAATTCGAATGTTTACGAAATGAAAACAGAAACTACTACGACAAATTATTGTTTTAATAAATTAAACATAAAATAAGCATAGCGTCGCTTAAAATCCAAAGGGCACTGGTATTAAAACCCAAAAGTATAGTACGAAAAAATTGGTCGTTATTAAATAAAATTTCGATTTTTAATTTTCATTAAATCTTAAACATTAGATGTATTTTTAATATTGGTTGGTTTGCTGGTTAAAGCTAAAATTTTAATTCCCATAAAGTAAAACTTTTTTTATAAAATGTAAAAACATTGAAAGCTAAACGCAAAAAAGCAAAACTATTGAAAACAACCCCCTCCATATTTTTGTATTGAAAATGTTAAAATTATTGTGCGCTGTATTTCTTTCTGGAATATATTTAATTTCCTTTGCTTTTATTTCCTGTACTTTTTAGACATTATTTTATATTTATATTTTCGCTATTGCGTTCTTCTGGTTCACTTATTGCAGGCAAAGCTAATTTATTTAAAGTTACTTTATGTCGGTTCTTGCAGCCATTTTTTTTAAATTTTACTTTCCGTTAAAAGTTCACAAAATGTTGTTACATTTACATTAGCAATACAGTGCTTGCCATAATTTTAGCAGCAGTGTGGAAATAAATGCAGGACATGAAGGAAAATAAATTATTGTTTATCTTTTAATTATAATGTAACCGGATTGATAAAAAATTTTTGTAAGTAAACAGTTTTTTAACAGTTCATATGTTGATCGTCATTCCCTCTTTACAACGTCGCACACTGGGCCCAAATATCCTTTTTTTGCAAATTAGTTCATATCTCCACAACTATAATAGTAAGGGCCACTAAATTTGCTTTGCACAACTCTTAAAACAAATTACATGTTTCGTTAAAGTCTTAGCGTTATAGGAGGGGAAAGGGGTACCCCACCCCTAATAAAGTAATTATCTTTTTCTTATATCTGCCGAACAACAAGACTGAGGCGCACTAAATTTGATGTGAATAATTCTTAGTACAAATTACATGTTCCAACAAAATCTTGGCGGTACCCCCCATACAAAGTGATTATTAACTAATTATTTTTAATGATGAAATACCAATGCAGCAACAAAATGCTTTACCAACAAAACAAGCAAAAGTTCATGATTTTTATAGCTATGCTATTTATTGCGCGATACAGGAGTTAGGACGTGATTTTCGTAACAAAAAATAATTCACACTATTACATTTATAAATTTATTTTTGCTTTGATTTCTTTGTACTTAAAAGCAGAGTGCGAAAACAAACGAAACAAATTGTTTGATTTTGGTTTGTTTCGGTTTTTGAAGTGAGTGAAACGAAGACAAAACAACAACAATGAGAACGATTGCTTAACTTGTTTTTGTTTTATTTTTGCACATGAATACAAACCAGAGAACACAGCCAATCGGCTGTAAGCCGGCAAACAGCCGCCGCCGGCCACAAAAAAAAAATAAATTTATTTTTTTTATTCACGTACGTTCCTGATGAGTTTCTGCCATTGACTGATTTCGAATACGAATTACACCAAAATAGATTATTTAACAAGCCTAAGAAAGTTAGCTCATGTCAAACACGTTATTTTTTCAAATCATTATTATATATAAATACTAATAGGTGATTCTAGCATAGAAACTCACGGAATTCGCACATTTCTAATAATCAAAAAAAAAAAAAAAATGACAACAGCAACAGCAACCACAACAATAAAAGTGTTAGAAGAACTCGCTGAGAGCGTATTGTTGATAAATTCAAAACGTGAGGCTATTTGAATGAATGGCTGAACTTGATAATTGCACAGAGTTTTTAGATTTTTTTTTTGCTTATTTTACAAGTTTTCTCTCACAATTTCCAAAAATTACAAAAACACCGTTACCCATATGGGCAATTCCACAGAATGTCACTTACGATGACTAATAAATTAATCTTTATTTCAGATCAACTCGGTTAGATTTTTCTTTATCATTTAATAAAGATAGAGCTACTTACGCTCCCTAAAAATACATAAAGAAATAAGGAAAAATCAAAATTTTTTCTGATATTGATTGGTCATCGTACATGACATCGTACGTGACATTCTGTGGAATTGCCCATATGAGATTTTTTTGCATGGTGATGCAGAATTTTGTGCACTTTAAGCGAGTACTTTCAGTTTTCATGGTACTTTAATTCTTTTGATTAAAATCCGCGAAATCACCGTCTTTGGCCGCCATGTGCGTATACAATATAATTCTTTAAGAAAATTTTTCAAAATACATGCATATGCATGTGTGTGTGTACATGTATGTGTACTGTACGTACATATATACTTATATAAATTCGCTTGCCCTTTCGTTATACGTTGAAGTGTACACCAAAATGGCGCCCTAAACGATTATACTACAAAACGTGCTGGATTAATGTGGTCAAGCTAAGAAAACATGCAATATCATGCTTAAATTGCAATTAAACTGCGAAGTAATAAAGAAACAAGAATATGTTATAAAACAAATAAGTATGTATGTATATAGAAGGAAGCAATAACTGCAACAAACAAATAATTTTAGTTTCGTTTAAATGTTGCTGCAGACAAATGTCTTAATAAATGATGAAGAATGCTGAACTACTCGTAAATTCATGGTTGTATAAATGGAAAAATATATATATTTATATGCTGTACATACATTTATGTGTACGTACGAGTATATTCAAATACAACGTTTCATGAGCTTAAGTCAGCATGATAATGCATCTGTAATTGTCACAAAGTATTAAACAAAAACATTAAGTTGATTTTGATGAAGTGTTTGTTGGTTCCCAATTTTCTCTTTTTTGAAAAAAATAATAAAAAATAAGGAACATAATAAGATATAAGGCAAATATAATTTTTCACATAAAACTAATGCCGAAGATTAAGAAAGTTGTAATTTTGAAATATAGAACAATTTGTGTAAAGCAATAAAGGAAATAAAATGGCGACACTGTTGTCTCACACTAATGAAAAATCTTAAATATGTTTTTGTTTAAATTTCTTTGTTATATTTTTGTGTTATTTTTACAACTGGTACTTATAAAAAAAATTTACTTTTAATAAAAGGTACTTTTTCAAATTGGTTCCTTTTACAAAAAAAACTTTTCACATTGGTTCAATTTGTACAAAAAGTATTTTTACGAAATATAGTTTTTCCAAAACGATCATATGTAAGGTACTTTTTACAAACAGTAACTTAAAAAAAGTATGATTTGCAAATCATATTTTTACAAATGGAACCTTTTTTACCTCATAAAAATATTTTTTGCCAAAGGTACTCTTTACAGAAGGCACTTTTTGGAAAAGGTACTTTTTATAGAAAGGTAGTTTTTGAAGAACGTACTTTTAAAAGAGGTACTTTTTACAAAAGATACTTTTTACAAAAGGTACTTTTTACTAAAGGTACCTTTTACAAGAGGTACTTTTTACAAAAAGTACTTTTTAAAAACAAAAGCAGCAACAGGTACTTTTTCCAAAAATTACTTTTTACAAAAGATAATTTGTATAAAAGATACTTTTTACAATAAGTACTTTTTATACAAAGTACTTTTTGAAATAGGTACTTTTTGCAAAAGTTAATATGTACATTTGTATGTATGTTTTTGCAAAAAGTACAGTTTATAAAGGATTAAGCTAATTTTCACAAAAAGTACTTTTTACAAATTGTTCTTTTCTCAAAAAGTACTTTTTAACAAGGTGATACATACAAAAGGTAGGAACTATAAAGGGTTAATGTATGATTTGCAAATTATATTATTACAGAAAGCACTTTTTGCAAAAGGTACTTTTTGAAGAAAGTACTTTTAAAAGAGGTACTTTTTACAAAAGTTACTTTTGACAAAAGGTAGTGTTTATAAAAGCCACGAAAAGTACTTTTTACTAAAAGTACTTTTTATAAAAAGTTAAGTTAATTAAAAAAAAGCACTCTTTACCAAAGGTACTTTTTTCAAAACTCACTTTTCAGAAAAAGTACGTCTTTCAGAAGGCCCTTTTTACGAAAAGTACTTTTTACCAAAGGCACTTTTTACCAAAGGTACTTTTTATATGGTAAAACTGTACCAAAAGCTATTTTCACAAAAGGTACTTTGTACCAAAAGTAAAAAGGTCCTTTTTACAAAATGGAATTTTTTTACAGAAAATGCAACTTCCGCAAATAATGCATTTGAAAAGTACGATTCAAAAGCAAAAATTTTTGCAAAAGGTACGTCTTAAAAACTACTCCAGAAACCTATTTTCACGAAAAGTACTTTTTCGAAATTCACATGTTTTTTTTTTAAATATCTTTGTATTCAAGAATTTTTTTTAAACTGCTTCCAGTTCCTCTTTCCTCTCCAGTAGTTTTTGAATTTCTACGGCCGTATTTAGAAAAATTAATTTTGGTATACAAAAGATTTACAAAACAAATTTGGCATTGAAATTAGCGTGTTAAACATTTTGTAAACCTAAATTATTTTATTTTCTAAATAAGGCCTCTAATGTTTAAGGAGCAGATCGAAAAAATAAACTTTTAAAAGTAAGTAAGTAGTGATGAGGGAAGTTTTTCCCCATATAATTGTAATGTAATTGAAGTGAATTCATTTGCTTTTATTCGTTCTTATTTTAAAGATGCACAAAGCAATAATTTTTTTTGACAAGGTATTGTTAACCCCAATTGAATTTAAAATTAAAAGGAATTTAGTTATTTTTTCATATAAAACCCTGTGCTATGCAACATAATCGTAGTTTTCTAAATGCTTAAAACTATTTTTCGCAGGAATTAAAGTTGTCACGCATACATTCAAGCACGTGCAAGGGGAAACAAATCCATTGGCTTTCTCGCTAAAAACAAAAGTTGCAGCAAGTGAACACCAAAATGAAAAAAAGAGGATAGAAAGAAAAACCCATTTACTGCAGCCAAACCAAACCGCACATTGTGGTCGTTGGTTTTTATGCGCACAAAAATTTAAAAAATGCGTTGCGTACTTCTTATTTCCTCATAAATTTTTTTATTTTCTTTCCTTTTGCAGCTTTAATGGGTCTCGTATAAAAACTTTTCTCTGGCTGGTAAAAACTGATAAGACGCAGCGATGATGGGTTTCAAGCAAAGAAAAAAATTGTTTTAAATAACCGAAATTATGCAGTGAATACATTTAGGATTTAACTAACAACAAATACGTTTGTGAAATTTAAAATAAGAAACAAGAAACAAAATGCCAACTGTTGGGTTATTAATTTCGTTTAGCAACAAGTAAACAAGGAAAAATATATGTACATACACTAGCTAAAACCCGGTGTGCTTTGCTTTAACATATAGGTTTTGTGTTGAAAAGAAAAATATTTTTATATATCGCTAATTTACTCAAACAACGTGGCGTTGGCAGAATTAATTAGCACGTTGACTACCAAACCCAAGGTCCTGGGTTCGAGACCAGTTACCGACAAAGACATTAAATAAAAACACCATGCATTTTTCTGATGTGCATTAGTGTCCTTTTTCCTTTTGTGTCAGTAGTTATAGGAAAGTTCCAGTGATGAGGGCATAGACACTGGTGACTTAACTATACCGACTTAAGCGGATACTAATCCTAATGTAACATCAGAGCGCACTCCTTCGACGGTATTGTGTAGCAGAGTCATCAGCGAAGTAATATAACCAATAAAATGGCTACAAAACACAACTTTAAAAATTTAATACGACTCATTGACACCAGAGGCGCTGCAACACTGCATTTATTAATAACGTGCAGTTCATGCCAGAAGCATGGATTTGCCAAATTTATGCCATACAATTGTAAAGACTGACACTGGAACTTAGTTATTGTGGTACAACATTTTGAGTTTATCCCATATTCGTTCACAAGACATATCGAAACAAATACTTTTTCTTTATGGGAGGTGCCACACCCACATATTCAATTCGCAATTGATTTATATGACAATGCACATTATAAAAAGCTTTACTCACACAAAGTTTTAAGTTTTTTGCTGCGTTAATTTCAAAGATATTCCAAAGTAAAACGTTTTTTTATATCAACTATTTGCTTTAGAACAATTCATAAAATCAGTGCAGTAACTTCTGTAAAATCTCAAGTCTCTTACCCTGATATTTCAAAATAAATATTTTCTATGCATGCATATATGGGAGCTGCCACGCCCACTTGTCTACTCCTGTGTAGTGAAACCATTATAAAAAGAGCTACTCTCACAAAATTTTAATAATTATTTTTTTTTAGTTTCATCAATATCCTAATATAAAAATTTCATTTATATGGGAAGTGCCACGCCCACTTAAAATATCCCATTAGTCTTTACATACTGTAAAAATTTAAATAAGATTGCTTTCTCTGGCTTTATAGTTTTTAAACATACAGGCAAACAAACCTGCATTTTTTTATAAAGCTAAAACCCTCAATAATCAATTTCAATGTATTTTAGATAAAAAAATATTTTACTGAATAAGTAAAATAATAATAATAATGGGATTATTAGTGCGTTAAAAAATGTTAAACTTAAAAGGTATAAAACTTTAAGTTGGCTACATTTTTTTTAACCGGCGGCCATTTTGTCAGCTGCCACGGGATTAATGTTTAGTTTGGCTTGGGATTTCAACATGAATAGACTGACGCCTGAACAACGCTTCCAAATTGTGCAAATATATTTTGAAAATCAGGGTTATGTTCGAAATATGTAATGCACACTACGTCCATTTTACAGTCAACATAATCGTTCATCAGAGCAAGTAATTCGATTAACTACACAGAAAAAAATATTTCTACAATCATTGACTTTAATTGAAAATAAGACCGAAATTCAATTAAAAATTTAATTGAGTCAATTAAACTTTGTAATTAATTAAATTTTTGAACAAAACTTTAATTGACTTGAAAAAATTTTTAGTTGATTTTTGGTTTTAATTTCAATTAAAGTTGTTGATTGCAGAAATATTTTTTTCTGGATGTAGAACATTTTCACACTATGTTTACTCTAAAATATAATACGCATCCACAGAGACGTCGTACAGTGTGTACAGAAGAAGTCATTGCTGCTGTAGAGTGTAGCGTAGGGGAAGACCGAATCAGTCTATCCACTGCTATAGAGCCATAATTACTGACTTTTTCATTCATCAATTGAACAACCATGATGTGCAGGAGCTGAAGTTTCAACAGGACAGCGCAATATGTCACACAAATCGTGAAAAAACGTTCGATAACCGCATAGTTTCACGTTTCGGACCCGTGAATTGGCTGCCAAGATCATGTGATTTAACGCCGCTCGGCTACTTTCTGTGGTAATATGTGAATTCGCTAGTCTACGCCGCTATGCGCAAAACGATTGACCACTTGGAGGACAATATTGCCGATATAGGGCCACAAATGTTGGAAAAAGTCATGGAAAATTGGACCTCTAGTTTAGACTACGTCCAAGCCAGCCGTGACGGTCATATGCCGGAAGTCATATTTAAATTACAATGCCAGAAGATGATCTTTCGAATAGAGTAAATTTCATGTCAATTTAAAAAACTTCATCTTTGTTTCATTCCATTTCAAAGCTCTTTATCTCTATAAAAAACACCCTTTACAAGCTTTTGATCAGCTTTTTAATACTCATACAATATATACGTGTATCTTATTACTGCTCTAATATTTATATTTCAAATTATGAAAATATGGACAACAATTTTCTTACTGTTGATTTTTGAGTCATACAAAATTGTGAAACAAAATTTTTATATCAAAATTTAATTTCTTAATTTGCAAATATATTTCTCGTAAATTTTTAACCGTATATTTTTGATACGTTTGAAGAAAAACTATAATTCACATATTGAAATAGTTAATGCGTTTTTGAATTTTTCTTAAAAAAAACTACATAATTGCACATTTGGCTGATTTAAAATGAAATTCTGTAAAATCTTGAAAAATACAATTCTTATGCGCAACAGCCAATAGAAAAGGAGTATCAAGTCAGTCAAATAGTCGTCAGTTATCAATCATTCGCTCTTGACAACTCTTAGCACACATTTGTGGCGAAAAAAATCTAAGCGAAACCTAAAAACCACAACCATAATTGCACCCGAGAGGAAAATGAAAATAAAAAAACATTAAAAAAACAACCAGTTAATCGTCTTTTACGCTTTGTTCCCTTTCTTTTTGTATTACCATCGCAGCCATCAACGTCATTGTTGTCATTTATTCACAGCTTTGGCATAGTGGTACACTTTTTATTTTTGTTGTATAAGAAAAAAAAAAGAAAAAGAAATATATTTATCATCAAAGGGAAAACCGCAGGGTTTTGCGTTAGTCAAAACAAAACTAAGCTGCAAGCTTATTGCAGATAATTTGTCGACACTTTGAAATACTTAAGCAAGCTGGGAAGCAAATTGTGTGGTGGTAAAATAAAATTTTAAAATTTTTCATTTGCATATAAAAAAATGCGCAGTACATGTTTAAGTAAATAAAAAAAAAAAATTAAAATTTACCAACAGAGATAAAAACATACAAATGAGAGTGATGTTGGCTGAAGTAGTTAGCATGCTGACTACAAAACTGAAGGTCCTGGGGTCGTGCTCAGTATCCGAAAGTTATAGTGCGTTAGTGTGCCATTGTGTCATTTGTACCAAAGTTCAAGTGATAAAGGCACAAATGTTGGTCACTGATCAGCTGCGGCTTCAGTGACCAGAGCGCCCTCCTTCGCCGGTATTGTGTAGCTGATTCATTCAGGAAGTAAAACATAATAAATGAAATGCCTACTTAACATAGTTTAAAGGATTTAATTCGTCTCATCTACACCAGAGGCGCTGCAACACTATCCCAAAAAAAAATAAATAAAACAAAAACTTGGTGCAAAAATCAGTTCTGTAAAAAAAATTAATGACTTCTCTAACACTATTCCTTTAATGAAAGAGGTAAAATTTATTAATAGCGGTAGGCATTCATTGCCTGAGTGCAACTTCTCTTTATTAAAAAATCAACTGTTCGTCCGGTTGTTGTAATAAATTTTAGTTGCTAAATTACTACTAAAATCAAATTTACTACATTCTTGGTTAAATTTGTAAAGGATCGACATGAAGAGAATTTTTATCAAACATGTCAATAAGTTAGACTTGCCCCTGCAGGCCTTGTATTTATTTTATACAACTGAAATCATACCAGCACTGTCGAAATATGTAACTGGCTCTTCTACTATATCGAAATAATGTCTTCATGCGCATTCTAAGCGACAGAAAACTGATTCTTATTTCTATATCTTACTTCTGTACGAACTTTGACTCGAACCACAAGTTGCAAGAAGACGTAAGTGTTCTCATATAAATTTTTATGCCACTAATTCGAATGAGTTATCAACAAACCAAACTCAATGTCAAAATCAACCACTTGCTATTTTGCTTTCGACTAGTAAAATTTATTTGCAAACAATCCAGTTATGTTTGTAAAATTATTATATTTCATCACTTCATTATTATTTTTTTTATTCATATTAGGTTTGTTCATTTACGAATTTGTAATAATTGTTGCTGGAAAGTGTTCATTAACTCAAAAAAAGTTTGCAAGGACTCTCTCTCCGCGCCAAAAGAGAGTAAACAATTGAGAGACGAAAAATTCTTACAAATTATTACTGGTACAATATTTTGCTTGCAAGAACTATCCAAAAAATTGTTCTGTCTTTTGTTGACAAATTAATTATTTCAAAAAAAGACAACTCGATAAATATGATTTTCTTTGATTACAGGGCAGATGCATTAGATGATTAACGCAACCCTTGATAAACGCAACATCTCGATATTCGCAACACCCGAATTCTTAGCATTGGTGACTCTGTTAATGCAACTTTTCAAAAAACAAGACCTCAATTAACGCAACTTTGCAAATAAATTTAAGATTGTCTCTTTCGTTTTGTTTTTTAGCTTTAGTTTTTTATAAATAAATTCAAAAGTTTGTGCATGAAATCTTATGCTGACGTACAAAAATAATTTTGATTTGCCACTATTCTAAGAATGACTAAGAATTTTTGCCCGGTGCTTCTGCTTTTGAAACCAATGTAGTTCAAAAAATTCTTTCTTTGTGAGTGGTTCTTCAAGTAATAGAAGCAAAATGCCTTTAGTGACAAAATTTGTTAAACTAACAATAAAGCAAAAGAGAGAAATTCTGAAGAAACTTGAAAGTGGCATACCTGTGAAAACGATTTGCAATGAATACAAAATTCATAAATCAACAGTATATAGAATTAAAAAAATGATTAACAGCCACTAAGCAAGTTCGGCTCAAATGCATTTGTTTAAAAGTTCACCTTTGATTCTTTAATAAACATTTTATGTGCTTTAAAATAATTTTTTTTTTAAAAAACAGGCATAGAAATTTTTTATCCGGTTTTCGCAACAAACTCAGTTTTCGCAACATCCCAAAATTGGTTGTGCTAACCGAATCTGCACTGTATAATTAATTAGCAATAATGTCATTTTGACTTATTACTTATGACTTAATTGCATTGAGTCAACGAAAATCTTTACATTGTACTGATAGTGAGATGCAGGCGTTACTCTCTTCTTGCAAGTTTCTGCTAGGAAAGTAAATGAACCCAACTATTACTTTTACAATTAATTTTTTTATTTGTTTTATATCCATTATACAAAGTACTCGCACTTTAATGATTGGTTAAGAAAATTTTGCTGATTCTTGCAATTTTAACCAACGAAATTGGTTAGATTTACTTGTAAATTTTTTCCATGTAAAAAGATCCTTTCAGTCACAAGTTTTCTCAAATTAAATAGTGCTAGTGGTAAAAAGCAATTTTACTGATTAATGCTATTTTAACCAACGAAATTGGTTAGATTTAACTATAACTCTCCATGTGTGTGAAGATAAATTCATCGAGTTAAACTCATTTTTGAAAAAAAACACAGTTTAATAGCACGATTTGTTGTCTTTATTTTTCAGTAGGGTTGATTCGCTGAGGAGGAAGAAGGGTTTGGCCACAGTGGCCATTTCCCTCATAGAATCGAATAATATGATTTTTTCACTGTTTCAATAATACAATTCAGATATATTGTAAATGCTGTTTAATAATACAATTTGTTGTCTTCATTTTCCACTAAGTCTAATTTGCTGAGAAGGAAGGGTTTGGCCGAATCGAAAAATAAGATTTTTCCACTACGCCATATTTTTTTCCAGAGTTTCTTAAAAATTTCACAAATACAACTCAGATATACTGTAAAAGCAGTTTAATAGTATAATTCGGTGTCTTCATTTTTCACTCGGTTTCATTCGCTGAGAAGGAAGGGTTTGGCCACAGTGAACTTTTTTTCTTATCAAGAAACCCCTTAATTTCAGTACAAAATGCTTTTTTGAAAAATGAATTTAACTCGATGAATTTATCTTCACACACATTAACTAATTCTCTTCCTTGTAAAAATATAATTTCAATCATAATTTTTCTTAAATTAAATAGTAACAGTGGAAAAAAGCTAAATGTTTTTGAGTTGCAATGACATTCCCTTTTTTTTAAATTTGTTCAACCTTTTCAAAAGAACAAAGAATTATTCTTGAGAATTTATACTTGTTAAACTGTTCTTGATTTATTCGTTTTCTAAATTTTCCCTATTATTTTGCAGCATTTAACATTTATGTTTGGTTGAGAAAAAATAAAAACCATTTGTCGTTAACTATTGAACTAGTTTGCTTTTGGAATTTATATTAAAGTAAAGCCAATGGAAGGAAACCTCAAATATTTTCAAGTTTAAAAGGAAGCAAATATACTAAATTTAAGTTTTTTTCCTTAGAAAAAGTATTATACTCGTATCACTTGCATTTTTGCCAGAAAAAGTTATTTGTCACTCTCTTCCTTTTTTTCTCCTGGTCACAAAATGCTTTTATTGTCAAACGGATTCGTATATTTCCTCAAACGTGTTCTCCAATGTGTAAAATTCTGGAACTACAAGTATGGGTGTGTGTGCATGCTGTGTGTGTGTGTGTGGGTGTATGCTTGTATTTTTGTGTTTGTGTGTTGACTTTGTTTGAAGGTGCATACAGGAAATAGCAAATTGCAATTCCCAAATGTTCAGCAAATATGACAATAGCATATAAATTGTTAAAAAAAAACTTTTGTGCTTGAGAGTGACTACTAAAACTTCGCTGCTTGCAAAACGTAGCATTTGGCAAACATGTTTAAAAAGTTAAAAGATTGTTTTCATGGTGGACACACGCCAGTAGCTAAAGAGTTTTTTTTCCAAAAATAACAACCAAATAAGTTTAAAAGGAAAAAGTTTCCAAAAGTTTTAAGCTACAATGAATAATTTGGAATTATTTTATACTTTTTTCTTATAAGTGATTTAATAAAATTTATATGCAGCACTTCAATTGATGAAGAAGATTTCAATGGCCCTCATCATCAATTCCAACTCTAACTGTAGTAAGGCTAATTTAAGAATATTGAAAGGCCTTGTAATTACCAAACACTTGTGCTGAAATTATTATTATTGTTATTAAAAGCCAGGAGTTTTAACACACTTCAAATAACTTATTCTTATTATGCTTTTGTTGCTTTAAGATTTTCCGCAATTGCTTAACAATTATTTGTAACATAAAACTATCCAATAAATCCCTTTTATCTAGCAGATAATTCATGATAAGTTAGGACCATGAACTTTGCCTAAACTTAAGACACTTTTATTGAGAATATTTATAAAAGTTTTATGTCTTAATACTTGTGTTTTTTTTTTGCCTTGTTCCATACATGAGGAAACAAGTGTTTATGTAGACTGATAAAAGCTAAAATGAAAAAGAAATGAAAATTCTTCAAGAATGTTAGATGTGGCACTAAAGCGTGCAGCAGAAAGTAGTATAAAAAAAATCTATATAAACCCGAAATTTCATGGCGGAAATATTTTGTTAATCACCAACAAAAACAAAAAAACTTTTTTATTACTTCAATAGAGTACAAATACAAATGTATGTAGAATTTATTTTAATATAAAAAAGAAGTTATTTGTTGGAATAAATTTATTTTAATATTTTATTTTTATTTAACGTAATTCCAAATGTATACGAATTTAAAAAGGTTATAACAAGCAAAGTCATAATATTCCGATATGTTCTAATGAAAGTAGAAGAGATAAACTTATTAAATTTCAATAAGAAAATAAAAAATTTTAACGTTTCTGTTGCATATATGGAAAATACTGAAACTATATAAAAAGCTCAAGAATGGGAGTATGAGCTTTTTCCAAATTGCATACACACAGAAAAACCAAACAATGTTAAATCACCATGCAAAAATTTTGATTCAAAATCATGTTAAATTTTTTAGAAATAACATGTTGCTTAAGTGTGTTGGTGTTTATTTATTTTATTCACAGCTGCAATACACTGTTGTGCTTAGTTGTGTGACTTGTTGTTGTTAATTTTGATGTTCGTAAGTCGCCGACAAACTTCGCATTCCTGCTGCTAAGTAGCAGGCACTGCACTAGTCTTGTAGTGAGAGAAACACAGGTTCGAATCCTGGAGGCAAGTCAAAGCAGCCTCGCAGTTTATATTTTTTTAACTATAACTTTTCAAATAAGTTTTATGTTAAATGATTAATTAAATAGCGTTGAATGAAAATTTTATTCATGATGGTATATATTTACAGACTTATTCATAAAAAATAGTTCTGTCTTATAAAGGCTTTATAAAACAAATTTTGTATGGAAATCAGTTTTATAAACCTTTTATAAATCAAAAATATTTTTTATGAATAAGACCTCCAGTGTGTATATAATTTAAGGTTGTTGCGGCTGCAGCGGTATGAGCTTACAAATATTTTTCTGATACACACGCGAGTTAAATGATTAATAAAATACAATGACTACATTAAATGATTAAATTCATGTTGTTTCAACTTGAAATAACTTTGATTCAACATGGTTCTTCGTGTTATTTCACTATCGAAGTAAATTTGTTCCAACTTGAAATAACTTTGACTCAACATAATTCTTCATTTTAATTTAACAGTACGGGAATGTTAAATCAACATGAAATAAAGTTATTTCAAAGGAAAAAAATGTTGGATTAACATAAAATGCATACGAAGCAAAATCATTGCCGAAAAAGGTTAGATTAACCTTGTTTATGTAGATTTTAAGTTGAAATTTTTCTGTGAGTAAAAATTGTGAAATGAAACAGATTGCTAAAAATTTTTAAAAATTTAATTTTTTTCTAGCGTGCTGTAAGAATGCTCTTCTAAAACTCTCTCTGAATACGAAAAAGGCCAAGGACAGATGCTGGATTGCTCCCATGTCCGTTTTAAACAGTATAAAGAAACAAGCTGCATGCAAACTTCAAAAACAAACAAAAAATCAAATTACCACTGATTTTATTTAACAGAAAATTTCTTTAACAAAACCATAAAAACCTTCTAGTAAGTTGTAGCCTGCAAAGAGTACTAGTAAATTTTGCAATAATTATGTACATATATCGTGCCATAACCGCCAAAAAAGCTTAAGCGACATTATTTTCGAACTTGATTTTTTTGACAAAAATCGATTATTTGCTATCGTAAATAATTGATTTTCATAAAAAAAACTAAGTCCAAAAAATGTGTCGATTAAGCTTTTCTGCGCTTATGGCTCGATATATGTACATGTATTTATGTAAAATGCAAATAAGTTTGCTAAATTTTGTACGAGTATATGAAATTTAGTTTTTACTGCGTGTGGAAAGTTGTAAATTTAATAAGTAAAATTGTAGAAAAAAAAGAAGTTTCAAGCCACTTCGAAATTAGAAAACTTTAATTTTGCATGTAGCAAGCCATTTTTTATTTATATCTTTAGTTGAACTTCTTTTCATTCGTACAGTAGTGGATAAAAAAATATACGAAGCTTTTGATAAAATAATGAATACCAAAAATTTTTTTGTAAGCTTTATTTTTTTTATATTTTTGTAATACAGAAAGCCTGCATTGAAACTTTTAGAAGCTACAGCGAAGCTTTTCTACATTAAAATTTCCTTTGGGTTGTGTCTTCCAAATTTCTTGTTCTGCTTGTTGCTTAAAAGGTATGTATGCAAAACCAATGTTTAAAAAACTGTAATGATTTTCATTTCATTTGATTTTGCTTCTGTCTTCGCTTTTGGAAAATACAACAGTTTCAGCCAAAGCAAAATCACAAAACTAATTATGACAAATTATGCAGTACTTCTTTCAGCAGTCGACGATTTCAAAAGTTTTAATTTGATTTGCTTTTGCTTTTGGTTAGTATCTCAAGTAAAAGCAGAAGCAGTCTATATGCTTTTGGAAGTCGCAAACAGTCACAGTCAAAGAAGCAAAAACTCTTGCTTTCAGAAGTTTTAAGCAATTGCAGTAAAGTGGTTTTTGTTGTTGCCCCTTGTCTGATGTGCAAAAACAACAACAAAAACATGACAAACACCACAAAATAGTTGTTCAGTCAACTGCAGAAAGCTTCTAAAAGCAAGAGCTCTTGCTTCTTCGACAGTGACTGTTTGGTACTTACAAAAGCATACAGACTGTTTATGCTTTTACTACCGAAACTAACCGAAATCAACAGCAAATCAAACTCAAACTTTTGAAATCGTGGACTGTTGAAAGTACTGCGCAATTGTTCATACATCGTTTGCTGCTTCTACTTCTACTTCGACTGCGACTGTTGTTGATTTTCACAAGCAGAAGCAAAAGCATTGGTTGGTTTTAAACAGTTGGAAAAAGCCAAAGCAGTGAAAAGTAAATATTTTACGATTTTTTTTACTTCGACTTAAGTTTTTGAAACACTGTGCAAAACCATTTAAAAGATGACTTCAAATGTCCTACTAAAACTCGTTCGATTTTACGGGCTGCCAGTTACACTAGAAGCGGACCACTTGCGTCCTGATAGGACACGTTATTTAACTCTAAATATATTCCTATTATATTATCTCGAAAATATCGAAACAACATTTGCTCTCTACATTTAATTTTTAGGATGGTGCAGAACAATATGAATATTTTCAAAATTACACTATAAATACCCGTATGAAAATGTGCTTATTTGCATAAAATTTTAAAAGCTGCAATATCACACCAATTCACGAATATTGTACATGCTTATTTAGCAAATTTGCATACACACACACACACACACATACACTCGCGCACACTTACATGTACTTAATTTAGCACATTTACACGTACTTAGCCAAAAATTATTTACGTACACATGGAAGTATGTACTCATATATTCGACGAACAAAACTTCCTTATGCAGTCGACTCTCGATAATTGGAAATTCAGCGAACGAAAGAAAAAAAAATTCAATAGTCAGATATTCATATTCGATTATAATTTCTAACATATATTTTCTGATATGAATAACAATATGAGGATTAATTCTGCATTATTATTATAGCTATGCTATTTATTGCTCGATACAGGAGTTATGACGTGATGTACGTAACAAAAATTCAAATTTGAAAAATTATTTTGGAAATTTTTTTTGAAAAACAGCAGGGGTTGGGGGAAGAAAAAGAATAGTGGAGAAGACTGCACTACAAATGCCATTAATTCTAATCCTTGAAGAGCTAACAGAAGTTATATACAGAATCCTCTTTTTTCCACAATGTTCTTCCAAAAGATAAAGTTTTTTTTTTAAATTAAGAGTGTGCATTATTTATATATCTGCAGTATAATCCAGTGGTATAATTTTATTAATAATTTTGATTTTTGTGAGATTTTTCCTCCGAAATATTACTCATTCAACTTAGTAATACCGTTAAAAGATTAACAGTGCACTGTTCACTGCAAAATATGATCTGCTAAAATTATTTTTATTTATTTATTTTATTTATTTCTTCAGTAATACATATGGCCTATTGGCCAATTAACAATATATTACAAGTTATTATGGGTTTTTGTCTCTGCTAATTAAATTTGAATTTATCTTCACACACTATGGATAACGATATGGGAACTAATTTTGCATTATTAACCAAAAATTTTAATTTTTGAGTTATGACGTTATTATAGTAAATGAGCGATGACGAAAACTTTCAACTTATCGCACAAACAAATTTTAACATATTATTTTTGTTTCTAATTTTAAAATATTATTTTTGTTTCAAATGTAACTGCCTGGCTCACGATTTCGACAAGAAATTAATTTTCTTTCGCTTATTTATATTGAAAATAAAAACACAATAAGAAAATTTCGGCCTGTCCCATGATGTCACCAGAAATCGTTCGATCGACAAATTGTATTGCAAACAACAATAACACAAGAAAATTTGTAGTTGCTTTCAATATAAGTATTCGATCAAACGATTTCTAGTGACATCGTGGGAGGGGCCGTTTGTTTTTGTTTTCAAAGAAAGAAAATTTCTTGGCGACATCGTGAGCCAGGAAGTAAGTGTGCGACAATTCGAACATTGTCGATTTCGTGAGACAGGTTCTTAAACTTAGAAAACAAAAACGACTACTTCAAGCAAATAAATTTTTCTAATGGTAAATCATTTCTTTTTAATTTAATTGCGGCAGTTGCTGCTGAAGGCAATTATTGAAGTTGTCGCGTATTTCAAAAACATTGCAAATGAGCTAAAGCAAGTGATTGAAATTTTTCTGTTTGGTTTGAAAACATGAAAACAATTACATTACCAATTCAAGTTGTGGAGTGTAGCAAAGCTAAGCTGGCAACTATAGGATTCCGATGAGCAAGACCAGTAACTTTTTTTTGAGCCGAAAATCGTAATATTTATTGACATATTTATTCATTTGCGGCAACGATAATGTGATTCCGTAATATCTTTTTTACGATAGTCTCCAGTTATATCTTAATCACCATTTAATCCAATACCATGTACTATCTCTGTATAGAAAATGTTAAAATAAGCGAAAAGCACAGAGAATAATAAAAAAAAATGAATTTGACTTGTGATTTTTTTTTCACTTCCACTGACAGCGAAGATTGTTAAAATATGTTATTGAATAGCAAAGTCGATAAATTTTCGTTATATTCTTTACAGCGTTAGAATTATCGTAATAAAAGTTGCTGAATCCAGGTACAGATTTGTATGTATAAAGCAAAGTATATAATATAAAAGAAATGAATTTTAAATAATTAAAATAATTCAATTTACCGAAAGAAGAAAATTACATGATTTTATTTTTAAATTTATTGAGTGTTTTTCAAGGGATCGGAAAAAATTTTTCAAACTATCAAGAGCTTTAAACTTACGATTTTCTAATTATCGAGACCTGATTGTGGTTTATTACATATTTTACATACAATTTTTATATCTTTTTATTTTGGTTGTTCACAAATATTTATTGCTTTAGGTTATGAAAACTAGTAAATTTATGGAGCAAAATTTTTCGAAATATACGTGCACGTACAACAAACACACTCACACACACACACTTGCGCTCATACACACACACACACACTCATGCACGCACCATACAAGTTTTAATGAACCCTTCATTAAGAGGCCTTAAAGTGTATTTTGAAAACAAGTGATCACTTATGAGGTGATTTCATTAAAAAACAATTGTTCGATATAAGGAAACGTTAATGAATGTGTTCTACAAATATCTGTGGCAAGCAGGAGAAAGAGCTTAAGTCGACTTAAGCACCATTATAATTTCCTAATTTAAGTAACAGCAAAATTACTTTTTCCTTATTTTATTTCAATAAACTATTTCTTTTGGCATAAAAACTTAACTTGATTTTCGTACTAATATATTCTAAATATATATTTAAGACCCTTCTAATAACATGATCCTCTAAAAAAGTAACATATTTTACAATAATAGGAACAGCTTAGCGCTCTCCTGAGAAGCTGCTAAATTAGACTTAAGCATTTTTTCCTTATGGCCACAAATATTATGTAGTAAAGCATAATTTTAAGGTTTAGAAAATGTTTTTGGTTTTTTCATATGCAAAATGCAAGAAACATATCAGATGCTTTCCAATACGGAGACATTAAAACATCTTTTGCCAGCATTTCCCACACAGAGGCGAACAAAAATATTTCCGCCACACCCATCTTTGATCTCTTAAAATTGTGTATATTTTGAATAAAAATACACATACTGATTAAAATTTATCAAAGTTATTTATTTACGTGTTGCTTATATGAATACAAGGAAAACTAGAACAAAAAACTTTGCTTAAGATAAACAAAAACAAAGATTCAATTCCAGAAGAAAATCAATATTATATAAAATTAATATTTTGTAGAATACTCTTTCTTTTTTAAAACATTTTCTAACCTTCCTGCAAAGGAGTGAACCAATTTTTTTCTTATATCAGTTACAGAATTATGCCATTATAATTTTTTTTATTTAATTCTTTGATTACTGGCGATATAAAGCGTATCTCCTGGTCTGCCAAAGTTATTCAAAAGTCGTTCAATTGGATTCAACTCGTCCGATGACTGCTTACAAAAAAATTTCAACTTAAAATCTACAACAACAAGATTAATTAAACGTTAAACGGCAATAATTTTGCTTCACATGTATTTCATGTTAATTCAACATGATTAACAGTAATTTTCAAAGAAAGTTTTTCCTATTGAAATAATTTTATTTCATGTTAATTTAATATTCCAGCACTGTTATATCAAAATGGAGAATCATGTTGATTCAAAGTTTTTTCAAGTTGAAACAACATGAATTTGATATTTAATTAATACGAAAACCATGTTCAGGCAAAGTTATTGCTAGTTGAAGAAACGTGATTTTGTGTCATCGTAAAAATGTGTGTGTGTGTGTGTTGTATTGTTGAATTGTATAGTTGGCTTTCCCTGGCTACGATTTGAACTTGAACTCGCCGCGTGGTAGTCAACGGGCTGCAGCTGCCACAATTTTAAATATTCTTTAGAAACACACTAAATAAATACCATCATGAAATGAATTCTCATTCCGGTGACCTCGGTGGAGATGGTAGAATGCTGGGAACTTGGTGAGCAGTGTACATTCGAACGACATTGGCCATACTTTTCGAGGCGGCTTGTTGAAAAAATAAATTGATCCCAGTAGTGCGATTCACGAAGTTTTTTTTTTAACGATAATCGCATTGTTAAAATAATTATAACGCAAATTTATCGAATTTGCTATTCAGTAACATATTCGATATTAAGCGACAATAATTTATTTGCTGTTAATTTTATTGACAAAAATCAACAGTAAATATCAGCTGTGTCCTATCGGTAACAAGAAATTACAGAATCACACAATCGTTATTGCAAGCGACAAATTGTATAAACAAAAATTACGATTGTTTAAAGTTACTGAGCTGCACTACAGGAATTAGTTTATCGAAGCTTTGCAACCGCCTTTAAAGATGTTTAAATAAACCAAGTCGTCTTTTGTGCCGTCGATGAAAACTGAATTCCCTACATCTGCTGCAGCCCTACTTCCCCACACCATATTCCCTCCATCCGATTCAATTATATTAAATTTGCTTTCAACGGGAAACGAAACGCTATTGTAAAAGTCTTCACATGTTTATTTTGAATCCTTTGCAAAGCTTAAACGTTTTTTTCTATTACTTTTACTAATAACTGAATTTCTTCTAAATACGGTGCAAGCTATTGGCTGCAGTTTTTGGGTGAATTTTTCATTCCTCTACTTTCAAACACTCTGCAGCGACTGGAATAGACGTAGGGCTAATCCCACGATGTCGATAACGTTCGACTTAACGCACACTTATATTCAAAACAAAAACAAAATTTGAATATGTTAATATTGTTTCATTATATTTTGTATAATGAAACATACGACTAATTACTTCTTCTCTTAATTTCAACCAGTTTCAACTAAACTATTGGATTATCCCTTTTCGTATGAAAAACATTTTTAATGTCAAAATGAAAGTCAGGTGCTGTATGTATATTTTTGTCCTGCTCTGTTTATATTGCAACAATTTATGGATTAAAAAATCCCAAGAAATAAAATTTTAAACATATTCTAAAGTTTTTCTACTCTTTGTATTATCGAGCTTTAAACCAATTTTCTTATGTATGCCGTAGTTTAAAAAAAAGAAATTGTATATGATTTCTTAACTAATTGTGTCACAAAGCACGGAATCATGGACAGATGCTACAGGTTTATTATTTAATTTTTTTATAACAATATAAATATTTATACGAGTAAGATAACTCACCAGTTGGCGGCTTGCAGAGGTTTTGTTGAACATTTTTTTCTATAAGTATAAAGAAATACAAATTTAATTAAAATAATATTTGTTATATGCATCTTAACAATAATTTTAACATTAATAAGCAGGGAAACTTAAAAATTAATCTAAAGAAGGTTGTAGCTACAACGAACTTCATGTGTTAAATAACAAGGCAATAAAATTATATTAATATGATGATGTCAAATTCGCCGTAAATATTTCAAAACGTTTCCGTTGGGAAATAACCATTATTTTCTTTTCTAAAAGTTATAAAAATAAATTTATAACTGTAATAGTGTCGATTATATTTTTTACGAAAATCACATCCTAACTCCTGTATCGCGCAATAAATAGCGTAGCTACAAAAATTATAATATACAGAAGTGAAGTGGGAATGTCAAAATTTTTCTGTGCCAGAACGCACTTCCTAATTAAATTTTTCTAAAAAATATAAAAACAGTTAATTTCATAAGAATTGAGAATACTAAACTAGAGTCCGGTTAAAAAATGGCTTTTACTTTTACCTTTAGTTTTTGGCATTAGTACCTTGCAGTTTTTTGGGGGAATTAGTCCCAATATTTGTAATTATATTTTTCCTTTAATTGAGGTTTATGATGCCCCCATTTTTCCGGGTGAGGAGTCTCATGCTTTCGAAGTTTGTTTACAATAAGAGAAATATAAAATATAGAACAAAAATAAGAAAATTAGCTAACATGTGCATAATTAGTAAAGAACAAACGACAATGGCAAGACTGTTGTAAATTTAGAGATGGTACAAATGAGCTTTCATTATAAAAAAGCTTTCAGCAAATTGTAATACGATGAATCAAAACAGTTCACATATTCCATTTGCAATAAAAGTTGCGTATATAAAGCAGAAATCTACATCAACTGACACCACACACAAAAAGAACGCTGATGATGAAGGTTTAGTAGCATTCGAAAACAACTAGTTGTTCCGTTCTACTACGTGTTTTAAAGAATGTTTACACTTAACTTGGTGTTATTTGTTCATTAATAATTATCACAAATCATACAAAGCAAAGAAACTTTACCCTGATCAAATCATAAATATAGTTCGCGGGAGATTTTGTTTAGAATACAGTAACAGAAAATAGGGAAAAATTCTCTGGAAATTGTTATTAATAAATAGAGGTGATTAAAATATTCTGCAGTAAGTAGTATCATAGCACAATTATGTGTAATTAGTGAGGTATACTTAGACATTTAGAGTAGTTAAAAAACCACACAAGAAAGTTTTCGTTTCTTAAAAAAGTACCCGCAAATGAATCACTCGTTACACAGCTCAGTTAAGTAAAGTTAATTAAAAGCTTTAGATTAGATTTAAAACAATTGCTGTAAATTACTTAACAATCATTAGGTATTTAAATGAAATCTAAGTGTAATTGATTATATTAGGCACAGGAAAAGAGAGCATGTAGTTAAAAAAATTTAAATTGTAAATTGCTTAAAGTATGAACGAAAAACTTGCAAGTAATATGATTAGAAGAAAGTTAATTTTAACTCCCGTTTATTTAAAAACAAACTAACATAGTTCCACTAAAAAACGAAAATAAGAAAACTTTATACAATGGAGAAATTGTGTACATGATGTCAAATGATTTTCATAAAATTTAAGAAATCTTAATAAATCATATACTCGTATTGCAAGAAACACACAGAAATTTGAAACACTTTCAAGGAATAATAATGCAGATATACACTGGCATTCATAAACGATTGTTAAAGTTAAAGCCAGTGCTAATATTGATATTTTTTTAAATGCCAGTACAGTAGTATTCGTTAACTATTTTTTAACTATACAAAATACAGATATAAATTTCTGTTTATGGCAATTAGAACGAAATGCACGACCGTTTTCTGTATGGTCATTTGTCTTTCGCTCTTTTTTACTGTTTTAGGTTTTGATTATACAAGCGCTAACAATTAAGGAGCCGCAGAGAAGAAAATGCCTTTTCGCAAACAATTGGCTTGAAATCTTCAATAAACAATCAATTTCCCAAATATTTGAAATGAGCAAAACAGCATCTTATGATTTGCGGCTCCTCAATTTCAACAACTTATTAAGCCAATTCAATAAATAAACTTGGCTGAAGTTGATCGCACGTATGAGTGATATTATGCTGAATGTTTTAATGAGTTCCATATCACTCATACGTAAGTGTAAATATTAAGCATAAAAAGTACTTTGTTAATTTTTTGTAGCTATGCTATTTATGGGGCGATACAGGAGTTAGGACGTGATTTTCGTAACAAAAATAATCGACACTATTACAGTTATAAATTTATGTTTGTTTTGATTTCTTTGTACTTCAAATCAAAGTACGAAAATAAACGAAACAAATTGTGTGATTTTGTTTTGTTTAGTTCTTTGAAGTGAGCGAAACAAACAGAATGAGAACGATTGCTCAATTTATTTTTGTTTTGTTTTTGCACATGAGCACAATCCAGAGAACACAGCCGATCGGCTGTAAACTGGCAAACAGCCGCCGGCGGCCACAAACATTTCATTAATTTAATCGTACGCCGCTAGAGAAGAAAATAATGGGAAATAAATGGAAACGTTTTGAAATATTTGCAAAGAATTTGACATCATCATATAATATAATTTTATTGCCTTGTAAAATAAAAAATTTGTTTTATATAACCAAGCAGCATAGCTACAACGGGGTGTTCTAAGACACCTCTCTTCTTTTTTATATTTGAACTGTTATCGATTTTAAATTAGGTCCATTAAAAATTAAAATTATTGAAAACATTAATGTGATCTTCTTAAAAAATCAAGATAAAGACATTTGACGCCATTTTTGTTGAGCTTTCGTAGAGCTTAATCAGATAATTTTTTATTGTATAATGAAACTATTTTCATATTTTAAGATAAGGCGATTTATTATCTGCCCTGTGGATTTATATGGTCTATAATATGCAATGAGTTTTGCGCTTAGTAATCATATTTTTTGTTGTTGTTAAGCAACAAATCACTGTGTGTCAGGTATTTTAGGCCCCACTAGACACCAGAAGGCACCGTCGGATCGAGCTAAAAAATTAAAATCTTATTTATATGACAGCAAACCTTATATTTTAGAAGTATGTGAATTATAGAAAAACCATTTTTCCGATCAGTCTAGTGCACAATTTCACAAAAATCAGTTGTATCTAAATATTTATACGTAAAAAGCTTTTCGAAAATCCCTAAATTTAAATAAATTATTTATTTAATATCATGTTTTTCAGAAATTTTAAACACATCTTAGAATAATCACTCCAAGCTTCAAATTACTTATGCCCAATCACGTGAACATCGCTTTGGTCTACTACAATTTGACTTGTAGTTCATGACATATTAACATGACATATCAAAATCCAATTACGAATACCAATTAATAAAAGTAATAATTACTAAACAGATATTGCAGTAAGTTTATAATACATTTTACGATAATATCCTTAAGATTATTATGCAGTCGATATAAGACTATTGATTTAATTTGCTTACACACACATTGCAGTTTCAAATGCTTTTAATTATCGTTTTAGGCTAAAAACCTCTTAAATTATATATTAATATGTGAAATAAATATGATTGTTTGCTGAAGGCTGTTTGTTAAACAATATTTACTGCATATTAATATTATTTCTATAGAAATTGTTATGAAAAGCCGATTCTAGGAATATTTAAATTTAGAAGAAAATAAATTTAATATAGAAATAAATTTCGATAGAAATTGTTGGGTAAAATCAATTCTAGGAACATTAGAAAATCAATTTAATAAGTTCCTTTAATTATCTGCTGCAGCATTCAGTATCCAATGTGTTTTGAAGAGTGTGACCAGCTTCGTGTTTTGGCGACTAAATTCTACTTCTTGTTCATCGAAATCTATAGTCTAACTTTTGCGTTATCTTCGATTTTTTACTATTTGTTCAGCAAATCAGACAAAGATTAATTAAATTTTTTATTTGTTAAAAATATATTTTTGGAGCAAAATAGTTGAATAAATATTTCATGGTAAACCAGAGCTTTTTTTCTCTAATATGTAACTTTCATAGAAACAAATAGCTGTGCTGTTATTTAATTAAAATTTTTAAAATTATTTATATATAAGTGCCAACTAATATAACATAAAATTATCAAACGTTTAATCGAATTATACGAGTATTAATTAATTTTTCTATAGAGCAAAAATTCCATTCAGTGTAAATTAACAAACAGAAATATTTGCCATTAAAGTCTAACCCAGAGTTTTTTTTTTCTCCATAAATAAAAGTTTCAACTAATTAATTGAATTGTCACTTTAAATTTCTTCGACAAAATTATTATAAATTATCTATAAATATGTGCAAGTTAATTGAATTTAAAGTGCATTAATTTTAAAATGTTAACAATATCATTTTAAATTTATTACTTTAAATCATTGATATTATTATAAACAACAAAATTAGTGCATGACTTAAACGATTATGCAATAAAAATTATTGAGTTGTAAAATTCAATTAAGCAAGAGTTTTAGTTTTTATTATATCAGTATTTTTTTTTAATGAGTTCAAACGAATTTACTAATAAATCGACTCTAAATGAAATTTATTAACTTAAATTCTTTCGCTTAAGGTTAAGTTAATATCTATAAAATACTGACACTTTGAAATACAAATGAAATATAATTCGTTAATAGAAAAAAACGTAGAAATATGTATATAAAAATATATTTGCTCAAATACATCATTACGAAAATAAAAAGTTGATTTATATACCTCTACAATATTTGTTTGGTTGTGACTACATGTGCTGCCAGATTATTTACAATAAACTTTGGTACGGGGTTTCTTTTCACCAAAATCCCATTGTGCAGTGTATGGCTTTAAATCAGTTTTTTTGGAAGAAACAAATCAAATGCTGCACAAAAATAAAGTTAACAAGTAAAAATTGAAAATCAAAATCAAAAACCCAAGCTGCGACCAACTTTGAACTGTTAAATATCCTAAATGGTCATTCGAAATGAAAAATCATAAGAGAAACCTAAAGACGATTAAAACACCTGTCGAATGTTACCCATTTTCATACATAATTTTTTTAGTATTTACAAAATGGTGTCTGTTGGCCGCCAGGATTAAGGCAAATCGATTGATGTAAGAATCATCAAAATCGGTCCGCGCGTGCCGAAAAGCAACACACATACAAATATACATACATACATAGGCTGATGAACACAATATCTTTATTTGCGTCGCGCAGTCGGAGCGCCATCGCCTTTTTTAACAGACTTCAAAAGAGGGGGTTACCAATTGGTCTGTATTTTTTTGGTTATGTGACTTCATAACTCGCTACATTTTAAACGGATTGTAAATATCATTCTTTTGTCTGAGAGGGTATAGCTTCCATTTGGTCCCATTGAAAAAAGTAGGCGGCGCCACTCCCATTAATTTCAAAAATGTAATTTTATGGTATTTTACTAATTTGATTGCCCATCACATTGGTCTCTCGTAATGAAAAAATCTCAAAACAGAAAAAATGGGAGGAGCCATTCCCATTATTGTTTTGTATTATATTTCACATGCTTCTATATGAATAATTTTTATAAAACTTGGTACACACTTTGAGCTTGAAAAAGGACGCAATCTTGTATTCTCAAGAGTGGGCGGGCCACGCCTATTAAATTTCAATATTATGTTTCACATGCTTCTGTTTAATTGATTTTTACAAACCTTAACACACACCCTGAACTAAAAAAACGACACAATTTTGCATTAAAAAAGTGGGCGGTTCCACGCCTTTAAAATATTAATATTACATTACACGTGCTTGTACTTAACTACTTTTTTTTTACAAAACTAGACACACATCTTGAACTTTTAAAAAGACACAATCTTGCATTCAAAAAAGGGGCGGGGCCACGCCCATTATTTTTGTAAATTTGATTTTATGTTATTTTACTAATTCGATTTCTACGAAACTTATCCAACACATTGGGCTCTCGCAACGAAACAATCTCGAAGTTGACAAAATGGGCGGAGCCATGCCCAACAAAACTTAACATGATTCTATTTGTGTGATTTTCACAAAACTTAATACACACTTTGAGCTTAAAAACGACACAATCGGATATTCCCAAAAGTGGGCGGGGCCACACCTATTAAATTTTAGTGTTATATTTCACATGCTTCTGTTTGACTGATTGAAAATTATTAAATGATTGCTTGATTTTAATGATTAAAAGTGGGCGGGGTCACGCCATTTCACGTGCTTGCACTTAACTACTTTTTTTTACAAAACTAGACACATATCTTGAACTTTTAAAAAGACACAATCTTCATTCAAAAAAGTGGGGCGGGGCCACGCCCATTAAAATTTAATATTACATTCCACGTGCTGCTACTTTATTGATTCTTACGAAACTTGGAACACACCTTGGGCTCTAAAAAATACTTAATATTATTTGCTAAAAAGTAGGCGGGGTTACGCCCATGAAAGATTAGTATTAAATTACGTACTTCTATTTATCCGAAACCCACTAAATTTGGCAAAGAGTTTTGTCTTGCAGAATGACATAATTTCGTACTTAAAAAAAGTGGGAGGGGCCATGCCCATTGAAGATTAATATTATATTTCACGTGCTTCTACCAGAGCGATATCCACGAAACTTGGCATACAACTTGAGCTCTCAAAGAGACACGATGTTGAATTTAGAAAAGTGGGTGGACATTAATATTTACCAAATTGGGCGTTACCATGCTCCTAAAAATATATAATTGCCACTAAAACTGTTAAAATTAAATTAAAAAAAATTCAAGCGACTTTAAAAATAAGCACTAAAAAGTTAAAAATAATTTAGATTTGGTTAAATAAGACATATTTGTATGTTTTACCTAAAGTCTCACCTGATTGGCACCGCCTTCGAATAGCCTTTTAGGTAACATATATAAAAATATTTTATTTAAGTGAATCTAAATTATTTTTAACTTTTTGGTGCTTATTTCTGAAGTCGTTTTCATTTTTTTTTCAAGTTTTATTTAAAACACGAAATTGTGTCATTATTACAAGTGCCCAAGGCACGCGCAAGTGCGTGAAATAAACTAATAAATCACTTCGCTTAAATACGCAGCTCTTGTAATATTTTGCTTTCTGTAACGAGTTTTTGTAAATAATGTTGTTACAAGTCCAAAGAGAAAATCTTAAAAAAAAAATTATTTAATTTTCCAATTTTTTTTGCCAACAAGCAGAGCTCTTTGTGGCAGATGTTAATTATATGCCAAAGTAAACATACGAGTACAAGGTACTTCGCGTAACACATTTCTGGCAAAAGGCAGAGTATAATGAAGACCTTGCACTTTGCTTCACAGGTTAATTGTGGTTGTAAGAGTGTGTGTGTGTGTGTGTGTGTGTGTATGTAAATATATATATATGTATATGTACATACATCCATTTATTACTGGATCGAATGGTTGAAGGCAAATGCTGTAGTTTTAACATTTGGCAGTAACATGCCAGTTGCTATTATATAAAACCGCATTGATGTGGGCTGCAATAAATTTTATATTGGTTGAATAAAAAAACAAAAACAGCGTAAATGAATAAATAAAATCCAAAAATATATAACAAATTTCATTGGCTCTTTGAACTGCTGCTTAAGGCGAAACGAATGCATGACTACTGCAGTAAATAAGTAAACTTTATAAATAAATATATATATATATATATATATATATATATATATATATATATATATATATATATATATATATATATATATATATATATATATATATATATATATATATATATATCCGAAAAAAATTCAATATGACGGCCAACAGACGCCATTTTGTAAATGGGTGTCATTCGACAGGTATTTAAAAATCATCTTTAGTTTTCTCTTATGATTTTTCATTTCGAATGATGGTTTGGATATTGAACGGTTCAAAGTTAATCGCAGTCGTGTTTTTTGATTTTTTTTTTCTAATTACTACTTGTTCTCTATTTGTTGGCTTTACAAAATGTTTTATTTGTATTTTTATCAAGAGCTTAATTTTTTTATTTTTATTTTATTTTATATTATTATGCACAGCAGCACCATCATGTATACACAACAACTTTGGTCACTACTAAATAATTTATTTACAATTGTATTATGTATATCATCTTCTTCATATGATACTAAAGTACTATATATAAGGGTTTAAGCCATTGAATTTCAGAAACGAATTTAATCATTTTTGTTTTTACTTTCCCGTACCTTCTTTATCCTGGATTTTATTCGTTTGGGAAATTATACATTTGAAAATATTGCTCCGAAAATATATCGTGAAGAAACGTAATACAAAAGTTTTCCATAAAGCTAAGGCGGAAAAATATGAAAAGCGATAGTGGACAAAACATTCAAAGCATAACAACAACAAGTGAAGTGTTATAGCTTCTGCTTATTAAGAAATATACAAATAGACAAGCGCATAAGCCAATGCAGATGCCAGGCACAAACAACTACAATTACAATGATTGTACATGATATCGTGCCATAACCGCCAAAAAAGTTTAAGCTACATAATTTTGGAACTTAATTTTTTGACCAAAATCAATTATTAGCGATCGTAAATAGTAGATTTTCATCAAAAAATGTGTCGCTTAAGCTATTTTAGCGGTTATGGCTCGATATATTGGTAACGTACACACACCAACAGAACAAATTGTAACACGAACTAGAGACGAGAAGGAAAGCTTACATTGAGAAGCTGTTGAATGTGATGTGACTTTCTGGATTTTGCTAACATTCTATGGAAGCTTAATGATAAGTATAAGCGATACATCCTCTAAGCAGACAGTGTAGTATAGGGTTATCCATCTTTCGGTTTCAAAACTAAAGTTAAATAAAACTCAAATAAAGCTTGGATTGTGATGAATTATTTTTGTTCATTCTAATGATTTGACTTTGCCAATACGTACAAAATACCATTTCATTTAAATGACCGCCTCTTGATTGACTGCAGCAGTCGATCCTATTAAGATAGTCTTCGATTATCCAAATCCACCAACATTAATAAAATATTATACGCAAAGATACGGTCTTTGGCATTGCCGTGCAAAAAAGTTTAACGGCGTCATTATTTTGGTGGCCAGTTGACGTCGCCAAAATGTGGAATTATGCATTATGGAAACTTTCCATGCAATAAAGCTAAAATTTGCAGTGTTGTATAGCTCGTGGCACCGTTTTGTTGAAATCACATAGCAGCTAGCTTAAAATCTTAAATTGCAGCGCTCTGAATTGATAGTAACGTAAAATGATGCACAGGCCTGACCAGATCTGTAGAGTTTCCAGTCTCTTCAAATTTCTTAAGAATCTTGTCAATTCCTTGCACAGTAAGTTCATTATAACGACCATAACCGCTCGGTAATGTTCGAAAAGTGACCATAACTTTTGAACCACCACTTTTGAAGTAAGCTTTACTATTTCTACGCGTCCTTCGTTTGTTAAACGAGCCATATACATAAATGACGAACTTTCCAACTCTTTGGATGACTGACATTTAAGAGCTGACAGCCTTGCCAGAGCAAAGGCCCTGAAAGAACTAAATGGATAATCCTGTATAAACAACGGTGATGTTAACATTGTGGTATTCTAGCTGTGCATTGATGTAACATTGTGTAATTAAAAGCTCTTAATATAAAAGTTGAGTACATTAAGTGTTTCGATTTTATAAACATTGTGCAGTGGGAACTTTTTTTATTTAGAAAAATAATAGCCCAAGACTGTGATTGTGCAAATGGTCTTGCATCGTAGCATGTGCATAATGGAGTTTAATCTCTTCCACCAAAACATATTCTGAGCTTAAGGACATATTCTGACTTATAAGTTTTTGATAGAAATCATATCATCTTTTAACAACAGCCACAATGAAACTTTAACTTATTTAAAAATTTTCACCTGCTTTCTTAGATTTTCAACTTCTTTCTTCAAACTTGAAGACTGTGGTATTGATTTCTTTTTTTTTTTACTGCGTAGCAAGTTTGCCTCAAAAATATACGACAACATTAAGACTTTAACACTATATAGAAATTTGTTGCCTGAGGCAAGCGTGCGAAAAGAAAAAAATTCAACTTTAATCCTCTTGCAAACTGTTAAACACAATGATGTGAAAGGACATATAAAAGTTTAATTTTGTTGCAACATTGCAAAAAGAGAAACATAAAAACTTAAGCAACGAAATGAAAAGAAGTTTGTTGCCAAATAAAAAAAGCCAAAACAAATTTTGTTATAAAAATAAGGAAAAATTTTCATGGCTTTTTATAGCGCTGTTTTGCTGCAAAATACCAAGACAAAAAAATCATTCTACAGTTTTCAAAACTGTATAATTTTTTTTTTAACTAAAACCGAAAGGATATAAAAACTTTTCTTAATCATTATGTTTTTATGTTGCAAGCAGCAAAAGAAGAAAAACTTTATATTAAATTTGAGAGACATTTCACTATTTCTATTTTTAATGATTTAACAGGACAATTTTTAAGGAAAAAACTTAAATCACATGATATTTAGAGCAAGAAATTAATCTGGCAAGTACAAGGTGGGCCAGAAGAAGTCATCCGATGTTGTTTGGCTCTCAGTTTTTTTCTATGTAAATGAAAATTTTCGATTCTGTTTTTTGGTTATGTTTATTTGAACCTTTAGAATTTTATTGGTCAAGTCGAGGAGATGATAACCGCCAAATGGGCTCCGTCACAATTGATTGCTCGTTTTATTGCATTTTTCATCACTTCGGCTAGAAATTCGGGCGATGTCCAATGTTATTCTTGAGAGCTTCCAGGATCGTGGGCTTGTTCACATAAGCACGGGACTTCAAAAACCCCACAAAAAAGTTTGGAACGGTTAAATCGGGCGATCTTGCGGGCCAGTGTAAATCGCTAAAACGAGAGATGAGGCGACCGGGAACGCCACAACACGATTATTCCGTTGTATTCTACATCTGCCTAGTTCAAAAAAACAAAACAGATTTAACATTGGTCGTCATTTGCAAAAATAAGAGCATCTTCTAATACGGTGATTTCTTTTGACCCACCTTGTACGAGGTTTGTTCAAAACGTATCGCGAATTTGGAATTTTTTGTGGCGTGATGCTGGTACTCATATCTCTTACTTATGCCGACAATTTCGGCCATTTTGAATGTTCAGTTAATTGTTGACAGCTGCTTTGCTTGCACGTATACTGATATTAAGAATGTAAAAGATTGTGCGTAGTTGCTTAAAAGTATTTAAGAAGGTTCTTAAGCTTATTAATCGTAACTTAGAATTATTTAATTTTTGTGAGGATTTTGTCGTTTTCAATAAGGGGACAAGATGTTTTTAAATATGGAAAACTCAATAGCAGAAGGAAAACTATTTATTTAGAGCATCGATAAAAAATAATTAAACCGTTCATCGAGAATTTGAGAATTTACATCTTAACTTCTGTCTTCTAACTGAAAAACCTCGCAGTAGTGAATTTTTTTTGCTCGTAGAAAATTCGAAATTTTTCTTGAAAAATTCGACTGTGTGACAGACCACTTTTCTTATAGAAAAGTCGAATGTGTCACAGAGCACTTTTCTTATAAAAAAGTCGCATATGTCACAGAGCACTTTTCTGTGTCACAGAACAACTTTCTTATAGAAAAGTTGACTGTGTCACAGAGCACTTTTCTTATAGAAAAGTCGACTGTTCCACATCACGCTTTTCTCATAGAAAAGTTGACTGTGTCACAGAGCACTTTTCTCATAGAAAAGTTGACTGTGTCACAGAGAACTTTTCTTATAGAAAAGTCGAATGTGTCATAGAGCACTTTTTTTATACAAAAGTTGACTGTGTCACAAAGCACTTTTCTTTGAGAAAAGTTGGCTGTGTCACAGAGTACTTTTCTTTGAGAAAAGTTGATTGTGTCGAGAGCACTTTTCTTTAGAAAAGTTGACTGTGTCACAGAGCACTTTTCTTATAGAAAAGTCGAATGTGTCATAGAGCACTTTTCTTATAAAAAAAAGTCCAATGTGTCACAGAGCACTTTTTTTTTATAGAAAAGTTGGCTGTGTCAAAGAGCACTTTTCTTATAGAAAAGTTGACTATGTCACAGACCACTTTTCTTATAGAAAAGTCGACTGTTCCACATCACGTTTTTCTCATAGAAAAGGTGACTGTGTCACAGAGTACTTTTCTTATAAAAAAGTGTACTGTGTCACAGAGCACTTTTCTTATAGAAAAGTTGACTGTGTCACAGAGGACTTTTCTTATAGAAAAGTGGAATGTGTCATAGAGCACTTTTATTATAAAAAAAGTCGAATGTGTCACAGAGCACTTTTTTTTTATAGAAAAGTCGAAAGTATCACAGAGCAATTTTTTTATAGAAAAGTCGAAAGTATCACAGAGCACTTTTCTTTGAGAAAAGTTGACTGTGTCACAGAGCACTTTTCTTTGAGAAAAGTTTACTGTGTCACAGAGCACTTTTCTTATATAAAAGTTGACTGAGTCGCAGACTACATAAAGTATTATATAAAAATATATTGATTAAAATAATATTTATGCATAAATAAATAAAGCTGAGATGGTGCGACGGTGTTGAAAACGATTTCAAGACTTTAAATTATATTGGAGGCAGCCAAGACCCACCTCAGGTTGTAGTGCTAAATTGGTGATGATGACGATGATGATGAAATAAAACAGATAAGATAAGACAATCGACTTTGCTGCAAGAAAAGTGGTCGGTGACATAGTCGAAATTTCTGTGAGAAAAGTCGACTGCCCTATTTAATCTGCTTTATTTATTTCTTCATAAATTTTATTTAAATCAATATATTTTTTATATAATACTTCATCGACATCGATTTCATTTGAGCAAAAAAAAATCAAGAAATAAATTTTTAATTATTTATGATTTGATCAGGCTAAAGTTCGTATCGCTTTGCAAATTACATGTGATAATTATTAATGAACAAATAACACCAAACTTCGTTGTAAATATTCTGACAAACACGTAGTAGAACGGAACAACTAGCTGTTTTCGAAGGCCACTACACCTTCATCATCTTTGTGTTTGGTTCACTGTGTGCGGTGTCAGTTGATGTAGATTTCTGCTTTATATACGCAACTTTTTATTGCAAATGTAATATGAGAATTGTTTTGATTCATCGTATTACAATTTGCTGAAAGCTTTTTTGTAATGAAAGTTCATTTTTACCATCTCTAAATTTACAACAGTCTTGCCATTGTCGGTTGTTCTTTACTAATTATGCACATGCTAGTTAATTTGCTTATTTTTGTTCTACTTAAGACAAACTTTTTTGGTTTTGAAAAATATACTTATAGTTTTATTTAGTTCTTTTGTCACAGGCCCATGGCTATTAACTTCTTAATTAATTATCTTTGAAGATACGCACTTATTGATACCTCGGAAGTAGCAAGAAATTAGTTTCACCATAATTACTTCTAATTCTTTTCATTGGGATGCTATTGCTTTATTTGCCTTAAAGACAACACGATTCAAAGCAAGTGAATTTTTTTCATTCGCAATTACTGGTGCAATTCTGTTGTCCCCTTATTTTGATCAGTTCTTCCCTTCTTAATTTTACACCAGACAGTTGTCATTACTGGATTAAAAAAAAAAGAAAAAAACCAAAGCTTACTGACAACTTGTACCAGAGAGATGATGCTTAAATTTGCCACGTGACTGCTGCAATTCCATAAATTTTACTTTGTTTCTAAACTTATAAATCAAATACAACAGGTGCAATTTACGATTAAAATGTTATTTACTCAAAAAAAAAAATTCAATTAAATGAGAAAGATTTATTAAACGTTAAGACAAAGTTTTATGATAAATACTTTTCTAGTTTGCTTATTGCACAACTTTGCTTTACTCGTTTAATGTCATTTTCAATTAAGGCAATTTTCATCCTTTAAGAAAATTAAAGCTTTTCCCCATTTTCGAAGCTTCAGGCTCTGCTGCGTTGTTATGATAACCAACGAACTGGTACTCGTATCAAGTATCAGCATTAGCTTCAACAATAATATTATTAAATTTTCCTTTTAATTACTTTTGCATTCTGTTCAGGTTGCCGTAGCAACTTAGTAATTTTTTTTTTGCTTTTTTAATAGTGAGTAAGTATTTCAGTGTACAATCTGTTTTGCTTTTAATTACCCTGTGAACGTGTTAAACGGTAGAAAAGCAACTTAAGAAAAAAAAAGAAATTTATTTTCGCAACTATGTTACGGATTGTACCAGAGAATCAATAATTATTTTATAAGTTTATAAAGGAGAACAAGTATTGCTGTTGATGGTAAAGTTAAAAAAAAATAATAATAATTAAATAAAAGAGTAAAATATTTTAAAATTTTTTAGAGAATATTTAATTAATATCAGGTAATTCAGTTTAATTTTGATTACAAATATTTTCGTAATTATAGATATTTCGCACCTCAAAAGGGAAAATAAAAATTAATATTCCAGTAAAAAATGACATGAAAATTTTGAATTTGGACCATTTGGACCAAAGCTTTGCTGTTACATAGTCGACTTTTCTATAAGAAAATTTCTGTGTGGCACATTTGACTTTTTTTTAGAAGAAAAGTGCTCTGTGACACATTGAACTTTTCTATAAGAAAAGTGCTCAACTTTTTTTTTCTGTGACACAGTCGACTTTTCCATAAGAAAAGTTTTCTGTGACACAGTCGACTTTTCCATAAGAAAAGTTTTCTGTGACACAGTCGATTTTTCCATAAGAAAAGTTTTCTGTGACACAGTCGACTTTTCCATAAGAAAAGTTTTCTGTGACACAGTCGACTTTTCTATAAGAAAAGTTTTCTGTGACACAGTCGACTTTTCTATAAGAAAAGTTCTCTGTGATACAGTCGACTTTTCTATAAGAAAAGTTTTCTTTGACACAGTCGACTTTTCTATAAGAACAGTTTTCTGTGACACAGTCGAATTTTTCATAAGAAAAGTTTTCTGTGACACAGTCGACTTTTCCATAAGAAAAGGTTTCTGTGACACAGTTGACTTTTCTATAAGAAAAGTTTTCTATCACACATTGGACTTTTCTATAAGAAAAGTTTTCTGCTTAATTGTAATGGTTATACGAGTTTATCTTAAGAATGAAGGTCAGGCTGGCTTATGCACTACATGTTGTTCTTCACATGAAAATGTAAATTTTTGCTGCGTTTTCAGAGCCTTCACGTGACATTGTTTGAGTAAATTAGCGAAATGTTGCAGTATACAGGTATACATCCTTTAACACGGTATATATGATTTCCTAACATTCTCGTTTTAAGAAACTGAGCCTTCCTTCGCCTGACCTAACTCCACCGGACTTTTTCTTGTGTGGTTATTGTAAACAGGAAGTATACAAATCGCAGCCGACAAGTTTTTATGTAATAAAATAATCAATTCAAGCGACAATAATTAGCTGCAATTCGAGCCTCAACTTTGCGGGTAGTAATGAACAACATTTTGCTAAGATGCCGCACATGCATCCACAAGCAGGGCGGATATTTGAATTCAATTATCTTTAAGACTAATTAGTTTTTAATATAATTCAATGGGGCTTTAAATGAAAAAAATATTGAATTGTTTCAGTTCCTTAATGTAGCAAAATTCATCTTCCACTCTGTATAAAGAATTATTTACCGCTCAAAGTTCGTTGTACGTTGTAGAGGCCTGCGTAAACAGTATTGAAATGTAAAAACGTCTTGTCTTCTAAATGTATTCTCGTGGCATGTATTATATATACTAAACCAATAATAAATGCTGTCGTTTAATAACCCTGCAGGAAATGCGAATAGTGAAATTGTAGTGATTTACTATTGACATTGTCAGTAGTACTACTGACCAGCTGTACCCTAGCCAATGTAATTATCTATTGACATTTAACGTTAGCTTGTCATTGAAAATCCACCAGTAGACTGTAGCACTACTGACTAAGTAGTTCTTTTGGGACGATATGGAGACATTTAAACCAAGGATACATTAGTCCATTGTAGTGACCCTGGTCTACAAAAAAATTATATTATTCTACTAAAACCATTTGTTCAAAATTGAAACACTCAATCGGAGGTGACAGCGGCTAGCCGACGATCGGTCTACAACTCTGCTGTTGACTGCACACAATAATAAAATAAGAAAGCAAACGGGTTGACAATATCACCATAAATACACAAGAACTGTTGTCTCTAGCGTATCTCTACTCGCGCATAAAAGGAAAGTTGTCGACATTCTAACTAGTGCTATTGTCGCTAGAGTAAAGAGTGGACATAGAGACATATGGTTCTAGGCTGACTAGAGGGAAGCGAAGCACGATGAATGTATTGATGTTTGTGTATATGAGAGTGTTTACAGGCGATGTCGCGAAGACTTCTTGTTCGTAACAAACACTCAAAAGAGGTAGTATTAATGCGTGTTGCTTGTTATTTTGCGTATTGTATAATCAAACCCATTTAAAATACATGGGTTTGATGACTGCTTTGTGTCAAAAACGAGCTACTGAATGAGTTCGATACAAGTCTACTATTATGTTGTGTTTAAGGGTGGTTTTTTACAGCAAGGGCACACAACTAATGTCAATGCATATGTGCGTTTGTATGTGAGCAGAAAAATAAGACATCATACAGGCAACTTGTGTGTGTATGTACATGTGTGCAGGAAACTTGCAATAACAATTGGGGTCCAGAATTTTGTAAATGATATTACTGCTGGTTACAAGAAGAAAAAAATGAATTTAATCCTTGTAACTTGTGATCTAATTTCTTTAATGTATATAAAAGAGTATAAGAAGACACGTTCAGTTGTAGTACTTTTCTTTAATAATTCTCGTGATCGAATGAATTGCAGTTTTACAATTCAAAGTAGTGTTAAAAACAAAAAGGCAAAGGCATGTATAAATATGTATATGAGTATGTATGTATGTATATATAAAATGTTTTTAGGAATATATTATGAAATTGAAATAATAATGAGAGTATATAAAGGAAGATATGAGTTGTACTTTTCTCTCAACATTCCACTGTACAATTGTAATACGACTTCATTTGCATGATAGGGAATTTGTACAACATGCATGACATTTGTATACGCGCCCATGCATATGAAGAAGCAAGCAACACAAATTCTTCCGTCACGAAGTATTTTCTTCTTTACTTCTACACATACAATAACTGAAACAAATGTTTTGCACACAGTGTTGTTCAGCGTTTGTTTTAGAAGACTTCACTTCAGTAATAGTGTTTTGACACTAACATAGTTAGATTAGGTTAGCAGGCTGCTGACAAGGAAGATTTGAAAAGTTCAAAAGTCCAGCTCACTTGGGTCCATTACAATGATCCCTTTGTGCTATCTGTATTAAAAAATAGAAAGAGAGAGAGAGAGAGAGAGGAAGGAGGTTAAGAGGGATAGAAATATAAAGATATGACAGTTATTTTAAGAGAGGTGAGATTGGGTCACAATTTGGTTAGGGTGGGGAGTTAGCGGCTATACCATCCACTGTTCCTTATATAAAGGCTCAAGGTTTTGAGCTCAATTTCCGATAACTCGGATAAGCTGCCGAAGGATATTCACACTGACATGGTTTTAATAAAACTTGGTTTTAACGTTAAAACCAACTGTTAAAACCTGGTTTTACCATGCAAATTGTTTTTGTTAAAACCTACTTACATCCATTTTTGAATTGGTTTGTTTGTGCTAAATTCAGTGGTGCCAACTTAAAATTACCGAAAGCAGCTGATAATGTTTATGCCAGTGAAAGAGAATACATACCAATTGATACATTTTCAACTTAAAAATAGATGCAGCGGCATTAATTACCAAAAAAAAAAGTGTGAAGAAAAAGTATCCTTTGGATGGAAAACAACGAAAACATATTTTTTTTTGAAAATAGACGATATGACTGACATCCATCTGCGGAAAAAAGGTTAAACTTGTGATATATTGGTGCATTTCTTTATATAATAATACGATTTCCAAGCACTTCTTCATGTTGTATAAGTATACTTACGTATTGTAAAATTTCTGAGTGAAAAAGCTGAAAAAAATACAGCAACAAATACACGCATTTCTACAGCACATTTATTTTATTTTGGACAAATTTGGGAACGCAAAATCAGCTGTTTGTGGTTTTAACATTAAAACCAGGTTTTAACTTTCGGTGTGAAAACAGTATAAAGCATTTGAAAAATCCCTCATGTCTTAAAAGTTCTTTTAAGTGGTCTTTTGCAGGGGTCTAGTACGTTGCTTATTCAATTCATTGAATATATATATGTATGTAAGAAAATTTCTTGCATAAAAAAACATTTTCATTTGTAATGAAGAATTGTAAATATCAAACATAATCCTGCAAATGTAATATTTCATTACGAAATTATAAACACTTTATAAATTTCTTAGAAACTTGAATGTAAAAGCTTTTTCTTACAACGCATACTTTCGTTTGCTATCAACATCAATATCTAGATGAATTCTTAAAAATTTTCTTTTTTTGATATATTTATGCATTCCATTTGCATACACATAAAATTCTAGCAAAAATATTTCTAATATTAAATGTAGGTATTTATATGAATCTTACTTGTGCATATGGCTATAGATGAATGTATGTGAGTATAAAATTGATTGTAAAATACATCTGAAGCACATTTTTCCTTATTTACCTTTAACTTTATTTATTCAGTTAGCTTTCGGCTGTTGTCTTACAAGAAGCAAGAACATCTTTTATTTCAGCACAACTCTCACCCAAAAACTTTTGCCTTCAAGGAACGTTTTCTTGAGTTATTTTCGCCCATGTACTCGTATTCTCTTGAAATATTTGCATATAGTGTTGAAATTTCATGTTATTAAAAGAAATGGAAAAATAGCACAAGTGTGTTGCAACTAAGCTGCGTGGAGCCTTAAACGTGTTGGCAAATAGAATATTTTATTTTTTATTTATTTTTAAATGCAAAATTAGGATAAGGCAAGTATTAAACCACAAGACAAATGTTAAAGGAAACTAACAAGAATTTTAAATTTTGCACTAAAACAAAACATTTGCTGCTACGCCTTGGCCTGACTTAAGTTTTGATTAAAAAATTCGGTATATTTAATACACTTTGCAATGTTGTTAGCATGTTTTTATTTCAAAGGTAATTTACAAAGTTTCTTTTATTGCACCAGCAGTAAGTAAGTGAAACAAATTTTTTTGAGTACTTCCAAGCTTAAGTGCACTTTTCATCACATAAGATCACGCCCTATTAATCCGAAATATTCATACCCAACATATTGCCCACAAAAAAATTAATACATATTAAAACAAGGCCAAGTTCTGATCAAAAACAAAGATTTTTGAGCTTCAACTCAAGACAAAACGCTGGCTTGAAAAAACATGTCACTATTAGAGTTGTATCGTTCCAAAACGATTTAGTTACATGGAAAGATACGCTAATTGGAACGATGCGGAACAATTACCTAAAAAGAACGGTGCGAACTTTTCAAAAGCTAATTTTTTATCGTTCTTCGTTCTTTCTTGAGGACAAAGACAATTATTCAAAACCGTTTGTTACATTTGTTTAGTTCACTTTTTTCTGTACGCTTTTTTCTATAGAAAACTATTTATTTATGTTTTTATATTTATGATAGATTTTATTATTTAAAAAAATTTATTACTGGTTGTGGGCTATTATTTCTTTTTACAAATATTTTACGAAAACAAAGAATTATGTATGTATGTATATATATATTGTTATTTTGTCAGAAAAATGAAATAAGCCATAAATTTTTTTAGTAAATTTTAATTATTATTGTTCGAATTTCATTTGTTTCTACATTTATGATTTCATTAGGCTAAAGTTCGTATCGCTTTGTAAGCCAAATTACTCGTACATGTGAAATTTTTTAATGAACAAATAACACCAAAGTTAATAGTAAATATTCTGACAAACATGTAGTAGAACGGAACAACTAGATGTTGTCGAAGGCTACTACACCTTCATCATCAGCGTTCTTTGTGTTTGGTTCACTGTGTGTGGTGTCAGTTGATGTAGATTTCTGCTTTATATACGCAACTTTTTATTGCAAATGGAATATGTGAATTGTTTTGATTCATCGTATTACAATTTGCTGAAAGCTTTTTTGTAATGAAAGCTCACTTTTACCATCTCTAAATTTACAACAGTCTTGCCATTGTCGTTTGGTCTTTACTAATTATGCACATGTTAGTTAATTTGCTTATTTTTGTTCTACTTAAGACAAACAATTAAGTATATTTTTTATTTAGTTTTCTGCTGACGTTTTTAAGAGCGACAGTAAAATTTACTCGTTTTCGGTTCATTCACTGTTTAAAGTAAAATTCGGAATGATGAACGAAAAGAACTGCATACAGAACAATACCTTTAACGATGAGGTGTATATTGATTTTGTATTAAGGAAGACAGATAATATATCATGGATATTCTTATCCATAGTGTTCACCCATAGTCTAAATATTGGGTATTTTCTTTAGGACATGGCGTGTAGCCCTTGTGGCTTCCATATTAAAACCGAGAGCAAGTTCGATTGAAGCCGATTGCTTTGCTATCGACCTTTGGAAAGCTATTGGAATACTTTTTTCTGTCAGCAATTAATGACGTGGTAATTGACAGAGACATTTTAAAAGATTTTCAATTTGGTTTTAGAAGCGGACTTTCGACATCACATGCACTAATGGTATACCATATACTCACTGACTATGTTGCCAGGAATCTGAACAAGAGATACCCGCCCATGGCGGTGGGTTTGTATTTTACCATGGCTTTTTCGACACTGTTTGGCATGATGGTCTTATATGTAATATGATAGACTTAGGACTTGGTACGGGCATCTGCCATATGATTTATAGCTTTTTCGTTCGTACAGAGTCCGTTTTGGGGATGCTTTTCTCAGGAAGGTTTGATTTTCGTGCCACAGGGCCCATTGCTTGGACCTGTTTTATACAATATCTTCATATCAGATATACCACACAAGGACTATAAACCAAGGGATGAATGAATACTTAACTGTTACTACGTTTATACGCGCACTGTTTGCAAATAAATTAACTCACTGTTTATACGGCATAGCAAATGCACAAAAACTTGGTAGCACTTCTGTAGAAAAATTTTTTATATTTGCAAAATAATTGTGTAAATGTATAAAGTAACAAATAATTGTTTGTTTTTATTGTTATTATTTTTTTCTTTCAATATTTTTATGTGAAATATTTATCCATTCATTGCTTTTGATTACCAAATATTTGAGGTTGTCAAGCATTTTATTTGCAAATAGTGCGTTAATAGTGAATATAGATTTCTGAATTATTAAGTCGCAATAAAATAATTATATGGCAACGATTTACAGTTTTATTTGCAAGTAAAACGTGCGTATAAACGTAGTTTGTATTGACAAACTACTTTTCAAAGTGGGACCTTAAATTGTACATACGAAAATGTGTAGCCTTCATGTACAAGGGAAGGGATATACAGGGTGTTTTTTTTAGAGGTATAGAACTTCGAATTGAAATAAAACACAAGAAAATCGTTTTAATGTCCATCAATTTGGCTTTATTGGAAGGATAATTTTATGCCATTAACGTTTAAATATGATTTCGGGCATGTGGCCGCCGCGGCTGGCTCGAATAAAGCCAATTCTACAGGTCCAATTTTCAACCACTTTTTCGAGCATATGGGGCCGTATGTTGGCAATAACGCCACGAATGTTGGCTTCCAAGTCCCCTAACGTTTCTGGTTTGTTGGCGTAGACGAGCGACTTCACATATCCCCAAAGAAAATAATCCAATGGTGTCAAATCACACGATCTTGGTGGCCAATTGACAGGTTAACCGACTTAATTGCTCTGATGGACGATTATGTCGACCATAAAATGGACGGAGCTTGCGGTAAACTTCGCGAACTGAACCATTATTTTCGAAATAAATTTGCACGATTTGCAAGCGTTGTTCTTTTGTCAACCTGTTCATGATGAAATGGCAAACCAAACTAAATATTAATCACTTGACAGCTGACAAAATGGCCGCCAGTTAAAAAAGTGATGCCAACTTAAAGTTCTATACCTCAATAAAAAACACCCTATACTTACCATGTTTAATTATCAAATAGGACGTGATTGGGATATCGGACAGAATTTAATACCTTGGCGTTACCTGCCATGAAAACTTTGAATTTTATCGCCATATTGATGACATTCTTGAAAGGGCTAAATTAATATGTTCGTCATATTAGAGTGTATTAAAGAGTAGACGCGGTCTTGATAAAAAAGTGCGCCTTTTAGGATATCGCCAGATTGTGCGTCCAATCGTGATTTGGAATTTCTTCATCCCAGATAGAGAGGATTAGGAGATGGAAGCGAATGATTCTGGCCTTGTCTTGGGCTAAAACCATACATCGGATAGAATGGCCAGTTTTGTAGGCCATCGTGTAGGTCCATTTACGGATCGGTTGATTTTAAGTGGATGTTTTTTTGGCCGAAAGGGTTTTAAGGTTTCTGGAAGGTGCATGTTCTTTGAAGAATCCTGTGGTAAGAATATGTTTGGAAGGCTCTATAAATCTGCAGACCTCCTATGGCTTTGTTCACTCTTAAGAGTTCTGGTGCTTTGTATGAGGGTAAAGATCTCTTATTCTACCATAGGACGATAAGGTCGTTAAATATAAATGATACGGTGTATAACACTAGTCAATAAATTTTTTAATTTTTTGTGTGTTTGTTTTATTTTACTTTTTTAATTTTCTGTTATTGCATTTAATTAGTTATAAGTTTTTAATTTAATTATCAATTTGGGGAATTATATAATTTTTTTTTAATTTGATAGTCTTTGGTAAGTAAGCATACAAGAACAATTACAGTTTGTATAAATGAACTATATTTCCAAACCTGTTACTTGATAAATTCAGTCACAGTTGTTATTACTGATTTTTCAATCGCTGTGAAAAAGTAACAGGTTTCGAAATATGGCTCATCTCTAATGTGCATGCACATGTATATCATTACCTTAATATAGAAAGGCTCTAACTCATTATTTTTTTTAAATCGATATTTTTGCATTTTTCGATACATTAGATGTTCTGCTATTGAAATATTTAAAAAAAACTCCATTTAAAAATAATAAAGATTTGGGGCCTTTGTATATTAAGGTAACAATATATATATTTCACAATTTCTAAATATTTGACTATAAGGATTTAATTTCCAGATGGCAAATTTCATTAAATTTTATTTTGAATAAAATATATTCGCCGATTATATCATTCATACAATTTCTCTACTGTCATTGTAGTGGCAAGAGTTACAAAATTTTGCATTCATTTTATGTGTTTGGTGCAAATAGAATTAAGCGTAAATTTATAAAAAAAAAAAAAACTTAAGTTCTGCTTTAGAGTTTCTCTATTAAAATCTGTTATATATATTTAATTTAACTATTGTTGAACTAAAAAAAAGTGAAGTGAATAAAAGTTTAGAGATGTAGAAAAAGATACTCTAAAACACTTCCTTATGAACTGAATATTTGTTGCAATTTAGCTCACTAACATTTTTTTTTTCATACACATTTGGTATTAAATTTATTGGGTAATATTAGTATTTCGGAAAACTTGTGCGAATTTAAACTTTTCAATATTCTAGGGACTACATACTTGATCATTAATTTATAATAAACACTATTGTGTGACTGCATTGACTCCTTCCCCCCCCCCCCTTCAAAAAAAACACATGTTTATCTTTCACAAAATACCTAGTTGAAAAACTGGCAATACCTGGTGTAAATGCAAGTATTTCGCAAATAAATTTACAAGCAATTATAAAGGAATAGCTTGTCTCTAAATTGGCATTACTTCTTTCCATCTCGTTTGGTTCCTTTAAATGAAAAGGGGTTTTCGAAATGCATTAATTAAATTTTTATAGATTAACAGAGCCCTCTTAACATGCCAACAGAGCTCTGTTAAGGTACAGGGGTTGTGTCGAGGTATATATCGGCTGACTAAAGGCTTTATTATGTTAAATGCAACGCTTACCGTTGACATATTTTAATTGGAAAAAGTTTGAATGATAAAACCAAAACATATATAAGATTAGTCAGTGTTTAGGGGTGGATTTGTTTTACAAAATAAAGCCTTCAGCTTTTACAAAAGCATGGTGTAATGCTTTAACGCAGTTCTAGGAAATTTTCTATGTACTCTCGTTGCTTTCTTTAGGGTTATCTCTAATTTGTCACTGCCGTATCAATAACATACACATTCTGAATTGTTCATTTTTATAATATTTTTTTCAATTACATTGCGCTTTCTTTCATGCAAAAAAAGAAAGGAAAATAAAATTAAATGAAGGTTCGTTAGTGTCTTTATAAAAAAGAAGACAGGTAAGAAAGAAGCACAGAGAATGGAGGGAAAAAGAAACAAAAACTGAATCACTGCAAAAAAGTTTCATACGTACACACGTACTTATAAAAAGTATCACGCTTAATTAAGGAATTTTCCGTTTTTGTAACATTATTGTTAAGTTGCAAGTGAAAGTAACACTGACAATTGAAATATGCAAAAAAAAATTTTTGTTTTTTTTTTAACAAAAGCTTAATTCAATAATATTTCATTTGTACGAGTATTTGGTTTGCGTAATATGAAAAAAAAAAATATAAACTGAAACTTTAAAAGTAAAGTTTATTTCAATTAAAAATTGGCAAAGGTAAAAGGGATAAAGCTAAAAATTTTATTTAAAAACTAAAGCAAATTAGCTTCACTTTTGGTGTAAAAAATATATTAACTGTTGAAAATGTATGTGGTTTTTATTATAAGAGTTGTTTAGAGATTAAAAATCAGTGCATTGAGGGTAAATAGTTTTTCTCAATAGCGGTATTCACTCTGCGTGGCAAATTACTGGTGCAGATCTAGTAAGTCTAGGGTACGCGTCCATCACATGGATACTTTAGCGATAGCGGCGTTGAAGCAGGAAGTTATTGCAAACATGCTATAGTTGCATATATTCAACGATTTCCGCTAATGCAAGCAAAATGGGGTGTTTTTTTTAGAGGTATAGAACTTCGAATTGAAATAAAACACAAGAAAATCGTTTTAATGTCCATCAATTTGGCTTTATTGGAAGGATAATTTTATGCCATTAACGTTTAAATATAATTTTGGGCATGTGGCCGCCGCGGCTGGCTCCAATAAAGCCAATTCTACAGGTCCAATTTTCAACCACTTTTTCGAGCATATGGGGCCGTATGTTGGCAATGACGCCACGAATGTTGGCTTCCAAGTCCCCTAACGTTTCTGGTTTGTTGACGTAGACGAGTGACTTCACATATCCCCAAAGAAAATAATCCAATGGTGTCAAATCACACGATCTTGGTGGCCAATCCATGGTTAACCGAATTAATTGCTCTGATGGACGATTATGTCGACCATAAAATGGACGGAGCTTGCGGTAAACTTCGCGAACTGAACCATTATTTTCGAAATAAATTTGCACGATTTGCAAGCGTTGTTCTTTTGTCAACCTGTTCATGATGAAATGGCAAACCAAACTAAATATTAATCACTTGACAGCTGACAAAATGGCTGCCAGTTAAAAAAGTGATGCCAACTTAAAGTTCTATACCTCAATAAAAAACACCCTATATAAAACGAAGTGTACATGTTACATCAATTCTTGTCAATGATATGACATGATTTTGATCACCTAACATAACATAGCATAGCATAACATAAATAAAAATACAATTTCTAAGGCAAGTAAACCACAAGGATTTGCCTTCCTACCCGGTGCCCTCCTGACATCGCGCGTTTTTTATTTAGTTCATTAAGGGCTCGTAGTTAAATAAAATAAAAAACAAGTTATTATTTCGTCTTTAAAATATTTTAAAATGTATAGGGAAAATTCAGGAAAATGATGAAAAAACTCTGAAATGCAAATAAATTTTTTTTCATTATTTTCAGCAGCAAGTGCGCTCAACTAATTTCGTTCATTTTAAAAAAGAAAATTTCATTAGTACCGCGTGAGTTTCAGCTCAATCCAGTGTGTAAAAAACTGTAATGATTGATTTTGCTTCTGCTTTCGATTTTGAAAAATACAACAGTTTCAGTGAAAGCAAAGCCACAAAACGATTTATGACCAATTGCGCAGTATGGGAAGTTTGAATTTGATTTGCTTTTTCTTTTGGTTGGTATCGCAAGTAAAAGCAGAAGCATTCTATATTCCTTTGGAAGTCGCAAACAGTCACAGTCGAAGAAGCAAAAACTCTTGCTTTTAGAAGTTTTGAGCAATTGCAGTAAAGTGATTTTTGTTGTTGCCCCTTGTCTGATGTGCAAAATCAACAACAAAAACATAACAAACACCACAAAATAGTTGATTGAACCTGCAGATAGCTTCTAAAAGCAAGAGCTTTTGTTTCTTCGACTGTGACTGTTTGGTACTTACAAAAGCATACAGACTGTTTATGCTTTTACTACCGAAACTAACCGAAAGCAACAGCAAATCAAATTCAAACTTTTGAAATCGCCGACTGTTGAAAGTACTGCGCAATTGTTCATAAAACGTTTGCTGCTTCTGCTTCGACTGCGACTGTTGTTGATTTTCACAAGAACAAGCAAAAGCATTGCTTGATTTTAAACAGTTGGAAAAAGCCAAAGCAGCGAAAAGTAAAAATTTTGCGATTCTTGCTACTTCGACTTAGGTTTTTCAAACACTGGTCCAATTACAATTATCGTGACTAAGTTTTTACTGCTACTTGTTCATGAGTGAGCGTTTGTTAAAAATACGGGCCACGAATCTCTGTGAATCCATTTTTTCTAAAGTGAATTCGGAATGTACTCAAGAATCCATTTCTAGTTTTTATGTAAATAAGAACTATATTAAGCAAAATATAGTGGGGAAAAGAAGTTAATTTCATATGTACTTAGTTTCACAAATTAGTACCACAATTTTAATGTTAACATGATATATATAGAAATAATTATATAGTGAAGTATTACAAAACATTATTTGTACGATTTGAAGCCCCAACAGCCGGCAGCTACTAATATCAGAATATAAAATTATAAAATTAAAATTAACTAACTCAAACCCTTTTTGAAAACTTTTCCTTATCATTTTGACAAGGGTACTTGTCAAGGCTATACAAATCATAAATGTTCAATATTTTCATAATGTTTGGCTAAAACACACACACACAGACACATGCAGACACACATACATACACACACACAAACACCCACACACATCCCCACAAACATACAAAATACAATCCAGTTAAAGGCCTTATTGAAGGCCTGCTTAGGAATTTTTTGATTCACAAATTCCACACTTCCTTCTATGAGAAGGGAGAAAAGAAGGAGTAACATGTTTTGTTTTGTTTTATTTTTACCAAAGAAAAAGCAAAATCCATTAATTTGAAGGCCTTCTAGAATCTCTGGCGAAAGAAGCAAGAACAGAACAGACTTGAATTAATATTTTTAGCACAAAAATTTAATTTTTAAAGCTATGCTATTTATTGCGCTATGCAGGACTTAGCACCTGATTTTCGTTGTAAAAATAATCGACGCTATTACAGTTGTAAATTAATTTTTGTTTTGATTTCTTTGTAGTTAAAAGCACAGTATGAAAATAAACGAAAAAAATTGTTTGATTTTGTTTTGTTTCGTTCTTGGAAGTAAGTAAAACAAAAACAATGAGAGGGATTGCTCAATCTGTTTTTGCACATAAGAATAAAGCAGAGAACACAGCCGATCGGCTGTAAGCCGGCAAACAGCCGCCACATTAATTTAATCGTACGCAGCTAAAAAAGAAAATAATGGGAAATAAATGAAAACGTTTTGAAATATTTGCGGAAAGTTTGATATCATCATATAATATAATTTTATTGCATTTTTATTTCACACATGAAATTTGTTTTATATAACTAAGCAGCATAGCTTTAACCGGGTGTCCTAAAAACATCTCTTCTTTTTTTTGCTTACTTTTTTTTTACAAGAGGCTAACATATGCTTGTGTTTGATTGAAGACAAAACGCATGACTTGTCGCTCAGATTGTCATCAATAAAGTCAAAAGTGTGTAATTGAGGACAATATGCAAGACATTGTCACTCAGATTGTCGTGAACGACAATTTACTTTAAGTTGTAGACTAAAAAACTAAATAACAGAGAATAAGTCCTACAAGAATCGTAGATAATAATGTCGTGCAAGCCAATCTGGCCAACTGGGGTACTTTATTTGTCCTTATAGTGATGCTGTAAATTAAATATAAAAAGCCTACAAATGAGAAATAATAGTCGAAAAACGATTGTACAAAAATCCCAGATGTATGTGTGTAAAGGGCAAAAACTAGAAGCGAAAAGCACAACAATGGGCATAGTTTTGTCATAAATAAAACTGTTTTTATTTTTGGGAGCATGATAAACAAGCATGAGTTACGAGCATTAAAAAGGTAAAACTGTATAAATTACAAAAATATGCATACAAAAGTTTTGCCATACAAACACTTATAAATATTTAATGTTTACTACAATAGAATTAAATTATGTACATAAAAAGAAAATTTATGTTAAATGCCACGAAAAAGAGGTTAATTTAACAGGTTTTTGGTAATGATTTGGCTTCATATTAATTCAAAATGATTTACAGCAGTTACGTCCAAACACACATACGAGTACTCTGATATTTACATTTGAGGTAAACGGCTTTGAAAGCTCTTGAATTTGTTCTTGTTTCTTGTAAGAGCAAGCATTGTTGCCGCCGAGATCTGGGGTCGAATCGTCACATCCGTGAACGTACAACTCGTCACGTAAAAACGCCATTTTCGGATTACGACATAAGTACGAGTACGTGAACGTACTGAAATCCCATTCAGTTTATACGATTGACGTTTCACTTAATTCGTTTTCGTACGATTGTCGAAAGAAAATTGTTTTCCTAAAAACCATCTAGAATTCTCTGTTAGCATCGACTACAAGACTAAGTTAATTACATAAATGTTGCATAAAGTTCTTCACAACTCACATTTAAATAATTTATCGAAAGCTTTTAAGTACACAAAAAATTTATCAAAACATCACTCAAATACATAATTAAAGAATTTCAAAAGATATTCATCTCTATATAAAGTTTACACAGCATTCATACATAAACATTAACCGAATATGAAATAACGTTTGCTTTGTTCCTTAAGCAACTTAATATTCCGTTTCAAGTTGTTTTTATTGCATAAATAAATAATTGAAAGTTAATTACGAATACAAGATCAAAAAAAGCGATGTTAATTGAAGTATTTCAAAGGAATATTTACCATTACCTGCGAACTTAAGTAGCGTAAGCAAGAAAGTCGTAGAGAGTAGGGTTGATTGACCTTCTTAGTTTTTTTTGCAAGTAAAATAAATAAAGCATTAAATAGATAAATAATTTTCTGTTAAGAAAGCAAAAAAAAAAAAAAAAATAATGAAGTCAAACAAGGCAAATACAGGATTATTAAAAATTAATTTACAGTGCAGATTCGGTTAACGCAACCCTTTATAAACGCAACACCTCGATATTCGCAACACTTAAATTCTTAAAATTGGTGACTCTATTAACGCAACTTTTCAAAAAACTAGACCTCAATTACTGCAACTTTGCAAACAAAGTTAAGATTCTCTCTTTCGTTTTATTTTTTACTTTAGTGCAAAGTCAGGCAAACACATACATATATAATGCATACATACATAAAAAAGCATGCTTGCACGAATGTACGTGAAAATAAGAGCATAACGAAGTGCCCACGGGCGGCCTTTTAGTATTTTATAAATAAATTCAAAAGTATAAACCTTTGTGCATGAAATCTCATGCTAACGTACAAAAATCATTTTGATTTGCTGCTATTCTAGGAATGACTAAGAATTTTTGCGTGGTGCTTCTGGTTTTGGAAGCAACGTAGTTTAAAAAATTCTTTGTTTGTTAGTGGTTGTTCTAGTAAGATAAACAAAATGCCTGTAGTGACAAAATTTTGTTAAACTAACAATAAAGCAAAAGAGCGAAATTCTGAAGAAACTTGAAAGTGCAATGACTACAAAATTCATAAATCAACAGTATCTAGAATAAAAAAAATTAGCAACCACTAAAGTAGTTAGCGGCAAATGCATTTATTTTAAAAGTTAACCTTTGATTCCATAATAAAGCTTTAATTCGGCTTAAAATAAGCTTTCTAGTGGAAAACAGGCATGGGAAATTTTTACTCGGTTTTCGCAACAAACTCAATTTTCGCAACAGGACCAAATTTTTATTGGTTGTATTAACAAAATTTTTACTGTACTTAAATTATTGTTTAGATCTAAAAAAAATTAAACATGTGGTTCTTATAGAAAAGCATCGTAACTTTTAAGCAAGGTTAGGTTAGGTTAGGTGTGGCGAGTTTACATCACAATTTTTTCAACGTCGACACTTTTTAAACCGGCTTCAAAAAAAAGCAGGAGGTTATCAATTCATCTTTTTTTTGCAGTATTACTTTATAACTGGGTTTATATTAGACCGATATATAGCTTCTTATTAGTCCTATTGCCAAATAATTGGGCGAGGACACGCCCACAATTTTTTTAATTTAATTTTATGCTATTCTTCTTATTTGATTGCTAGCAAACACCTTAAGTTCTTGCAATTACACAATTTTAAAGTTGAAAAACTGGCAGGGGCTACGCCCATTAAAATCTGTTGTTATATTTTATTTTAAGTGGTTCTACTGCACCGATTTTTACAAACTCTGAGCTCTGAAAACCTCAAAATATTACATTTAAAATATTTTAATTGGCGGAGGCACGCCCATTAAAATTTAATTTTATATCTGCTTCCTTAACTTCGTATTTATTTAAAACAGCAGTCAGTCAAACCGTTTGTACGAACATGTCGATAGCTGGAGCTCTTCGTTGTGTATATCTATTCGTTTATTGTGTTAACTTTGGGTACGACTCTGTGAACTTCAGTAACAGAAGTATGAGCAACAGTCAAAAAATAAAAAGTGCAAGAAACAGCACAACTTTACGACTTTTGCTATGTCGACTGCAATTTTTTCAACACTGGTATTTTTTTAATTTTCAACCAGCAATTACATCAAGGACGCATGCATTTCCGTCAAAAATATTAATACAGATATGACAGTGTTTAATGGTAATTGACGAAAAGAAAAATCCACTGGCTCAAACCTGTGAACAAATCTATTACATAGAGCCAAGGCAAGGATTTGGTGTCTGTTCACATGCTTATCTTAAGGTATATTTAGTCACCTTATTGTGTTAAGATTAATTCAGTGATACTGATTTATTTCTTTTATTTTTTTTCTCTCTCTCTGTCTCTCTCTTATATTTTGAATAAAAAGTGTCATTTTAACAAAATCTATAAATTTTCATAAAATGTCATTAAATCTTTTCGATCAATAAGCCATGCAAGCTTAAATGAAATCAAAGATGACAGCAAATTTAGACATAAGTCAAACTAAATAACATTGATTATAATGTTATTTTTTCTCGAATGCTTTTATTTTTGATGTCATTCATTTTGGCTATGCTCTCTGATTTTTTGTCATTTCACTGTTTGTATTTTAAAAAGTGCAAATAAAATGTCTGATGTTGTTGTTGAGTTGTTTATCCAATGGAAGAGTTGATGTGGGATCAAGATAAACACAAACAACATTTCTTAAAATGTAATTCATAAAATAAATATAAACGTACAATAGTGGTATTAAAAATGAGTACACAATTTGAAGTTGTGTGCAAAGAACTTTGTTATATTTGTGACGCTGTTATACCGGGTTCACATACAGCAAATTTAGTTGAGCACCTTTTGAGCTTATGGAAGAGAGAGAGAGAGAGAATGAGAGAAAGAGAGCAGAATAATCATAAGAAAAGACATTATATTTTTCTCTCTCACCCATGAACTAAGAAGTTGCTCCGCTAAAATTGGCGTTTGTGAAGCGGGACTTAAATAAATATATCACAATGAAATGCCAGTGACGTAACAAGAGAAAAAAATCACCTTTGAATGAAACTGATGAAAATTTTGCTTAAAATTGAGAAGAAAAACTAGTTTGGAACTAAATTACATTAATTCAGATAAATTGCCTGGAATTGATACATATTTGTTCTTAAAATGAGCAACAATTCGTGAAATACGAAATAAAAAAATATTAAAATATATTTCGAAACAATTTCTTGAATATAATAATAATATAATAATGGCAATATTCCGTTTATATCAGAGTAAAATTGCAAGTTCTGCCAAACATACAGCAATTCGTGGAAATACTCTAGAGATTTATAAAGCGATAAAGCAAGCAGCTAAGCGGAACCAAACTCACTACAATTCCAAACATAAGGGATAGAGATGGCAACATCGTCCATATCACAGAAGATCAAATTGAAAGATAGAGGAAATTCTTTGCGTCACCGCCGTTAACAACAAACACAAGCAGCTCTCCTCTTCAACGTCAAATTAGGAGAAATCGAAGAAGAGACATCTCCACAGCAGCACCAACTATCGAAGATGTAATAAGAGCGGCTGCTAAGTTCAAGTGAAATAAAGCTGCTGGCCCTGACAGATCTAACAGACTGAATGAACTTGGACGCCATCCAAAAGGTTATCACAATGATAATATTGAAACGCATCTCACCAATGAACAGAGTGGATTTGGACCGAATCGATCATGTGTAAGCCAAATCAATACATTGCGCATAATAATTGAGCAGTTTTTTGAGTACAACTCTCTTTGAAAGAGCATTCGACACCATTAAGAGAGAAACAATATGGTCTAGATGGAGAATATCGGATATGCCTCATAAAGGAGCTATACACAGATAACCCATATAAAGCACGTTTTAAAGATAAAAAAAGTAAGAATTTTGACATTTATAGCGTTCTGGACACAGTTCTACATCAGACAAGCATCGAGGCCCCAAGTGGAATTCAATGGCATCTGAACCAGCGGTTTCATGGCCTTGACTATGCAAATGAAATATGCCTAATATCCCATACCTTGGATGCTATCCAGAAAAACTTAGACAAGCTTCAAGAACATGGCATTCGGGTCGGGCTTAAGATCAACATAAGCAAAACAAAGTCGCTTAGAATCGCCATGCCATTTTCAAATCCAATACTTCTAGATCTAGAGGATGCTGATAAATTTACTTATCTTAGTAGCGTTATAAGTAAAGATGGCGGCGCAGATGTAGATGTACCAAACAGAATTAAGCGCGCTTGAAGCGCATATGAATTACAGTTCATTATTACTAAATTCATTTGAATTGACTCAAATTGCATTCAATAAATTTTTTTTTGTGAAAAGAATTAATTCTAAATTTAGCTAATTCGTAACGAATTAAAATCAATCTCTGGTACATACTTCTTTATATTTGTCTTTATTTTTTTTAGAACTAAACTTAAGTTTGAGTTTGATTCATGCTAGGAACACAGCTGGGACGAACGACGAATTTTACGATGCGAACTTTCGTCATGAAAAATAAAATCGTACATTTGTGCATATGAAAATGAACACAACACCGCACCGACTAACGAAATTAGTCGTGCGTGACGAACTCTGAGATAGATTTATTTCAGGAGGAGAAAACAATTTTTTTTCTCTCTCTCTCTCTCTCTCTCTTTGCACACACAATAACCAACTTTATCAATTACAAGAGAGGAATTCGCTGAGTAAATTCGTCATTGTTGTGCTTCAAACGACGAATTTACGCAGCAGACTCTTATCTAGGAATTCCTCGACGTGGAGGAAGTTCGTCGTTCGTCCCAGTTGTGTTCCTAGCATCACATGCAAAAGTCAAAACATGTGAAAGTTACATAATGACAAACTCTTCTTCAACTTACCTAAAATAATTCTTCTTTACTCATTCTCATTCTCTTTACGTTTCTCTTGCATAGAATCTTGTACTTTTCGGCTACTCTTCTTATTACGTTGATGTGTGTATGATACTCACACATATTTATTATATTAGTACCGTTAGAAATGCAATAATTCTCAATTCATTGAGAAAAATATTAATAATTTAACAAAAGCACTTTTTCACACTTAAAATGTTTGCTTAATATAAAGATTTTCTAAAATATTTTATAACACACACGTAAAAAAATTCTTGCACTTTATTTTAATAAAAAAATTCTAACCAGAAGCATAGTTTTAACTAAGTATTTAAAATGTCATTTCAATTTACTCACATACAGAAGCGAGTCGAACTGTTTGAAATAATATAAGAAAGTGATAAAGAAAAAAATGCTGCCAACTGTACGTTTTTTTAGTTGGAAAAGGATAGTGGATATTTTTGCCCATAAAACTATACATACATACATATGTACATATTCTGCTTAATTCATAAAAAATACTTTTAGCTTACAAAAGATTTCGATATGGAACAAGTTTTTAAAAGAAATTGGCAGCGTTTAAAAAACTGCAATGATTTTGATTTCATTTGATTTTGTTTCTGCTTTTGCTTTTGCAAAATACAACAGTTTCAGTCAAAGCAAAATTACAGAACGATTTATGACCAATTGCGAAGTATCTTCAGCAGTAGACGATTTGAAAAGTTTGAATTTGATATGATTTTGCAAGTAAAAGCAGAAGCAGTCTATATGCTTTTGGAAGTTGGAAACAGTCACAGTCGAAGAAGCAAAAACTCTTGCTTTTAGAAGTTTTAAGAAATCGCAGTAAAGTGATTTTTGTTTTTACCTCTTGTATGATGTGTAAAGACAACAACAAAATCATGAAAAACACCACAAAAAAGTTGACTGAATCTGCAGAAAGCTTCTGAAAGCAAGAGCTTTTACATCTTCGACTGTAACTGTTTCCAATTTTCAAATGCATACAGACTGCTTATGCTTTTACTACCGAAACTAACCAAAAGCAACAGCAAATCAAATTCAAACTTTGAAATCGTCGAATGTTGAAAGTACTGTGCAATTGTTCATATATCGTTTGCTGCTTCTGCTTCGGCTGCGACTATTGTTGATTTTCACTAGCACAAGCAAAAGCATTGGTTGATTTTAAACAGTTTTAAACGTAAAAATTTTACTACTTTTGCTACTTCGACTTAAGTTTTTTAAACACTGAAAATTTGATTAATAAAACATTTTTAAAACCAGAATATTTTTTTTATGAATAAAGGCAGAATTAGTTTGTACGTGCTATTCTGTTCTGAATCAGCTGTTTTGTTTCTGTTCAATTGAAAGTCTGTATGTGTGGTTTGTTTTTCCTCTTTCGTTGTGTTCTGTTGCGGACAAATCTGTAGACAATAGAATTCAACGTTAAGTGACAGCCAAAAGTGTGTATGTATTGGTTTGTTGTGATATTTTGTATACAACTGAAATCAGTTCTATAGGTTGCCAGCTGATTCCTTGCAGAAAAAAAGTAACTGGAAAATATTTTATACAGAAAAGAACGGCACAGAACGACAACGAAAAGTAACAAATAATGAGGCCTTAAGGCAGAATATATTATACAATTTTTAAGTTATTCAATTTTAAATTAAAGGATTCATTATGGTTTTCGGGTGGAAGGCTATCTGAGATTTCAATGTCTTTGACTGTACAGCTATCAAGAAATCTTCACTCCGGTATGTGTGTATAATTTTTTAATTAAGTGTCCTTATTATTATGAGCAGTAATGTGTATTCACTGAGTATAATATTTTTATATGTTTGCCAAATTGGTTTTTATCCATAAAAGAAGAAAGTAAATACTTGTTTGTCAAAGTTAAATGTTAAGTCGTGTTAAAGTTGTATGAAAGCGACATAAAGGAAACAACACATGGTATGACATTTTATTTTGTTAGTGACAGCAGCCTCAATTGATATTAATTTATTAATACATGCGAGCAGCTTGTCATTAACACTTTTAGCTCATAACTAACGTATTAGCTTATTTCATTTGATAAATTGCCAAATGCAAGCACTAAATCAAATAATAATATTTATTGATTGCAAAGTTTTGTATATAAAATAAAATCTGAGAATTTTCATTAAACAATGGACAGTTTATTTGAAGTACCATTTCAATCATCAATGTGAAAATGCATGATTCTCTCTGTTTCTTGTTATAGCTATTGTTTTTTTTCTTTCTCTCTTTTTATGTTTCTCCTGCTTTCACTTTATTGGATAAACATGTATTTCTGCTACTTTTATTGCAAACCATTTAAGTGGAAATCTAAGTTCAATTTTCCAATTTTATGTGTTTATATGAGGACAAACATTTTTTTTATATAAATAAGTCTTCTTTTTCCTTTAGTTATACTTATTCATTTATAAAAGAGTAAAATGCATCAATGCACAGGGTAAATGTCAAAGATAATACATTTATCTTATTTCAGAGTGTCACACTTTATAAGAATGTCCGTATGTATGTATGTATGTATGTATGTATGTGCATGTGACTGCAAATAATATTTGTACTTTAAGTGTAAATGTGTTTACACTGTAACCGAAAATTTATGCAACGATTTTTTCTTTTAAAAAAGAAAAAAGAAAAGGAAATGTAAACTAATATTTGTATACCCTTCAGTAAAAATGGTAAAGGGTATGGGGAATGTCATTCCGTGTGTCCGTCCGTCTGTCCGTCCGCCCGTCTGTTTGTGCGTGAAATCGGTTTGCCGAAGCTCCCAGAAAAGCTAGAGACTTCGGTCTTGGGCTTTTGTATCAGAAATTGTCCGAAATAGATTAGTATTGGAAAAAAATCGAAAAGACGGTTTCAGAGCTGGAAAATTTAAACTTAATTTTGCCATGTAAAAGTATTTAGCTAAAATTCATTTTTATTTATTTGTTTTTTGTTAAATAAACATATTTTATATTTTAGTAACAATTAAATTGGTATTAAAAATAATTAAAACATAAAAAAATCATACCAGGATTGGAAATTTTTTTTTGGTATATAAAAGTAATATACTAAAGTACTTTCTTTATTTTATATTTTAAAATAAATATATTGGTATAAGAGAATACTAAAATCTAAAAGCATAGTTCCAGGGTTGGAAAATTGAAGCTAACTAGTTCGAACTAACTTTTTATTTTTCTTTATAAATTATATATATTTTATCTTTAAGAAGGAAAGAGTTTGGTATAAAAAATTTCAAAGATATAAAGCAGCTCCAGAGCTGGAAAATTTTAATTTTTTTTTTGGTATGCATAAGTAACTATAAAAAGTTAATTTTTCTTTCTTTGTTACTAAAATATATTTCATGTTTTATAACGAAATGAATTAGTTTTAAAATCAGAAAAAACAAAAATAGGATTCCAGGGTTGGAAAATTGAATTTTTTTTTATTTATTTTTGGTGAAAAAATATGTTCTGAGCACAATTATGTTTCATATCCATGTTCATTCAGTGACAGTTTGTAACGATATCTTATTAACTTTTGGTGAATTGAGATAAAATAAAATATATCGCTAAAGAACAGTCATAGCTCCAAAACTTAATAAGGGAAATATTCCATTTCCCTGAAACTGTTACTTTGTGCTAAACAAAACCGAAGAATTCTTTGGGAATAAATTTTTTATAAACGTAACAATAAAATGTATATTTAGTTAAACTGTTTTTCTTACTTTGCATTTCTTTTGTTTGGAATATAAAATATACAAAATTCCTTACATCCTTACATTTGAAAAAAAAACAAATTGCAGAAAAATTTGTTTTGTTACATTTTAGCAAAATTTAGTAGTTACCAGATTTCGGGCCAAATCTAGTAGATTTTCCCTACAAAATCAAATCTACTTCGCCACTAGATTTTGTCAAAATCTACTAACATCTCGTAGAAGTTAGTGATGTAACTATGGTTTTTTTCAACTTTGTACTAAAAAGTTAGCCTGTGTACTAAAAAAAATGGTGTGTGAATTGGTTGTATGTTAAGAAAAATTACAAGCAATTGTGTTGAATACGAAGTCTTGATAAGTGTAAAAAAAACTTATTGTAAATGCTTAGATTTTGAGAGAGATTTAAATTACTAGAATTCGTGCAGGTGTAAATGTTCTATAAGGAAATATTTTAATTTGTAACTTTTATTACTTGTTACCATTTACATGTATCCAATAAGTTATTTCTACTTGGTATGTGTCCACTTAAAAATGTATGCATTGGCTTGTTAAAATAAGTACTCAGGAAAGTCAATTTGTTTTTACGGGCAAGAAGAGGTCCATTTCAATAAGACAAGTAAAAAAGGCAAGATAATAAAATAAAAGCATAAACAGTGCAATTAAATTTTATCTGAGATTTTCCAAGCGTACAAAAACTGAATGAAATTCAAGATTATTTTGTTCTATAATAATCGTCTTGCATATATTAAAGAGTTTTCATTAATCAATAATGATGTCATGGTGAAAGATTAAAATAAGTTTTCTTCAATAATATGATAGTTAGAAAGTCAAAAAGAACCAAACAAATTTCAGTTTCTTTTACTGAGTTGACGTCAGCTAAATATTTACATACACATCTTGTAGTACAAAAGCACGATTTTAATTTGAAAAAAAACAAGATTGCTTATTACGAAATGAAGTAATTTAGTAGAGCAATATAAATAAAACTTTGAATGTTAAGAGTAATTTCAAGAACAGTAAGAAAGTGAGTAAAACAGCATATCTATTGCCTTAAATTCTACACTTGCTGAAACATATTTTGCATATTTCCAACTGAACAGAATAATATTAATTATAAAAATGTTAAATAAAAACTATACATATGTATGACAACAGTACTGATTGCAATCAATGCAATCAATAATGCATGACAAACAGTTTGGTGTGCATAACACATCTATTCATTATATTAAAAATATATAAAAAAAATATAAAATAAATTTTTGTTGTTTTTTTTTGTTATACAATTGAAAGGTTTTCAAATTGCATATTGTTTACCAGAGTCTATTGTTAGTTTCCTAAATAAAATAAATTCTGTTTGCAAATACTGGTTTGAGTATTTCAATTTAATAAATTTTATGCATTATATTTTATGTATTTTATACGTACATATGTTGACAATAAATGTTTTCAGGTAAAATAAACAAAATGCAAATTTAATTCTATTGTTGTATGCATGCGATATTTTGAGTTATTTATTTTTGCAGTCGCTAAAGCGAAAACGAGGAATTCACAATAGAAGGTCGACATTTGCTTTGCTTAAAAAAAACGTGCAAAAAGGCAGAGTTGTAAAAGAATGAAGCTGTCCACTATCTCTTCCTTCTCAACCTGTCTTCAATATTACTATCACTTTCCTAAAGAAGGTAACCCCTAGTAATAGTAGTAGTAGTAGGCATTCAATGCCTGAGTATTACTTCTCTTAAAAAAAAATAAAATTTTTACCTTTACACCTGCATGCAATCTAGCAGATTTCAATGAAAATCTATACCGTACCGTTTACGAGGTGTGTTCAAAACGTACTCATGTTGGTACTCATGTCTCTTAATTATGCGGACAATTTTAGTTAATTGTTGAAAGCTGCTTTTCTTGCACGCGTTTTGTCACGTCTTCGATTTTCATCTATTAAAAAAATGGAACAAATAACCTGTATCAAATTTTGTGTAAAAACAAAATTAAGTGCGCGGATGCATTCCCAATGTTGACTGTCGCATACGGAAAAGCTACCTTGGACCGAAGCAACGTTTATTGGTGGTACAAAATGTTCTCAGAAGGCAGAGAAGATGTGAACGAGGAAGAGCGTGTCGGACGCCTGAGCACTTCAACAACAGACGAAAAAATTAATGAAGTGAAGAAAATGGTATTGGCCAATCGTCGAATCACCATTAGAGAAGTTGCTGAGAACCCAGACATATCGATTGGCTAGCGATATTCGATTTTCATCAATAATTTGGGCATGAGACTGGTCGCCGCGAAATTTGCACCAAAATTGCTCAATTTCGACCGAAAACAGCATCGCATGAGCATTGCTAATGAGCTGTTGGACTCTGTCCGCGATGACCCAAATTTGCTCCAGAGGGTTATAACTGGTGACAAGTCGTGGGTTTATGGTTATGACGTGGAAACCAAAGCTCAATCATCTCAATGGAAGCGCGCCAAATTCGTACACCAAGTTTTTTTTTTGATATTTATCATGCATTTTTATCTAAAACAAACCCCATTAATAAATTATCTCAAACTCTAGTACTTACGAGACTTCGAGCTAAATCTTGCTGATTTTTATAAGATTTCCCATACAAATGAAATTTTTTTTTGTCAGTTGATTTGTAGCAAATCTAATCAAAATCTAATACTTTTATTTATTTTTTACTATCCTGTACAATATAAAAAAGATGATTGAATTAGCTACGGTCTGCTTAAATAGGTGTGTGACTTGGCTAAATTGTAGTTGTTTTGTTGTAGTTTTGGAAATTTATCAGTTAATGATTTTTGTTTTTGATAAATATTAAAAATATTCATAAGGATTTTAATTAAAATCTGCTAGATTTTGTGCAGGTGTAAACCGAAAAATTTCCTAAACTACAAGCAAACGAATAAAATGTAGCGAATTCACACACCATTTGTTTGGTACTGAGGCTAACTTTTTAGTACAATGTTAAAAAAAAATAACCATAGTTGCATCAATAACTTCTACTAGATTTCGAGTAGATTTTGAAAACACCTAGGGACGAAGTAGATTTTTTTTATATGAGATATCTACTAGATTTTGCCAGAAATCTAGCGAGTACTAGATTAATATAAAGATATTATTATAAATAGCGAAGAAATTTAAATTTAATATTAAGCTAAACTACTCGTACACTGAGCGTGTTACAGATCTACGTGAGCACCTGCCATTACGGCCCAATCATACCCTGGAGACTAACCCTTATACACCCTTAGAAAGTACTATATGACTTGAAAAGAACACATGAGTTGCAATCTACGAACATAGTTATACCTGACTATGAACATATAACTTGCTGAGCTACTCGAGTATTCTATACTCTTGCTGCTAAGATTGTAATCAGATAAACATCTGTTTTATGGCCATAACTCCCAGAATAGTAGTGTCTGGTTGACCGCATCACACCAATCACTAGCATTTTACACCGATTTTGGTAGCAACCTTAGGCACTGCGCAAGCGTCTTCGTGACAATACAATTTACCTGCACAATGTCACTACTTATATTGGGTTTGAGTATATGTATACCCCAGACATTATTCACTACCTACTTGCTAATCTCAACTCAACTAAACTCAGTTTGGTTGTCTGAGAGTTAAGGTAATGTGGAGTCCTTGTCCGAGTCCTTGCAACGATTTAAATGTAATTCAGTACAGAATTTACATATATATCGAGTTTTAAAAACAACTGCCTTGATTTACTACATTAGGCTCGAAAGTGTAATAAAATTTGGTATTTTGATATTAAGGATATACATATGTATGGCAGTTAGGTGTGTCCTTACATCAGTTATAACTAACAAAAAGTAATGTCATAGTTCTAGAAATAGTTACTCAATTTAATGCAAATAAATTCAGCACTAAAAATATGTATGTATAATTGCAGCAAAACTGAAACTTTTAAATTTAAGGACATATGGGAGGGATTGGTTTTGTTTTTGCATAAACACGAATTATATTTCGTTAGCATCTAGCTTATATAATTTCATTAATATTTATAGACTTATCTAACAATTTGAGCCTTTTTTCAATTAAGGATATGTGATAGGTGGGCATGTGCTTGCATGGATTTAAATCGCGTAATATTCCTCAAAGGAATTTATTTACTAAGAGTCGCGGTGCTAAGTTTAAAATTTCGACAAATATTTAATTTTTTAAATCAAGGACATATGATAGGTGAGCATGTCCTTGCACCTATTTAAATAAAATTTTGCAAAGAAATTTATTTAATAGGAGTCGCTGTGTTGCGTTTAAGATTTTGACAAAAATTTAACTTTTTAAATGAAGGATATATGATAAGTGAGCATGTCCTTGCACAGATTTTAATTAAAATTTGCAGAAGAACTTATTTACTAAGTGTAGCTGCATTGTGAATAAAATTTTGACAAAAATAGGACTTTTTAGATTAAGGATATATGATAGATGGGCATGTCCTTGCACCGATTTTTGTCCAATTCCGCTAAGGAATTCATTTACTTAGAATCACTGCACTGTGCTCAAAATGATGACAAAAAATAAATTTTTTTAGATCAAGGATATATTGGAGTTAGGCATGTCCTTGCTGCACTGATTTAGATGAAATTTACCAGATAACTCGAGCATATGATCTTAAAAATAGCTATTGAATTCTCCTATATCGTGGCGATGAAAAAAATTATTTTTAAATTTAAGGAAAGCATTTTACATTTAAATTTAAGGATACACATTAATAGATAGGCGGGCGGACAATTTAAGTAGGTAATTTTATAAATATGTATGTAGTTATGAATTCTTGTTGAATTATGTTTGAAATTGCAGTTAAATAACGAAAGGAAACGTTAACGTAGGAATATCCTTGCACCGATATTCTTAATAATTCGTGTGAATAAACAAGTATTTGCTTTCGACTTAAGAATATGTATATGTTTGTGTCTTAAAACACATTTTTAAGTAAAAAACAAATACTTTTTTTTTAATCACACTACTCACCAGTGTTTAAAAAACTTACGTTGAAGTAGCAAAAGTCGCTAAATTTTTATTTTTCGATGCTTTGGCTTTTTCCAACTGTTTAAAACCAACCAATGCTTTTGCTTGTACTTGTGAAAATCAACAACAGTCGCAGTCGAAGTAGAACCAGCAAACGATTTATGAACAATTGCGCAGTACTTTCAACAGTCGACTATTTCAAAAGTTTGAAATTGATTTGCTGTCGCTTTTGGTTAGTTTCGGTTGTAAAAGCATAAGCAGTCTGTATGGTTTTGTGAGTACCAAACAGTCACAGTCGAAGAAGCAAAAGTTCTTGCGTTTAGAATTTTTCTGCAGGTGTTTGTCATGTTTTTGTTGTTGTTTTTGCACATCAGACAAGAGGCAAAAACAAAAACCACTTTACTGCGATTGCTTAAAACTTCTAAAAGCAAGAGTTTTTGCTTCTTCGACTGTGATTGTTTCCAACTTCCTAAAGCATATAGACTGTTCTGCTTTCACTTGCAATACTAACCAAAAGCAAACGAAAATGAAATTCAAACTTTCAAATCGACGACTGCTGCAAGTACTGCGCAATTGGTCATAAATCATTTTGTGATTTTGCTTTGACTGCAACTTTTGTATTTTTCAAAAGCGAAAGCAGAAGCTAAATCGAATGAAATGAAAATCATTACAGTTTTTTAAACACTGCAAGTCACTGTGCCAACAAATTGGACTATATGCTAAAGCTGGATACGTATACTTGATTTGTAAGTTTCTTTTAACGAATATTAATCATACGCGTGCAAATCTGGCTTTCGATTAAACGTGGATTCATCTAAAAAAGCGCAAGTTACTATATTATATACAATATCTTCTACCCTCTGCCCTGTTAACCGAAAAGTTGTTCAGCAGGAAATTTGGTGTGTGTAATTGTAAATGTGAAATATCATAATTTAGTTTCTATTTGCGAGTATTTTTAATCCCTTTGTAGTGTTCATATTGTGGGATTAATTTCTCTGTGCTTAACATTTTCCCTTTTTCCCAAAAATAATTAAAAAAATACTACTACACTACATCTTTTGTTCGCCTTTAATTTTGCTTAATTTTAATATACGATTGTGGTGGCCAGTTATTGCAGCATTAAATATGTATGTAGCAATGCACTCGCATGCTTACTGCTCGAAGAAAAAGCCCATAGAGTAGAAGGCCATAGTGTTGCAAATGAAAAGGTGCACTTGAGAGTGTGTGTCTGTATGTGTTTGTGCCTTTCATGCACATTACTATCTACCATCTGACTGGCCATAATCCAATGCGTTTATTATGCGCTGATATGCAAAGATTAATTGAAATTTGCTTCGGGATGCAGAATAACCAACCGCAATGCACTATTCGCATATTAAAAGAGTCTTTCCATTCATTTTGTTACAGAATCACAGCCACAATGCAGTTGCCCTGTTCCTTTCTTTCTCTCACTCACTCACTCATTGTACTCGTAACAACTATAACGAGTGACAATGATTGTTGTTCAATTGTCATTTCAGTGATTGTATTTGGCTGAAATTAATTGGAAAGAAGTTAACATGTTTAATTTGTACGGTGTGGAAGATTTTAAATGATGCTGCAGAGCCTACGAATTTGTTTTTTTTTGTACAATTGGATGTTTAACTTGTGCAGCAGCATGTTAAACATTTTATGTTCGTTAGTGGCTGAAAAAGGTTGTGAAAATTTTATATTGGAATTGGATGCAAGTGGATCATATTTTGCGGAGTGGCCTGTTGATTTTGAAATGCTGGTTTTAGTGAATGACAGCAATGAGATCAAAATAAAGACCAATTTCTTGTTTAGTACAATAAATCTAATAGGGGAAAGGATACGGTGCAATTAGCGGCACTGCGACACCTAGTGGTTATTATGGTTTGGAAAAAACATATGAATTTATATTGAAATCTAACCACATAAAGCAGCAAGGGGTGGTTGTTCCTGCCAGCTCCATTTGTTACCCAAATCTTCTAGTTAAGATTTATTGTTCACTAGAGTTCTCAAATTGGAATAAAATAAGTTTTTATTAGACAAATGTAAAAAGATCAATGGCCAATTTTTGATATTCCATCACTATCCTACACAATTGCATGGCCCTCATCTTATATATTGTTATTGTCTTTTGAAAATTTTCATAAACTCCATCATATTTTGTTGTATTTTTCTCAAAAGTAGCACGATTGTGCAGGATAGTGCGAGCCAGCCTTTAACAAACAATTTATTACACAAATTCAAACTTCCTCTATCTCGTATCGTATGACAGAAAAATTTTAGTTAATATGATTGCTTACAGCCGAGTTTAGCAATTTATACTAGACATTAAAACATGCTTTGAAATAAAAAACTTTGTAAAACAAATGTTAAAGCGAAATTTTAATTCAAAAAAATTTTTAAAGCATCCGTTCGTTATTAAAATTTCATTTTGATGAAAAAAGAAAAAATCTTAATTTTTTTGTTTTTACCCAGCCAGAGAGGCATCATTTTGATGTAATAACATTTTTATTTTTTATAAGCTGAATGTGGTTTTTATACAATTATTTTCATATTTTATTTTTAACACATATATTTATTTATTTTTTTTAGATTATATTATTTCAACGAATTCACGATAAATATTAATATGTGATACATGGACATGCATTTAAAAAAAAAATGCTGTGTTTTTCCACGAAAGCCTTTTAAGTGCGAACACGCATATATTTTCAACAATATCGTTAGTGCATAATGGTTGTGAATTGTTTCAGGAATGAAAAATATTTTAAAATCATAATAATTCCCATTAAATCAATTTATTTGTTGCGATTACGAACAGTGTTTAAATTGTTTTTATGACCCACATTCAGCATACATATGCAACACATGTAAAAAAGGCAACTAAAATTTATTGAACCAATTAAAAAGCCACAAAATACACTGTTATTCACTGTAAAAAAATTACATAAATTAAAGTTGAAGTTAAATTGAAATTTTTCTTTTAAAAATCTTTCTTCAACGTATCATATGTTGTTTCAAATTGCAACACATTTATTGGAATTCGAAAAAAAAAGTAAGAGCGATATATTCGGCTAAGCCGAATCTTATATACCCTTCACCGACCTACGTTTTAAGTATTTACACAAATACCTAAGCACACAAATATATATTACTTTTGTAAAAAAATGGATCATATATTTTTGGCTCTAATGCACTTTAAAGTGAGTGACTTATGGCGATTTTTCCACAAAAAAATGTGGTTCCTAAAATAATCCCACTATTGTACTTTCATATCAACTAAGCTAACTTATTTCATATTTTCCGGTATTTAATAAAACTTAATACCACAAGTGTTAATTTAAACTATTTATTTCCAAAGAATTTTTGGTTTTTTTTTCAGCAGAAAGGAACATTTGCAGGAAAATAGATTAGTTTTGTAGTTATCACTATTCTTTAGCGATATATTTTATGTTATTTCAAATCACTAAAAATTAATAAGAAATCATTGCAAAATGTCACCGTATGACCATAAATGTTAAACATAATTGTGCTCAAAACATAATTTTTATCAAAAAAAAAAAAAAAATCAGTTTTCCAACCCTGGAATCTTAATTTTGTTCTGATTTTCATATTTATTTATTTCGTTATTAAATATAAAATATGTTTAATGAATAAACAAAAAAAAATAATATTTTTTATATTTAGTTTAGGTTAGGTTGAAAGAGGGGCAGTAATAAATGACCCAATCCTTTTCAAACTCTTGATAAGATATATTGGGAAGATATCCAATAAAAGCCACGAAAACCTATTAAACTTAATCAGATTGGGAACATAATCTCCTCAATATACTTTCTCAGGTTTTTCCAGTCTGAACATTAAGATTTTAACATTTTCCAGCTCTGGATCTGTTTATACCAAAATTTTTCTGTCTAAAATATAAAATATATTTAATTTATAAAGAAAAAGGAAAAATAATTTGACCTAATTATTTTTACATAAAAACTGATTAAATTTTCCAACCCTGGAATTATCCTTTAAGGTTCTTGTGTTTGGTAATACCAATCTTCTAAAATTTTAAAAATATAAAACATGTTTAGTACCCCCCAATTTGCTGAAAGCTTTGTTTTACCATCTTTAAATTTACAACAGAAAGAGAGAGAGAGAGAGATGGTAAAATTGAGCTTTCATTAGAAACAAGGTTTCTAGCAAATTGTAATACGGTGAATCAAAACCAATTCACATATTCCATTTGCAATAAAAGCTGCGTATATAAAGCACAAATCTATATCAACTCACAAAGAACACTCATGATGAAGGTGTAGTGGCCTTCGAGAACAGCCGGTTGTTCCGTTCTACTACTTGTTTGTCAGAATATTTACAACGAACTTTGGTATTATTTGTTCATTAATAATTATCACATGCAATTTGGCTTATAAAGCCATACAAACTTTAGCCCGATCAAATCATATATATATATAAACAAATGAAGTTCGAACAATATTATGATGAACTAAAACATGCTTAATTTATGAAAAAAATTAAAAAAATTATTTTAGTACGTTACTTTTATATAAAAAAAAATAAATTTTCCAACCCTGGAATCAGTATTATTATTGTTTTTTTTTATTTTTAATACCAATTTAAGTGTTACTAATACATAATTTTTTTTGTTTTTAACAAAACAAATAACTAGTTTTAGCTAGTTACTTTTACATGGCAAAATAAGGTTTAAATTGTACAGCTCTGAAAACGTTCTTTCGAGTTTGCTGATTCTAAAACTAATATATTTCGGACAATTTGTGATACACGAGTCGAAGATTGAAGTCCTTAGCTTTCGTGGGAGCTTTGGAAAACCGATTTCACGTACAGACAGAAGGATGGACGGATGGATGGACGGACAGACGGAAATCGCTTATTCGTCTTCCCTATTTATAAGTACCCACAATATCGCATATTAATACTGTAGAAATTTCGCACGGAATAACAAACCTATATTTACCCTTTACCATTTTTTTTTTGCTGAAGGGTGTAAAAAAAACAACTGATGTTGATGGGAACTGTACATTAAATTATTCTTGGATTTTATTTCTTGAATAAAACAATGAATAAAATTTTGATTGAATGTTTAAGGAGTTGAATGCAAAAAACATCTTTATTCTTTTATAAATAAAAGCAAAAAAAATGAATAATTTTTAAAAAAGTGTATAAGCGGTCATGTCACAGAGCTCAATTCCGTTCGGAATCGGAATTCAATCCATCCCATTTTTGTATTAGATGGTGTCTAAAAAACAAAACTAAAATACGGAAATGTGTTAGGTGATTCCAAACTGTTGGGGGAGCTGGTATTTTGGGGTATGCTTCGGCTAGGACTATATATTTTGAGGTGGATTCAATTCCGTTTCCGAACGGAATTGAACTCTGTGACATGGCCAAAGATATCTGTTTATTGATTTTATTATCGAATTATTCCTTCATAAAACATAAAATCTTGTTTCCATAGTCAGAATAGGACTGTTCAGATACTCATTGGGATGATATAATTTACTATATTTTGCACTTTATTTCTTTTCAAATTTACTGTCATCGTGCCAGCAATGTCAAAGAAAAGAAGAGGAATTTTTAGTATTTATGTCATCAAATGTTTATTTATTTTTTGTTATTTAAAGCCTTTTTGAACTCAAAGCCATGATACAATAATACAGGTAGCCGCAAATCTACAACAAATTTACAATAAATAAAACAATAGGACTTTTTATTGCTGTTTTGTAATGACAACTGTCAAAAAACCAAGAGAAAACAAGAGACATGTACTTCGGTTTTCTTGTGTCTTTGCAAAGCTTTATTTGTATTAGTACAGTTTTAATAGGCACCATGCGCGTGTATTGATTGCATGTTCTCTTGTATATGCAAAGCTGGTTTGTATTAGTACAGTTTAATAGGAACTCTTACAGTTTAATAGGCACTATATAGGTAAAACGTAAACAACAATTGGCAGATCACATCACAAACAAACTCCATCAGCTGGCGCTTCGACGTTACCTGTATTATTGTATCATGCTCAAAGCTTTTTATATCATACATTTATTTTCTTTTTCTCTTTTTTCTTAACACAATTAATTTTCCAGCTTTATTTTTTGCTTCCCCACACAATTTTTATTTATTTTTTTTGAATTTTCTACTGTTCAAGTGTCAAAGTACATTTGTTGATTGCATGTCTGCCAACTGAATGTCTGATGAAGTAATAAAACATGAAAAGGTGACTTGATTTTTTTTTATTTAGTTTTTTTTATTCAATTTTCAATTCAATTTCTTTATTTGCATATAACATATGTGGTTATGAAATTACAACAGTTTTCTTAAAGAGTTTAGGAAGATTTATCCTTTTCTACTTAAATATTAAATAACAATTATTTTATATTCAGGTGGATGTAAATTATATCAATGGAAGGAGAAAATTTTCAAAAAACCTTTGTGAACATTTTTTTAGGGGGTTTTAGATAAAATTCTTAATACTAAGGATAAAATTACGATGAGATGATCTCATTGATGTGGCTGATCTCAGAAGCAAGACATCTGGCATTGAAGTTCAATGTGAGGCGATTTATTTTATCATTTACCAGTTCAACGTTAACTAAGGTGTGAAGACGCTGGGTGGAGTAATGCCAAGGTAAATTGTAGATCATTTTTAATATTTTATTTTGGGCAATTTGTAATTTTTTCGTATGACATTTTGCAACAGTGGACCAAGCAGGGGCTCCTTAGAACATTATAGCGTGAAATATTAATTTCAGAATTATACTTTTGTTTTATATGTTGAGTTTGGAGTTTCTAATTATTAATTAAGGAATACAATAGTCTTGTAAGGTTATTTAATTTGTTGATAATGTACGGAAGAAGATTGTGTTTTCTTTAAAAGAACTCTATCGGAAATTAAGTTAACTTTAAACTAACTTTAAGCTAACTATTTCGCAACTAGTACTGACTGGCACTTGGATTACTTTTCAATGTAATCAACTGACTATTTTAACATTGCGATGTCCTAGGCAGTAGTCAATTGTCTCACTCTGCATTACTTTCAGCTAACTTAAAGTTGGCTTTTTTAAATCACCTGGTAGTCACTAAATTAAATAAAATGTTTGGGGTTCGAACATGTATCATCACACGTTGTGTACTCAACGCGCTAACTACACAGCCAAGGTACCATTTAAAATAATAACAGCAAAACGTTAATATAAAACTGGAATGAGTTTCACAGTAGCTGAGAATAAATTTGTTGGCTGTCACCAAATTCGATTACGTACTCAACTTAAGAATTAATTTTGGGTTTGTTCTGGATGACTTTGCAGTTAGCTTTTAGTCAGTCTAAGAAAAGTTAACTATAAGTTAACTATTTTTGTAGTCAACCACACATTCTCCGACAGGGAATTTACATGCGTTCTAATATATTTAAAAGTTTGGTATATATCAAGCATACATATATGCCAATACTACTATTATACTAGTTCTCAATTTTACTATAATTGTACACAGAAGAAAATGTCTTCTGTTTTTCGTTTAATAATGACCGTTTTTTTTACATATTATAAACAAATATAATTAAGTCATTTATTAATTCAAACATTCTATTCATTGAAAAAAAAAAATATATATTACAGATTGAAAACAAAACCAAATTTTCTGCTTTTTCAATACAAGTCTTTTATTTTTAAAACATCTTCTTCTTCATAAAATTTTTTTATTCGCCTCTTCACGAATTTTTTCCGCTGTAGAGGAAACACGGGAAAATATGGAAATCTTACTTAAAATTTTAAAAGCAAAAGGCATATAAAGAAAACTTATACTTGAACCTTATTTAAGAATGCAAAATACAAGGGTTTGTTTTTGGTCCGAAATATTCATTGCTGTAAATCAAAATGCTTAAACTAAAGTGGTTTTGGTATGGAATATAGTGTTTCGGGTGTACGTTTGTGTGTTTGTGTACAAGTGTACTCGTACAAGTGTAGCCACGCTAAACAAGGTTTTGTTGCATACCTTAAGGCTGTTCTCTTGTTTTTTTTTTAATAGAGTCAAGTAAAGCTCGATAAGAATGTACTGCTGCCCTACACTAGTTGTGAATGTATGAAATTTTAGTTTATTTATGTGGAATGCAAAAAAAAAATTAATTTTAATAAGAAACTTTATGCAAGGCTGAACTGTCAAACAAAGTTTCACTTTCGGACATTTATGATCAGTACACTCTGGCAAATCATGATGAATATAATTGATGCTTGAACAATGCAACCAAATCCAGGTTTACATTGAAAATCAGTCATCGATTCGACGATTTTTTGCTTAACGTGCTTGTGCATGAACAAAATTTCCACTTATGGAGCGACACAAGTCTACAACAGATCCTACAGATCCTCCGTTACATCCAGAAAAAAATGCACCTTTTGGGTCCCACCTACTCTGAGCTACTGAAATCGGGTTAGATACTGTCAAGGGATCTGTATTGAATTCAAGTGAATAGTTTAAAGCAAGGATTGGCAAAAAAATGCCCACAATATATGACCAGACATGAAGCCTTAATATTCGATCATGAAATGAATTGGCTATATGTTTAAATGGTAGTTAAATACTATTTAGAAAATAGTGTTTCCAAAAACTTGCCTCGCCTTTCTTATAGTCCAGAGCTTGTCTGGTTCGACTACCACTGAAACACCCTTTACTTCATAAGAAGACATGCGAAAGTGGCTTCTGTAGCTGTGGGCCTCAAGGAAAATAGCAGTTATTTTGGCGAGGAATCTATAAAAATGTGAAAAAGGTGCACAGCCAAGGATGGCCAAAAATATACGAGTACAAGATGATGTTAAAGACAAGAAAATAAACAACAACAACTAAAATGTTAAACCTTACGCTTATTAAGAAAATATACAACCACACAAACATACAAGCAAATGCAGAAGACAAACACAAAAAACAACATCTATATTCCTAGCTAGCCTTTTCAATCTTAGAAGAGTCTATTGCGAATCGTATGCAAGCGAGCGCATATTTTAATTGTGCAAGATACATATGGACGATTTATTATATAAAAGAGTCGCAGGGGGCGCTTGCATTAGTCGTAGAGATGCAATCATTTGGAATTCATTTAGAAATTATGTTACAAATCTTTTATAAAGAACATTAAGAATCGTATGAGGCTCCTCAATGTTAATCTTATATGAGCCACTGGCAGAGTTGTAAAATAATCATTTAATTTGAGGCATCATACAATTCGATGTATCCTACAGAACGCAGTAGGCTTTTTATTTTACGCGTTAAGTATGAGAAGAATAAATTAAATTTTTAAGTACTTTCATTTTAATAAAAAAAACTTTATTTATTGACTTAAGCCTATTTCAGAAAGGTAAAGTTAGAATTCTTTCTAAAACGGAAAAATAATTTCAGAAGTCAAAAACAAAACTATGAATTTAGTCAATAGCCTATTAAACCGCTCTTGGCTAGCTGTGATGCTTCTGCAAACATGCACGATTTGTAACACGAAATAATGTTGTGATCGAAATCTGGTGTTGAGAGGCTGTTAAATGTGCTGAGACTTTCTAGATAATGCCTACATTCTTATGGAAGCTTTATGTTATAAAAATGGCAATGCATCAGCAAAACAGACAGTGTTGTGTTAAGAACATCTAAGTTAACATCGTGGTATTCCAGCAGTGTGTAAGTTAACATTGTGTGCTTAAAAGCAATTAATATCAGTATTGAGTAAATAAAGTGGTCTGATTTATTTATAAGTTATAAGACAATTATATAAAATTCTATTAGGCCTAACTTAACAATTAAAATCCATCAGAAGGATTCAGAAAAAGTACAACTGGAAGCTGGCAAAATTCAAGAATTATTAGCATACAAATCAGAAAGTCTTTCCATTCGTTTAGTGTTACAAATTTGCACCTCTTAAGTATGGAAACTGCTCTTTGTTTTTAGACTTCAAGTATTGATCGAAGTTTGTAGTTTTATTTTGTTTACATTGTTACAAGCTTCAACTGCTACAAATGTTAACTCAATTCATCTGTCTTGGTGTAGTTGGTGTGCAAAAGTCATACAAAAATAAAAATTTGCAAAGCAACCCAGAAATTTAAATGAGTTCTCTTGCACGCTTTCCCTAGTTCGTTGCCTGTTAAAAGGTATCATCCGTATCTTTACTATTTTTGTATTGCATGTGGGTGAAATAAAAAATAAAATTAAATTTTCACAAAAACATAGAGAAAGAAAATTTTAGGGTTGCGTTGTACACAAACGAAGCGTAAAATAATGATGATGACGCCTATTGTTATTTGAATAAGAAGAGGAAAATAAATATTCAAGAAAGTTAAGTGTCTAGTATAGTTTATATTCTACTCCTTTTCGAGTGTAAAAGGGAACAGAAAAGTATTGTGTTGATACCACAAAAATAAAAAAAAGACTTGTTTTTAACCGACATCAAAAAAGGAGGAGGTTATAAAATTCGCCTCTATTTTTTGGGGGTGTTACTTCATAAATTGGTACATATTAGACCGATTGTAAAAATTCTTTTTTTTTGTTGTCTGAGAGGGTAAAAAAAGTGGGCTTGAACACGCCCACAATTTTTATATTTAATTTTAAGATATTCTACTTATTTGATTGCTGCGTAACCTATCATACACATTTGGTTCTTGTCATTACACAATTTTAAAGTTGAAAAAATGGGCGGGGCTACGCCAATTAAAATTTATTATAATATTTCACGTGGTTCTACTTAACTGATTTTTATGAAACTTACCACACACCTTGAGCTCTCAAATATACACAATTCTCCATTTAAAAATATGGGCGGAGTCACGCCCATTAAAATTTAATATATTTTTTAAGTGGTTCTACTGTACCAATTTTTTACAAAACTTAAGACAGACCCTGATCTTTGAAAAACACAAAATCTAGCAGTTAAAAAATGGGCGGAGGCACACCCACTAAAAATTTATTTTATATCCCATACATTTGATTCGGAAATTTTCTATCAGATTTTTGCATTGAAGTCGATTTTTTTTTTGGTAGAATTATGTTTAACAGCAATGGAAGCACAAAAGCAAAAAACACAGATTCACACAAAAGTGGGAAATGTCTTTATAAAATTTCTTATATGAAATATATAATTTAATATGAATTAAAAGGCTTAAAATTAATTAAGTAGATGTTCTTAATTTCTTTTTAATATTAAGTCCTTTCAGAAAATACTTAGAAATAAAATTCATCACCTTTTAGTGGGGAAAATGGCCCCGAACGCTAAAAAGGATGGATTTTTCTAGGGGAGAAACCATATTCTACATTTCCCAGCCTCAAGAAACCTTTTTTTTTCAATACATATTATAAATTTAACAACTTAATTATTTTTAACACATCTCTGACTTGCAAGAAAGCCTGGATTTTTAAATCTATAAACTAAAATTCTGTTTATGATGCTTCTTGAATATAAAGATTAAAAAGTTTTTAATACAGCAATGTTTTTCGAAAGCAAGAGAAGCAACATAAAACAGTGAAAAAAAAATTTTGTTGTTCCTTAATACTCTCTGCTGTACAATTTTGTTTACATTTGGCAACTAAATTTATACTTGGCTCATGGGAACAGTTCAGCTGATGCCTGAAGGCCAAACAAGTGCGTATGCAGTCGTTAAAAATTTTAACCAGGGAAACATACAAAAAGTAAACATCAACAGTAACGACACTTTTCTTCACTAATGAAATTTACACGTTACGATAGAAACAAACATGAAACATCGGTTCTACAAACAAATGCAGCTACATTGATGTTTCAGCAGAATAAAAAACCATTTCCTAATAAAACTTATCTTGCCTTTCGGCACCAAGTTGACATATAAAGAGAAATATTTTCCAGGACATAAAGTTGCTGCAGAAAATATGGAATCTCGGTTTTGCTTTCCGTACCTTAAAAAACAAAATGAAAATTAACAACAGCGTCGAATTTTTTTTATGGGAAACTATAATTTTGAGTTATGCCTCTATTGAAATAAAACAGCGATATCATCTAAATTGTTTTGAACGTTCCAAAGCCTTTTTTAGAAATAACTGCCATTAGTTTTTATTTAAAAAATTTCCATGCCAATAAATTTTGCTCGCTTGGCATTAAACAAATAATACGATTATCTGTAGTTCCATAAAATTTAAAATACTTTGCTTTCAGCTAATTTTGTTCTAATATTGGCTCCTAATGAAACGAGGCAGAAACAAGTAACAAACATAAAATTTAAACAACATAAAAATTATTCTATTGGAAAACACAATCATGTTTGTTGTTCTATAGGGTGGCGCATAAGTAACGTTAAGATTTGATCAGTGAATACATTTTTTAATTTAAGTCTTTTTTTTCGTCTCTTTACAGAATTAACTAAATAATACTTGGGAAATTTATGATGGAAAGGCTTAGCACAGAACAAAGAACCAAAGTTGTTCAATTTTACTTTGAAAGTCAGCATTCGATTATTCAGACACAAAGATCATATCGAAATTTCTTTCATGTTCGAAATGCTCCTAGCGCTCCAACAATTTACCGATTGGTTCAGCGTTTTGGGCAACAAGGGGCTGTCTGTGATCTTCCGCGTGCTGGAAGACCTCGTGCAGTTCGAAATGAAGTGAGCATTGCTCGAGTGCAAGCAAGTATTGAGGAAAACCCCGAAATTTCCACCAGGCGACGTTCTCAGCAGTTAGGGATGTCTAGGCGGTCTTTGCAAAGAATTTTACATATGTTACATCTTTTCCCATATAAGATGCAATTGGTTCACGAGTTAAAACCAAATGATGCACAAGAACGCATTCAATATAGTATAGTATAACGTTACTTATGCGCCACCCTATAGTAAGAAACAACCATTTCACTTTCCCTTAAGCGTTTCCCAATTGCTGTAATATAAAATTCCTTTGTTTGATGCATAAAATGCATAAAACTTTGAGAAAATAAAACATTGAAATAAAAAGTTTTTAACGTAAATATTTTCCTGGCTTAAGGCTGTTTGTTGCTCACAAAGAAAATCTGCATGCAAGTGAACAATATTTACTCGAAAAAAAAGTTGGCTTTGACCGTTTGCCAAATTTATTTATATAAATTTTTGTAGCATGAAAAGAGCTCCCAATACACATTTTCCACGGGTAAATAAGTAATTTTGTCTTGCTCTCTATAGATATGAATGAACTTTTCTTTAAGCTTTTTGCTTATAAAATAATATATAGAGGAAAATATATTATATAAATAAATTTTTTACACTAAAGAAAATTCTGTAAATTGCAAGTAAAATACTGACATTCATCAGGACACTAACTCTCGTGTATTTTTAATCGACTTCAAAAAGGGAGGAGGTTGTGAATTTATCTGTATTTTTTTTCTATGTTTGTCCGTTCATAGCTCAGTAAAAAAAAAATAAAAAAAAAAAATAAAAATTAGACTATTTTGTTTTGAGAGGGTATAGCTTACAGTTGGTCTGATTGCCAACAAAAAGTGGGCGAAAACACGCCACACACCTTGAGTTCTTATAATGACACAATTAAGAAATTGAAAAAATGGGCCGAACCACGCCCATTAAAATTTAATGTAACATTTAACGAGGTTCTACCTAATCGATTTTTACGAAACTTGGCACACACCTTGAATTCTGAAAAATTCTCTATCTTGAATTTAAAAAGTGAGCAGGGACACGCCCATGAAAGGTCAGTATTAAAATATATGTACTATAACTGATCCGATTCTCACGAAATTTGGCAAATGACTTGGGCGCCCAAAATGCCGTAGTTTTGTGCTTAAAGAAGTGGGCGGATACATGCCCACTAAATCTAGGTAATTGTTTAGTTTCCTAACAGTTCTACTTCCCCTCGGGGTAACTACACACAGATAAGGCGAACACTATCTGAAACGTGCCATTTTTTAGTTTGTAGTAGTAGTAGTAGTAGTAGTGTAGTTTGAAGCAATAAATGTTTCGTTCTTTAGGAGCAACTTCCATTTGTTCTCAACTATCGCTCAGAAGTTCCTCACATCTAACTTCTTTGACAATTCCCAAAAAAAAACCACTTTTCCCCAAATGTTTTAAGGAAAAGCTTAAATCACAGCACGTACACGCTTGCCATCTTGCAATACACTGCCTCCTCCTTCATCATACCCAAGCTTATGCATAAAAGTTTTATGTGGATGCAATTATTTTGGTCATTGCCTGTGTCAAAAGTTATGGCAGCTCACATGGTGTTTACAAACAAAGTTTGCACAAAACTTGAACGGGCATGAAAGTTCATGTTCCCAATTTGTTTTATAATAAATTTCCTCAAAATAAGCACACAAAAGGCAAGCGCACACTACATATATACAAACATATAAATACCACACATACAAACGTACATATCGTTGCCTTAACATACAAAGGTCCAAAACTCATTATTTGTTTGAAAACGAACTTTTGGTATATTTCGAGAGAAGAACATCTAATGTATCGAAAAATGCAAAACTCTTGATATCAAAAAAAAAAAAAATAATCAGGGCATGAATTAAATTCCAATTAAAATTTTTTGTTTTCCCTATTACTTGCTATTGGTTGGAATTGTTTCCAGGGAAAATTTTCGCGCGGAATTTTATGCATGATTGCCCTGAATAAGTTAGAGCCTTTCTATATTAAGGTAACGATATGACTCTATGTATAAGTTCAGCTTTATAGAAAGTTGCACAATTTTTAAATTTATTTTAATAGACAAATGCACATGTGCATATGTCACATATAAAAAAGTACATCTCTTATCTGGATTTTTATAGCTATGCTATTTATTGTGCGATACAGGAGTTAGGACGTAATAAATAAATAATCGACAGTATTCAATTTATAAGTTTATTTTTGTTTTGATTTCTTTGTACTTAAAAGCAGAGTACGAAAATAAACGAAACAAATTATTTGATTTTGTTTTGTTTCAAGTGAGTGAAACAAAGAGAAAACAAAAACAATGAGAACGATTGATATATATGTTTTTGTTTTGTTTTTGCACGTGAGCACAAAGCAGAGTGCACAGCCGATCGGCTGTAAGCTGGCTATTAGCCGCCACGGGCCACAAACAATACATTAATTTAATCATACGCCGCTAGAAAATAAAATAATGGGAAATAAATAGAAACGTTTTGAAATATTTGCAGCGAATTTGACATCATCATATAATATAATTTTATAGCATTGTTATTTTACACATGCAATTTGTTTTATATAATTAAGCAGCATAGCTATAACAGGGTGTCCTAAAACACCTCTCTTCTTTTTTTGTCTTGGAAACTGGGCATATGTATGTATGTGAGTAAATTTTGTATGCATTTGAAAAAAAATATGCATCATTTAGCATGACCAGACAAATACTATTTTTAATTTATTGGCTTTAGCCAAAAATATGAGAATATATTTTAAGTGACAAGCATATGTTTTTAACAATGTCAAAGTTGACTATTTTGAGATAACGCTTATATTATTGATATTAATATTTGATATTGATGATGATTAATACTTCTCTAACATACCTTTTGAAAGAAATCATAATAATATGTAAGTACGAGTATTTGACTCACCTAAAAAGAGAAGAAAAAATAAATATTAAAAGTCAATAAAAAGTACTTATTGTAATTTCTTATATTTAATTAATGCGTGTCCAATACGCATACGAAGTTAAAAAGTTGCTAAGCCGTGCTTAGTGTGACCAGATGTAAGAGGTTTTACAGCACTAATGAAATATATATAGACAATGCTTAACCACCAGCAAATACATTTTTTATTAAAATAAACTTAGATTAACTGTGTTGGAGGTAGCGAAGCAAATCAGGTTAGAGCTCGTAGTGCTAATATCCAAAATAACATCACTGCTTTTGTTCCCAAAAGCCTCAATGCGCAATGAAACGTATTACACAACATCACTTTATATGGCGAGAAAAAAAAACATAAACTTTTTCACATAAAATGCAACAAAACTCTCAATGCAAAGAACTCTGAAAGAAATAACAAATTGCCACAAACAAAATTGCAATCTAAGAAATAAATATAAAAAAGTATAAAATGAAGACATGACGCAATATATGAGAAATAAACTATTGCACGAGATGATGTCAGCTTAAAATGCCACTTTAATTGTCACAAAGCATTAAGGCAAAGCTTATAATGATGACTAAGATAAAGTGTTTGTTCTTTGAGCTATTTTTTTTACAACTTTCTTAAGCTGTTTACCAGAAAAAAATAGATAAAAATGGGAAAATAAAAATAAATTACAACCTCAATAACATGTTACAAGCAATATAAGTGCTTAAGGATTAACAAACAATGGCTTGACAGCATCACAGCATCATTGAATGTATGTGGTGTAGAGTTTATAAACAGTTTGCTGAAACTAAATAAGATACTTCTATAAATAAATATTCTAAATATTCTTTATATACAAAAAAAAAAAAAAAAAACGATTGAAATTCTTTTAAATAAGAAGTTTTGAATTTAAAGTAAGTTTTAAAAATATCCTAGTCTGTCTCCATTTCTAAGTGAAATGGAACCATAAAGAGCGAAATATTGCATACGGCTATACTCTGACTAGTGAACGACAATTTGTTATCAAAATATATGGATGCGGAAAAAAAAGTTTGTAAGTTCTTCTTACAACAGATACTTTTAACAAAAGTTTTACTATATAAAAATGACTTAAAAAAATATATTTTGTTTAAAAGTACTGTTTGCAAAAAGTAAATTTTATAAAAAGTAATTTTTGCCACAAATACTTTTTGAACCAATTTATTTTAACAAAGACAATATTTACAAAAAGACTTTTTAGAAAAAATTTATTCTAATTAACTTTTACAAAGAGTACCTTTACAAAAGGTAGTTTTTACAAAACGTACTTTTACAAAAAGTACTTTTTACAAAACATACTTTTACAAAAGATACCTTTTAAAAAACGTACTTTTACAAAAGGTACTTATTACAAAACGTACTTTTGCAAAAAGTACTTTTTACAAAACGTACTTTTACAAAAGGTACTTATTACTAAACGTACTTTTACAAAAAGTACTTTTTACAAAATGCAATTTTAAAAAATGACCTAAAAAACGTACTTTTACAAAACGTACTTTTACAAAAAGCAGCTTTTACAAAAATACCTCTTACAAAACGTACTTTAAAAAAAGGTACTTATTACAAAACGTACTTTTACAAAAAGTACTTTTTACAAAATGTACTTTTAACTATTACAAAACGTACTTTAAAAAAAGGTACTTTTTACAAAACATAAGTTTTCAAAAAGTACTTGTTACAAAAAGTACTTTTTACACAACGTACCTTTTACAAAAAGTACTTTTCCAAAATGTACTTTTTACAAAAAGTACTTGTTAAAAAAGGTATTTTTAACAAAGAAGTATTTTAAAAAAATGTACTTTTTGCAAAAATGCTTTTTACAAAAGTTTCTTTTCAGAACTAAACTTTTTACAAAAGGCACTTTTAAGAACAGTTAGTTACTTCTTAGAAAAGAAACTTTTTACAACAGGTACTTTTACAAAATCTACTTTTTACAAAAATTTTCTTTAAAAAGAATAATCTAAGCACCTTTGTAAAAAGTTTTGATTTTTGGTTTCCAAATCGTACTTTTACAAAACGTAATTTTAACAAAAATTGAGTAATTGTCTCAAAAGGTATTTTTACAAAAGAAATTTATTTCCAAAATAAATTTTTGTTGTTGATTATGAATTTCTTACGTCATTTTGTAGTCAATGGCCGATGTAAAAGCAAAAGTTCTTTCACAGAAAGCAGAAATAATTTTTTTTTCGAAAGATAATATAACAGATTTTTTTCCTTTATCATTTCATATGGATAATGAAATGCGGTGGTCAACTTCCCAGCAAAAAACAAAATTCTGATTTGGAAGCACAAACAACTAAGAGAAGCAATGCATTGCTTACTTGATGAGAAAAGCTTCGAAAGCACTAACGTAAGGCATACTACAAAATTAACACAGAAAATGTTGCATTTGAGTATTGCCTCTATGAAGCACTTCAGTAAAGCGAAAAATTCATGGCTTTTTGGAAGCTGAATGTACGAGTATTGCTGCTAGCTGGCTCATCTCGAACAAAAAATATGCCTTATTCATGCGCAACAGCAAGTGATTCTGTAACATTGTCTCCCTTACAAAAACGCTTCTGGGAAGCAGTAATTTTTGCTGGATTACTGCAAAATAAAATAACTACATATAAGCTTTTACTTAAAAAAATTTTATTTATGTTATTTTTTTAAGCATTTCTAGATATATTTCGTTGCTGCTTAAGAAACTCCCCCGTTAAACTTCTAACTTAATTCAAAAAAGGTTACATTTTTACACGCTTTAAATATATAATTTTTTTTAACTCTCAATTTAGTTTTCCTTGCGAGGCCACCTGAAATATTACCACAAAAATCTATAAAATTCATTCTACAATCAATCATTTGTGTCACAAAGTGACTTTAACAAGCTTCAAACTAGTGATGAAGAATTTTGGTGCAACAAACTTCTCCTCTCAAGGCAATCACTGCAAGGCAAGAAGTATGCTGCAGCTTAACTTAAACTACACAAGTAAGCAATGAAAATTACGAAATTTTTTCAGGCAAGAGAGAGAGTATTTTGTCATAATCTTTTAGAGACTTTGACTTTAAAGTCTTTTTGCCAGGAGTGATGACAAAAAGTTAAAAAAAAATACAAAAAAATAAGAAAAATTATCATATTGTGTCTTTAATTTTTTAATTAAAATATACAATAATTTCATTTGAAACTTAATTCTATACCACTAAGCATTAATTGTTTTATAATTTTGAACGACTTAAAATCAAGCAAAAACTACTAAATCGATGCATGCACATGCATGATTGCACCATATATACCATATACTCGTATGACAGAAAAAGCACTAGAAGTTGCTTTATAAAAGCACAACCAAAAATGACAATTGCATTATATGTAGAAAAAAAACTATTAAATGCCGCTTAACTGCAACCAAAGCGATTCATATGGGCTGCCTTTAATGTGTGCAAATTTGCATAAATGCTCTCAGATATTTTCACTCTATTCAAAATTCCATTAAAACTGAATAGACGTTTAAACTAAAATTGCAATATTTGCCTTGGTTGGGTTTCAGACAACAAGTGTGTTCATTCAAAAATGTTTCAAACAAATAGATAAAAATCCACAAAATAGTTTGTTATTTTGCTTTTGGCACCAAAGAAACAGAAATTTGTTTGCAAATAATAAAATTTTAAAACCCGAACTTTTTCATTTACTCAATGCAAAATATTATTTTGTTTTCTCTGATTACAGGCAATATACAAAAAATATAACTTTTTGTTGTTGTTATTACTGCTGCTGGAAATCGCATGTGAATGTTAACATGAAACACTAGAGAGGGATACATTATTCATAACAGATGCACTTTTCGCTAATTTTTCACATCCATGTGCATAAGCATGCAATCGAATATGGTGTAGAGAATATTTTTGTTTATTTTTTTACACTTAAGCATAGAATAACTATAAAATGCAAATGCTCAATCTGGCATTCACGGCATGTTGTGTTACATATTTTAGTTGTGCACACAACATTAAAATGATTCTTATACTATTTTTTAAGTTTTTTATTTTGTCAACGTTTTGAAACAGTCAGTCAGTCAGCAGTTAAGGAAAAAATATAATCTTTACATATTATCATTCACAGTACACGGTATTTGTATTCAAAGTTTTAAGGATAGGAACCAGTTCATCATCACAGAGGGCTTTTTTGAGAGCAAAGATAATTTCTATGTACCGAAATATTTATTACAATAACTTTTTATTATCCAAATAATACACTTTCTTTTACTTGAGTATTTTAATTGAATGATTTCATTATCATAACTTCATAGCGCAAACTTTTGTTGTATTTATTTTTAATTTGCACCAAATAAATAAGTTTTATTTATTTATATCAAAGTAAAATTAAAAAAAAGGACACGGGTATAGTTAATATGTACAAATGAACATGTCCTGTCATGGGCAACATTATTAATTCATAAATGGTTTGCAGTCCTTTCACCACGACCACCACCAAGTAAATAATATTTTTGTTTTTCAGTAAAGTTGAGGTAATGGAATAATATATGTCACTAAACCAAAAAAAAAAAAAAAAATCAAGTAAGAGTTCTATATTTGGCTGTGCCGAATCTTATACACCCTTCATCGCCATACCAATATGGGATATGTACATACATACATGTGCACATAAATAAATACATACATAAATATTCCACATGTGAAAATTTCCGAATCAAATTTTTCCTTCACAAGAATTTTAATTTCGTTTAATCAATTCCTTCCACTTTTTCCAACAGACAAATCTGTGTGAATAATTTTTTTCATAAATTGTCAGATTATTTCGCAATCGTATGAAGTTTTTTGATACCGACTTTTCACACGTTCGGAAATTTCCATATGAAATTTTATTTAGGATAATCCTGATTAGTTTTGTGTAAACAATTTATCATAATTTTTTTTTGCTCAAGCGCATTTCATAATGAGTGACCGAGCTATGGGTATTTTTCGACAAAAGAATTTGGTTCACAGATTTTATTTTCAATATTAGAAAAAAAAAAAACTGGAACTAGTTCCAAAGTTTTACAACTTTCATTGCATAGAATTTTATATTTTAAGGCTGTTGTTTATACCAAAAATTGTTCTAGATAACCTTTTAAGCACATACCATTCAGTTATTTGGAGCACTTCCGTCCTATGGTAACCATGTGTTAAATTCATTGATGATTCACCAGAAATAGATCAACCTGGAGCTTAGTTCATCAGTGCTGTAACTAATGATTTGTATTGTCACTTTTTACTGGGTCACTTTGTATTACAATTTTTGTTACATTATTAGTATTTTCTCTATTTAAAATGAATAAGGACTCTAACAGAGATCAGCACTTTCTAACGTCAATTTATTAACCAACATCTAAAACAACTTGCATCTTCATATGTGCATATGTATAAACATATAAATTAAAGATTTTGCCAATCTTTACTATATTGATTCCGACACCGAAAACTAAACCAAATAACTATCCATAATGGTAGTAAAACAAATTTCTATTTAAAAACAACTGCAACCTTAACTAATTACACACATTCATTTAAGCCAACATATCACAAAGTTTCGTAAGAATAATAAGTGGTTAAACTAGATTTTCATATAAAAATTTCAAAAATAAAAAAACTCTTGAGTAAAGGCCTCCCTTACATATGAAATATGTTTAATAAAATAGCAAAAAAAGAATTCATTTTATTTAGTTAATTTTTTTACAAAAAAAAAAAATAATTTTCCAACCCTGGAACCATATTTTTGATTTTTAAAATTTTTTAACACTAAGTTACTTCTTTCTTAGCAAAAAATAACTTTTATTCAGTTACTTTTATATTCCATAGAAAGTTTAAACTTTCCAGCTGTGGAGCTGAGTTTTTTTTTAGTTTTCTAATTTTGTATACCGAACTTTTCTTTCTGAAACATCAGTTATATATAATTTCTAAAGGAAAAGAAAAAAATTGTTTGACCTGCTTACTTTTTTATACAAAAAAATAAATAAATAAATTTTCCAACCCTGGAATCATGCTTATATATTTTTGATTTCTTATACCAATCTTTCATTTCCTCTTTTATATACAAAATATGTTTAATTTATAGAGAAAAAGAAAAAATTATTATTAAATACCAAAAAAAAAAATTTCAGTTTTCCAAATCGTCTTTCTGATTTTTTTATATTTTTAATACTAATTAAATTTTGACTAAAATATATAGTAGGTTTATTTAACAAAAAAATTTTTTTATATGGCAAGAAAAAGGTTAAATTTTCCAGCTCTGAAACGGTCTTTTCGATTTTGCTGGTTTCCAATACTAAACTATTTCCGACCATTTCTGAGAAACTAGTTCAAGACCGAAGTCTCTAGTTTTCCTGGCAGGTCCCACTTTTGGGTATTTTCGAAATTTATTTCGGGATTGCTGGGGACTTGCTTTTCATTACTTTAATCATTTTCCGCGTAAGTGAGAATTTTTAGCCGACAATATTTGAATATTACAAGACGACAATTACAACTATCGGTATTTAAAGTAGTGCATTTGTGTAGCCTGCAGTGGTCCTTGTGTTCAATATATAAAGTACAGTAAAGCAAAATAAGCCAAATTATCAGGCGAGTTAAGTGCAAAGCATAAATAATCTTATACAAAATTATTTTAAATGGTATTATTATTTTTTTCCAAGCAATCTACTAAATCTGTAATATTTTTTTTTAGAACAACTGCTATTAAATAAAAAAATAAAGAAAACTCAGTTGCTATTCAATTTTAATTAAAAAATAAATAGTTTAAACAATTCCCTTTTTAAATTCTTAATTAAAATTTACATTCGTCTTAAGCCTTTAGATAGAAAATATGGTATTTAATCAAAAAAGTTTCAAACTTTGATAACAATACTTTATTGTTTATATTATGCAAGTTCTTAGAAAAGCATTATTAAATATTTACAAGTTAAATTGTTAGTGGTGAAAATTGTCTTAAGAAAATTTTCCTTCATCAAATTTTGCTTACAAATATTTAACAACACTATGCAGACACTCTGCTGCAACTTAATCTTTGTTATTAACATTTCAGAAATATTATTAAGTGTAATTAAGCTTAGACTTGCTATAGAAATTTTGTATGCATCTAAAAGAAAATTTCATAACACTTATGCAATTTATCAGCACCAAACAATAGATACTAGTGAATTTTTGTTAGATAAACAAAAACCAGCAGGTCCTTGGTAAAACGAACTTTCTATGGTAGTTTTTTTTATCTTATTATTATGCTTTTATTTTATTGAAAATAAAAAAATAAAATGTGTGTTTTGTTATTGCTTGAAGTATTAATTGTGGAACTAAGATTATCTTTCGTTTATTACAAACAGGCTTATTGTGCCGTAACCGCGAAAAATGCTTAAGCGACATCATTTTAGAATTTGGTTTTTTGTCCAAAATTGATTATTTTCGATCGTCAATAATAATGCATTTTCGTAAAAAAAAACGAAGACCAAATAATTTGTCACCTAAGCTTTTTTTTAGCGGTTATGGCTCGACACAGAATTTTTTTTTTGAAATTAACACCTTTTCTTAAAAACAAGTAAGAGTGTTATTTTCGGCTGTGACAAATCTTATATATAACCTTCACATATATGGCGATATTATATAAACTATCCCAGTAATAATTCTTCGGTTTGGTTGAGCAGAAAGAAACAGTTTCACGGAAATGGAATATATTCTTTAATTAATTTTGTAGTTATGACTGTTTTTAGCGATATATTTTATGTTATCTAAATTCACAGACCATAACTTTTACCAAAAAATAAATTTCAATATCCCAACCCTGGAATATTGTTTTTGATTTTTCTTATTATAAAAATAATTCATTTCGTAATAAAATATGAAATATGTTTTATTAACAATGAAATGAAATGAAAGAAAAATTAATTTTTTATAGTTACTTATGTATACCCCAAAGTAAAAATAAAGATTAAAGCTTTCCAGCTGTTTGATATTTTAAATTTTTTTTAAACCAAACTCTTTGCTTCTAAAAGATAAAATATATTGAATTTATAAAGAAAAAGAAAAAATTAATTTGACCCAGTTACTTTTGTATAACAAAAGTTTCTATTTTCCAACCCTGGAATCACCCGCTTAGATTTTTGTGTTTTGTTATACCAATTATATTTATATTAAAAATATAAAATATGTTTTATTTTAAAGAGAAAATTAAAAAATTATTTTAGTAGCTTATTATTTATATATACCTAAAAGAAAAATTCAGTTTTCCAACCCTGGAATTTTTTTATTTATTTTTTATTTTTAATACGAATTTAGTTCTTTACAAAAATATTAAACGTGTTTATTTAACAAAAAAAACAAATTAACTAAATAAAATAAAGTTTAAACTTTCCAGCTCTGAAATGTTTATTTTTTATTTTTTTTGCTGATTTTTAATACCAAGCTATTTCCAACAATTTTTGATACACAGGTCCAAGACCGAAATCCCTAGCTTTTCTAGGAGCTACGAAAAACCGATGTCACGTACAGACAAACGGACAGACGGACAGACGGAAATGACTTATTCGTCTTCCCTATTTATAAGGACCCAGAATATATATACTTTATGGGTCGCATATGAATATTGTGAAAATTACCCACGGAATAACAAACTTAAGTACGTATATACCCTGATGGGTAGAAAAATAATGTTAGAGGAGAATCTTGATAGTGTCTACATTAAAGTCCAGCTTTCGAAAGTCATACTTTCTTCATTTTAGTAATTTCTTAGAATGTTTACTATTTAACAGAGGTCTTTTTTGTGTGAACATAGCTCTGTTAAATACTACGGTTTGTGGCTGGACTTAAAGATTTTTAGAATTTGTCTCTATTTTAATTTATTTTCTTATTAGTGCAGCTTGAGCAGCAACGAAATGCATCTAGACTTGCTTAACCAAACAGAAATAAAATTTTTTAGATTTATTGAATTTTTTTTTATGAAGCGTGATATGCTTAAGAGCCAGAGGGCAGTAAAAAAGATAATATTAAACATAAACTTACCAAATTTTCACACAATATTTAACCCCAAGACTTTTCTAATGTTTCACATACATATTTTAACTATCCTAAAGTTATCTACGAGTATAATAAAAGTAACATTATCTCTTACATGCAACCTCAAATCTAGAGCAAAATAAACAACACTTTGTTCTAATCAGCAGAAAAGTTTGAAAGGTAAAATTTTGTTGGCAAGTTTTTACTGCAAAGCAAATCTTTCTCTCTCCCCTTTTATGTTTATTTGCATAAAGTTCTTAAGCCTGTTAATATCAGAACAACTTAACGTATATTGTGCATGCATATTTAATTACTTTAACAAACTCACTTATGTATACGAGTATACTACTGTACATATATCTCACACAAAACAGGTATTTATATATGCTTACGCTCAAAAATGCTTTTATATTATGAGAAGAAACATTTCTTTGTTGTTTTTCAATTTTGTATTTATATATTCACTCTACTCCTGCTGTATGTTTATAAATATTCATGACTTAAACTTAAATACATAAACAAACTCAAAATCGCATATATAATTATGAATAAATATATCTATTAGTTTTCATGTGGAGAAAAAGTATGTTTTGGTTTATAGACACAAACAAAAGTTATGCAAATTAAGAACTTTAAAATACTTCCAGCGAAATATACCAATAATAATAAATAAAACCAGTGGTCTAATCGTCGCTTTCGATTCTGATGATTCGTGATTCGATCACGTTTTTTCAGTTTGAGATTATGGCTTCCGATATCGAGCCAAATTATTACATTGTTCGATAGCGAACGCCATAATCTCAAACTGAAAAACGTGATGGAGTCAGAGCTCGTTATCGAAAGCGACGATTACACCCCAGGACATGCTAGTTTTCTAAAATCAAACAAACGTTGAGAATGAATTTGTTTGCATGGACAAAAGTATTAGTTAAAACTGCACAGCCAAGTCAAAGTTTTTTTTTTAAATAATAAGTCTTAAACGTTTGATTCTGCCAGAGGAGAAAAAAAATACAAGTGAAAAAGTTAATGTCTGAACCTTACATGAGAAGGGTTACGGTCTCTAAATATGACCTAGTTCAAAATTTAGTTTCTAAATGCATAATTTTTTATATTAAATTAAGATTTAGTCGTGCATGAATGACTTGGAAATGTATGCTGAAACTCATCCTCAACCAACGATCACACAGAGGAGTATTTGAGCCAAAAAGCAGGCCATTACTTTTTCTTAGTTTATATTGCTTGTGAAAAGTTATTGAGTGCTCATTAAATCAATGAAACTTGACAAAAATATGTCTTATAGTTTTAGACTGTTAAAACTTGAAAATAAAAAGAAAATCCGACAAAGGGGGAAAAAGTTCCCCTCAGAGGAACTAATACTACCTCTGAAAAATTAAATTTTTTTTCTTAAATTTTCCCATACTTTTGTTTAGCAAATGCTTTTTTTAACGTCGGTAAAAGTTTAAAGCTCTAAACTTGTACCCAGGAGACCGTAAGATGACATTTTCATCCCTGCTTCCTTTCGTGGGCGGTGACAGAAATATTATTTGCAAAGGTAATGTTAATATTAAAAAAATTTACTACTTATGCCTTAATATCATGAAAATTAAACTTGTGACATTTTGTTGGCAGGGGGAAGTATCTCTCCCCTCAAAGCGATACATTGTATGACTCTTATTGAGTGTGTCCAGCTGTAAGCTTAGTTCTTTGTTTAAATTAATTTTTCCCTTTTTGGCCTGATTTTTGGCTCAAATACTCCGCTGTGAATCGGCTTAACTCCTCACCTAAAAAATAATAATAATAAATAATAATTCAAATTCCTTTATAAAATTTTTTCCGTGGTCATATAGAATTTTGCTAAGGTCACCCAATTGATCTTCGTATGAAAGATTAAAATTTCTTCCAATTGCTTACTTTTTATCTTCTGGGCATTTAAAAAATAAAAAAACCAATAAGCTAATAAGAGTAAGCAAACTTAAATAATATGTTACATGTTGTAGACATTTGGCAACATTCAACACTTCCCGAAAATCTCGTATGCATTCAATCAGATTTTCAAATCCAAAATTTTCAGTCAACGAATGAAGATATATTTGCTTTTTCGATTTGTTATTTCTCTTTGGTATTTGCAAACAAAAATATATAACTAATACATATTAAATTATATATTAATTTAACTTAGAATGAATTTTAATCAAGAATTTCATTATTTTAAATTTTTAATGAACGAAATATTTAAGCTTGACAAAATAGTTTAATTGAACATAAAAAAGAAGGTCGAAAAATTAGATAAAAATTTACTAATTATATAATTTTTTCAGGCAATCAATGATCTCCACCACCCACCAAAAACTAAATAAATCATAATCATTATTACTGCGGTTCAAGCTTATCAGGGAGCATTTATAAGTACACACGCTCAGACTCATAGCTAAAACTAAGTGCATTTAAAATGTAGACAATTGGCAACAATATGCATTGAAGGCTTAACTGTAGAAAAACTAAGAATGAGTTCAAAATTTGAAATGTGTTTTAGGATTAAAAGTCATTAAAAACTAGTCCTCCATTTATAAAAATTTTCTAGACAGACCTGCCGCCTCTGTTTGAATTTGAGCATTTATAACTCCTGCAAAAATATATTAAACATTTCATAATATGAAATGTGGCTATTTTTAGTATTTCTAGGTGATGGAGAAAAATTTTTGCAGGAGACTCCTCATAACATCCTGTTTTTTTTTAAAGAAATTAAAACAATTTCTTAAAAAAAAATTGTAGTTTAAAGAGGATTTTTATAATTATTTTTTTGATAAGTTGTAGAAGATGGGGAGAAAAAATATTGAAAAAAATTTTTGGTTGCCTCTAAATTAATGTCCAATAGTAGAAAGTAATAAAATTCTGTTTTTAAAGAAATTACAACACAATGAAGAAAAAAGCTGCAAAATTTAAAACCTTTTTTTTTATTGATTTAAGCAATTTGAGCATTTAATTGGGCATTTATAGCTGCATGAAATCTAGCAGATTTAAATTAAAATCTTTATCAAAAGAAAATTTTCAAAAACTAGAACCAAACAACTGTAATGTAGCCAATCCACGCACCTTTTTATGTACACAAGCTGACTTTTTAGTACAAATTAGAAAAAACCCATACTTGCATTTGTAAGTTCTACTAAATTATAAGTAGATTTTGACAAAATCTAGTGATGAAGTAGATTTTATTTTGTGTGGGAATTCCACTAAATATTTTCCGAAATCTCGTAACACTATAAAAAATTGTTTAATTTTTTTTAAGACTTATGAGATTTTCATTGGCGTCTTGTTTTTTGTGTTGCGCACTGTATTAATTATACCAAAAATTTATAAAAAGTTGAATTTTATTACTTATAGCTGTTGTGTTTATGTTGCTTACTGTAGTTAACATAAGAATATATAAATATTATTTAAAAAGCAGTATTTTATTATAAAGAAATTCCTTTTTTGCTGGTTCTTTTGCTGCTCTTGCCGCAAGCAGAAAAATTTTACTTTCCAATGGCTTTAGCAGGAAAGGAAATAAATAAAGATATTTAATTAAAATTACTTTAATATAAAATATATAAGAAAGGGAGAGTGTAACAAAGAGGGAAAGAGTGTGTGAGGCACATTTTTGTTTATTTACTTTACAATAATAAATAAATGTGAGCAACAACTTGCAAATTTCCCAACCGCAAAAGCAAATTTAACATGTTTTTAACATGAGGATTAAAAAAAGAGTTAATATAAAAATTTCAGCACAGTATTTCATACTAAATATGTTAAAGTTAAGTAAATTGATGACAGGACATGCGGTTTGATTTTAACAGCAAAATATCAAATTTATCTCTTGATCTTAACCAGCTGAAATACAAATTACATTTGCCGAGTGAACTGTCACTACACTGATGCTGCTATTGTTTGTGTTCTACTGTACTCACTATGAACTCTTTAATTTATCATTCTTTACTCTACATCACTTTAATATAATTTGCTTTGAGGTTTTGTTATATAACATAACATAACAAAAGAGCTTAAGTTGCTGTAAGAAAAAGCTTTTGAAGTAATGAAATGTTTGGTTTGTTTGAAAACCAGCACACAGAAGGTTAATTTAGTATTAAAGCTGCACTAAAGCAAAGCTGTTGGAAGTACTGTACTGTAGTGAAATAGTAGCAGTGTATAGTGTATACTTATCATTAAAATAAAGCCTGTACTATATTTTTTTATTTCACTTTTTTTATTTTTAGGGGAAGTAACACTCAGGCAATGATTGCCTATTGCTATTGCTGGGTGCTATCTTCTTTAGAAAAAGGATAGTGATAGAGAAGACAGGTGATGAAGGAAGAAATAAAGGAAAGCTTAATTCTGTTTTACAACTCTGCTTGTTTTCACATTTCTAATAATGCAGTGTTGCAGTGCCTCTGGTATCAATGAGACGTATTAAATTGTTCAAGCTGTGTTTAGTAGCCATTTTATTGGTTATTTTACTGCGCCGATGATTCTGCTACACAATACCGACGAAGGAGGGCACTGTTATGTTAGATTAGGATTAGTATCAGAAGTATTCCAGTGACATTAATGCGCATCATAAAAATGCGTGGTGTTGTTATCTTAATGACTGTCGGAGACCGGGCTCAAACCCAGGACCATCGGTTTTGTAGTCACCGTGCTAACTACTTCAGCCAAAGCCACCCTTATGTTTATGTCCTCTTTTTAACCTAACCTATCATTAAAATAAAGTTTCAGACTGATCAAATCATAAATATAGAAACAAATGAAGTTCGAACAATAGTAATTCAAATTAACTAAAATTATTAGCCATGGGCCTGTGGCAAAAAAACTAAATAAAAATGTACTTAATAGTTCAAACTAAAATCCTTTTAAGTAGTACAAAAATATGCAAATTAACTAACATGTGCGTAATTAGTAAAGAACAAACGACAATGGCAAGACTATTGTAAACTTAGAGATGGTAAAAATGAGCTTTCATTACAAAAAAGCTTTCAGCAAATTGTAATACGCAGAATCAAAACAATTCACAAATTCCATTTGCAATAAAAGTTGCGTACTCGTATATAAAGCAGAAATCTACATCAACTGACACCACACACAGTGGACCAAACACAAAGAACGCTGATGATGAAGGTGTAGTGGCCTTCGAAAACAGCCGGTTTTTCCGTTCTACTACGTGTTTTTCAGAATATTTACAACGAACTTTGGTGTTATTTGCTCATTAGTCCATATTTACACTATGCAAGTCTTATTGCTAAGCTGATTAGTTTGATGGGGGGAGAGACGAGGGGAACAGTAACGTTTCTTTTCCCCTCATCTCTCTTTCCTAACAAACTAATCAGCTTAGCAATAAGACTTGCATAGTGTAAACTAGGACTTACTAATTATCACATGTAATTTGACTTACAAAGCGATACAAACTTTAGCCTGATCATATCATAAATAAAATTTTTTTTCATTAATTCAGAATTTTTTAAAAATATTTTTCGCATATAAAATTCTTTTTTTTATTAAAACTTTTTCATTTTTGTTTTTTGTATAACAAATTAACTCAAGCCCAGCCCAGTGATTTCATACAGTAACGTCTTTTATAATATTACAAAGATCAGTCTCTGTCTTCAATTAATTTTTCTTTATGATTATATTTGCATTTTTAACTTTTCACAAAAAGCTCTCTTCAAATAAGTAAATTTTAAATTAATTTATAATACTACTGCCTAGTCTTTAAATATAACCCAATAATTATACACAATACTTAACAGAAAAATTCAAGCCACAATTCCCAGTCTGATAAGACTATGATGTGGCACAGTGCCAACTAGGCTGGCGCGGCGCAAAGTGTTTGCAAATAAATCATGCATTTTAATGAATATATTCTGTTTAATCTTTCATATGAATTTTTTTCCATTCCAGTTAAATTTACATAATTATAAACATGTAAATGTATTTATAGTCAAACGTGTACAAGTAGTTTGGTATACAATACACAAATGTTGCAGAATCGTATTTGAAACAGGAAAATATGGCGTCATAATAAATGTCAGTCTGTCGACATACTTAAAACGAAAACACCTTTTAAAAGTCAGCAACTGAAATTGAAAAATACGGGAATATAATTTAACATTTGTTCGCTTGTGGTGCAGAGAATAATGACAAAAGTGTATGAGTCTGGATATAAATTTTGTTGGCATTAGGAACAGCAGCGTTACAGTGGCACCAAAGTCTACTTCCTATCACGATGTATTTTTGAAAGTTTAAAGTCAGCAGACATTTTAGAATATTTTTTTAGGTGTAAAGCTTGAATTTTTTTAAATTTTAAATACCACAGCGTTTTTAAGTAACTACAAAGAGAAAAAGATTCTAAATTCACTTGTTTTTTCTGTTAATTACTTCATAACTCCGTCATTTTGATAAGCTTACGAAAACGGTTTTTTTTTATTCGAGAATGTCATTAACTTTAAAAACAAGGTTAGGTAAGTTTAGGTTTTGCCGGTTTGCCAGTTCCCTAAACACGGTTCCAGTTGGTACTGTTAGTCTCAGTTATGTTGCCTGGCCAGCAAAGAAGGACAGGAGAAAATTGCGCTTTATCATCACATTTGCGCGATACTAAACCAACCTGAGTTTTGTATGAACAAAATAATTTTCTTTTCGATATTTTTTCAAAGCCTTGCATAAATAAAATGCCTATGAATTACTCCATTTTATCAGCAAGAGCGGGGCGGTGACAGTGTGGATCCTCAACCGTTAACTCCCCCTCCACGTGGCGATAACCTCTACAGAAATTATTATAAGGAAGATTTTATTTATGGCAAACTCAAAGAACACTGATGATGAAGGTATAGTAGCTTTCAAAAACAGCTAGTTGTTCCGTTCTACTACGTGTTTGTCAGAATATTTACAATTAACATTTGTGTATATAAAATGGAATGGAAAAACTGAAGGAGTATGTGTGGCTATTTAAAAACATACTTTGTGTGTGTGTGTGTGTAAATACAATAGCCGTGTATATAGCCCTGTGTGCTGCGTAATAATATCGAAAACAACAACAAATTTTCTAATGTTATTGTTGTTTGCAATACAAGTTGTCGATCGAACGGTAATATTTGTGCAAAGACTTTTGAATTGTTGTATCGATCAGTATTTGAAAAACTGTAATGATTTTCATTTCAATTGATTTTGCTTCTTTCTTTTTTCAAAAATACAACAGTTTCAGTCAAAGCAAAATCACAAAACGATTTGTACTTTCAGCAGTCGACGATTTGAAAAGTTTGAATTTGATATGCTTTTTGTTTTGATAAGTATCGCGACTAAAAGCAGAAGCAGTCTATGTGCTTTTGGAAGTCGCAAACAGTCACAGCCGAAGAAGCAAAAGCTCGTTTGCTGTTTCTGCTTCGACTGCGACTGTAGTTGATTTTCACAAGCACAAGCAAAAGCGTTGGTTGATTTTAAACAGTTGAAAAAAGCCAAAGCAGCGAAAAGTAAAAATTTAACTTTTTTGCAACATGGACTTAAGTTTTTTAAACACTTGTATCGATTATATTATTTTTTTGTAATACAGCAATCAAGAAAAATTCTTATCAAGTGACAAAAGAGTGTTTTTCTTGGGGTGAATCAGCCAATAAAGCCATGACGACCTTTTTATATCCTTCACCTGAAATGGTAAAGGATATTTATAGGTTTGTCATTCCGTAAGTAATTTTCACATTATTAATATGCGACTATAACGTATATATATTCTGAATCCTTATGCATATGGAAGATTAATAAGGGATGTCCGTCTGTCCATCTGACTGTATGTAAAATCGGGTTTGTGAAGCTCACAGAAAACCTACAGACTTCGGCCTTGTACTGGGGTGTGAGAAATGGTTCAAAAGAGATTTTTATTGACAATCATCAAAATCAAAAACCACCACATGATCTTTGATGATATAAGTAACCACTACACTGACCAATGCAGGGTAACATTGTTAAAATAATATATATATATATATATATATGTATATATATATATATATATATACATATGTATCTTTATCTCTTGCAAGAAATGCCAAATGACATACTAAACTCACTATCTGCACGATAATAAGAGCCAACCAAAACCAAATTTGATATTTAGCTGAGTTAACCAACAGAAATTACCTGGCTTAGTGGGGTCAGTCACCGTGTAGATGTGTCTTATTAAAGAAAATCAATTTTTCTTCTTTAAAAATGGCATAAATAACCCTTTTCATATTTATAAATTACACTTACAATAGCATGTGCTTAACTTAAAATTTACTAGCAGCCATTACAATGACAACAAAGACATACAAATAAATATAACTAGTTAATTTTTTTTTTCATGGAATTTCTAATGGACTTTGTAAAGGAGAAAAAAAGGACAATGTAGTACATGTGAGCATTTGGTGGAATTGATTGATTTATTGCAACGATTTGTTTGTTGTTGTTCTCTTTAATATTAGTTTTTCGTATATTTTTTTCTTTAGCAAAATGTAGTTTGTTTCCTTTGGTCCTTCTTGGAAAAACCAAAACACTCACACATGTCACAAACAGTTCATGGGAGGTGGTTACTGGAAGCAATTTTATAAATTATCCTGAAGTATAAATGACAATGTGTCATTGCTGTTAATGTATTATCTTATATTTTTAAATGACAGAAGGAACAAGATGTATTAAAGCGTGTAAAAAGAAAGAGTTTTTAAGAAGTGATTGATTATGTGTTATATATAGATATGGTTAATTTACTCAAACAACGTCATAATTCAAATAAAGAAATTAGGAGAAAAATAAAATTTTCTTTTTTCATTAAGTTGTGTGTAAATTGAAAACTTGAAACTCGTTCTGTTGCAAACTGTTTTGTTTTTGGAGTTATGTCGTTGTTTAGGTAAATAAGCGATATATAAGCTCTTTTGAGTTATGTCAAAACAAACACAATTGGCCAAATTCACCAGGTGTTCTATTATGCCATATTGTCATAATGTTTTAAATTACGTAAGTAATTTTTTTTTTCAAACAAAAATTTTAGTATATTATGCAGATAATTAAAAAAAACCTTTTAAAACCTCTTGTCTGTGGTACTTGTGTACTAAGTAGTATTAAGCATGACACTTTTTTACTAAATAAACTTATACCCATAAAATCAAGAGCTAAATAAATACACACACGTACAATTTGAATTACTTAAATATTTTACAACTGGTTGCCACGATGTCTACTCCGCTGTTGTATATACACGTCACATAATACTTGACTGCGCTGCTTTTAAAGCAATATCCACTCTCTGCTGTTCTTCGCACAAGACTCACTCTGCCGACGCTGGCTGTTTGTACAACAATAATGATTCACTGACTTTACTTTTACACTTTGATGTACGACTTTTAGCTGGTTTCAACTGAGATTTACTCTTTCTTTACAATAATGAACTGAACTCTTAGACACAATTCTTTACAATAAAAAGCTGAACTTCATACTGCACTGCCAGCAGATAAGTCGCCCATTTTATACTGCACACAAGGCTTCCAGAATGTGACAGCAATGTCTAGACAATCTCAACAGCATCTCCAATGCTTGCTTTCAATCGCGTAATTAGTTGATAGGTAATAGAGCCTTGCACGAGCATTGAAATTAAACACCATGAGCATGCCCATGTGCCCAGCTGGAAAAGTACTCATTACTTACATAAATAATGGGAGAAATAATGTATTATTTTCCAAAGCAAGGCAATGCATTCCCTTAGAAACGAGAAGGTAATTTGATCAAACACAATAATTTTACACATTGATTACCATTGTGCATTGCCACATCTGCTGATGAAAAATGTATAGTTTTTGCTTGTGACGAGTGTTATGAATTATAGAATTCATTTCTCGGACGTATTAAAATAATTCATTACTTTCCTAGGACATGTTCTGTGTTAAAAGTAATGAATTCTGGAATGAAAAATTATACATCATTACTTTTTCCCACTGGGTGTGTTCAGTTTAGTAAATTTATGGTGGTTGTTTACTGGTATGTTTCTGTTTATTTTTATTTTTGTCTGCATGTATGTGTGTAATTGTGTGTGTAATAAGCAGGAGCTGTTTCATTATTGTTGTTGCTATAATTTTTTATGTTTATTTAATCATCTTCTTTAGCTAAACAGTTCTGGATAATTCTTTTTGTTTACCAAATGTTTTCTTTACAAAAACATTTACATTAGATCCATTAGATTATTTTGGCGAAACGATATGTATTTGTGTGTATGTATTGTATACATAAGAGCTCAAATAAATGTTTTAGAATATGGGCGTTTCCATGTTTTTATTACGACTAGATTTTGCAAAAACAGGAGCCAGTGAAAAATAATTTCTTCGTTATGTTTCATTTAGAGGTTATTATATTTGAAAAAAAAAATGTCACATTCGAAACCTTGTTTTAAGACAATATCGTATGTGATATAAAAACGGAAGTGATTTTAAGGCACATGTTTTGTTTATATTTAATTTATAGCCATAGGCCAAATATTTTATCCTACAATAAATCATTTTAAAATGAAGAGAATTTTTCCATGATTTAGTAATGAATAAAATTTAATATTGTTCGCCATATAAAACGTGACGATAAGCTTGGCAACAACAATATTCCCTTCTTAATTAAAATTTTTCCTTATATCCCATTTTTGTTGTTTTTGCCCATTTAATTAAACATAATGAAGATTATGTATGTATTGTATATATAAACGAGGATGATGGTTGAATATTTACACTTATTTCTTTACCTACTCACACATGAATACTTTTTTTTGTTATCTCGTTGTTATTATTATTTTTTTTACGCTAAAAGTTGTTGACACTTCTGCACCCTTTTTGAACAAGAAATTAATGTGTATGTGTAGGACAAAAATAATTGAATTCATGCCCATCAGTTTAAAATATAAAAGTAATTTTTACCCTTTTTTATCCCTAAATATTTATTTAGGTTATCTTAAATAATTTCGCTAGATTATTATTTATTTACAAATTAATGTACCGTAAATATAGGCACGTATTTTTAAGATATATTTAAATTTAAGGTATATTTCAGATTTATGGAATGAAATAAAATACTTAAAAAAATCATTGGAAACATTCATATTAATTTAAAAAGTGTTATAGGGCTCAGCAAACTTTCCAACTAGAAATTTTCATGAGCACCTAAATTGGTACTCCGGAAATATATTCTGAAGTTTTGCTATTAAAAAATCATTAATATTTTGCCTCTAGACTACTGCAATCACTACTGCTTGCTTAGATTTACTTTTTTTTACTCTTCAGTATAATATTGAGTGTTTTTATTTTACGAAAGTACACTGCTTGGATATACTGTCCAGTAAGAAAGTGTGATTTATGGTGGCTTTTGTGCTTTGAGCTGGTTAAAGCTTTATTCGATATTTTTTAAACAATATATGTATATATAATATGAAATCGCACAGTGGGATAAAAATGAAAAAAAAAAAAAATTGGAAATAAGTTTACAGTTTCGAGACGAGTTCGTTTTGAACTTGTTTTTTATTTTTATTTTTTATTATTGTCCAATATTGTTATCCCTTCAGAAAAATATGATTTGTCAAGTCCATCAAAATCGGCATTTGTTTGAGAGATGATTTCGTAGTTGGAAACAAATCTCTTTCCGTAGAGCAATTTCTTCAAGTTTTGGAACTAGCTACTCGTGGCTACTAAGACTGGAGAAAAAGGGTGGATGAGGGAGCGATTCATAGCCCAATTCATTGATTTTTGGCACACATACTGCGGGAAGCTTTCTCATACCGAAGCAACCATTCAAAATTGAAATTACTGAGCCATATGAGATGCTTATGGCTTCCAAAATCTCTCTCACTTTCAATCTCCGATCGGCTTAAGCCATATCGTGAATTTTTTTTTATTGTTTCGGGTGTAGATACCTCTACAAGGCGTTAGAACCTTCGGCATCTTCTGTGCTTGTAATGCCATAACGAAAATCTGTAAACGAATTCTTTACCATGAAAATATATAGTGCAGAGTCCAAGCTTAACCTTGGTTTAAGTGATGTTTTTCTTTCGCAAAAAATAGTCCTTAATAAGCGCACGAAATTCACTTTTCACGGCTGCCAAATACAAACTAAATGACATAGCTTGTTGAAAAAGTGCCTGTTGATAGAAACGGTGTTGCCATTTCAAGTAAGAGGCAAGAGATTCCAAAAGTCACGGACTTATTGACTTACCCTAGTATTTTATAAAATTTATTTAATATAATACTGGGTTAAGCAAATGTTTTCTGTACGAAAATTAGTATGTTCTATACTGATTAAATATTTTTGAAGGGCTTAGAAAATTAAGCCGTTGCTTAACAAAAAAAAAAAAACGTTACTAAAATTAAAAAAATACTCGCATCGCCATATTGATAAGCAAGTACAAATTTTGGTTTGAAATAACCTAAAACGGCAGCTCTGGTGGTGAGGTATCACATGGGTTTTTTTTTAACACATCAGTGTTGCCAGAAAATGATGATGGGATAATGTTAAATCGGCCTAATATTTCTGCTAAAATGCTCTACAGAAAAAAAATAAAAACCCTAGATTTTAAATTTATAAAGGCTTTTTTAACACTTTTTTTAAAAATAATATGCTGTCTGACAGTCAAAATCCTAAAATAGCAACAATGAACACAGTTCTTATGAACTTTTAATCTCTATCTTGTGCCATTAATTCGAATTTGACATTATTTTCAAAAGAACTACATCTTAAGCTCTATTTTAATACAACTATCAATAAATATTTTAGCTTTATTTTTAACAACAACATAATACTTTAAGACCTCCAAATTAATTTTAACTTTGTCTTTAAAAGAAACTACAAATTTTCTTTTACCTAATTTTTTAACATTTCCATTTCTTATATAATCTCCTAAAAGTATGTGGGATTATACCCACCAAGCCAAATGCTCCGAATTCGTAACTACAAGTCGACAAAATCTTCCGATTTTGGAACCGAAATATAACCAAAATCGTAACGATTTTTGCATGAAATGGTTACAACAAGTTTGACTGCAGAAAGAGTCGAAACATTTGGTTTGGGGGGTATCTTTAAAAGTTTTCTGCTTGGCTTACTTTTGTGTTTATTAAAAAACAAACCCATTTTATGTTGCAACTTATTTTCATGTTAATACCAAACTTTATTTACACCGAGAATGCCAAACAAGGCAAGTTTATGCAAAAAAAAAAAGAAGCAGAATGAAAAATAAACAGCATTTTTAAAACTTGTACCACTTGCGTTTATTTTCCTTAACGATTTTGCTACGTGAGTAAAACGTAAGCAAGAAAACAATTTTACCTAAAAACACATAAAAATTTGCATAAAACTCTACTACAGCACGAGCGGAAGTGTTTGGGAAAATGAAAAAAAAAAATAACTATGCATACTGAAACTAAAAAATAATTATAATGTGGTATAAATAATATGAAATATATTAGCCCAAGCCTGATAAGCCATACAAGCCTAAGTAATTATATTAAATATTCTTTAATGTAAAGGATAAAAGGTGTTCTAATTATTTTATGAACTCTGCGTTTATGAGACATTTTTGTAGGTGTTTGTCGAATTATTGTACAGTGTTGCTTTAATTAAAGATAGTTTTAGGAGATTTTAATATACTTAGTTTACTCTAAAATAAAGAAAAATTGGATAATAAAATAATTCTATAGGACGACATTAAAAAAGCAAACATATTTGAACAAGTGTTAAGGCTCAGTTAGCCGACTGTAATGGAATGTAAGTGAAACGGTAGGAAACAGATGATCGATATTGTTACGTGAAAAGTAATGTACGGATTCCCATATTCCGGTTACATCCCTATAATCATTTTCATTACTTTTCATATAACAATATCGTTCAGCTGTTTCCTACCGTTGCAGTTACATTCCATTAAAGTCGGCTAACAGAATTCTCAGTAAAAATTGCTTAGATTGGAAAATGTAAAAAGCAATGGCTGTAGCAGCCATGGAAGTATTCTACGAAACGTAGTACAACAGCATGATAGAGACAAGCACAAGGCACTATGAAATAAGGCCCAAGGAAATAACGCCCACATAAGAAAATAAAATAAGGCCCAATAAAATAAAACCAAAAACATGAAATAAGGCCCAAGAGAAAGTTTATGAAAAAAAGCCCAATTAAAAAGTCCAATGAAACCAAACTCAAGATGAAATAAGGCCCAATGAAAAATTTCTTTATTTGGCCTCATTTAATTTTCTTATTCAGGCGTTATATCCTTGGGCCTTATTTCATAGCGCCCAAACAAACTACAAAATTTCGGTAATAATTTGGCCAAAATCTTCAATGCCATAGTATCAAACCGAAATATGCCTTCCTCATTACGGATGTCCTCAACAAACTCTATTATACTCTATTGCAGGAAGCTAAAGGAAGAAGAGTGAGACTCATCCAAAATATTTCCAGAGAACTAATATGGAAGTATTTTAAAATTTTGATAATTATCGCATGCCCTAATTTGCCTACAGATATTGAGGTTAAAAAAAAATCGAAAATGTGTGCGAAGTAGCAGGTCTCATTAAAGTCCCAACACCTTAACTATGGGGCTTTGGGGAAGGCGCTAAAATAGTCTCAGGAGAAAAATACGCGGAACATTGAGTAATAAAAAATGTATATTGTTCTTTGGTCTTTATAATGAGGAAAACAACTGCGTTTTAGTAATTTCAAAATATAGTTCAACATAACATAAAAACATATGATAAAACAACATAACATAAGATAATGAAACATACTCGTAACATAGCATTATGTTTAATAACACAAAATAACCAAAGATAAGATAACATTATGTAACACAGCATAATGCAACACTACATAGCATAAAATAACAAAGTTCCACATTACAAAACGTAAGGTAATATAACATAGCATAACCTAACATAAAATAACTTAACACAATCTAACATAAAATGACGTAACATAACATAGTACATTTAACATAAATAACGCAACATAATATAACATAATGTATCTTATATAGCATAGCACAAAATACCATAAGGTAAAATAACATAACGCAATATAACGTAATATAAAATAAAATAAAAAAGTAATTTAACATTACAAAACATAACTTAAAGTAACATAACTTATAACATAACACAACTTAACATAAGAAACTAAACATAAAAAACCTTAACATAATCAAACGTAAAATGACGTAACTGTGACATGTAACATATAATATTCAAACATACATGGTAGAATGGTAGAAATGATAATAGATTTTGTTTAGAAACACTAAAGAAATTGTAGACTTCCAGGAGCCCCTCCAACGCCTGGATTCAATAACTTTTATTACTATAATCGTATCCCTATACTAAATATAACGAAAACTTATTGACTTTGCTTTCCAGAAACACATCTTAACGATATTTGCAAAACAAAACGATATCATAAGTTTAAATAAATATATTTTCTTTTATTATTATTTGATTTTTTTATGTTTTATTATAATAATTTTTTTTAAGAGAAGTAACACTCAGGCAATGAATGCCCACTACTATTATTAGGTGTTACTTTTTTTTTAGAAAATGAATAGTGATAGAGAAGACAGGTGGTGAAGGAAGATATGGAGGAAATCTTCATTCTTTTACAACTCTGCTTTTTTGCACGTTTTTAATAATGCAGTGTTGCAGCGCCTCTGGTGTTAAATGAGGCGTGTTAAAGTTTTCGAAGCAGTGTTTAGTGGCCATTTAGTTGGTTACTTTACTTCGCCGATGATTCTGCTATACAGTATCAGTGAAGCAGGGCGCTCTAATGTTACATTAGGATTAATATCCGCTGAAGCCGGTGCAGTTCAGTGACCAGTGACTATGCCTTCATCACATGAACTTTCCTACAAAAACTGATACAAAGGGACACTAATGCATACAGAAAATGCTGGATAACCGGCTTCGAACCCGGGACCTTCGATTTTGTAGTCAACGTGCTAACTACTTCAGCCAACGCTTATTTTGGCATTTTGCTTGCTGAGCTGAGATGCCACCTGATATATAATTAAATGGTGAGTAAAATATAGCTGTACATTATCGATAAAAATAAATTACAAACGATTAATTATATCGATATATATTATGACTTTCGTTTCGCAAAAAGTTACAGAATCCAGCTGCAGTAGAAGAAGACATCCAGGACTTTCCAGTTATCGTTTCAGCCACGCGGCCTAAAATTTTTATTAATTTTTTATAAACAAAATACAAGTGCAGTAATCAAAATAGTATAAAAAATAATAATTCAAAATTTATGTATAAAAATATTGTTTTAGATTTTTTTAATTATCAAAGACAACAACCATTTTTTAATAAAATTATTTAGAGAATTCACAAACAAACAACCAAAAATATTTTCAAATAAACGCGATTTCAGTCTTTTTACTAAAGTAGGACATAACCCCTTATCGGAGGCCATTGTCAGATCCCCGTTATTTTGGGAAAACAGCAAAATTGTAGTACCGTGTTATTTAGCTACCCTGACATTATCTGTTTAGCAAAAAGTCGAAGCAAACTCAAACACATTAACTCTGCTCAACATCTCAAAGGCACAGTTAAATGTTTAATTATTTCGTTATTCCTTTTTTTTCAATATTATTAACTTTGATTGTATTGCTTGCTTTATATAAAGCATAAATAGTAATTAAAAATTAACGTAATCAAGCCTGATAAAATAAGTTTTTTGTTGTGCTGTATGTGCATTGTATGTTTGTTTATTCCAACTGCATTAAAAGGCATAATGAAACAAACATTTTTCGCTCTATTTATTGTGAAAATAAAATCGAATTTAAAATTTTACTCTTTGGCGTAAAATATTTGCATATTTAAAAAGCAAAATCAATGCAATCGATGCATTATAAAAACATACAAGCATTTAATTAAACACAAGCAGTATAAAAAAGCACACTTTTTGCAGAAATAATTTTTAGATTAAAAATTGTCTGCATGTACTTGCAGTTGTGGTTTATATAAATGCAATTGTTAATTGAAAAAAGAAATTAAAATGCAGGAAAATAATTTCTTAAATATATTCGCAATTTCAAAGCAGGAGAAATTTTCGTATGTTGCCAACAGTTTTGCATTAGTAATTAGTGGTTACGCTTTTTTGGGCACATGTGTGCCAGATGTAAGTTCGGCCTTAGTTAAACTTATTTTATATTTTATAAAGTAATAGATAGACAATGTATTGCAAATTTGTTCAATCAAAAATGCGGTTCCAGGGTTGGAAATTTAAGGTCATACAAAATAACTTAGTTAAACCAGTTTTTTAGAAACTAGTTAAACATGTTTTGTAATTTAGAAAGGAATAGATTGTTTGTAAAAAAAAAAAAAATTTTTTGCTATTATTAAAGATTCTATTTCATAACTAATATTGTGTGGCTGGGGAGTCACTGACACTGAGGAGTTATTCATTTCATGAATATATAATTTTTATTTTTTATATAATATAACATATAGTTTATATTCTGTAGCTTTAAGTGAATATTAATATAATTTTTTAGATACATGTATAATTGGCCTTTTAGGCTTCCTATGTATCGGATTAAAATAAATAAATAAATAAATAAATAAATAAAAATCAGAAAAATCAAAAAAATCGGTTCCAGGATTGGAAAATTTAAGCTTTTTTTTGGTATTTAAAAATAACTAACAAAAAGAATATTTGGTTTTTTTTATTACTTAAGAACATTTTCTATTCTAGAAAGAAATTTACTTAAGAGTGTTTTTATATTTGTTAAACTTTTATTTAAAAATCTAGTTTAGCCATATAATCATAAGCTGTGCTTACTGGACACCCATTACGAAGCATTATATTACATGACTTATTATGCTCTCATCACAATTATGTTTGAAATCGATGGTCGTACTTTGACAACACGTAACTGAGTTCTTATAAATTTTTAGTAAATGGAAATAATATTAAATATACATAGCTACAAAATAGACTAACAGACATATTCCATTTCACATCCCTGCCGAAAAAAATTTAAAAAATTATGTGGGAATAAAATCTTTATTTAAAATTGCAATATTGGCAAATGGATGTTTGAATTGATACATTGAACGACCATAAATTATACTTCTTCTGGGTCCTTATAAATAGGGAAGACGAATAATAAACGATGTCCGTTTGTCCGTCTGTCTTTATGTGAAATCGGTTTTCCGAACCTCCCAGAAAAGCTAGAGATTTCGGTTTTAAATTGGCATTGAAAAGCAGCAAAATCGCAAAGACGGTTTCAGAGCTGGACAGCTTAAACTTTATTTTGCCATATAAAAGTAACTAGTAACTAAACACATTTTATATTTTATTAAAAATTAAATTGCTATTAAGAATAAAAAAAAAAATTAAAAAAAGGATTCCAGAGTAGGAAAATTTATTTATTTTTTGGTATAAAAGAGTAACCTACTAAAATTATTTTCTTAATTTTCTCTATAAATTAAACATATTTTTTAGTTTTAAAATGAATAGCTTGGCATAGAAAAGCATAAAACTATAAAAGGATGATTGCAGAGTTGGAAAACTGATACTTTTTTATATAAAAAAGTGACTAGGTCAAACAATTTTTTTCTTTTTCTTTATAAATTAAATATATTTTATATTTTAGAAGAGAAAAAGTTTAAGTATACAAAATTTCTAAAATATACAACAGCTCCAAAAAAATTTCAAGCTTTTTTTTTTATATAACTGCACAAAACTAATTTTTTTTCTTTGCTAATTAAACATATTTTGTATTTTATAACGAAATAAATTAGTATTTAAATTAGAAGAATCAAAAATAGGAATCCAGGCTTGGATAATTAATTTTTTTTTTTGGTAAAAATTATGCTCTGAGCACAATTATGTTTCAAATCGATTAATTTTTAAAGAATTGAGATAGCATAAGATATGTCGCTAAAGAACAGTCATAACTATAAAATTAATTAAAGAACATATTCCCATTCACTGAAACTGTTCCTTTCTGCTGAACAAAACCGAGAACATCTTTGAGAATAGACGTGCAGTATTGGCAGTTGTATTAAGTTTTATTAAATACCGGAAAATATGAAATTAGTTAGCTTAGTTGGTATGAAGGTACAATACTAGGACTTTTTTTTTGTCAAAAAATGCCATAGGTCACTCACTATAATTTGTACTAGGACCAAAAATACGTGACCTTTTTTCGGTGGAGGGTACATAAGATTCGGCATAGCCGAATATATCACTCTTACTTGTTTGAAGTTAAATTGACATACATAAATACATGCAAAATTCTCTCTAGTAAAATATTTTTGCATAATTTCCATTTTCTTTTTATGCAAAGAAACATTTTATACGTTCTTTGAAATTTGATTCATAGATTATTATTAATCTTATTTTTAGATTTGATCCTGACAAATGCAGAAGTTACAAAAGCCTTTGCACCATGGAAACGAACATAAGTACATGCCTTGAAATTATATAAGACCTTTAAATTATTTGATACCCGTGGGTATTTTTCAATATTTTATTTGCACTTGTCAAGAAATAACGTGATATGCGAGTACAAAAAGGATACTTTAAAAGAAGCGGAGAAAAAGATGAAAAATTCTAAATAATAACATCATGAAAAGTAACACTAGTTAATGTAAAAGTTTAAATTCTTTTGGGGATGAGTATAAATATATTTATACAATATAAAACGCAAATGCTTAAAATATTATATTTACGGATCGTTGAGTAAATTCGTAGGAAATATTTCAAGCTAACACTAAAGGAGTGGGTATGATGTATGATGTTTTATGCCACCCATATAAAATACAATTGAACCTTTTTTTTAATACCTACTTTTTAAAGACAGTTACTGGCGTAGCTAGAATATTTTTTTATGGGAGCATTGTGACTGATGATTTTCTTGAGTAATAATAAAATAAGTAATTACATGTAATTTCCAGCAATTCTAGGGGGAGAGGGGCAACAGTAATTTTTAGGGGAGCAATGCCCTCCCTAGAATAGCCTTTCTACGCCTATGAGTAAAGAAAGATGTTGGCACATATTCATAGTTAAAAATAACGTATACTTTAGGAAACCTGAAATTAAAATTTTTTGAGACCCGACTCTAACTCATACATACATACTTTTGGAAGTAAAGTCAACACTAAATTTAAAGCCAGCTGAACCTGTTTCTAACTCATTTAAAACAACACCGCCATTATTTAACTAATAAGCTAAACTAATTTTTTAGCTCTGCTATTATGGGTTTTCTTAACTTTTTTTATTATCATTGCAGCGCCTCTAGTGTTAAGTAGGTTAATTAGTATGTGTAGCCATTGCTTTTAGTTATTGCAACGAATATCGAGGAAAGATGACGCTGTGAAATGCATTAGCTTCGATTTTTTTTTATCAAGAAAACAAACAGAACCCGCAAAGCAATTAGCTTGTTTGCAGAAAACACTTAAGGTCTATGGTGGGAATCGAACCCACGACCTGAGAGGCTACCAGGGTGCTTCTGTGACTGATATGCACTAGTATAATGCATATGAAAACAAATTTGGGTATTGATATGACTAGTTGTGTTTGGTCAGGTATCGAACTCGAACTTAAATAAAATAAAAACAAAATGCCACTTATATTAAAAAATCTTTGTTTATTCTTAATTTATATGTCCGTTACAAAAATAAGTTAAGGCCTTTATAAAGCTTAATTCATTTATGAATTTACTTTATTATTTGCTCATTATAGTTGTTCAAGAACTGGTGCACAACTGTTTTGTGAACAATGCAAAGCCATTGTGTGTCTGGTTGCCCCACTCGAACCATTATAAATATATCTTAAGTTGCATCTTAATGCTGTGCTAATGGTTGAGAGTAATTTTGAAATAGTATTCTGTATTTTAACCACAACCAAAAACTTTAAGGTTGCTTAGCACAATAGATTTAATTAATTCATGCAAAACTGTGCAGTTTAAAAGGACATTTTGTTACAACTATTGTAATATTGGGCATATACATAAACCCTCAGAAGCTTTTAATTATTTTCAATAGAAATTTCGTGAAGCGGTAAAACTGTAACCGTGTCTGTATAGATTTACTTTCAAATAGAATGAGATAAAACAAACAGTGTTCAAAACATACGGCACAATGAAATACGAGTAATAACTGTTTTATTCGTAGAAAATATTCTTTAGATACACACTAAATATATATAAATACTTGCAGATTTCATGAACAAAATTTTAATTCAACATTATTTAATAAAAAAAAAATGCGAAGCTACTTTGGCTTATCTACAGGATTCGAACCTATTATCAAAGCAAATAAAAGCCAACATACATAAAAAACATATTATTTCTTGTAAATTTAATATGATTTGAAATCAAAATGTTTGCATATTGATTTTACATTGGTATTTTTTCTGGGTGCACATGTGTATATTTTCCTTTCATTGAATTCACTTAGATTTCAGCAACTCACTTTAACTAAGGACTCAGCTTAAGGTGGCTGCCGGCATCCCACTTGCTTTAATTATTTCTCCTTTCTGCTTTGATTTTGTTTCAACAGAATATCATTTATGGTTTTTATTAAAGTAACTAGAACACGTTTACAAGATTTTCTTTCCTTTCAAATGCCATTTGAAAGCCTACGCACAAATGTGTAGAAAATATTAAGGCATACAGACAATTTGTTGTTCGTAACTTTAGCAACAGCTGCTGCCTTAGTGTATTAAGTGCTTCGGTGCACACGTTAAAAAAAAACCAGTCCCAACAACTTACAAATGGCCACAAGAGAAGGCCTTAGAATGGTTTACAAATCCTCATGCAATGAAACTTGAATTGAGTCTTAAGCAATACTACAGATTAAAAGTTACTTGGTTTTTTCTTTCCTCCTTCGCACTTGTTTTCGGCTCAAGTGGCAATTTTCAAATTTTTTCTTAGCTACAAAAAATTAAAGAATATCATAAGCTGCATTAAGCTACAAAGAGATCTGGAATGAAAAACTCGAAACAAGTATTACCCCACAAGAAGAGAAAATAAAAAACATAACTTGAAATTAAAAAGAAAAACAGAAAATATGTATAATAGAGCAAAGTCTAGTACTTACGAGATTTCGAGCAAAATCTTCCAGATTTCCATTACAAAATAAAATTTACTTCGTTACTAGATTTTGTCAAAATCTGCTTAAAATCTAGTAGAACTTAGTGATGCAACTATGGTTTTTGTTTTGAAATTTGTACTTTAAAAGGTGTGTGAATTGGATACATTGCAGTTGTTGGGTTGTAGCTCTGGAAAAGTTTCAGTTAATGGACTTTGTTGTGAATAAAAAATCTTGATAAGTGTCAAAAAACTAAGATAGATTTTCATAAAGATTTTCATTGAAATCTGCTAGATTTTGTGACCTATTAACAAACTGGTTTTTGAAACTAAATTTAGGATTTATTATTTTCTTTATTTGATTTGATGAATTTACAGTAAATTGATTTAATAAAGGAAACATGTGTTTTTCATTTGATTGAATTTTAGGGTTTTTATATCCTGCACCAAAAATGGTAAACGTGTTTGTCATCCCATGTGTAATTTCCAAAATATTCATATGGACCCATAAAGTATATATATTCTAGATCCTTATGCATGGGGAAGACGATTAAGCGATATTAGTCTGTCTGTCTGCAGGTGAATTTGGTTTTCCGAAGCTCCCAGAAAATCTAGAGTCTTCGTTCTTAGACTGGTGTGTCAGAAATGGTCCGAAATAGATTGGTATTGAAAATCAGCAAAATCGAAAAGATGGTTTCAGAGCTGGAACATTTAACTAGCTGCAACTGAGTTTAGGTTTTTGTAAAATAAACACATTTAATATTTAGTAAGAATTAAATTGGTATTTATAATAAAATATAATAAAATAAAAAAATGGTTCCAGGGTTGGATAATTGATTTTTTTGCATATAAAGATAGCCTACTAAAATAATTATTCGTTTTCTCTATAAATTAAACATATTTTATGCTTTTAAAATAAAAAGATTGGCTCAACACAACACAAAAATCTAAAAGGATGATTCCAGTGTTTGAAAGTTGAAACTTTTTTTTATATAAAAGTAACTAGGTCAAATAAATTTTTTTTATTTTTTATAAATTAGACATATTTTATCTTTTAGAAGAAACAAGTTTGGTTTAAAAAATACCAAACAGCTCCAGAGCTGGAAATTGTTAATCTTTTTTTTGTATATATAAGAGAAACTATATGAAACAAATTTTTTTCTTTGTTAATTAAACATATTTTATAGTTTATAACGAAATAAATTAGCATTAAAATCAGAGAAATAAAAAATTAGATTCCAAGGTTAGAAAATTTGATTTCTTAAATTTAGTAATTGAATACAAAATTAAGTGTTTTTTCTATGCATGTTTCAATTTTAAGCCCCAACATCAAGCAGCCACTAACGCAATTTATAATGCACTTAACTTACTACATAATTTAAATCTTACACTTACAAACAAACAGCAATGAATCCCTTACATTCGCTTGTACATTTATATGTAATTCATAATAATTGCCCAGGAAAAGCATTAAAGTATGCATTAGAATATGCTTTATAAGATACATTATAAAACATTAAACTAATGCTTAAAATTTCTATACCTAAATATTAAAGCGCTGGCATGAACATGAATCTCCTCCTCCAAATCCTTTGCGACATAAATCATTAACTAACTCTTGCAAACATTTATGAAATTATTTTAAGATTTTTATGCCTGTGGAAGGTGTTTGTTTCATATTTATGGTTATTGATGTTTGGGGGCATTTTGCTTCAAAAAGGACCTTCTAAAACAATTATGGGAAAAAAGTGGCAAAACAAATTCTTTTGATGATATAAAATACAGATGTTTCCACTTATGTAAAATATTTTTGCCAGATATTAAACTACACCCAATGGCAAAAAAAAGGAAAATTAAATGAAAGATTATGTATACATGCATAGAAATGAACATACATGTATATACATTTATTTGTATATACTAAATTGCCGTAAATATTTGACCAATTTAGCCTTTCATTATATTGCCGGCCATCATCACATTTTATTAGTAACACCCTTCAACTTTTACAACTAGTGTAATGCTATTATTTATATAATTCACAAATGATGACTGTTGAAAAGCAGGCGGGCCAAAAAATCTTAAGCAGTTTTCCTTCATATGCTGTTATTTATTTCGAGCTTAAGCTTGCGTGCCACTCTTGTTGAACTAAAAGCATTTTCATTTAACTGTTTTAGTTCTGTCCTCTTTTAATCTCTTTTATTTCATAAGCTCATTTAAATCATTTTGGGCTAACTAAATTATATTTTAGACAGCTAAGAGTGCCATATTCTGCTGTGTCGAATCTTATATACCCTTTACCGACGTACTTAATAATTATTTGCACAAATACATAAGTACAAACATACATATTTGTTTTGTGAAAAAACGGATAATGTGCAATTTATAATGAATGTCTGACCTATGGGCATTTTTCGACAAAAGAATTTGATTCACAGATTTTATTTTCGATATAGGAACTACTTGAGTATTTAATTCTGCACTCTATATTTAAGAGGTTTTTTACATTACTAATATTTGCTCTTTTTAAAATAAAAGAAGGGAAATTAATTAGAGAGGACTTTAACAGAGATCAGCACTTTCTAATGGCAATTTATTCAACCACATCTAAAGCGACTTCAATCTACATATAAATATAATTTACCATATTGACACCCACACCGAAAACTGAATTAAGTATTCATAATGGCACTAAACGAAATTTCTCTTTTAAAACATTTGCAAGTATCCTAAACTTATGACACACCTTCATTTGTATTTAAAGACTGCTCTTCATGTTTTGGCAGCAAAATTTACCACAACGGGTCATAAAGTGTGATTTTACAAGCATTTTATTTTGATGCTGAACAACAAAAGCTGATGCATGTAAAATTCGACTTAATACAACTATAGTTTGTACCAAAAAGAGCACAAAATATGGTAATGGTGGAAAAGTTGATACTATCGTAGTTTTTTTTATATCATGTGATGTTCCAAAACCATTATACTGTTTTATAATCCTAAAACAATCCTAGTACTGTACCTCTATATCAACTAAACTAACCTATTCCATATTTTCCGGTATTTGAGTTACTTTTATATACCAAAAAAAAATTAAAATTTCCAGCTCTCGAGCTGTACTTTTAATTTTTCTAATATTTTGTACCAAACTATTTCTCTCTAGACATAAAATATATTTAATTTGTAAAGTAAAAGCAAAAAATTAATTACACTTAGTAACTTCTAAATAACACAAAAAGTCGGAATTTTTTTAACCCTGAGATCAATCGTTTAGATTTTTTTGATTTCTCATACCAAAATACATTTCTTTGAAAAATATGCTTAATTTATAAAGAAAAAGAAAACATTTATTTTAGTTGGTTACATTTATATACATATATCAAAAAAAGTTTAAATTTTCCAATCGTGGAATAATTTTTTTGTTTTTTTTCGAGTTTTAACATTAATTTTATTCTTACTGGAATAGGTTAATTTAATAAAAAAACAAAAATTAGTTTTAGCTAGTTACTTTAATATGGCAAAAAATTAAAATTTTCCAGCTCTGAAACCATATTTTTTGCTAATTTTCAATACCAATCTATTTCGGACCATTTCTGACACAATAGTGCAAGACCGTATAGACAAACGTACAGATGGAACCGTATATGTATATAATTTTTGGGTCGCATATTAATATTGTAGAAATTACACCCGGAATAACAAACCTATATATTCCCTTTACCATTTTTGTGTAAGGGAATAAGAAGTGGATTGCCAAGAAAATTTTCAAACAAGGAACCAAAACAGTTTTCATAATGATTGTGACAGTTACTTTTAAAGTGAAAGTGAAATTTCATTTGATAGTCGTGGCTAAGGTACTATTTGCTCCCGAAAGAACAGTCATTTTCTACTCGAAAATGAGCATATTTAAATTTAGTATTTTAAACACGCAGAGGAGTGGCAAAAGAATCGGAGAAGACTCTAAAGTGACTGTAAGTATTAACACAAGTTATCTCGAAAATTAGTCGAAATTGATCAGAAGCGCGAGTCGTAAAAGACTCTTTTAGAAGAGTCGCGGCTAAGGTACCATTATTATGCTTATTTGAATAGAGCGTAGTGGTCAAAAAATACTCGAGTATGCTTATTTATTTCATAACATGCTGACTGTGTTACTACACATGCATGTGAAAAATGCGGCCCTCAAGGAAAAAGTTTGGCGACCACTGTTGTACTAATTTTTTATTATTCTGTGCTGATTTCTGTTTGTTAAATTGTACTTTCATTATCCTGGAAGCTTAAATGGACAGATTGTAGGAAAATCATTATGCAAGTAGTTTTTTTTACCAAAACGTCTTCTAATAAAATATTTAGTAACTCAGTAAATTTCTGTCGATTTTTTAACATAAGCTTGAGTCTTACTCGTAATCAATTATGTTTTATAAATAAAGTTATAAATGGTGTTGTTGATAAACAAAAATACTGCCTAAAAGCAAATACGAAGAGAAACATGAATAAAATTAGATTTTGTAAAAAAAAAATACCCACATATGTCTGAAATTTACTGAAATAAAATATACATTTTTTTAAAGGTTTAAAAATGTATTTTCTTTCTAAATAAGATATGTGCATACGGCTACGAAAAACCTGCTTCTTACCAGTTAATCGGGATTTTGGGGGGTCATTGGAAAATTTTAAGAACAGATTGTTATACTCGACAATATCTACCAGAAAAATAGTAACACATCTCAGGTATTTCGATTTCATTCAGTTTTGTTACACAGTGTTTTCAGAGACTTATATACGACATACAGACATAAAACTGATATACTTGAAGTTTTAATGATAACCAGCAAAAATGCAATATTTTCTTCTTCTCCATTATGGTGTAGAGCAAAAGAATAATTATTTTTTGAGCTCATAGAGTAAAAGCGTAATAAAAGCTCAAAATTTATATGACAATATGAACTTGGAACTTAATTAGAGAAATTTCCAAAACCATTTAATGTCATATAAAGTTTGTGCCGGCAATAAGAAAAAAGATATTTTATCATGTGCACTTCATGATAGCAATATCTAAGAAGAAATTATTTCAAATATATTTGTTGGCTTCATGCAGTTTTTATTAGTAGTTACACAGCGTTGCCAGCTTTAAATTTTTCAGTTCCTAACATTTTGTTTCCTTATAAAACTTGGATTTTTTTCTTTTAAATCCATCATTGTGTTTAAGCCTGTATGTTAAATTTCAATAATAGCATTTGAATTAATTTTGATTAAATATGGATTCAATATTTTAAATAAAATTAAATTAACGCAATGTTTGTGAATACAACTACAGCTATAAAATAATTTTTAAAAGATTAAACATTTCCGCGAACAGCGTAAATTTTTTAATAAGAAATGTGTGCTAATTAAGTTAAATTTTCCATTAGAAAGTGTGCTCTGGCACAGTAACATTTTCTATAAGAAAAGTGTGCTGTAATGTAATCAACTTTTATTTAAGAAAAGTGTGCTGTCACACAGTCAACTTTTCTATAAGGAAAGCATGCTGTGACACAGTCAACTTTTCTATAAGGAAAGTATGCTGTGACACAGTAAACTTTTCGATAAGAAAAGTGTGCTGTGACACAGTCAAATCTTCTTTTCTTAAAAGAAAAGTTTGCTATCAACCATCCTTTCCATATTATAAGTATTCTTCTTCCAAGATCTGGCAGAACATTTAATTAAACAAAAGTGTATTTGATCATTTAGATTTTGTTTGCAGATTTTTCCAAACTTTCTTAAACCACATTTTAGTTTTCTTTTTTTTGTGCCAGCTTCTGGCAACATAGTTTTTCTTAATGAAAACATTTGTTTCCTAATTAAAATGGCTCATATAATTTTCTAAGATTTCTTTTTGTATAGATAGAAATATGAGAAAAACTTTTTATTTGAATTAAATGAAAGTCATAAAAATGTATATATGCACATACACAAATGCCAGACTTGGCAAGATTGTAATTAGTCTACAAGATAGAGCACGAGTAAAAATAATAATTCATAAGCTCACAAAATTTATTTATATACTCGTATATATTTTTTTCCATTGAATGTCTCTACATTAAAGGTTAAGTAATTCATACCAATTTTAATTTTAACATAAAATATCATATGATTTTTAGCAACGATTGATTTAGATTAAGTATGCATCTAGATCTAACTATAACAGGATCACTTTAGACTAGTAAATCTATAATATAGAAGGGAAGGTGTGATTGATTATTTGTTTGTGTACCTTATTGGAGACCAGACCTCCAGACCGATCTTCCTGAAATTTTCACAACATTTAAGTGGAACTCTGGATAAAATTTTAGGCCACTTTTTTAACCACGCCCACTATTTAATTTATATTACTCCTTACACATAGCTTTGAACAGAGTTTATAATATGAACGAGCATAACTTGCCATTTGTGGACCAATTTTCAAAATTCTTTTAACATATGAAAAGTTTCGCTAAATTTTTTTTTCGTTTGTGAACCAATCTTCAAAATTATTTGTGCACATGGAAAAGGTCAACTAATTTTTTTTTTTAGAGATAAGTAAAGTGCCCGCCTTAAAAATTAATAAAATTAATTAATTAATTTTTTTTTTGCATATAGAAAAGGTTCACTTAAATATTTTGGTTTAAATGCGGTGAAGGAGGGGGCGAAATGTGCCCGCCAAAAAGAAATGGATTATCAAATTACTTTGTCGTTTGTGGATCTATTTCCAAAAATATTTTTGCATGTGGAAAATATGCACTAATTTTTTTGGAAATCGTGCCCGCCACAAAAATTGATTATCAAATACTTTTATCATTTGTGGACCAATTTGCAAAATTTGTATGGAAAAAGTCCAATAAAATTATTTTACAATTAAAGCAAAAGCTAAAATACACTTATTAATATTTTCGAAGTGAAGAAAAAGTAGTTCTTAATAATTACTTCCAATTTTTTTCACTGGGTCGTTGCCTAAGTCAACTTAAACGACTATTCCATGTTGCCACGAAAATGTTAACTTCCCTTGAGAAACCTTATATGTGACCTTCTCGGTGAAAAGGGACCTAGTGTGTAAAAAAACGGGTTTGGACTTAAGAGTGGATTCTGGTACCTAAAAGGGTGTAGAATAAGATGAAATGAGTTAGATTTCTGATAAAAATTTATACACACTAAGTCCCTTTTCTGGGAGAAGGTCACATATATAAATTATTGATACAATCCATAAAAGTAAGCTCTTTAATAGAAATCTGTGCATTCATAAAAAAGTGATACAATTTGATTCACTTCGGTTGGTGTCGTAAAACCTTGTGTTGAACTGAATAATAACACCATAAAATTATGATTTTCAATGCCTGTGTGGCGGCGGTGGCGATAGCGTTTTATTTCTAATAAAGTTTTACAATTAGCCAATTGAATAGTTTTTTAAGTAAAACAAACAAACTTCAATGTCGTTGAATTACAACGGCGGTAGTAAGTACAAAGCAGGTAGCAATTCCAAAGCGAATGCGTAACAAATTTGCATGTAAAATAAACAAACCAAATCAAATTGTATTCGATTATTTACGTTAAATAAAATACATATATACAAAATCAAATTTAACTGAAATAAACTTTAAATTCATGACAGTTGGCATCGCATTTATTTGGTAGAATCCATTATATTCATTAATATTAAAAAAAAAATGGCAAGACTGTTGTAAATTTAGAGATGGTAAACTTGAGCTTTCATTACAAGAAAAGCTTTCAGCAAATTGTAATACGATGAATCAAAACAATTCACATATTCCATTTGCAATCAAAAATTCAGTTATTGAATAAAAATTTTCTTAAAAAAAGTAATTTTAAAGACATGTTAAAAAATTATCAGCCTTATCATGAATTCCACATGTGAAAATTTCCGAATAAATTTTTCGTCCACATTGATTTTAATTTCGTATCATCAATTCCAATACAATTAAAAACTCACATGTTCCCACTTTTTCAACAGACAAATCTTTGTGAATTATAATATTCATAAATTGCCAAAATATTCCGCAGTCGTATTAAGTTTCTGAACACGTTCGGAAATTTCCAAGTGAAATTTTATTTATGATAAGCCTGAATATCTCTGCATGTCTGTTTTAAATTTATGTAATTTAATTATAAAATCTTTTAAAAAAGTAATAATTTTTATAGTCAACTTCAACTGTTTTTTTTTCTATTTCTTTTGTTTGCACATATTGTTTGTTTGCACGCATTTGCTTTTATTATAATTTCAATAAATATTTTTAGCAACTTAAACACACATTAGTTCAACCAACCAAGTGTATGAACTTGTCACATGATAATAAAATAAAGTTTACATAAATAAACTTGCAACACATGTGATGGGAATAATATTGAGCAACTTGTGAAATTGTTTAATATTAGTGTCGCTCGTCATGAATATAAATAAACGTGATTAAGCACAAGCAAGTGCGTGTGGATACGTGTGTTGCCGCCATATTAAAATTTTTCTTAAAGAAAAAAGAGATGTACACACACACAAACACACACACGAGAGCAAGAGAACTTAAAATTATCTTTAAGAGTTTCTTATATGTTTCAATGTAAATCATTTCATGTTAACAAGGACATACAAACATGTTTTCTAATTTTCTTTATATAAATGTCTTAATATTTATGCTGATTTCCATGATGTAATACAGTATGAGTTGTTTGTAGTACGTTTATTACAACACTAAACTTACATACAACAGACGTCTGGAACAGAAACAAATTGTGCACATCCTTTTACTCTTGCAAAGCAGAGGACCTTAGTACACATACATATATAATTTTTTTTATAGCTATGCTATTTATTGCACAATACAGCAGTTAGGACGTGATTTTCGTAACAAAAATAATCGGCACTATTACACTTATAAATTTAATTTTGTTTTGATTTCTTTGAACTTAAAAGCAGAGTACGAAAATAAACGAAACAAATTGTTTGATTTGTTTTCTTTCGTTCTTTGAAGTGAGTGAAACAAAAACAATGAAACAACTGCTCAATTTGTTTTTGTTTTGTTTTTGCACATGACCACAAGCCAGAGTACACAGCCAATCGGCTGTACGGCGGCTAATAGCCGCCATCGGCCACAGACAATACATTAATTTAATCGCACGCCGCTAAAAAAGAAAATAATGTGAAATAAATTGAAACGTTTTGAGATATTTGCAGAGAACTTGACATCATCATATAATATAATTTTATTGCATTGTTATTTCACACAAGAAATTAGTTTTTTTTATAACTTAGCAGCATAGCTATAAGCAGGTGTTTCTTTTATTTTATTTTATTACATATATACTTATGTAACAAACTTTTAGGGGGAACAGGTTAATCTTTCATTTTGTTTACTTAATTTATGTTGCATGCTTTGAACAACAAGTCTTAAGTATAATTTTTGGCACTCTCAATTTCGCTTATGAAGTAAAGCATTCTTAAGCGCGCTAATATACATTTATTTGAACAGGAGATTAATAAAAAAATACACTTCCTTATTACACGAAAGCATAAATAGTCAGCAGAAATGCAAAACCACATTACATTTTTATTAAATCATGGGGTATTACATCGAAACACATGTTCCTAAAAAATTTTCAAGCCTTTCATAGCAATCAGACGTATTAAAAAAGAAATTTAAAAAAATTACTTCAGTCGCTTCAATAATTTTGTTTAAGTTTTTCATTCTCCTGCTAAAGTTAAAAAATAGCAGTTACGTGATTTTGCATTTCATCCAACGAAATGTAATATTTTCGCAGAAAAATTGGTGAACAGGTTAGTTAGTCAGACCATGTTTCCGTATATTATATTAATTAATTAATTTTTTAACTCTGAACTAATGAGAAATTATTAAATCAGGCTTGATAATGTAAACACTTTTGATGCCTCTTTGAGCCGATTCACATAGAATCCCCCTTTTCGTACTGATAGAAATGCAACTTAGGAAGAGATTGCCACCATGAATACTTTGCTGCAGGAAACATTTGAACAGCTGCAATAAGCTTTTTCTCCATTTTATTAATTAAACTTAAGTTTTTTAGGGTTCCGTACGCCCGAGCTGAAAAGCAAGCTACTGTTTTCGCTATAATGTCCGTCTGTCTATCACAGGCTGTGTTTTTCAGAAATTTTCACAGAATATGTAATATTTACAACAACAAATATATGACAGTTAAAAAGTAAAGGTCGTTCTAAATCAGTGGTCGGTAACCTATAGCATTAAATTTTACGATGGTGTTAGTTATGCTGTCACCACGAGCTGATGTTGCCAGTGAAATTTTGTCTCATTTCCCTTATTTGAAATTTTAAATCTCCAATGCAAACTTGATTTTATTACGGTTACAAGAAACACTCAAGTTTTATTTATAAAGAAAATCATATTTTGTTGTTGCTACGTCAATGTAATAGTTGTCTACCATTTGTCGAAAACAACTGATTGCCATTGACAGACTCATGATATATATTATCATGTGCGTGAAGATAAATTTTAAAATTTATAACCTTAGACACAAACCGTCTAGTTTAACAGAGCTCTGTTAACAAAAAAACAGACCTCTGTTCAATAATAATAATTAGTTTTTTCCCACAAAATGGACTTGACACCCAATTTTTTAAGCAAATGGAACCAGAAAACTTAAACCGGGATCCTCACCTATGCGTCCTTTATATAGATATAACATTTAATACATCCAACAACACGAAAAATCCATATCCTAACCCACAGTTAAAATATCGTTTTTAGCAATTTTTATTAAAAATAGTGAGAGATGGGGTAAAAAAGAATATTGGAGGAGACTTCTGGACGCCTCTAGATCCATGTCCAATAGTCAAAAGTCATAACAGCCTGTTTTTGTAAAAATTACAGCACAATTTAAAAAAAAAAATTTCAAATTTGAAAAATAATGTTGGTAATTTTTTTTCAAAAACGGTAGGAGATGGGGTAAAAAAGAATATTGGAGGAGACTCCTGGACGCCTCTAAATCAATGTCCAATAGTCAAAAGTCATAACAGCCTGTTTTTGTAAAAATTACAGCACAATTTCAAAAAAAAATTTCAAATTTGAAAAATAATATTGGTCATCTTTTTCAAAAATCGTAGGAGATGGGGTAAAAAAGAATATTGGACGAGACTCCTGGACGCCTCTAGATCAATTTCCAATAGTCAAAAGTTTGGAATAAGGGCAAATAATGCTATTGGCGGAAGTGAATAGTTATGGTGGTGCGGATATGAGTATTTCTGCCAAAACGTGCGTTGAACTACATTTTACGGCGCTCGTACGTCTAAAATATTAATTTTAGGGAAAATAGGTTACGACATAAATTGTAGGAAATTTTTTATATAGAAATTTTTTCCTGTAAAACTTTTTAAGTAAAAATACCCAATGACTTGGCTTTTATTTGAAGAGCCAATTTTACCAATTCTATTTCAATATTTATTCATATTTAAAAGTCTTTTCCGATAAATGTATTTCTTTTTTTTTCTATCAAAATCGACTTCTGAATATGAATTGATATTTCAATAGAATTGGGGAAAGTGGCCTTAAATTTTGTGTATGAATTTAAACATTTTTCCTGTGGTGTGTATGCAACATAATAAATTTTTTTTTATTTTTTGTTCTGTGGAGATAATAGTTACCATTGCAATTTATGTGTTTGTTTTTACAATGTCTACAACACCTGTTACTATGGGAAATTTATGGTTTTGTTTGTGGGAACAGCACATTATTTTAGTTAGATATAAAATGGCTTAAATACATTCTTATATTTGAATAAAAAATAGAAATGGGAATAATGAAGAACTTTTAATTAATGTATATCATTAACTAAATTCAGGTCCGTGTAGACATATCAAAAGGCGGGGAATGATCAATGAAAAAAGGGATGAAATATTGAGCACTTTATTTTTAATTTATCTAAAATCGGAGAACGGCTGCTCCGGTTTGTCAAATTTTTTTAATATTCGTAATAATTCAAAGAAATGTTTTTAAGTAAAGGAACAGAGAGCGTGACACCTCACAACTGAAATTTTTTAGGAATTACTCCATTGACTTTATAAGTTGTTTAAAAAAGTCAGTGTAAAAACGTGGGAGTGGCATCTGCCATTTACATATTTTTATTTGGGAATATTTTTGCATCTAATGCAGCAAGAAACGTGGAATGTAAAGATTTTTATAATGAACGTTGTCTTGCAAAAAAAAAAAGCTAGACTAAACTACTACAGGGAGAACGTTGACATTCTGTTGAACTTAATAAGTAAAGCCTGAATCACACTATCGGCACAATGTATCGATTTTTGTTGGCTCACTTGCACCCTACTGCATTAGTTATAAGGCTATATAGACTTATTCCAGAATAAATTGAATAATAATGCCATTTTTGCTTATTACTTATGGCTTTGTTGCAGTGAGTCGACGAAAATCGGTACATTGTGCCGATAGTGTGATCCATACTTTACTGATGGCCTAGAAAGAGCCTAAAGCATGGCACTTTCAGCAGGAAGAAGTAATTAAATATATATTTTATAATATCTTAGTTTAGCTGATTCTACCAATGACAGAAAATAATAGCGATTGGACAAGTGAGCGTGGCTCCTCTCAAATAGAGAAAATATTTCCTTAAAAATACATAGTAAACTAATGCAGTGAGAATGTTAAAACTTATAATAGTTATTTATGTTAATAATTAGAATTGTATTCTAGGTTGAACCGCAAGCGTGGCACTTCTAATATAAAAAATTCTTCTTTTCATCTCAAAACGTATATGGGGTGTATTTTCAGGGACAATGTTTTGTTGCATTGAAATTTCCTGTTTTATGTACGCAGACTGTGTCTCTTTATATGTTTATATTTTTTTAAGTTTTTGGGATTCTTAAATTGCCTTAAAAATAGCAAAATTAAATTAAATGTGTACATTATTAATTTTTTCAAAATATTCGCAATAATTAACACACGGATTCAACCATGTCACCCAGCTAGTAAGGATTGGTTTGGGTGGTAAGCAATGGCTTAAAAGGCTCTCTTCGCAATAGAGCCTTGTCAAACATTTTCGAAAATGATTTAACGTAATGAAAAATTTACCCAAAGTGTAAAAAAGTGGAAAGATTACAAAAAATTACTTCTTACTAATATTATAAAATTTGAAAGTGAGTTTGTTGGTTTGTTTGCTACCCTTTCACGCCCAAATCACTTAACGGATTTTGAAAGTTCTTTCACCAATAGAAAGCTACATTACCGCCGTCAAACAAAGCAAATTTTTTAATCCGGTGGGGAACCGGTTTTTTATATATGGCACGGATTTTTAAACCGCTAAATTGATTTTGAAAATTCTCCAATAGAAAGCTACATTACATAGCCCATTTTTTAATCCGGTGCGGAACCGGTTTTTTATATTTAGTTTGGATTTCTTCTGAAAAACACATTTTTGGGCTGGTTAGGGCAATTTTCGTTTCGGGTTTGATTGTTTAGAAATTTTTAAAACCGGTTCTTATTCGGTTTTTTAATTTTTTTATCGCCTAACGACTTTTAGCGTTTTTTTAATATTATCAGTGAGTAAGAAATAATAAAACAATCATAAATTTTAAGTTTAGTTTCCAAAATATCAGATTAACGCGAACGGAGCCGCGGATAAAAGCTAGTAAAATAATAAAATTAAAATATGCAAAAAAAATATATATATATATTAAAAAATTACCAAACAAATTTTAATTTCATTTCGCGGTACCCCACCGTATATAAAGTATTGTTGCAAGGCAGTTTCGAAAAAAAAAAAAATTTTTTTTGCTGAACGTAGGGGTCGCCAAAATACATTTTTCTTTATATATTCGGTCATGAGTCACTGACCTCAAACATCCCGTTCTAGTATTTATCCATCAGATCTCAGTTCCTACCACCCTAATTTCAGAAAATTAAAGCTTGTAAAATATCTTTAAGCTTTTGCTAAGGAAATATTTCGATAATCCCAGCAGAACTATTTTAATTTTTTTTTAAATTAAATGCTCTATTGAGATCACTGCTTGGCAAACAAAAAGAAAGAAAAAAATTTTGCGAGGAAGTATCGGAGAAGGTATTCGAGTCCTTCCAAAAAATAAATAAATAAAAACTTTAGTACGAGTATAGTAGGGCAAATTTAAATTTTTTCGAAAAATTCCTGAAAACTCGAACTTCCAGAAATTCTAAGTATGCACGTTTGTAGAGTACAATGTGGTCCATAATAGGTCACACAAATACAAAGTTGATAACTTGACAATATTTGGTTCAAGTTCATGTTTTTCAGAACTAGATGAACGGGCAATAATCAAGGATCACCTTGTTTATAAATTTACATTATTTTTTTCCATCTCGGTTGCCTCGTTTAATGGAAAAGGAAAGGCATTCATCGAATCTTTATAGCTTGACAGAGATCAAATAACTAAAACTAATAAAACATCATTTGCCATTAATTTGTAGTGATTTCACCTAGAGATCGAACAATTATAGAAATTCATTTAATGCGTTTTGGACCTAAACTTTAATTCAACTAGAACGAAAACTGTGGCATAAAAAAGACACATTTCGATTGTTAATTGTTCTCTTGTCATAGTTGTTCATCTGTATTGAAGAGAAACTAAATGAATAAAAAATTATAATGAAGTTATCATAAATATATTTTATTTTAAGCATTTATGCTCTGTTTCCACAACACGGACTATAGACTTGAGTAGAAGATTTATATGAAAGCAACTAGTTTTTTTTGTGATTTTTATAAACAATTTCTAGACGTGTTGCCCGCCTGACTTGTGGAAACAGGGTGTTAGGGATTACTTAATTTAAAATAATGGTTTTTGCTTAACAAAGTTTTTGAAAAGAGGCCATGAGAAAAAAATTTCAAAGATGAAGGAGTAAATAGTGAGAATAAGTTATTTTTAGATTTTGTTATGTTTAAATGTTTAACTTTCCAAAACACAAACTTTAAGCATAGACAAGTTTTTTTTTTTTCTTTTTTTTTTTTTGAAAAGGGTAAATTTTTAAAAGTTTTATCTTGTTTTTAAGATCAAGTTAAATATTTTATAAACAAACGAAGGAAATAAATAAAAAAAAGACCCAAAAAAAAAGGTGTTATTACACAAAGGCTTGTAGAAAAGGCGAATAAAAATACTTTAAATACACAATGAAAAGAATAAAAAGTTTTAAATATATATTAAGTAGAGATTAAAAGAGAATGATAAAATAACATCCAGCCATCCGCTGTTTTTAAAGTAAAAATTATAACAATTCTAATTGGCTGTAATATTTAATTGAATATACAATAAACGTACCCTTATCCTGCTGGCCACAGTGTCATCGAAAGCGAAAAACTACTAATCCGATTATGAGATTTTATAAACAAAAACTTTGGAAAAAGATTTATGCTTTCAATAACAGTATTCACTTTCACTTTACTCTACACTCAAGACTCAATGATAGACTGCACAGTGAAGACTTTTGCAAAAACGATGGTAATAAATCTGGAACTTCTAAACTACTGATTGGATTTATACGAAACTGCAAACATCTGTAAAGGAGGACTTAATATTTACAACACATGTCTTGACAACCTTCTGGCTTATGCTTGACAGGAGTTACAGTGGGCCAAAGTTGACCACCTGTGACTCAAAATACATAACTTCAGATTTTTACCGGACAAAGCATTATGAGCTAAGCTCAATATTCTTAAGAAATGATTTCCCTAGATGTGTTTCCATATCTTAAAAGATATTTGCTTTAAGACAAAATTTTTTTTATTTTTTTTTGCCTTGACTTTTTATAGTATTTCGCCTATAACTTATTAGTTTATTGTTGAATTTGAAATTAAGAGACAGCATTCAATTTCTGATAAAATTCTAAATAAAAATAGGAAAATAACTTATTAATATCTGTATTCGCGAATTCGGGAAAACGCTAAGAAATCAAAATTTTAAAATTTCGCTTAAAAAGGCTTGTTTTTTTAAGTATCTTCATTATTTTAAATTTTTTAAGAAACTTTGTTTAACACATTCACTTTTTAACCACAAAGTGCTAAAGGAAATGCATTAACAATATGCTTAGAGTCAATTGTTTTGAGTTTTAGACATGTACCCTACATTCAGCAATGTCCGAAAATTGTAAATTTTAAAAATATTTTTTATGTTTAAGCGCTTTAATTTTATCCAATATACCGATATAATATACACACAGTCAATTTTATTGTACAATACCAATTATTGCACAATACTGTTGCAAATGTATGGGTACCTTAAGGAAAAATAATTAGAACAAATCTGAACTATTTTGAGAAAAGAAAAGTTTTCGCCAACATTTCAAAAAAAAGCTTTTTCTCATTATCGTAGAGAATGTTTTAGTTTTTGAAGTTCTTATTAATTGAAAAGCCGTATAATTAAAATGTATATTTATTTGACATAAAGTCTTTATTATTTTATATGAAATTTTTGCTTGTATTTTATTTGTGTTAAGCAACGTTTGTACTGGATCATGGAACTCATCACTGGAATTCAATTCAAAAAATATTTGAAATAAGTTAAACAAATTCGTATGTTTATAATAGGACTTATAATAAATTATTGAGAATCACAATATTAAAACATAATAAGTTTGAGGCTTCTATCAAACAAAAATCCTTGCAAAACAAGCATCTCTATTCGATTTTCCACCACCTTTTTACAATTAGCGGTCGCATTGGACAACAATAAAATTATTAAAAAGCCAAAAGAAAAACATAATATTTATTTTCATATAAGAAATACTTAAGTAGATCTGTAGGCAATAATAGAAGACTACCATATCCATAACAGACTACCATAATCATAACAGAGTCATTGTAACAGGCCGACAGGGCCCTGTCTAAGCACGAGGTTGTGTCACACACATTTTTTAAATCTAATTTTTTTTTAAATTTTTAAAATTTCGCAGCAATCAAATAAGTAGAATTACATAAAATAAAAAAATAAAAATTGTGGGCGTGTCCCCTTCCAATTTTTTTTAGCAATGAGACCAATGGGAAGCAATACCCTCTCAGACAATAAAAAATTGTTTTACAATCGGTCTAATATGAAACGAGCTATGAAATAATAACACTGCAAAAAAAAAAAAAAATAATTGAAACGAATTGAGAACCTCCTCCTTTGTTGAAGTCGTTTAATAAAGTATAATAAACAAAAGCTCGTCGGTCAGCTTTTTGATTTTTATACATCAATATTTCAATACTTTTCTACTATTCATCTTTCATGGTAACCAGTTAAAATTAAAAAAAAAATATCATTCACTGTTAAAAAAAAAAAAAAATAATAATAATAGTAAAAGTAAACTTAAAAAAAGATGTTCAAATATAAAACATTTTTTCATTCACATGAGCAACCGTCAAATAAAAAAATCACTGGTTTAGCACAAAAATTGATGTTTGTGAAAAGAGTTGAACTTTTTTTCTCCTGTTTTAATTACATTTCACAATACTGATGTATTTCTAAGTGCACATGTGTTCAAAATAAATGAATGGATCAACTAACAGATGAATATTTGTTCACAAAAAAAAAATACTAAAAATTTAAAATAGTTTTAGTGCCAATTGTAACCAATTGCCAAATAAAGTTTATATACTCATGTGTATGCACACACATTATGTAAACTTTTTGGATTAGGGTTTGCAAATCTCTTGTGTTTAAAATAGCAATTAAGTTTATAGTTATTTTTAAATCGTTTAACGTTATTTATTATAATGTATGTACTTGTATGTATATGAATGTATATGTAATTATTTTTGTACATTTTTTTTTTAATGTTAAATTACACAATTTCATAAAATGTCTCCTTATGTAAAACATTTGCCGAAATTTTCAGTAAGAAAAAATTTATTAAACGAACTGGAGTCAATATCTTAATGAAATAGTAGAAAATATTACAATTCAAACATATATACATATATATATATACATATATATATATATATATACATATATATATATACATATATATATATATATACATATATATATATACATATATATATACAGCATACATACATACATATTAGACTGGTTGCAATCTGCGCTGTTCAAGATATGAGGTTGCTGCCATAAATTCGTTCTTAGTTTTTTAGCTCGACCCGACGGTGCCTCCTGGTGCCTAGTGGGGCCTAAAGTACCCGTTACGCATTGGGGGTTTTTGTTAAAAAAAAAAGTGGAAATACTTTGGAAGTTTTTAAGTGGGGCGTCCAATAGTTATGAAGAAGTGTCACAAAGCTTAAGTCTGGAATTTGAACTATATCGGAAGTATCAAAAAAAAAATTAATTTGAACTTCAAGTGTTCTTTAGTTAAAATTTGTAGGAAAATTTTGTATGGAAATTTCGTTGAAATAATTTTTTTGGATACGGCAGTATATCATTTAAGGGTGCGGAGCCACAAAGCACCAAAATGGGCCACCTAGGGTTAATGAAAAATTAAAATCGTTGCCAAGCTGCTGTTTTTGATCTGATAAAAAGATTTTTGCAAGTGGATTTTTTTTCCATCCAAGAGCTAAAAAATAGTCTGCTATATTTATGGGTTTTCACTTACAGTTTAGGAAATTTTGGCTTTTTTAAAAACCTTGGTTCACTGTTCTGCTAATGGTGAAGTCAAATTTTGATCGATTTAAAAAAAAACTTTTTATGAATTAAGAAAGAAATTATAACATTACAAAAAAAAAATTGGTATCAAAAGCACCAAGTCGAAGTTTTACGCAAGTTAAATTAAAATTTTGAATAAAAAAAAATTCACTGCTTTTGCAGAAAATACAATAAATTTTATACTAATTGTGGCCAACTGAATTTTAAAATTTCTCCTTTTCGAACTCATAATGAAAATGCTTTAAGATCTGATGCTTCACAAACAAAAATATTGCAATGTTTAAATGCTTAATTTTCCCGAACTGACTTTCATATAAAATTTATTATATTTCACATACAATTTGTGGATTTTTAAGATGTTAATTATGTGCCAGCATATTCAATATTAAAACTATTAAGCCTTATTAATAAAATTCATACAATATTAATTATGTGAAAATAATTGAAGTAAGACCATGTTAATATATCTGATTACAAATGTGAATTATAATTAATATTTTTATGGTAAATGGAAAATTGTTGGTTTGACGTTGTTACGCATGTAGCGACAGGATTTTTAATTAATAATTTACTGGCATGAAATGAATAATTATGTGAATTATTTGAATGGATGATGTTGTGTTAAAAATATTTATGCAGCATAAAAATGTAATTTGTAGGTCTATTATGTATATATATTTTTTTTAAATAAAACGAGTTTTCTTTGTGAAATAAAATCTTATTAAATTATATTTCAAGCATGTTGAAATTAATTTAATATTTTTTCAAGGAAATTTATTGGACATAAATGATAGCAAATTTACCTTTTCCACATTTAAAATAATTTAAGATATTCAAAGATATCGTTTGGTGTCAAAAGGATTTTGCACTTTCCTCGTGTCTAAGTTTATTTGGAACCAGAACTATTCTTTTTATTTAACAATATATGAATTTTCATAAATCATTAGACTTAGCTATCATGTTAGAGTAGTCATATTAACGATTTAGATGCAGTTTATGTATACGAAAATTACTCACATAGGCAGACTGCTTGTAATGTTTAAAACAACACTTCACCCTTATGAAAAATAAACAAAACTTACTGCCTGTAAAATAAAATAACAAAGAAAGCTTTCATCTGGCCACCCTAATCAAACACATTTTTAGAGTTTAAAATTGCTTTTAGCTGCTTTCCCCAGTACATACACATATTATGTATTCGTTGCATGTAGACATATTTTGCTAATGCCATAATTGTTTGGCGTACCATTAATCATGATTACAGTTCTCGCTTGGGGTGCATTACAATATGATTGTGCTACTTACATTTGAAGTTTTATTTCTTTTAACTTTACTTAAAAAATCATCGAGTTAAAGCTTACTCAATTTTTTAGGGAGTAGAATTGTCATAGTTTTTGTCTTAAGAAATATATAACTCAAAAACAATATCATTTGTTTTCGGTATAAGCCTTTTATACATTTTCGTCAGCAGGAAGTTACTATTTTATATAATGTTTTCATCATTTACAGAAATTACTTTAAGAAGTAAAGTGGAAGTAAAACTACTGCTTTTACGCTACAAGTGCACTTCAATAAGTCCATATTCATGCCTTATATAAATAAAAATTTGGTTTCAAGTATTCTCAACGTAGTCCCTTTTGAGCTTTATATGTGACAGCGCATAGAGAAAGGGACCTAAGGGTAAAAAAAATCAATTTTCACTTTTTTTTTTTTTGATGTGGACAACATCTGAGCATCGAATGAGACCGATCCCATGCCCCAAAAGTGTTCCCTCCCAGAGATATGCGCGTTTTATGATGTGATGGTACACCAAAGATACACATATTTAAATCTTTAAAATGGCTCTCCTGAACAAAACCTGTTTTTACCCTTAGGTCCCTTTTTATTTTGCGCGTCACATATGCACATACGGTGTCCATTATTCTAACAATAAAATAGTGTACATATTTCATCGAGTTAAAACACTCTGTTTCTTAAAGTTGGCAGACGACACGCCTAAAAAAAATTAGTGTTTTCATATAAATTTTTTACTTAAGTCAACCGTTCGTACTGTGGAAACAGCGAAACAAATTAATGTTTCTGTGGCAAAATTAAATAAATTCAGTGAAAGGTGGCTTTCATTCGCGCACGAAGAGTTCCGTACAGAGCTTTTTTATTTTTGGCGCTTTTTTCGTTTGTGATTTTTTTCGGTTTTTGAAAATTTTTTTAGTTTAAGCATTTTATTAAGTTTTAAGCGATTTTTTCAATTGCAATTGTTTTTAGTTTTGGCGACTTTTAACGCTTTTTTTATTTTTGGTGTTTTTTTCGTTTGCCGATTTTTTTCGTTTATGGGATTTTTTCCGATTTTTGGCACTTTTTTTCGTGTCTGCGATTTTTTAGGTTTTTGGCGATTTTTTCAGTTGCTTTTTAGTTTAAGCGATTACATTTAGTTTTGGTGATTTTTTCGTTTTTTGGCAGTTTTTTCGGGTTTTGACTACTTTTTTATTGTTGACGCTTTTTTATTTTTGGCTTTTTTTCCTTTGTCGATTTTTCTTCGTTTTTTTATGACTTCTTAGTTTTGGCGCTTTTTAGATTTAAGCGAGTTTTTCCGTTTTATGTTGCTTTTTAGAACAATCGATTGTTTTTAGTTTTGGCGATTTGGATAGTTTTTGCATTGACGCTTTTATATTTTTGGCGTTTTTTTTTCGTTTGAAACTCGTTTCTTTTGGTTTTGGAAGATTTTTTTAGTTTTGGAGCTTATATTCGTTTAAGCAAATTTTCCAGTTTTCGAGTTACGCGATTTTTTCGGTTTCTTTTTAGTTTAAGCCATTGTTTTTAGTTTTGGCGTTTTTTACGGTTTTTGCCAATTTTTTATTATTGACGCATTTTTTATTTTTTTTTTGTTTATTTCATTTGCCGATTTTTTTCGGTTTTGGAAGATTTTTAGTTTTCTTGCGCTTTTCTAGTTTCAGCAATTTTTTTTTTTGATTTTTAGTGATTTTTTTCGGTTTCTTTTAAGCTTAAGCGATTATTTTTAGTTTTGGCGATTTTTTGGTTCTTGGCCTTTTTTCGAGGTTTGCCGATTTTTAATTTTTGGTGTTTAATTCGTTTGCCAATTTTTTTCGGTTTTGGAAGATTTATAATTTTTGCGCTTTTTTCGTTCGTTTCAGCGATATTTTCCAATTTTTGGCAGTTTTTTCGGTTTTTGGAGATATATTTTTGGATGCTTTTTAGTTTACGCGAGTAATTTTAGTATTGGCGATTTTTTCGGTTTTGGCAGTTTTTTCGGATTTTGCCGATTTTTTTTATTTTTGGTGCTTATTTTGGTTGCCGATTTTTTCGGTTTTGAAAGATTTTTAAATTTTTGCGCTTTTTTCGTTTTAGCGATTTTTTCCGATTTTCGCTAGTTTTTTCGGTTTTTGGCGATTATTTTTATTATTGACGATCTTTTATTTTTGGCGTCTTTTTCGTTTGCCGATTTGCTACGGTTTTTGGGAATTTTTTTTATGATATTTTTTATTTCAGCGCTTTTTTTTATTTTTGCGATTTTTCGTTTATGCATTTTTTTAATATTGGTTTTTTTTGTTAGTTTTAGCCGTTTTGATAATTTCTAGAGTTTGTTTTTTAAGGTTTCCAGGATATAGGAGCTGGTCACAATGTCATAGTCAAAATTACATTAACTGATTTTTTTTTAATTTCATTGTTAATTAGTGTAGTCTGCATAAAAATTCGCTAACTTTGAAAATGTCCAAATGTCTGTATATAATTGTTTGTATATTACATTAGGATTTCAAAATTTTTCATTGCTCGCTTTAGAATATCCTTTAAGATTTAATTATAATATGTTAAGCGGTCGAAGTCTTACATATTCTGTGAAAATTGCAGGACCGCAGCTCTTAAGGCCGTAATACACTATCATACACAGTCGTGCGATTTTTTGAGAAAATATATACAACACTGGTATGATGGAATTTATGAAAATTTTCAAAAGACAATAACCATTCATCAGATAAGGGTTGTAGTTTTTGTAGATCGTGCTATGGTGTAGGATAGTCAGTATTGGCCTTTACGGTTCTCGAGAAAATAGCCTGTGACAGACGAACGCACGGACGGACATCGTGGCGAAACCAATTGGATTCCTTTTCAACTTTGGTATCTGGAACGCCAAAAAAAGCGCTTAAGCACCCCGGTAATCTTCATATCCGAAGTATCACTGGGGAAAATCTCAATGACTTTTTACTTACAATTAAAATATTGAGTCATTTACGATTTTTTATAATAACGAATGATATAATGTCAGATCTATTCGTTATAGTGAAAAATTCGTTATACAACAATTTTTTTGTAACCATAATTTATTTCGTTTTAGTAGATTTTTAACAAAAATGCTTTATTTAGAATGCAGAAGGCTTATGTGTAAAATTTTCATGTATATTCTGGCTTTAGTCCCAAAATTAAAAAACCCCCAAATGAAAATATAGCCAATAAACGACAAAAGGCGCCAAGACTAAAAAAATCTTAAAAAACTTAAATAAATCGAAAAAACCGAGAAAAACGTTAATGCGAAAAAAACGCCAGAACTTAAAAAACGCTAAAACACAAAAACAATCCCAAAAACAAAAAAGGCGTTGAAATGAAAAAACGCCTAAACTTAAATCAAAAAAAGCGGCAACTTAAAAATAACATAAAGAATCGCCAAAAACCGAACAAATTTGACGAAACTAAAAAAATCAGTCAAATTAAGAAAAAAAACGCTAAAACTAAAATAATCGCCAAGAACCGAAAAAATCGGCTTAGCCAAAAAAGCGCTAAGGCTAAAAAAGCTAAAACAAAAAAATTTTTACCACAAAAAAATCGCGCAAACGAAAAATATTAGCAAATAACCGAAAGAGCCTGCAAAAACGAAAAAAATGCCAAGACAAAAAAAATCTCTAAGATTAATATAAATCGCCAAAAACCAAAAAGTCTCTAAAACGAGTAAAAACACCAAATCTATAAAAACGCTACAGCACTTGGAAAAAAATTCCAAAAACGAAAAAAAGCGCAAAAATTGAAAAAATTGCCAAAAAACTAAAAAAAAAAGTTTACCGTGTACTTAAAATTTAAAAAAGATTTCTACATCAGGCAAGAGATTCGATTATATAGGCTAAAGTTCGTATAGGATTACATATGCCGCGTCCCTACGGAACCCTTCGTGTGCGAGCCAAGGCCGCACTTTTCTGAGTTTATTGTACTGCGATATCTACAAAAGGAAAGGGCCACTCATGTATAGTATTTGCATTAATCAAGTGAGCGTGACAATCAAAAAAATTTAACTAATGTAAAATCAATTACAAAATGTAATTAGTACAGCCCAAGTCTGTTTCTCTTCAGTAGAAGATCTTTCCAATGGTTGTCCCTGTTTGAATAATAAACTTTTCGCATAAACAATTGATTTCTTAGGAAGACGCTTAGTTTTCATACCTGTTTTTCGTGCCTGTCAGCAAGTGTTAAATAAAAATAGCCTGAGGAAGGTTACTGTTTATTGGAAAAAGGTCAACAAATATTGCTTTATTGTTTTTTAAATAAGACAAGATGTACAAATATATTTTATTTATGTATTTCAAATTCTTTTTAAGTCTTTTTGAGTTTGCCTTTCTAAAAAGACTTAAAGATTGTGAAGAAAATTTGCAAGGTAATCACATTAAACACTTCATTGATTAAAATGAAACTTGAATGTTTATATAGTAGAAGGAAAAACTTGTGTTTATTTTATACCAATTTCAATTATATTATATAAATATTTATTATTTAAAATGGATTGGTGTTGAATTGAATTTCAAAAGTAAATATTCTATGAAAATCTCATCTACTGTAATGCGAGTATCACTACACTCAAAGAAAAGATATGGTTGTAGCATAGTTGAGAAAACAATATTATGTTCTCCGAAACAAATGTGTGGTCATTGAAAACAAGTTATGGTTATTTTAAACATTAACTGCGTTACGATAAATAAGGTAATGTTTGAATTTAATAATTATATTCGTAAAAAGTGTGATATGGTTAGAATTTAACAATATAGTTTTGTTAAAAATGTATGACTACAACATAATTTTTATTATTATATATGATGTAAATAACAATATAATGTTATCCAAAACCATACTATATTTAGTTAAAAAAAAAATCTTTTTCAGAAATATCTTCTGTCAGTTCAGTGTTTCGTTTGTAAGCTTTCGGTATTGCACGCGTAGTGTTAAATAAATAAATAACTAAATGAAGTATAACTAAAAGGGTAGATCAATAAAAATATATATAAATATATTTCTTTATACAAGCGTGTCTGTATTTCGTGTATACACACATACATATTTGTGTAAGTACACGTGCACATACATATACATATATATTTTATTTCAACAATATTATTTTATATTTATTGCAGCTTTGACGCACAGCTGTTTTAAGCCAAAGATCTACCAATATATGGTTAAAACACAAAATATTATTATTATGTAGAATAATACTTTGATCGTATTTAACAATATTATTATAATATTGGAATATGGTGTGGTTAGTCTTAATTATATTTTAGTCACATCTAATAATAATATTGTCATATTTAAGCAAAATGTGATAACTTTGAACAATACTACGATTAGGTTTAACAAAGTTAATTGTTATTGTAGATAATATTATTATTAACTAAGATAATAATATTACTAAAACTTTGCTTTTCTATTGACAATAATATGATTTGACTGCAACCATATAATTCAATCATAGTATGTTGCTGTTTGATTATGGTTACCTCAACCATATTTTTTCTTTGCGTGTAGCAAGTAAGTTTATTATAATAAAAAAGTTTATGTAAGAAAACTTTGTGTTTAAAGTTTTTTTTTAATACAAAAATAAAAAATCTGCAAAATAAAACGAAACAAGCTGCTTTTTTCAGGCAAACTTTTTTGCATTCATTCTATATAGCGACTCTTCAGAGACAAAATAACTTAACTACAAGTTTTGCTGAATTGCTATTGTTATTGCAAAATTAACAGACCAACTACAGTACGATAGATAATTTGAAAATGCTGAATATCGTTCTGTAATCGCAAAAAGAGCATAAGCAACATAATTTTCGAATTTAATTTTTTGACGAAAATCGAGATTACTTGAGATCTTAAATAACGATTATCGCCAAGAAATGATGTGTAAAAATAATGTCGCTGAAGGTTTTACTAAGGTTATGGCATGATATTTAGAATTGTAATTAAGTGACATAAGGTTTTATTATACTATAAAACAAGTTGAATGTTTTGTTCTGCACACTATCGTTAATAATTGCCGAAAATAGTATGACTGTATAATTATAAAATGCAGCAATATGTTCTGAAATTTATATCTTTTAGAGCCAACTTCACCAACTTAATTAAATATCAATTTGTATTTAAAAGTTATTTTTCGATACAAAAATTCATGAAAATCGACATTTTAATATTAATTGATGTTGTTTAAATAGAGTTGGTGAAATTGGCCCTTAATGTTATGTTTCAAACACTAAAAATATTTATGTTAAGTCACTTATGCTGTTTGTGCTATTAGGTGTTGATTTCTTAATACCATATACAAGTATATTTATTCCTCCACTTGTTGTTTCGTTTGTCTACCTTTTTGCACATGTATTAAAGTTTATCAAAAGTTTTATAAGACAAGAAATGACACAAATATACATTTATGAATATTTAAATGAAAAAATTTACATACATACATATATGTATACATTCATTAAATGTACCAACTTGAAACGAATGATTTGACATAAAAGGAAAAAAGTTTGTCTCACTGCTGGGAAAATATTAAATAAATATGATATGAAGACATGACAATCTATGATTGTATAAAAGTACATTAAAGACAAAATACAATGAGAAAACTGACAACATGATTTAGCTTTAATGGAATGAGTCATTAAGTATGAGCAAAGGGAATGTCATCATAACCCTTGTTTATCAAGAAGACATTATCTTTCATCAAAAGGTATTTTAGAAGAAATCTCTGATTTGAGCAAACTCTAAAGAAAGGGAACAACATCTTTGTTATTTGAAACTTGACTGAGCCTTGAAAAAAAGGTAGTAAAATATGAATACATAAAGCTATTACTATTAATTGGTAGTGCGGAAGCGATCCAGCCGTGACAGCTGAGCTACAAGCTACTGTATGGGTCAAATGTTGAAAAAAGAAAAAAAAAACCGAAATCTATCGCCGACAGGGCGGATCCAATGTAGCACTTAAATATGCATCTGGCCTACTGTGGGCCAACCTGACAAATTCTTGTTATAGGTTCAAGCAGACAATTGCATTGTTATGGCAAGAAAATGCAATCAGATCAGTAAATTGCGACTTTGACTCGCATAAGAAGGGTTCCGTACGGACACTAGATATGTAATACTATAGAAAGTTTAGCCTATATAATCGTATATCTTACCTGATGTAGAAATTTTTTAGTAAATTTGTTTGTTAGGGCGTTTTTTAGCCTTAAGGCTTATTTGCGTACTTTTGATGATTTTTTTTTCATTGTAACGATTTATTTTATTCATGGTGATTTTTTTAATTTAAAATTTTTTTTTAAGTTTTCCGTTTTTTTCGTTTTGGCGTTTTTTTGGGGTTTGAAGATTTTTCACAGTGGAGTTGCGGTATAGCACCACCCTTCCTAATCTAATCTTTCCGGCTTCTTTTTATCGATTTTTTTGTAATGTTGGCGCCTTTTTATGTTTAGGCGTTTTTTCAGTTTTTGGGGATTTTGTTTTAGTTTTTTGGCGAGCTTTTAATTTTCGATGATTTTTTTATTGTAGCAATTTGTTTTATTTATGGTGGCTTTTTTAATTTAAGCGATTTTTCTAAGTTTGGCGTTTTATTCGTTTGGGTTGTTTTTGCTTTTGGCAATTTTTTTCTCTTGCTTTTTAGTTTAAGCGATCTTTTTTAGTGTAAGCGCTTTTTTTCGTTCAGGCGTGTTTTCGGTTTTTGGCGATTGTTTTAGGTTTTTGGCTTTCCATTGTAGCGATTTATTTTATTTATTGTTATTTTTTTAATTTTAGCGAATTTTGCGTTTTTTCGATTTTTATGGTTTTTGGCGATTTTTTCGGTTTGCATTTTAGTTTGAGCGATTTTTTCGTTTAGCCGATTTTCTGGATTTTCTGCGGTTTTTGGCGATTTTTTTTAGTTTTTTGACTATATTTTTGCTCTTGATTTTTTTTATTTTTGATGACTTTTTTAATTTAAGCGTTTTTTTTAAGTTTGGCGCTATTTCATTTAGGCGTTTTCTTCGGTTTTTGGGGATTTTTTTCGTTTTTTGGCGAGCTTTTTACTTTTGAGTTTGGCGCTTTTTTCGTTTTGGCGAATTTTTTTGGTTCTGGAAGACTTTTTCGTTTGCTTTTTAGCTTAAGCGATTTTTTTAATGTTGGTGTTTTTTTTGTTTAGGCGTTTTTTGGAGATTTTTTAGTTCTTTGGATGTTTTTTTATTTTTGATGATTGTTTTTCATTGTTGACATTTATTTTATTTATGGCGATTTTTTGTATTTTTAGCGATTTTTTAAGTTTGGTGCTTTTTTGCATTGTGGCGATTTTTGTGGTTTTTAGCGATTTTTTCGGTTGTTTTTTAGTTTGCGCCATCTTTTTTAGTGTTTGCGCTTTTGTCGTTTAGGTTTTTTTTTCGGTTTTTGGCGACTTTTTTAGTTTTTTGGCGAGCTTTTTACTTATGGTGATTTTTTTTGCATTTAAGGATTTTATTTTATTTTTGTTGATCTATTTTATTAAAGCGTTTTTTTTGGCGATTTTTCGTTTCGCTATTTTTTTAATTTTGGAATTTGTTTATTTTGCCTTATTTAAACACTAACTTTTACTTTCACAAAAATACTGAGGGCATGAAAAAATCGATAGAAAAAAAAAACAATTTAAAAAACAACATGATTTAAGTATGTACGTGCCATTGACTCCTTGTATAAATTTCGTTCAAAAATAATATTCAATTTGAGAGGGGATGATATTACAAACTATTTTATACTCTGATACATTTACTCAAGCCATAGAAAATCTGCATGCCAAATTTTATGCAAATCAGCAATTTTTGATTGCTGGAGTAGCAAACGCCCAAACATCCAAACATTCATATCTATCTTATTAAAACTGAATTTGACTAAATTTTAAAAATCATTACAGACATTTGTTTTCATAAACTACAGACTGTTTGAACAAATTTTATATTTTTTTTTTGCCATAACCAATTTGATGTATACATTGAAATGCGGCCTCATTTGTTACAATTTCGGTTTATTTTTCTTCTTCACAAACAAATTTATGCGCATGGAATCACCAATAACCGCACTGTCAATTTGTCATTGTAATACGAGAGTAATGTAAGCCCAACCATTTGCAAACAATTGAACCCGCCTTACATTAACTTTTCATTATAATTCGGAATGTTATTCAAATTTACCAGCAAATTGTCCATCAAAGTTTGCAAAATAAAGTATATGAATGTCGCTTTATAATTTTGCTTAAAAAGAAGCGAATGACCAATTTGGTTTATGTTATAATGCTGGATTGATATGAAAGTTGTAACTTTTAATTTCGAAAATAGGAAACTAACAGTGGATAACGAAATGAGGCTACAAAATGTATTTATTTGTGTTAAAAGAAATTAATAAAGCTTTCTAATATACAATGTATGTACAGGCAATTGTCAGACTTTATAATATTGTCAGTAAAATATGTATTTCTTATAATCGTGTGAACTGGTAATTTTGGTATGATAGCGTTGCCAGAAAAACCATTACCAGTTGATTGTTATATTACCAGCTGACAACCAATTGTCAGACCTCTGAGAATTAGGTGAACGCATTTCGTGGCCATTGTTAAATTAATAACAGCTATTTGTCAAGCATTTTTTTATTGTCAGTTGATCTCACAATCACAGGACTGTCAGCAAATTATTCCTAAAAGAAACTGGAATAAAAACTAGTTCCACTTTTGCCGATAGATGGCGCTTAAGAATGAAGTTGGTAACGAATTGAAGTCAATGGAGTGACTATAGGAATATAGCCAGGCATCAGGCTTGCCAGATTTTTATTTTTATTTCTCAAGCCTAAAATTCTTAGATGTGGAATGTAGTTCCGCCCTCACCGATTAATGGCATTTTCTATGTCTGCGATAAAGAATGAACTTCGTACCGAATTGAATGGTAAAGAGGGCAACGTGCTATAAGAGTTTAGAAGAGGTCCAGGGTTGCCAGACTTTTATTTTATTTTTAAAGATTTAGATGTTTAGATGTGTAATGTAGTTCCGCCCTCACATATAAATGGCATTTTCTATATTTGCGATAAAGAACGAAGTTAGTACCGGATTGAATGGTACAGCGAACAACGTACAGAGAAAGACTGACTATAGAAACATATCAGAGTCACAGAGTTGCCAGACTTCTTATTTATTTTTAAAGCTTAGCATGTGTAGATGCGGCGGGTAGTTCCGCCTTCATTGGTAGATGGTGCTTTCTAGGTCTGCAATGAATAATGAAGTTTGTACCGAGTTTAAGGGTATAGAGAATCACTGGCTCTAGGATTGCAGCAGTAGACAGGGTTGCCAGACTTTTATTTTTAAGCTTAGTTTGTTTAGATATTTTATGGTGTTCTCTAGGAAGAAGGAAGTTGGTACCCAATCGAAGTGTTTCAAGGAGGACGTGCTATAGTAATATAGCATTTGATAAGGGTTGCCAGACTGTAATTTTTATTTTTAGAAATTAGTATATGTAGATGGAGAATGTAGTTCCACCCTCGCGAAAGATAGATGAAGTTTTCTAGGTCTGCGATGAAGAATGAAATTAGTACCTTATTAGAGTCCAAGGGTTGCCGGACTTTTTTATTTTGAATCGCAATGTGAAGGTATAATATGTAGTTCGGCCCACGTCAATAGACGGTACATGCCTGGTCTTAAATAAAAATTAAAGTGACAAAATTTAAAACATAGTTGCCATTGGTAGATGGTGCTTTCTAGGTCTGCAATGAATAATGAAGTTTGTACCGAGTTTAAGGGTATAGAGAATCACTGGCTCTAGGATTGCAGCAGTAGACAGGGTTGCCAGACTTTTATTTTTAAGCTTAGTTTGTTTAGATATTTTATTGTGTTTCGCCTTCGCCGATAGATGGTGTTCTCTAGGAAGAACGAAGTTGGTACCCAATCGAAGTGTTTCAAGGAGGACGTGCTATAGTAATATAGCATTTGATAAGGGTTGCCAGACTGTAATTTTTATTTTTAGAAATTAGTATATGTAGATGGGGAATGTAGTTCCACCCTCGCGAAAGATAGATGAAGTTTTCTAGGTCTGCGATGAAGAATGAAATTAGTACCTTATTAGAGGGCAAGGGTTGCCGGACTTTTTTATTTTGAATCGCAATGTGAAGGTATAATATGTAGTTCGGCCCACGTCAATAGACGGTACATGCCTGGTCTTAAATAAAAATTAAAGTGACAAAATTTAAAACATAGTTGCCATTGTTTCTTTATGGTTCATAATAGTAATTTATGTTTCAACATTTTACATTTAAAACAAGCACAGATTATTAGTATTTCCTAGTTTCTGCCTGTCTGACAATCTACCTTACGATGGCAATTGTATACTGTCAGTACATTGCCTGACAATATTTTAAGATCTGACAAAGCTTAGCTTAAGTCTCATATCAAGAGCGACATTGATTGATTTATATCAGAAGAGTATTCATAAGGACGTTAAACTTATGTAGCGTTAGTATTGACGTCTTATAAAATAGCTTAAAGCGTAGCATAGCTAAAGGTTCAATTACATAAGTGAAAAGTAGGTTTTGGCACAAAAACTTATTTTATTATTGATAAAAGATATTAATACGAATAAAATGAGGATGAAAACACTCACCAAAATGATACACTTGTAGCAGCAGTTGCAGAAATTGTTGTAAAATCTCATCTTTATTTAGAATCAATTAGGAACACTCGCGAAATGTCATTGTCACGGAATTAGAAGCAACAATATGAGGCAAATTAACTAAAATATTTTTTTTATTATTTTACTTTATCTTATATTTTTTTATATTCTTCACAACCTTCCAAACCCGACAAAATAACGCTAAAATTACACCCGTGTGTGCTTATTTTTAGACTTAATATCATTTTATTATTGCATAGTTATATATTTAATGAAACGCAAATTCACTCACGAAGATTTTTTAAAGCTCATTCTAATCACGGGCATTAAAATTCATGGTTACATTGACTCACGTTTGTAGTCATGGACACGCTCGTTGACGAAATAATTCCGTAAGAAGCGAAACAACTGCTCCCACTCACTATTATATTTTTTTTCCACTCACGTTAAGGCATGCTCACGTAATCAAAATATAAACAAATAATTCGCGATGATGTTGTTTAAAAAGTAATCATGGGTAATTTATATCAATCACGTAAGCGCTGCCCATTTTTATTAGCGACACTAAAAACCATGATGTGGGATTTATCTGGAAAGAAAATACAAAAAAAGCGAAATTGTTTTAAATTATTATTAAAAAAAATAGGCTGAGTTTACATAATAAAATTTATGCATTTTTACTGGGAAATAGTGAGACTTGTGTAGACAAAAGTAGATAAATCAAAAATATTTCTGAATTTTCCCTAATTTTTATTGTTAAGCACCTGTATTCATTTCGTTCCTGTATTAAGAAACTCATAAGTATACCACATGTCTTCTCTATCACTATATCTTTCCTAAAAAAGGGAACACCTAGCAGTAGTAGGCATTCATTGCCTAAGTGTTGCTACTCTCCAAAAAATAGCCTTAAAATATCTTCAATACTTATAGTTAAGCTTTTAATAAGTCATTGAGAATTATAACATGCAAACATAATAAGTTTAAAAGCCTCAAACAAAAGTCTTTACAAAACAAGCATCTTTATTCGATTTTGTACATATTTTTAATTTTTCACAGCCTTTTTAATACTTTTATTCTTCTAGACAACTAAATGTAAAAAATTACTGAAAAATTAAATATATATGAAAAATAGAATAAACATTTTATTTTTTGTTTTATAGTTATACTTCAATTTGCTGAAAGTCTCAGGGCCACCAACTCTATTTAAATATCAATTCATATTAAAGTGTCGATTTTTAATTAATTTTTGTATGGCAAAATTACTTTTAAAGTTCTAAATATTTCACCACTAGTTTTGCGATTCTTCTACTATTCACATGGAAGTATGTATATTGAAAAACTCAGTCCTCTTGATTTCTTCGTTTCAAGTGCCAATTAATCATACTTTTTTCGGTAATTAAAACAACAGCTAAAAACACAAATTAACTCAAATTGCAAAAGCTACTTACTGGAAAATCTGATATTCACGCCCTTGGGCTCAACATCAAAGCCAAGCATAAGAAATGTATGCGTTCATTCAGTTTTCATTCATAATTTTATTTCCATTTTTTTACATTTTCTTTGGAGTAAGGGGTGTGGCTCGCTTCTTGCAAAGGAAATTTTGCTTAAATATTTTTTGTAAGTTTTTAGTTTTCTTTGCTTTAGTTGCTCTTATTTTTTCTTTTTCTTTTTGCCATTAAATTGCAGAGCGAATACAGCAATTTATTTTTACTTATGGCAGTTGTAATACTAACTTAGTACTTTTTAGTCCAACTCATCTTACATGTAGTTAAATGTTTCCTTTCGTGATGCAAAGTCAAAGTTTTACGTGTTATATGGTCATTAGTTAAAAAAAGGGATTTAATTACGTTTGTTTTATAGATTATTAATGGATATCTGCATTGTAATTGCAATGCAGCATGCGGTAAAATATTGGCATAAAATATTGTTTTCATCAACAACATGCATATGGGAATTTCCACTGAAAATACCACCGACATTGAAAAGTTAAAAGTTCTTGAAAACAATTTTTTTTCATAGAGAAACAATTACATTAAAATTTCACTAATATTAAACAATTTAAAATTTATACCTAGCCCGGTTTGAGGTATTCGAATGCAAAATGATATGAAATGGTAAAAATAGTCAAAAATAAACGAATAATAAACTATGCAATTACAAATAACTATAACTATGCAAATAGCATATTTCAATGTCACATGCGACATTGAAAAACAACATTTGTTATCAGTGCGTCAAAAACGCTTGTAGAAAGTTTATCAGAAGCAGAGATATTTAATACAATTAATATAATACAAAACACCTTGATGAAATATATAAACAGCTGTGATCGTGTTAGCTGTACACGTTAGATACGTAACGTGCAACATTGTAAGTGTAAAATTAAAAGAAAGTGTTTATTTATCATTTCAAAGGACAACAGAAACAATATAAATATCATGATGAAAAAATGTCACGTGCAACATGTCAAGTGCGGAAATGAATAATATTTAATTAAATATATATATACATATATAATGTTTGGTAAAATGAAAACCATTTCAAAGAGACATCAGTGTACAATTTATAAAAAATATTACTTCAGATTTCGCTGGAATCGCCGTTTAAATGTTGTCCTCAAAAACAACTTTTGTTTCTGTCACATGCAAATGCCTTTGGTTTAATGTAATTATCTACCAATTATAGCTTAGAGCTATAAGTTACGCTTTTTGTCACAACACAAATAGATTTTATTTTGATATTTTTTCACTTTAAATGTGTATGACGGATATGTGTGACGTCATGGAAAAGCCCATATATTTTGAATGAGATATTCTATTTTCTACAACTTTTTATTTTTATAATTTTTATGCATCTAATACATTATGAGCGATAGATATTTTGTAGTAATAAATAAATAAGCATCTTCTAAAAAAATACCCTTTATGAAATTTCACTTTTTACTAAGAAATGCTTTAAATTTTTTTTATAAAAAAACCATTCTGTAAAAAAGGCAATATTATCACTTTAAAAAAAAATTTAAATAAAACATTTAGAAAAATTTCTTTAAAAAAAATATATTTTTTACAAAAAGTACTTTTTACAAAATTTTATTTTTTTACCAAATTCCAAAAATATTATAGTAACAAAAATAGACATTAATTTTTTGCGCAAAATTCAATTTTTATAAAAAAAAATTCCTAAGGGTTACAATAAGTATTTCCTAAATAAATTTTTGTCTAAAACACATTTAATGCTCTCAATTAAAATACATTTCAGACATAAGCCATTGTTCTTAAAATAAAATTACTGCCTGGATAATGATGAATTTATATCGCATGCAAGGCAGTGCGGCAAAAAGTGAAAGGTAAGTTATATATAACAGTGTAGTCACACCTGCAATGACACTAGTGCGGGATTTTACAATAAACCCAAGCATTATTTTAGTGTTCGTATTCTGTAAAAAAAATAAGCCAACTCATTCTTTTACTCTCTTTTCTAAACCAGCAAATGAACATTTTGATTAGATTTTACGTTACAAAACCATAAATGACATGCAAAGTGATTGATTAGAAAAACTACAAGGGAGACAATGCAAAAGGGAAATCTACCAGAAATCGATAAACCAAATTGCAATATATTTTGTGTTTTTTTTCGTGACACGAGTATTAGCTTTTTCAGGTAACAAACCAAATTGGTTGTAGTTTTATTAAAAAAAGGCTTTAAAGACAAAATCACTAGACCACAAGCAATTTAGAAATACAGCACGAGTTAGATTTGGCTAAAAGTTATTCTTACAAAAAATAATTTCTATGTAAGTTATTTTTAAACACAAGTTCCTTTTTAGAAAAAAAAACTTTCAGCAAAATGTATTTTTATAAAAAACACTGTTTAAAAAAGTACTTTTTACACAAGTTACTTAAAAAAAAGTACCTTCAGCTAAATGTATATTGCAAAAGTTTCTCGCTACAAAAATGACTTTTTCTGCACAGGAAAGTTTTTGGGATGGCCTGCAAGGTGAAGCGATTTTATTTTAATTGAGTTCAATTTAGTTTATCTTGGTTCTTGTAATTACACAATTTGCAAGTTGAAAAAATGGGCGGGGTTACGCCCATCAAAATTTATTATTATATTTCACGCGGTTCTACTTAACCGATTTTTACGAAACTTACCACATACCTTGAGCTCTAATATAGACACAATTCTCCATTTAAAAAATGGGCGGAGTCACGTCCATTAAAATTTAATATTTTATTTTATATATCACGTACTTCTTATCTTCTTCTATACCTCCCCTAATTACCAAAAAAAAAAAAACAATTTTAGCAATCAAAATTTTGAAAATTGGTTCACAAATCACAAATTTAATTGAAAATAAATTTCCGGGGCGGGCACTTTGCTTCCCCCACCCCCCAATTAAAGAAAAATTAGAGGACCTTTTCCATATGAAAACAGAATTTTGGATAACAACAATATTTGAATATTATTTTTTGGGGTTGGATATTTCGGCCCCCTCCCCCCGCAAATTTTTAAAAAAGAGAATATTTTAGTGAACATTTTCCACATGCAAAGAAATTTGAAAAAATTGGTGCACAAACGACAAAGCAATTTGATAATCCATTTTTTTTGGCGGGCACATTTATTGCTTGAAATTTTCTGATTTTATTTTCTTACTTTAGATGAACTTTTTGACGTTTGTTTCAAATTTACATAAACTGTTTGCGCAAAAGTTCAAAAGGGACTTCATGAAACAAGTCTAGCAAGTTTGTCCAATTGCACAAATGGCAATTTTCGAAGTTCTCAGGAAAACCCTTAATATTTTTTGTTTTATTTTAAATTTTTCTTTTAATTTCATTGTATGCAGTTGCACTTTATTTTTTATTCATTTTATTATATTTTTATTTATTTTTTTAGTTTTCAATTATTAAACTCCCCAAGACTCAGCAATCTTTCATAAATTTGCATGAAGGCAAGCATCTGTTATATTTTGCAATTCAAATTAAATTTCTCCTGTGTTAAGTTAAACTTTTTTAATTAAATATGAACATGATTTTCTTCCCAAGTTGTATTGCGCTTTTGCTGAAATATTGTTCGTTGTTCAAATACATGTAATTTTATATGGAAATATGATATTTTTAATTAATCAAAGTCAAAACATTTAAGTAAAAAACAAAGTTTAAGTTACAGTCAAATTGTGGCAGAAACAAACACTTTACGCAAACATTCAGACATAAACCTCAGTAACTGGCAGTTTGGAGAGCAAATTCCAAGATGTTTTTTTTTGTGATTTAATTTTTTTTTCCTGGATAATTCATAAACATAAAAAAAATTTTTTCCGAAAGAAGTAGACTTTTACTGAGAATGCGGTATAAGAATATCAAAAGTTTTCCATAAAAAGAATTTTCGAATAACTCACTCTGGTAGGGAATAATACAAAAACTATATATATCAGCGTTTCAAAAGTTCAGCTCTGAATCCACTCATGCATGGGCTTTTTGCAACGGAAAACGGTAGTGCACCAAAGATATAAGTTTATTTTTAAAGTCTTAAATATATATATATATATATATATATTCTTTGTATTTAGAAGAAAAAAATATCTGCGGCAAAAATGAAAAAGTGCTTAAGTCGAAATAAGCTGATTTTGATTTAATGGTATCGCCGAAGTCTGCATATTTGAAATTATCCCTGGGCAAAATATCAATTAATTAGCACGATTTTTCAATAAGTTATAACAAACATAATTGCGGCTTATCTTTTTTAGACTTCTAATCTCATTTGGAATAATAGCTTAAGTTAGGTTATACTTTGGTATATGTCCACTTGAATGTATTACTTACAGTGTGTAGAACGATGTTTGCTTAAAACAATAAAGGTTAACATAGCATTTCCCAATTTAACTGTAAAAAGAATAAATTTCTGAAAATCATCTTGAACACTTAAAAGTGCTCTCCTGCAAAACAGTAAAATATGACTTAAGCACTTTTTCCTTATTGCCACAGATATGATTCACCTTCAGTATGTGTGTGTGTGCCGAAACATTAACAACATTTTGCTGGGTATTTTTGATTGTTTTCTTTCCGCAGCGATAAGTGATATTTTATTTGCTACAGTCAAAAGTTATTTTTCATTTTATATACATAAAATTTGCCATTTAAACTTTATTTCCTGTTATTAAATTTTAAGTTGAAAAGATGAAATGGGCTATTGAAGCAGACAACGTATTACATGCTGCATACACACACTGCATATCATGATTCATATAAACATAAATAATGGATACCTGGAGAACATGAAAATGGAGGATAAACATATTAATGTACATATGCACGTTTATTAAACAATTGTAATAAATTTAAATATTATTTGCTGGTGTGCAAATAAAGTGTTATTCGTATTAAATAAATTATCACATGTCAGCATTATTTTCAGTAAAAGCTCTATCAAGCCTTCTTTTTGTTATCTATATGTGGCTGGTCTTATGTTAAACATACACACATACATTTGTGGATACATATTTTATAATATTCTCAAGCAAGCAATTTATTTTACCAAAACGAGTTCTTAAAAATAATTTCAAATAGAGATTGACAAGTGAACTGTCTTTTAGAACTTGGAGTCTGGTAACTATCATTTGGAGTCACGCTAATCAAGAGAATCTTACAAATTAGCCAGAGGAAATATTTAGATTTCAAAAATCAATTGTGTAAAATTTTACTTTAGTTAAATAAGGACAAAATGTCATTGTTTTGCGTTAAAAAAAACGAACGATTTTTCGTACAGACTCTAAGCAATTACATGTGTGTGAAGATAAATTCATCGAGTTAAATTCATTTTTCAAAACTATCGCATGCGATATTTTTTTTTCTTTTATTTGGTACGCATTTTGTACTGAAATTAAGGGGTTTCTTCATAAAAATGTTCACTGCGGCCAAACCCTTCTTCCTCAGCGAATCAAACATAGTGGAAAATGAGGACAACGACCCATATTATTAAACTGCATTTACAGTATATCTGAATTGTATTTGTGAAATTTTTTAGAAAATTTAGAAAAATATGACTTATTTATTTTGCTGATTAGCTAGAATAACAGCGCTGTTAAATAAAATGATCGATCTTAACAGGTTGTCTAGGATGTTCTAAGGAAGTCAGCGCTGTCAGATTTGTGTGCAGCGTTACCATATATATCTTTTTAAAAACTTCTTGTATCTGGAAAAAAAACTTTTTTTTTTTAAAAAATAACTTTTTTTCTACAAAAGTACCACAATTTTCCACTATGTTTGATTCGCTGAGGAAGAAGGGTTTGGCCACAGTGGCCATTTCCCTCATAGAACTCGAAAATTAAGATTTTTTCACTAAGCCATATTTTTCGAAATTTTCTAAAAAATTTCACAAATACAATTCAGATATACTGTAAATGCAGTTTAATAATATGGGTCGTTGTCCTCATTTTCCACTATGTTTGATTTGCTGAGGAAGAAGGGTTTGGCCGCAGTGAACATTTTTATGAAGAATTTAACTCGATGAATTTATCTTCACACACATAGCAATTACATATAAATATTTGGATTTAAATTTAATTTTTTATATGTAGCTTCAAAAAATTCACAAATTCTTCATTGTCTTCAGACTCATTTTCTAAGCTACGAGTATTTGCTTTTTCTTTATCGCTTATAACATTTATAACGGCGAGATGTATTCCATGGGCAAGGCATAACTGTATTTCAGTTGGAGTATGAGTGCCAAACTTCACATTTACTGCAGCTCCATCTAAAGTACCTGCAACTATGTCTTTGTGAAATGTTATGCCAAACTCGTTAAGGTGCTCATCAGTTATTTTAATAGGTGCTAGTCGTAAGTTAAAAACTTTCCATTTGCTTTTTGCAAATTAAAATGTTGTCTTTCTGTAGGCGAGTGAACGCCATTTTTAATTTTTTCTCAAATCAGATATAAACAGTTGTTTCAACTGATCCTTTTTTTTTTCTTTGCCTGAAATCTTGAATTATAAGGTCCATGACTCCATTTTCAGATTTTGGAAGATTATGCCCTATATAATGAAGGGTTCTCTTATAAAAGATGAGTTTGCTATAGCATTTATAGAAAACCCATCAATACATGCTAATCTTGAAACCACTGATACTGTTGTATTTTTTGTTCTAAAAAAAGGTACTATGGAGAGTACTTTGGAAGATTTTGGCTCATCGGCAAGTTGGTTTTAAAAATTAAAGATATGTACTTTTTGCAGATGGTATATCATCGTACTTGTTGACCCTCTAATATATTTAATTTTTTTTTTTTTGAATAAATTCCAAACAGTTTTATTGGAGTTTGATTGACTTTAAATCAGACATCAGTAAAAAAAATTTATTAATACTTTCTGTAATTTATTTGTAAATGTTGTGTTTTTCTGGAAATGAATGTTTTCCAAACTCCTCTCAAAAGCAAACCATGCAGCAGAAATAACCATCCAGAAAATAACAATATTAGAAATTTAAAATTTTTGGATTTCGTTTTATTGAGGAACTAGCAGAGTAACAAGTCTTACAGCTACCAGATTGAATTCAAGAGAGAGTTAAAAAAGGAAATTGTTTAGAACCATGATTGCATTTGACAGATAAGAATTTAGGCATTCTAGTATAAGACCTTTTAATAGACTTCAGTTTTCAAATATATCTTCTAATATGGTTTGTATCAGGACAACTGTCATGTTTATCTTGAAATAAACATGTTGCATTTATTTTTGTATACGAGTACAACTTGGAACAGATAGAAAGTAGTTCATATACACAGGCGTATATAAGTATATAAATTTAATTATATTTTGCTTGAAACGATTACTAAATACAATAAAAAATTTAATCGTAATCGCACGATTAAATGGTTCGATTACGATTACGATTAAGCATTGCGATTAATTTTGCGATTACGATTATAATCGTTGTGCAGACCCTACAGCACAAACGCATTTACTTTAAAACGTATACTTGATTTTTAATTGCTTGCAATATTCTCACATTAAGTATACGCAACCGATCACAAACTATAAATAAACAAAAAGTATATATATTTCTTTTTTTTATACACTGTCCCACAAACGGGCGCTCAAGTATACTGATTATAATTTAAACTAATTATGTATTTGAAAATTTTATAACTATATTTATGTACATACATACATAGGAGTATTTATATAAAGTCTAGTGTAAAGAAAAATGTTGGAAAAACTTTACTTTAATATGCAAAAATAAAAAGGGTCTAGTGATAAAAGTGAAAAAAATTATTATTTAGTGAGCCACCAATACTTTTTAACTTTTAGGTTTGGAAAAATATTTTTATCTCCAGAGAAGATGCTGGTATCAAATCTGCGGTTGTCTGGTTCAAGTATGTTGCTATGAATAGATTTAATATTGGCCCTTCTATAAATATGATAGAATATAGGCACGCCGTTTAAAATTTGCATAAATCCGTTACTATCTAGGTATACAAACGCCTCGGGTGGTATGAACCCAGATTGCATACACTTTTTAACATATTCTTCATTAATATAATAAGGTGCCATAATGAGGTTATTATCATAACACTGAAAACTTCTATTTACGTGATTTCTTATTAGGTTAAGAAGCCATGCACGCTCTGAAGCACTTTCTTTCAAAAACTCTTAGTTTTTCCATGTAAGATGGTGAGATATTGAACCATAATTGGCTGCCATATGTTAAGATAGGTCGAATTAAACACTTGTACATGATTAATTTTACTTCTGGTTTAATATACTTAGAGAAAAATAGTTTTTTATAGTAAAAAAATGCATTTCTAGCCTTTATAATTTGAATATTAATGTGATTGGTGTAATATAAGAATTTATCTAAGTGTACACCTAGGTATTTAACAGTTTCTTTATTTGGTATATTTACTGCATTGTTGACTTTAATGCAAAAGGATTTCCAGTTCTTTTTAATATTACTGTTACATTTGCCTACCGGAGAGCATACATATCCTTCATTTACTCAAACAACGTCATAACTCAGAAATGGAATTTTTCGAATTAATGATGCAGAATTAATTCCCATATCATTCTTCATATTTTATAAAAATGTCATACAAAATTCTTGAAAGGGAATAAAATTGTCTTTTAGCCATTAAGTTGTGTGTAAATTGAAAGCTTCAAACTCATTTTCTGGCAAACTGATTTACTTTTTTACTAATGACTTTGTTTGAGTAAATAAACAAGAAATAATTTCTATAAGCATTAATATTAACTCCGTTTTCTTTAATCAGCAAAACCTGTTCCACATAATTGGAAATTTAATGGGTGAAAACTCTTAACGCAAATGACCCATTTGCGTTAATTTGGACCCAAGTGAGTTCAAAATATACTTTCAAACTTAACCTGGCGATGATGGTTAGTACTGGTTGATACTGATTATAATGTGTAAGATAGTGTAGGAAGGTGTTACTTGACACTTCCTTTTGCAAGCAAACTTTCAAGACTCCAATGCATGGCTCTGCACTAGAAGATGCAAAAAAAAAGCGTTAGTGCTCTATACTCATTAATTTTTTGTTTGTTTTGTAAGCTTAATGTGTTTTTTCTGAACCGTTTTGTTATTTTATTCGGGACTTTTTCTCTTTTTTTTAAGAAAAAAAAAAAACTCACAAAAATATTGTCTAATCATTAAGCGGACGTCTTACCTACTCTGGGGAAGGGATAGTGAATAGGGAATCAGACATACGTGCGAAAACTTCTTATTCTTTAAAAGGACTGAAATTTGGCTTTTTTATTCTATACAATTCTATTCAACTGACACTTATGAAAGTTCGTGCACTTATTAAGATTCGAGGACAATAGAATATTGTGTTGAGCCTGTTATGCTTAGTATTCCTATTCAACTGTTTGTTATGAAATTTTGCATTAACTTTATCATTTATATTATTCCATTAAATTTAAGCTTATAAAAGTAGACTTTAATCAATAAGCCCTAGGTTATTATTATTTTCCAAGTACTACTAAAGAATAATGCATTTCTCTCCTTCTTACGTCTTATTAAATTTAAATTTTACTCACGTAAACTCCTGACATCACTTGCACATCTCCAATTTGTATTCCGTATTAATGGAACATAAAATAATCTTGTTGATAAGGCCAGAATGTCATACAAATTATATTTATAAACTTTTATTACAAAAAAAAAGAAAATCAATAAAAGGAAGTGAAAATAAATAAATTCCTTTCAGCAAACATATTTCATGTTTTTATGGTTAAATGTTTTCTTTTTTATTAATATTTTCTACTTTGCATAATTGAATATCTTTCATAAATTGTTAAATTCCACTTACTTTTTTCTATTATCTTTAGAAGAAGAAAAAAGAAAAACATCTCACTTTAAGAAATAGTCAATATGTTAAATTTAAGAACCGATAACTGCGATATTTATGCCAACAGTTTGGCCTATATCGAGTATTTGTTTTCATATATACAAAAGCAAAGTAATTTTTTACTTTCGATGAATTGATTGAATGTGTTCTTGTCACATCAGCTCTTATTGTAGGTGCCACTCTATAACATTTCTTGTGATGTTGCACAGTAGTTCCAATTAGTGCAAGGGCACTGTATCTTTAAAATTTACCATCTGATATAATAATATCAATGTACTATATATAAAAATTATGTAGAGAATGATGCAAGACTCTAAATAAAAGATGCTCAATAGAGGCCGTATATACAGACCATTTAGCCCTTGATTCTTTTAAAGGAATATGTTTAAGCTCCTGGCTAAAACTATTCCAAGACTTATGAAAAAATATGAAAGCTTTGCTTATAATCTAAAGAGCTGGAGTTGCTTTGCCCAATTGTTTTATTGTATAATATTTTCACCCATTATAGCACCACCCAAGGGTACTCCAACCCCTGCTTTTGGTTGTTTAGCAAAACGATGCATATCACGGAAAGTGAAGAGATTGAAATATTAAAGTAAACTTTTTTTGTACAATTTTCCAAAGAAAAAAAACTAATTCCTTGGCCTTTACGTTATCATAATAATCCTTTTTTTTCATAATAATTATATACTTGCGATTTTGTTTATTTAGAATTATTTTTACAAAATTGTCTGGCTTAATTTACTGTGAAGCATAATATAAATTATAAAACTTCAAGGAATTTCTGATTAAAAATTATTGCAGTTTATTCAAGTGTTAAACTAAAGCTGAAGCTAAATAAGTATCCACAAAAATTGTGTGCTTAACGAATAAAAATAAATAAAAATGGAACGACTGAAAGAAACAGAAAATGTACATTTTAATTCATTCAAAAAAAAAAAATAAATAAAAATTCGATGAAGCGTATTATGAGATTAAAATTTGCTTATTACAAATACTGAATTGAAATTAATTGAGTCACTAGGGATACACACACCTTCTCTTCTGTGCACCTCAGAGGAAAAATCTTAATTTGTGAAATTAAGCAAGGGAGCATAATGTTATTTTTTTGCGTTTTTATTTACTGTTGAGTTCTTTTGCCTGCCTTAATGCCTTCACATCAGCATTGTCCCGCCTTTAAGTCATAGAAACCTGATTTTATATTTAACATGTGCATTCAAATGAGCTTGATAACGAAGACTTATAAATCTTTTCATCATACACACTAAACACAATGTGAAAAAATCAAAAGAGACAAAAAAAAACACAACACTTCAAGCCTAAATTATTTTTACTTATTTTTTTTTATTTTAAAAGAAAATGTTATGTTTTCATGAAAATAACAGCACATGAAATAATGCAACATTATCTTCTCATTTATGTAATAATGTCCTTTGATTATTCATGCATTCAATAATAATAATCAACCTTATAAATTTGCAGTTTTAAAACCACAGCAAGTCTACAACAGCCAAGAGCAGCAAAATGCAACTGAGATTTTCAATAGCTATTAAAAGTAAACTAATCTTTTAATGCAAATGGCAATGACACATTTAAATGATTTCAAAGATTCTGCTTCAGAGAAACGCATACACCCACCCGCCCTAAAAACATATTGGTTTTCTATTTTTTTAAACTTCTTGTACACACACAAAAATCTAATATTATTCGGCAATGATATCGCTCCATATGTGTTTCACTATAATTCAACATAATTAACAGTAATTTTTAAAGAAATTGTTTCCTTTTGAAATAATTTTATTTCATGTTGATTTATAATTCCAGTACTGTTATATCAAAATGAAGAATCATGTTGATTCAAAATTATTTCAAGTTGAAATAACGAGAATTTGATAATAAAATAACACGAAGAACCATTTTGAATTAAATCTATTTCATATTAAGACAACATAAATTTAATTTAATGCAGTCCTTTTATTTTATAGATTTGCAAACGTTTTTCCTTTGTTAGTCTATTGATGGTGAAATGGCAGACCTTGCTGAGCATTTTTGGCATTGCTACATGTCATCAGTATATTATATATATCAGTCATATAGCAAAAAATCACTCGATATAATAAAATTTTATATTCCAACACTTCAATGTAAATTGCCGTTTTTTTACAGATATTTATATTTTATTTGGTTGGCATTAAAGCTATACTTGAGTATCGTTAATAATATAGACAAGACAGAAAAATGACACCATAGAAATTTCCTTAATACGCACATTAAGTCGTGAATTACAGGCACATGCATGACGGCCTGCTTTAAATAGAGTATATTAAATATTAAAGTTAAACAGGGGCCATGAAGCGTCAAACTTGCTTTTGTATTTTTGCCTTTTCAAACATTTATTTATGATTCTAAGTTACAAGTAAAACAAATAGAAAGAAAAAAAAAACTAGGAAAATTAACAGAAAGTGGAAGTTGCTGGCTCAACATTCTAACAAACTCGTTTAGTTCATTTCGAGTTTATTACATTTTTTGTTTTTCTTAAATAAACATTAATTGTTTTTCGCTCAATAAATTACTTTAAGGATACAAAGTGGCTACAAATTTTTGTTTGTTTTTTTCCTGCCTCTTTGCAACATGTAATTGGACTTGCTTCAGTTAAAATTCTTTTCACACTCAATAAACCTATTACGAGTATTGCAGTGACTAATTTGTTTATAAAATAATGATGATTAAATAAAAATGTTTAGCGAGGTTAATATAGAAGAAGACAATTTTAACATTATTTTCTAATATTACGAATTTTAGTTATGAAGCTTCAATGTTGAACATTTCGTTTATTTATTTTCTTGCCCAAGCTTTGATTTTATACTGAGAGCAGAAAAGCAAAAAATATATAAAAAGTACAGTGTGTTTTCTTTAGAGTTGCAGAACTTCAAAATAAAATAAAGGCTGGAAAATGTTTTGTAATATCAATTATAGTGGCCTTAGAAGATAAATAATATGATGACATTAGTGCTTAAGTACTGTTTTGGTTTCTGGCCTGGAGTGTACGAGTACATGGCGCAATTAAGAACTGCAATTTTCAAACACTTTTTGCAGCACCAATAACTTGTAAAATGAAGATTTTGAGGTACTAAATAGTCTCTGTTTTATCGGTCTAGATGAGTGACTTTACATAACTCCAGACAAAAAGGCCAATAGTTTTAAATCATACAATCCCTATTTGTCAAGTAACACATTCAGTACGTAAAATTAATACTCATGAACAAATTCTTTCCGTAAATCAATGGTAGAGCTAATAAATTATGAGCTCTGATGGTCGATAAGGTAACACTTTAGTGTAGGTTAATTTAAGCAATTTCAATTGTTAATTTTACATTTAGCAAAATATTCATCTAGCTTATCTAACCAATAATAATTGTATAAATTATTTTTACAATTCATTTGATAGCTAGGAAAAAATGTAATTAAAAATATCTGGATTAATCTAATGGATATAGAGTTTTTTTTAAGAGAAGTAACACTCAGGCAATTAGGGATGAGCGATCCCGTGATTTTTTAATAATAATGCTCCTAATGAACGTGATTTATAAGCCGGTGTTCTTTTAAACTGTGACAGTGATTACAGTTTAGCAGTATTTTGTTTGTAGCAGTTATATAATTTCGAGAAATACTAATAAGAAAAGTAGCACAGTCACAGAGACTGTGATGACAGTGTGTTAAAACATTTCAGCTATTCTGCTTTAAAAGTATTCTGCTTTAAAAGTATTATTTATTATTATTGTTGTCATAAAAGCTGCAGAGAGACAATAAAAAATGTGAAAGCTTTACATAGTTGCCAGAAAAGATCATTGACACGATTTGACAAACTTTTCTCCAAAAAAGATGAAGATATAAAAAAAATTAATGTGGTAGCTTTATTTACTGTACAATAAACACACAAGAACATTCACAGTTTGTATGAAAGAACTATGTTTTCTAAACCTGTTACTTAATCAATTAAGTCACAGTTGTGATTAGTGATTTTTCAATCACTGTGGAAAAGTAACAGGTTAGAAAATACTACTAATATTACTGGGTGTTATATTCTTTAGGAAAGAAATATTGATAGAGAAGACAGGTGCCGAATTTTACAACTCTTCTTTTTTGCACGTAGAAGCGCCTCTAGTGTCAATAAGGCGTATTACATTTTTGAAGCTCTCTTTTGTAGTCAACATGCTAACTACTTCAGCCGAGTAAATTCAAGCAAGAGAATTCTGACCTAACATAAGCCAACCTAAGTTCCTTATTATGAAAAGACCAACTCATAGGAGCGCTAAAAATGCCAACAAACAAAACTGAGTTCGAGTCAAAGCACAATAATATCTTTTTCCATAAAAATATATCATCTATAAAAATGCTTAAATGTTGCTCATACTCAAGAATTATATGAAGTGAAATGACAGCTTAGGCTTCATAATTTTTATTTTATGCTATATAATTTTTTTTAAGATTACTGTATTACAGCAATTAATAAAAATTATAGTATGCCATAATTTGTTTAATTTATAATAATAACAATAATAACAAAACAACCCTCACCAAAATTTTATTACTTAATTTGCTCTACTTTATTTTCCAAGATATCTTATCTTAATTAGTATTTAAAGGAAAATTGCCTTTTCCTTCAGCAAAGTAATTTCCATCATTTATAATATAACGTAATGGGCAGCAAAATTTTTTTTAAAAGGCAAATATGTCAACGGAAAAAAGGACGGTCAAAGAAATGTAAAGAAGAATTGCTGTGCAGCATATATTTATATAAAAAGGATGCTTAGCGAAGATGTTAAACAAAAGGAAAAATTAAAAAGGAAAGGATGGCATATTAGTCTTATCTAAACAAAGATCTAAAAAAAACCTAAATAACATAAAGCTTGAGCTATTAAAATTTTAAGTAATGCTACAGCAACACTTCTTTTAAGAACACAAGTCTGCGACAAAGTAGAGAATATAAGAATTTCCTTTTCCTAAAAATGTAATTAAGCGTGTACACAGAAAAAAATATCAATGTAAAATTAACATGAAATAATTTTGATTACAAATCATATACAATTTATTAGAAATAATATGTTTCTTTAAGTGTGTTGGTGTTTATTTGCTTTGTTCATAGCAGCAGTGCACTTGCCCAGCAAAAAAAAAAAGAATTTATTGCATTAATGATGCTGCTTCATTAGCTGAATGAATAATTTTTCTCTTAGTGTAGGGCACCATGAGGGAATACAGTGTTTGATGGGCTCATGCCATCGATTAGATTAATTTAAATATTCCATTACGAAGTTTTCTATCAAAAATTTATTTCATGGAAAACTAGTTTCACAGAAGGATAATCACACAGAATAAATTTTATATTTGTGTTAATGCAAATTGAAATTAAAATTCTTCATTGATGGCAGTTTCACAAGTCGTATCAGTAAACGATACAATTTTTCTCATAATATTATCTCGTTTGTTTTGATTTTCAAATCTCTATAGAAAAACTTTAAGCGATTGTTATTGTTTTAAAATATTGAAAAACTTTCATATTATTACTTTCATCTCTGTTTAATATTATTTCTTTCGTAACAGTTTTAGCATCCTGCTTCTTGCTACAAGGATGTCACAATGCATGCAAGCTAAAAATAGTTTATCATGGCAAAAGGGTTTTTAGAAAAATAAAAAATCATATATAAGACATTCACAAATGTAAACGATATGATGTAACACAATAAATGACTGAAGCAATAAGAATCACTAGTTTAATTTCAAATTATAAAAAAAGTATATTTTTCTTCTAACATACATTTATAGAAATAACTACAAGGATTTTAATGAACTCCCAAAGCGATTATATTTAAAGAAAGATATTGTGTATGATATATAGAAGATTTTGTAAAATGCAATTTTAATTAAAATAAAAGTTAAGGATTTTCATTTCCTTTTTATTATAGAACTACAGGAAATTAATTAAATTTTTTTCTGCACATTACTATTTGGTCACTTAAGATCAATGAAATATTTTATGGGGAAATGGTTTCATTAAATTTATGCTCTGTTTCTACTGACAAGAAAGCACATTTCTTAATATTTAAATTTAATCAGGAAAAAATTCTCAAACGAGCTGAAGTTCAATATTTTCAATTCTTATTATATACATACATACATATATTTATATATTTTATTAATTATGTGATTTTCTAGAAAAGACAAGAAAAGTTAAGCTGAACTTTTGGCTGGCGGAAATGCCGCATTAGCATCAATGTTTGCCTACTAGGCCAGAGAGCAATTGCTAACATCAGCTGTTTAACATGAATTTTTTAATGAAGTGCAATACGAGAAGTGGTTTATGTTCTACATACAATTGTTGATTCACCATCGGTAAATGCATTTATAAGTAAAACTATTAAAATCTGTTTTCTATTTTTTTCTTTACTGTTCATGTATCATTTTGTAAACATTTATTATAAGCTCATTTTATTAGAAATTTTTGTATATGTTGCAAAGACATGAACGAACATTTTGTTTATATATTTATTTAGTTAAACTAACTCTCAAACAAAATATTATTCATACTAATCTACTGACATTTAAAATTTTCTATTCCCCTTGCTGATACAAAAACAACACATAACGAAAATAATTTTTCTTCTTTGCTTGAATTTTTTATTTTATTTTTTTGACATCATCATCATTTACCCGCTCCTTTGCATATTCATCATATGAATAGTTTAGGAATTTAGTTTTTATTATTTTGTAAACTATTTTATTTTATTGTGTACTTAGGGGAATTTTATATTACAAATATGAGAAAGCATGGATGAACTATTTTTCAATGTACAGTCAGACACAAAAGTCTAAGCTCACTCAACAAATTTAAAATATCAAGATAAACACATTCAATTATAAATTTTTAAGCATCTTAAATTTGCTAAAAAAAATTAAATAAAAAAAATTAATTATAATGATAATTTAAAAAAATTCAAATCATCAATATCCAATAAAATCACTAGGAGTCGAATTCTAGACGCTCGTCAACAGGCAAAAAAAATTGTTTTCAAAAAAAAAATTTTTTTAATCGAATTGATGAAAAAATAAATTGGCGATAAAAAAATAAGCGTGAACGTTTTTAAAATAATACTCGTTCATTTTTTTTTTTTTTTATTAAACGAAGAAAAAATTTTCATTCGTATAAGCGATTATTGGCTTAATTAAGTATTATTTTTAATTTAAAGCTGGCTTAAGTTATTTATTTGTATATAGAAATCAAAATTTTAAATCGTAAAAGTGAATAAAACTTTTTCGAATGAGCGAATCCATAAAATTTTTAATCGAATAAAGAAAACATTCTTGAATGAGCGCATAAAAGATTGCAATTAAACAAAAATTAGAGCACATTCCTCAAAAAAATTCGAGAAAAATCTAGTGAACCTTTTCTATAGCAAAAACATTTAAAAAATTGGTCCACAAATGACAAAAATACGTGATAGTATATTTTCGGGACGGCCATTTCTCCCCCACTTGCCTTAATTAAAAATAAAATAAAATTTGTGGACCTCTTCCCTATGGAAAAAGAATTTTGGAAATTGGTCCACATATGACGAAGTTATTTGATATTCACTTCCTAATGGCGGCTAAAGCAAACCCCCCAACGCCCCTACAACTTCCACGAAAAAACTTAGGGGACCTTTAGCATATGCAAAATGAATTTTGAAAATGGGTCCACAAACGACAAAGTAATTTGATAATCCAAGTTTTGGTGGGCACATTCCCCCCCCCCCCCCCCCTCACCCCTTAAAAAGAAATTCAAACCAAAATAAATTTTAAAGCAAAGCTATAAAATTTAGTGGATCTCTCTTAAAACTTACACATTTAAAAATCTTTTATTGAAATTAAATTGATTTTATTAACTTTTTAGTGCATTTTTTCTAAATTGTTTTTCTAAATTTCATTTAAAAAATTTTGTTATTCTTTACTTTCATTTAAACTGTTTTATTAAATCGCATTAAAATGTGAACAACTGTGTGATCCTACATGTGCAGAAAACATATGTTTTCTACACATGTTTTCTTGTTTTTTTGATTCATGATGTATACTTATGAATAACATAATATGTAAAAGTTCTCCTAAAAACTCGTTTAAAACTAACAGCCTGGCCCACGATGTCGATAAGAAAGTTTCCATTGCTTACTTACATTGCAAACAATAACAAAATAAGAAAATTTGTTTTTGTTTTCAATATAAGTAAGCGATAGAAAGTTTCTTGACAACATCGTGGGCCAGGCCGTAAATTCTTGCTCACTTGAACGAATTCTCCTATTTGCAAATAAAAGTAAAAAACAAAAGTAGAAAACAAAAAAAATAAAAATAAATTTACCTCTCTGATCGGATGCTGCATCGACATGCACTTCGCTTTCATAATAAAACACTTTGCTTATACATACATACATACATGCATACATACATACATATGAATGAAAAAGCAATAACAAACATAACTATGTACATGCACACTCTACATTAAAATTAATACACACTTCAAGAAGAAGAAAAAAACAATAATAACAACAACGCCAAGCTTTTTTTTATATATTTTCATATTAATTATACTTTTTACGACCTTCTTTTTCTTTTTTATAGATTTTTAAATAACTTACATACATACATACATATGTATAACATAACACTTGAATATGTACATATGTATTTGATTTATTTAATGATTTTAATCACATACTTATTACATTTACTACAATACAAAACGAAGTGCACCAATCTAAAAGCCGACAAGAACTAAAAGTAATTACCAATTTTTATTATGGAAGAGTGTGGGGAATTGTTTTTATTTATCAATGATAAATTACTGAGAGAGGTAGAGGTGAGCTTCGAATGAAAGAGAATATGTGCTTATCATTATCATCATTATGATATAACTACACATAATTACACTATCATAATTATAATCAAAGTAAGTATGTATGTAAATAGTTGCTATTGTATTGTTTGATATTTTATATTTTATTTAACTGAATTTGTTTTCCTTCTTTTGGCAGTGTTGCCGCAATGTATATTTATTTTAAGAAATTAATATGTTGGTTAATAACGGAAAGGTGTCAACTTTGCCAACGTAAATGCAGGTCTCCTATACTCGTAAAAGTCATCAAATTTTTCAAAGCTTGCATATTTTCTAAGCTCATAAACAATTTTAGTAATGGAAATAGAACTTCAGAATTTTATAACTTATAATGTTGAAACAAATACATATACGAGTATAGACTTGTGTCCAACAGCTCTTATTGAACTAGTTTGAGAGCGTTCGAATCAAAAGTTGTTTCAAACCCATTTAATTTACATTGATGTTTTTGACAGGACAACAGCTCTTTTGAACTAAAATGAGCTGTTGGACACAACTCTATACGAGTATGAAGCTATATACTCGTATATCTTTGAGAATTATTCCCATTTTTTTACTTAAAAATCAAAAATTAAAAAAATTATAAGAGGCATGCACGAGTAAATATTAGGAACTAC